>CM063186.1:12583333-13872500 GCA_031835075.1 Saguinus oedipus
CAGAATTATTTTGTATCTTGCAATGCTTTTTAAAAATGAGTGTTTTGAATTCTTTACCTGGGATTTTGCAAACAGTTTTTTTCTTTTTTGTTTTTGGAAGGAAGGAAGGGAGGGAGGGAGGGAAGGAACAAGGAAGGGAGGGAGTATCCAAAAGAGAGAGGATTCATACAAGAGAGAGAAAAGGGAATTCCTTTTTTTTTTGAGAGAGAAGGAAAGAAAAAAAAAGGAGTGAAGGAGAGGAAGAAAGAGGAAGAAAAAGAGGGAGAGAGAATGGAAATGTTGCTTTATTCTAAAAAATGGGTATTAATAATGGCCAATCAATATTTCATTTAAACCTATGAGTAGGTGTGATGTGGTATTGATAAGAATGTATATTTTGTGTATTTAAAGTGGAAAGCTCTATATTTATTAAGTTTACTTGTTCCGGATCTGAGTTCGAGTCCTTGATATCCTTATTAATGTTCTGTCTCATTGAGTCTAAGTCTCTTTGTATCTGGGTGTTAGGATCGTTAGCTCTTATTGTTGCATTGATCCTTTTACCACTGTATCTTTGTTGCTTTAAAATCTATTTTATCAGATGTGAGAATTGCAACTCCTGCTTTTTATTTATTTATTTATTTTTGCTCTCCATGTGGTTGGTAAATCTTTCTCCATCCCTTTGTTTTGAGTCTTTGTGTATCCTTGCATGTGAAATGTGTCTGGATGTAGCATACCGTTGGGTTTTGGCTATATCTTTTGATTGGGGGATTTAGTCGATTTAAATTTAGGGTTACTGCCATTTGATGTTAACTGGCTGTTTTATCCATTCGTTGATGTAAATTCTTCTTTATGTTGATGCTCTTTACTTTTTGGTACATTTTTAGAAAGGCTAATACTGGTTATTTCTTTCTATGTGTAATGCTTCTTTCAGAAGCTTTGCAAATACCTTTTATTGAGATGTGTTCCTTTAGTGATGTCATATTTACGTGCACTTTCATGTTTTCTGTGTTCTTATATTTATTTCTGAACATCTGATATAACAATCACTTCTCCCAATTTTTAAAACGTTCTCTATAGGGAAGGACTTTTTCTTGAAGATGTGTCTATGTTGTTGATTGGGTAGTGCACTTTGGGTTTAATTTTGGCTGTATACAGTGGTGTAGTCTCTTTTCAATTTGTAAACAGCATCAGTGGTATCTGCTATTTCTTTGGTAGCTTAGGGTACAGTTATTAGTGGAGGCTGACAGGAAGTTTTGCTGGGAACTGGAATTCCAGATGGGCTAGTCTTTGGGCCCCTGTGGTGACAGTAGTGACCTCAGTATACCTGTCTTTCAGCCCGAAGCATGAAGGACAGGATCCTTTAATGTCCAGTGTTAGCATGTCCAGGTAGACCAATTCTTGTGCCTCCAGGTGGCTTGCTTAGTTACCAGTAGTGGCAGCAGCGGGCTGGGCATGTGGGTGGGTGGAGTCTTGGGCTCCTGGACAATGTGCATAATATGGGTGATGGCAGTAGCAGTGCTGGGCAACCCACTGGAACCTACACTGTCCAACCTGGTATTGGCAGTGACTGTATCAGGTTGGGGGACCAGTCCTGTGACCTGCTGGTGGCACATCTAAGTGGGTGCCAGCTTTGGTGGTATCTACAAGTTGTGTTGGCCCAACCTTATACTCTGGGAAAGTTGTTCAAGTGCCAATGGTTGTGGGCTAGTCTGGGAAATTTCCAGGTCCCTAGGTGTCATGCTCATGTACTGGGGAGATGGGACCAGGTCAATGGACTTGTCTTCAGGCCCCTTGGTAGTTTATTCAGGTGCTGATGTTAATAGGCAGGGGCGGGTTGGTCCCTAGGCTGTTGGTTGAGTGCTTAGGTGGGGAGAGTGGCAGCTGCACTGAAGGTTTGCCACTAGTAAGGACAGGGTTGTTTTCAGTGCAGCAACACAGACAGGCAGCTGTGGGACACACACCCCACCCATGACTCACTGGCACAGCAGCCCATAGCACCAGTGGTGCTACTTGTCCTCAGGGCACATGACCAAGCTCAGCCTCCCTTCTCCATCCTCTCCCGGTGTAGGCAGCAGAGATATTAGCCTTAGGAGCAGGACATCATACATTTTGGGGCTGGGATCTTGGTAGGCAACTGTACTATACATGTTTTATGTTTTGTTGATCAATACATGTATTTCTAAAGCTATAAATAGATCTTTGATTTTTAGTATTTGTCTTTTCAATGTTTGGAAATTCTGCTCATCCTTACTATTTTAATTAAATGCTCAGGTTTTTCTGAACCTTCAGTCTCCTAAGTTAATCTTAGATCTTATTTATGTTTTCACAGCATTAACATTATCTTCTTATGCCATACTTGTAATAATATCATGAGTCTAATAGGGAAAATTCTCATGATAAATTCCTGTAAATGTTTTGTTTACCAGAAAGAAGTGTTTCCTCTCCTTGAAACCTGTCCATAATTAGAGCTAAAGTATGTGGCTTTAAACTCCCTGGAAGAAACATAATAATAACAGAGTATGTGGTATGTATCTGTTAACAGAAAATATAATGAGAAAGCTCTTCTTTTTATCTAGAGAAGGAGGGGAATTACAGAATGCATGTGAGACAGAGAAAGGTAGGAGAGTGGTTTATTGAAGAAAAGCAAAAAAGGAAGAAATGCTTTTGTTCTACTTTATATATGGAATGCTAAAGTGAAAATTCAACATAATGTGGATATATCTGTGTAGAAATAGACATGTGTTCTACTTAAAGCAAGGAGAGTGAAAGAGACAGAGAGGGAGTGAGAGAAAGAGACAGAAACTAAGAGAAAAAAGTGCTAGAGCTAGTAGTGGTTTTGGTGCGTGTGGAAAGGATAGACAGGTCTATTTCATGTTTTGGCAGAATGCAGGTGGCTGATACTGCTGACTGATAAGCTTACTATGGAGGGAAATGAAAGGCAAGGTTCGATCTGTTGGGGCAAAGTACATACATGGTCAACGGCGTGAGAACACAGAGAAAACCCAAACGGCAGCAAGAATCAAAGCAGTGATGAGATAGCAAGGAATAAATCAGTTTGCTGAACCTTCAGCAAATGGAGCCAGAATCCGCTGGACAGAATGCAGTTCAGAGAGAGTGTCCACATTACTGCAATCCTTTAGACTCCAGCAATAGGGCTCATGTCTCTAAATAGGCATTGTTTTCTTGTGGGGGTAGGGACAGAGAAAGGTTGAACCAGGAAAAACAGCAGTGATGGGCGTTAAACTTTAAATTAATTGAATAATGAATACATTAAAATGCGTATGTCAAATAAACCTGGAGAGCCAGTCTTATCACTGCCATCCACCAAGAAGAAAATACAAGGCAGGATTAGATCAAATGTGAAAATAAATGTCTTATATTTTCTTGGCATACATGAAAAGAAGACTATAAATTGCAGTGATTTATTCATATATCCTCAGAAGATTTGGGGCTCGTCTGGGTTATATCCCCTCCTCATCTTTTTAATCCCTAGGCCTGGCATTTATAGGTCCTTAATTATTGTGCCTTTACAGAGGGGAATCTGTGTTCCTTACAAAACAGTTTTGCAAACAGAGATCATTTAGAATGTTTTTTTACATTTAATTATGTAATTTCATAGTCATCTATAATTTCCTCTTCTATGTGCATATGGAACTACTATTTCTTTAAAAATTGTACTCAAATCATTCTGAGTACTATTGAAATTAAATTTATCTGTCCTCTCTCATTTCCATGTATTTGTGTTGCTACTTTCCATTTCACCTAGGTTTTAATTATCACTAGGTTTTAATTTTAATAGTGAACTTTGTGATGTTAATTGATTTTTCCTTGCTTAGATACTTAAAAACATGTCTCTAAAACTGAGAAAGAAAATAGGCCTAATAAGAAGTATTTATTGCTAACTCACTTTATATTTAATATTTCTTTACCAGATTTTTAAATATGAATGATTTTTAAATATAAATGTTCCATTTACTGGAACAGAAAATTTCACAGGTTTTTACATTAATTCTTCCTCTAATTCTTGCCAATTTGCTGCAACAATGTAATTGCATTGCCTACATTATGGTTAACAGGAAAGATTAGGTATGTAGCATTTTATTGTCTTTGACAGCTTGATGAATTGTGACTTGAAGTGAGCAAGTGCCTTTGTTCTAATTGTCTCTTTTTCATTAAAGCTGAGAAGTATCTTCACCATTGGGAGAGTACTCTTCCTCACTGCTTTTAAGTTAGAGCTGTTTGCGCTGATGAATGTTCTCTACCTAAATTGTGGAGGCAGTTCTTTGTTTACATTTCACCCTTTTTATCATTTCAAGGCTAAAATTGATGAAGATCAATCAATAGTAGAGACTGAAAAAGATTCTGAAGTAAAGTAATTTCAGGAAACAGAATGCCTTCTCCTACTTTCCAGAGAAGTTGATGAATACAATAAAAGAATCCTCATGCTATTTTTGCCACGTAGACTGTATAGCGCTTTTGTGTATCTGGTAGGGTGAATCTGTGGTTGATTAATTCAGGGGTCTAGCCCAGTTAAGTTAGGGTAACAACACAATTTACATTTACATTTTTACATTTCTCTTTTCAGAGCTATAAGTTATTTCCAAGGGGTCATTTCATAGTTATTTATCCACTCACTTATTTATAATTAATTAAGTCATGTGGTACATTTTCACTGAGAATCAACTTTGAACCAGGCTCTCTTTATAGGCAGTGCAGACAATAAAAATGAATGCAACAAACCCATTTCTTAAAGGGGTTACATTCTGCTCATTGGGTGATCAGATGAGAGACTCTGACCACAACTCTGAAAACTTTTTTTTTTTTTTTTGGCTTCCAATAACAATATAGTAACAGTTTCTCAGTGGGAGGGCAGCTTCATTTGGAAATGGTTGGAATAAATTTGTTGGACATGTTCATTCTACAGCACAATTCTAGTGATTGCCTTTCATATGTCCACAAGTACATGAAGCCCCTCTATTGCGGGATTAGGAAGAAATATCTTTGAGATTTTAAAAGTCTTTTTTTGCTGTGTTAAGGGGTTTGGTGTTAACTTTATTCTGAAATTGAGAAAAGTCAACTTTTATAGAAATGAATGATGGGATTGTTTCTGAGATTTGAAAAGCTAAATCAGCGTTGAGAGTCATTTGAGGGGAAAGAAAAGTTATTCAATGTTCCATTTTGGATAAGATAAAACTAAATATTTTAATACATTTATGGTTAAAAAAAAGTCTACATTGTCAACTGTTTTAATGGGTAATGGTGAGTGCCATAAAGAGGAGGGTGGCAGTAGGCATCTCTTAAATCCTTTCTGCTTGACTTCATGTGCCCATCTGCTAATTTTGTTTTCCCAGTAATTCTGGCTACTCCATCCAAATGCCCCACTGACTTATGCTTGACTCCTGGCTGGCCTTAGAGGAAATCATCAGTTTCTATTACTTGGTAGCTTTGTAGAAAATGTGTGAGACTCGGTAAATTGAGGACTTTGTCAGGGTGAATCAGATGAATCAGTTCCCGTGTGTTTCAAAGAGGTTTTCGTGTCAAGAACATTCAAGTCAAAGGAAATGCAGCTGTTGGGTGGTGAATCATTACATCCCTGGGAAGAGAAACTACTTTGATGCGAGAGTCTTTAAAGACACCTGCCACTGATGAGGCATCCAATGACTGGCAGAAGAATGTGGTGGCCTGAATCAGGAAGAGGTCATATTGATATTTGGGTCCCTTGCTTGACTCACATCCCACTTTCTGTCCAAAGGAAGTAATTTTTAGACTCCCGCTCCTTAGTTTATCTTTTCTTTACTCACTTTATTTCCTTGGCTTAGTGTCACTGGCTCCATCTATACTATGTGTCTGAATAATAGACGTTTACTTGAATGGCTTAGAGATGGAGCTAGTCTCCATTCATAGCCCCCAAGTTGGTGATTATTAGGTCCAGGAAGGATACCTGGTGACCAAGAAGTCCTTAACATTTCCCTCAGCTTAACTTTAGATAAGCATCCACTTAACTCAAGGCCACCACCTCCCTTCTCTTAGAGCATTTGCTTCAGAAAATGGGAATTGTAATTCTTTTCCTGCTCCTTTCAGATTTAAATCTTTTTAAAGCTTCTTGCCGTTTTTACAACCCAGGAATATCTTTCTCAACGACCTGGAAGCCACCCCTTTGAAATGTAATCATCAAGAAAGAAAATCGAAATGCTTCTATTTTTCACTCTCTCTGAGAAAGCTGAATTCTAAATTAAGCAGAAGATACCTTTCTCCAAGTTGTAAAACTATCATCTGTTATGAAGATACAACAAAGTTTACTTTTTCTTTAATTGGGTAAAGCCAACTAAACACAAATGGCCTACAATTCCCCCACCTCCTCTCTCTCCCTGGTTTCAAGTTTCCCCCCAAAAACTTATCTTACATCTGCAGTGGTGGGTCAATGACTCTTTTGCAAAATAACAGACATCCATGAAGGAACATGTAACACTCTATTTGGGGCTTCATGTTTTTAGAAATGGCAGAGTTCAGCTACATTCCTTCTCTGGGGAAGAAAAGTGAAAGGGCTGATGACTGAATATCCTGTAGACTCAGACTGGATGAGTTAACCATAGTATGTTCCAAGTATGAAAAACAATAGGTTCTTTGTAGTGTCTGTTCAGCTCTATGCTGTGGTTGAAATCCACGATCTCAACTCTCAAAGTGAGGTTTCCTGGGAAAGATGTAAAACAACATAATGATATTGCTGTAGGTAATCAGTAGGAAGAAGACGGTGTTCAGGAGCCTTGAGTTGGTGGGCAAGGGTGATAGGCTGGGAGTGGGAAGAATCCCATTCATTGTAAATGGGTTAAAGGCAGATGGCTGATACAATTAGAGAGAGGAGCTGCACTGACAGCAGTGACTAAGGATGAGGGAAACTAAAAGATTTTAAAATGTTACAAAAACTAGCAACACTTTGTTGGAGGGAAGCACAAGACTTTTTCTTGAGAATGAAAATACTGCCTATAAGCCAAGAACATAATCTACTCAGAAATGCATCCAGATTGATTGATATGAAGGCCTGGAAGGTATTTGCTTGCCTCGTCAGTGAAAAATGCAAACAACTCAACGCATTGATGTAAAAACCTGAACTATTTGATTTAAGAAAATTTTGACAAATCACATTTCAATTGGCTACCGATCATTTCATTGGAGGAGGATCCTGGAAAGGGAAGGGGCTCTAGACTGCTTATTTCTCTGTTATCCTGCCCTTTGATTAATATGAATGTTCTGAACGGGTACGTGTATCTGCTGATCAGATGAATTCATTGTGACTCTTGTTGGTGGCTTCTTTAGTAGCTGAATGCATGGCTCAGAACTGTTTGACAGCTTAAAGCTTGTCAATGGTTGTAATACTGAAACCATGTCACCTCTTACGAGAAGTAAAAATAAATAAATAAATAAATTAAATAAATGGTACTCTCCTCCTCCAAGCATCACTGGAGGCAGGGGTGCTATAAAAATGATTTCCTATTCTGGCCAGTGAAAGTCATTAAAAGTCACTGGTACTTGCAGATTCACTGTGGACTACTGAGGCTTACAAACAAGAAACTGTTGCTCTTGTAATGCAGCATCTCATGATGATGACTGAACAAATAGCTGTCACCAATGATACTTTACGTGTAACCTTGGATATTGCTAATGTTCTCTTTTCCACACCCCTTTAATAAAACCCCCACATCGATTTCTCTACTTGACAAGCAACAATGTGTTTTGTACTTGTCCAAGCATCCCTGGCAAGTGAAACTGGACAAATCTGAGTACGTTGTGGACTAATAGATGAGTTATAAACATTCCAGGACCTGTATATTATTTTTATAGTTGTCTCCAATGCAAAAAGAGAAACTGCTTCTCATTACATTACGTTACATAGCATCTAAGCCTAGGTGACTAAATATGAATAGGACCTTAAAAGTAGATAGACTCTAAGACTGGCACAAGATAAGCCTTGGGAGCTAACTAGACTTCAATCCTTAGAGACAAGTCAGTCTATTAAGTTAAATTTGATGGCCTTTCTGTCTCCTCCTAGAAAGGAGGAGGCCCATCTATTGTTTGACCTCTTTGGATATTAGAGGAAATGAATTCTATACATGTGCATGTTACTACAATCTCTATCCCAAGGCAATAGATTACTGTCAGGTCACAATCTTTAAAAGCCTCCTGAATCATTAAGACAAACCCTATTACTGAGCTATCAATTACTTCAGGTCCCAAATTCCTTATTCCTAAGACCAACCTTACAGTTTTTTAGAGCCTTACCAAAAACAAACAAGAAACATAAGCCAATAAAAATCTCTGCCAGTGTTCAGTGGCTTCTGGGTTTTTGGATTTGGGCCCTAGTCATGGCAAATCATTTACTCTAAAGGAAGACTGGTGACTTTTTTTCTGCAAATCATTCTTACCAAACCAAAAATTACATAACAGGTAAGCCCAAAAGCAATCTTTTGAAAAATGGACATGATACAATCAATCAACAGCGACGCTTGGTTTCTGAGTCTTAATCATCTTTATGAACAGGCAATCCCCTACTCATTTCTCATAAATTGGCCCACCTACACCTTTACCCAAATTTAAAACATTGATCATGGAAACCCTTAGCACAGTAGGACTTTTGCCAAAAATATTTCCACCTTAGTGAAAGGCATGAGTCATGATTAAAAAAAATAACTTTTCTCCAAGGTGGATAAATCCTGTGCAATGCCATAACCATCTGCCAAACATAGTAATGGTAAATTATTGATAACTCACAGCATTGGTGGTTCTATACAATAAATTAGACTTTCTTCATCTTGATCGTGGAGCGCCCATCTGAAATTGAAAGAAAAATCTATATAGATGCATGTTACATTATTATAGACTATATGGTGTGGATTTGAGTCACTCATGGCTAGACTATTCAAGGCAAGAAAGGGCTGCCTTTAGTAGCTACATCTCATTGAAACAAAACAGCTCAATCATGAATCAATCTTAATGTTACATGTGTACATGTCCATGTAAAGTGACCACATTTAAAAGAAATAATTTGGGCCCAGGGCAGTGGCTGACACCTGTAATCCCAGCACTTTGGGAGGCTGAGGTGGGGTGGATCATGAGATCAGGTGTTCAAGACCAGCCTGGCCAAGATAGTGAAACTCAGTCTCTACTAAAAACATAGCTGGGCGTAGTGGTAGGTGCCTACAATCCTAGCTACTTGGGAGGCTGAAGCAGAAAATAGCAATGTGTGCTGAAAAATCCAAACAGATATATGTGGCCATCATCTCTACCCCTGCTTGTTGTACCCAGGTTTGCACTCATAGTAGTAATAGAGCCACCATATTTGACGAGGATGACCAATGGAAAAAATTTTGACGTTAATAGAATCCTATATTTGTCACCCATTCTAGCCCCTCCATTAATATCATCTAAAAGATTGGCTGAACTGTCTGCCTCCTGTTCTGTAAAAGTTGCATACTGCTCTATCTCCTTTATCTTAGCTGAGCAAAAATATACCTAGGAATAATAGGGTAACAAGCCAGGAGAATCTGAGCAGAAACAGTTTGGCCATCTTCAATATTTTTAAAACTTATGTTTGCTTTTACAATGATACATGGATGTTAGGTTTATGACATTGGAGGGTGGATGGGTAGTGTGTGACCTTGGTGGGTGGCTGGGTGGTGGTTTATGACCCTTGGTAGGTGGATGGGCAGTATATAACCTTAGTGGGTGGTGGGCAGTATATGGCCTTGGTGGGTGAATTGGTGGTGTATGACCTTGGGTGGATGAGTGGTATATAACCTTGGTGAGTGGATGGGTACTGTATGCTGTATGTTGCTCAGTCTGGGAAAGCCTGAAGAGACACTAATCTACATAGTGACATTGCCTCTTATGGTTGTACTACTACTTTTTTTTTTTTTTTGAGACGGAGTTTCGCTCGTTACCCAGGCTGGAGTGCAATGGCACGATCTCGGCTCACCGCAACCTCCGCCTCCTGGGTTCAGGCAATTCTCCTGCCTCAGCCTCCTGAGTAGCTGGGATTACAGGCACACGCCACCATGCCCAGCTAATTTGTATTTTTAGTAGAGACGGGGTTTCACCATGTTGACCAGGATGGTCTCAATCTCTTGACCTCCTGATCCACCTGCCTCGGCCTCCCAAAGTGCTGGGATTACAGGCTTGAGCCACCGTGCCCGGCCACAACTACTTTTTTTTTTTTTTACCCCCAACCCCTAGAAGTTGTTTTTAATAAGTATGATTCCTGTGTCCCTGCAGGACTTTTAGTTTGTCTGTTTCCTAAAAAGTAGATATAAAGCCTGGCTTATAATCAAAAAGGGATGATGGACCTCAGGCATGAATATCTCTGACCCCAGAACGTGTGCGGTGGGTGTAAATTTCCCATTTCACAAGCAGATGAAAAAGCCAAAGTTGTTTTAAGCAGTGGCTTGCTATCCAGGCAGCAGGAGAGCTCCCAGACAATTATGCAAGAATCGCTCTGACTCAGGATCCATTAGAGCTAGTAGGAAGGCTCACATCTAATGAACTACCAAGGGCTACAGGATAGACTGAGGAGCAAAAACTTTGGATGGCTTTGGGGCTCATCTTCCTCCCAAATCCCCCTCACAAACACCTACACACTTTTGGTGGTTTAGCAAGTGGCTGGCACAGCACTTTTGGATTAGTAAAACAGCCTGATACCAGAAGCAAAGCTCAGAGGCTCTCCAGCTGAGCTCTACCCAAGCATGCCACTCTACTTGCTGTCAAGAGAATGGAAGTGTCATGCACTCTGCTGCATCTCTGCTTGCGCGTTTCCCCAATAAACCCTATTTTATTTTATGCTTACACTTAGAGTGGTGTGGTGTATGTGTGTCCATGCGTGACAAAGGCAGAAAGAACATAAAGGTAGACGTTATTTCTAGCTATGGACCTGTGTTTAAATCCCAATGGTGGGGAGGAGGAAGATCTATTAAGAACTCAAAAGGTACCATAAGATTTGTCTACATTATTTCAAGTAGATGCAGATAATTTAAAACCTATGAATATGTAATGCATAAGTTAAGAGGTTTCAAATGTAAGATGTAAATACATTGTAATAGGCCTATGCCTCAGAAGACAGAGGCAAATATTACAAGGCCTTTAGTGCATGTTGATAACTCTGCTTCTATTACCATTAGATTATAACTGTAAAAATCTGTATATGAAGTACAATAAATCACTGTGCATAGTGTTTTAGCTCAGTGAACAATATTTCAAATAAAAGGATCTTACCTAATGGAAAGGAATACACATGAGGTTTCTTTCCAGTGGGATTTCAATAAAGATGACATACTACAGACCATCCATGGTCACATGTACAGCTACAAATCTCATTTTGTATGGTTATTGTGAGATGAGCGATGAAACTGATGTTTCTGTACGGTATTTAAAGAAGCGCTTATGATGTCAATGCAATTCTTATAAAAGTTTGATTTTTGGTTTTGAGTGATCAGGAATCACAGTAAATAAAGAAAAAGTTATGTTGGTTCTAAACTTTTGCATATCCTGTAAGTTTGGAAACATTAAGTCCAAGGGGGCAATTGCAGAGGAATTCTGCATCAGTAGTGAAAGTTTTGCTGCAGAGAACAGACAGGAAAAGTTACTGGAATTTAAAGATGAAATATAGAACAATTTCCTGGAAAAAGGGAGTATCTTGGAAGTTGCAAGTAGCCGAACCTCTAATCAGGTAAAGAACTCAGTCCTAGAGACAGTTATGACAGGCATGGCTACTATTCACTTAGACACTTTGAAAGGATTGAAATTGTAACACTCCTCACTACTGGACTTATTAAAAATACATTGGAAGAAAAATGGTTACTCCTAATATGGAAAATCAGAAATAGTTACAATTAATGTGTCTCATGAATCTTTAGGAAGAAACAGAATAAAGCAGATAGCTGGAGTTTTATCATTGTGCAAAAAAAAAAAAACAAAAAAAACAAAAAAAACAAAAAAACACTTCTTCAATCTTATGGAAATTATTAAAAATTTTAGTAGCATAACTTCTAAAATGATTAATGGCAAGGGTCAGAGGACCAGTGGTCATTGTCCTTTAACAGGAACAGAATTGAACCTGAGGCAGAGTGGAGGTATAGATATGATAGGCTTGGCATGTTGATCGTCAGAGATTAAGGCAACCCATTCCATTAGAAAACCATGAAATTACTTTGACTTGATGAGTTAATAATATTCCTGTTCAATGTTTATGATAACTACATGGTTTATGCATTTTCTATAACTTATAACCAGGGAAGATGGCCACGGTTCCCCAAAACGAAACATATCATTTGGAGAGATTTGCATATTATAAGAAAATGGTCCCAGTAAAATAAAAATCATATCACACAAGAAAGGGAGCCTCTCTGGAAATTATTGAAGTATCTAGGAATTTGACTATTCTAGATAGTTCATATAAGTGGAATCATACAATAATTGTCCTTTTGTGTATGGCCTATTTTACTTAGCATAATGTTTTCAATGTTCATCTATGTTGTAGTATGTATCAAAACTTCATTTTTATGGCTGAGTAATATTTCATTGTATGTTATTGATCACATTTTGTTTATCCATTCATCTAATGAGATACACTATGATACTTTCAACCTTTGGGCTATTATTGAATATCTTTTCTAAGGGCCAGCAAACTGTTTTCCACAGTGGCTATACCATATTACATTTTTTAAAAAAATTGTGATAAGTACAGATTTAACATAAAATTTAATTTTTTTTTTTTTTTTTTTTTTTTTTTTTTTTTTTTTTGAGACGGAGTTTCACTCTTGTTACCCAGGCTGGAGCGCAATGGCGCAATCTCGGCTCACTGCAACCTCTGCCTCCTGGGTTCAAGCAATTCTCCTGCCTCAGCTTCCCGAGTAGCTGGGACTACAGGCGCGCGCCACCATGCCCAGCTAATTTTTGTATTTTAAGTAGAGATGAGGTTTCACCTTGTTGACCAGGATCGTCTCGATCTCTTGACCTCGTGATCCACCCGCCTTGGCATCCCAAAGTGCTGGGAGTATAGGCGTGAGCCACCGCGCCCGGCCAAAATTTAACCTCTTAACAAATTTTTTAATGTACTAACAATGTACAAAGGTCCAATTTCTCTACATTTTTACTAATGCTTTGTTTTTAATTATAGCTATTCTAAGAGTCAAATGGTATCTCATTATGGTTATGATTTGCATTTCACTAATGACTAATGTTGAGCATGCTTCGTGTGCTGATTGGCCATTGGTATAATTTCTTTGGAGAAATGTTTATTTAAGCTCTTTGACCATATTTTAATGGATTATGTGTTTTTTGTTGTTTTGTAGGAGTTCCTTACCTACTATGAATATGAAACTCTTATCAGATATGTAATTTGCATTTTTTTCTCCCATTCTTTGGGTAGTATTTTTACCTTCTTAATCTTTAATGCAAAAAACACTTTTAATATTGAAGAAGTCTATTTTTGATAATTTTGCTTGTGCTTTCAGTGCCATAATTAAGAATTCATGGGCCAAACCTAGGTCATGAGGATTTACTCTTAATGTTTTATTTTAAACGTTTTATAGTTTTGGTTTTTACACTTAAATTAGTAATAAAAATTTTAGTTAATTTATATATATATCAGGAGGAAAGAATCCACATTCATTCTTTTACATGTGGAAATTCAGTTGCCCCAGTATCATCAACTGAAGTCACTATTCTTGCCTCATTAAATAAACTTTGAATATTTGTTAAAAATAAGCACAATAGAGAAGTTAAAATTAGCAATAACTTCATATTTTAAAATAGATGAGAGAATTGTAATGTTCCCAACACAAAGAAAAATATTTTCAGTGTCATATATCGCAATTACCCTATTTGATCATTGCACATTGTATATATGTATGAAAATATATGCACTTTCAAAAGATGTACAGCTATGATATGTCAAAAATACAATGCAATCCCTCATTCTCTAATATAATTAAAAATAAAAATCTGATTAGGAGAAAGAGGCATGGCAGGATAGAGAGGAAGGAATCTCATCAATAAGGCTCTCTCCTGTGTCTCTTCGCCGCCAGACCTAAACTAACGGTGGAAATAAATGGAGTATAGAGGAGATTCTAACACAGAAGAGTGGACATGAACAAACTCTTACAAGCTTTAAGCAGATGTCCCATCTACCTAACCTATCTTGAGAAACCAATGAACCTGAAATGTGGGTGCATCTTCTGCCTCAACAGTGTCAATTCATTGCAGAAAGAGCCTTATGGAAAAAGGTTTATTTTGCATAGTGGTTTCTCAGAAGAATGACATCAGGTCTAACTGCAGCTACGAAAGCTGATTCCGAGTATCAAGGAAATAGAGCCCCAGTGGAAAGCTTTTCTACAGTTGAACTCTAGGATGCAGAAGTTCCAAGTGGATGTGACCTTGGATGTTGACATGGCCAATAACTTATTATTTCTGATGACCTGTGGAGCATCCAATGTAAGCATATCAAACAGAATCAGCAAGAGCTTAATGAGAGATTTGACTCACAGTTTGTGTCTCGTGACCATGACTAGGAGGTGGGTGTGGGAACAGGCAAAGAATGGGACCTGGGAGCTTGCAAAAAAAATATTTTGATCAACAAGGAAAGATCACACTCCTGAGTGTGGATTCTGGACTGAGAGACAAATAAAATGAAAATACAACTACCCAAACTTATGAAATGAAGTAAAGATAATGCTAAGCAACAGATTACCTATACATGGCTAGACAGGACTTTTTCCCCCATAGATTTTTTTTAAGTTACAATTGGCATGATTGTGTAAGAAATAATAGATCCCATATACCATTTCCTCAGTTTTTTCCCATAGTACATCTAGCACAACTACAGTACATCATCACAATTAGGAAACTGATCAATCTACCTGTCTTCTTCAGATTTCACCTGTTTTACGTGCACTAATTTTTGTGTCTGTATGCATTTCTTCTATGAAATCTTTTCACATGTGTAGATTTGTATGACTACCATAACACTCAAGACATAGAGAAATTCCATCACAAGGATCTGTAATCTACCTGCTTAATAGTCATAGCCACCTTTTGCCAGCCCTAGTGTCCCCTGCTTTCTAAACTCTATCAACCACTAATCTATTCTCCATTTCTATAATTTGTCATTGAAGAAATGTTACGTAAGTGAAACCATACAGTTAGTGACAATTTTATATTGGCTTTTTCACTCAGCATAATTCCCTTGAGATCCATCCAGCTTGTTGCATTTGTTACTACTTTTTTTTCTTTTTTATTGCTGAGTGGCATTCTTAACGTGATTTACCAACCTTTTTGTTTTGAAGGATATTTGGAGGCTAATTTGGGGCCATTGTGAATAAAGCTACTAGAAATATTCCTCTACAAGTTTCTATGTGAACATATGTTTTCATTTCTATAGGATAATTACTTGAGTGAAATGTTGAGTTTTGTGGTAAGCACATATGTAATTTTATGGGAAACTGCTGTACTGCTTTCCAGTGTTTGTACTCTTTTGCATTTCTACCAGCAATATATGAGTGATACATTTCTCTTAAAGTTTTAGGTGTCTGTGCTATTGTAACAGATCAACTAGGCTGAACTCAAAGCAGGTTCAGGGAAGAAACAAATAAAAGAAAAAACAACCCACCAGCTTTCCTGTCAATTCTGTAACTGAAGAACTTTCTTTTCCAATTCCTTTTGCCTTAAAAATACGGTTTCTTTAAGAGAATTTGCTACCCGTGCTCTGTGCAGTTCTTGGTCTTAGCTTGATTTCAGATCAAATGTCAGAGATAAAGGAGGGAACAAACCCTACTAACTTACTGTCACACTGGTCCTTATTCAATTTTTGACTTTCCTTCCCAATCTGTCTGTTATGGTCTATTTTTTAAAGTCTTTGCATTGTTTCTCATTGTATTCTGTCCAGAGTTTTAGTTTTTATGGTAAGTTGTAGGCTACAGTAAACTTACTTCATCTTGGACACTACTTGAATCATTTCACACAAATTTCCGAATTATCAAACTGTTGGTATAATTTCAAACACATTGCTACCCCAGCATTTTTTTTCCCCCAAATCTCTTAGTTCTCTTTCTTTATGGCCAGCTAGGAAAGATATTTTTAAGTGTTCTAAAGGGAACACTGGTGAAGGATGATTGACTTCTGAGCAATAAATATCATCCAGCTTATGATCTAACAGAAGAGAGAATAAGACTTCTGACAGTGAAGAGCATGAATGATGTAAAATATGTGATGTGCCTTAAAACAAGGGCTTATTTATAAATCTTTGAACATGACTCCCATTGCAATACTTCAAGAGCTTTATGTTTGTCAATGGGAGATGATTAAGTCAAAAGCTTGCAGTCATTCTTTTTATTTTTTTAAAAATTGGTAAATCCAATTTCTATTTTGGTTTCCTCTGGTGTTCTCTCAGTTAGCTTATCTTTGGGTAGAGAAAATCACTGCAATTTTAGAAGGCATGAACTTAATCCATGATATATTAGGTTTTCCAAATTCCTTCTGGGATTCTAGTATTTCCCCAGGACAGATAATTAACCTTTGAAAGTAGTCATTTGTATAGTTTCACCTGTGGTTTGTTTTAAGAATTGATTTACCTCATTCACCTTTCCCTGCAATTACTTTACACTGCAGCTCTGATTAGTGAGGATGTAGAAAAAAGTGACTTCTCCAAGGACATTTCAGCAGTGGGAACCCCTAAGTATGACATTTTAGTGTTTAATATTTAACTCTATTTCAGAAATCTTCTCAGTTGTCTCTTTGCATCAAGATGTCTTTAAAACTAGTCTAAGACAGTTTTCCTTCACTGGTAAACTGGAAAATGCATAGAACTTCAACTGTAAAGGATTAACTTTGCATCCAAGTCCAACATTTACTAATTACATTACTTTAGATAATTTATTATTACCGAGACTTGAATTCCTCATCTAGAGATGGGATTAATAATGTCAGTCACAAAGAATTTTGTTCTGAGTCCTAAATTTTGCATTTATACAGTTTTACCCTCCATATCCATGGGTTCCATATCTGTAAAATATGATCAAAAACATTCAAAAAAAAAATACAAAATAATGCAACAATAAAAAATAATACAAATAAAAACAATACAGTATTAACTATCTAGATAGCATTTACATCATATTAGGTATTTTAGGTAAGCTAGATATGATTTGCCATGTGTAGGTTATATGCAAGTACTGCATACATCATTTTATGTAAAGGACATGAGCATCTACAGTTTTTTGTATCTGTGAGGGTCCTGAAAGCAATTTCTTGTGGATACAGAGAAACGTGTGTGTGTATGTGTGTGTGTAGTGTATTTTATACAGAACACGTAATACAGAAATATAATTTTATATACATAATTTATGCCCGAAGTGCAATGATTGCTTTCTGAGAGGCAAAAGACAGCTTAGAAATAAAAGTGAATATACAGGAGTAGTTTTTTGAATATTTACAATATTCTATACTAAATTCCTACTGAGTGCTATTTCTAGATAGATTGCAGAAACTGAGGATACCCTCTATTTCAGTTTATAATTATATTTTACAGGCTGTCTTTGAGGTTCTGGGTCTTTGTACTCCCATTTTAGAATCTACATATAAATTGCAGTGTACTGTCAATTTTAGTATAGTCAAATACATTTCAAAGCCAAACATCATGATGTTTAAAAAGGGACAGAGAACAATTATATTTGACAAACAGTTTTTACATGACCTGAAAATGTCTTGGGATTAAAAACGATCCTTTCATATTCTGATTTACTTGGAAATGTTTAGTTCAAACTAGTGAAATCATTTCACTTTATTTTACAGGCTGATTGAAAAAGTTGGGAAGTCTCAACACAGGTTTTGCATGTTGCCTGTTTCTGACCAGGATGAGAGCTCGCAGAGGAGGCGGGATCACCAAGTTTATATTTAACATATTGGGAGTTGTTACAATGAATACTTTAACCATTTATGCAACTTTCATGAACCCAGGCGACGGTAGTACTTTTCAGTTTGGGAAAGAATGCAATTCATTGAGAAAACCCTTGACAAAACTAGAAGGGAACACGTAGTGTTAAAATGGAAAATATTTAGTTACCTTTTTGTTGCATTTGGCATAAAACAGAAGCATTTATGTTTTTCTCACAATTTCAAACTTACGTCATTCAAAGGAAAAATAAAATAAATAATTCACTCTGAAAAGTAACTGCCCTAGAGCTTGGAAAATTTATTTAAATATTAGTTTAAACTGATTGTCTTTTAAAAAAATCTTATTTCAATTCTTTGGCGATGTTCCTTTTTAAATGAAAATTTTTAAACAGATAGAGGTTAAAGGACCAAATTTTAAAAGATCAGTGAAGTTTTAATTGTACGGTATTTCTCATTTGTCTCCCCGATTGTCCTATTTGAAAATTTCCTTGGTAGCACATTGAACTGTCACCTCATTCTCTTTTCTTATTCAAAAAGAATATTTTAGAATTTAATTCTTTAAAGTTTTTAAGAATGATTCAGAAGATTAAAGTAATTTTGGCAGATTGATTCTCAAAATAAAACACATAAAATAAGCACTTTTTTTGAAGGGAATTGGAGCAGTTTTGATGTTCTCTTCCTGAGAATAAATAACTTGTGAAGACAGGGCAGTATCTTCAAAGCCTCTGTTTCTTTAACAGAGGTCCCGTAACTTAACAACCTTGGTTCTTTCAAGTGAAAGGTTTTACCAGGTTTGAATTAATTCACAAGCACTCTTGGAGATTAGTAAAAAAGGCCACCTCTCACCCCTGTAAGGGAAAGAAAAAAAACATTTTATTTCCAAGCTTAGAAAAGATGAAATATAGGCTCTTAAATCCCTAAGTAGAGTTCAATGTTTGATTTTTATAAACCCAGTAGATAAGGGTCAGGTTATTGTAATACCACACACACACACACACACACACACACACAGACACACACACACAGACACACACACAAATATTTTTAAACCTTTTCTATGAAAAGTCATCAAACAGGAGATGTTGTTGAATAGTATTTTTTATTTACTTGTTAAAAACAATGGATACAAGTTAGAAAAAAATAGTGGTAATATAGGGTGTTAAGAGTGTAGGCATGTGGCCAGGCATGGTGGCTCACGCCTATAATCCCAGCACTTTGGGAGGCTGAGGAAGGTGGATCACCTGAGGTCAGGAATTCAAGACCAGCCTGGCCAACGTGGTAAAAACCCCTTCTCTACTAAAAATACAAATATTAGCTGGGCGTGGTGGCAGGAGCTTGTATCCTAGCTACTTGGGAGGCGAGGCATGAGAATTGCTTAAACCCGAGAGGTGGAGGTTGCAGTGAGTAGAGATCGTGCCACCGATCCAGCCTGGGTGACAGAGTGAGGCTTTGTCTTAGAAAAAAAAAAAAAAAAACTATAGGGATGTGAAGTCATTCCTCTATACTGTAAGATCCTTAGTTCAGATCCTGTTTGTAAAACTAAGTATCTATGTGACTTTAAACATCTTTCTTAACCTTTTTGTGGTTTGAGTTTTCCCTTTTATACAAAAAAGACATAATTATGTAATAATTTTTAAGGTTTATAGGAGAAATAAATGAACTAATGTAAAATACTGGCACAGTTGTCCCTCAGTATCCTGGGAGATTGATTGTAGAACTCCCTCAGATACCAAAACCTGTGGATGCTTGTCTCAAAAAAAATGGTGTAGCATTTGCATGTAAACCATGCATATCTCCCTGTATGCCTTATTTTTACAAATCTTTAAAAAAATATTTTAGAGATAGGTTCTCTGTCACCCATGCTAGAACACAGTGGCATGATCATTAGTCACTGATGCCTCAGACTCCTGGGTTCCAGCAATATTCCTACTTTAGCCTCCCAGGTAGCTATAACTACATGTATGTGCCACCGCACCTGAGTAATTTTTTAAATTTTAAATTTTTTTCTAAAGACTCTTCTCGAATTCCTGGCCTCAAGTAATTTTCTCGCATTGGCTTCCCAAAATGCTGGGATTCTAGGAATAAGTCATGGCTCTTGGCTCCTCCTGTATATTTTAAGTCATCTCTAGATTATTTATAACACTTAATACAATGTATATGCCATGTGATATGGTTTGGCTCTGTGTCCCCACTCAAATCTCATGTCTAATTGTAATCTTCAGTGTTGGAGGAGGAGCCTGTTGGGAGGAGATTGAAACATGGAACTGGAATTACCCCTTACGTTTCTCATGATAAAGTTCTCATGAGGTCTGGTTGTTTCAAAGCATGCAGAACCTTCCATTCTTCTCTTTTCCTTCTGGAGGGTATGCGAGACTTGTCTGCTGCCCCTTTAACTTCCACAATGATTGTAAGTTTCCTGAGGCCTCCCCTGCCATGCTTCCTGTACAGTCTGTGGAACTGTGAGTCAATTAAAACTTCTTTTCCTTAATAAATACCTAGGTACAGGTATTTATATCAGCGTGAGAATGAACTAATACATCATGTAAATAATTGTTGGACTGTATTGTTAAGGGAATAATGGCAAGAAACATGTCCACACACGTTCAGTATGCATGCAATTTTCTTCAGCTTTTAATTAATAGTCTTTTTTTGTTTGTTTGTTTTTTGAGACAGAGTTTCGCTCTTGTTACCCAGACTGGAGTGCAATGGCACGATCTTGGCTCACTGCAACCTCCGCCTCCTGGGTTCAGGCAATTCTCCTGCCTCAGCCTCCTGAGTAGCTGGGATTACAGGCATACGCCACCATGCCCTGCTAATTTTTTTGTGTTTTTAGTAGAGACGGGGTTTCACCATGTTGACCAGGGTGGTCTCGATCTCTTCACCTCGTGATCCACCCACCTCCGCCTCCCAAAGTGCTGGGATTACAGGCGCGAGCCACCATGCCCGGCCCCTTATTAATAGTTTTTCTGAGGCCTTCAAGGGATGGTGGCAGGGATGCCTACTCCCTGAGAAACAATATCTTTTTAATTAAAATGGCTAAAATATGGCATATCCACACAATGTAACACACATTGCAATAAAAATAATAAACTTCTGGTACATTCAGCCACATGGATAATTTTAAATATGTAATCCTGGGTTATAAAAAAAGCCAGACCCAAATAATTGGAGAGGATCATCTGCTTTCCCTGTTTCACCAGGTCAAAAGCTGATCTTTTCTATAAATATCCTCACAGACACACCAGAAATAATGTTTGACCTATTTTCTGGGCATCCCTTAGCCAAGTCAGGATTAGCAAATCACAGAGATGGACAAAACAACTTAAAAATAAGCAAAAATTATGAACAACCAAGTCACAAAAGAGGTATCAAATAGCTACTAGTGCGATGGCTCACGCCTGTAGTCCTAGCACTTTGGGAGGCTAAGTCGGTGGACTACTTGAGGCCAGGAGTTTAAGACCAGCCTGGCCAACACAGTGAAACCCCATCTCAACTAAAACTATAAAATAAATTAGCTGAGCAGGGTGGCACATGCCTGTAATCCCAGCTACTCGGGAGGCTGAGGTATTAGAATCACTTAAACCCGATGATTGTAGTGAGCTGAGATTGCATCACTGCAGTCCAGCCTGGGTGAAAGAGCGAGACTCTGTCTCAAATAATAATAATAAAAAAAAATCAATAAGCATGGGAAGATAGTCATTATCACGAATGAAAATTCAAATAATAAACACAAAGTTATACCACTTAAAACCATAAGAATGGTTAAAAAATTGGAGAGAAATATCAATGCCAGAAGGAATGTGGAATATTTGGAACACTGATACTTTGCTGGTGGAAGTAGAGAATAAAGGACCCCCTTTGGCAACCTGTTTGTCTGTATCTATAAATCTAAGCTTCATGCCCTTTGTCCTGCCAATCTCACTCCTGATTCTACCATACAAAATAAGTCTTATGTATATTAATAGGCATTTACAAAAATATTTATTGTAGCAGTATTCATATTAGCTCCCAAAGAGAAACAATATCTTTTTAATTAAAATGGTTAAAATATGGCATATCCACACAATGTAACACACATTGCAATAAAAATAATAAACTTCTGGTACATTCAGCCACATGGATAATTTTAAATATGTAATCCTGGGTTATAAAAAAAGCCAGACCTAAATAATACATACAATTGTATGCTTCTAGTTACAAATAGTTAAAAAGTAGACAAAACTTATGTATGGTGATAGAACTCAGAGTAATCACTACACTTGGAGAAATCTGGGAGTCTGGATGCTGAAAATGATCTCTCTCTGTGTACGTGTGTAAAAACTCAATTGTTGAGCTGTGTGCTCAAAATTGGTACACTTAGTATACTTAGCTGTATGTAGTTCATTCCTCATTAGGAAAGAGAGGAAGGGGAAAGAGAGAAAAAGAATAAATCCATGTCTCTTTTTAGTATAACTAAATTTCGATTTGCTGTTTCTATATCTTATTTCAACCTGTCTCCTTGTTTCCTAGGTCATGAATGTTTCTTTAATTTTACCTTCGTGAACCTGAGACTGAGTTTTCCTTTCATCTGACTTACCTGATTAATCTTGGTATATCCTGAATTCTTTCAAAAAAAGGAGTGAAATCTGATTTGCATTTTCATTCTTTGCCAAAGATGAAACTGTAAATATACATTATTTACCTTATGTAGGGTGAAATCTGGCAGAAACAAAACCATTTGACATTGTAACACATCATTCTTGGCATTCACTGTGTATTCTACCTTCTTAGAATGTCATTTTAAGCTAACTGAGATTTATTTTCAGGTAAATAAACTTTCTGGATATGACTGATGTTTCATTACCTGGCATAAATACAGATACTGGGACTCTCTAATTCTTACCCATCCCTACCTAGTAATATTAAACTATGCTAAGCCATCTTACTTGTCCTTATATTTCTTTTATGAGAGAGTAGAATTCAGATTTTTCATATCATAATTTTATCAGTTGCCAAATTGCTTTTTAGCTGTAGCTTAAAAAAAAATTGTTTCCCTGCATCGTGAATATTCTCTGGCTCGGCATTTTATCCTCTACTCTTTCACTTTCATTGTTTACACCTTTGTTAGAAGATGAATATGATTGAGATCAGGCTGCATAGAATCAAAGAGAAATATTCTGAACGAAAATTGGAAAACATGTCTAAATATCTGGAGTCTCAAAGATGTAAGGTGAACAGGTTAAGAAAAAGAGGCTCAAGAGGTCCCTGGAAAACCCCTCCACCTTTATGGACTCCAATTATTATACTTAAACAGAACTTGATGTAATATCTGAGTTTCGTGATTGACTCTGTTTCTTCCAAACATGGCTGTTTATTTTGTAAGAAAGGGGTCTTGACTTAGAGAGTGCCATAGTATTGCTGAACCCATCTCTGATAATCACTACTTTACCCCATGACTGATCTTTTGATAAGTGATTTGATTCCAAATCTTTTTAGGAAGAGTTCTGACAATCATCTGAAATAAAGACACCAAGAAAGACAGAAGGATTATTTTATTTTGCTAAGTAGCACACACTGTTGTTCTGCTCAATTGCCCTTAGCCAATTACTGAACTTATGAGATTACGCCAACCTCGCTCATGATTAGTATGCCAGAGTTCTGTGGTAGCAGGCTGACGATATCCTTCTGGGATATTGTCTGCAATTGTACCATTTGTTAGTTTCTTCTCTGTCACATATTTCTTCTGTTTTCATCATACCTACATCTCCATTCTTAGTGATACTCTGGAAATATTTTTTTACTACATTACTAGCAAAAGAATCCTCTTCTTAGAATCTGCTTCTGGAGAAGCTGGTCTAAGACAAACTATGAGCCAAATTGGAACTGCTTCTGGTTCATATCCAGAATGAATTTCTAGAGAATTTAGTTCTCTTTAGTAAAATTCTTTAACATTTATAAGACTGTATATATGTTTGCAGTACTGATGTTATTTTAGGTTATCTTCCTAAAACCATAACTGATATTTTACATACTGAGAATAATGTTACTTTCTTTGGACTATAGTAAACGAACTTATATTCTCCTGGAAAAAAAAAAATCAGATGGGATGTAGCTCTCTTAATTTGCTTACTATTTGATAGAGCAGTTATACTGCCCACTTTGAAGTTTATTTTTGAAACTTTAGAAAAAAATCTAGCTGGGTGTGGTGGCCATTCGCCTCTAATCCCAACTACTCGGGAGGCAGAGGCAGGAGAATTGCTCGAACCCAAGAGGCGGAGGTTGCAGTGAGCAGAGATCACGCCACTGCACTCCAGCCTGGGCGACAGAGCAAGACTCCATCTCAGAAAAAAGAAAAAAGCATATATGATTGTTAATTTTTGTGTATTTTTTGATGTAATAGTTGACTGCTAGTCAAACAGGATCGAAACAACATGATAGCACTTATTGCTTATTATGTAACTTAGTTAATATAAACACTAAATGCTGGAGTCTAGTCACAGAAAGCAGCCAGCTGGGAGCAAAGGGACTGGCTGCAGAGTCAGCAGACTGAGCTGACCCATAGGAACAGGTCCACCACTGGGCATTCATTGTGTATCCTACCTCTGTGGTCTAGAAACTAGCTGGGAAGTGACTGCCCTTGGGTCAATTACCCAACTACTGAGAGCTGTACCAAGAAACTTTTTTTGGGAGGGATGGTGTCCCTCTCTGTCACCAAGGCTAGACTGCAGTGGTAGGATCTTGGCTTACTGCAACCTCCACCTCCCAGGTTCATGCAATTCTGCCTCATCCTCCTGAATAGCTGGGATTAAAGGTGTGTACCACCACACCCAGCAAATTTTTATATTTTTAGTAGAGACAGAGTTTCACCATGTTGGCCAGGCTGGTCTCGTACTCTTGACCTCAGATGATCAGCCCTCTTCGGCCTCCCAAAGTGCTGGGATTACAGGCCTGACACATTGCACCTGGCCAGATGAAACTTCTGAACCAGGAAGAGAAGCTCCTTACTCTATTTTGAGCTTTCAACATTCCTCCAGCACCCTCTATTGACAAAGCCTAATATTGTGTCAGCTGCCCTGAGGAAATGTCAGAATCCAACTTCAACATCACAAAGTAAGAGTCAAGACATGCAAATTTGGAGCTGAGAGGAAATAAATTGATGATACATACAAAATTTATGTTTGCCTTACATTTAAAATAAAGTATCTATTAAATTTATTTGTTCTGATTAACCCTACTTTAGAAAGCAAAATGTAACTGTATTAGTCAATGTTCTCTAGAGAGAGAACTAATAGGAAATATATATGTGTGTGTATATATATATAATATATATAAAACAAATATACATGTATATATACATATATATCATATATAATACTCCCAACCATACATATATATTGATCCATATATATATATATATGTGATCCTATATATACATATTTATGTATATATACACATATATATACGGATGGGAGTTTATTAAGTATTAACTTACATATGACAAGCTCCCATGATAGGATGTCTGCAAGCTTAGGAGCAAGGAGAGCCAATCCAAGTCTCAAAACTGAAGAACTTAAAGTCTGATGTTCCAGAGCAAGAAGTATCCAGCAGGGGAGAAAGATGTAGACTGGGAGACTAGGCAAGTCTCTACTTTTCACATTTTCCTGCCTGCTTTATATTTGCTGGCAGCTGATTAGATGGTGCCCACCTAACTAAGGGTGGGTCTGCCTTTCCCAGCCCACTGAGTCAAATGTAGTTTCTTTGGCAACACCCTCACAGACACACCCAAGATTAATACTTTGCCTTCTTCAATCAAGTTGACACTCAGTATTGACCATCACAGTAACTGACTAGATTTTTTAATACAAAGGCAAAGTTATTAAATCTATATTATATAGAAACAGAGTCCAGTGATTTTTTTAAAAATTGGGTTAGAAATGGGACTCAATACTTGATAATTCAACACTGCTTTTTTCTATTGTTTACTGTTTTTATTTGTTACTGTACTACATCTTCAGTTTCTTCTGCTGTGGTGGTATATAAATGAGAAAAGCGGGAAATGTATGTATTCAACTCAGAGGTTAATTTCACTTTAAAAGTTGCTAAAATTCACTCATCCAGTTAAATAAGAAGTAGTCATCTTTGGTGCACCTAACAGTGATACTCTATTTTAAAGTAAAATTATATTTTAAAATCCTTTTCCCTTTTTATTCTTAGAGTCATGGAGCTAAATGTGGTCTTGTATGTCACATGGTGCATCTCCATTTTATATATATATATATGTTTTATATATAAATATGTTTTATATATATACAAATAGATATGTTTTATATATATGTTTTTGTATATATGTTATATATATAAATATGTTTTTATGTATACAAATAGATACGTTTTATATATATGTTTTTATATATATGTTATATATATGTTTTATAGATATGCAAAAAAAATATGTTTTATAGATATACAAATCAAATATATGTTTTATAGATATACAAATCAAATATATATATGTTTTATAGATATACAAATATATATATATATATTGCCCAGACTGCTCTTAAAGTTTTGGCCTCAAATATTTATGCTATTTTGGCGTCCCAAATCACTGAGATTATGATATGAGCCATTGCACCCAGCAACCACCTTTTTATTTTACAGATGAACAGTTTAAGAGCTAAATTAACAAAGGTTACCAACTTGCTTGTGAAAAATTCCATGCATGCCAGGATCCAGGGCTGCAAACTCTTTCTGTGAAGTAATATGGTAGGGACGCAAATGTTGTATTCTTTAGCTACTGCTGTGCAATATCACCTTAATAGTAAATTACAGCAATAAGAGTTTAGTTGGCTCATAATTCTGCAGTTTGACGATTTAGATGAGACTTAGCTTGGCAGTTCTTCTGGTCGTGACTGGGCTCCATCATTCATCTGCGTCCTTTAGTTGGGCAGGCAGCTTTACTGATCTCAGCTGGGTGCCTTCCACTGTGGGCCTCAGCTATGATTTTTAGGTTGGCTAAAAACCATTATTCTGTCTACTAGAGATAAAGTCTAGTTTCTCCTGTAAATATTAGCATTCCCCCTCTTTACCATGCCTTCTACCAGGACATATGGCTTGTCTTTGCTAGTTTCATGGGGGAAAAGTTTCAAAAGATGGGAATGATGTAGAGGAAAGAACGTACTGGAGTTGACAGGGTAACAAATGCTGTTGGCACACCCCACATCTCCTTGGCCTACTCCAGATGTTATAAGCAGAAGGAAGACAGGAGAACCAAAGTTCAGTTTGCAAGTGAGGGTGGCCTCAAATGGAAAAGTTTAGTGTGTGTTTTTCCCTCAAGAATGTCTATGGAAAAGACTGGGTCCAATGGAAAGGATTTATGCCAGTGCTCACAAAGATGATACAAGCAAACACAGGAGGTGGAGGCCAAAAAAGTCTTAAGGAAGTGAGTGTGTGTGTGGGCAGGGAAGAGAGAACATGATAAGGCAAGAAGAGGCTGTTAGCTCATAGGAGTGATGGAGAAGATGATCAAGAATGACAGTCGGAGTTTGCAGGCATGGAAAGAAGTAATACTCCAAGAAAAAAAAAAAAAAGATCTAGAATTTAGGTATAATTAATGGAAGAAAAAGTTAACCATCATAACCTTCATTCATATGAATAGGTAAATACTGATTGGTTCCCTAACTCATCAACTATAACGTTTTAGTTTTTTCTCCTCTAAGCCCTTTAATGCTTAGTTGTAGTACAGTTGGAAGTGTATACTTTTCTTCATACAGTCTTTGCGGGCATAGATTTTATTTAACCTTCACCTGGCTTAAGCATCCCTTTCAGTGACATTCAAGAGGGTGACCATTTCTTCCTGCCAATTTGTGAACTAGAATGAACGGTTTGTAAGAAACATATAAAAGCTTTTTTTTTTTTTTTTTTTTTTTTTTTCAAAAAGCACACTAATAACTGTATTTCACCTTCTGTATATTTTCTTCTGGGATACCATTTAATTTTTTTCATACCAGTTTAGGAAAAGAACATAATTGTAAAATGAAAACCAAGCTTATTTGATTCTGTTGTTGGAGAGCAAATAAAACTTAAGTATTGAGAAAAAATGAAAAACTTGGAATTTGATTAAGAAGTGCAGAGATTTAAGTGACACTCCAGTGCCTTGGGCTGGAGTTTCAAAAAGTTGGCAAGGGAATTGAATCCCCAGTACTCAGGCTTATGACGGCAAGAATAAAGCTATTTTTATTCTCTAGACAACAGCTTTCCTCTGCCAAATTTCCCAAGACTCATACAATAAGAGCATCCATCCCAAAACGATTAATGCAAATTTAGTAATTGTGCTCATGGATCATTTATCTGTCACCCATTTAATCCATAAAACGTGGCTTTCTCTCCATGCACACATTGCTCATGTTTTGTGCCATTCACCTGTTGCTGGGGGCATGGAACAAATTACCTCTTTGTGTGAGGCTGTGGGAAGAAGAAATTATCACATTTGTGGCTGGCACCCCCTACTAAACCAAGCATGTAATTATTTGAATCAGAATTATTGTACTCACAAAGTCAGATTTATCTCGGATATCAGAAGAGCATATGAGGTCTGATCCACAGCTGGACAGTTTCCCAAAGGTAGGATGGGTGGGAGGAAATAGGCTTCTGTCAAAGAAGATAAATTTTTGGCAGAAAAGACAAATTTCAGTAGAAGCCAATGAGACCTCAGGGGTTCTGGCTTTTGTGAAATTTTAAGTGAAGTGAGTGCAAGTGCAAGGTTTTGAGTTGAGAGCCTTGGGGAAGTGAATCACAAAAAGAAGTATTGTGTTGCCAGCCTCACAGTGCGGACTCCCCCAAAGCACTTCGCACAAGAACCTCAGACATAATCAACTAAGAAGGCCCAGAGGAGTAAGCTAGAAGGCCCCTCAGGCTTGTAATATCCCTTTCAAGTTTCCAGGAAACGCTGAAGCCTGCTTCATAGGGCCTTTCCGTAAACGAGTAGCTCATTTTAACAGGGAACCAATCACCCCTAAGTTGTGATCAGTCAGAGCTTTAAATTGATGCTTTAATATAGAGTAGCCACAGTAAGGTATGGGCGACCACAATAGAAGCCATTAGCCGGTTAAATATCCTACTGCTTTCTAGCACTCCCATTTACTGAAAGGCTATATGCTCATTCAGTTCCTCATCTGAAAGGCTATATGCATACTCTACACTATACTGGAAGAGCAAAGCGTCTATGGAATTTTGCTTCTGCACCATAGACTGTCAAGCAGATGTCCTGAAACAAACATGCTCTTTTAAGCACCAGTTAATGATATTGGATCAAAAACAAATGTATTTTTTTTCACATACAGAATACAAAGAAACCTATACATAGAGCACATGGCTGCTTATATGTGTCATCAAAATATATTAGGCACAGCGTCAGGTATCCTGATGTGTCCCCTTCTCAAATGCCTTGCTTCTGAGCTTTTTGAAAATCAGTTGTATGGACATGAGGAAGCTTAACTATCTGTCTCTTCTTATGTTAGGATATACTGGGAAAAGAATAGCAAGGACAGCAGTAGCACACAAAATACAAATATAGAAGGTTCCAGTTGACAGCATTGTAGGGAAAATTTGTGAAGTGCATAGAAATGGACAAAAGTCCAGAAGTATTGAGTGTCTAATGTAACACACCTTTCCTGGTGATGTGGTTCTCTTTGACCTCATACCTTTCATCTTCTTTGAGCTATTTAATAACACAATAATTCTTGTCTATACAAATTATTAAATTTTGTCCCGTAGAATGCAACTGACTATTGCCATGTGGCTATTCATCAGATTTACATTTGTTTGCAAATTTATTTCGGTTTTCTTGATAGTCTGCATACATGTAAACAGTTCGAATTCTCCTATGAACCAATTGTAATGTTTTACTGGTGCTCTCACTAATGAATTAAATATAGTATTTGCCACATTAATTTTATATTTTTATGCAAATTATATCAACTTTTTAAAAAATACCTTGTATTAGCATCAATAGAAGTATTTTTGGTTGTGTTTTTGTAGTCCAGAATAATATCTGTGCTGAATCTCTTCCAACCTCATTTTCCGCTGAGGGTATGACTTTTGAAATTATAATTGAAACCATTGATTATCAAAGATAAAGGATTAGATTGTTTTTTGCTTTAGTCTTTCACAATATAAGGAGTAGCTCAAGCAGAAAACTTCATGATTGCTTCTAAACAAGTCTTCTTTGTATCCTTTGATGCAACGTCACTGTAATAAATGTTATCACAGTTACAACAAAAAAATATAAATTTTGGAGATTATTGAATTAGCGCTTTAAAATACATCTGCTTCATTGTAGCTTAAATATTCTCCAATAGCTATTTTTGACTAAGAGTGAAGGAAAGATCTGAGTTCAGCTAATACATCATAGAGCATATTTTTGAAGTTAATATCATACCAAACTATTCATTTAAGTGAGATTTATGCTAAGGGCTTCAATTTATAAATGATGAGTGTTTAGAAATCTGGCTTCCCCAAAAGTCTTTCCTCCTTCCTTATTGGTTCCTCCCTCCATCAATCAAATATAATGCTTCTTAATACACTGGAATAAATCCTCCCAGGACAAGATTATAAGCCTTTTATTTTTTCAAATTTAATATTAATAAGTTATTTTTCAGCAATAAGGAAGAGGAATTGGGGTCAATGTTTCTCTGGTATGAAAAAGTAATGATGACCTGAGTTTACATTTAACACCTAATAGGGAACTATTCAAAACCTCATTTTCTGAGATGTTTGGTAAAACTTAGGTTTGAAGTAATACTTTTTTACAACTCATTGGCTATATAGGGAAATGTAGCAGAATATAGCAGACTATTTGTCATTGGTTGTTCCTTCAGGCTTTGTGTTGGTGATGGGAAAGTGAGAAGAGAACAGAAGAAAGATCACTAGTTAGAATTGTGTCTTCACAAAAAAACTGCAACTAGAACTGGCGTATTTATCTACATTATGGTATCATTTTCAGTAATAACCGTTTCTTGCCTAAAGATTAGGAGATATTTCTGGGACTATTTACAAATTGAACTATAGCACTCAAGAAGTCCTATGTTATGACCTAAAGTTAATTTACACCTTCTCTCTCTTGAAACCTTTAGACACACTATACTTCCATGAAACTAGACTTTCTGTTCCTACAACTTGTGCAATGCTTTGCTTTATAAAAACCTTGGAATGCCTCCCATGTTTATGTAGACATGTTATTTTAAAATTATTATTATTTATTATTTTGAGATGGAGTTTCTCTCTTGTTGCCCAGACAGGAGTGCAATGGCACGATCTCGGCTCACTGCAACCTGGGCATCCCAGGTTCAAGGGATTCTCCTGCCTCAGCCTCCTGAGTAGCTAGGAATACAGGCATGCGCCACCAAGCCCGACTAATTTTGTATTTTTAGTAGAGATGGGGTTTCTCCATGTTGGTCAGGCTGGTCTTGAACTCCTGACCTCAGGTGATCCGCCAGCCTCAGCCTCCCAAAGTGCTGGGATTACAGGCGTGAGCCACTGTGCCAGGCTAGACATGTTGCTTGTTCTTTAACACAGTGTTTCTAAAAGGGTTTCTGTGATAGAAGACTGTGTTTTTGAAAGTTTCTATTTAGCTCTAATCCAACATTGCAAAACAAACAAAAACCAACAGCAACAACATCACAAATATAAACTTACACAAGACCCAGTTTGTTACTGTTTTGAAAACACATTTTTAAATTGTTATAAATGTTTCTAAATGCCTTGAATCTCTATATTTAGGTCTTCACAAGCCCGAGACAAGTTTTTCAGCAGACTTAAGGCAGCGGACTTACACTGGATAAGGAGCAGAGCAAAATATTTCTCATAAATGTTGTTTCTTCCAATTATTTTTCCTCGATATATCTCTAAATAAAAGTGTCGTAACCTTATTTGAAAGCAATAGTTTCATGTTGTTACTTTTCTTACAATAATTGACTTAAACCCTCATGTCTTAGAATTCTTGAATAATTATAATTTCCCCTTAAGAGAAACTCCAGCTCAAATCTAGGACTAAATTATTAAGTAATTATTTGCTGAATAAAAGTTACCTCAAATCTTTTCTTTTTTTTTTTTTTTTGAACTAGATTTTAAAACCTGATGCTGAATGCCTATTTCCACCTCCACCTCCAGGTTCAAGCGATTCTCTACCTCAGCCTCCCAACTAGCTGGGATTACAGGCATGAACCTCCATGTCTGGCTAATTTTGTGTTTTTAGTAGAGATGGGGTAAATAAACACATTTTAAACGTAGGATTAGTCATAGCGTAGGGGAGAAATTTCTTGTCCATTGTCATGTTCATGACAGAGGCCTCTATAACAAAATACAGATTAACAACAACAAAAATTTTTTAAAGGCATACACACCATACACATTTATTTAATCATAAGTTTTATGTAACATGAGAGCCTTCCAAAATAAAGACTCAAGGAAACAGAAAAATAATTGTATATTTATGCTTAGCTTTGATGAAGATTAGGAGGTCATGAAGAAATATGATTTCACAAAAGGAAGTGTGATCCAATGGCAATAAACTGGGGTGACTCAGGCCTTTAGAGTCTTCTTGGCATCTTTGTGTATTTTCATTTGTATATAGGCATGTTATTTCTAGAATGAATATTCTCTTTAAACAATAGTCAGAGAATTCCATATGACATTCTGCATGGCAGCAGTGTGGGAGAAAATGAGAGTAGATTCCTCGCTTCTGCTGTTTCCTCAAATGCCAAGGTGCCATAGGTTGAGGTAGCATGTCCCTAACCCTGTTATTAGCAATGGTGTATCTAGTTATAGATTACTGAGTTTCAGAAACAGTCAATTGTTTCTAAATGCTAATGTCACTGTACAGAATAAGTTTTGAAATAAAAAGTATTTTCTCTTTCAGAAGAATTGGATGGAAATAAATCATGTCACACTAATCATTTTAATAGTGACAGTAGCTATGAGTCTTTGTGCAGTGCCCAATGGTGAAAGTGATTGATAAACCATGCAGGTTTCCTGCAAATTAAAAATTTTGTGGATTTCCAGACTATAATTATTGAAATCTTTTTCAAATTATAAATGCCAATTTTTGAATAGAGCTAGTATTGTTTGCAATATGCTTGGTGAGAGTTGTTAAGAGTATTTTGGGGAAGGTGCTAAAGGTTACTGGACTGACAGCTATCAGCCTCAGGATGACATTTTTCTTTCAAGAATAAAGTCAACCTAATCAGATACCAAAGTCCGTTATCTGATGAGAAGTAAACAAGTAACAGTATCATAGCTGTCAAAATGAAATATAGTCCTGTGAGAGGGTTGTCTAGGAAGATGAAGAAAAGTGAATATAAAAAAAAAATCTCTGAAACAAGATGAAAAGAACTAGCTTTTCCTTTGGACAACGGGTCATTTTTTTTTACGCTAGTATGTTAGGAACTATTTGGGATTTATAGATTAAATATTAGAAATATCAGCTGGTAAATTACTATATCTTTCTAAAATGGAAGTTATATATGCCATTAAAATGTCAGCAGTGATTGAATAAGTAATGGGATTTATACATTGATTATCTTACTTTAAAATATACTTGTTTTCTTGATACTGAATTTTAAAAATAGAAATTATATTTAAAATAGAATATACGCTGTCGATGGGTGTAGGCCAAGCTGCCATAAAAAGGTCTCAAAATGCAAGAGTTAACATGAAACAGGTATTTCTCTTTCAGGTAACAATTTTAAGGTTAGAAGGAGATTAAAAGTAGATAGCTCAGGCCAGGCACAGTGGCTCACGCCTGTAATCCAGCTATTGGGGAGGCTGAGGCAGGAGAATCGCTTTAATCTGGGAGGTGGAGGTTGCAGTGAGGCGAGATGGCACCACTGCTGTCCAGCCTGGGCAACAGAGCCAGACTCAGTCTGAAAAAAAAAAAATAGCTCAGCTCTAGAATGCACTGTCACCTAGGTGCTGTTCTCATTTATGTGGCCGAAGCTGGCTAACATCCATCCTTTAGAGCCTGTTGAAAGCAAAAATAAAGATGAGGAGATACAAGGCAAGCAATTTTATTATAAGAAAATGCCTAGGAAATTGCATACTTTGCATTGTAAGAATCTAGTTGCATAGTCCTATGTAATTGCAAGAGAGGCTGAGAAATGTAGCCTATATCCGGTCTGCTATGAGCCTTGTTAGAACTTGTATATTTTTCATGAGTATAAAAATAACTGAAATCACACAAACATTAACAGGTGGACTAAACTGGAAAAGAGAAGATGGAATTATTTCTTTCCTTTTAAACTCTTTTTATTTTAATCTAACATATACATGAAGCTAATCATTATCCCCCAGTACCTACTTTCCCCTTTTTTCTGCCTATTTGCCCAGTTCTAACAAGGCTCATTCAAATGTTTTTATTTCAGTAATTACAGCATATGATCTTATGGAGAGTTAATAAATTATTGTTTTAACAGAATAATAAACATAATATTGATCATTTCTACTTGTCATTTTTTCCCCTTCCAATGTAATGCTCAGTCTTGACGATTTTGAAGAGACTGAGGATGTCTTCAGGTAATAGCAGTATTCATGTTGACTCTAAGGAAAATGCCAACTTTGTTCAGGGTCTCTCCATCCAGCTCAGCAGTACATGTTCTATTTCCATCACACAAAAAACTGTGCACTTAGATGGAATATTTCTAGAGGTAGGAAATTGAGTATTTTTCACTTTCACTAAAACTCCTAGGTGACACACCTTTTGGATATAACTTTGGTTGCTGATCTGTAGGTGGACAAATCAGGCTAACATAATTGTTAGCATAATGATTTTGAGATTCATTCATGTTGTATGTATTATTAGATCCTTTAATACTGCTGAGTAGACTTTCATTGTCTGGATATACCAAAATTTTATCTACATAATATATAATAAAGAAGAAACAAAACTTTACCTAAAATCCTTTTATCAAGGAATAATGATGACTATAATTTTGCAGTATATCCCTTGATAATTTTCTATGTCTACATATCCACTTATAAATATTTATTACCCTCCCTCCAAACACAATTATCTATCATACATGGAGTTTATAATCTACTTTTTAATTTAACAAAATATCATGAAAACTTTTCCATTTTAATGAGCGTATACCTTTCTCATATTTTAAATATTTAACAAATGCTTAATAATCATTATCAACTCATTACTATTATAAAAATCTTATGATAAAATCCTGGTAATATTGCAAGGTCTCAATATTATTGTCTTACTATCAATTTTTGATTCATCCTTATAGTATATGTTAGGCTTTATTAAATACAAAAAAATTAGAGTCAGTCTTATTGCTGGCCAACTGGGGAATTCCAGGGTAAAGAAAATATTGAAGTGCCTATCTCTCTTATGTCTATTTTTACCAGGACAGGTTAAAGAAAAAAACAACAGGTTCTAACCCATGTGTGCATGTGTATGAGCCCATACACATATTCAGTCACCTGAAAAACCTCTATGAATAATTGAAAATTCAATTCCTTTACTTTTTAAATTTTTGGAAAAAAAAAAAACATCGTAAGCTATTTAAATCTACTCCTAGTTAACCATAGCTAATGGAACATGACATGAGTGAAGCCTGCAACATGTCCCTTGGGCAAGTAACCACAGATATATGGAACATGAAGAAACTAAGTCACTTCTCAGTCAGGGACAATTACACTAACAGCTAGGAAATATGGCATTAGAGTTCCTTGACAGTTGGAGTCAAGTAAAGAATCATCAAAAATGCTGTACACTAGGTTCATGCCTAAGGCAGATGACCTGGTTGACAAGCTTGCCCAAGCTAACTATATTAATGCTTCAGATCAGTTTAAGTGCAACTAGTAGCAGTTCTCCTTAACTAGTCATGTTAAAATTGTTGACAGATTTTATGCCTGCTTTTCAGCTGCATAACTCTTCATCAGTGGGATGAAGACAGAAGTTCACATTAATTGATTAGAATATGGGAATCTTCCTTCTTTTGGAATTGTAAGGATATGTGAGCTTTTTTTTTCTTTTTTAAATTTGCTGGTTTTCCAGTAAGTAAAACTTACCAACAAGAGCTAATCTTTTTTATTTAAAAAGAAAAATAAAGCTGCATGATGTATCTGTCAGTTTTGAGGATTGTGCTATGTGAGTTGTAAGCTACATATCTAGGTCACATACTTCTGTTAGGAAAACAAAAGTTTCAGTCAAAATTTGAAGAGTCAAGTACTATTAAAATTTCTTTAAAAATATAAAACCTTAACAGATAGTTAGGCCTTGAGGTTTCTCAATTAAGTTTATGTTTGACATTGATTAGGTAGCTTCTCATCTCTTGCAGAAAAGTATTTCAATCATTTTTGTTCCTGAGAGTAATTGGATTTTTGAATAATCTATAAATTGCCTTACAAGCTAGTTTTCAAAACCCTTAAAACACATGTCTGGTCATGATTTTGCTGTATTAGGATTTGGCTTTACTTCCTCATTTCTGAGAGAAATAATAAATCTTTACCTGTTGAAAGTGAAAATGATAGTCTCATCAGTTATATCAACTCATATACAGAAAGAAATTTTGAGTAGCTTGGATGATATGTTCTAGTTGTATCTATACCATATTTCTCTTTGGACAGGACTTGGATTGGCTTTTATAAAAACAAAAAACCTGCTTACATCTCATCACTTGATTCTCACCTTCCCTCTCACTTCTGGAGATAACCTTATGTTTAAATTATGACCCTCTTCTCCTGAGAACCAGAAGTCACTACATCTATTATCCAATTGCTGCTACAATTTTTTCTAGTCAGGTACTGTAAACTCAAATATTTTAAGATCTGATTGCTGCCCCCAAATATTTAGGGTGTACTCTTGCTATTTTCTTTTTATCCACTAGGTGACATAATAGATGCAGCTTTTCAATATCTGTTAAGGTGTAGGTGTCTGTTTAACATATTTTAGAATGTGAGATACTGAGTTATGTTTGCTAATGAAACTTCAAGTGCAAATATGCTGATGAAGCAATGGCTGATGGGGTTTATTCCTAACTACCCCCTTCATTGTTCATGCTTTGCATCTTGGAACTTGGATAGAAATTTGACCAAGTAAATATCAGTTTTCATTTAGCTGTACAATTTGACAGTGATTCAAATGAGAAAAAAATACAAGAAAAATACAATGCATATTGACTAGAAAAATGTGTTTTTGCATGTGACTCATCTGCTTTGCCAAATTTGATTGACAAATAAGTGCAAAAATGTAAAAAGGCCAGTTAATGTTACCATAGATTCTTATCAGGGTTTCCTTGGGGATGGGACTTAAAGGGCTCTTAGTGTCTCACTACTCATAAAGCTCATTCTTTAAAATCAGTGTAATGTGATTGCAGAAACACTTGCTACTCTTTACTATCTCCTCCTAGTTTTAATTATAGCTCAATAAGGTTAGGACTCAATATAAATTTGAGGAGAAGTATGACAGGTATAAGGGGGGGTTCCTTGGCTTACCTCTGATAGTCAAAAGTGGACGGGGGCTATTCTTAGTTTTATTGCTAGGGCTATTATTAATATTATAGATGAAAGTTGGTTAATGGGGGGAGTAATTGTTCATTGTCCAGAGAGCAGGTTGTTAGAAAGAATAGCTATTGTAAGAATTATGGATGCGGTTGCTTGTGTTAGGAAGTATTTGGTGGCTGCTTCTGTGGAGCGGAAGCTTATGTTTTTGATTAGGATTGGTACAATGGCTAATATATATATTTCTAAACCTGCTCAGATGAGGAATTAGTGTGAGCCTAATATTGTAATGAAACTTCCTGTAAAGACAGTAAGGGAGATATGAGTTGGGCTAGTGGATTAATCAGTATGGGAAGGATTAAACCAACATTGTCGGTGTATGGGCCGGATAGCTAGTTTAGCTGACCTTACTTTAGGGCATGGTGTAATAGCATGGAGAGTTTTGAATTCTCAGGTATGAGTTCAATTCCTGTAGCTCTAGAAGGAATTGAATATTGAATTGCATTTTGAAATAACTGAAAAATGCTCATGTGTCTTATTCTTGTTAATTACACAGAAGAATTTCTTGAGTGACAGAGTCACAGAGCAGAATCCCAACAGATTTTCTATATTTTCTGCGAGTATTTATTTTCACTTTTCTTTTAGAATACTTCAAACTTTAATATTTTATGACTTTTACATGCTAACCAAGTTGTTTCTGAGTTTGACTCTGAATTATCCCAGTATAAACCTATTTGGGGGGACAATCTGATGGCACATTTACTTATTATCAGAAAGGGGTGCTCTGTGGCGAAATCTCCACAAATCCACTGTCTGTTTAGCATTTCACCCTCCTGCTATCTTGGGAATACCACCTTTTATTTCCGCCTATATTGTGAACCTTGCATATAATCTGTAACATATAACTTCAGTTACAAGGGTAGTAATATATTTTGGTCAGGCTTGACACTATGGTTTCTGGTCATTACTAACTCTGGTTATTATGAATAAAAAGTAATTGCACATAAAGCAGAATCCTAAAACAGTAACAGCTAACATATATTAAAAACTTAATTCTGTGTTAGGTCCATTGTCAATGTCTGAGAATATTCTCATTAGAAAATTCCTGAGGCATAGTTCTATGTGACTATCATATTTTTCGCATCAATTCTTATACTTTTCATTGTTTCCAAATATAAATCTCCACCTTGGAGCTTTCCCCTGAGCTCCAGATTTCCATGTTTATCTTCATACCTTGATAGCCTCGTTGCCTAATAGGCATCTTACAACGTATGTGTTCATAGAACTCTTGATCTATCCTCCAGAAGCCGTTCCTTCCCTGACTCTCCATCTCGGTAACAACTTCATTATTTCCCTGACTCAGGTCAAAAATCTTGTTTCTTCTCTTTCTCTCACACACGAACTCTCATCACCAATAAACTCTATAGAGTGTATCTTCAAAATCCGATTATTCTTCATCACTTTCTCTGCTATAACAATACCGTCCATGCTCCTGTCTCCTCCAGCTTCTTGCCATGCTATGCTAATTGGTATTCTTATCCTCTTCTCTGTTAATACATCAGGTCATGTGAAATCTCAAAATGCCAAGGTATTAGTCTGTTTTCACATTGTTATGAAAGTATTACCTGAGAGGGATAATTTACAAACAAAAGAGGTTTAATTGATTCACAGTTCTGGATGCCTGGGGAGGGCTCAGGAAACTTGCAATCATGGTGGAAGAAGGAAGAGAAGAAAGCACCTTCTTTCACTGTGTCAGGAGAGAGAGAAAGGGTGTGTGCAGGGAAACGGCCACTTTTAAGCCATCAGATCTCAAGAGAACTCACTCATTATCACAAGAACAGCGTGGGGAAAATCACCCCCAAGATCCAACCACCTGCCACCAGGTCCCTCCCTGGACATGTGGGAATTACAATTTGGGATGAGATTTGGGTGGGGATGCAGAACCGAATCGTATCAGCTCAAATACTTCCCACTTCACCAAGAATAAAATTCATAGTCCTTAGAATAGTCTACAGGGTTTTATAAGATACTGGAAGATTTTGTAAGGCCTGTAAGGTACTCCACCATTAGTTTACTCCCTCCAACACAGGCCTTCATCTGTCTCTTCTCTTGCTGTGATTCTTCCTGGGTACTAATTCTAGGCATGCTTGCTTTCCTACTGTTTTTGGAACAAGGTATCAATAATGTTTTTTCTCCGTGGTTATTCGCAGCCCTGGCTATCTCATCTAATTCAGTACTTTGCTCACCTGATTCAGAGAGAGTAATTTCTTGACTATCTGTATCTAAATGAAAACCTGACACCTCCATCTCCATTGTTCCGGCATTCCCTATGCACTCTCCTTGGTTATTTTCTCACTACAGTACTTATTGGCATCTAACATACTTCGTGTTTTACCTTCTTATTTATTGTATTGTCTATCCTCTGGCATGAGAATGCAAGTGCATGAGGACTGAGGTCTTTCTGTTTATTCACAACTACTGGAAGAGTGCCCAGTGTTTTATAGACCTTTAGTAAATATTTGATGACTGGGATAATGTAGAAACTTTATAATGAGTAATCCAGACTAGGGAGGCTAAAATTATCTTGTGTATTATAATTTTTTTCCTTCCATCCCACGATATTATTGCTGAATATGAGCAGGGATCTTCTTTCATGTTCTCTGCTACATATCCAGGAAGTGAAGAACACCTGGTACATGGCAGCTGCATGAATGACATATTCCACTTTGTTAGTTATGAAGCTCAAAGATCATGGTCATTTTCATATTTTTGAAATAATTGTTATTAACTAATGCCAATTGTAAAATAACACATTTAATTGCCTGAGATTCGATTAGAGATTGGAGTATGCTAAACAGGCATTAACATCTCCTACCCTGTTGCTAACCAGTAAGATTGAGAACTAAAAAGATCTGAAGCTTTCTAAATCTTGCCTGCATTTTATTCTATGGAGAAGAGATGCAAGCTGATCAGACAATTATCAGTATCCAAGAACTGTTCTTTTATGGAAAATACTTTTTCTTTACACTGAATACCATGGGTGGTAATGAGAAATTAATGCATGTGTGTGGTGGCAGATACGAGGGTGGTCAAGTGGATGGGGAAGAAAGCAATGCGGGCTACTTACAAATATGAACTTTGTCACTGGGAAGCAGATTCAGGTTATCTAATTCACTTTTACACTCCTGTTGGTAGTACCATAAAATGAATTGGATCTTCTTTCTTATTGTCGGTAAGGTGTTTACCTAGAGGTCAGAGAAAAAACATTAATGTCATTTGGTAGTGTGTGTATATTTGCACATTGTACTGTACAAATGTCTCTTATTGATGCTTTATATTTTTTATTTTTAATTCATTATAATTCAGTTCCCGCATTCATTTCCCATATTCATTTGAAATACATTTATTTAATGATAACACATATCTAAATGATAACAAACCCGGGTATAAATTTCATTTTTACATAAAATTGATGTAGGTCCAAAGTTAAAAATGAAGAAATAAAGCTTTAATTTTTAGGGGAATTTAAGATGGTCAAATATTTTAATATATTTAATACTATAAACAATGACTTACAACTAAAAACCATTGATTTGGAATTGTGCCTTACCATGGGATGTTTCTTGAAACTTTTCAACCTATTTTGCTTTCAGTTAAATAGATGAATTTGTTGTATTAAAACCTCTCTAGCATTCTCACATTAGAACATTAATCATAAAAAAATGGTTTCTTAAAACAATGGTGTGGAAATAGAAATATATGAATAGAAGGAATTATGTCTCATTTTTCACATCTAAAAGACTCCACCAAACATTCCCTAAGATGGATTTGTAAGGAAAGGAGTATCTGTATTGTGATTATTACTACTATACATAATTTATATAATTATTTAAGATAAAATTCTCACATAAGAATTATTATACATAATTTATATAAGAATCTTTATGCGTATATACCTACACACATGTGTAAATCTGTCTGTCTATATTTTGTGGACTAATAAATTTACACCTTTTAGGAACCAGTAACACTTTTCCCAGAAGGAAATAGATAAAAAAAAATTGGAAATCAATTTTGAAATCTTCTAAGCTCATACAAAACTCAAATGAGCAGAGAAAAAAGTGAATGCAGATTTTATAAATAAATATTTTTTAAAATAATAGAAGACCCAATACTCCAACTACCTAAATTTAAGTGAATCGTTGAAATAAAGTGTACCAGGACGTTTAACGCGTATCTCTTTCTTTGTGGGAAAGTATAATTAAATTTGAAAAAATAAAAATTTAAAAATTCAAGTAAAAAATTGATATGTGGAAATAACATTTTTAATGACGTAAGCTTTGATGAAAGTGGTCATATTTTTAATACTTCATATTGCAATTATTTCAAATGTTTTTTGATTACACTTTTCTGGTTGCCTTCAGTAGTTAGTTTCCCCATTGCACTTCAAGTAAAATGTAATTTTTATCAGTGCAATAAAGCATTTTTAAGGCAATTAATTTGCATTAATACATTTGTATTTTTGATGCTGCTAGTGAAATCTTATTTGGCAGAATGTCGACTAATTCATTCCAATATTCATAATTTTCTTGGGACATGAGTTATAGATATGAATTTACCTAAAATGAATGTATGGTGTCTTGTGATAGCTGGGTAGTATCTCCACTGAAAACCATGTTTACTAAGTAAGCTGTTATTTGAAATAACATTTCCTCGTTATCTCAGGATAACACTGTAAATTATATGTATTATTCAGAATACTAAACAAATATTTTCAGGAGCTCATCAAGCACCTGACTTACAGCTCTGAAATTGTCGCAGTGTTACTCTGAGAACAAATCTTGTTTGTGTATATATTATGAAATTAGACTACACCAAGCCCACAGGCAGATACAATCATTCTTTCAACTGTACAATAAATCCTGCTGCTCTGAAAAGGTTGAAAGCCTATTTGCATTTGTCGGAGGTAATGAAATGCATCTTAATAGACTCAAATATGCAGCTTTAATAAGTATCAGCCAAATATAACCATTTGCTGGGTGTGATCAGGTGGGCTCCTAACATTAAGCTTTGTTTCTCTGGTTGGCTCTTGTTCAGTTTTCCTGTTTGCACAGCAGCAAATATGAAGCATTAGACTTGTAGATGCATTGAGCCTCAAAATTATTATCATGTAGAAATAAACAGAAATTGTTTGTTTAGTCTGCAAGTAAATGTTTAAGAAAAAAGCATATATTATGCTAAGGTTTTTGGATCTACTGTTAGCCTGATAAGTAAAGATGCCCTTTTTGCCAAGTCTCTGTAATCTGAGGAACAATAACAAAAAGATAAATTAAATATGTGTTCCAAGAAGGTTTGCACCATTACCTATAATTACGCAAAGTTTTTTTTTTTTTTTTTTTGAGACGGAGTTTTGCTCCTGTTACCCAGGCTGGAGGGCAATGGCGCCATCTCGGCTCACTACAACCTCCGCCTCCTGGGTTCAAGCAATTCTCCTGCCTCAGCCTCCCGAGTAGCTGGGACTACAGGCACGCGCCATCATGCCCAGCTAATTTTTGTAGTTTTAGTAGAGACGGGGTTTCACCTTGTTGACCAGGATGGTCTCGATCTCTTGACCTCGTGATCCACCCGCCTTGGCCTCCCAAAGTGCTGGGATTATAGGTGTGAGCCACCGCGCCCGGCCAATTACGCAAAATTCTTGATGTAACAACTCTATGGACAGACATCTGGCTTGGAAAGTGTTTCTTTAACAGAAGTTGACATTGGGAAATTTGTATTTTCTTTTTCTCAGATTCTCTAAAGCGTTTTAAAATTTCAGAAAGATCCACGATATAGAAAACACTTTTTTATACCACAGTAGACTAAGGGCCATTTAAGAATGAGTATCCTAGCATCACTCATACTGTAACAATTGGAAATCTATATCCAAAAGAGAAGAGAGCCCACATCCACTCCAAAAAGGCAACTAGTGTAAGGTTTGAACTTGGAAGCTTTGCATGCCTATTTGCTCTAAACAGTGCTTGAGCAGCCTAAACACAATGGCATAAATAAAAATAACCGTCCTTCAGAATAACAAGAACATCATGTTCATCACACCTGGATTCATCCTCATCACAGCTGATGTGTACAGGAATGATTAGAAATCATATAGATACTGATGAGGACTAAGAGGAAGTTATTTAAAATTCAACTGCACCTTGTGCTCAAAATATCTCCATCAGCTTGTAGTCACTCTTATAAACGATTTGGGAAACTGTTTTTAATACTGAAAAAGCTTAATTTTATGAATATTTTAGATACATTTATCGAAATTGGAATTTTTGAAAATGTAAGCATAAATTTTTTTCTCCATTTCCTAACAGGTGTAACTAAAAAGAAAACACACAAAAAAGCTAACACATGTTACTTCGAAAGTATAGATTTTCTCTGTGAAGATAACTCTCATATAGGTTCATAGTTGTTTTAGAACATTGTACTAAAATTAGGACAGGAATCTGTTTTTTAATAATATAACTTGATTATATTTGCCATATTCAAAACCTATAAAACCAAAAATCAGCAAAAAGAAAGCAGCTTGCAAATACCTCGCTACCCATCTTTAATTGACGATGGATCAACATCATCTGTTTGATGGTCCAGTGTGAAACCCAAATACCCAAGTAAAGGCTGGTTATCTGGTAAGCTGTCATCTTAGACACAAAGTTAGTTTATATTTAGGCACCAAAATCATAACATTGACTTTACCCATGTTCAAACATGTCCATTTAAACAGCATTCTAAATGAGAATTACATCAGAATTTTATATATTGTTGGTCAATAATAATGAATGAAAGAGAATGAGTTATGAGTTAATTAGCTAAACAATACAGATTTGCAAATAATTTACATATATACATAATACTGATTTGACTCCTATTTAATCACCAGTTTTTTCATGGTTACTAGATTTACTGTTTGATATACAGGTTCTTAAAAAGAAACTTTTTTTTTTCTATTTTTTTCCAAGTACCTTTTAATATTCTTATGGCTGGCTATCTTCTGCTGGTAGAAATGTGTCTGATGGTTGTTGTACGCGCTGTAAAACCTTTTTTGAGTGGAATGTTGGCTTCTATTAGTCTTTTCTTGTCTATTTTTTTTTCCATCACAAAAGGCCTCACTGGGCTGGTGATGTGCTATTACATTGCTCTATTTACCATCCTGTTTCTGACTTTTCCATTAGCACAGATACACCTTCTGAAACATTGCTGAGTAATAGGCATGCTCCAGTGCCTCACTCTGAATACTGCAATTTGTCTTTTTGTCTGTTGACCTTTGTATTTTGAACACTGGAATAGTATCTCCTGACTTTGGTTTCTCTGATATACACTGACTTCTAAGTTGCTCTGTGACCTGTGTTTCCATCTGCCTAAGCACAGTTTTCATGTGTCTCCTCTTGAGTTGCATACTGGGTCAATCGTTTATTATTTTTCTAGTCTTGAAGGCCACTTTTTGGGATTATTTAATAGCTCTACTGATCAGTGTGATTCAAGAAAAAAAATACATCATGTTGTCCACAGGCTTTCTTTTCTCTCCTTTAAGCACTTTGAAGTAAAATAACTTGGGATTTCTCAAATTGTGTTCCAAAGATAACTCATATAAAGTCATAACTGTATAATAATATAGATCATATTAGTAAATATTATTGGGTAAATTTTTCTGTGTAAACAATTTTGTAAAAGGTTACATGAAACCAAACGAATCAGGTCTTTTAAATGTATAATTTCTCATGGTCTTCAAAATTCATTAAGATTTTTGTGACTATATATGAACTTTTCCAAAAAGAGTACAATGTGTTTTGTGGAACAGACTTTGAGAAGTGCTTGGGTAGCTTTTTGCTCCCTGCTTCCACTCTCAGTAGACTTAAATACAGTTTGTTCTCCCCAGCTTCTCTATCCAAAGAGGACATTCTAGCAATGAGACAAAATGAAAGAGCAGTTTAATTACATATAAACATTACATTCTATTTGAGTTTTAGATCTCAAAAACAAGTGAGAACATGCAATGCTTGTCTTTCTGTGCCTGGCTTATTTCACTTAACATAATGATTTTCCAGTTCTGTCCGTGTGGTTTGTTGCAAATGACAGGAATGCCTTTCTTTCTTTCTTTCTTTTTTCTTTTTTTTTTTTTTTGAGATAGAGTTTCATACTTGTTGTCCAGGCTGCAGTGCAATGGAGCAATCTCAGCTCAATGCAACTTCTACCTCCTGGGCTCAAGCAATTCTCTTGTCTGAGCCTCCCGAGTATCTCAGATTATATAGCAAAAGTGATTTTTTTATGACCTCTCACTTTGAGGTTTCCAATAATGCTGAAGTGTTTTTATTTTTATTTATTTATTTATTTATTTTTTTAAGGCTAGTCAAGTGAAGCAGTGGGAGTGGAGAAGGAACAAATAATTCTGTAACTGGTTGTGATCAATTTGTTGTTTTATTTTTACCTTTTTAGGAGAAACTATGTTGTAATTTGTTGATCTTTTTTGAAATTACGTCATCTGCAGTGACATGGATGGAACTGGAAGCCATTATCATAAGTGAAATAACTCAAAAAGTAAATACTGCATGCTCTCATTTATAAGGAGGAGCTAAATAATGTGTACACATGAACACAAAGAGTAGAATAATAGACGTTGGAGACTCAGAAGGGTGGAAGGTTGGGAACGATGTGAGTGAGGAATGAAGAATTCCTTAATGGGTACAATGTGCCTTGTCGGGGTGATTGTTTATGCTAAATGGCTGGACTTCACCACTACACAATATATCATTGTAACAAAACTGGACTCTACATCTTAAATCTATAACAATAGTAGTGAATCTTGCAGGTAGTCTCATTGCTTATACAGCCTTTAACCGTAATACCTAAGTCTTTGTTTTTGCACAGGGAAGATATGGAACTCTAGTTTCAGGTGAAGGAATTTCAGCTGGTTGGTAACACAGTGACTCACTCAGAAGATAGAACATCCTCTCTTATCCCTTTGGACAAACCAAATGAGGTGACTCTGTATGAGGGATATATTTGACTTGGCTTCTCCTAGAAGATGTTGTCATTATTTGCAAGTGATTGTGTTATTTTGCTTTTAAGCCTCATTTGCTATTTTTTTCTTAGTTCGTTCTTCCTTGTCATAAGGCTTGACTCCTGAATCACATTCCCCATATTCATTGCTTAGCATAAAAGAAAAAGATCTCATCAGAATTGTATTTCAACAGGTAGGTGTTTTTTCTCTCATAAGGCAAATTGAAAGAAATAGTTTCTTATTGTTAAAAAGGCAACATTTTGAGGTAACGAAGTTGAAAGCAATTTTAGCAAATGCAAGTGGTTTCTAGTTACCTTAGTGTCTCTATACAATTAAGTAACAATTCTAAGCCCTCTGTGTTTGTGTGCACCTGTGTGGGCATACACATATGTATTTCATCATGTTTTGTTTCTGGAAAGTGTTATGGTAATAAATTAATTTAACATCACCAATCTGGTTCTTTTTACCTATGAATAAATAGGTCAGTTTATGGCAGACTGGAGCATAGATCTGTGTCTCTGTTCTCCTAGCCCTGCATGATGTCTTCTGCCACACTATGTTGTCTCTGATAGCTGTATCCTTTGCAAGAAGGCCCAACTTACATTTACGTGATATCCTGGCAGTTTCTCTGCAATGGGCAGCCTGGTGTCTGTTCCCTGACAATATGTTGAGTGATATTTACCAGAAAGAAGCTTTATCGAAAACAAAGGAAAGGGATGTGCTAATTCCCCGGTTACCATAATCCATAGTCCCATAATGTACCTCAAGGACATTGCCCCATATTTTTATCTAGAAATCTTTGGCATATATGTCAACTCTGGGTTAATATACCTGCTCCACTGACATCCCTGCATCACCTGGGATTGCACAAAGGTACAATCAGCCTACAGGCTGCATGTATTCTAATTTTGAATTATGAATCTCGAGCAGAACTTATTTTGCCACACTTACTCTGCTCAGATTCTGGCTTGGCAGTTTCTAGTAACCTTCATGGTTTCCCTTAGTGTGATTGAAGATTATATGAAATTAAAGGAATTTCTGCATATGATCCAGACAAAACTGAGATTTTAGACCTCCATATGGGTGAGGCTTTTGGTGAGTCAAGCTTTACTGAAGCAAGGGAATCTTCTATTCAAACCTTCAAATTTAGGATTTAGGGTCATAACTTGTAATGCTTGTCACTGAACCAAAGACATTGTCTCTGATTATGGTCACCAGTGTAAAATCCCAGTTGAGGTTTTCCTTCAAGCTGTCTGAATTGAGGTTGATGACACTTTGCATATTTAGGTGTTGATGGATCTTTTGAGTCACTTTCCAGTATACTCCCATTAAGTACTGGTACTATTTAGAAAACTTACTCAGTATTACTACAGATAAAAACTTCGAGGGCCCACCTTACTTGAACACAGTTGAAAGAATGACTTTCTTGAGGTCTGGTGCTGTTCTTTAATAATGGGGGTTTACTTGTATTAACCATTGACATTCATTAATCTCCTGAGGCTTTCTGGAACATGAACTATTTTATAAATTAAATACTTGATTCCAAGATTAATTTGATCAATATGTATATTTTCTTCTATGTAAACAAAATTTTCTTTCCTCCTTTCTTCCTCCCTCACTCTCTCTCTCCTTTCTTTCCTTCCTCCTTCCTTCCCTCCCTCCTTTCTTCCTTTTAAGGGGTTTTGCCATCAGTTTGGATTTCTTTCAAAGGATTAGCTATGGTATCCGCACATAATTCTGCAAGAGACTGAGCCAACCTTGTGTTTTCAAAAGTGAACGTTTTTTGTTGTTATAAATCGAATAATGGTAAGCCTTTGTCTTATTGAGTGCAATTTATGTAATCTGTTTTAATAGGTGACAAGTATTATATGGTCAAATGAACTCTTTCTGATCCTTAACCCTTAGTTTAGCCTGTTTTATAACTAGAGATTTGAGGTACTACATCTTAAGCAGTGAAATTATTTCTTCACTATAATCCTATTGAACTTACAAAATGAAATAAAACTTGAGTTTAAAATGAATAAATAGCTCCAACTATGTATGCTGGGACTGGAAATAGGCAAGGAATGAGTTTGTGCCTAGGGTGTTTATGTGGTAAAAAGATCATGCATATTTTTAAATTTTGAAAGTATAGGTTTGAATTTCAATCAGGATAATCTTTGAGAGTTAGGAAACCTTTTAGAGCTTTAAATTCCTCATCAGAAAAATGGATTTGACAATTTCTATATATTAGAATTATTTTAAAGATTTACTAATGTATGTTGTGTAGCACCTTTAGAAGATAAATAATGAATACTAGCTTCTCTTTCCTTTTTCTCAAAACTTCTTCCTTTATGTAATACATACATTTACGCACACTACTGAAACATGAATCCATGAGATATTACTGCCTAGGCAAGGCAGGTTTTGTAGATTGATTTAGACCTATATCAGAACTAAAGACACATTTGGAAAGCAAATATTTTTTTTAATTTTCTGAGAATAAATGTCTTATTACCAATTGTAGCAGGATTGCTCCAGCCAGCAGGGTGTCATCTGAGTTCCTATGCATACTTCAGGATGGATACAAGGGATTAAATCCACATTGCACCACTTTCTAGCATATGATTTTAAAAAATAATTTATCCTTTCTTTGTCCTAATTTTCTTACTGTAAAATATCATATAATGACCTTACCTATCCCAATAGAATTATTGTGAGAATAAAATGTGCCTAGCTCTTTCAAAGTGATAAAGAGGTGATTTGTTATATTTTGTATTATGGTAATATCCACTTGGCCAATGTCTGTTTTCCCAATAGATGCGGATGCATGTCCTCTTGTTTTGGCCACGTCTACATCATCGGCCTTGCTGAATATATGATGAAGTGAGTAGCAGAGAGATGTTTAGGCCAGTGCATGGTCCCTCCCTTGAGATTTCCTACTTCAGGAAACAAGTAACAATATAAAAAGGGGGCTACTGATGTATTAGATGTGTTTTTTTTTTTTTGAGAATCAATGATAAATAAACAAGAAGGTATCTCATTCATGATATCCACATTCCCTCTTTCTACAGTTTCCATCTTTTGTTAGTTTGCTTTAGGTAATCTACTGACAGAAGCAGTGGCTAAAATGACTTATGTTAGCATAAATTGCAGGGTCAGAGAAGTGAGGCAATCCACACATTCCTCACATATTATTTAAAAAGTAACCATGCAAGAATGGATGATTGTAACTTGCCCAGTGATTATGTTCAGTCCCCAGTGATCTTTCTATACTAATCATTACGATAACAGAAAATGTGACTAGTAGAATATCAATATACAATTAAAGTTTTTGTGCCATTTCTAGTATAAAGACACAAGCAGTGTGATGTTTACAATGGTGAAGAAATAGGATGGTTATCTTTCATCAGCAGCCAGGGATTTAGAAGGGTGCTGTGTGAAAATTAAAGTGAGTGAAAAGTAAATTCTCATTTATTAATAACGTAAGCATATATGTAAAGAGAAGATACCTATGTGAAAATATAAGTACATGGACACATATAGAAACATATGTATCTGAATAAGTTTTTAACTGATAACAGGGTGCGTTTTATGGCAGACAGTACTTCAGATGTTACTAACTAGAAGTAATGAGGCTGCACTAGTAAAAATTTAAGTGACTCCTAAAGTTTATATAACCTGTTAGTGGCAGACCAGGTTTTAAAAATCACTCCTTGATTCCATTAAGCCCTAAAGCTTAGTCCATTAATCCATGCTACCTCCATTTAAAACCTATTACCAGATCTTTTACATGCTTAGAATTCAGTGTTTGAAGTAACAACTGAAGTTGTGTTGTATTTGGATAGATGCCCATATATTTGCATATAGATCTCCACTCTTCAACTTGTCATCAGTTTTAAGTTTATAAATTAATAATAGTCCTATATAGCTAAGGATTTCTTTTTATGTGGTTAAATGCTTTCTTCCATGATTACTTCCAGAGTGACCGATGTTAATTTTGCAGCCTGTGTAGGCTGAACTGATACCTCTTAAATCACAGAGCTTGATAAAGGGAGGAGGTTAATAAGGCATGGGTCATTACAATTGTAGACCCATCCTAATTTATACTAATGACTAACGGGACTCATAGCAAGTAAGAGTCTGTGAATTGGAAATTGAAATGGCTCGATTAAAAACAATGAATTTTATGTGTTTTGGAACCACACAAAGAGAATGATAATTTGATGTCATCTATCCCGGATAGAGAAACCGTCAATACAGAAAACAGAGGATTGCTTATGAATAGCTTTTGTGAATAAGGGTATTCACAGACTTATAATAAATCAGGTTCTATTATGGTGAACTGTACAGGAGTGTGGCTATGCTATTTATCCTACAGTTTTGATGAGATATTTTCTGAAATAAAGGATAATCAGCTGGGGTATTTCCATTATCTAGAAATTGTTAGTTTTTGTCATAATAGGACTTGACCTATAGATGAAGCACAGTTTAGTTACCTTTTTTGTGAATTAGCACGTATGTATTCTTATTAGGGTTTCTTTTTTGTTAAGAAATATTGGGAATAGCAGAAGCCATGTAATTAAAGGGAGCCTGAGGTTTCAAAGTACCTCTTGAGAATTATCCTTCTTCCACAAGCCCGAAGGAGAATTAGAACTGTTGTCTCTCAGAACCATTTAGAAAGAGGTTGGGAAAATCTATGCTTCTGTAACTCCAAAACAAGTGGATTTACTCTGTTGACTTTTCCTGACTCCAGGAGCTTTTGATATTATCTACTAATGCTAGCTTGTAACATTTTGTGTGTGTGTGTGTGTGTGTGTGTGTGTACATGTACATGAATATGTGTTTGTGTATTGGGGGTTGGATACATACAAGGTGAATCTTGAGAAATTAATTTTGTGCTCTTCACTAAAATAAGCCTATCTTATGGCCACATAACATACAACACACTTAAAAAGACGCTTTAGTTCTAACATCAGCAATACTAAATAAGTGAAAAAAGAGTGGAGAGAAAACACACTTTTTACGTGTGGAGTGATAACCATTTCTCAGTGTCCTCACAGTGTTAAATTGACATTTATGAGGCTGTGCTGAGAAGCAGCTCTTATAGTCTCTAATTACAGAATTTAGTATCAGTCTTGGCTTAGCACAAAGGTACCAAAATTATGTTGTTTTGGTGTTGATTCCAGGTCTGTGCTACCATCTCTGGAGAGTTTGTGCAGACTATTTAGGAGGGAAGAAGGACTGGGGTCCAGGATGGGTGGTATGGCCAGCTGTGAATTGTTTAACCCTAAAACCATCCCTTCTGTCACAGATGAATGGAAAAATCCATAGTGGGAAACTTCAGAACGATAAGCCACAGTGTTGAGAAGTGAGTCCTTTAAAAGATGTTGACCGAATGAAGCCTTTTCTAAAGAATAAGCCATCTGTTCTTGGGAGGGCAAAACAATCATTAAAATGAAGAGCTGAGTGTGTGTGTACCTACAGATGTAGATGTAGGTACACATACAGAGAGGGACAGAGAGGGGAACGTGAGCACAGGATCCTGCTGTGTCTGCTGCATCAGTACTGCCTGAGAAATCATGCCAGTTGTTTTGAGAGTGAGGCAGGATAATTCGGGAATAACTGTGGATAAGCTGGGTATGTAGTTCCTAGGGTATTCAAATAGATAGTTCCTTTGGCCCACATTGTAGAAGATATTCAGACAAAAAGTAACATTCAATTGGAAATATTTCCTACACAGGGTGCCTATCTGAAGATGATTCACACCAAAACACAAGTCCTTGATAGAATCACATGGCTTGGCTTGGAACTAGATGTTCAAATCTTAGCAGTATTTGGATAGGGATGAACCTCTGAAACTGTCACACCTGGGTAGTTACTGCTTGTGAAAATCTCTCAGTACATGATTTGATTTGAAAAGTAGAATTATTCTCCTTCCCCTCCCTCTTCTCTCTTCTCCTCTTCATCCTCCTTCTCTTCTTTTCTTTTCTATTTTTTATTTTCAGGGCAGTTGAGGCATGATCCTATTCTTTAAATAGGTTGTTTTGTTTAGATTTGCTTTAATCAAAATATAAATATTGAGAATTGATTACTTGTTAATCATATCAATTGATGAAGACAAAAACATCTGGTACAATTCCCCTTTATCGTCCAGAGGAATCCTAACTAGAAACCTTTAATTTACCGGTTATTTTTTACTTCAAAATAATTAACTACATAAGGTAAAATTACAGGAAGCACATTATAAAAGAAAGTATCTTTCCTACACCATCTACCGATTTCTTTCTTTACAGAAATCTGTTTTATAGCCATTTTTCTCATAACAATGTATATGTATTTGTCTCTTTTTAAAATTTTACTTTTCTCACTAGAAATATGTTAAAGAATGTAACATTTGAACATTTAAAAGACATATAATCATTATAAAAGATAAAGTGATACCCTCAATGTTACTTTAACCTCCATCACCCCTACATGCCCCGGGAACCCTTTGGGTGGTTATTTTATATATTTCTAGGTTCTTAGAGTGGATCTTTATGCCTTAAAATTAACACAGTAGTTCTAGTAATTTATCAACCTCAAGAATGTTCTCTTTATCTTTCGACTATCACTGGTTATATGACCATTTGTATGTTCTCTTTGTTTTTAGCACATATGTTCTTTCTCCATTACCATAATTGTTTAGTCTTAGTTCTATATTTTAAATATTTTTAAGGCTTACCATCACATTCTTATTACTTTTAAGTATTTTTACATTTATTTAACTTTTATTTTAATTTCAAAAGGTAAAAGTCCAGGTTTGTTACCAATAACCAGTTCTGAAGTTGAGGCAGTAATAAATAGCTTACCAAGCAAAAATAGCCCAAGGCCAGATGAATTCACAGCTAAATTCTATCAGTTATAAAGAAGTGCTGGTACAACTCCCTACTGAAATCATTCCAAAAAATTGAGGAGAAACTCTTTCCTAACTAATTCTACGAGGCAAGAATCATCCTGATAGCAAAACCTGGAAAAGATTCAACAAAAAAAGCAAAGTTTAGGCCAATATTCTTGATGAACACCGATGCAAAAATCCTCAACAAAATACTGGCAAACGGAATCCAGCAGCACATCAAAAAGCTTATCCACCATGATCAAGTTGGTTTCATACCCCGGATGCAAGTTTGGTTCAACATACATAAATCAAATGTGATTCATCACATAAACAGAACTAAGATAAAAACCACGTGATTATCTTAATAGAGCTAGGAGAGGCTTTCAATAAAATTCAACATCCTTCATTTAAAAAAAAAACTAATTAAAATAGGTATTGAAGGAACATACCTCAAACTAATAAGAGCCATATGTGATGGACCCACAGCCAACATCATGGTGAATGGGCCATAGCTGGAAGCATTCCCCTTTAAAACTGGCAGAAGACAAAATTGTCCTCTATAACCACTCCTATTCAGCATAGTATTAGAAGTTCTGGCCAGGGTAATCAGGCAAGAGAAAGAAATAAAAGTCATCCAAATAAGAAGAGAGGAAGTCAAACTATCACTGCTTGCAGGTGACATGATTCTATATCTTGAAAACCCCACAGTCTCACCCCCAAAGCTTCTTAAGTTGATAAACAACTTTAGCAGAGTCACAGAGTACAAAATCAATGTACAGAAGTCACTAGCATTCCTGCACACCAACAACAATCAAGCCGAGAGCCAAATCAGGAACAAACTCCCATTCAGAATTGCTACAAAAAAGAATAAAGTATTCAGGAATACAGCTAACTAACGAGGTGAAAAATCTCTACAAGGAAAACCAGATTTTTAAATGGTGTTTCTATTCATGATTTGATTGGCCGAGTTTCATCTTCAACTTGTTTTTTTGTCAGGAAGGGTTTGTAGATTATATGCCCTGAATTCTTGGATACTTGAAAATACCTGTCTATTGTTCTCATGGTTGAATAACTTGACTATTGTATCATATTTTAAAAATTGATTTTAATATTTGATAAATGCAGAATATATATGTAATAAATATATAAGTAACAGAACATAATAAATCAAATACCAGTGATCACACCAACCAAGTTCATACTCTAAGCATGACCAGCACATTCAATCAACCCTGACCCCCGATTGCTTGACTCCTCCAAGAGGCATGACTTTGCTGCAGAGGCCACTAGCAAGCCACTACTTTTAATAACTTCAAGATGGCCAAGGTGATGCCCTCATGTGTCTAATTTCAAACTGGAGTGATGGAACAGTTCTATACCCAACTCCTTCTCTGCCAAATGAGAGACGAAGAGGAAACGCTGCAATTGTTTTTGATGCTTCAAAACATCTGGCTAAAATGACATTCATTATTGTGGTAGTAATCCCAGGCTTACACCCTATTCTGTCCCTGCTGCTAACCTGCTTAGGCCTGATATACACCTACCTAAAATAGAGTAAGGGAGCCTTTGTCGATTAATGTATTATATCTTTTAAATCCGTTTTTGAGGTAGCTATGCTACCTTTTGGCTCATTTTGGGTTTGTAATCAAGCTTCCTATCCCTCCCTGCACCGCCCCTCAAAATGTACTCTATGTGCTATGTGACCTTGTCCAAATCACCTCTTAGGGTCTTATTTCTTATATTTAAAATGAGAAGATTGAAGACTGATGTTCTGATTTTTTTCCTGTCCTATTTTCTTTGAATCCGAGGAGACTTCATTTGGTATTTTTATGTAGAATCTCTTATCTGCAGCAACGTAGGAGTGTAGATCTGCCTAGAAACATAAAGCTGGTTCAACAACATTAGCTGCATAGGTAATTTATCTCAGTTCTACAAAGTTTATAATCACAGATGCCTGAATACTATGTGACTTGTGTGTGAGTGTGTGTATGTGTGTGTGTGTAGGTTTGTTCAATTGACAATACTGGCTTTGATGGTCCAGGAGGGAGAAAATAAGTTACCAATAGAAAATACCAGTGGGCTGTGAGTGAGGGGAATTAGTGTAGATCTCTATGCAAAAACTGCCTGTTCCCCCCACCCCCTCTCTTTTTACTCTCAGGAACAGGCATTTAATTCAGTACTATATCTGGTTTGAGGTGCTGTCAACCTCTCATCTAATTTCGTACACAGGGAAGAGAAAGAGAAACATTTTTAGGGCAATTATATCAGAGACTATGTTTAATACTAAGGGAGAGTCTAAAGTGAGTTTTAACCATGTGAAAGCACAAATTATCTTGTAGACACCCCCCTGTCATATATCAACACATCTGAGTTGGAAATCCCTTCTCTGGTCTCACCCTTACGCCCAAACGCTTTCCCAGTTTCCATCTAGCAACAGATTTATATAAACAGGATTAAAAGGCCATTATAAATAACAAAAATGCAACACGCAGAAGCTAATTACTAAAGAATATTTGATGAGAGAAACAGTTTTCTCCATTGACCATAGGTTGGGTGGACATATACATACCTCCAGAATCTAGAATGCCTTTTCTATGATTTTTAAGAAAAGTGAATAAGAATAGAGGAGCTTCTGATATACTTATTTGTCTTCAGTTATTTATTGGTCAGAACACTGACTCATATACAGTACTATGTAAAGGATGGCTTAGTATATAATTTTCTCTAGCACGTTGTAGACTTGCTAAGAGAAAGATTTTGTTATAGATTGTGCTGTGTCTATATTCTTCACTTGAGGCTACATGGAAATTATATAAAGACAAAAAATAAAAAACAAAAGGAATATGTTTTATATAGTTCAAAAAATAAAAATTATACAAATGCTAAGAACTATATTATAACTAGCGATATTAAAAGTATTATGATATTGTTCATCTGACATTTTGTAAAACAAAATTGTTACTCTCTGTTTTTAAAATGTATTATTCCTACAAAAAGTTTATTGTAAAATATCACAATCTCGAACAAAACATCTTATGGGATTTTATGAAATCCCAGTTGTTTTGAAGGTAAATGACAGTTTAAGTGGAATTATCAAGGTGACTTCTATTATGATTATTTTTGTCTGCAATAACTAATGACAACCTATTCCCACAGAACTGAACATAAATGAAATGAAAGCAATGCCACTGACTCCTAGTAGTAAATAGAAAGGAGACAGTCATGGGGGCTCCCTACTGTTTTTCTTTGCTAGTATGTCCTAGGAATGAAGAAGAAAGAATATCTAGTTCATCACTCAAATTTTTATGAAATGCTTGATTCTCACACCACCTCAAAGATAGATCATTGGTACATTTAAAAAATGAGCTATCCTCACATATGATGTGACAATTGACAACATAAAATGTAAGGAAAAAATCTGCATTTTTATACATTTAGATTCTGGTGAAAGAATATCAGCTTTATAACTTCAATGAATGAAATATATCTTCCTAAAATAATCAGTTTCATCTGTATTTGAATTTTCAAGGCTAATTCTCTAGTTCAGTTTAAAATATGTGAAGGTGAGGGAATATATCAGTTTAGTCAGGTGGTGAAGATGTCAGACTTTGAATGTGGAATCAGAGGCAATTGTTCTGATTCCATTTAATAGCCTTGTGCCCTTGGAGAAATCAGTCTCAGTTTTCTAATATAATGGATGAGAATGATAAGCCTGAACTCTCTGGTTTGTTCAGAGGTTGTGGTTGACATCTTATTTGGGTCATACACCCATGGTATGACCTAAGTCATTTTGTATGTCTGTCCCTTAGTGTGCCATCCCTCAGCCATGATTCACTGGACCAAGGAGAGTCCGTGGCCCTTGCTAAGCCTGTTGGGCTTCTATTATTTGATGGCTGGAATTGTGGGTGAGAGAGTGACTGATAATTTTGCTGTCCCCAAATACTTGCCCTGCACCTATAATATAGAACACCCCAAACCCACCATATGGACAAGAAAAAAAAGGGGACAAGATTTAAGGAGAAACAGAATTATTAATCAGACTTAGAAAGATGAGGCATGAGTGAGACTTCAGGTAGTTTTTCATACCTTTCTGATGCTTAGAAATCCCACTGTCCTTAGGTTTCACGTGAAACTTCTGTATAGAAATCTCTTTCTGGTCAACGTTAGCTTGAATTGGATTCTTTGCAACCTGATATGATTTGGCTGTGTCCCCACACAGATCTCATCTTGGATTATAGTTCCCACCATCCTCATGTGCCATGAAAGGAACCTGCTGGGAGGTAACTGAATCATGGAGTCAGTTACCTCCATGCTGTTCTCACGATAGTGAGCTCTCACAAGATCTGATGGTTTATTTATTGGTATATTTTATATAAGGAGCGTTGGTATTTATTGGTATATTTTTTATAAGGAGCTTTGTCCCCTTTTGCTCAATACTTCCCCTTGCTGCTGCCATGTGAAGAAGAACATTATTTGCTTCCCCTTCTGCCATGATTGTAAGTTTCCTGAGGTCTCCTCAGCCATGTGGAACTATGAGACAGTTAAAACTCTTTCGTTTACAAGTCACCCAGTTTTGGGTATGTCTTTATTAGCAGCATGAGAATGAACTAATGTACAACCCAAGAAGCCTTAACGAATAATAGATGAAATGAGAATGTTCACAGATATAATTTTTTTTAAATTACAGAGCAGCTTAGGAGGGTTGTCACAAAATTCTAGCGAATATCGAAAAAAAAAAAAAAAATAGCCCAAACTCCTTAGTATAAGTAAATGAGTTTACTTATACTAAGAGACTACCACACAGTCAGTGAGGCAGAACGGAACCTACAGCAGCATTTCCCTCTGGAGCCTTCTGACCTTTATCCTGTGACTGCCCTGCTGCATGGGAGATCACCTGATTCAGGTGAGGATTCTAGAGCGTCTTTTCAGAAGTCCCATTTGCTTTCTAAACTAGTACTTTTTCTAATACTCCTCCACATTTTTCTTCTTCTAACAGCTCTGGCTTTTTATATGCTGGCTCAACAGGTGAGAGTAACTGGTAGCAGCTCTACTGTGTTCATTTTTGAGTGAAACTCTGTCTTAGGATCAATTTCCCAGGTATACCATTCTGTTAGCAATTCCAGGTTTAAGCCTATTTATATCTATTCCTGTACTCATACAAAGATAAGGTATTATCAAAGTATTCATTCAGTTATAGTGATTAAGAACTTCTCCTTAGAGTCAGCAACCCCTGTCAGCGCTAGTACCTATTATTATTTTTGTTTCTTCAGAAAATCTGGTGGGCTTGAAATAATGTGTGTTATTTATATAAATAGTGTTGGCAGAAAACTTGGGAAAATGTCAATCTAGCATTTCTGTAAGTCCTGCCTTGGGTCATATTTTTCCAAGGTAAGACATAATACATTGCAAGTAATACATTGCAGGAAACTACTAAAATCTGTCTTCTATCTTCAAAAATCAGAAGAAAACATAGGAAGCTTTTCTGCTTCAGGACTTAGCTAGGAGTCCCAGATAAGTTTGTATAAGTCTTATTCTTTTCTAGCTTTCTACTCAGCATTGAGCATCTCAGGTGAGGAGGGACCCTGAAATTCTGAACTTAACTGGTAATACTCTCCCTTCTTCCCCTTCCCCTACCCCAGCACTCCTACTTTACCATCACTCTGCATGGTAACCATGGCAAAATTTTATGTTACTCTTGGTTTTATCAGCCACCCATGTACATGCAAAACTCTTAAGTCATCCTTATCACACAGAGTCATATCCTCACATAGCTCTGCTCAATCTCTTCTTACCCATCTGCCACCTTTCTTAAGACCTGAAAATCCTCCTCTGTATCCTCTGGCACTCACATTCATGAGCAAAAAGCCCTGTTTTCTCTTCCACTTTTTTGAATGTTTCCTTCATCTTTTTTATCTAAAAGAAGTTTGACTTTTCTCCCTGACTACATTATTTCTTCAGAAACTCGGAATGGGTCATTTCCTGGAAACTGAATTCTCCACCCCAACTACTATGTAATTGATAGCCCTAAATCTTTACTGGCCACATGTGGTGGCCAGTAAGCACTTGAAATGTGGCTATTGTGAATTAAGGTGAGCTCATGGGAAAAATACACACTGGATTTCAAAGATTGCACAAAATACAAATGTAATACGTTTCATTGATATGTTTTCATATTGACTGCATGTTGAACTGGATAAATTGAGTTAAATAAAATATGTATTTTAAACTTAATTTCACTTGTTTCTTTTTTTCTCTATTAATGTGACTACTACAAAATTTAGAATTTTATATATATATATATATATATATATATATATATATATATATATATATCCCACACAATTTTTCTATTGGGATATTTGCTCTTCTTTTTTCTTTTACAAAATATCTATCATTTCATCTCATGACATCAAAATCCTTCCATCACTCTTCTCCCACTGTCTGTATGAACTTTAATCCCCAAACACACCAATATTCTTCCCATCCCCCCTTTCTTTTCTTTCATCCTCCTCCCCTTTCCTTTTTTCTTTCCTTTCCTTCCCTTTTTCTTTCTTCTTTCTCCTTCCTTCCTTCACCTCCCTCCATTTCTTTTTCACTTTCTTCCTTTTTCTTTCTCTTTTCTCCTTTCTCTCTTTTCTTTCTTTCTACTCCTTTATTACCTATTTCTTTTTCTTCTTTTCTTTCTGCCTCTCTCTTCCTCCCTCCCTTCCTCCCTCCCTTCCTCCCCCCCTTCCTTCCTTCCTTTCTTTTCTCCTTCTCCTCCCCATTCTCTTTTTCTTCCTTTGGGTTACATATCATTCTTTCCAATATTTTGTCATAAAGTCCTTGTGATTCCAGTATACACATAGATACTATTTCAGTGATGTGTATCTTCATTTGAATTCTTTTTGAGTGATTTATTTTCCTCATGTACTCATTACCATGTCCATATGGTAGAACTTGTCATTATGGAAAGTTCCAACTCCCCCGGAATTCTGGTTTTCAAATGTCTACCACTTCTTATTTTTCCTTTTTTTGTCTACTATTTATCTGCAATAGTCTTTTCCTAATATCTTTTCTTATGTAGTTTAAATATCATCCCTTGTCATAATCACTCCCTTGCATTCATTTTCAACTCCCCTGCCTCTATCTCACTTTGTTGTAATATCAGCCATAATAAAATTATGTTTATTTATCAACCTTCTTCCTTCTGAAACCCTTGAGGCTGAACAGATCTGTATTAAAAACCCCCAGCGATCTACCCGGCCTCAAACTTGAAGTGGGTCCCTAGTAGTGTTGAACAAATATTTATACTCCCATGTGACTATTTTATGCCCCTTTCTCTTTATACAAACCTCAACACCTACTCTCTTCCCTTACTTTAAGCACATGATCTCACTTCCTAGTACACTGAGGAGATAGAAACAGTCGCAGGAGTGTCGCAGGAATATCGCAGTAAACCTTTACGTTCATCTGCTATTGAATGCACATTAATGCACAAACACTCCGCTTTACCACTGTCATAATGTGGTCTTCATGCTTTTAATTTCTATCCCTTCATCTGAACACTAGATTTTATTTTCTCTCACGTATCTAAGTTCATTACTCCAGAAATCCTCCTACGTTATGATTTTTATATTTTTGTTGGATATTTCCCATTAATATACAACTATACTACAATTTATATTATCTAAAAAAATTTCCCCTATTCACTGCTCCATATTTATTTGTTCTTTGAAGCAAAATTCGGCTAAGGTTTTTTTTTTATTATTTTTTTAAACATGGTCTTTCTGTAAGTTCTCTGTTACCATGTTCTCTCAAATCCTTCCAATCTCTCTTTTGTCCCTCCACTTCACCAAAATAATTGCTGCAAGATTGGCAATGACTTCCATGTCTAAATACGTGTCCAATTTTCATCCTACTTTAAACACAATTGGCCACTCTTCCTTGAAACATCTTTATGAAAGGTGTTATCTCTACCTCATATGCTGCTTTTTCTTAGTTTCCTTTGCTTATTTCTTTTCTTATCATTATAACCTGTAAGAATTGAATTTCCCCAGAGATAAGATTTTTGGACTTCTTATCATCTGCATCTATATTCACTTCCTTGGTGGTATCATTCAATTTCATGGCATTAAATATAGTTTCATATTTATATTTCTATCTTTTTCCTACCCTTTGAAATAAGACATTAAGTGTCTATCAGTAGCTGTACTTAAATACCTAATAGGTATAATATGTAATAGAAATGTAGATATAATATGTCCAGTATCTGATCTTCCTCCCAAACTTGTTCTTGATTCTCTGCACTATATCAATCAGTAAACGGCAAGTAAATGCTTCTAATTATTCAGGCCAAACAACTCAGGGTCATCCTTAATTCAACTTTCTCTCCCAAACACTACATCCCATCCATTAGCAAATTCTGCATTTCTGCATTTCTAACTCAATACTGTCTCTAAAATCTGACCATTTAATTGTCTCATTTACTACTACTTTGACCAATCCACCACTACCACCATCACCATCTCCCTTGTAGATTTTTAATTCCTACTAAGTTCCCCCTTTCCCTCTCTTGTTCCTCTATCCCTCTGCCCTCTTCTCCTCCCCAACTGATTTTTACTTGCCACACAGCAAGCAGCAAAGATGATCTCATCAAATCACTCCTTAGTCAAATGTCTAAAATGGCTTCCCATTACACTCACATAAAGCCGTACCTTCTTGCATGGCCTTCAGTGACATACACATTCTCTTCTTTTACCTATTTGATGTTATTTCTTATATCATTTATCTTCATTTGCTCAGTTTGTGGCCTCCTTTCTGTTATTATTACTTTTTTTCCCGAGCTAGCTGAGATTTTATTTTGGACCAAAAAAACGGCAATTGAATTGAATTGTTTTGCAGCTGGAGGCATTGGCAAGGGGGGTCCCCAGGCAGTAAACTCCCTGCCGGTGGGCTGAGGGCTAGGGCTGAGCATCAGGTGGGTCTCCTGTTCCCTGCGCTCCCCTGCACAGCAGCCTCCCTCCTGGGCTCTGGGGCAGCCTCAGGAGGGGCAGGCTTGCAGGGGCTGTTGCAGCTGTTCACTTGGGCAGGACATCAGAGGACTTGGACACCAGCCTCCCATCGCGGGTCTCAATCTTCTTCACAACCAACAGCCTTGGTGGAGCTAGTGCGGCTGAAGGAGCTGGAGCCCGGACAGCCAAAGCTGGAGCCCAGGCCGTAGCTGAGGCTGGGGCTTGTGAGGCCCCCATAGGCAGAGCTCAGACCACCTGCATAGCCGCTGGTGGTCTTCGTGTGGCACTCATGTTCTGCATCCCGGACTCCAGCCAGCTCTCCTCGTCCTCCAGTAGCTTGCGGTGGTGGCGAGCTCCATGTCCAGGGCCAGTTTGACATTCATCAGCTCCTGGTTCTCACGCAGCTGCTTTGCCATGTCCTGCTTGGCCCGCTGCAGGGTGATCTCCAGCTCCTGCTTGGCATGAGCATCCTTGAGTGCCTGTTCCCCCCGAGGCTCAGCATCTGCAATGGCGGCCTCCAGGGAAGCCCTCTGGCCTTTGAGGCCCTGGATCTCAGCCTGGAGCTGGCTGATGTTCCGGTTCATCTCGGAGATCTCAGTCTTCGTATGCTGCAGGTCATCCCCGTGCTTCCCAGCCAGCGTCTGCAGCTCCTCACACTTGATCTGGTATATGCTCTGTGCCTCAGCCCGGCTGCGGTTGGCGATCTCCTGGTACTGCGCCTTGACCTCAGCGATGATGCTGTCCATGTCCAGGGAGCGGCTGTTGTCCATGGACAGCACCACAGACGTGTCGGAGATCTGGGACTGCAGCTCCCAGATCTCCTCTTCATACAGCTGCCTGAGGAAGTTGATCTCGTCAGTCGGTCCTTCCAGGCGAGACTCCAGCTCTACGTTGTTCATGTAATCTTCATCCACATCCTTCTTGATGAGGACAAATTCATTCTCCATCTCTGTATGCTTATTGATCTCTTCCTCATATTTGTTCTTTAAGTCCTCCACCAGCCCCTGCATGTTGCCAAGCTCCGCCTCCAGCTTCAGCTTCTCCTGGCCCAGAGTCTCCAGCTGCCGCCTCAGGTTGTTGATGTAGTTCTCAAACGTGTTGTCCATGTTGCTCCTAGCCGTTTTCTGCTGCTGCAGGAGGCTCCACTTGGTCTCCAGCATCTTGTTCTGCTGCTCCAGGAACCGCACCTTGTCGATGAAGGAAGCAAACTTGTTGAGGGTCTTGATCTGCTCCGTCTCCTGGGTATGCATGGCCTGGATGTTGGGGTCCACATCCACCTTAATGGGGTTCAGCAGGCTCTGGTTGATGGTGACGGCGGTGATGCCTCCCATGCCTATGCCGCTGGCCCCAGCATAGCCTGCACCCAGGCCACCCCGGAAGCCACTGCTGCTCACTTGGGAGAAGCTCGAGGAGCTCAAGTGGGCACTGGGCCCACTCATGAAGGAGCGGCTGCTGAAGGCCCCGGGGCCAGAAGTCTACACCTTGTAGGACTTCTGGGTCACCCTAATGGACATGGTGGAGGCAGGAGTGGAGGCAGGCGGCCTGAACCAGGGAGAGATTCCAGAAGGAGCGGAGAAGCTGCTGCTTCTCCTTTCTGTTATTAAAATATGACAAGTCACTCCTAGTTAGAGATTATTCATGGGTAAGAATAACAGATAAAACTAAGAGTCCAATGGTCATTTAGATGTTATCCTGTAGGAATTGGATAATGATTTTCAGTGAAGGGACAGGTAAAATATGCATTTTAGAAAGTGAATTATATGCTAAAATTATTTAAGATAAATTAGGAATGGGAGAGACAGTGTAGCTTACTAAAATTTGGCGATTTTGTTGGGGGAGGGCGTTAGTAACTTTTGGAAGAAAGGCACAATGAATTTGAAGGGCATTTAAAAAATGAAATTAAAAGGATTGTCCCATTTAATATGCTAGATTGAGGGATAGGAGGGTCAAAGATGGCTGAGGCATTCAGTGTGCTCAGAGTACCTCGCTGAGTGGAAAGAGCGGACAAGGTATTTGCCTTAGTTTGGGTTTCTATAACTACCATAGATTGGATGGCTTATAATGAACATAAATTTATTTCTCACAGTTCTGAGAGCTAGGAGTCTTATATCAGTGTGGCAGTGTGGTAGGAATCTCTTCTGAGTGAAGAATATCTTCTGAGTTGTAAACTGCTGACTTCTGTATCCTCACAGTGTGGGAAAAGAGTGGGTTAACTCTGTCATTTTCTTATAACTATACTAAGCCTACTCATGAAGATTCCCCACTCATGACTTAATTACCTTTCCAAAACCCCGCTTTCTAACACTATCACATTGGAGGTTAGGATTTCAAAATATGAATCTTGAAGAGATACAACATTCAGTTTGGAACAATGTTTTTTTGTTTGTTTTAACCTATACTTGATGTTGGTTTAAAATACATGTCTTGGTATTCTGGTTCTAGTCTGTTCCCAAGTCTTGCCCTAATACTGGTAGATGAAGATCTTGTGAAAACCATCTTCACTCCATCTATGGGTTCTAATACCTACAAAAGAAATTTTATGTTTCATGAAATTGTATTTCTCAAACATCAACTATCAATGGAATAAGATGAAACTATGACCCAATCAACTGAATACAAACACTAGTGTCCCAAGCACTCTGGAATACAACATGTTCCATTTAAAATGAGGTACAAAAATTAGCTGGATATGTTGGCAGTCACCTGTAATCCCAGCTACTCAGGAGGGTGAGGCAGGAGAATCACTTGAACCCAGGAGGCAGACGTTGCAGTGAGCCAGGATCACACTACTGCACTCCAGCCTGGGCAACAGAGTGAGACTGTCTAAGTAAATAAAAGGTGGAATATTTTCTAAATTGAAATTTTGCATAATTTGTAAGAAATAATGAAGGACTAATGTTCTGTCTTTTGGATAACTCTCTCAGTACCCTGTCCCTTGGCAATTGTCACTGGTTTTAATGTTTCTATTTCTAACACTGTGCACAGCTGAAGAGTCTGATTTCACTCTGTCTCATGCTTTTTATGACCAAGTTATCTTTTTAAGTATGGGGCTCTGATCTTGAATCCCAGCTGCCAAATCCATATCCTCTCAGGAGAAATCTAGCAAAAGGTTCATTTATGTATCACTTGAGAAAACCACGTTACAAAACCCTACCATGCATATCAAATATCCTCCCACTTCCTAAAAGGCCAAGGGTCTTTAGACAGGGACTCAGAATTATTTCTTTTGTAGAAGCTGCCATTGCTGAAGCAAACACTTTTGAAGTTTGGACACTGATACTTTATATATAATTCTCTTGGTCCCTAAGGACCTAAAGAATCAATGACGTTATCTAGGTAGTTTAAAGACATCTTCATGGTTGCTTTGTAACCATAATGCTATATTGCATGACAGATAATTTTATTTTTTATAACACATTACATTAGTTCTATTTATCTGTATTTCTATGCTATGAACACATAGAAATAAAATCTTTTATGATGCAATTTAACATTTCACAAAATTTATCAGCTAGTATAGGAATGTAGGCAGGGGAAAGACAGGACTTGTTATTTAGATTTAATGTCTTCATTGCTGATACTTAGTAAGGTTATTATATTATTGGCTTTAGTAATAACTTTTATAATTCATTTATATTTTAATCCATGACTCAGGTAGAGAATATGGAATATACAGAAAGTAAAATTATTAGCAGTTTCAAGAACCAAAAACAAAATAGGTTCTAAATTACACACACATACCTCTGTATTTTTCAAAATAGAATAATACACTGTTTTGTAATCTGAATTAAGAATGATCTAAGTAAATGTATTACTTAATCTAAGGATAGACTTCTTTCTGACAATGAAACAAATGAGGAGAATTAGACATTTTGGTGATAAGAACTAGGTATATAGCATTGTGACACTGGGTTCTAGGTGTTAAGGTTCAGACATACATCCGTGTCTAGAAAGATACCAAGCAGGTTGAACTTTTGAGGGGTTTCAGGCTTCATCTCAATGTTATGTGTTGACTATACTTAAAGATTACACTAATCCTTAAAAAATTCTACACAAGTTGAATTGATACAATGTCTGTAGCTAAAAATTTGTAGCTTGTGTAACATTGTCCTTTCGGCTTACTATATTATTCATAAATTTCTAAATATTGATTTAAAAATAGTTTATTTACATACTTACAAATTATTGTTTGATGCTGTATGACTGTATGATTCCCTGAAGCAGTCTTTGCAATTCTAGGCTTAAAAATTGCAATAATTATTACAATACCATGCATGGGAGAGAAGCTGGAAAACCTACATAATTGTAATTTTATAGAATTTGTTAGCAATATAGTATAAGCTGGTAAGCTCCAGAAAAGAGAGAACAAATTAGGGTTGTTTTCACCTGTATGGTTTTATATGACTGTCTTTTTCTGTACTATATGTGTATGTAAAACTGACTAGATGGTTTGCTAACTGTTTTTTGCTTCTGAAGCAGCTTCCAGCTCATGTTAAATGCTTTACCACATCACTTAAAATGACTAGAAGGAATTATTTTGCTTAAGCATGATTATTTTCCAATGTAATCAATACAGAATGTTGTATCTGAAAATAGCTGATGCATTAAGAATATTACTTGCCTCCAAACGCAACCCAAATAGGAGGACGGTTTAGTGATTTATAGTACTTAGAAAAATGAGGTCTTTATGTGCTTTGTAGCACTTCTAAAAGTAAAAATGCGGCTGAAAATTTTCTTATATTGCTTAAATATATAGAACTACAAGGCAGCTGGATATTGCAAATAGCTTTGCATAAATTATATAAACTTGAATAGAGCAGATTTGAAATGAGAAGGAAGAGCATCTATCACTGGGTTTTCAAAGGAAGTATTGCTGTTTGACAAAACATCACACGCTCCCCACAAACATATGTTAATTTGAAAACTTTGAATCTATTCCTCATGGATCACATTTCCATAGGGGAATTAAAGACAGTTATCCATTGAAATTTTAGTGACACATCAGCATCCAGCACAACTCTGAGTTAGGGATAAGTAAACCAACGAACTATGATTAAAGTTTCTAGTAACAAATAGTAGACTGAAATATACATTCAAGGAATAAAGTAACCTTGGATTTCAAGCTGAATAGATGTCTTTAGATACTAATTGGTAAAATGGTATTAAAAAATTAAGTTCAAACTCTTACGATTTTGAGATATTTACAAAACAAACTCAACCAAACACATTATTTTAATGTTCTTTTTTATTAGAAATTTTTTTCAGTTTTGTTAAAAATGTGTACCAGTTAAAATAATTATGTTTTTCATAATATTAAATAGACAAATACTGTGTTTGTATGCTTTGCTTTCTTAAAATATTGATTAATGAACATGAGTGACTTTAAATATGTAATCATTTTTATTAGACACAATCTTTGGGGTATATACATATATGTAAACTATTAAAAGCTGTTTAAAAATTTGATAACTTCTGAAAAATTCAAAAATTATAAATTATGATCTCTGGTGATTTTTAATACAGTAGAAAAATCATAGGTCTCAAAACTACTTATTGGAGATTATTGTGAACTAAATTAATTTTCTAGGCTTCTTTTACCAATACTCTTAGTAAAACTAATTAGTTTTACACTTTCCTAAAAATAAAACTTTAGTTATGCTAAGACTTTAAATGTATTGAGACCATTCTTCAATTTTTTTACAGTCAGTGAAAACTTCAGCCTGAATATATCTTTACGTAAAAGATCTTCTGACTACATAATTGTATTTACTGGAATCCATAAATCTCTACTGACCTACAGTGAAGAGTAAGTAAAATAATTTGTTTAATTTTTTCCTTTTTCTCTCATAATGTCATCTTACTATGAACATGTTTTTGCTGCTTTAGATGCACATACTTAAAATATTCTTCTGAGATTATTGACTCAAATTAAAATACAAGAGGGTAACAGCAAATTGAAACAACAGACTATCTATACTTTGTAATGAGAACTGTGAAAAATTGCTCTTAGTTCAAAAAATCTAATCAAAATGAGATCAGAGAACCTATAGCTTCTTGCATGAAGAACATGCAAAGAGACTCAAGATTTTAATTTGACTGTAACCTTAATATGAATCAAGTGTCACGTGCCTGTTTTTAAAAGCTAATACGTATGAAGGCCTTATTAGATTAGAAATGTGACTGAGGTTGGATGGAGGTTGGGGGTAGGGGAAGAAACTAAGGATATTTACCTTGGAGAAGAGTAAATTCTAGGGGCAGGTATGATGGCTATTTTAAAGTAGTTGAAGAACTTAAATATGGAAGAAAGATTAAACTGCAGCCAATGCTTTAGACTATTTTATATCTGAAGACCTTTCAACTCTAAGATTACATGATTTTGTGAACAATACTAATCTTTTTAGAAAATGATGATTGTGATCACTAATATATTACCAGTAACTTAATATTTAATTACCTGTTTTTTTTTAAAAAAAAATTCCCTTCACTAGTGACCCCAATATTATCTGTGTTCACCAGCAGTTGTGAAAACATCTGAAAAATGATGCTGAAGCAAGGAAATATAATTGGGCCTTGGGGATTTGGAAAGCTCAGTGGGGTTAGCCCTTTTTTAGAAATTGCATTAAGTACAAGCTTAGAAACCCCCAAATTGTGTGTGCACACGTGTGTGTATTCTCTTCATGGCTGTTTCTGAGATCTAAAGGATAGTATCTTGGGCTTATATCATTCAGTTGAAGGCTCTGAAGGATGCATGACAAGCCAATTCTTAAGCCTATTAAGTGAAAATTATGGTACTGCTGACTACAGACTCTAAAAGTCTCAGTAATTGCCACTGTGATTTAAGATCATCTCCAAATGCAGCATTGTGAAACTCATTGCTATTGCAACAAGCGAAAGTGTAGCTTTTAAATACAGAAGACAATATTTACATGGCTATATTTTTCATTCATGATTTAGTAATTGAATGATTGCTCAGTAACACCAGATCAGGCCTATTATAAATATTTACAGTGGCCATCCAGTTCCCTTACCCCTTGTGTATGGGCAGACATTATCTTGGTGTTAATAACCTTCCTCAAAGGCCATTACCCATGGCATATACTGTAAGATTCAGTTGTTAAGGACAAATTCCAATGAACAATTAGCCACTTCCCATGAATCTGGAATAACAGAACAGATAGAATGCTAAATATATGAAGTAAAATGATTATTTGAGTTAAGAGAAGAATTCCTGAGATAGCACTAAGGTTACACAGAAACAACAAAGTTCTCTTTAAATAAACCACGTAGGTAACATCATTGATTCTTCAGTTCAAAGAAATTATGATCCTTGGGGACTGGAGTGATAGATACAAATGCTGGTTTTCGGAGCATCAAAACTGTTTGCTTCAAAGAGGACAGCTTAAGGAGATGAAACAATTCTGAGCCCCTGTCAAAGGACCTTTTGGCCTCTTAAAAAGTCGATGGAATTTGACATGCATTGCAAGGATTTGTAAAGTAGCTCCCTTGAGATATATTTAACAAGAGTTTTTGACTGATGGTAGTTGTTCTAAGCCATTCATTTCCTTAAATCTTTAAGAATTCATTTATTTTCAAAAATAAGAAAATAAAAAGAAAGACATGCCCTGGAAAAGGGTATTTATTTGATAACATATAGTATAAATGGCTCTGCTTTTCTGGAAACAAATCAAACTAACAAAAATAAAATAAATTGGAAAACATTATTACACTTAAATAACAGCTAATTCAATTTGTATTTGAGGGGCCTTCACAGGAGAGTTACATAAGAAATCTGAAAAAAAAAAATATTCACAATAAGTGATAATTAAAGGCCATTCTATAGTTGTAGTCTGATTTTAACTTTCCTGTCAATTTTCTGTTTTTAATCATGAAGAGCTCACGCTTACCAATTAAATAGCCATCTGAAAAGTAAAATCAATAATGTCCATTATTTTTTTCCATTTCAAAAAAGTGAACTGACCTTGCCAAGTTTTTTCTCTTGACAGAGGTAAAGGGCTTATTATAAAGAGGGGACGTGTTTTCATCATGTGGGCAGTGGAGGTGGTGAGCTGTTCAGGGGTGACTGTATGATGGCCTCCTCCTCTCCGGATTGAACGCCACTGACAGTAGTATTACAAGGGAATTTTGCCCAGATCACACAACTATGTATAGCTGCCCTCTGCTGGAAGAAGGTTTAGTCAACTTTCAGTAAGAAATGGGGTTCTCTCCCTGCAGGAAGGCACAAGTAAGGCAATTTTAGGAAACCAATTTCCTTTTCTTTCCTTTTTTGTTATTGAGAAGGAGTCTCTCTCTGCAGCCCCGATTGGAGTGCAGTGGTGCCATCTCGGCTCACTGCAACCTCTGCCTCCCGGATTCAAGCGATTCTCCTGCCTCAGCCTCATGAGTACCTAGGATTACAGGTGCCTGCAACCAACCCAGGCTAATTTTTGTATTTTTGGTAGAGACAGGGCTTCATCATGTTGGCCATGCTGATCTCCAACTCCTGACCTCAGGAGATCCACCGGCCTTGGCCTCCCAAAGTGCTGGGTTTACAAGCATGAGCCACTGTACCCAGCCAGGAAGCAATTTCTAAGCTGTGTTCTTTTCTACCCATGGCCTTTGTCAAAGCAAATATATACACAGTGTCAATAGATTTTTGTTTTGTGCCTACTCCGTATAAAGCCAGGTGTTGGATTCTACAGGAAATAAAAGGAAACACAGTCATTGCCACTGTTTCAAAGAGAACAGTCAAATCTCATATTCTCTCCATTCCTGTGTCAGTTTCACTGGGAACAGGGGGAGACACACATCCAGGACAGTTAGTGGGCTGACTACTGCATGCTCTTACTACACTGTCTCATATGGTAGCTACTCTCTAGATTTAGGTATGGCAACTCAAATTTAAATTAATTAAGATTAAAAATGTTAAAATTTTCCATTTTAATTCAATCACATTAACCACATTTCAACTGCCCGGGGGCCACATGTGGCCTGTGGATATCATACTGAATAGTGCTGAGCTAGGATATGACCTTCATCACAGCAAGTTCCAACAGACAGCATTGCAAGTATATCCTAGAATATTCTGGAAGAGATATCCTAGAATAATAGAGCAGTGACCTGAGTGTCAAAAGTCCAGGGTTTGAGTCAGGCTTGTTATTTTGTGTGACCTAGAACAAGTTACTTCCATTTCTTGAACTCAATTACCATCTCTTCCAAATGAGGGTTTTGCTTGAAACACATGAGATATACTACAACAGCGATGTAAAAATGTCGTAAGTGTCCCTTTACAGAATAGAGCCAAGAGTCACCTGGCGTATCCTGAACGGTACTCATGGTTTAAAAATTTCTGGATACATAATTATATCCCAAACTAAAATTTGACTTTGTTTTCCTTCAAGGGTCAGCCTCATTTGACTTTTAATAAGCAAATAAATATAACTTTTTCAAAGTGTGACTGCTGAAATAGTATTGCCCAATACATAAAAACATAGTGCTAAAGGATTTTTCATAATCTGTATTATCAGCCAATCTACCAGTGTCATTTGAACTGTAAATGTTAAGCTTGTTTTGGTGTCCATGGCTGGCATGAAAGTTTAAAAGAATGCTGGAGCTACATTTGTGATTTTATTGAGAACTGTTTTCACCAGGGAGCTCTCAGCCTGTCGGATTAAAATGGTAAAGAGACCTTTTACTGCAAGAGCTGACAGTTATCCCCTTAGCAAAGTTTGCTTTTGTGATAATTACACCTATTCTTGTTTACCAAATGAATCACTTTTCAGAGCTGCTTTTAACCTTGACTGGTTTCCCTTTGATGATTACTCTTTGCTATGATGAGATGTTGAGAAATATGCTCCACATTTCACACTGCTCTTTTTCACGTGATGTTTATTCTTGGTTTCCTTTAAAGCAGATTTCCAAGTTTCACTTGAGGGGGCAGTTAACTTAGGGGAGGATATCAACAATATGTTTGTCATCTGCAAGAGGATAAATGACTGTGTGGTGATTAGTTAGGAATAATGATACCTAATTTCTGTGCTTCCCTTGGACACAAGTGTCACCAGACCCACTCGGCATTATGGGAGGAAAGGGTCAGAGGATTCAAAAACCGGTAGGAGAAGATGAGGCGAAACGGTTCTGGAAGTTAGCATGGGTTTGGTCAGGTACATTTCGTCACAGAGCAAGTAAAGTTACCACAAGGTAGAAGAATGTTGAGATGTTGAAATCGTGTGCTGGAATTCAGGGTCACGTTTTGTAGCACCAGTAATTTTAAATGTAAAACTGGATAATTAATCAAACATTACAAGTTCCAGAATAGAATTTCTATAGCAAACTCAAGAGCCTATCTCTATTTGTGTGTGTGTGTGTGTGTGTGTAGGGTGCTAAAAGACTGCTAAAAATTTATTTATGACAGTGGTGGCAGTAGCAAACAAGGCAGAAGAGAGATACCAATGAGTATCAAGAAGTTTGGGATGTATAGAGGTGGCTGAAGCTGTGATACATGTGGCAACCTAGGGAATGGCAGTGGAAGTGGCACAGGCATTGCAAAAATCCACTAGAGCAGTGACAATGGTTTCAGAGGCTGTTGAGACCTAAGATCAAAGTTGAAAGCAAACATAAATAAATAAAATGGAAGAGGAGTGTTAAGTCCCAGTAATTTGATATTGCTATGCCAGGAAAATAATGTCTGGCTCACGCCTGTAATCCCAGCACTTTGGGAGGCCGAGGCAGGCAGATCACATGAGGTCAGCAATTGGAGACCAGCCTAGCCAACATGGCAAAACCCCATCTCTATGAAAAATACAAAAAATTTAGCTGGATGTGGTCGTGGGCATCTGCAATCCCAGCTCCTTGGGAGCATGAGGCATGACCCGGGCAGTGGAGGGGTTGCAGTAAGCAGAGATCATACCACTGCACACCAGCCTGCCTGACAGAGCAAGACTGTCTAAAAAAAAAACAAAAACAAACAAAACAACAACAAAATCATGAGGAAGCAAAGGCAGGTGAGCTTATGGCCATATAAACACAATCACAGCGCTGTCTGAAAAAGCTTCCTCACCTTCCCCTGTTGCTTTATCTATTGTCTCCTTTTCACAGACAGATTTTCAAGTCACCTTCTATTCTTTTTGCAATTTTTGGCTTCTCTGTCAATCTGTAGCCTTTGTATTGTGACCTCTACCCCATCCCTCTACTGAAGCCAATCTCATTGAAATTACAATTCACTATATAGACAATGAAACTACATATAATGGATTCTGAAAATTCGTGATTGTCTTAACCACATGATTAATCTTCACCTTTAGAATACATAATTCACTTAGCTTTTGTGGTGCCAGGCTCCTCTGATTTTTCTACATTTTCACCTTTGCAGATTTATCTCCCTAGAGTTACTTCCTAATTGTGGCTTCTTTCAATTTAGGAATTCTATTCTCATTCTATACACTCTCATTGGGCAATGGCTTCTGCTCTCGAGATCCAAATACCATCAATATACTCGAAATACCAAGATATATACTTGAAGGCAAATTTTCCTTTTAGGCTTATAGAGCACATCTATAACTTGAATTCTTTTTTTTCCTTTATATTTATTCCTTTTCCATGAGTTCCCATTTCATTAAATTGTTTCATTTTTCCAGTTACTCAGACAAACATACCTAAGGGTAATTGATGATTCTGCCAAAGGCCTTAACTCCCTATCCACTAATGACAATCAATGAATTGCCAAGACCTATTGAATCTTCCATCTACAAGGCCAGCTTCTTCTAACCCCATTTCTTCTGTCCTAGATCAGACTGTTTTTCTAATTTCTGTAATAGCTTCTAAATGTCTTACATACCATAGTATTTCGTATCATCAATTCATCTATAAAGACAGTAATCTTTTAGAATCACATTCTGATTTAGATAACCCCATCCTAAGACCTCTCAGTAGTTCTTTATTGCCATCAGGATAAAGTCCCAACTCCTTATCGTCACTAGCAAGATGGTCTGGGACCTTTGCCCTACCTGTATCTTCTTATCACATCCCTGGGAATATTCTCCTTCAACTCAAAGTTTCAAATTCTGGTTTCTTCTAGTTCTTTGGATTTTTTACATTGTGTCTGAATTCATCACTTTCATACATGTTGTTCATCTTTCACCACTACTTCATGCTTCTGAAGACCTCTTTACCTTTCAGATCTTACCGTAAGTGCTCTTTTCTTCAGGAGAATCTTCCTGACCACTAAAACAGGTTAGGTCCCCTCAAGAGCAGCTTTCCAGAAAATCTCCAACTTCCACTATTATATAAATAGGATTGTATTTAATTTCAATGGAATGTCTCTCCTATAGACTGTGAGTTCTATTAAAGCATGCTTTAATAGACTAAGCTTTAATAGAACCTTTACCTTGTCAGTTTTACTTTGCTTTACTTTACAATTTAGCTTTAATTAACTATGCTTTAGAACTTTCCTTTGTCAATTTTACTTTGAAAAGTGTCAATTTTCACTTTCACTTTGTCAACTTTATTTTTTTCCATAACTTGAGGCAAAAATTCACACGTATAAGAGGTATTTAAATCAATACATAAGATAAACATATATATTTATATATACACACACACGCACAATACTCATAACAACACACATGATTTTATTAATTATATTAACAAATGTCAATATTACTGTCATATAGACTCATATAAAGGGATAAAGGCATACTTAGATATCTCTGGCATAACAACATATATGTTCTTGGATAATCTTTTTTCTTCAAAATTGCACAATAAAAATAACATGGGTTATTGGAAATAGAAATGCATAGAGATTCAAAACCTATGTAACTTTATTACTAGAGTTTTAACTAAAATATTAATTGGTATATTGGAAAATATATAAAAATATAACACAAATGACAAAGGTAGGCAGCTCAGTGTGATTGGTGATGGCCACAGAGGATAATTTTTTTTTTTTATTGCCAGAAAAATAGGTTGTAAATCCTGGCTTGTGGGTACTGGGATGATACAGAGCAAGTTGTGCTCTGAGCCAGTGGAGCTGCCATGTAGGGGTTGTAGGAGCAAGAGAAACGTGCCACAAGCTGGAGGCTGTGCAAAACTGGCAGCAAACATCTCTGGGGAGAGCCCTGCATGCAGGTACTCACTTTTACTTTTGGAAAGCACAGCTGAAAGGGCTTCTATCAGTACAGCAGCTGAACTGAGGGCGTTTTCCTCTCCTGATGAAACTTACAATTGTACTCTGGCTATTCGTGCTTCTTTTTCCTAGAAAATCTTGTGTGTGAACTTTCATTATTTTCTAGTCCTGATTATGTATAAGGTAATCAGTGTTAGAGAAGTGTACATGTGGGAGTAAAACAGACTGTATTTGCTCACTAGGCAAGTGGTACTGGAATTGCATTTCCTACCTGACTAGCAATTTCCACAATCACATTTAGAAGGGGAAAAAAAGAAATCAAAAGTTAATAACGTGTTAACCTTTCCTCACTTACAGGGGAAGACTATGTGGATCAATAGAAGTGTACGTAAAAATGTTTTGGAAGAGTGTGTGTGTGTGTGTGTGTGTGTGTGTGTGTGTGTGTGTGTGTGTATGAGAGAGAGAGAGAGAGAGACAGAGAGACAGAGAGACAGACAGAGAGGAGAGAGAGGGAAAGGCTGAATGAGTCTGTGTTTACGAAAGATGGTGAATCACTGAGTTACTAAGTATTGTGGAATAAGGGATTTATTATAGGAAAAAGAACTTACCCAACCACAGGAGACACAGCAGGGAAGGTCTGAAAAAGGGAGTTGTAGAATCAGTAAAATTCAGAAGTTCCTGAGACTTCTGAAGTACTGATGTGGGTGGCAAATTATAAGTTGCAAAAAGATCTGGAAAAGCGGGTCCCTCCAGCTGATGATGTGGTACCGTGGAGGAGAGCTGGTGATGTGGGTGGCCTTTATGTGTCATGAGGGGTTTGAGATTCCATCAGCAGAGCCAGCAGTTGGGAGAAAGAGCTAACTGTGGAACAGGGAGATCAAGGATAAGGTAGAGCCTGCCAGCACTTCTTTGTCTGTTTATTTTCATATCTTACTGCCATGATCATTGGAGAAGAATGACTGTATCTTTACTTTGCCTTCCAAATGATGAATAGAATTCTCTGTCGCAAATTATAACTTGGAGTCATAAAGGCAAGGAGATTCTCAAAAAGGGGAAATAGTCACAGCTTAGGCATGTTGACACTTAAAATATACATCAGTAGTTTTGCTTGCAGAAAGAGGCAAGTGCCAAATTATGAAGTGCTTTTAAGGCCAGAACTCAAAAGTAGGATTGTGCTCGAGACAGTACCTTGTTACCATCCTTGTTTTTGTAAGATTATTTTTGTAACACTAGGATGGAGTGGACTGGATAATGACTGGGAGTTTCAGAGGCCAGTTATGAACACTAGCATACCCTGGAGACTCTTCTCACAAGATGTTATAAAGAACTGAGCTGAGAGCATGCCATTGGAAGGAAAGAAGAAAAAAGTCTGTATTCTTTTAAATAAAAAAATTCTAGAAAAATTTGGTCAAACCAATTGGATTCTAAGTGTCACAAAGTCCCTAATAACTAAGAATGACAGTTACTTCTGATAGCTCTGTTTCCATATGGCCCATATATCTCTGGGTCTTTGCTCTTGCATATCTCTCTTCCTAGAACATTTTTCCAGATATTTGAATGTCTCATTTCACCCAAGCCTGGGCTCAAATATCACATCATAATAAAATAGTGTGTCAGTGTGTTCTCTTTTCTTACCCAATATTTCTTCATAACATTAATTACCGTAATACCTTACATATTGTTTCTCTTGAATATATTCTAGTGTCTGTGTTCTTCATAAGCATGTACTCCATGAGAGCTTATGTGCGTATTCCTTTGCTTATTATGTATCCATGATCCTTGAGTAGAGAATGAATAGTCCATATGGCCTTGGCCATCAGAGATGTGGGAAGATCAGTAACAGCCTGTAAAATAAGGTCAGACTGGAAAGTGCTTTAATTAGAGGCATTGACCCGACAGTAAAGGTAGAAGTGTACCCTTTCTAATGGGATTACATTTTGATATTCATACATTAGAGGTCAACTTTGTTGAACTTCTTAGAAATAGTGATATTTAGTGACTGTTTCTATCTGGATCAATAGATGACCACGTCTAATGCCTGACTGAGAATATCAGGAACCAGCCAAGTTCAATTCCAACTGAATGCTTAGAGGGTCTAAAAATTCATCCAGTCATTATCATAAATTGGTGGAGCACTAAAATATGTTCAACCTCTACCCTCTAGAGACAGACTCCTAATTCATTGTCAGGTATTAGATTAACTGAAGCTGATGGTGCTGGTAGAGAATCTCCCACACACATTGTTGGGCAGTGTTGGAGAAGTTGAGAAATGACAAAATGGCATGAGGTGATTACTTGAAGATTTAGAATTACTCTGTAATCATTCTGTACCTAGGTTTTACACCTGTCAATCAGTGCAATGCTTTCAGATAGAAGGCCATAACTGCATACTGCTGTGTGTTCTACATAGTTAGACAATAGGATTTGGCTTGTGGATGGGGAATTCAGGTTCTATGGATGTACTGAATGGAAGTTCAGAAACATTTACTGGTCAGAGCAAGGACATGGAACCCAATGGAAGATGACATGTTGGAGGAGAGTTTGGGAGGATTCTCAAAGATGCCTCAGAATTTTTGTTTGTAGTTAAACCTGAAAATAACATGGAATAGCAGTATTATATGTATTCCTTTCCAGGGTCAAGGACTTGGAATGGGCCTGCAACCTCTAAGCAGGAGATTACCCTGGGCATTGAAAGCCAGATGGAAAAAGAAAAGAGATCCCTTGGCTAGAACGCTAAGAGGACCTAATCAAATGCCAGCTTTGATGCCGAATTAAGAGTCACAGATCAGTGTTGGTCAGTATTGATCAGAATGAAAACTGAGTGTGCATAAAGGCATCAAGGTGATTGATGTGAACAAAACTCTGGACTGCTGGCTGTGTCTCATCATGTGCTGGCTAGCGTGTGGTGTTTTGGTGTGTATATGTGTATTTGCATGAATGTTGAATTAAGACTCAAGAAAAACCTGTAACTCTTTAGTGTAGGTTATAAATTCAGCTATGTTGCAGAATGCTATTTAGCATATTGCTTAGCTTTCAGAAAACATAGCCTAGTCCTGTAGAATTGTGCCTATATTAAGGTATATTACCTGACTTATCACAAAAAATTACATATGCATGTATGAATGTATATGTATATATATTTACATGTGTACGTATCCATAAGGAATGTGAACCTCAGAGGAGTCCAGGCTTTGAAGAAGATTCCACTGGGTCTAATATTCTCTGCATCTCCTCTCATCCTGAAGGTGCTTCAAGTCTTCAGGATACCTTTGAGGTTATAATGATGAGCTACAGTAGCTTTAGTGGTTCGTTTGTAGGTGTCAGAATCAGGGCTCTGAAAATTGTAATAAGAAAGTTTCTAACCAGATAACTATGCTAGTGTGTTCATTAGTCTTCTAGTGAGTGGGTACATTTTTTATGACCAAGATGTGTATCAGTGCTGCTGTCCTGTTTAATTATAGAGACAAGAAATAAGCAGACACACTGATGCAGCATTCAAGTTTGGGGAAAAAAAGGAGGGAAATTATTACAGACGTCTGGATGGTGTCCTCAAATCCCCCTTTAGCTATTGAATCTCAGCTGTCTGCAATCAAGAACTGAGTCACAAAATGGCTTGCATTGTGTTGCTATTTCAGTTTGACAGACGATCTTTCAGCATGAAAATTGTGAACAATTCACCAGGTTTTAAAATTTCTATAAAAATATTTAAATGCTGCTAGAACTTTAGCTATAAGAGAACTAAATACAAGTCTATGAAAATACTTTAATAATTGCGTGAATATTCAGTAAAACCTCATTAAATAGAAAAGTAAGATGCACACTCGCCTACCACAAGCATATTTTAAAGTTACTGTATTCAGATAAACCAATAATGTTATCAAAGGAAAGTAGGGCAATTACTTTGCATAATATATAATTTGAAAAAAGATTCCTGATTAATTAGGCATTTCTGAAAACAGCAGGTATTTTGAACCACTTACTTTGCTAAGAAAGTTTTACTGAGTTCTCATTTTCCTAACATATGAATATTCAAATCTGTGATTGTTTATGTTTACCAGTGTGCATGTTTGCATAGGGTTTCATCTGTATTTGTACATGTCTCTCTTCGGTGCACACAGGTATGCAGTATACTTTTGCTGGGTGCACAGGAATATTTATCATAGTTGATTATTTTTGTAAGGTTTTGGAATGTCCCTGTCTCTCCTCTTGTAAGAGAAATTTGGGGAAAATGCAAGAAAGAAAGCCAAAAAGAACAGGGAAGGCAGGCTCCTACCCCATCATGTCATTCAAATACAATGTTGTTTATAAAAGTTATTTAAAAAGATTATTAGGCCGGGCGCGGTGGCTCAAGCCTGTAATCCCAGCACTTTGGGAGGCCGAGGCGGGTGGATCACGAGGTCAAGAGATCGAGACCATCCTGGTCAACATGGTGAAACCCCGTCTCTACTAAAGAAACAAAAAAATAATTAGCTGGGTATGGTGGCGCGTGCCTGTAATCCCAGCTACTCAGGAGGCCGAGGCAGGAGAATTGCCTGAACCCAGGAGGCGGAGGTTGCAGTGAGCCGAGATAACGCCGTTGCACTCCAGCCTGGGTAACAAGAGCAAAACTCCGTCGCAAAAAAAAAAAAAAAAAAAAAAGATTATTAATGCTATTTAGAAGAACACTAAAAGCTGGGCACAGTGACTCACTCTTGTAATTCCAGCACTTCGGGAGGCCGAGGTGGGCAGATTGCTTGAGGTCAGGAGTTTGAGACCAGCCTGGGCAACATGGTAAGAATCTGCCTGTCAAAAATTAAAAAAATTAAAAGTCAAGCATGATGGTGTGTGCCTGTTGTCTCTGCTACTTGGGAGGCTGAAGTGGGAAGATCACTTGAGCCTGGTGGGAGGAAGTTTCAGTGAGCCAAGATCGCACCACTGTACTCCAGCCTGGGTGACAGAGCAAGACCTTGTATATATGTGTGTATGTGCATGTGTATACATAAATGAAAAGCCAATCAACTAAACAACACCAACAACAAAACACTAAAGTGACATGCTGACTCCTTGGAAAGCTCTTTAGGCTTCCTAGCCAGAGAAGGCAGATAAAAAGAGATTTTAACATCATTCTAATCTGACCCTAATGGAATTTGCAGTGATTTTCTTCCCATTTCTTCTCCTCATTGTCTTTCAACCTAATCACTAATAGGTAGCTGAAATGAAGTCTCTTAATGGTTTTTGCTTTTTAAGAATTCCAAACTCACAGTTTGAAAATTATAGTTCTTGCATTAGAAGATTTTCTTCATCATGTTCAGCCTGTCTGGTGGCTTTTTTTATTTTTTAATTTTTTATTTGTGGTCTCTCTCATCTACCCAAAGGCAGATGAAAAAAATCAAAAGTTGTCTCACTTGGGAATTGTCTTAAGTAAATAAATTTTTAAAAAAGAAACAAGATTAATAATTAGGCAACTCATTGAGTAGGCTGTTGAACCAGCTAAAGTGGGAAAGAAATTATTCAAGTTCTAAACCTTTCTGCTTGCAAATTAGCCAAAATCAATTGCATTTTAAGCATTGCATCGCCGTGATTGATTTTTAAAATGGATAGCACTTTGCTGTTCACATTTATGGTGAGCTGCGAAGGACTTGGCAATGGGCATCTTTTCTACCTTGTTTTGCATTAAACTCTTTAAATAGCTTCTGCTTCTTAATGTTGAATGAACTTTACTGCAGAGTGTGAGGATTTTTTTTAAGGCTGAAATACATTCTTCAGACTTTTTTTTGTTTGTTTTTTAATACATAGCATTCTTCTTCTTCCTTAAAATACCTAAGAGGTTCTAACTAATTTCTTTCCTCCAGAAGAAATATTTCTATAATTTTAGGGTTAAAATGATTGGCTATAGGATGAAAATATAATACAAGAAAATGAGTTAAAGCCTAAAATTTATTAGATTATATGTGGGTAAAAGTAGAGGGAAATATCAGTGGTTTTGAAATAAAATGGTAAGAATGTGAACACTTGCATGGAGACCCTATTCGTGAAGTTGAACAAGCTTCAGTGCCCTCTCCCTGCCATCTTCTTTCATTATTCTTCTTCCTCAAGGCATTGTTTTGAGAATTAAATTAGAAAATGTAAACCAGCTTGATATTACAGTCAGCTCTTGAACAACATGGTCGGAACCGTGAGAGTCCACTTATGCACAAGTTATTTTCAAAGAAACTCTAATCTAAAATACAATTTTTGTTGGCTCTAAAACTCGTGTATACAGAGGACCAAATTTTCACATATGAAGGCTCTGCAGAGCCCACTGCAGGACTTGAATATGCCTAGATTTGGGTATAAATAGGCAGTCCTGGAACCAATACACCAAGTATACCGAGGCACAAAATGTAAAAGGCACAAAAATGTCAATCAATAAATTTTTTTTCCTTAAATGCAAACCAAGACACAAAACTAAATAATAATTAGTTATACATTTAGTATCTTTATGCTTTCCACTTTTACCTTTTCTTTCTTCTTCTGTATACTCATTTTTTTTTTTTTTTTGAGAAAGCAGTGGGGTGCGGTGGCTCACGCCTGTAATCCCAGCACTTTGGGAGGCCGAGGCGGGTGGATCACGAGGTCAAGAGCTCGAGATTATCCTGGTCAACATGGTGAAACCCCGTCTTTACTAAAAATACAAAAAATTAGCTGGGCATGGTGGTGCGTGCCTGTAATCCCAGCTACTCAGGAGGCCGAGGCGGGAGAATTGCCTGAATCCAGGAGGCAGAGGTTGCGGTGAGCCGAGATAGCCATTGCACTCCCGCCTGGGTAATGAGCGAAAACTCTGTCTCAAAAAAAAAAAAAAAAAAAAAAAAAAAAAAAAAAAAAACATCTAATTTATCTCCAGCTACAGGCATTCCTTATTTGATTGCCCTTAGCTTTCATGATCTTCCCAGGTATTGCATGTTCTTTTCACAAATTGAAGGTTTGCGGCAGTCCTGTAAGGAGCAAGTCTATTGGTGCCATTTTTCCAATACCATGTGCTCACTTCATGTCTCTGTGTCACATTTTGATAATTCTTTCAATATTTCAAACTTTATTATTATCACATCTGTTGAAGTGATCTGTGGTCATGATTTTTTCTCTTGCTAACTAATGAATTCATTTATTAAGTGATTATCCAGTAATTTATCACTCAATCGTTTCCTCGTTTCCACAATCATGAATCAATAATTTACTGACTCATTAATTTGATATGGCCAGTGATGTTCAATGTTACTACCGTAATTGTTTTGGGGCACTGCACCACAAACCACTCCTATAAGATGGATAACTTTACAAATGTTGTGTGTGTTCTGACTGCTCCACTGACTGGCTCTTCTACCCTCTCTCTCCTTCTCCTCAGACTTCTCTAGTCCCTGAAACACAACAATATTGAAATTAGGCCAATTCCTATAACCCTACAATGGCCTCTCAGTATTTACATAAAGCAGAATCACATGTCTCTCACTTTAAATCAAAAGCTAGAAATGATTAAGCTTAGTGAGAAAGGCATGTTGAAAGCTGAGACAGAAAAGAAGTTGGCCTTTTGAGCCAGTCAGTCAAGTTGGGAATACAAAGGAAAAGTTCTTAAAAGAAATGTAAAGTGCCACTCTAGGGAACACACAAATGATAAGAATGTGAAACAGTCTTGCTTTTGATATAGAGAAAGTTTTAGTGCTGTGGATAGATCAAACTGACTACAACATTCCCTTACACCAAAGCATAATCCAGAGCAAGGCCCTAACTCTCTTTAATTCTATGAAGGCTGAGAGAAATAAAGAAGCTACAGAAGAAAAGTTGGAAGTTAGTCGAGGTTGGTTCATGATTTCTAAGGAAAAAAGCCATCTTCATAACGTAAAAGTGCAAAGTGAAGCTGCATGTACTGATTCAGAAGCTGTAGAAAGCTCTCCAGAAGATCTAGCAAGATAGCTGATGAGGTAGCTTCACTGAACAAAAGATTTTTAATGTTGATGAAGCAACCATTTCATCATTGGAGAAGATGCTGTCTAGAATTTTTGCAGCTAGATAGGAGAAGTCAATGACTGGCTTCACAGGTTCAAAGAATAGGCTGACTCTCTTATTAGGGGTTAAAACAGCTGGTGAGTGTAAGTTGAAGGCAATGTTCATTTATCATTCTGAAAATTCAAGGGGTTTTAAGAATTAGGGTAAATTTATGCCTATGTTCTATATATGGTATAATAAAAACTGGATTACAGAACATCCGTTTTACAGCATGCTTTACTATTTTAGTCCATTGTTGAGATCTGCTAAAAAAATATATTTAAAAAAATAATTATTGCTCATTGACAATGTACCTGGTCACCCAGGAATCTGGAGCTGTACATGGAGAACGATGATTTTAATGCCTGCTTACACTTTTGCAGCCCATAAATTAGGTATAATTTAGACTTTAAGATTTTATTTTTTAAGAAATACGTTTTGTAAGGCTATAGCTTCCACAGACAGCGATTCCCTTGATGCATCTGGCAAAGTAAATTGAAAACCTTTTGGATTCACCATTTTAGATGCCATTAAGAATGCTTGCCATTCATGGGAGGAGGAAAAAAAAAAAACCTGAGTTGCCTCTTATGGATGAGCTAAGAAATGGTTTCTTAAGATGTAATCTCTTCTCTGTGAAGATGCTATAAACGTTGTTGAACTTATAACAAGTCATTTAGTATATTACATAAATGTAGTTGACAAAGTAGTGGCAGAGTTTGAGAGGATTAAATCCAATTTTTGAAAGAAGCTCTACCATGGGCAAAATGCTATCAAGCAGCATTAATGCCACAGAGAAATCTTTAGCGAAATGAATACTCAATCAATGCCACTAACTTCTTTATTGTTTTATTTTTAAAAATTGCCACATCCACCCAACCTCTGGCACCACTACTCTGATCAGTCAGCAGCCATCAACATCTAGTCAAGGCCCTCCGCTAGCATAGAGAGTATGACTCGATGAAGGCTCAGATGATCATCAGTGTTTTTAGAAATAGGAGAACATCATTCTCAGCAAACTGACACAAGAACAGAAAAGGAAATACCGCATATTCTCACTCATAGGCGGGTGAGAAAAATGAGAACACATGGACACAGGGAGGGGGATACTACACACTGGGGTCTATTGGGGGGAATGGGGGAGGGACAGCTTGGGGAGAAATGCCAAATGTGGGTGTAGGGGAGGAAGGCAGCAAAACACACTGCCATGTGTGTACCTATGCAACTATCTTGCACATTCTGCACATGTACCCCAAAAACCTAAAATGCAATAAAAATTAAAAAAGAAATAAAAGTATTTTTAAATTCAGGTATGTATATTGTTTTTAGATATAATGCTATTGTACACTTAATAGACTATATTATAGTATAAACATTTTGTGTGCACTGGGGAACTAAAACATTTGTGTGACTTGCTTTATTGTAATATGTACTTTATTGCAGTGGTCTGGAGCCAAACCTGCAATTTCTCCGAGGTGTGCCTGTCTACTGCCATGGACCTGTATTGAAAACAAAAAGTTAGTCATTATACATGAACACTTGTGAAAGTAAGTGGTAATTACTCTAATTATAATAGATAGAAATGATATGATATAGACTAGGAGAACTCATATTTTATGGGTTTGGCCATGTAAAATACTTAAATACATGTTGATTTCTCAGAATTAGGGATGTTTGTAGAGTTAAGAACATTGGCACACATTTTGCTAGAATGTTTCATGAATCATATACATTTTGTACTAATAAAAGTGGAGAAAAATTTAGGTGAGTCACAGTTTAAGTATGTAATATCAGTTCTAATGATTAGTCACTCATAAATATTGATCATCCAGCTTATTTTTAAAAAACACTCTCTTGGCTGAGCTAGAATTTTAATTTGCAAAAATTGGCTGGAAACAAACATTAGTAATTAGTTTCTAGTTAGCATAAGCCTTTCTTCACAAATATTTGATTTTCTAAAGAGTTAGCAGTGAATGTTTGCATGTGTACAAGGATTTGTGGGCGGTAACAGTGAAACTCGTTATGACTTTTGTAACTGCCATCATGTATTTTGCAAGGGCTTCACATTTGATAAGATCTACTTGCTTCTTCACATCTCATTTGACAGTTTTGAGAGCCAGTTAATTTTCTTTAAGAAAATATGTTCTCACCAGATTTTATATGTCCCAAGAAGTTCTTTTTTTTTTCTTGCCGTCTTACCTAGTAAAGAAGCAAGTTTTGGTTGCAGTTGAACTTTGAACAAGGATATTTTCTGCACCGTCATTTCTATTAATTTATTAATAGAAATAATGCCAATTGGAAATGTTTTCTCTTTTAAAGGCAGAGATAAAAAAAATTGTTTTAAGTCTATGGGGTGAGGCCTCAATCAGCACTTTAAAAATAAGTACTTTCATTGATTCTGACTAGCTCAGATGATCTCACTCCCACATAACTTAATCTCTATAACAAGATTGTCCCAAATTAGACTTGTTTATCACAGGAGACTTGCACCACAAGGAAAAATTAGAACTTCTATTGCTATATGATTTTATTTTGTCATTATTTATTGATGTTACTGGAAAGGGATACAGATCCAGATTGCAAGAGAGGGTTCTTGGATCTCACACAAGAAAGAATTCAGGGCGAGTCCATAGAATAAAGTGAAAGTCAGTTTATTAGGAAAGTAAAAGAATAAGAAAGTGGCTACTCCATAGACAGAACAGCCCCAAGCGCTGCTGGTTGCCCATTTTTATGGTTATTACTTGATGATATGCTAAACAAGTGATGGGTTATTCATGCCTTCCTCTTTTAGACCATATAGGGAAACTTCCTGACCTTGACTTGGCGTTTATAAACCTTCATGGCACTGGTGGCAGTGTAGCAGTGAGGTCGACCAGAGGTCACTCTCCTGGCCATCTTGGTTTTGGTGGGATTTGGCTGGCTTCTTTACTGCAAACTGTTTTATCAGCAAGGTCTTTATAACTAAGTATCTTGAGCCGATCTCCTTGCTCATCCATGACTTAGAATACCTTAACCTTCTGGGAATGCAGCCTAGTAGATCTTAGCCTCATTTTACCCAGCCCCTATTCAAGGTGGGGTTGTTCTTGAAAGTTCAAACGCCACTGACATTGACATCTTTAAATCTATATCTGCTTATAACACTATATTAAGACAGTTTGCATTTATATAATTTATTAAAAAACTGAATGAATATTTATGGTTGTGATATTTTTTAACTGATATGCAAAATTAGTAAAATTAAAAGGTCTGATCCTGAGTCTCTCTCCTAAATTTCTTTATAACGTATCTCTGGAGTACTTTTTGGTGTACTGAAATCCTCATCAGTTAGCTCAAGCTGAGTTCAGGTATTTTTCTGCCCCTCCCCTTCATAAAAGGTCTGATATAAAAATAGTGTGAAAGCAAAGGCAATAGTGGGGTGAAATAGGTTTTTCTAGTAGTATTTTTGTCAGAACGCCCCATGTATATACAATCTTTTCTACTGAGCATAGCTGTGTTTCATAAAATCATCCAAGATTTTATTTTTGCCTCAATGGCCACTATGTGTCCTAGAAATCCGGGTTCATAAGGTCAGGGGAGCATGATGGGGAGAATAATACTTACATTTTGATTGCTGACATTTGTTTGTTATATTTTGGCTAGCTTTGCTGTATTAATTCAACTGTAGCCTCTGCTATATGAGAATATTTTACTTTCTCAGCCTGGAATACCCATCCCTAGTCTGGCAAAAACAGGTTTCCATGACCTTATAAGCATGGGTGCATGCCACCTTCATGTAGTCACATAATAATCTAAATGTACCTCTATAATATGTAATTCTTCGTTTTTTTTGTTTTACATTTCTTTCTTTAGTTTACATTTAGTAGACATTTGATACATTTGGAATTTGTGTCTAATAGTTTTATTGAGGTAGAATAGACATGCAATAGAATGCCCACATTTAAAGGATAAATGCTTGAGGGGATGAATACCTCATTCTCAATGAAGTGCTCATTTTATATTGTGTGACTGTATCAAAACATCTATGTACACCATAAATATATATACCTACTATGTATCCATAGAAAGGCTAAAAAATAAATTTAAAAATCTTTGAAAAATAATGCATACTTTAAGTTTTGACATATATGTACTCATGAAACCAACACCTCGAACAAGATAATAGACACAGCCATTACCCCCAAAATGTCCCTCAGTCCCTTTATAACTCCTCTTTCAGAGACCTTAACCCCCACCCCAGGCAAACATTGATCTGCTTTCTGTCATTATAGATTAGGTTTCATTGTATAGAATTTTATATTAATGGGGTCAGATAATATGAATTTATTTTTCTGGCTTCTTTCACTTGGCATAATTATTTCGAAGTTCATCTATATATTGTTATATGAATTAACAGTTTATTTCTTTTGAAGTAGTATTTTATTGTATGGAAACTCTATGGATTTTTTTTTAGCAATTTACCTAATAACTGTTTCCAAATTTTGGTTATTAAAAATAAAGCAGCTATAAAAATTTATGTACAAACTTTTATTTTAGTAAGGACATGTAACATGAGGTCATCCTCTTAACAAATCTTTAAATGTACTATACAATATTCTTAACTGTAGGGGCAATATGGTTCAGCACACTTCTAGAGCTTCTTCATCTTCTGGAATTAAAATTTATATGCCACAAGTATTTATTTGTTTTCAACGAATATCAAAGACTTGAATGACTGGATATAAATAGGTAGACATTTAACTTTGAAAAAATTGCAAAACTTATTAAAATTGGTTTTATTATTTTTATTTCCATCAGCAGTGTATGGAAATTCCAGTTACTCCACATCTTCATCAATCCTAATTATGGGCAATTATGGTCAATCTTTTTAATTTTAGACATTTGAATATGTATGTAGAAGTATAACATTAAATTTTTATTTGCTTAAATGCCTAATGACTAAACATATTTATCCCTTTAAAAATCTGTTTATTTACCATTCATATCTCTTCTTTAATGGCCTATTTAAATGAATTGACTGATTTTTTAATTATTTATTCTTGAGAGTTCTTTATGTTTTGGATATATGTTCTTTGTCAGATATATGTTTGAAAGTATTTTCTACCAGGTTCCTACTTTTGTTTTAGTCTCTTAACAGTATCTGTGGAAACTTGGAAGATTTTAATTTTGTTGAAGTCCAACTAACCGTCTTTTAATGAATAGTGATTTTAGCACTAATGTCTAAAAACTCATTGGATACTGAAGGTCACAAAAATTTTATCCTGTTTCTTTCTAAAAGCTTTATAACTCTAGATTTTATATTTAAATCTATGACCATTTTAAGTTAATTTACCATATCTTCATTTTCTGAGTTCAAAAATTAGCTAAGTTCATTTTCTGGAGATGGATAGCCAGTTGTTCCAGTGTCACTTTTTTCAAAGGCCGTTCTTTTTCACTGAATTTTCTTTGTATTTTTGTAAAAGTCAATTTGTCATAAATGTGCATGGATATTTCTGAACTCTCTATTTTGGTCTATTAATTTGTCTATTTTCAGATCACTACCATATTATTTTGATCATTGTGTATTTTCAGATGTTTTATATTTCTTCATACATTATATACTTCATAATACATTTCTATTTTTACTTTTTAAACAATCAGTAATCTTTTAGTTTTAAGTAATTAAAAATTCTTTTTTATTTTTCCATCAGTTACCATTTGAATTCTCTTCGTTCTCTTAACAGTATCTTTTGAAGAGCAATTCTTAATTTTATTGAAGTCCAATTTGTCCTTTTTTTAGTGCGTAGTGATTTAGTATTACATCTAAAAATTCTTTGAATACAATAATATTTTCATGTAAATATATGTTTTTGTTTGTTTGTTTTTTTGTTTTTTGAGAAGGAGTTTCAGTCTGTCTCCCAAGCTGGAGTGCAGTGGTTTGGTCTCTGCTTACTGCAACATCTGCCTCTTGGGTTCCAGCGATTCTCCTGCCTCAGCCTTCCAAGTAACTGGGACAAAAGGCATGTGCCAATATGCCCAGCTAATTTTTGTATTTTTCATAGAAACAGAGTTTCACCATGTTGGCCTGGCTGGTCTTAAACTCCTGGCCTCCCAAAGTGCTAAGATTACAGGTATGAGCCACTATGCCTGGCCAAAATCCTTTTTATTCTGGATGTAAGAGTTAAAAAAAAAAATTCTATTATAGTTTATTATATTTTAAGGTATATTTTTTTCTGTATGTAAAAGACACCCTTAGTAATTTTATGAAAGATATATGCTAATAATAAATTCTTTCATGTTTTATGTGTGTAGAAAAAGCTATTTACCTTTGTTTTGTATAGATGTATTTGGTGGGACTAAATTTTTGTCTGGGTTTTTTTTTGTTGCTTTTTTGTTATTTTATTACTTTATAGATATTTCTCCATCCTTTTTAGACTTGAATTTTTTCTGTCATCTTTAATTTCCCTGTATACAATATGCCTCTTTTCTCTTGCTGCTTTTTTTTTTTTTTGAGATGGCCTTGTTACCCAGGCTGGAGTGCAACGGCGCGATCCTGGCTCACCGCAACCTCTGCCTCCTGGGTTCAGGCAATTCTCCTGCCTCAGCCTCCTGAGTAGCTGGGATTACAGGCACGCGCCACTATGCCCAGCTAATCTTTTGTATTTTTAGTAGAGACGGCGTTTCACCATGTTGACCAGAATGGTCTCGATCTCTTGACCTCGTGATCCACCCGCCTCAGCCTCCCAAAGTGCTGGGATTACAGGTGTGAGCCCCCGCACCTGGCCTCTTGCTGCTTTTAAGGCTTTCTCTTTATCACTAGTGAAGAAACTGGATATGATGTGCCTTCATATAGGTTTTCAGAATTTAATTATTTCATGTTATGCCTTTTGCATTGGGAGTTCATTGAATTTTCTGCTTCTGTAGTTGCATAGTGTTCAGTAAATTTAAAAAAATTGGTTGTTATTTTTCCAAATATATTGTTGGTCTCCTCGCTTTCTCTCCTTCCTCATTGACTCCAATTTTGCACATTAGTTTTCTTGAAACTGCCTCATAGCTCATTGAGGCTCAGGTAACATTTTTTAGTTATTTTTATTTCTTTATATCATATGAGATAATTACTATTTATATATTTTTCATTTTACTAATCTTCTCTTTTGCCATGTATAATCTACCATTAATCCTATCCAGCATAATTTGTTTCCCAAGACATTTATAAAAGTTTAATTTGAGATTTTTTAATAGCTTTCATGTCTCTAATTTATGCAGTCAATCTTTCCTTCAGCAACTTCCAAATAGAGAATGTAATTGGAACTATTTTATTGAACTTCTTTAATGATTTTATTATCTATGGCATTTCTAGATCAGTGTAGATTGATTTATTTTTCTTATCAGTTATAGTTAATTGATTGTTTGAATGCCTAAAAATTTTTGAAAAACTCTCAGCTGTTGTAAATTTTACATTTTTGGGGTGCTTTATATTTTTTTCTATAAATATTTTTTAACCTTTATCCTGGAATATGGTTAAGTGACTTTGGAATAGTTTGATCTTTTCAGTTCTAGCTCTTAATATTTGTTAGTTGGAACCAGAATATTTAGTCTTCAATTAATTTCCCCTGCAACTGGAACAAAGCTCTTCTGAGATTTAAACCTGATACTTCAGGAATTATGGAACATTTTACTCTGGATGGTGGGAATAGGAACTATTTCTGGCCCTCTTTGTGTTCTGGGTATTACTTCCATGTGATTTCTTCCCTGATGTTGGGTGGTTTCCTCAAATGTATCGATGCTCATTGACAACTAGAAGGCAACCCTCTGAGCTCGTTTCATGTGCAGCTCCTTGCTGCAGTGCTATGTAAACTCTGGCCAACTAGACCTCTCCTTGCTCTAAATTCTCTCTTCAACTCACTGTGTATCTCCCACTACCCCCGAAAAACTCTGCTGACGTTGCTCCTCTCTGCCCTTCAGCCAAGAAGTTTTGTCCATGCAGTAAGCTGGGACAATTCTGGTTTACCCATGCAGTAAGCTGGGACAATTCTGGTTTTGTCCACATAGTAAGCTGGGACAATCCTGGCACTCACCTCCTTGATCTCACCATCTTTGTAAGCCAGTTTCTATCGGAGATTGTTCTTTCATTGCCTAATATCCAAAGTCCTAAAAACTATTTTTAATACATTTCGTTGTGGCTGGGCATGGTGGCTCACGTCTGTAATCCAGAACTTTGGAAGGCCAAGGCGGATGGATCACCTGAGGTTAGGAGTTCTAGACCAGCCTGACCAACATGAAGAAACCCTGTCTCTACCAAAAATACAAAATTAGCTAGGTGTGGTGGCACATGCCTGTAATCCCAGCTCCTCTGGAGGCTGAGGCAGGAGAATTGCTTGAACTGGGGAGGTGGAGGTTGTGGTGAGCTGAGATCATGCCATTGCACTCCAGCCTGAACAACAAGGGTGAAAACTGTCTCAGTATGTATAAGTATATATGCATACATATAGTTTATATATGTATATTTTTATGCATATATGTGTATATATATTTTTTATTTATGAATGTATACATATATACATATATATTATATATGTATATTCATATACATTTTATGTATATGTATATATGTGTATATGCATGTATATTTTGCATATATACATTTGTTAAAGAGCAAAGATACAACAAATTTAGTTTGAAGATCTAATTTGCTCTTACTTGCTTTCCAGAATTGGAAAATATCTCATTCTCTATGATAAAATGAGTATTTTGATGAGTTGAAGGGAGGTGGTTGGCTTTATAGGTAGAAGAAAGCTGAAGAAAACAGAAATGAGGAATGAAAAAAAGGATTGGTCGTTTCAAAATGATTTTCCTTATGAAGGTTAAAACAGAGAAAATTTTCCTATCATGCCAGCTCAGGAAAACAAACTGTTGCTGTAAACCTTCTGGTGTTTTTTGATTTTTTTTTTTTTTTTTAGAAAAATTGGAGTTTCAGAGTTCAGTTTGGTTATGTGGCAATTAGCATGAATGACTACATTCTGGTTAGCTCTGGTGGGCTAGCGTCTAGGACAGAAGCTTAGCCCAAAATAATGACCTCCCATGAATTTATTTAGCATTATCTATATTTTTTGTTTTTGGGTCCTTTTTGTTAGGGATCATCTGATCCCTGTAACTCAATCTTGATTGAAATAGAAATCTATGTCACTTAATTCTTAACACATGTGTAGTTACTGTCCTTTTTTTATTTTTTTTAATCTTACTACTTCAAGAAACTTTAAGCTTCTAAGAACTGCAAATCTGTCATTTATCACTGTATGCCCACTTCTTCCCGTAATATCTGAGATATACAGAAGCTTTATTCAATGTTGAATGATTCTTTAATGATAAAACCACATGCATACATAACTACAAAAAGAAACCAACCTCCCTAGAGTGCGAGCTTGTTCCTGTTTGCGCTCTATCATAATGTTTCCAAACTTGCTCCCAGTATCACTGACACTTCACAGAAAGGCCTCAGAGGCCACATGGATTTGGGTTGAAATAAAAGAAAGAAAAACAAAGTTCTAATCCCGTTTGTTCAACTGTATTTATATGTTGAGTTTCTATATAAAATTTAAGGAGTAATTTCAGTGACTTATATAAAAACTATTTTAAAACTTGACTTTCCCTAAGTTATTTATATTATCAGATTCACTTAACAGATTGAGTCCCTTCAAAGACTTAAAATACACAATATCTAATTGTGAAATGCATCAGTTTTTTACTGGAGATTTGGATGTTGTTTTGGGGATAAAGTCTTGCTGGTGGCATTTGAATCATACCACACAGGTAAATACTTTTTCTAGTAGTCAAAAAGCAATTATGTTAGTTTTTTTCCCCCTAAACAAAAAGGGAAAGCATGCCTGGATTTTCTGTGACTAAATATCATTTTGATTAAGAAACAGAAGTTCAACTTCGTTCTGGTTTTCTCTTTCAAACAATGATAAACAACAGAAGAATTTGCCATTCTCTGTTCAGTACGAGATTGCAGTGTGTAAGAAAAGGAAAGAATTCAATAAGAAATCAGTGAAAAAATCAGTTACAAAATCACTATACCACTTCTCTCTTGTATGGAGCTGAATTTTGGGAGAGAAAAAAAGCCATTTTTGGAGAAAATTTACGTATCAAAAAAAAAGATTATTTAAATTGTGTGAGGGACAAGAGTGAGTGACATGCCAAGGCTACCCTCTTGGCCATCCAGATCTTGCTTGATGTCAGACAGCCGCTAGAATTCTGGGCTCTATTTATTTGTTTTGTTTTAACTGCTGCTGATTTCCACTACTTACTTTTTACATGTTTGCCTGTTATGCAGTGAAATGTGATCCCTGGAAAATATGGCAGCTCTGTTTTTCCTATTTAATAATGAAAGATCTGCTAAAAGAAAAGGTCTTTGGGTGTCAGTAACATTTCAGAACTTCCTCAGAAAGACACGAGCACTTATGATGTTTGTTTTTTCCTGCTCGACATCGTTGACCTACATAAGCCACTGGCCTGGACTTAAGGAAAAAAAAAAAGCGTTTTATCACAAAAGCCAATGATAGCTTTTGACATCTGTGCTAGATCCATTTTCTACCTGCTGTGCTTAATTTCAGAATTCAGTTCTATCATTAAAATAAAAACCTTGTTGGCCCTTCCATCGATGTGCCACATTACATCAATTTTCTCTAAGAATCATGTACAATTTCTAGGTACAAGAGCCCCCTGGATTTACTTGAAATTTCAGCTCTTGCTACCCTGCTGTATGAATTGATTCTGTGCATTGTGGAATGACATGTGACCTGTGGAAATACATTATTTCTTCATTCGTTTTCCCGATCTCACATCCTAGAATGACCTATTTCCCTCACATCTTTGATCGTCTTCGTTGTGTGACTCCTCTTTCATCCCATAAAGACCATCCTTCCACTAGGAATGGACTGATCATTTGGATTGTTTGCAAGAGATAACTTCTCCATCTCAGCCTGCTGTCATAAGCAAAGTGGGTCTGTGCATGCAGGCTGTGCTCACGTTTCCAGTGCTATCCTCCATCCTGTGCTGTCTCTTGAATTTCAGCTTTAAACAGCAGCTGAGCATGTTAACTCAGAGCTTCATTACTGAGTGGCTGAATTACTAAAATACTCTTTATGTCAGTGTTCTTAGGAGTCTGTTGCTAGTGGAGTTACTGATGATACAGTTTTGACATTAATGAGAGGCCTGGGACAGATACTTCCCTGCTCTATATGCTATCTGATCTTGGAAAAGAGTAACTGGTAGATTTGGGTGCAGTAAAGAAGAGTTGCATATTCCCTTAAAAGGGGCAGAAGGAATATCCCTTTTTGTTCATTCTGTTTTGCAGCTATTCCTAGTAAGTGTGCTTCTGAGTATATTTTCACTAGTTCATTTGTTATGAAAAGATGCTACGTATTCTTTTTCATCTCTAATTCCCTCATGGCCAATGGTAGCTCCATCCATTCTGGTCCCTATGGTAGAAACACGAATGTTGTCCTATTATTACCTGGTGACTAAACTCTGTCCTTTTTGCTTTCATGAATATTTCCATGTCCATTTTACCTTTTTCTGTTCCCATGACTATAGCTTTCTTTTAGAGCATTATCTAAATTTCTTCAATACATTCCTAATTTTTTTTTCTCCCACTCTGTAGTACCCTCAGAATGAGATTTTTTGTAAAAGGCAAATATGTCTCTTTCCTGACAAAATCTTTGCAACTCTCATCACATAATACAGTATTTCTGAGTGGGAAAGGCTAAATGGAATGTGTGCAAACCTTGCCAAGTGACTCCAACATATGTCTCCCTTCCCAGACTGAGAATCACTGACCTACAAGACAGTAACAGCTAACATTTACATCAGAAATTATTTTAATTGCTTTACATGTACATACATGTTCACAAATTAATGTTTGCATTTAACACTCACAAATATGGTGTAGGTACTCCTTTTTGTTTGTTTCTTGAGGCAGAATCTGGCTGTGTCTCCCAGGCTGGAGTGTAGTGGCATGATCTTGGCTTACTGCAACCTCCACCTCTGGGTTCAAATGATTATCTTGTCTCAGCCTCCCAAGTGACTGGAACTACAGGCACACACCAACATGCCAAGTGAACTTTTGGTATTTTTATTAAGGATGGGATTTCACCATACTGGCCAGGCTGGTCTTAAACTCCTGACCTCAGGTGATCTGTCCTCCTAGGCCTCCCAAAGTGCTGGGATTAAAGGTATGAACCACCTCGCCTGGCCACAGGTACCCTTTTTAGGTCTTTTTTTTAGGTGAGAAAACTGAAGCACAGAAAGAATAATTAATTTGTATAGATCGTGTTTGATGTACTTGAAACTACAATTCTATAATGGGCAAAAAAATGCTAAAAGGAAAATTTTAATGTTATAATATAAAGAAACAAATTCAGAAGGGATTGATATATTTACAACCTTTTAAATCATTGTACCGGCCATGTGGCAATCCCTTCAATGTTATAGCAATTTTGTTCAAGCATCTAGACTTTTACAATTACAAATCACTAACTGGCCACTTACCACACACACAAAAAGGATGACTTTGTTGTACATATTTTCTAAAGTAACACAAAGTACATTTACAAATTTCATGTAGAAAGTGAGAGAAGAGTTTTTCTAGGGTTTGGAAGTGGCAAATACAAAATATTGTTAAATTATCCATAATTACTATGCATTAAAACATGCTGTATAATATGGCATTGATATTCTCCTAAACATATATACATACACACACAGATACATACACACACTCCACATTTTCTTTTTGACAGCTTCCCAATTGTTTACTAATTTAGAACAAATACAATAATAACAAGGGTGTCCTTGTATCACAGTCAGTTCCTTTTCCAAAGTCTCTCCAATCAGGTTTAAAATTGTTTTCACCTATGATGAGATTTTTCAAGAACATCACTTTTATGACTGGAAAAGAATCATTGTGCTACTTTCTCTTACAGAGTTTTTAAAATAAAATGTGGAAATTTTTTTTGGAAAAGAAAAAGCTGTATTGAGACATAGCTTATATACTACAAAATGTGCCTGTTTTAAGTGTACATTTAAATAAATTTTAGTATATTTATATTTATAGAGTTGTGTATTCATCATTGCAGTCTAATTTTAGAACCATTTAATAACCTTAGAAATAAATCTTGTGCCTATTTATAGTCACTCCCCATGCGCATCCCCAAGCTTGGACAACATCTCATCTACTTTCTGTCTGAGTATATCTCAATATATTTCTCCCTATATTTGCTTTTTTTTTGATATTTTGTATCAGTGAACTCATAATATGTGCTCTTCATAAGGCACTGTTAGAGGAGTTGAGAAAGTTTAGAACTCTTTGTTACCTTTGCTGTCATGCAAATAATATATAGAAAACTATTTCTTTACAATGGAATAGTACCCAACTCTAGAGGAATGGTATTCTATATTTTAGTAAGGGGAAGAATTTCTATATCATTTGTACTTTTTATTTTCTTTGAGCCTTTGGCAAAGTTCCCTAACTTTTTTTTTCAGTTTTTTTTTCTTTTTGTCTGAAAAATATAGATAATAATAGTACTTACCTGAAAGGGTTTTATGGAAATTAAATGTTAATTCAATATATAAAAATTCTTAGAATGAGGTCTAAAAATAGTAACATTATATAATTTTTTTAATTATTGCTAATTTTCATTATCATCATTATACTCTTGAAGAAATAATAGCATTGGGCAAGTTTGTGACTCTTTTTTTTTTTTTTTTTTTTTTGGGACAGAGTCTCACTCTGTCCTCCAGACTGGAGTACAGTGGCACAATCTCGGCTCACTGCAACCTCCAATTCCCAGGTTCAAACCATTCTTTTGCCTCAGCCTCCTGAGCAGCTGGGATTATAGGCGCCCACCACCATGTCCAGCTAATGTTTCTGTATTTTTAGTAAAGGCAGGGTTTTGCCATGTTGGCCAGGCTGGTCTTGAACTCCTGACCTCAGGTGATCCACCTGCCTCAGCCTCCCAAAGTGCTGAAATGACACCACGCCTGGCCAGTTTTGTGAGTCTTGGTCAATTGGTACTGTCTTCTCTGAAGTGATCAGCGAAGTGAGAATCTCTCCCTGGGACAGTGAACTAATAGCTAAATATGCTCCTACAGGCATAAATTTGCCACATTTGTGAATGGCAGCTTCCTAAATCAGAAACAGAACTGTATTTTCCTTTTATCACAGCAAGGATGAGGAATGCACCATTTTCCCTGTGAATCAGCTGACTTTTCATTTCTTGCTGTGAATCACAAGTGTGATTCCCTTCTTGGGAAACTCCATCTTGATAAAAGAGGAAAAGAATCAAGTGGTTATAGGAAAATTGCCCAATTTTATCCATTCTAACAACAAAAAGGAAGAATGTCCTTTAAAAAAAAGTCCTGTACCAAGGCCAATTTCTGCTGTACACTTCAAAATAATCTCTATTCATCAACTGCTCTGTCATTTCCGATAGTATTTTTTTTCCCAAAAGCTAAATAGAATGGCTTATTTACTTCAGACTTGTTCTGTGAAATTTAAGCTGGCTGACCAATCTGTGTGTCTCACAACCTTAGCAGGTGGCAGTAGGTGTTATATTTCTCGAGTGGCGACAAAATAAGAGTACCCTTAAAAGATGAGCATTCTCTTTGCTTGTATTTTTCTTGGAACAACTCTGACAGTCTAGTGTGTAACCTTGGCAAAATTTTCTAACATTTTTCCCACTACTGAAGTAGGTAATAAGAGAAATATGTCATTTCTAACAAATGACATTTACTAGGGAGCTGCATTTTCAGGGAGACCCAAAATGTATGTGTGTTCTCTGGTGCACAATGTGAATGTCTGGAGAAGCTGTTTGCAGCCTGGCCTTATCCATTCAGGTGCTTGGAAAGGTAGCAAGGTGCTTCTGATAAGCTTTTGTGTTAAAACAAAAAATGGAACAACAAAAATACAAAGCAGAAAGTAATAGAAGATACATTTTAAGTGAATCAGTTACTTAAATAGTTAGCTAGCTGCTTCTGATAAAGTTTTATGTGAAAACAGAAAACAAAACAACTACAAAAAAAGACAGGAGGTAATGCGAGAATTATATACATATATATAATTATATATATAATAAGTAAAAATTTATTTTAGATAAATTCTTGTTCTGTCACCCAGGCTGGGGTGCAGTGGCATTGTATTGGATCACTGCAACCTCTGCCTCCCTGGTTCAAGCAATTCTTCTGCTTCAGTCTCCCTCGTAGCTGGGATTACAGGCATGAGCTACCACACATGGTTAATTTTTGTATTTTCAGTAGAGATGGGTTTTTGCATGTTGGTCAGTTTGTTCTGGAACTCATGACTTCAAATGATCCACTCACCTTGGCCTCCAAAAGTACTGGGATTACAGGTGAGAACCATTGTGTCCAGCCTAGAAGATATATTTTAAGTGAATCTTTACATTGTCTCCTTGATTTCAATGAAAAACATAACTTTAATAAAGGCTCAAAACTTTGAGTTGCATAGTGCATTAATTTTCATAAGGTTAGCCTAATTACCTTTATCCAGTTTCTTTTGTTTAATGCTGCCCACAGTCTGCCTGTTACTATTAATAATAGTAGTGGCAGTAGCAAAGTGGCTTTAGTTAAACATTCCACGTATTTCATACAGACCTTCAGAGATAATTACAAACCATCTCCTTGGGATAATTTTTACACATGTGATGATTCTGTACATTGAAAATAAAAGTACTTACAATATAATCATCCAACTAATAGACCAGGCTATCTTATTTCATTTCCTTTATTTTCATTTAACATCTTAATATTAAGGTCATTCTTTTTTAATTCTTTGGGTTAAACATTGATGAATTCCTTATTCTTTTAATATTTTCATCCTTTTACACATTCTGATCAAGAATTTATAATTCATTCAAAATGAGAAGCCAAATAACCAAGAAAGCTTTAAGAATGAAAATCAATATGTAGCTGATCAAAGGAAAATGCCAGAAAGTTCAAAATCCAGACCCTCAGATATATAGTAATTATGTAATTGATAGAAGTGGCGTCTCCAATTAGCGGACAAACATTAGGTAATTCAGTGAACAATTTTGGATCAAGTGATTCCTGATTTAAAGTGAGAATTAAACATCTACTTCATACGATATAACATAATTTTGATGTGTTAATATTTTAAATATGAAAATCATAGAATTTTAGAGAAAGGACAAATTTGATCTTTCTGTAGTAATGCCTTCTAACCACAAAAAGTAAAACTCTACGAACCACAAAAAATTAGGATTGTGGTCTGTAAGCATAAAATACTAAAATTTATCATGGCAAAACCATCCCAACCAAAATTAAGTACAAATTACGAAACGGGAAAGACAGCTGTAAATGTGGTAATCAGTGATATTCTTGAAAGTGAAGAGATATTTCAAATTAATAGAAAAGACAGACTGGGCGTGGTGGCTCACACCTGTAATCCCAGCACTTTGGGAGGCCAAGGCAGGTGGATCGCCAGGTCAAGAGATCGAGACCATCCTGGTCAACATGGTGAAAACCGGTCTCTACTAAAAATACAAAAAATTAGCTGGGCATGGTTGTGCATGCCTGCAATCCCAGCTACTCAGGAGGCTGAGACAGGAGAATTGCTTGAACCCAGGAGGCAGAGGTTGTGGTGAGCCAAGATCACGCCTTTGCACTCCAGCCTGGGTAATGAGTGAAACTCCATCTCAAAAAATAAAATAAAATAAAGTAAAGACAATATCTTAAAAATAGGCAAAATGTTGACAATATACTTTCCAAAATATATTTGAATAAAAATGTTTCAAATTACTTATTTTTAAATAAATAAAAATTAAAATAGAATTGAAATACCTCCTTTGTCTCCTCAGTTGGAAAGCTTTTTGTTGTTTTAAAATGAAAGTATCTTCAGCTGCTTAGTGTGAAGATAGGTGTTGTTATATATGGTTCATGATTGTAAATTAGTATAACTTTTAAGAGGTCAACATGACAAGTTGTAAGAAATATTCAAAATAGTAGGGAAATAAGAATGTTTCTAAAGATTTAGTGATAAGGATGTTTGTAGGATTGTTTTATTGGCAGCAAAGACAAAAATTGAAATCATTAAAAATATGAGATTTCTTGGGTAAGGTTTTATGCATATAAAGTGCATATATGTATGTACTTGAATTAAATTATGGAAGGTTAAATTTAAGTGAAAAATGTTAAGTAATAAAGATTGGTTGCAAACAACAAATAATCTAACAGAAATTATCCAATAGAAAAAAAAAAACTGAAAATATCTCCAAAATATTTATGGTAGTTTTCTCTATAATGAGATTATGGGTAATTTTAGTTTTGGGGGTTTATTTAGTCTTAATTTTTATAGAATATATCATTAATAATGAAATAAACACTATAATCTGCTTTCGGTTGATAGTTTATATTATGGTTAAGCCTTGTATAATCATGTTTTCTGGCTTCCAGTCCTGACTCCACCACTTACTAACTGTATTTGACATCAGCCAAACTCCTTCTCTCTCATTTTAAATTTCCTCTTGGGAAAATGTATAAAATAAATTTACCACTCCATAAAGTTAGTTTTGTGAAAGACAATACTATTTCAGCACCCTCTAAATTTATTATGCCAGAGAGGAAGTTAAGCCCTGGAGATTGAGTCACATAGCATGTTTCAAACCTCTGTTTCTTAGATTACACGTTAATTTTACTCCTCATTGCTCTTTTTTTCTGTAAATGACTAGGAGAAACCAGAGACCAGGACCTGCCTGCTTTTCAATCACCGATCTTTATTATAGATTAACAATACTTTACTGTCCTGTACCTGACTCAGACCAGATGTTACCAAAGACCCAATGGCTGTTACTTCTTTGGTGTAGAATGTTAAATACATATTTCCTGAAAGAAAAAGACCACCTCCATTAATCAGATTAATCCAGTAAGCCTTATATAGAAAGATGCTGAAATTCTGTTTGCCTTCCCTAACTTTTTCTTTGTCAATGATCCCAAACTTCTACACTTCAGAACACTGACCTTTATTCTTTGGGATTTGTGCTTCCAGGGTGACCATCATCAAACTTTGTGCTTGAATCAACTATCTTTAAATTCTAACTCTTTTGATTATCAGGTTGACATTTTAAAAATTAATTGAGATTTGGCAAAGTTTGTATCATTATGCCCGTTATTATTTATTAATTTTCCACTGTAAGCATATTTCATTGTTAGATAAATAAAAGGTTGTATCATAGTTATAAACTTCAGACTTTGCCCACAATAGACGATGAAACTGATTGTCTAGTCTGCTCATATTTTTATATTTTTTATAAGAACTTTTTCTGGTATCCGGGTACAGTTGTACATTTGTGCATTGCACAAAGGCACCAGAGAGAGGAGGTGAGTAGGGTTAAAACCAGCTTTCATTCTATTACCCCGGCCATGTGCTTTTCTATTGAAAGAGCATGCAATAGCTAGCGGAAGCACCACGATTTTCATTCTTTTGTAACATTCAGTGTCTGCCTACAATGATAATGGCTAATAATCTTCATATGTTAAGTTTTATGTCTTATGATGTTAATTTTATCTTCCTTCCCACAAAGAAATAATGCTTTCTTCTTACTATCCTTAAATACATCAATCCTCTCAAAACCTTACCAGTTAGTGAAATTCAATCAGGTCACCTACTTCAGTAATGTTACCTTAACCTTAAAAAAAGTTTTAACTTTGCCATTATTTTCCATGGCCTAAATCATCTGCTTCAAAATGTTTCAGAGGAAATGCTGAATTTTGCACAGTAGCCATTTCAAATAACAGAATAATGTATCTATCGGTACTCTGTTCTCTCTCATATTCTGTGCTATTGAAACCTACCTGCTGTTTAAATTCCATAGCCTGGCACTCTGATATTAACCTTGAGACCCAAACTCCACAGGATTTACCAAACATGCAGACAATGTCCTATTAACTTACTCTTTGCCTTCCTTTCTCTTTATCTCTCAGATATGAGCTTGTAATTTTCTGTGGTGGGGCACTTGTATGTAATAGCTTGTGCCTTCTAATTGAATGAGGGATTTAAAGAACATTAAGCACTTAGAGGGAAATTGTGTTGGAATATAATGCCCTTTTCTGGCTGTTGGCTAGCTTTTTGGTTCCTGATCAATAGGCTGATCAACAGCCATAGGAGAGAGACAAGGATGGTAGAAAAGCTGTACTCTAATAAGTAGAGAATCAGAGAGAAAGCCAGAGCCTTTTAAAAGAGGAATAGAAATAAAATTAAAGAGCTAGACAAAAGTAATTGATTTCATTTTCTACAAACATCTACAAAACACCTACTGTGTACATAGCACTAAGATATGTATCAAGGGAAACTTGAAAAGGGATTATTTTAATGTTGGCAAATCCTGGGAAGAATAGATTACTTTGGACTAAAACTATCAAAGCTTGAGATAGCAGCATTGATATCACCATAGCAGTACAAAAATAATATCTCCTTTAGTACCAAAAAAGATATTTTTCTGTTTTCTTTTGACAAATTAATGGAGGTAAGCCAAAGTATTTATTAATTAAAATAAAAATAAAAGAGAAATCTTCCTTGCGGGCTAGGACATGGAGGAGGGTGTCTATAAGGAAGTAGCTGTTTTTCTTCGAACTTCATGTCATCTCCTAAAAGAAATCTATGCCCATCTGAAGGATGGAAAGTAATTATATTATGGACAGTTTATTTGTAGTCTTGTAGCATATGAAATCTTTAGTTCTAAGCCCTAGTTAGTAACCGAAAACTATTGCTTGATTGTTCTGCTGGTTATGAAAAGGAGAAAGAAGATAATGATGAAAAATATAAAATACCATGAAAGAAGAATAAATTTCAATCCTTCTCATACATGGTAAGGAAAATAAAAATAGCTTTCTTCTTTTTCACAACAGCCAAGCCTACAGCACGTGTCAGTGGCAGATCAAATATTTAAAGCAAATTTTAATAAGTGAGACTCAAAAAGGGATTTATAAAGCTCAGGGGATTTGGAGATGAGTGTTCAGATCAGGGAATTCCAGAGCTCTGGGCATAACAGGTGAATGCTCTGTTACCCATGGATGAGAGACCTGACAAGGGGGTTGATGAATTTGAGATTTATTATTGGAAAGTAAGGACTGAGGGCACGTATAAATGGAGGCCAATTCTGATAGCAATGAAAGAGAAGTTCCACAGAGGTAATGAAAAACTCTGAGCCAAATTTTAAAGTCAATGTACTGACTGATAGCGATTGAGCGTAAATCTGCCATAACTGAAGTAATGTGATTGAATTTATTGCTATGAGTAAATGCATGGGTTGTGGCGGGTTGAACAATGGTGTGCTTTGCGAATGTTAGACTTTGGAGAGTTTCCATATTAACCTAATCTAGAAGTCATAACAGTACGCATTATAACAGTAAAAGCAGCACAAGTACTTTAAAAAATAGGGGATTAACTGCTTTAAATGCTTGGACTAGCTCGGTGAAAGAGTTTTCCTTTGATAAAAGCTTTCAGACAGTTAACTGTAAATGATGTGGGGAAACAAAGAGTAATATGAAAATAAAAGTTTTATAAAGCAATAGTAGGAGCTTCATGAATTCCATTTAAAGTGAAAATGGCCAATGTGGTAAATAACTAGAGATGCACATTAGTTGCAGAAGAAGGTAAAGGGGAATGTGATATCGGCAATCTGTAATTCTAGAGAAATACCTGTTTCTTATAATAAAGAGAGGATCACAGTTCTAAACAAAAGCTATTCTTACAAATCGAAAACTGGGAAACACTGTGCTGGATATTATGACTACGAAAATTCTTTCATCTAATCTGTTCTGCCCCATACTTCCTTCAGACTAAATCATCATTTACTTCCAGTGGGTTTTAAGAGGGGGACTTCACAGCTCTAGTGTTCCAAGTCTAAATCTAAAGGCTTGGAAAAACTACATTCCACCTTTTTCTTGTCTTTAGTCCTTCTTCATTTCCCTTTGAATAGTATGTGTGGACTTACTTTTAAGTCATGTTTTGTATCTATTCTATTAAGGAGTTTAAAAAATCCTTGAGAGCCCACAGGAAAAAGGCTTTCTTTTGTTGTCATCCAAAATAAAATGTATTAGACAAGGAAAAGAAGTTATATATGTTTGAAATTCTTTTGTTGAATAAATTGATCCTGCATTTATGTTGAAGATTTGGGAATACTTTTCAAAAATGTTGAAACTGCTTCCCATGAATAGTTTTTCATTATTACAATCCACAGCTATAGTAAACGGACATGGTTAAGATGTATATTTTAGGTATAGTTCAAGAGGAAATGAGAAAAAAGACCTACTAATTTAGTCATTTATTTCCTTCTTTCAATTTATTCAACAAATATTATTGAGTGTCACTTTTGCGCCGGGCACTCTAAACTGCTTGAAATACCTCAATGAACCAAACTGACAAAATTCATGCTTTTATGAAGCTTATATTCTGGTGGGGAAAGGCAGACAAAAACCACCACAAAAAATAACTCTGTAAGTAGCATGTTATAAGGTGATGACTGGCCTGGAAGGAAGACCCAGAGAAGGGTGATCAGGACTGGGAACATGAGAAGGATGTTGGGTGTCAGCTAGAAGCTAAAATTTAAGTTCTTGAGGACAGGTGAAGATTGTGCAAAACAGTGAAGGCAGTGAAGTTAGCCATGTGGATTTCTAGGGGAACAGCTGGTACAAGGCACCCAAGGCCAGGAGGATTGGACTGGAGCAGAATGAATGAGGGAGAGAGTAGCTGGAGACAGATTTTCTAAGGCCTTGTTAACTAAGCTGTAGTCACATTGTAAGCACAATAGCTTTTATTCTAAATGAGGAATCTGTGGAGGATTCTAAGTAGAGGAATGGTTTGATATAACTTTATATTTTTAAATAATGACTCTGGCTGATGTATTAATACAGTTTAGGGTGCAAGGTTGGACTTAATATTTGCTGAAGTCTTACGATGCTTTACTCACTGCTAATTGCTGTGGATAGAAAAAGATGACGGTACGAGGATGAATAATATATAGTGGGAAGTACAAAATTAACTGCTTTTTTGCTTTAAAATTGACCTGTGGAGTAAGTTTTCTTACAAGAAACTGTATGAAACATACAGAGTAAAATGATAAAATATACGAAGGTATGATATTAAATGATTATATATGGCCTTTACCCACTGACTTTTACTAAGCAATTTTAAGTCATTGAGAGTTTAAAGCTGGCAGAAACTCTGGAGATCATCTGGTAACGTGACTCTTTCTCAGGTACATCAGAGCTCTGAGCCCAGAGAAAAGTCAGGTAAGAAAGTCTTCCGGCGTAAATACCAAACCTGGACTTCACTATGGATGTTCAGATTCCAAATCTAGAGCTTTCTCTAGTAGGGCATCTTGTCTCTCTTTACAGCAATGTTGATGTCTGTTAAATCAATCATTAGGATGTGAAAAACAGATGACTTTCTCTAGGCAAAACTATCTCAGCACAGTTCTTGCATTAAAGAAGAGAAAAAAAATGCATTCTGAAACAACCCTTCAGATACATTATTCGGTTCTCCCTCAACAGGTAAACATTGAAATGCATTGTCATTGATGAAAACTAGTTTGTTTGTTTCTTTGTTTGTTTTTGTTTTTGAGACAGAGTTTCGCTCTTGTTACCCAGGCTGGAGTGCAATGGCGCCATCTCGGGTCACCACAACCTCCGCCTCCTGGGTTCAGGCAATTCTCCTGCCTCAGCCTCCTGAGTAGCTGGGATTACAGGCACGCGCCACCATGCCCAGCTAATATTTTGTATTTTTAGTAGAGACAGGGTTTCACCATGTTGACCAGGATGGTCTCGATCTCTTGACCTCGTGATCCACCCGCCTCAGCCTCCCAAAGTGCTGGGATTACAGGCATGAGCCACTGTGCCCGGCCGAAAACTAGTTTAAAAATTAAATGGGAAAGACTATCTCTTTGGATTGTGGAGAAGAGATCTAAATTTTTTTTCTTTGAAATGCGAAAAGCAATGAGTTACACTAAAACAGAGAAACAATCTGAATGATCAAATTTATTTTTCTTCAGCTTCGAAATGCCAAATACCAGGAAATACTGCTTTCTGGGAGCAAGTAGTTTATTTTTTAATAAGAAGATGTTAAAATTAGCTTATGGACTGACAACAAAGCAGATGATGTTGAAACAATAAAATAAGAAACTGGGAAAAATATTACTCATGTCTGTTAAAAAATACTTCTTAATTCAACATAAAAAGAAAAAAAAATCAACAAAAAGAATCACAACAGCAAAAGCACAAATAAAAACCAGCAGCTATATTGGTAGAAATTTACTTTTTAAAAACATCTAGCCATTCTAATCTGGTGCTATATATATATATATATATATATATATATATTTTTCTTTCTGTAGCTCATTCTGGGATCTTCTTGTTCTAGAGAAAGGGTTAGCACTGTTGTTGTTTGTTTTTGGTAAAGAAGAACTTTTAGGGTTTAAGACCGTATTGAATCTGACTCAACCATTCCCTTTCAACTCTGCCATGGTAGAGTAAAGGTAGCCATAGACCATATGTAAACAATGAGGGCATCTGTGTTCCAAAGACATTTAATTCACAACACAGGCACTGGATCACTGGATTTCAGACCATAGGTTGCAAGCCTCTTTTCTAGGTTCCTGTCTGAGTGTGCATGGTTGAACATGGGTCATTGCATTCCACCTGCATTCTAGCTTAAAGAGAGAAAAAAAGCTAGAGAAATGTATTGTAGTATTACAAGTCCAAAGTGACATTTTTCATTTCCCCATATCATTAATCGGAACCTAATAATGTTGCCATATTAAGTTGCAGGCGATATTGAGAAATGTGCCAGACTTAAAGAAAAGAATGAGGAGAAAATGGACAATGAGGGAAAAAATAAATAAAATTCTTCAAGAGGCTTCATACCAAAATTTTGCCATTGATTACCGACCCAACAAATAACTAATATGTTAACAACTATGATATGCCTATTACAATTTTAGAAATCCCATTATTATTTCATTATTTATTATGAAAACATTGAAGTATTCAAAATATTAAAAGAATTATCCAGTAAATACTTAACACTCATCACTTAGATTCTATAATTATACATTTATATATTTTTATCAAATACCTATGAATCCATATGTCCTTCTGTCAAACAATAAATTCATGTTTTTACTGCCTTCAAAGTAAATCTCAAACCTCAGAGTACCTTACTTGCAGGCAGATCCTCAAGAATGTCATTAGAGTTCAGTATTTGGTTATAGTCAATTGGGATTTCTTTTTAGGTAGAATTCACATAAAATGGAATGAATAAATTTCATGTGTGCCATTCAGTATTTTCAAAAATATAATCTTTTGTAACCACAATTCCTATTGAGATGTAGAAGTTTTAGTTATCCCAGCAAGTTCTATTATGCTCTTAATCCTATCCAACTCTTCTCATGGTGTTCACTGTTCTAGAATTTCATATAAATGATCTGATGAAATATGTACTTTTTCTACCATTTCTTTTATTCAGCATAGATTTTTTTCCACACTTCATCTATGCTGTTGCATATATCTGTCATTTCTAGAAATATTTTATCCATAAGTTAATGAACACCAGAACTTTTTCCAGTTTTGGATAATTATGAATAAAGTTGTTAAGGACATTCTTGAACAAGTCATTTGTTGATATATGCAGCTTCTACAAACATACGTATACCTACATACACATACACACTTTTTTGCTGTTCTTGAGTAAATACTAGAAATAGAATTGTACAATTACTGGGTCAGAAGGTTAGAAGATAAGTATATATTTAGTTTTATAAGAAAATTGTAAAGCTTTTGCCATGTGGCTCAACCAATTTATACTTCCATCGTCAGTACATGAGAATTGCAGTTGCTTTACTTCCTCACCAGCATTGGAAGTTGTTAGTCTTTTTAATTTTAGCTATTGTAATGGTTAAATGGTGGACCCATGCTACTTCTATGGAGGATTGTCTACAAGGAAAATATTATCTTCAAAATAGTGTAATAATTTATGGTAGAGATCAAATAATTTTCTCACTGAGCTGAGTTAGAACTTCGAAAATGATTCAATGATAGTGGATCTACCTGTATTGACAAAGTTCATGGAAAATGTGGTACTTCCTGTAAATGGATCTAGATTTCAGCTGCAGAATGAGGGGGATAATAGGTGGTGATTTATATAAAGTGTGAATATTACCCCTTGATAACCATCCTAAATGATTAAAACTATTTAAATAGGCATATAAATCAAAAGGTACTTTAAAAATGACTTCATTTTATCTTCTCTAAAGTTTTACAGTTAAAACAATCTTAGTCTTAAATGTTCTCACCACACACACACACACACACGCACATAACTATGAAAGGTAATGAATGTGTTAACTAAATTGACTATAGTAATCATTCCACAGTATATATGTGCACCAAATCATTACATTTTATACTTAAATATATGTAATATTTTCAAATATACCTTAAGCTGAAAAAATAAAAAATATTTCCTCAACACTTAGAAAAAAGTAGAAGATAAAAGCAAATAAAATTTCTCCTATTTCCTTGAGAAACAAATGGATGCACCTTTTGAGAGAATTTTATATATCTTATGTGAGATTCCTGAGTTAATTTTTGTAGGTAAATACTCACAGTTTCAAGGGTCAGAAATAAGATTTTTGATCTTCCATTGTAAAATCAAAAGGTTGGGCTTCTTATCAGGCCTATGATATTTTTAAAGAAACACTCTAAGAGGAGGAGAGTAAGGGGCCCTCTCCTCTTTTGTCTACCAAAGAAAATTCCATCAGTTTACCCTTATATAAGGTATCAAAAAATCCTTTGTAAATCCAACTAGTATATATAATAAAAAAGAAGAACCAGAGCTTGACACACTGTATTTTGTAAAAACAACAAAATATGCAACTCTTTTTATTTTTGCTGTGTGCCTACTAAACCATACCATTTTAAGTATTTGTAACCAATGTAATTCTTTTGTAATTAATTTTAGTATCTAGTCCTAAATGACATTACTTATTATCTTAGTAAAGATCATAATATCCTCATTCTTCCTCTGTTCTCAACAGCTTCTCAATAGTTTTATCCCTTTCAGTTTAATCTGGATAATAAGGGTAAACAGGAAGATTTACATTATATTTTTAACTGTTTTTGCCACCATAGATTCTTCACTTCTAGAGTAAAATTATTAATATATTTACTTTTGTAATTTCTTTCTTGTGTATTTGCACTTTAGCAGTTTTCTTTCAAAATAAAATTTAATAGTTTCGCCTTCCTACCAATCTATCGTCTGAAGCCTAATAAAAACGTGATTTTCTAATGAGTTTTTAACTATGGCAATGAACAATAAATTTAGACAAACAGAAGATGCTGTGCTGGGTGAACAACATGGCCCCTGAGATATTTCAATTTAAATGATCACTGTAGGAGACAGTTTGTGGAGCTGCCATTTACAGTGGAGTGTCATACAGATGCAATTCAGCAAAATATCAATTAGATTTTCAACTCATGTTAGTAAAATGTGAACTGTAATGATCCCTGCCCAGTTTCAATGTGAAATGATATTTCTTATGCAATGGTAAAGACTGAATTCATTGTGGCGTCAAACCACATGGAGTCTGTCATGATACAATCAAATCAAACATTTGCAAATTGTCTTAAGTGACTAAATAATTATAATTCTTTCTTTTGTCAGTTCTAAAGAAAAGTTACTTTAAAAAAATGTGGTGTTGAGTAAATGTTCCTTAAATACCTTGATAATGTAATGTCTTGCTAAAGTTATTAATAAAGCTCCTTACTGTTCTAGTCTTAATTAGAGAACAATTAAATTCCAATTATTTAAATCTTGGCCTTTTCAGCCAAATTCTTAAAGCTCTTTTACATTTAAAATAGTTAGGGGAATTAAGGTTGATTCAGAAAACTCCAAGAAAGCATTGATTTAATGTTTTAAAATTGTAAATATATTATACCTAATTTCTCGCATTTATTAGAGATGCATCTGTGATTATTTCAACAAAACATTTATTTTCACTCAAGCACAAACAACATAATTTGAAAATCTGAAGGGAGAACTCTACGTAAGTATGCCTTCAGGTAGTTGTGCCATCAAATAATTTTCTGCCTCTCCATAGAGGAAAGAGTCTCACTGTTTTTTAATTGGTTTTAAAACACCAAAAGTTAATTTTCCCCATTGGAACAAAGCAATAAGAGATGATTAGAAAATTGTTACTGCTTGTATACTGTAGTTTTCAAGTGGCACACATTGTTAGCATTTACTCATAAAACTAAAACAACTTGTTAAACCATTATTTAAGTCCCTACAACAAATTTTATCACTAAAATTTAACAATATTGTTATTTTCTTATATCATTTGCATTTTATCCATAATCTAAAATTACAGTATATAACTTTTAATAAATATCTGTAAACCAATCCCTGAGGCTTTTCCTAGAATAAATTTCTATGAATTAGAATTACATGGCCACAAATAATGAGTATTTAAAGTTATTTAATAAAGTCATTAAATAATTTAAAGTCATATATGCTGCATTCTAGTTTCTGGTAAAACCCACCATTGACAGTATTGAGTATGGTCTCCTTAATCATTTTTATTTTAATCATGATAAATTATGGTTTCTTAATAAGTATATATTTCTTAGATTACTAGTGATGTTGACTATTTTTATATGATTATCAGTTATTTGTAATTCTCATTCTTGGATAATATGATTTAATATTAGTTTACCATTTTTCTTTTGTCTTTTTGATTGTGAACATTAGTAACTTTAATTATTTTTCATCAATATTTTTGCAAAACTTTTTTCCAGTCCACAGTTTGCCTATTGGTTGTTAAGTCTATTTTGCCCACGTCTAACACATGTGACACCTGTTTTCAATATTTCCCCCCTTATGTAGAGATTTATCTTTCTGTGGATAATTTTATCTGTGTTCAATCTCTGTAGTCCCAACTACCCCCTCATCTTTTCCAAGAAATGTCTCCTAACTTTCAGCCCAGGCAGATCTGGAAATAATTCTGTTGGTTTGGATATTTATTTTTCTACTTACATCTACTTAGAAATTTGAAGAATTCTTTATCTCTTATTGTACTGTAGGCATGGGTTGTGGGTGGTTTTACTTATTCTCCTCATAATTCTGCATAAAGGATGTATGAAGAGATTCAATCTTAAGCAGCTGCTATTATGCAGAGAGAATCCTATCATCCCTTCAGATTTTTGAAGCAAAGAATGGTAAAGCAGTAAAGACCACTGCTAAGAGTTCAGTAACTTAAATTTTGTATCTTAGGAATATGTCTGATATTTTAACTAGTTTGATCTATTTATTGCATGTGTTTAAAGCTACAATATTAATATCGGTTGTTGGGGAAACTGCCTGTAATTGGTAAAAGCAGTTTTTGTTCAGAATTTTACTCTTTTTCAGCCCTTGATTATACTATTCACTGCCTTCAAAAATAATGATGTTTTAGTATATCCAATGCATTATGCTTTAACTTCCAAACAGTTAAGTTTGGAAGTTAGTCCTCATTAAGGCTATATTTTTTCTATTATGTTAGATCGCATACCTGGTCTTGGTTAAAGAATGATTTTTGATTTTCGTTTTGATTTTCATATCTATGTATGCAGTTATTATTTAGACATCTCTATCTTTACAGACTGTCCCTTTTAGTTTTTTAGACATTGTATGCTACATATTTAAAGAAAATCATTGTTATGTAAAATTATCTTTTTGTTTCTTTCATTAAGTAAAGTGATTTAGCAGGACACAAAATGTTGACATCCACAAAATTTTCTCTGCAAACTCTAAACAGTGTTCCTGTATCTTTTCCATTTAATCTTGCAGTGGACAAACATGAACTAGCTGGAGTTTGCTATTTGTACACAGCTATTTCTTTTCTTTTTTTCTATCAAATTATTTGCATATATTTTTACTTTGTTATTTTTCAAATTGTAGGTGAGATAGATTTGTCTGTCATTCCTCTTTCATTAATGCTGTCTCAATTTAACCAAACCACAGCCACCATCAGTTCAGCTTTCTGTAGACATACCTCTCAATATTTTTTCCTTCAATGTTTTAATTTTTCTTATAATACTCTTTAATTTTGAGTTTTAGTCTTTACCTCATATTCCATATCCATTACATTTTCTTTTGTCATATTTTACTATTTTGCCTTTGAGGTACATGTTCTAAAATGTTTGTTCATTTATTTAGTAAATGCATTTTAATGCCCATTGCTAGCTTTCAAGCCCAAAAGTGTGAACTTTGATTTTGCTGTTTAACAGTTAGTTTTCTGGCAAATTTTCTTTCCATCACTCAAAAGAAATTTTCACCTTTTTCCATTTATCTTTATTATATCCTGATATGTTTCATTTCACTTTGTTTTCTTCTTGTAGATTTCTGCACACATTTCATGGAAACTAGCTCTATTTGTACTATTTAAACACATGTAGCAATTTTTAAGTTTTTTCCCTCTCATTACAGAAATAAATTATTTTCAGGGGTTTTTATTCCTTCTCTGAGGCCACAAAATAATGTTCACTTCATATTTGATGTTGAAATAGCTTTATTCAGGACTAATTACCTTCCTTTCTTTATATTCATTCTTCAATAATGAGAACTTTATCAAATCCAAGTCAAAATTTGAAAACAAAGTTGGATTGTTAACTTGTGTTGACATCGTGTTCGTTTGAGTGCTACAAAATGTTTTTCTCTGATATATAACTGAAAAAGTATCATTATCATTTAGGTATTATTAATGATACATCCAGTAATTACTCTTAACTAGTAGAATTTATTAAGTGCTCTGCTTAACTTAGATAGAAATGTAAAATCTAATTTCCTAAATTAGATTTAGGAAATCTCCTAAATCATCCTCATGTTCTTTGAAGCTCTAAACCAAGGCACTATTTGAAAATTAGTCTTTGTAATGTACTTCTGCCCATAATATTACACCATGTATGTCCGTTTACAGAAGTAAACTATGTCTTTCAAAGTATTGTCACCTATATTTCCCTCCCTGCCTAAATCATCAGAATCAGCCTTTCCCTGGCTTTATGTAGAATGAAATCAAACTGATTTTGAGGGAAGGGCTATAGAGTCAGACTTCTATTAAAAAAAAAAGTTATCATCAGTATAGGTAGAAAAACCTACCTTAGGTTTTGAAACAATCAGGAGGAAGGTAAAATTGCTTACTTTTTCTTATCATGCTTTCTAAGTTAGAAGGTTTTCACAATCATAGAGAGTAGACAGAACATTAACTGAGTCTCTTTAGAAGTCTCAGGTTTTTTTGTTTGTTTGCTTTTTTATTGCTAGTAGACATTTCAGATTCTGATGACTGGTTTATGTTCATTTAAAATTTCAGTGCCATTATACATAACTGTTTTCATTGCTACCCCTTTCATTGTTGTGGTACTCTATGTGACATTAACCTGAGAAGTTTATTATTAGATATAATATTAAACCATAAATTTTTAGCACGCAAATTTAAGAATGAGATTTTCTTTTTTTCTCAGAAAGATTGAAGATAGTATCAAACAGCAAATGGATATTATATAACGTTTGTTCAGCTTTCGTAGTGGAGATTTTTGTATATGGTAACAGTGGTAATAAATCAATCATAGTCTTTTATAAGGGAAATATTGAGATAGAAAGATTGGGTCTATTGGGGGGAATGGGGGAGGGACAGTAGGAGGGGCTGGGGAGGGATAGCCTGGGGATGAATGCCAAGTGTGGGTGAAGGGGAGAAAGGCAGCAAAACACACTGCCATGTGTGTACCTATGCAACTATCTTGCACGTTCTGCACATGTACCCCAAAACCTATAATGCAATAAAAATTAAAAAAAAAGAAAGATTATACATCTAAGATAAACCTATATTTAAAATTCCATATAACAGATTTTAAGGTGCGATTTAATATAACCTCTCTAAACCACAGTTTTATAACTGTAAAATTAAAAAATATTATTTCACAAGATGATATTGAGATTGAAACGAGACAAAATTTTTAACTGCTCTTATTGCAATTTAATTGATATATAACAAACTGCACATACTTAAGGTGTACAATTTGATAAATTTCAACATATGCATATACCTGTAAAACCATCACTACAGCTTTAATAGTGCAAATTTATGAAAACCACCGAGTTTTCCTTGTTATATTCCAAAGTCTTTCCATTGATAGTTCTCTTCACTCTACCCTGGGTTACCACTGATCTGCTTCCTATAAACCATAAATTTGTTTGCATTTTTTAGCAGTTTATAGAAATAAACTCATGGAGCATGCACACACTTTTGCCTGACTTCTTTAACCTGCATAATTATTTTGAGATTTGCCCACATTGTAGCATGTATTCATGGTTCATTTATTTGTATTGCTAAGCAGTATTCCACTGTTTAGATATACTACATTTTATTTATTCATATACTTGATGATGAACATTGAGCTTTTTCTAACATTTGGTTATCACAAAAAGAGCAGCTAAGAACAGTCAGGTAAAAGTGTTTGTATGGTTGTATGATATCTTCTTCCCAGTAATAGAAGGTATAAATTTAACATTTTAAGAAATAACCTGTATTAAAGTTTATAGGACATTATAAAGTATAATCTAAATGTATGTTATTATTATATTTAGAAATATACTTATTTTGTCTGGTTACTGTGGTATGACTAAAACTATCCTATTCAAATTTAATCAGTAAATTATTAAATCAAGGTGAGCATATTATGGTACATGAATCTCAAAAACTTGAATGTCTTAAAAGACCTAGATTTAAAAATGGATTAGTTAGAGTCTCTACTGAGAAGAAAATATTTATAAAATAAGTGTCAACAAATAGTGAGAAAATACATGGAAATATATGTTGTGATTAAACTTAACTAGGTGGTATCATATATGAAGATAATTTTATCATAAGGAGATACAAACTTTATTATTTGAACTATTGCTCAGTACCCCCAAGATATGATATATTATCTTAGCTAATATATTTCTGAGAAAAAAAAATCAGTATATTTTCTGTCTAACAGATTGAAATTAAGTTGAGATTCATAGAAAAATTGGAATTGAAAAGATTTAAATGTAAAGATGAAAACATTATGGAGTCACATTAAGGCTTGAAAGCAGTCTTTAGTCCATGTGTACAGTTAACTTTTTGCTCAGTTTCTTGTGTTCTTAGGTTAGGTCCCAGCGGATAAGATATTAGAAACATAATTATGTTGCGATTTCCAAGAAGGAAATCATGATGTGAGAGGTAAGGAGGGAGAAGAAAACACAGTGGGGTAAACATCAAATCCTTTGTAGTGTGAGCTAATTCAGAATTGCAGAATAGCCCTGGATTCTTAAGCATCTTACTTGCTTTAAAATTGTTTAAGTAGCCAGGCGCGGTGGCTCACGCCTATAATCCCAGCACTTTGGGAGGCCGAGGCAGGTGGATCACGAGGTCAAGAGATCGAGACCATCCTGGACAACAAGGTGAAACCCCGTCTCTACTAAAAATACAAAAATTAGCTGGGCATGGTGGTGGTCGCCTGTAGTCCCAGCTACTCGGGAGGCTGAGGCAGGAGAATTGCTTGAACCCAGAAGGTGGAGGTTGTGGTGAGCCGAGATTGTGTCATTGCACTCCAGTCTCGGTAACAACAACAAAACTCCATCTAAAAAAAAAAAATTGTTTAAGTAATGACAATAATACCCTAAGAGTTAGTTAAAATTTTATTTTGAAAAGCTAGACTAGGGTTTTCCATCCTTTAATCATTTACTTTATAAAATTAATACTATTTTTAATAGACAAAGACTGTCATTATCTAAAAAATGTATACTTCATAATTTTTGGTAATTTTAGGCTAACATTTTAAGTCATGTAGCATGACAGACAAATCCAGATAAGATGGATAAAAAGAAACAAAGAACAGCAATGATAAACAGCAAGAAGTTATTAAAGACAACCCTTGCATTTCAGAGATTAATTGAAGACCAGAGTGGTGGGTTCATTTCTTTAAAACAATTCAGTGTGTTAATAGCAGAGTAAATGTATCAAGAAAATGTTTCGTGCTTATTTACTCCTTCAGTCATAGTTTGAGATCATCATCACCTTTATGTCATTTGTCTGATAAGATTCTCATGTAAACCTTATAACATCTTTTGTAGGAAGACTGTTCCACTTACCATCTATTGCTTTTCTACTCAAGTATGACACTTTTAACGTTCGAAGTTCCCATTCAGTAATTTTGGGGACTCCACCTCCTCTAGTAGCTCATTGTCTTGATAGAGAAAAGAAACTTATTAACTAAAGATGATAGACTGGACTGGGAAAATGTGGCACATATACACCATGGAATATTATGCAGCAATAAAAAATGATGAGTTTTTGTCCTTTGTAAGGACATGGATGAATCTGGAGAACATCATTCTCAGCAAACTGACACAAGAACAGAAAAGGAAATACCGCATATTCTCACTCATAGGCGGGTGAGAAAAATAAGAACACACGGACACAGGGAGGGGGTCTACTACACACTGGGGTCTATTGGGGAGAATGGGGGAGGGACAGTGGGTGGGGGGGGCTGGGGAGGGATAGCCTGGGGAGAAATGCCAAGTGTGGGTGAAGGGGAGGAAGGCAGCAAAACACACTGCCATGTGTGTACCTATGCAACTATCTTGCACGTTCTGCACATGTACCCCCAAACCTATAATGCAATAAAAATTTAAAAAAAAAAAACATTAAATATAAACAGAATAAAAAAAAGATGACAGCCCATTTTGGCATCAGTAGAGGTGATTTTCTCAGCACAATCCGAAATTACTCATGGAAGACTCAATTCTGATGAATCTCAGTGCCTGCTCGTGGTCCTGTATGTACCTACAGTGTTTTACTCAAGTTCTGGATAATGTCTCCTGAGCTTGTCAATGATATCTGAGGTGGAATGGATAGTGGTACAAAGCAAGGTTATGAAATCTGAAGGTGGCTGTCATCACCCTCACTTGCTGTGTGAGTTTTATTATTATTTTGAATTTAACTGTATTACAGATTTCTCAAATGTAAAACTTCTTCCCAGAACTGTTTTGATGATAATATGTGATCTTGTAAATTGTCTAGTAGAAGAAGCACAATAGAGTAAATTCTTCATAAATGTTAATTCTCTTCCTTTTCTGTTTTAGGCTAACCTTGGCTCTCACATGAAATTCCTATAGCAAATCCTTGTGTTCCCTCCCCACACTTTAAACTGTCCTGTTGATTTGTAAGCACTTGTTTCTTTGGATGTGCTTGGTCATTATTATTGATACTCTTGCTTCATTCCAATGAAAAAAACTCAATTATTAAAAAAGATTTCTATTATTAACACTCAACATGCTATCCTCTTTAAATAGTCGATTTCATGTCTAATACATTATAATGGTGCATGGCATACAGGCCACTGAATATGTTTTAGTGGCCTAGTAATAAAAAAGTTGACTTCTGACTGAAAAGTATGATTAAGAGTAACTCTTCTGCATTAAAAGTGTTAACTTTGGTATAGCAATTTTTCCTTTAAAAAATGTCAAACATTCTATTATTAATTCTTCTATTTTATACTTAATATTTTTAAAATTTTATAAATTTATGAACATTAACAATAGTGTCATATTTTTATATTATTGCCATTGGCCATAATATTCTATTTCTTTTAGGTTGCTTAGATAACATCGCATATTACAAGCATTGGAAACAGAAAGAGTATTACATTTCCACATTAAGAGTATAGTCACATTACTTAATAAAAGTTGAATAATATGTAGTGTCTTTCACTTGTTGCTGTTCTATTTAAAAAGCATCCTTAGAATTCCATATCTTAGTGTGAAAATTTTTCACATGCTATATTTTGCCAATAGAAAAATATTTTAACCTCCTAAACAACAACTTGACAAGAAATTTATGACATAGAAGTATTTCTGTTATTATAAACTAATGAAACAGCAGTATTAAACTGCAACTATTTAAAACCCAAAATGATAACTTCAAGTATTTTAACTTATTCACTTACAAGAACAAAATATTGCACCTCAGCCTCATATTTTTATTCTATATCTACTGCTGTGGCAATTTGCTTTGTTAATAACTTTGAACCAAGATTAATATCTCAGTTTTAAGATTTGAATTGGAACACTTTAAAAGAGGCACTTTGTAGTCTTGAGCAAATAACGCATCTTTTCTCTGGGATTTTCAATTTTGATCCTATCTGGCAATAATTAACCACTCAAGTGGTTGCTATAGCTATGTTCAGCTATCAAGGAAACAGTTAATCCTACATTTATAGAGAAGCAATTTATATGAAGTGTAGCAGACATTTCAGAAATTCATGGAGTTTAAAGCTGTTAAGGTATGAAACCACTTACTGGCCTTAACTATGTGAGATGCTTTTCGTTACTCATCTGTTTATGTAGCACAAGCTGTCCCTTCTAAGATGATCCTTACTGATTACTTTTGAATCAACCATCCTTCATTAGTAAATCAACTATCCAAAACTGATCATTAAAAGATGACTTTTTTTTGAAGATGAAAAATCTAACTGTTATTTGTATGTTTATGTGATGGAAAGATCAACTGTTCATTAGTCATTTAAAAAAAACTCTGTGATAGGAATATAAATAGCATCTAAAATCAGGAAAATCATTGAGGTATCTACTGCTTATAAGTGAATTTATAGTCAGATATTGTAAATGAATCAGGTTAGCTTTTATATTTTGTTAAAATAGAAATTATTTTTGTGAATAATAGATGAATTCAAACTAAGGACTTTATATAACAGTTTTTCTTTGATCAAGTCACAAGTTTTGTTTTTTAATAAACCTAGACAAAGCTTTACATTTAGAGTTGTTTTGATCTGTATTAAGCCAGATATTTATAAAAATAATAATTAAAAGTAGTTGTATAAATTAAATAATTTCAAAAACACCCAAATTTTTGAATAAAATCACAAATCAAAATAGGCCATTATGATATTTCTCTGGGTGGTTGACAGCAAAGCATTACTAATCTACAACCTAAAAGCTTGATTCCCATGTTTCCCTAAGATTGAAAGATGACCTGGTTAGAATGGCATATGACCTTTACAAAACATCTGTGATTAAAGTAAATGTGACAATTCCTGTGACAGTAAAACAAAGGAAAAGTTTGTCCTTATAAAGGGCATGAAACCATAAAAATAAGTAACATTGACCAAGAATCCACATACCAATAAATCAGATTAAATTTTATTGAATACTTAACAACGATATGAGGTAGCTTCTACCTCCCTTCTCTGAACCCAAACTCTCTATACATATTTTAATTAAAAAATCATTAGACTCTGTATGAATATTGGTGAGTTTAACACCTAAGTTTATATGTGTATATATAAAATATATCTAAGATTATATATATATATATAAACACACACATATATATAAATACATAAGTACATATATGTATAAATACATAATAGTACGAGGTATTATGTGCAAAGCAGTTAAAAAATGTGGCTTATCTGGTAATGAAATATGTGGATATGTGGTAAAATGAGTTTCCTTCTTTCTAAAGTTGTTCACTTACACACATAATACCTAGCTGCTTTAAAAATAAAGTTTCTTTATTCTTTTATCAATGACTCATCCTCCTGGGCAATGTTTCCAAAGAACTATTTGCAAAAGGTCCTTCCTAAAAGTCTTCACTTGGTTAATGACAATATACCGGGAGATGGAGGGTGGTAGACAGTATCTGTTTATACTTACTGTTGAAATTGTAGCCCCTTGCTTTTTCTAAGACTCTACCTTATAAGATTTTAAAATAAGTTTCATTTTTTTTCAAATGCTTTCTCATTTTTGTTTGCAAAATTAGCTGAGAGTTTTTTTGGTTGTTACATATCTATATTCTCATAATTATTTGAAATTATTTGTTTATTGAAATATTTAGAAATATTTTTCGGACAAAATATTGATTTGAGGCAAAGGAACACTAAAAAGTACTCCTTTTTTTTGAGACAGAGTCTTGCTCTATTGTCCAGGCTGGAGTGTAGTAGTGCTATCTTGGTTCATTGCAACCTCTGCTTCCTGAATTCAAATGATTCTCCTGTCTCAGCCTCCCAGCTAGCTGGGATAACAGCACACGCCACCATGCCCGGCTAATTTTTTTATCTTTTTTTTTTTTTTTTTTTTTTTTGAGACGGAGTTTCGCTCTAGTTACCCAGGCTGGAGTGCAATGGCGCCATCTCGGCTCACAGCAATCTCCGCCTCCTGGGTTCAGGCAATTCTCCTGCCTTAGCCTCTCGAGTAGCTGGGATTACAGGCGCGCACCACCATGCCCAGCTAAATTTTTGTATCTTTAGAAGAGATGCGGTTTCCTGGTGTTGGTCAGGCTGTTCTCAAACGTCTGACCTCGTGATTTGCCTGACTCAGCCTCCCAAAGTGCTGCAATTATAGGCATTAGCCACCACACCCGGGCAAAACTTACTATTTTTTAAAAGTATAGGACGAAGATTTTATTATCTAATGCTTATCCAGGACAAAGTTGTTCAGTGCTGACTGTGTGTCAGGTACTCAGCTAGGTGACTATACTTTAAATTTAGATTCAAAAGAATCTCTGCCTCAATGAACCCTAAGAGTGGTAAGGGAAGAATATAGGTAAATCAAATTTGTTGAGAATTCTGAAAATGTCTTCCAGAAGTTAAGATATATCAGGCAGGTCTTAAATAATTCATAGAGTATTTTTGGTAAATGTGGAGCAGAGAAGGGAAGTAGGAACAGGATAGATAAGGGTGTGGAGCTTAAGATGCATGTGGTAAAAACGTGTGTGTGTGTGTGTGTGTGTGTGTGTGTGTGTGTACACAGTATGGAATGTAGTCTTACATTCAGTGCCCTGAAATCTGACCCATTGATTCATATTAAACTGATCTATGTGAAATATATACATATCTTAGCTTTTACTTTTTACTTTCTTCACTAAGTCTGTGGTTCTTAGTCACTAAATGGGGACTTTTCAGAAGTGTTTCCAAGAAAACCGTCACGGGAGTGAGAACGTGGAAAAAGGAGAAAATAAGGAGGCTGTATTCATCAGGGTTTTCCACAGGATTGTCGACAATCGCATGAGGTAATTCCAAAAATCAGCAGGCTGCTAGGCTGGCAGGCTACAGACCCCGTGGAAGAGCTAATGCTGATGCTTGAGTCTGAAGGGAGTCTGCTGGCAGAGTTCCCTCTTCCCAGGGGACCTCAGTCTTTTTCTCTTAAGGCCGTCAGCTGATTAAATGAGGCACATCTATTTTTTGAAAGGTAACCTGCTTTACTCAGAGTCACTGATTTTAACATTCATCATATCTAAAAATAATACTTTCACGGTAACATCCATACTCATGTTTGACCCAATATTGGGGAGCAGTGGTCTAGTCTAGTCGACATATAAAATTAGCCCTCAGAGGCCAAACAGGAGCACAGTGTCACATAAATCCCTGTGACTGGTAATTTTGACTCAACCCCACTTGGTTTTTTTTTTCCACAGTCTAGATCACCTTTTAAGAGTTATGTTAACCAGGGGACAGTGAGGAGGCAAATATATCTATTCTTTCTCTCTAGCAATCATTGGTTAATGGTGGCTCCTGAGAAGACATATTTCTCAGGTATTCCTGTGAGCAGACAAAGCTGTCTCAGCAGCCTGAGGACGTTTCTCTAACAAAGAAGTATGGGTCCTGGCTGTTGGAATGACAGTATGCCCATAGCATAGATAGCCAGTATGTCCCTAGAAGTAAAGAGATTCATAGGGTATGTGTGGATCATCCAAAACATTTCCATGTGCATAAGGGGTTGGGGAAGAGCTGAGGTTTACCAAGTATACCAGAACCAAATCATGAAGGATTCTCGGGATGTATCTGAGAATGTAGATTTCATGTAAAGATAAGTTAGTGTCAGGGTTTATCAGTACGATCCTGCAAGGGAATTTTCATTTAAAATAATTACATATTATCCCCAAGGTTTCTAATTAAGGAGGTCTAAAATTAGGCCCTGGAATCTGGTTTAGGATCAATGTATGAGGCTCAGGAGAGCCCCAAAAGATTTGCACAGGTGCAGAACATGATCATATTTACACTTTACAAAGAGCATACTTGTAATAGCTGGAAGGAAGGCAGAACGGAAAGAAATGATTCTTCTTTACTGAATTAAAGTAGCAGGTGTGAAGACATTATGTGAGAGCAAAGTTAAGAATATATTCAGGTGGCAAATTTGACAAAAGTATTTAAAGAGGGACAAGGAAGAAAATGATTAGTGAAAACTTCTAAGTCTTTAGCTTGGAAGATGGAAGTGATACAACTATCACTTCCAAACCCTGAAATATAGACATGAAAACAGGATTTGCTGGAGAAAATAGTGACTGAGATTTGAAGAGCCAGTGGGACATCAAGGAAGAAACAGCAATGAGTCAGTTAGAAAGAAACTGTCAAAATGGGATGCTCTAAAGATAAAACTTGTTGAGTTATTAGTATAGATCAGATATTGACAAACTATGACCAGCAGGCCAAATCCATCCTTGCAAGTATTTTGTAAATAAACTTTTCTGGAACACAGCCACACTCATTTGTGTACATATGGTCTGTGGGAGCTTTCTCTAAATGGCAGAGCAGAGTACATATACCTTTGCTATGATAGAGACTGTAAGGCCCACACAGTGAAAAGTACGTCTTATCTGCCTCCCTTTATAAAATGTTTGCAGATTCCTGCTGTAGATAAATAATGATTCATATTTGGGAATGTATAGATTGCCAAGGGTATGTGTATATCGTAAAGATGATTGAATGATCACAAACATTTAAATACAAAGGAGAAGGAAAAGAACAAAGGAGGCAGACTGAAAACATCAGACTTAGTGAAGAAAATAAAAGCGATAATTTTAAATCTATATGTTTGTAGTACTGTTCCAGCTATATTTTTCCTAGTCACCAAATAAGCCAGGCGCTGATAGAAAAACAGGCGAGTACTTGTTCTCATTTTCTTTCCTTTCTCATCTCTGTCTTGTCTTTTTGTCAACATTCGTATTAACCTATTTTCCTATGTCTATAAAGAACTGCCCAAGATTGGGTAATTTATAAAGAAAAGAGATTTAATTGACTTACAGTTCCGCAGGGTCAGGGAAGCCTCAGAAAACTTACTATCATGGTGGAAGGGCAAGCAGATGTTTCTTACATGGCAGCAGGTGCAAGAGAGCATGTGAAGGAGGAACTGTCAAGCCCTTATAAAACCATCAAATATGCTGAGAACTCCCTCACTATTACAATAACAGCATGGGGGAAACTGCTCCCATGATCCAATCATCTCCCACAAGTTCCTTCTCTTGACGTGGTGATTATGGGGATTACAACTCAAAATGAGAACCGTAATCTGGGTGGGGACACAGAGCCAAACCATATCAACATGCTTTCAAGAAGAAGATATTTGGTGGAGGAAATAACAAAGATCGTTCTGAACATCATGTTTTATCTAGAGATGAAGAAATGTTCTGACAAAAGTGTGTTAGGTGATTTTATCATGGTGCAAACATCATAGAGTTTGCCTATACAGACTTAGATGGTATAACCTATTGCTTTTGGGCTACAGATCTGTACAGCATGTGACTGTTAAACAGTAACACAATATTAAGTATTTGTGTATCTACATATCTCTAAGTATAGAAAAAATATAGTAAAAGATTTAAAAAATGGTATATCTGTATAGGACACTTAGCATGTATAGAGCTTACAGGACTGGAAGTTGCTGTGAGTGAGTCAGTGAGGAGTGAGTGAATGTGAAGACCTGGGATATTACCGTATACTACTGTAGATATTATAAACACTGTATATTTAGGCTACACTAAATTTATAAATAAAAGTTTTCTTCCTTCAATAATAAACTAATCTTACTATAACATTTTTACTTTAAAACTTTTAATGTTTTTAAACTTTTTAATTCTTTTGTGATAGCATTGAAAACAAATATGCATTGTACAGCTATACAAAAATATTTTCTTCATAAACATGCTAAAAGCTTTTTTATTTTCAAAACTTTTCATTTTTCTGTTTAGTTTGAAAACTGTCTTTTGTTAAACACTAACATAAAAATGCATACATTAGCCTCGGCCTACACACACTCATAGGGTGTCCAATCTCGATGCCTTGTTCCTCTAGAATGCCTGCAGGGTCCATAATGTGTATGGAGCTGCCATTTCCTATGATAATGCCTTCTTCTGGAACCTTCTGAAGGACTGGCCTGAGGATGGTTTACAGTCAGTAATTTCTTTAAGAGTAGGAGCGTACTCAAAATAATAGAGTATAATATAGTAAATGCCCAAAACAGTAACAGAGTTGTTTATTATCAAGTATTATGTACTGTACGTAATTGTATGTATGAAGACTTTTAAATGGCAGCACCTTAGGTTTGATTCCCCAGCGTTGTCACAAATACGAGAGTGATGTGTTGCATAATTATCACAGCTGCAATGCCACCAGATGACAGGAATGTTTCACCTCCATTAAAATGTTATGAGATCATCATTGATTATGTCATTGACCATAACATCATGATGTGCCTCATGACTGTAGTTCTAACTGTCTCAGAAGAGGCAGAAAAAAGTAGGTTCCTCCAAGGCCAGGAGCCCATTTGGTGTCTTAGCCAGTGGCATGTCTTACAGGTATGTGTCAATCACACATTCTCTTTTGCTTCCACATTTCTTTTTATCCTCCATAGTTTCCTTTTATTTTGTTCATATGTTTTTTTTCCCCCGGATAGATACAAATAGCACAGCCTTTTGCCAAAAAAATGATATCTTGTTTCCTCTGCCAGGGGCTGTATACTTGCAACAGTAATATGAATGTGCAGCCCACAATAGGGGTTCAAACAACTTATCATTTGTTTGAAAAGGAGCCCTCTATTTGACTGAAAGAGACAGGGTCTGAATGAGCATGATTCCTTCCTATGCCAGCCAGCAATGCAAGTACAAGAATGAGGGCTGGGGAAGGACAAAGTGGTCACTCACCACGCACATAGGTGCAGGGGCTACGTATTTGAAGTTGTTGTTTGTACTCGGGATCCTGCCTTGGCCTGTTAATTACATATTGCAACATGGGATTTCATAAGTGACTATAATTCATGAGAAACTTCAATTTTTGAAAGGAAAGTTTTCTTCGTGTCCCCTGATAAATCCTCATGGTTTGTAAAATCTTTAGAATTCATAATCTTTAGGTAATGCACTTTGTAGAAACAGCAGAAAAGTGAGGATTTGCAAACCTCCTTCACTGATGAGTTTAAAAATGCTATCGTTTACTTCAACTGTTGAAAGTGGAACTTTCTCCATATTTAAGCAGTGGTGTTCTCTTTTCATGCTGAAAGGCAACGAATTGTCAAAAATGGACATCTTGCCATGAATAAAGATGACAACTGAGTAGGTGACTCAGAAATGTGCTTGACAAGACAGAAATGATTTGAATATAGAGTATATATATACTCTTCTGCTAAAAACTTGGGAGACCAAACAAGTATGATTGCAAGAGTAACCAACCAACAGGTACAGGGACAGTAGCTTTCAGTGTGTCCTCACGATACCCAAATTGCCAACCAAACCTCTTCTGTGTGCTCTGGTTTGTGAGACTAAGATTCAGCTTTCTTCAGACTAAGATCACAGCTTGGGTGTGTTTTGATCCTGCTTCAAGCTAGCAAAGCCTCAGAAGCCCTCTACCATCAGAATCAGAAAGCTACCATCAGCTCAGAGGAAATAGTTGGAGACCATTCTTGAAGAACTGTCATCTTTAGTACTGGAGTTAAGTGTCCTGTTTGGGTCTCACTGGCCTGCTACTCCAGAGACACTTGCTGGCATCTGAAAGCTCATTCTGGGATCTGGGAATGAAACAGAATTCAGGGAGGAAGCCTTAGAAGTGCCTTATGTTCAGAAAGACCCTGTGTCCTCTTAAGGGAGCATCATTGGTAAACTTCCTACTTCTAAATTTCCTTATCTTTAAAGGTTGCTGAATGAATTAAATAATATGCTATGGAATTCATAAAGAACTCGAGTACCTGCTATTACTGTATAACATTATTCATATTAACAGCACATACAGAGTACCAGTTTTTTCCATTGTTAAGTGGATATGAATGTTGCCCTAAAATAATGTTGTCTTTTGTTTGTTATTTTCATGCATTCTTGCTTCTATCATTATTAAAATTTTATGAGTAAATTTAGAGAGGAAATGAAAGTCATTATAAAGTTGCATGTCCAAGTACGTCAGTGATTTGTAATTGTCCCAACAGTTAAGTGTACATCAGTATAGCCAGCCACATTCACTAAGGGCTCCTACACTGATTACAGAGATTGTGGGTGCTGAGTTTTCCCGATGTGTCGCCATAAATCTGCTTTTCCTTTAACTTAAGGAGGTACTTAGAAAGACAAGAGTGTAATAATGATGTTATCAACACTAACATTATAACTCTTTTATAGATAAAAACAATTATTTGTGAATTTCTGCCATACTTCACAGCTGGCGATGGCTCATGAGAGCTCACTGCCAGACACCAAGAACCTGGCTAAGAAAAATGAGAGAAGAGAACTCCTAAGCACAGTGATGGCAGAAGTGTGTGCCAATTTGAGTAATGCTTTTTTCTCACATACTTTCTATTTGTCCTCTGTCTGGGAACTAGTGCAAGAAATCTAAAAGAGGAAAACCAGCCTGTTTTCTCTCACTTAGTTGAATTTACTAGTGTTTGCGATACTGTTAATTTCTGGCTTAATGGAAGTATGCTTTTTTTTGCAGTTTATTCTCTTATTTTTCATTCATTTATTCATTTATCCTTTTATCAATCAAAATTTCCCTTCCCTTTTTGAGAGGCTTCCTGCATTAAATGCTGCAGATTACTAGGACAATTCCTGTTCCCTGAGAGTTTCAATGTAATTTATGAAAACTTGTCCAACCACCTTAATCTAAACAAATAGTTCTCAATGGTGCTAGTGGTGGGAGTGGACGGCTGCTCCCAGGAGCATCCATTGGCAATGTCTGAAGACATTGGTAATGACCAAGGGAGTGAGTGCTCCTGTCATGCCAAGTGGTAAAGAAATGCTGCTAGGTATTCCACAATGCACAGGAGAGCTTTGGGATAACATCAAGTATTATCCAATCCCAAATGAGAAACTGTGCTCTAAACTTGTGCTTGGAACAAGATTTATCCTTTACTTAGCACAATTCTTTACATGTAATAAAGGGATCTGCTAGTTTGTCCATCAACTAACAGAGGTTCCTAACACATTGTATAACATTTTATAAATATTTGTCAAAAGGATTAATAAATATTAAAATGGATTAAATTTATTAATGCAGTATAAAGAATAATGATGTAGGAAGTAGAACTGGGTTTGTATTTTTACTCTATAATGTTGTTTAGCTTTGATCGAGTTACTTAACATTTCAGAATCTTGGTTGTATACTAATATAGGATATTAGTACTCACTACTATCCTTAGATTTGAATGAAATATAATTTTTATGTACATAATAGTATAGTTTCTTATATGATGTATATCTTGTCTCTTCTATTTCTAAATAAATGTTGAAAGGGTAAATGGATAAGTTTTTAAATGGATAATCCTACATTAGGTACCCCACAAAATATTATTTTGGAGTTACGTGTTCAGTTTTCGTCAGGATGACATCTTTTGTGAAATCAAGGTGATTCTGGCTACTGTTTCATTTCTGTTGTTGTTGCAGCCTCACAGTAGAAGGACTGAGTTTGTATTGGGGTCTATATGCTGTTACCTGTTCTTTGTGTACAAAAATGAAAGCACTAAATGCTCCAGATGGTACCACAGATGCAGAAAGGTTAAGAGATGTAATCCATTGTCATACCAGGGAGGCACTCAATGTGATTTCGAGTTTATTGTGAGTCCCTACTGACTGAATTAGAATGTCATGTCCTGTGACAGCATAGTAACAGATTAGATGCTTGCTCCTCTCTGCTATTCTGGATAAATAAAGGGGAAAAGCAGTTGTGAATTGCCTCACTCAGTGGTGAGGATTTCCATGATTGAGAATGTACGCTCACGCTCTCTACCTCGCAGTCCAACGTATTGAAGCTCAAGCCTTGACATCTCCTCTGTTATGGAGCAAATGCATCCTAGTAGTATTAGAACATACCAGAAAATTTCATGCCTACTAATGGAATAAAGGGAGGGAGAAGATTTCAGTTCTGGAGGGGCAAGCTCAATGTTTGCCTTTAGTTTGAGCAAGAAAGCAGCACCTGAGGTGGTACTGCTTGGTAATAAAGTAATAGGAGATTGCTTGATAATAGGGTTCTTTCTTAACATTTCACATTGGGAAACCTATAATTTGAGAAAAGTTCTCTTCCACAGGTAAGAAAGAATAGCATGTATTATGTAAGTAGGCTAATGCCCATAAACCACCTAAAGCCTTTTGAATCTTATTTTTGTTAGCGAGTTTATGTCATGTAATTTCCTTCTTAATGGCTATACTTTTGACCATGTAATACAGTACCCCATCATAATATGGTGGCTCAGCCATTCAATGGTATTAGAAAATGTGAAAAAAAAATTAAGTTTTGAAAAAGAGGCTATGATAATCTATTATTCTTAAAACTCTGTGAAAGGTAATTTCATTTTAATATTGGTTTTATAAAGTGTCTCACTTGACATCACACTATGGCATCTGAAAGTACAAATTCTGGCCTAGAAAATCTTCAGTCTTCAATATGGTACTCACGAGCTTCTATGGCAATTATACTCAGCTAGGATACTCAAATGTGATGAGCTCATGCAAGTTTTATGCCTAACCTAAGTGATAGTGAAAAAAGTAGTATATCAATATTTTAACTTATATTGGTTATTGATAATGGGTTAAATCTTCGATAAAGATAAAATATGTAAACCAGCTTGAAAAAGTATAACTAAAAGATAGTACAAATGGTTTTTGTCACAATTCCCTTAGAATACCATTGCTAATAAAATTTTAAGAAGTTTTAAAGTGAAAAGCATGAGGACTTAAAATTGTCCTCCTTGGTTTTCTTGAGTTTATGGAATATATTTTCATCTTTTAGTCATAGTTATGTTTTTAAATAACTCTGTTCTGCTCCATGAGAGACATTTCAGTTCTAAATGTATGCAACCAAATTATCTCTTAACCCTCATTTTCAAACTGCAGTTCAATCAGTATACTCCAGATGGCACACAATGATGATAAAATTATGCATATGTTACATTGAGGGATTGAATATGCAAACAGAAGGAGCTGGTTAACTAAGGCTTTCAAATTGCCTCTAGGACTTTACCATTCTCCTACATAATGAAAAAAAAAAAAAAACCACACACAGATAATGTTTTGCTTGGTTTTAGGATTTGACACTTTTTAATATAGCAAAATGAAATGCAATTATAATCCATAATAGTCCACATGAAATTTTGCCAATGTCAATATAAAAGCAAATGTTTTCCTACAGAAGTCTGTACATAGTGATGCATTTTTACCTTTATTATCAATGGTTTTCAGATTATACTATCCTCATAAAAAAAATCAAAATGAATGTATTTTACAAATTAATAGGCATTTTTCTAAATAAATGATTGTGGAGTCAGGTCATCGACTTTTGTTTGCATAGTTTTAGAAAAACATAGTATTTGGGGGAATATATAGAGAAAAAAACAAACAAAGGTCATTTATTACTAATTACTAAAGGATTATCAACTATCCTATTACTGAATAATTTTTTCACAGCTCTATATTTCTTTAGTGTGAAACCTAATCAGATCCTTACTTTCAGATATAAAAATAGTTAAAGAAATCATGTATTTTTCAATTTGCTGTTTCACTACTGTCCTCAATAACCCTACTCAATTCCAAGGACAATTGTTTGTTTCAGTAAAAATCATGTCCATATAATTTAAATAACTGTTAGCATAGTTTTTAAAGATTAAAGAAAATGATGGTAGCTTAGTAGTAAAGTCTTCTATGTGAGGAGGTTTGGATTTCTCTCTCTCTCTCTCTCTCTCTCTCTCTCACACACACACACACACGCGCGCGCATATATATATATATATATATATATATATATATATATATATATATATAAAACGTTCTACCTCTCAACATCCACTCAGAAGTTATTATTTTAAAATGTTTAGTCCTACTGCCTAAGGTGGATTTGTGTAAATTGTTGATACTTTTATTTTTCAGCCTTTCTTAGTTTGGAAGTCCTTTATTCATACTGGAAGCTGGGGGTTTATTGTTTTTCTATAGTTCCATGCATTGATTTTGATGAACATTTCATGCTAAAGGAGTTTCTAAAGTAGAACAATTCAGAATCCATGAATAGTAATTGAGCCCTTTAGTTCTGCTCTAAACTTAAAACCATTATTCTCCATTTAAAGCAGACAAATCATGTTGCTCTACAGAACACGGCTCTGTCATTTTAGTTTTTTTTTGTGGTTGTTTCCAGTGAGCTGGGCTGGAATATTAAACTCTCTTTGCTTCCTGTGCTCTCTCTTGCTGTGCTGGGCACATTTAGGGTTCTGTTTGAAATGGGCAAAAAGCAATTCTGTTGTTCATAAAGAATAACTTGTAAGCTGGTGTGGGTTCCTGTACATTCTTTATTTTGTGAAGAGAATGTGCTATTTGTCAGGCTTTGAATCTCTGGCAACTGGCTTGCTGAAACCCAGTTTAAATGCATTGTCGTGCATAAACAATCAAACGTAAAACATAATAAAAGTCTCTTCTTCTGACTGTATTTCTCACAACAAACACATTGGCTCAAAACACTGTTCTATGTATAGGAGTTGTATCTGTCAGAAACTAATTTTAAGTGTCATGTAAAAACAAAAAGATAATAGCAGTTTAACATGGTGAAATATTGCTTTTAATATTAAAAATGAACTCTAGCATTTGAGAAAAAGTTGCTATGATGGTGTCTGCAGAGTGATGTAGCCAAAAGCCGCTGTGCGGAGAGCTCATCACATTGGACAATCCCTTTCTAACGTGAGCTGTCCTGTTACAAAAGTTGTCTGAATACATGTTTGAATTCTCATGTTCTATTTTTGTTTGCCTAATGGAGAAAAAGGTTGAGAAGCTCTTAAATAACACCGACACTTCTTTAAACAAATAAAATTTGTACTGGAAGCACTATGGAAGAGTGATATGGTTTAGGCCTGTCTTAATATAAAATGCACTCATCCAAATACTGTGCGCTACATCTGTTTCCTGTCACATTTAAGATGACATAGATGAATAGTCACTAAATAAGTATATGTGTTTGATCATCTTTTGATTCTTATTTAAAAATGGCTTCTACATGAATTGTCATTCTATACTGTGGTCTTTCTTGGATACTATGTAGGAAATGCTAGTTCTGAATACTACAGATATAAAAGTGCTTTTCTCTTTTCTTTTTTCTCTTTTCTTTTTCCTTCCCTCTCTTCTCCCCTCTCTCCTTTCCTTGCTTCTTTATCTTTCCTCCTTCCCTTCTCCCTTTCTTCTTCCTCCCTCATTCCCTCCCTCTCCTCCTCCTTTCCTTCCTTCCCTTTCTCCCTCCCTCCCTTCCTCCCTTCCTCCATCCATCCCTCCATCCTTCCTGACTTTTCTTAGAAATATAAAGTGAAATAGGGGGGGCTGGGGGGGATAGCCTGGGGATGAATACCAAGTGAGGGTGAAGGGGAGGAAGGCAGCAAAGCACACTGACGTGTGTACCTATGCAACTATCTTGCTCGTTCTGCACATGTACCCCAAAACCTATAATGCAATAAAAATAAAAATAAAAAAAAAGAAAAAAAAAAAAGATGCATAAGCAAAACAGTTGAAATAATACCTGTATATGAAAAATGAGCAAATCTGTTGATGTAACCTCATTAAAACTTTAGTTCTATTTATGAAAAAAAAAAAAAAAGAAATATAAAGTGAAATAATATTTCTGATAACAGATCAAATTCTATTATAAAAACTACATTAAAAAAACATTTTTAGGTTAACATCAGGAACCAAGGACTAATCTTGTATTTCTCTACATGGTGCTAATACCAAGTCACCTACTTCATTTGGTTTTCAGGAACAACTACATCATCAGCAACCTAATAGCAGCATCTTCTAATGCTGGAAGAGAAACAGAACATAACGGCTTTGCTGAGAGATTACATGAGAGCCTACAAGATGACATCCTAGTAAATATTTAAGGGTATGTTTGACCATTGAGGAATTCTAACTAAGTTGGTGAATGTAGACCCTAACCCCCTCTAGTAGCATATGACTTTGCAGTAGGAATAAAAACATGGGTAAAGTACCTGGTTATTTACATCAGAAGTATATAAGGAAGTACAAACTACACTGCGGACTTACGTCCTTCTATATAAGTGAAGAGAATAATGGGCAAATGTTTCAAAGAAATGTTTACGTAAGAGATTCTCTGAATGAATCTGGAGTTCATAGGAAAGTTGCCAGATAAAATACAGGGCTCCCAGTTATATTTAAGTTTTAGCTAAACAACAACCAACTGTTATTATGTCACAAGTATTGTGTGGGACATATTTATACTGAAACTTCAGTGTTTACCTGAAATTCAAAACTAATTGGATGTCATATAGTTTCCATTGCTAAATCTGTCAGCCCTGGTATGTAGAAAGCATTGGAATGGTAGGGGAAGCAGGAGGGGAGAAACTCCAGACTGGTCCTGGGTCTCCCTTGCATAACTTCTCTTCTTTGTTCCACTGTCTGATTAAAGAATTGGAAGTGGGGACAAACACGATTGTATCTAGGAAGGACGGGGTGAGGGTACCTGTATCTAGAGGCATCTATATAGAGGACTTAGGGGAGGAGACAGGGTCAACAGGATACAGCCTTAGCAACCTCACTTATTAAATCACCCAGGCCATTGATGTAAAATGCAGGTTTCATCTTCAAAGAATTGTTGTATCAATCAAATGTGGACCTAACTTGGGAAGTAGTACGGATCGAATTTTGAATAAAAAGGGAAAAATCTAGAAGAAACAGGACCTCTAATTAAATCACCTTTTTGGTGATATTTCCTGTTTTCTTCTGCTACTTCCTGACAGACGACACTTTTAGACAGGGCAAAGGAAGAAACTTCCAATTCGACCCATTGTGATTTCTCTTGAAGACTACGTCACAGAAAAAGTTGTATCACCAATCTTTATGCGAAGTTACAGGGTACTCAAATTAAGCAATTCTATACAAAAGCAGAACTATTTTCGAGTGCAGGCATAAACCCAGGTGCCTTTTATATCTTCTAAACTAGATACCTCCATTTTTCATATAAAAAAGCAATACAAAGAAAGGTTAAAATTAAGTACAAGCTTACAAATCCAAAAAATGAAGAAGCTAAGATTAGAATTCAGTGTAATAAGAAAACTGTTACTGCTGTTTAACTGCATAAGAAAAAAATCAAAATGACTCCATGAGAGCTTGAATTACCATGTTTAAAGGGTTATACTGTTACTCATTGAAATAACCCAAACATGAGATCCAGACCTTAAGCCATAATATGCCTAGAATTTAAACTAAAATAAGACCCTGAGATAAGTTCTGGAAAAACACTCTGATTTAGATGCTAAGTTTGAACATTAGCTACCATAATTCATATTCTACTTATCAGTTACTTTGTTTAAACAATGCAGGTGGTAAAGCTGACTACCCCCACTGTGATATTGTAGGAAGAACAGTGACAACAAAAGGCCCAAAACAATGACCCAAAATAATGCAAAGCTTTTTATATGTGTACCGACCGTGAGGCATTATATGAAGATAAAATGACAACAATAGCTCTCTGATAGACATAAGTATAGACATTGCAATCCATTCACCCACTCTGCAGATAATTACCAGGAAAAACAGTGGCTTTTATCCTTACTGAGAGGGCATATATATTCAAAACAGGCAGATGTGATTTTTTTTTTGAAAAGAAAATTACTGAATTCATACATTTTTAAGCAATGGAGAAGTTAGATGAAATTACTTTAAAAATTAGTTAAAATGCAAACCTTGGCCTGCCTTACAATCAAGTTTTCAAAGAAGTATGAACAGGACTTTAGAATTTAAAGATTGTAATTCGAATGAATATTAATGCTCAAGTGTGTGGAGCACAGAGGTAACTGACCTCGGACCTCACACAGTGTACAAAGTAGCTGCTTAGCTGGGAAAACCAATTTTTTACATTTTTTTTTTTTTTTTGGTCAGAAATAGGAGATACTCCACCATAGGCTGGATTTTGTTCCTTGTAGAGGTCAAATCAGTGTCTGCTTGAAAAATTCATGATCCAGAAAAGGTAATTTTTAATGAATATTTATGAGCGATGTCCTTTCTTATCAGAGCTGTGCAAGTTTTCTGAAGCTTGCCACTAAGACTGGCTTCTGATTTTTAGCAAAAAACCTATGAATCAAAACGAGGAAAATGGACTTGATATACTCTCATCGGACTCATTTTGGCTTCTCCTGTTATGCACCATCATTGCATATAAAACAACATTGTTCAATGCTGTTCATATCACCATGGCTGCAGCATTCTTTCCATTACTTTTAGGATCCAAACTCCAACATAAAAGAACATTTAAAAGGCATTATACTCTTTCTATATTTTTTAACCCTAAAAATACTTTGCCCATAAGGTTGCTAATGATTCAGACCAACTGACAGTGGAAATAGAGAGTTTTCCTCTATGACCAGTGGCTCTCATAGTCAATATGTAAAAACAATAAACTCAATACTAAAAACGTTTATAGCTAAATCATAATTTTTTTTTTTTTTTAGATTTTCTGTATTCTCTCTTAACATCAGTATAAACCAGGACATAGGTGTCTAAGAAAACATCTGAAAAAAAAAAAAAATCTTTTGATATTTTCCAGTAAATATATATATATATACACTCACACGTATATATATGTGTATATATATATAATCGCTGAGAAAACTATTAGATATTTGTAAGTATTAATGTGCTATATTCATACTTTTCCAGAATATTAGATACAATCAAATGTCTTTTCAAGTTATTTTTAATCCGACAAATTGTAAAAATAAAACTGCATCATGAAAATAATTCACCCTACTTACAAACTGGTAAACATTTTAACTTTCAGTTTCTGCTGTTTAATAATATGAAATGTCTCATGACACAAAATTAGTACTTTACTACTTATAGATTTTCCCCTCAAGGTAGCGTGTAATAGACACACATTATCATAGTGTCAGTCTTCATGTGGTTTCATAAAATGTTTCTCTAATGAATTAGGATGACAACCTATTTATCATTATTAACATTAGAGGCGGGCATAATGAAATGGAATATTGTACCTTGTGGAATCAAAAGCTTTGTTCATAAGGATTATATCTTTAGCTTTTGTGAATATGAAGGTGATTGTTGTATATGCCTAATACCAAATATAAATCATTTTTATTATTTTCATTGTCTATTGCTTTTTAGGATTCTGAAGGATTGGAAGTTGAAACCTGCAAAACATTAAAAATATACATACATCGAGGGACTTGGGCAAACCAAGTGCTGTATCCCTAATTCCTTCTTGATTCCAAGACTTTTCATCAGCTGTATTACTTCCCCTGGAATGCTCTTTCCTGTGTCACCACAAACCTAGTTGCACATCGTACATAGCCTCTTTGACTGCTACTCATTTTCAAGGTCTTTGATTAGGTGATGCTCCTTACAGAGAGGCTTATTTTGTAACTCCATGCCTTAGAAGCTCCCTGTAGTTGCTCCAATTATGTTGTGTTCGGATGATAGTATTACACTGTGATTACATGGCAACATGATCATCTTCCATATTGAACAATTGTTCCACAGGGACCAGCACTAAGGCTTGTACTCTCAGATCATGACATGTGCCCACATTCATTTGGTCCATCTTTATTTACAGAAGTTCTACCAACTGCCAGGCTGTGTTTGAGGCTATAGTGACAGAAACGTGTGTCAGACAGATCGTATACAAGAGGGGTTAACAACAACAAAAAACCCTAAGCTCAGATGCTGCAATAAAAGAACCCTGTAATACAGAATGACGAGGTTAGAGTGTGATGGCAAATTTATCTTGGTGATAATGAATAGCAATGAAGCAGGAATCAATAAGGGCCAATGAGTCAGAAACTTGCTACTCTTGGGCCCCTTGGTGACTAAGCCTCTTCCTCGTCCAAAATCTCTCTTAAGTGTTTTACTGATCGTTATCTTTCTCCTACCTCAAATTATCTACTAAATGTAAAATTATTTTCAAACTTATGATTCCATATTGAATAAATCCTTCAAAATGCTTTGAGTTTTGAAATGTAAACTTAAAAATAATGAAACAAAGCTTCTGATGTTTTATTTCTTCTGCTTGTTTGTTTTGAGATAGATTAGTTTGTCAGTAGAATCAAAGATTCATATGATTTTCTAAATGCCATGGTACTTGATGGGAACCTCTTACTGGGAGGGACAATGTTACTATATTGGTGAATACTAATGACCTCATATGCATATTTTAATTAAAAATCTATTGCACAATTACTTCTTGATTATTTTTTTCATTTATGGGCTATATTAGAATTTTCTTTCAAAGGGTACATAGGAGAGTCGGGTAATAAATGGAGTCCTTGGCCCTCTCCCTGGGTGCTTTCCTCAATCCCAAGTGTATAATTGGAATGGACATATTTGGTGGTTGGCAAAACCCCAACCTCAGTTTATTTACCTTTAGCATAAAAGCTGACAGTCAGGAAAGACAAGTGGAAGTCTTTTAAAGTAACCCCCAGCTAATATAATACATTTAAAACAGTAAGGTACTAGTGACATTCTAAAATTTCTAAATAATGCAGAGGTGATGATCCTTATCCTACCTCAATGGAATTTGCTAGCCTACTACCAAAGAAAGACAAATCTTACAGGGTAATCAAACCTCTGAAAATTCAAAGTATTTGCTCCTATTGCAGTTGCTGTCCTACATGTAGTATATTGGCTTAAGAAGATTAACATGGACTTAAGTACTTTATATGTGTCCATTGGTCAGATAAACAGATTTTTTTTTCTATCACTGTCTATGAGGAGGACCAGAAGTAGTGACATTCACATGTGGCAGAGAGGAGGATGCCTCTGCAGTCTTGACACAGGTTGATGTTTGCTCTCTCTCATCCTATCATAGTCTAGTTTGGATCATCAGGATGTTCTACAAAACATCACATTGTTCCATTATTGATTGTATAATGTAATCACACACGACAAGCAAGGATCTTCAAATGCAATGAAGGCATTTTCAATCATATGCACTCAATAAGATGGGAAAAAACCTGCAGAGATTCAGGAGTCCATTTCATTAGTGCTCTGTGACATGCTAGGGGAATTTCCTATAATCTGTTCCTAAAGAACAAATTATTATTATTATTATTTTTTTGAGACAGAGTTTCGCTCTTGTTACCCAGGCTGGAATGCAATGGCGCGATCTCGGCTCACCACAACCTCCACCTCCTGTGTTCAAGCAATTCTCCTGCCTCAGCCTCCTGAGTAGCTGGGATTACAGGCACGTGCCACCGTGCCCAGCTAATTTTTTGCATTTTTAGTAGAGACGGGGTTTCACCATGTTGACCAGGATGGTCTCGATCTCTTGACCTCGTGATCCACCCGCCTCGGCCTCCCAAAGTGCTGGGATTACAGGCTTGAGCCACTGCGCCCGGCCAAGAACAAATTATTTAATCTCACACACTTCTTACCACAGTGAAGGAAGTACAAAACCTTGTATGTCTCTTTGGATTTGGGATTGACAAATTCCAAACTTAGAAATGCTTCTATAATCCATTTACTGAATAACATGAAAAACCACCAGGTTTGAAAGGGGTCCAGAGAAGAACTGTGTAGTAGGTCTGGGCCATGCTGCAAACAGTACTTTTGCTTGGTCCATATCATTCAGAAGCCCTAGAGTATTAGACATACCTGTGACAGGAAATGTTGCTGAGTAGAGCTAATGGCAAGCCCTATTAGGAGAATAACAACCTGGAGGCATAGGTGTCTGAAGAATGGCCATGTGATCTGCAAAAGAAAATTATATACCATTTGAAAATAGCTTCTTGTATGTCACTTAGATCTGGCACAAACAAAGTGCCTAACTATGGGAAATTGAATAATCATGCAACTAAACATACACATTATGAGGTGCATTCTGTCAGACTGAGTAAATCATAAGAATGGGTGGCAATCCTTTATAAGAAGGAAAGAATATACTTAGTGTGATGGTTAATTTTATGCATGAACTTGATTGGGCTAATGGATGCTCCTATAGCTGATAAAACATTATTTTACGGTGTGTCTTTAAGTGTGTTTCCAGAAGATATTTGCATTTAAATTGGAAGGTGTAGTAAAGAAGACCATTCTCACCAATGTAGGGGGACATAATCCTATCCATTGAGGGCAGGAATAAAACAAAAAGGCAGAGGAAGGGTGTATTAGTCTGTTCTCATGCTGCTAATAAAGATATAGCCAAGACTGAGTAATTTATAAAGGAAAGAGGTCTAATGGACTCACAGTTCCACATGGCTGGGAGGCCTCACAATCATGGTAGAAACTGAAGGAGAAGCAAAGGCACATCTTACATGTGACAGGCAAGAGAGATTGCGCAGGGGAACTTCCATTTGTAAAACCATCAGATCCCGTGGGACTTATTCACTACCATGAGAACAGTTTAGGGGAAGCCACCCCCATGATTCAGTTATCTCCACCTGGCTACCCCCTTGACATGTGGGGATTATAACTCAAGGTGAGATTTGGGTGGGGACACAGCCAAACCATATCCAAGAGTGAATTTGTTCTCTGTGTTTAAGCTAGTACATCTATTCTCTTCTTCCATTAGACATTAGTTCTGCTGGTTTTAGGGTGTTTGGACTCAGATCAGAACTTTTAATGGTAGATTGTGAAATGCCTCATCTTCTGTAATTGCATGAGCCAGATCCTATAATAAATTTATCTATCATCTATCTGTCTAACTCCTATTGGTTATATTTCTATGAAGAACCCTGATTAATACACTCGGGATCTAGCAACAACAGGTTATTAGTAAGCAGACATCACTATTACTGTACACTTCTTTCTTAGCTCACACTTACATACACATGGGGTATTTCTTAGCATCAACTGATGGTAGAGGAGAAAAGCTGAGCTTAGGTCATGGATGTGTGACCTCAGTGTGTAAGTGCAAGGTCTACTTTTGCTCTAGAACCCAAATTGAAATGATTTTAAAGTATGGCTGTTAAAGTAGATTGTCTCAATGAGCAGAGCTTCATGAAATATACCTTATAATTCACTTTGAGTAGAAAAAGTTGTTTGAGATAAGACTGTACAATAAACTATATTCATGGTGAGTAGCCTGGCTTACTGGTCAGGTGCACAGGATAAAATAGATAAGGGACCTTGTGGTCTGAGTAAGAGGCATGTAGATGGACCTATGGCAATGTGTTAACATTTTCATGTGCTGTTAACTCTCACCAGAGGTTATCCACATGGAAGAGCCACTAAATAACTAGCTAGACAAAAGTGACTCAGCCCATTGTTGTCAGTCAGCCTCTGACATTGGCCAACATAATTCCGGCATGATGGATTTAATGAATAGGGTAGTCATAGTGACAGGGATGCAAGCTACACATAGACCACAGAGGTAAGAATCTTTGGTTTATTTGGATAATCCAATTGTGTAGAACAGTGCCTGGCATATAATGGGCACCCCATAAAGATTTGTTAAACATATCCATCTTGGGATAAAGAGAAGCAAATAAACACAATGAGCAAATATGTGTCATATTTAGAGAGAAATAACTTAGAGAGGCATATACCCAATCACATCATAGCACTTTACTGTGCACTGACTATGTGGCTGCCAATTACTCAGTACTAGCAAAACCAACATTAATAAGACATGACTCCTGCCCCACCAGGGATCATGGTAAGTGAGGACTTCCTCACTAATGTCATCTACAGAGGCCAGTTTGCTTCACAAACGTGTCCTGACTTAATGGTTTCTGCTTGATAAGGATTCTCTTGCTTCAGTGTCTGATCCCTAGATTTGTACTTTCCAAAACAATTTTCTATTAATTCACCTCAAGCTAAGGTTGTACAGGCAAGGACTGCCTCATATTAATACAATATACAAGGACCATTGCATGAATCAGGCTTATCCCATTATAACTTATAAGAATCTTTCCAATTCCAAGAATAGTTGCCTCCACCACTCTGTGGAAGCCCTCCTCAGTAACAGGATATTTTGGAACTGTTAAATGGATACATTCGGAATTAGAACAAAATGGAGGTGAGTATTAGAAAGGAATATCTTACCCATAGAGAGTAAAGTCTAGGGAAACATCCATAACTGTAACAGAAAATGCTTTTAAATTATTTAAATGTTCATTTTTCCCCTAGTGCAACGTGCTTCTCCTATTTTATGAATGAGATAAACGCAAACATCTTGCAATCCCACTTACATGCTTTTCTAACCTTTGTATTGATCACCGACTTCTTCAATTAGCATGACACTCCAGCCCTGCATTCTTTGGTTGTTCACTGATCTGATTTTTCCCAAGAACTCTCTGATCACCCTGATAGGGCTTGGATTTCTCTCTATCTTTTCAGCTATACTTTTAGCAGTCTTCCTTTAAGTTATTTTTCCAGATGTGTTTTTGTTACAAATACCCAAAATCTTATAAAAAGATTATCATTATTGACTTGGTGAAGAATAGCCTGCTGTGATGGTCAAAGGTTAGGTATCATTTAATATGTGATCTGAAAATTTAAGAATTGGTATTTACATATCAACATTATGAAGAAACACTATCTCATGTAGGGCAGAGATCATGTGAGCCTTCTGCATAGTGCAGGTTTGATAAATATCAAATGACTACATCAAATTAAAATAGCATTTGCTCCCATCCCAAGTCTATATAGATAGGTGTGTTTTGTTCTTGTAGTTGGGGGTTGACTCATGATTCTGAACTTCGACACTCTGGCTGATTGAAAATAAATTGTGCATGCAAAATAAGCCCTTATGTAAGTATGATTTTTGTCTGCTTCCTCTCACAGACTGGCCAAGGAAGATTTCTTTTTTTTTGTATTGCTTATCTAGAAACTGTGGTATTACTAGTGTACTAATAACTAATCACTGGTAAACCAACTAAGCCCCCAGAGACTTTTGCAGCTGGGGAAAGGGGAGAAATGGTATAAACAGAAAGTCCAATGCATTTCTCATTAGAAGGACATCATCACACTATATATGGAAATTATGGCTTCTTTGTTAGGTAGTAGAAGTGGAAAAATGTTTAGATTCTATAGATAACTCAGGTCTTGCTGAGGAGCTAAAGTGGAAGATGGTTAATTACCTACTTTGACTTCCGGGCAGCACATGAATAGGCAACTGTGCTTTTGGTTTAATCAAAAGACATTGGAGAAACTATTTTCAAGGTACAATAGAAATATAATCAGGAAAACAACCACATTTAATATTTTCAGATGCTGTTAAAACAACTCAGAATGCTTCTCAGTCTGTAGGAAGTCATCCTGTAATCATTATAGGTTTGAATACGTAAAATACTTGATATTCATTTTAAGTTTAGTTTTCAGTTAACTCTATTAATCATTATTTTCTCTGATGAAAATTTAGCTGTATCTAGTTGCTGAAATAATTTATACCTTTATATAATAGAATAAGGAAGAAGAAAGGGGCCCATATTTCCCAGGAGGTAACAGCCCAGGAATAACTTGCTCACCCATATAATCCTTACTTAATGATGATGACTTTCATTTACTCACTGCTATTCCCAACGTGTTAATTCAGTTACATACAATCAAGTATCATGTAGTGAAGTTTACTTACCGAGGTCTAAAAACCCACTGTCTTCAACGTGACATCTATCAAAGGGGAAAAAATAAACCTGAGGGTTTCTTAAAGATGTAGTATTCCAAGTGGTGACTAATCTGACATTAAAAATAATAATAATAACAAATATCAGCCTCAACAGAATGAGCTTTACAGGTCTTTGAGACCATTATCATTTCTTTGTTATAACAAAACAAAACTAAAACACAATTAATTGAATCTGACTTTAAATATTGAAATAAAAGTGATCAATCCAAATGTAATCTGTAATTATAAATATATGCTGGTATGCACATTTATAATATGTAAAATCCTGAAAACTTTCCAATATTTTCAGTTTCTCATCTCCCAAACATATTGTTGTTGTAAAATTGAAATTATCAGAATTCCTGAAAATATAAAGACTATGGTATTGTGATAATAAACAGTTCTATAAAAGTCAGGGAGACAGTATTTTGCATTTTGTATTAGGAAAAAATGCATATGTCAAAGAATTTGTGACCCTGAGAGGAACTATTTCTCTGGAAAATTTTTAATATAATTATGAAACAGTTCTAATATTTCAAACTTCCCAAAGATAATCATCTCTACTATTTAAATATTATGAAACTAACCCAGTGAAAATTTCTCAACTCTTTTATGTTTCATTTTTACAAAATGTGAATTACAAATATATAGTGTGCATATATTTACACATATACAAATCCACATTTTTATGTTATATGATAATAAAACTCTTTGCCACTTCAGGCAGATTTATATTCTTACAAGTATTTCTTTTCATTCCCTTTTAAAAGTTATACTTCGTTTCCTTCTTTCCACTATTTTTTTTATTAAAAGTAATAAAAAATAGAATTATTAACTAAGCCAGTTGTGAAATGTTAATATTTAAGAAAATTATAAACAATGTAAAACAAATATGAAAAATGATGTACTCTCTCTTTTCTCTCTTTTAGGCAGGAAGGGCTGTGAAAAATTGAGAGAGAGTGAAACATCAATTCCCCAAAGAGTTACTTTCTCAAAGTGTTGAAAGTCAATTCAACAAGTATTTATTAAGCTTCTACCCCTGCCCTTGGGGACACTGGTGGTATAAAATCAAGAATCTTCCACAACATTTGATTCATTTTGATTTAAAACCAGCAGCCCAGAAAGCCTACTCAAGGTTGCAGTTGCTCTTCATATATAAATATTTTCCTACAGTTTGAGCTTTTATGTATACCAATGCTTGAGTCTTAGAACTCTGTTTTATTTCCTCATAGATCACTGTACAAAAACTTAGAAAATGGTAGTGATTGAAAGGTTATCTACATTAGAATAAGTCAATTTGTTTTAATACAGAAAGAATTTTAATTTTGAGAAAAGGTAGAAACTTACATTTTTAATATATGAATATTTGTTTTTCTCTTTTGTTTGTATCTCATTAACATAGTATATTCTGGCAAACTGAATGGCACTTTCTGTTTTTATTTTATTTTGCTTATAAATACAGTAATAATAAAGAGATTATTTAATTGGCTTATTCACTAAATAAACATTTAGAAAGCACTTACACTTTTTCAGGCATTGTACTGAGTGCAGAATTTGGATTTCTCCTTTGATATAAACCTGACCCTTAGCTAAATTTCCTTTGAATCAAAAGAATTCATCCATGTGGGAAGAAAAAAAAATGAAAAAATAAAATTGGATTTTCATTATCCTTTCTTGTCGAAGGAGATAGGAAAACAAAGAGATTCAGAAAATTTTCTCTGTTTTGCTCAAGTAAAATCAGTAAGAGAGAGTCACAAGAGAGAAATAAAGAGGATTAGGACGAATCGTGTTTGAATAAAGATGCAGATTAGGAAATGACTACTGTTATTATTAAAAACAAAAGTGAAAATAACATACAGAAGGGAAGTGTGTTCTTTATTCAATTTCATCAGGGACAGTTGAGAAACAGCATGTTTTCTGCAATGGGCTTAAGAGGAAAAGGTTAGGTTTAAGCTCCAGTTTGAAAGGAGAGCTGGAGTGGTGAGTGGAGCGGGGCCTAAGAAGCCCCAGTCACCAAAAGGAGAAGAGGTGAAGCTGGCATACGGGGATCCCACCCACACTGCCAGGTGCACATTTCATAGTTCTAACAGCAGTGAGGAATCTGTAACAGGGAAAAATAGTCACTTCTAATGCTGTAAAATAGTGTGTGATGTTTATGTTTACTTATACCTCAATGGTTGTATTCCAATCTCAGGGAACTTCATCCAATTTAAGGAGGATTCCACAGATTCAGACAGCATGGGCAAGAAAGGCTGAGAGAGTATGTGAATTATTGAAAAGTGGCTAAATGGTGTGTTTTGAAGGAGATAAATGGAGGTTTTTTTTATGACTATTAAGGCATTGCCTTATTTCAATCCACATTATAGAAAATTTTCACAGTCATTTTCTTAAACTCTTCAAACAGGCCTTTTATTTAGAAGCCTTTCCTTTAGCATGTGAGTAGTATTAAAGAATACTTTGGGGTTCACAGAGGCATAGCTACAACAAGGAGTACTGGTATTTTGGATTTAAAAGGTTAGGGAAGTAAAATGATAAGTAGTAATAACAATGATGGAAACTATTAATGTATTCAAGTACAAATATTACTTTTAAATAGAATGAATGACTAGTAGGAAACAAGGTTTTGGAAAAAATTAAGTAGACCTAAGTACAAGAGGTATAACAAAAATGAGCAAGTTTATTAACAAGCAATGTCTCCAATATAATGGAAAATAAAATCCTGGTTCAAACATAGTTTTGATTCACAAAAGTATACTGTGGTTCATGTATATTTAGAAGAAAACCAGTTGGTTTGGGGATTGCCTGCAAGAAAGAATTGTGATGGTGGCAACAGGAAGCCAAGGACCCCAAGCCATTTCCAATAGGTGATGTGTAAGCCAAGCTGGGAACGAACATGGGACAGTGCTTTGAGACCTTCCTGCAGGACAGAGTGAACTGGAACACTGAGAGAGGCACTAAATGCAAACATGGGGGGAATAAAAAAATACACAAAGGAAGGAGGGGATTTTGACTTGTCTAAACAGCATAAATCCAGTCATGCGTGTTTGAGGATTGCTGACGTACTACACAGGGCTGTTAGTTTTCCTCCTATTGGTCATTGCAGGTAAATGACTTTTAGCAGACTCAAAGTGTTTGCTTCCTAACTTATCAATATCGGTACAATCAATGAATATTCAATTTATGAGCTCACTAGTACTTACAAATTGAATTAGGATTGCAATAACTTGTTGCTATAACAAAACTGCTCTCTTTTTCTACCAGCAGAAAAAAGCGCACATTCCCAGGGTAAAGAGGTAATTATCAGGAAAATGGACATGCTATTTCTAACACTTGCCAGTTTTTATAAAGAACTCATGCTTCCTCAAAGGTCTTCCTTGAAATCTTCCCCAAGCCCTTTCTGAGAATGTGTCTGAAGGAAGGACAGTTACACCCATATGCAGGAATGTGTTGCTATCCATTTGTAATGGGAGGCAGTGATTTACTTCTATCTGGTCACAAAAACAAATTTCAGTTGCTTTTTAGTCAATAATGAGTAATCTCATGCATTTGAAGCCTTAGTGAGGGAACAGGAACAGTTACTTTTTAACTATTACAGAGATAACTGGGCTACAGCTCCTAACATAGGGATACTGGCATGTGACACTATGCAAACCACCCACATAGAAATTCCTGGTGTGTGTCACCTCCCCATTCTTAGGAATGAAATATCTGATTGCCACTGTTCAGTTAGTTTAAGCACAAGCTTGCAAAATCATAAAAACTCCTGCTCATCTATTCTTGAAGAACTTCCTACAATAATCTTAAAGAATCAAAGAAACTCTGGGCCAGAAAGTGGGGCAGTTTGAATCTCCCACTGTTCTAAACCTAGAAACAGATAACCAACTCCCTTTTTGACCATTTTCCTCTATCTCCCACTAAACCTGGAAAGAACTCCCACTTGCTCTGCTGGTGGGAGTTTTACTGGGCTAATAAAAATGAGGTGCACCATTCGGTTTATCTAGGCCCCATTATGCTGGAAGGAAGCTAAAGTTGAAAGTGAGCGCTGTATACTAAACAGCATTGGAGACCCTGCAATCTAGAAGGGGAAACATTCAAAGGGCACTGTGAAGCTCAATTTACAGAAATAGACTGAAAATTGCTGCCAAGTGGCCCAGCAGACAATGCTTATGTTCAGCCATCACAGATCAAGTTGCTCAATTTGAGAAAAAACGTTGTATAGGACCAGGCAGTGATGGCTTTTGTGCCATCATCTCTGAATACTGAGAATAGGGACCCAGGCACTAACACCTGTCTTGATTAACCTGGTGCCAATCTATGAGTTTAAAACATTTTCTCTCTCCTGATCATTTCTACACATATCATAAAATATCATCATTGCTCAGCCTGGCATAATCTACTCTACTGTCAATTTATAATTGATTCCTGTTTATAAATATCCTGGCTAGACATCCTGGAATAAAATTCCGTAGACTCTTGCTCATATGCCATGTCAGTATTCTGCTAGAATCCTTGTCAGGCTCTTGGCTTCTGAAATGATTTATTTTCATCGAGGATACAGTGAGAGGTTACATGCCACATTATACCAACACCTTCTGGCCATGTATCTTAACTCTTTACCCCCAATAAAAATGTCTTAGTCTATGTCCCAAGGAATGCTTTCAAAACTCTTTAAGATGATCTTCAGTCAAATAGGTCAACTCTTATTTGAGATTTCTCAATTAATGCCTTCCCAAGATGTCTTGTTTTGGAAATGACTTTTGCCATTCTCGCAGAATTTAACTTTGATATTCAAGCTGATTTGCCCTCCTCCAGCTTTCCCAGCTACCAGACACTTGAACTTGCATTCACATTTTTCTGCTAAGCTTTTGCTGACGGGCCTCTCTAGATACCATTCAGTAGACTGACTGAAATATAACCTCACTCCAGGTCAAATGCCTTTAAACTGAAAACCATTTCCAAGAAGGATGAAAATCTTAGATATTTCAAGTTTGTCTATTTGGCAGTGTTGAGATAGGAACAATGATGGTCTCGTGTTTTTTTGTTTTTTTTCCCTTTTCTTTTTAGATGTTCCTTAGAAGCCTGAGAGGTTGAAGATTTCAAATGTATAGTAATTCTTATTGCTATAAATGCATGAAGCATAGAATGGAAAATAAGAATGGAACAAATAGAGTAATCATTATAATACTAGATAGGTAAATGTAATAACAGGTTGAAAGTTCAAGGCATACTTAATATTTTACTTTAATAAAAAGAATGCAATTTGACTTGAAATTGAGTCAATGTTGCAAATATAAACTCTCACTGATTTAGTAACTTTATGTATGCCATGTTTTTTAAAATGTATATCAATGGGGAAGAACAAATCGTATGAATTTATTCCCAGTGAATTTTCAGAAGACTGCCTACTACATAGTTTTCCTTTACCATATTGTCTCAAAATCTCAACATTAGAATCTTTTTTGTTCCAGTCAGATGTGGTGATCAAAAAATCCACTCAAAATACTACATATATGTATATATATATATATATATATACACACACACACACACACACACACATTCATTTTATAGAGGAAAAGAGAAAGGGGTGGCCATCACTTTTTCCTTTATATCTTATTTAATCAATTTGGCTAAAAAGCATCTTAGAAAGCATAGAGACAGTTTCTTGCAAAATTATACTGGCATTTATATTATATATAGACAGGTTTTTGGAACATAAGACTCAGGCATTTTTCTACACAAAGTTAATTCCTTAGGCTGTAAGAGCCACTCAGGCATTTTTTGCGAAGGGTGAAGAGAGAGGATGTGTGGCTAGAGTGCAGGGTTGATGTAAGATGACACATGCCTTCGTCCTGCATCGCTGAGAAAAATAACTTGGTTCAGAATCTGGGAGTCTGACAAAGATTCTAAGAGAATCCTTCTATATCTAAGTGATTGGCAACCACTGGGGGTCACTCTGAGAGGGTGATAAACAGAAAAGTGGGGGAATTGAAAGACTGAACATGAAGGTGACCTATCTTGTGATTTTATTTTAGTTTCTCTGTCTTTACAAAACCCCTCTCTGCACTGCGAACACCCTGTTTTGTTTATTCTGTGTGTGGACTTCTCAAAAGATCACAGTTTTTACAAATGTTAAGTGGTGGTAGCTTGTTTCATACTTTAAAGTCATGGATATTTTTGATTCACAGGAAGGAAAAATGTGGCATATACAAATCTCAGATGTAAAACATCTAGCTTGAAAAGTACATTCTTAAATTGAAACTCACAGTATTATATGTAGCTTAAAATCTAAGTTTAAGATATAACTATTTCATACATTAGAATTAGTCATGTATCACTCTCATTTTTAAGAAATTAAGTATCTGTCTTAAAACACAATATTAAATTAGTTACAATGGGAAGCCAAGTATTCTTTAAATTACTTTAAACTGGGGCTTTTTTACTTTAAATTTCATTCATATACTGCTTGCTATCTACTTTTGTTAAGTAATTACTACATAATTTGTATTTTTTCTAGGTATCTTCTGGGTATGACATTTACCCCCAGGGATGACAAGAACTAAGTTTCTTTTCACTTTAAAATATTAAACAGTTCACTTCGTCTTTAGACTAGATTTCTGCCTACCCTGAAGTTCTCTTATTTAGTAGGGAAAACATTCTTCTCAATTCTTTTCCAAGATTTTGACTGGCTTTTTATGCTTCCTTATTTTGGAGTTTCTCTCATTCCACCAGTCAAGCTTTTCCTTATTCCTTCTGGCCAGCACTATGGGCAGTCAACTCACTGATGAAAAGAACTGACAAAATTAATGCATTTAAACATAGTCATAACGTTATTTTTGTGTGTGGTCTAATTCAGTTACGGGCTAAGATAGAGGGGCTAAAAATGTAGCACCTCAGAGAATGTAAAACTGTACTTTCTTCTTCTCATCCATCTGGTAAGTACCAAGATTTCTTCTATTTCATTGTTGTGCTCCCTGTAGAGTGTTATAGTTCCTCAAGACTGAGGCTAGGTTAACACTGTGCTAGAATTTTAATTTCCTAGAGAAGAAAGTGAAAATAAGAAAGGAAAAGGAATTCCCTTTTTATTAAAATGATATGTGCAATCTCATATTCCAACAGAGAGAACTCAGTCCCGTGGCCACACCTAGACACCAGACAAGTTGGGAATTCTAGTCTCTAGCTGGCTGGCTTGTGTCCCCCACCACAACGTGAAGGTGGCTTCTAGTTCTCAAATGGAGAGGAGACTAGAAACTGTCACAGTCTTAAATCTCAGCTTGGCCATGTCTACACAATACCTTGATGCCTTCTTTCCCTTTAATCTTTTATGTCCGTTCTCCTCTGGTTGAGGCTATTTATGCATTCATTGTGCCTCTTTTGGAGGACGAGGAGGTCATGCGGTACTAGAGTGTAGTTGGATATTAAATGATTTTATTTTAAACACTAAATTGAAGGTGCCTAAATGTTTAAAGAATATATTTATGGCCTGAGGGAAGTATTCAGTGTGTACTTAATTAAATTCCTAATTCACCAAATGGTTACTCTATACCTACTGCATGAATAGAGCTGAGTAGTTTAGACATAACACAAAGAAACTTTCCTCAAGTAATTTACTGACCACTTGTGGATACCTAATGAAACCTTTGCAAACAGGGCAATGATACAAAAGCTGACACAGGACAGAAGAAATGTGGAGACGTTTTGGCTGTTGTTATTGTGGCCAATGAGTGCATACATTTAGTGAGCACGCCTTTCATCCCACACGTTTTTAAAAGATCCCTTTCTTGAATTAGTATTCATATTCCATGTGATTTATAAAATATATCATTATAAACATATAATTATATTAGGAAATAAACATTAATATGAAGCTACCTTATACTCTGGGCTGATCATCTAAATCATATAACCCTTGTTCTTTGATTCTATAGACCATGAAAATGATGTAATTATAACGTTTGTAATGTCACATATTCATTTCTTCTCTTCTTTAATGAGACAGTGACTCTCAAAGTTTAATGATCCTAATCATTTCAAGTTTGTTGAAAATATGTATTTAAAGGCTAGAGAGATCCTGGTTCTATAGGTCTTATATAAAGGCTAGAAACTGTCATTTTCACAAGTACCTGTATTGATTATGTGGCTACTCTTCCTCTGACTTGAAAAACATTTGGATTAAAGAACACATTGAGAAGTTTATATGAACAGATATCATTATTGATCAGCTTTCTTTGCATAGTTTAATTATTTAGACATAAATCTCTTTCTAGTGAAACTGTTTCTGTCACTGTGATTGCCTCTTTCAAAGAAGACAATTATTCTCTTTTGCCATATTAAGGAAAAAATCAATGTATTTAAAATGCTTACCTCAGAATGAAAATAGAATCCCACACAAGAGGTGTGATTGTAGTGATTTCTTTGCATATTTACCTATTTTTAATCAGAAAAATTTCAATAATGTGACAAATGTTTATTAACAATCTAGGAAACATTAATTGCATTCTCTTTCCTGATTATACATTTACCTCATTGCTTGTGGATTACAGCTTATGCCTGAGGTTAAGAAAAATGGAAGGTAAGAAAGCAAGAAGGTAAAAAGAAGGAAAGAGGGGAAAGAAGTAGAGGATATGGAGATAATGCAAGAACGAATGACCTTGAAAAACAATAGTATTTAATCTGGAAAATTCATGTGAAGGTAGACTCCATAGTTGAACTAGTTACACAGAAATGATATCTAAAACATCAGTAATAGTTTCAGCTTCCCCACCTACCTCTTGGAATTCTCACTGTGGTTACTGGAAAACACCAGTGTCCATTTTTTAAATTGACTATTGACTCAACTTGGAAAGCATCTGATTTTATTGAAGGTGCAATTGAAGTACTATCTCATGTTTTCTCAAGGATAATTTTCCAAATTTAGAAGCTTGTCTTCAGAAACACAGTCATAATTCTTGCCTTTGAAAACCTGCCTCTGCACTTTGCCAAAGCACAATTGTTCTAATTTTAACCTGTGATTTCATAGAGTAGATAATCCTCTTATAACCACGGACACCAGGCTGATTTCTGGCCATCTCTTCCCATCCTTAACACTACCATCATTGATGTTCATTGATTTGAGGCTTCTGCCTCCTGGTACTTAATTAATTTCAAACACGGTAGAATATTTGGGGATTTTATATTCAGAATCCCATTGATTTCTTGTCTTGCCAGTTTTAATCAGATCTGGGAAAAGGGAAGATTATGTCAAGGCTGTCTACTCATCTATTGCTTAAAAATGATATAAGCTCAACCATTAGAAAACACTTCATTTGAATAATGTATCTAAGCCGTGAAGTGATCAATCATACGCCCTAGCATTAACATAATAATCTTTAGTTTAAACGTCAGAACGAATGTGTGCTTTAATTAACAGATGTAGCATATATCTCACATGACTATTTAAAATCAGAGTATTTGTTTAAATATATAATGAAATCTTTATTTCGCATTTCAATGTAATTCATATAGAACTATTTTTTTTCTGTCAAACTCCCACATCAAAATGTGTAATACTAGACAGAAATTCGTGGGGCCTTGCAGGTTTGTGTGCTCACTTTTAATGATAAACCAAATCGTCAAATACAGCATTTCAAAGTGTTATCAGAAGGCAGCCTGTTGAAAGAATATGCCTGCAATTGCTGTTTTGTGGTACAACAGTGACAACCAGTGGCTGCTGGATTTCACTTTAGACTCACAATTTATTGCAGACTTTATGGAGATGAACGCAGCTTTAATAACCAACAGTCAGAAACAACTTGCTTCTTATCCATCTTTATCTCATTTTTCCTACTAATATAGGTTGATATCTACTACCTGTCTGTTTCGGAAATCTTTGTTGTATTGACTAAATACCCGAAGTGGAGATTAAAATGGTTTTACTATGAGGTCACCGCCAATGCTAACATAGAGGAGGTGGCCAGGGTTCTTGATGGCTTCACCCTCTGCAATTCATGAATCGAATTACCTATTATTGTTTCCCTTACCTTCAGAGGAAAGAAAAAACCTGCTAAGTATATGTAAAAATAAAAGTAAATGGAAATAAATAAAACCAGGTCAAGGTACTCCATGGGCAGACAGTTGGGGATTATATAATTATTCACTATATGAACATCCAATGTTGGTCCCGTCTTCCGTCCTAAAAGGTCTGTTATTTTCTTTCAAGTGGAAGTCTTAATGGAGCAGAGATTTGCTAGATATAATAAGCTGAATAATGTAAAGTTCAGCTCTGGATTATGGACTTGTGGAGACTCAAACAGTTAAAGGTAATTTGATTCTTGTATTTGTTTCAAATTTCTTCAGACAGGTCTATTTATAAATTATTGGAAGTCTCTCTGAGACACAGCAATCTGGAAATGCCTTTTTTTATTCTCTCTCTGTCTCTAACATCTATGACACTCCTACTCTGTCTCAAACTGTCTTTCTTTTTTCTTTCTTTCTTTTTTTTTTTCTCCTGAGCACTGCTCCAGACCTTCATTTCCTCCTCTCTGGCACTGCTCTAAGAGTGCTTATGGCAAATTTGCTTCTGTAATCATAACTTGAACCCATCTGGGGATGAGATTGGCTACAAGCTTAGTATTTCCACTTAACATATTCATGATTAGCATGCACAGAAGGAGTAGAATTAGGATGAATGTTTTTGGAACAGTACAGATAAATCCTCATAAATGTAGTACAACAGCTCTGGAGACGCACAGTGCGGCAATGTAATGAAGCTGAACTCTGTAGAGAGTTTGGTATTCTCAGTACCATGCCTCTCCTAATGAACTCATTTAGATTAGAAAATGGATTTAATATTTTATTGGAATTAACCTGAGCCAGTAAAGAGGATTACACTTTCTTTCCATAAATATAGTGATATTACAGGGTGAGGTAGCATGTTACATGAATATTAAACACGTTATGAACATTGTCATGAAGCCAAAAGGAGTAAGGTGATTATATTTTAATATAGTGGTACTGTTCTTACAATAATTAAATTTCAATGGCAGGAAAAGGATATTTTTAAATGATTTAAATAAAAGTTTTTGGTGCATTTTCAGACCTAAAATGCCATGTGATTAAAATTAAACTCAAGATAGAACATTTAAGTAACCAGCCTCAGCAGAAGCTATATTTTATCAGGTGGAAAAGAAACAACAAATAAACTCAGTGAAAATAAGAAAACTAAGACTCTGAGTTTGACTAAAGAGAAGGTTGATCTCCTCACTAATCTGAAGAAAAGAGTGTATTTACTCACCTCCGACTCTTCCAGTGGATAAGACTGTCAAACAATGGAATTTTGCTGCGTTATTGGCGGGATTCTTTTTCTTTTTTGTCATCTTTGTTTTCAGTCCAAACTCACTTGGGTCCTTTTTGTATGATGAGTGGATGCTTTTCTCATTTTTCATATGAAATTCATGTAAGATTAAAATATAGTCTGTAAAGGAAGAAATTCATGAGTCATCATGTCATTTGGTGATTCAACGAACTGATGAATTATAGGCAAGGGAACTAATATCACACTTTTGTGATCTTAAAACAATAAACTGTAACATGAATCTGATCCATCCTTAAACAAAGGGCATGCTCTGGCCCTGGAGTGCCATTTCTACCCATTTGCAAAGTCAGCTACTGTGCATATGTGCACCCGAGCGTTTACTGATTTTACAGGATAAGGCACAGTGAGTGCTGCCTGCTAGAAACTGAGGTTGGGTCTTGAGGCTATGCAGAGATCTTCTGATTAAAGCCGAATATTCACTGTAAAGTTGTTCAAGCATGTACACACAGTTGTTTCAAGGAAAGCCTCTCACTTCTCCTCCATTCCACCTATGCTGACAAAACGTGTTTTTCCCCCTTTATTTGGGTGAAGGCAGGTAAGGGCTCCTCTCTGTGTGGTTCTTAGATTTCTCTCCTTTTCATATATGCAAAGAGTCCCACAATGGATGCTCTTTTAAGCTTCTGTCACACTGAGTCTTTGAGTTGATGCTATTAAACTGGTGCTAAAGGAAATCAGCTGCTTGTTGAGTCTGCGGTGGGGGCACAGGGCAGAAGCAGGAGGAAAAAAAAACAGGCCATAAATAGGAGATGTCAGCATCAGTGCTGAGTACCTGGTGAAACTGTGGCAGGAAGGCTGTTCACCCTAGAACAGGACGATCTTCTAGAAGGAACTGCTGGAGTACTGATGAAGAAAAGCATGCTGGGGAGCCCCTGTGAAAACAAGATGAAAAGAAAACAGGAGAGGACCAGGGAAACAGGGCTGATGAACAGAAATTGCTAGAAGCTTGAAATCTGCTGGCTTCACAAAGATCCATGATAAGCCCTTTTGTTCTACTTTATTTTCATTGCTATGTTCTTTCTTACTAATTGTGATATTTTGGTTACCTCTTTCGTTTTCATGCCTCTTATTTTATTATCAAAAAGGTTAAGTCACAGAGTAAAAGATTTTTACCATATTTAGCCAAAATAATACTTTCTTATGCCTAGGATCTGAACAGGGTTAGGGCAAGTGGGGGTTGGATGGGAAATTATTAGCAATGCTACTGAAATAAGCAAAGTGAGACAACGGAAAATCTTTAACTTTTTATATTTTCTGCAAGGATCGGGTAATGAGATGTACAAGGCTTTTAAATCAGGCGAATTTGTAAATTTTATAAATTTCTTTATTAACTTCTTTAACATATCAATGGTTAGTCTGGCTGACTTAGTTCAGAGAGCTCATTGATGTTTAGAGGCTACATTCTTTGTTTCTACAGCTTTCTATTTTGGAGGAAGAGAAGAAGATATGGAAGAAGCAAATGGTACAGGGCAATTTTCATAACCCTGAGTATGGTCAATGAGAAGCAGAGAAAGGAAAGGAAGAGAGTGTCCTTATTCTCTAGAAGCTGGAAGGTTGTCTCCATTTTCTCCTCTTTGGGCTAAAGTCCTAACTGGAGAGATGCTGCATTGAGTTAAGTATGTGGCCTCTGTTTCTTGCCCCCTTTTAGATTCTAGGATGAGGTGATTTGTGGATTGTCTTCTTCCAGCCCACGAATCAGCTCCCACAGAGTAAACATGGCAGTTCACACTAAACATCCACACAGCAGATGATTGTGGGGTAAGCAGCCACGAGGTAACCAAAGTACTGACCGAGAACTAGAGGAAAGAGAGGCAGCAATGTACAAAGACCCTGCCACCCCTTTTTCACTCCAGGTTGTTTTACATCACTCCCTTCCCCTTACATACCCTACATTTAATGATGTTCCTCCCAAAAGGATATATCCAAATCCTAACTCCAAATACTTGTGAAGATGGCCTTCTTTGGAAATAGAGTCTTTGAACCTGTAATTAACAATGTTGAAATGAGTTAATCCTGTAGGAAGTCTGGGCCTTAAATCCCATGACTACTGTTTTCACTGGAGAAAGGAGTGAGAGATTTGAGATACCGATATACAGGAGAAGAAAGCCATATGAAGATAAAGGCACAGATAGAAGTTATGCTACCTAAGCCAAGGAACACCGGGATGCACCAGAAACTGGAAGAGAAAAAGGATTATTTCTTATAGCTGTGGGAGGATGCTACAGTTTGAATGTTAGTCTCCTCCAAAACTCACATGGAAATTTAATTGCGAATGTAATGGTATTGAAAGGTAGGGTCTGTGAGGGATGGATTTAATGCCTTTCATTTACAAGGGTGAGTTTTCTCTCTTGCCCTTCTGCCTTTCACCATGAGATGATACAGCTAGAAGGCCCTCATCAGATGCCAGCCCTTAACCTTGAACTTCCCAACTTCCGAAACTGATAGAAATAAATCTCTGTTATTTATGAATTACCAAGTGTGAGGTATTCTGTTATGGCAGCATAAAACAGGCCAAGACAAAAGATCTATTAATGCCATGGTTTGGGACTTCTGGCCTATAGAACCATAAGAGAATAAATTTCTGTTGTTTTAAGGCAGTAAGTTTGTGGCAATTTATTAAGGCAACCACAGAACACTGATACATACACAGAGATTGTTCTGGAAATGTTAGCTAGTGGGGAGTTGAGACAAAGTTGGGAGATAGAAATATGAACAACGGGGTGTTTTTTAAAAAATATAATGTCTAAGCATTAAGTGAAGGAATTAGTAAATGATCATTTCAGAAGAAGTGTTCACAGAGGTTAGACATTTGATACTTCCCTTACTAATCAAAGAACAAATCAAGAAAAAGAACACAAGGCTTAATACCTGCAATGAAGTAATCTGCACAGCACAGCAAACCGTCATGACACAAGTTTAGCTATGTAATAAATCTGCACACATGCCCCTGAACTTAAACCTTAAATTTTAAAAAAGAACAGCTCAGCCCCATAGTAAAACTTTAATTTTATTTGTTTATCTTTGAGAGAGAGTCTTGCTCTGCAACCTCTGCCTCCCAGTTTCAAGTGATTCTGCTGCCTCAACCTCCTGAGTGGCTGTGACTACAGGCATTGCTTTCACACCCGGCTAATTCTTGTATTTTTAGCAGAGACAGTGTTTCACCATATTGGCCAGGCTGGTCTCGAACTCCTGACCTCATGATCTGCCTGCCATGGCCTCCCAAAGTGCTGGCATTACAGGTGTGAGCCACCACATCTGGCCCCCATAGTAAAATTGTTTTTTAAAAATCATTTACTTTGCATATTCTTTGTGTAGTTGGGTAAACCTTTTGGATAAATACATGAATTGAATGGTAAAATGTATTTTTGAGATGGTAAATGCAGAAATTTACATAAAGTAAAAGCTCTGTGTCTGTTCCATTTCTCAGATTGTATAATTCATATTATTTAAAAGTGAGAAAGAACAATGGTAATGATAACTCTGATGACTAATTCTCTAATTTATACAGTATTCCTTTGAATGTGGTTGAAATATCAGATTCAGAATAAGGATATGTAGATATGTGAATAATACTTTATAATGAACACTCTTACTATCAATTATTTTACACAGTGATATTTTGATAAAATTTTATTTTCTAATTTGACAGCTAAGAAAACTAAAGCTTAGAAAAGTTAAATGATTTTTCCAAAGTCAGTTAAGAGATGGAGTCAGAACAAAAACGCAGAAGCAATTTTCCTAGCTTTCTGCTCGTTAGAAAGGTTTTGTTTTGGTGAAAATCTTACTTAGTTACTCCCAAGATAGTCTAATTTTTTGGAGACTGGGCTCTTGTTAAAATTAATGGCTTCAGAATGGTAAATTATTTTAGTGCAATTTTTATGAGTTAAAAAAATTCTTTTTATAGGAGTGTTATTATATACCTAAAAATGCATTGCATGAAAACCAGGAGAGCAGAGGTAAATTTTTGTAACCAAATCATGTTGAAAATAAATGCTGACCATCTTATTAGATTCAGGTTTATCCTGCAGTTAAATTATAAGGCTAAATGTGTCTATTTCTTTTTTCCAAATTAGTTCAAGTTAACTGGTGGAAACAGTCTTCTCTGTGAAGACCTTGGCCATCTAAAGGAGTTTATGAGTGACAGCTCTTGGCCCTGATCATCATGTAGGGGTGATTACCTCTTTAGATGTCTATAGGAGTGTGCTGGCCTGGAGACAATGAAAAATGGAACTTGAGTGGAAGAGCTCTGTTTCATGCTTCCTCCATGGAGCTCAGCAGCACTTTTCTCTAGCACCTCACTAGCACCAGCATCCTACAACTTGGTATCCCAAGGTATACCTTAGATGGGGACTACTTTGAAATCAGCCCTTGTATTTTACTTTTTGAATTTTTTTTATCATGTAAACCTTTTTAAATGAGGGGGTGAGATTAAGCAGTTTCGAAAATACAGAACAATACAGAGAACATCCATATTTCCAACATCTGTAACCCAATTATCAACTCTCGACTAATCTTGTTCTATGTAAAGTGACTGTAACATTCTAAATCAATTCTTCAGTTTCATATTTGTGTGCCTCCATACCTTCATTTCCGAGATAGAAGTGTTGAGCAATTTACTAGTCCTGGGCAGCCCTCAAACAGTCATTGGCAGATATGGAATATAGAAGCATATCTCCCTTGAATTGAATCAGGAAGTCTCAAAGATTTGTGTGTACTTCTGACTTCAATGCAAGATTTTTGCTAAAGCTACCTTCTGCAGGACTTTGGATAAAATCTTCTTCTTACCTACTCTTGTTCTGCTCTCTGTAGCAGTGTGTATACTCATGTAACAAAATGTGCCCATGAATTCTGGACTCAAGATCTCCATCTGGGGAACCTCAGCTAACACATTCACTTACAAAGACCTTACAGTGTTAGATTCAAATAACACTGAAATAACATTTCATTTGTATTTCAAAATGTATCTCTATTATCCTGAAAATATTAAACATTACCATGATCACAATTATGACAAAATGCCTTAATATACAACATAGCTATCAGGATTTTAATTTACAATTTCTCACAAATATATTTTTAATAGTTTAATTCACTAGGTATCCAAATACAGTTTTCACATTGCATTTGTTTTGAAATGTGCTGCTAACCTCTCTTATGATAGAGGTTTTCCTTTTATCTTTCTTTGTTTTACTTTGATGTTTGTGTGTTGGAAAATATAAGTTTTCCTTTAGAGTTTCCCACAATCCAAACATAGCCCATCGAATCTTCATGGTATCTTTTAGCGTACTTGTCTTGTCAATGGATAGCCTATTCATTGGTAGCTGAATTTAGAAGTCTGATCAGATTCAGGTGTGATATTTTTATTAAATCTCCTTCATTGATGGTGACATGATCTTTAATTAGTAGGCACATAATTTTATCTTTCTTTCTGTTATTTGATAGCTGTTAGTAATGATCTACTTTGATTATTTATTTCTTTTAGTTTATCACCTGTAATATTTCCAGGAATTCAAAACCCCATCATCCTCTGTTTGGTTACTACAGGTAAAACACACACAGAAAAGATAGAGTAAATGACTGAATTTTCTCCTTTCCTTAACAACTTTTATAATAACGTCTGTGGAGGATTTTCCAAGATGGTGCGATAGGAACAACTCAGTATTGCAGCTCTCAGTGAAGGTGCAGAGGGTGAGTCCTAGCCGCATTTTCAGACGGACCTTTCTTGCCCACAGAATGGGGAAATTCCCAGGTGTAGGAGAGAGGCAGGACACCAGCGCAGCTCTTTCGGCTTGCGCGGCCATTTTGGCCGGCACCGCGGCGCAGCGGCAGCTTGCACAAAGCTCACTGGTCTGGGTGACCGGTTAAAGCGGCAGTCTGTGATTTGGGAGGGCAGATTAACATATCCATCTGATGGAGCAGGACTTGGACAGTGAGCCAGACTGGAAGATTCCTGGGAAGCATGATTTGAGCTGGTGCAGTGGGCCACAGCACGGGAAATTATGCAGATCCTGGTGCCCTGTCAGCAGGTGACTGAGGCACCTGTGAGAGAGTCAACCATTCAACTTGAAAAGAGAGAGAGAGAGAGAGAGAGAAGGGACTCTAAGGCAGGGAGCTGGGTGATCAGGCTCGGTGGGTCCCACCCCCACAGGGACAAACAAAATGGCAATTCAAAATGCTCAGGGTTGAGAGTTTTACTGAGGGCTCAGCTGAATTCAGGATGGCGCAGCTTGGTGGGGGAGGGGCGTCCACCACTACGGACGCATACCTCCCCTACTGAGGTACACGCCTATTGAATAAGCAGCCTGCCGTTGCCGAGGCAACCCGCCATAACAGAGAGACTCCGCCAACAGGACGGAGCCCCGCAGCAGTAGGGTGGAGCCCCACGGTGGTAGGGCGGAGCCTTGTGGCTGTAGGACGGAGCCCCGCGGCAGCAGAGTGGAGCCTCGGCAGGCAAATAGTGACTAGACTGCCTCCTAGCTCGGCAGGACAGTGCAACAGATACTCACAAAGAAAGCCCCAACTCCCTGAGACAGAGCATCTGAGGGAAAAAAAAAAGGGGGTTTTATAAGTTCTGCTGCAACGACCTAAACATATCCGCCCAACAACACTGAATGAACAACGGAGCTCACAGCTCAGCACTGGAGCTCCTATAAAGTATAGACAGTCTCCTCAAGCAGCTCCCTGACCCCTGTATATCCAAAGAGTCATCTCAAATAAGGACTAATCAGACTGACATTTGGCGGGCATCATATTGGGACAAAGATAGCAGAAGAAGAAACTAGTAGCATCCCTCACAGTTCTGCAGCTGCTACAGGTGTACCCCAGACAAGGAGGGCCTGAAGTGGACTTCAGCACTCGTACAGCAGAGGGGCTAGACTGTTAGAAGGAAAACTAACAGAAATACTTCATCATCAACAATCTGGGCATCCACTCAAAGACCCAATTGAAAAGTCAACAACTACTAAGATGACAGGTGAATAAATCCACAAAGATGGGAAGAAACCAGTGCAAAAAGGAGAAAAACACCCGAAACCAAAACACCTCACTTCCTACAAAGGACCAAAACTCCTCACCAGCAAGGGAACAAAGCTGAACAGAGAATGAGTGTGACAAAATGACGGAATCAGACTTCAGAAGGTGGATAATGAGAAACTTCAGTGAGCTAAAAGAACATGTTCTAAATCAATGCAATGAAACTATGAACCTTGAAAAAATATTTGAAAAAAGATTCAAGGATATGATAATAAGAATGGACAACTTAGAGCAGAATATGAATGAATTGAAGGAGCTGAAAAACACAATACGAGAACTTCGAGAAGCATACACAAATTTCAACAGCTGAATTGACCAAACAGAAGAAAGAATATCAGAAGTCAAAGATCAACTCAATGAAATAAAATGAGAAACCAAGATCAGAGAAAAAAAGTGCAAAGAGGAATGAACAAAATATCCAAGAAACGTGGGACTATGTGAAGAGACCTAACTGACATTTGATAGGTGTACCAGAATGTGACGAAGAGAATGAATCCAAGCTGGAAAACACTCTTCAGGATATTATCCAGAAAAATTACCCCAACCTAGCAAGGCAGGTGAATACTCAACTCCAGGAAATACAGAGAACACCACAAAGATATTCTGCAAGAAGAGCAACCCCAAGGCACATAATCGTCAGATTCACCAGGGTTGAAATGAAGGAGAAAATACTAAGGGCAGCCAGAGAGAAAGGTCGGGTCACCCACAAAGGGAAGCCCATCAGACTCACAGCAGATCTCTCGGCAGAAACTCTACAAGCCAGAAGAGAGTGTGGGCCAATATTCAACATCCTTAAAGAAAAGAACTTTCAACCCAGAATTTCATATCCAGCCAAACTGAGCTTCATAAGTGAAGGAAGAATAAAATCTTTTGCCAACATGCAAGTACTCAAAGATTTTGTCACCACCAGGCCTGCTTTACAAGAGCTCCTGAAAGAGTCACTACACATAGAAAGGAATAACCAGTACCAGCCATTCTAAAAACATACCAAATGCTAAAGAGCATCAACAAAATGAAGAATCTGCATCAACCAATGGGCAAAACAGCCAGCTAGCATCAAAATGGCAGTATCAAATTCACACATAAAAATATTAACCCTAAATGTAAATGGGCTAAATGCACCAATCAAAAGACACAGACTGGCAAATTAGATAAAAAACCAAAACCCATCAGTGTGCTGTATCCAGGAAACCCATCTCACATGCAAGGATACACAAAGGCTCAAAATAAAAGAATGGAGGAAGATTTACCAAGCAAATGGAGATAAAAAAAAAAAAAAGCAGGAGTTGCAATTCTCGTCTCTGATAAAATAGACTTTAAAGCAGCAAAGATCATAAGGGACAAAGAAGGTCATTACATAATGGTAAAAGGATCGATACAACAAGAAGAGCTAACGATTCTAAATATATATGGACCCAATACAGGAGCACCCAGATATATAAGGCAAGTTCTTAATGACATACAAAGAGACTTAGACTCCCACAAAATAATAGTGGGAGACTTTAACACTCCACTGTCAATATCAGACAGATCAACCAGACAGAAAATTAACAAGGATATCCAGGGCTTGAACTCAGACCTGGAACAAGCAAACCTGATAGACATTTACAGAACTCTCCATCTCAAATCCACAGAATATACATTCTTCTCAGCACCACATCACACCTACTCCAAAATTGACCACATAACTGTAAGTAAAGCTCTCCTCAGCAAATGCAAAACTACTGAAATTATAACAAACAGTCTCTCAGACCATAGTGCAATCAAGTTAGAACTCAGAATTCAGGAACTAACTCAGAACTGCACAGCTTCATGGAAACTGAACAACTGGCTCTTGAGTGTTGATTCAATACACAATGAAATGAAGGCAGAAATAAAGAAGTTCTTCGAAACCAATGAGAATGAAGACACAACATACCAGAATCTCTGGGACACATTTAAAGCAGTCTGTAGAGGAAAATATATAGCAATAGGTGCCCACATGAGAAGAGTGAAGAGATCCAAAATTGACACCCTATCATCAAAATTGAAAGAGCTAGAGGAGCAAGATCAAAAAAACTCAAAACCTAGCAGAAGACAAGAAATAACTAAGATCAGAGCAGAACTGAAGGAGATAGAGACACAAAAATCCCTTCAAAAAATCAATAAATCCAAGAGCTGGTTTTTCAAAAAGATCAACAAAATAGACAGACCACTAGCCAGACTGATAAAAAAGAAAAGAGAACAACCAAATAGATGCAATAAAAAATGATAAAGGGGAAATCACCACAGATTCCACAGAAATTCAAACCATCATCAGAGAATACTACAAACAACTCTATGCATATAAACTAGTAAACCAGGAAGAAATGGATAAATTCCTGGACACCTGTGTCCTCCTAAGCCTAAACCAGGAGGAAGCTGAAACTATGAATAGACCAATAACAAGGTCTGAAGTCAAGGCAGCAATTAAGAGCCTACCACACAAAAAAAGCCCTGGTCCAGATGGGTTCACAGCCAAATTCTACCAGACACACAAAGAGGAGATGGTACCATTCCTTCTGAAATTATTCCAAATAATCAAAAAAGAGGAAACCCTTCCCAAATCATTTTATGAGACCAACATCATCCTGATACCAAAACCCGGCAGAGATTCAACAAGAAAAGAAAACTTCAGGCCAATATCCATGATGAACATAGATGCAAAAATCTTCAATAAAATACTGGCAAACTGATTGCAACAGCACATTAAAAAACTTATCCATCATGATCAAGTAGGATTCATTCCGGTCATGCAAGGCTGGTTCAACATACGCAAGTCTATAAACGTCATTCACCACATAAACAGAAGCAAAAATAAAAACCACATGATTATCTCAATTGACGCAGAGAAGGCATTTGACAAAATTCAACAGCCCTTTATGCTAAAAACCCTCAATAAACTCGGTATTGATGGAACATATCTCAAAGTAATAAAAGCTATTTATGACAAACCAACAGCCAGTATCATTTTTAATGAGCAAAAACTGGAAGCATTCCCTTTGAAATCCGGCATGAGACAAGGATGCCCTCTCTCACCACTCCTATTCAACATAGTACTGGAAGTTCTAGCCAGAGCAATCAGGCAAGAAAAAGAAATAAATGGTATTCGAATAGGAAAGGAGGAAGCCAAATTGTATCTATTCACAGATGACATGATAGTATACCTAGAATGCCCCATCACCTCAGCCCAAAAACTCCTGAAACTGATAAGCAACTTCAGCAAAGTCTCAGGATATAAAATCAATGTGCAAAAATCACAAGCATTCCTATACACCAATAACAGACTTAAAGAGAACCAAATCAAGAACAAACTGCCATTCACAATTGCTACAAAGAAAATAAAATACCTAGAAATACAACTCACAAGGAACGTAAGGGACCTCTTCAAGGAAAACTACAAACCACTGCTCAATGAAATAAGAGAGGACACAAACAGATGGAGAAACATTCCATGTTCATGGTTAGGAAGATTCAATATTGTGAAAATGGCTATACTGCCCAAAGTAATTTACAGAATCAATGCTATCTCCATCAAGCTACAACTTTCTTCACAGAACTGGAAAAAACCACCATGAACTTCATATGGAACCAAAAGAGAGCCCGCATAGCCAAGTCAATTCTAAGAAAAAAAAAAAAACAGCAGAAGGCGTCACACTACCAGACTTCAAACTATACTACAAGGCTACAGTAATCAAAAGAGCATGGTGCTGGTACCAAAACAGAGATATAGACCAATAGAACAGAACAGAGGCATCGGAGGCAACGCAACATATCTACAGCCATATAATCTTTGATAAACCAGACAAAAACAAGCAATGGGGAAAAGATTCCATGTTTAATAAATGGTGTTGGGAAAACTGGTTAGCCGTGTGCAGAAAGCAGAAACTGGACCCCTTCCTGACATCTTACACTAAAATTAACTCCAGATGGATTAAAGACTTAAACATAAGACCTGGCACCATAAAAACCCTAGGAGAAAATCTAGGCAAAACCATTCAGGACATAGGAGCAGGCAAGGACATCATGACCAAAACACCAAAAGCATTGGCAACAAAAGCCAAAATAGACAAATGGGACCTAATCAAACTCCACAGCTTTTGCACAGCAAAAAAAAAACAGTCATTAGAGTGAATCGGCAACCAACAGAATGGGAAAAAATCTTTGCAGATTACCCATCTGACAAAGGGCTGATATCCAGAATTTACAAAGAACTCAAACAGATTTACAGGAAAAAAGCAAACAAGCCCATTCAAAAATGGGCAAAGGATATAAACAGACACTTTACAAAAGAAGACATATATGAGGCCAACAAACACATGAAAAAATGCTCATCATCACTGGTCATTAGAGAGATGCAAATCAAAACCACATTGAGATACCATCTCACACCAGTTAGAATGGTGATCATTAAAAAATCTGGAGACAACAGATGCTGAAGAGGATTCGGAGAAATAGGAACACTCTTACACTGTTGGTGGGAGTGTAAATTAGTTCAACCATTGTGGAAGACAGTGTGGCAATTCCTCAAGGACCTATAAATAGAAATTCCATTTGACCCAGCAATCCCATTACTGGGTATATATCTGAAGGAATATAAAGCATTCTACTATAAGGACACATGCACATGAATGTTCATTGCAGCACTGTTTACAATAGCAAATACCTGGAACCAACCCAAATGCCCATCGATGATAGACTGGACTGGGAAAATGTGGCACATATACACCATGGAATATTATGCAGCAATCAAAAATGATGAGTTTTTGTCCTTTGTAAGGATATGGATGAATCTGAAGAACATCATTCTCAGCAAACTGACACAAGAATAGGAAACGAAATACCACATATTCTCACTCATAGGCGGGTGAGAACAATGAGAACACATGGACACAGGAAGTGGGGTACTATACACTGGGGTCTATTGGGGGGAATAGGGGAGGGACAGCGGTGGGGGGAGCTGGGGAGGGATAGCCTGGGGAGAAATGCCAAATGTGGGTGAAGGGGAGGAAGACAGCAAAACACACTGCCATGTGTGTACCTATGCAACTATCTTGCACGTTCTGCACATGTACCCCAAAACCTAAAATGCAATAAAAATTAAAAAAAAGAGAAGTCTGTTTTCTAGTATAATTCAATGATAACCAAATAAGATATTTTTGGTGTGTTTTAATAAATTATGAAATGATTATTTCAAATATATTTGATATTTTCCCTACATTGCAGCAATTATCCTTCTTGTCCATTCTCTGGCCAATGGAAGTCTCTTCAAATTTGCTTACACTCCTTTTGGCATCAATAAGGTAATATATGATGTCTTTATTTCTAAGAGGTACAAGCTTCCAGTTTCATCTTGTATGTATCAGCTCCATATCTGGAATGGCCATTTTTCCAAGGAGCCCAAGTTCCTTTTAGCTTATAGGGAATTTTAGGTCATTAATTTTAAGGTTTTCAGTAAGTGGAGGTAGGGTTAATTTTTCTAAAAAGCTTAAATATACTATGAGTTCAACTAATTCATCAATGACAGTTTAAAACCTCTGAATTTTTATTTGAGCAACTCTAGTTTAAATCTCCTTTCCACCAAATGGAGAATAACCAGTTCACAATAATACCAGCAGTGATATAATGAAGATATCACATGACTGCTTATACAGAAGTCATAGGAGACAATGCCAGTTTTCACTAACTATTTGATTACTGAAACCAACTTAGGAATTTTTTTGAAACAATTTTGCAGTTATTTCTTTCCCTCTATCATATCTCGCCACGGGGATAAACTGATCAATGATGTATCACACACTCTTGAAATAACCACTTTCTGGGTGGTTATGCCACAAACAGGTCACACAATTTGGTTTATTTGGTTTATTTTCTTTTTTATTTGGGGGGATTGCTTTTTTACATATATGAAAACAGGTATATGCATAGACATCTGGCTCCTATCCCTGTGCCCTCAAACCTATGCCTTCACTCTGCCTGTAGGTAAGCATTCTAGAAAACACACTTCAGTTTTTCATTCCATTCTTTGTCATATATAGGCATATATATTTACATTGCTTCCTTTCTTTTTTTTTTTTTTGCCAATCAATGAGAGCTTGTAAGGTTGCTCAGGTTGGCCTTGAACTCATGGCCTCGCCTTCGCGATAGCCACGACATCCGGCCGGAGCCACTGTGGGCCCCCCCAGCTTCCTTTCTTAAATGGTGACATAATACATTTATTATTTATCTTGCTTTTTTCCCCCAATAATGAAAAATCTGAGCGTTTCACTGCATAGTAACATAAAGGAGCCTCCTCATTTATTCTTACAGAAGTAGAAGGCTCTCTATTTTGTCAAATATTCCATTACTTCCTAAACAAGTCCCATGTTGATGGATTGTTGTTTCCACTCTTTTACTTAGACAAAACCCATCCTCCAATAAATAGCTTTGTGCCTATGCCTTTTTGTATTATTTCTAGTGTATCTTTGAGATACATTCCTAGATATGGGATTGTCAGCGACAAAAGCCAAATGCATCTGTAACTTTACTAGCTATTGTTAAATGATTCAGTTATATCACTTTTAGGCATGCTCACTGGCAATATGTTTTCCTATTTCTCTTTGGCCTAGAACAAAGTATACTTTGATATACTTTTGAATATTTTGCCCATCTACTGGGTTAGAAATCAAATTTTAATTTGCAGTATGTATATTTATCAATTCTAGACTTTTTTCCTTTTATAAATGACAATCATGCTGTTTGTATTATTTCCATTCAAAGGTTCTTTGAATTCAGTGTATTAAGACAGTTGTTTATATTCTATTCTAAAAAATTGTGATAGAAAATAGACTGTATGTGTCATTCCTAGGATTTCCACCACATTTTATAATAGTATATGCATGTAGTTATATAGCTTATATGAACTGGAAAATTTAAATCCAGTTTCCTTCTTTCATTGTGTTATCTCATCTTTTAGAAAACCTACTACATAGACTTTGGGGGAAAGCCAGCTTTTAGTGTAGGAATAAATGCAATAAGAGAGATAAACTGAAATTTACTGTTTCTTTTTTAAAAAATTTAGGTAGTGTAATGATTTAAAGTGATAAAAATAAAACATGTCTGCACAAGATAATTTCAATATTTCTGTGGGTTATAAAAGATTCTTGGCTGGGCATGGTGGCTTACACCTGTAATAGCCAACACTTTGGGAGGCCTAGGCAGGCAGATCATGAGGTCAGGAGTTTGAGATCAACTTGACCAACATGCTGAAACTTCGTCTCTACTAAAAATACAAAAATTAGCTAGGTGTGATAGCATGTGCCTGTAATCCCACCTATTCATAAGGCTGAGGCAGGAGAATTGCTTGAACCCAGGAGGCAGAAGTTGCGGTGAGCTGAGATTGTGCCATTGCACTCGAGCCTGGGTAACAAGAGTCAAACAACTCCTTAAACAAAAAAAAGATTCTTTAATGAATATGTCTTTTGGATATCCTTGTTGATAGTATGCCCTCTCTGTAGTCAGGGTGAACTCATAAATGAATATGCTAACATTTTATGGAGTTTGATGTTAGAAATTGCTGGGAGTGAGAAAGTAAGGATACAGAGTAATTGATAGGTGGCCTTAGAGTTCACTTCTACAGCTGATAAAAGAACTTGGCTCTTGAGAGGTAGAGAGAGGTGGGGAGCAGAGAGACAGAATTAGAGAGGGTAAATACGAATATATTTGTAGTTTCTGACATTTTGGTGAGATGGGTGCTCGGTTGTTTACGTGATCAAATCCATAAACATTTTGCTATAGCAATAAATGAAGAAGATAATAAGTTTATTTGCTATTTAATATTATTGTCACTTCACACTAGAATTAGAATCACACTGCCGCATAGAATCTTGGCCAAGATAGAGATCTGCAAAGTCATCTATATTTCCTGATAAAGCGGACAGTTATTTGCCATGGCACTAATATCTGTGATCTTTGTGAATATGATCTAGAAGAAAAGGCACAATCATTTAAATATGGCCCATTTTGGTTTCTCATAGCTTTAATTGTTTGACACCTTTTCTTATTTTGAGATGCAGTATGCTTCCATGCACCTTCCCAATATAAATTCAGGTCCTATTATCTAGTGTGACTCAAAGTAAGGCTGAACTTCTTCCAGAAGACAAAGAACACAAAAACTATTCTTCAAATATTTGAAGATAAATATTGCTGTGAAAGGCCATCAGAGGTATGCAATCTTTTAATCCTTGCATGGTTGGCTAAAAATGTGCTTTGAGTCTGAAACCATTCTTAAAAGGAGATAGAAAACCTTCATAGCCTGTGCTATGAAGTGTATTTCTTCTTTCTTTCTTTCTTTCTTTCTTTCTTTCTTTCTTTCTTTCTTTCTTTCTTTCTTTCTTTCTTGCTTGCTTGCTTGCTTGCTTGCTTGCTTGCTTGCTTTCTTCTCTCTCTCTCTCTCTCTCTCTCTCTCTCTCTCTCTCTCTCTCTCTCTCTTTCTTTCTTTCTTTCTTTTTTTTTTTTGACGGAGTTTCGCTCTTGTAACCCAGGCTGGAGTGCAATGGCATGATCTCTGCTCACCGCAGCCTCCGCCTCCTGGGTTCAGGCAATTCTTCTGCCTCAGCCTCCTGAATAGCTGGGATTACAGGCACGCGCCACCATGCCCAGCTAATTTTTCGTATTTTTAGTAGAGACGGAGTTTCACCATGTTGACCACGATGGTCTCGATCTCTTGACCTCGTGATCCACCCTCCTCGGCCTCCCAAAGTGCTGGGATTACAGGCTTGAGCCACCGCGCCCGGCCGAAGTGTATTTCTTTTCTTTGTTTGGGAATGTTTTTCCTGTTCCAGACTTGATGTGTATTCTTTCTTTCTGCTTAAGAATGTTCCTCATATGGCATCCACTGCTATGTCTCTTCCTGGTTGGGAGGAAATGGGGTCCTTCACCTGCTGCCCAAGACGGATGCATGCAGGTCATCTCCTGTGTTGAGTGGGGGACGAGACCCACTGACCATAAGAAACTGATACTGTTGAAACTGGGCTTTCTGTCTCTTCTATATGTTAGTAAACCACTGTTTCATCCAATACTCCCATGAGTCTTTCTTGGAGATGCCAACACCTGCGAATGGTGCAGTGGGTTCAGTCGTGACTGCTGCTCCCAGTGGTAGGCACTGTTATCCTCTTTACTGTTTTCTCCTCAGTGGACGTGGACTCCTCCCTGGGAGACAGTAAAAATTGTCACTTGCTTGAAAAATATTGAATGAATGCTAATTGTTTCCCTCCTCATTCTATCTCTGTAGGCAAAATACTGCTCTGGAAAATCTCTGCCTTTATCAAAAAACATAAGCTTTTAAAGTATGACATCTCAAACTGGATACAATATTTAAGATGTATAACAATCTACTCTAAGTTTGGATACCTTAGTTAATCATTTGCTATTTTAGCATGGAGTTATATTGTTAATTACTTTTATAATTTTTGTCAACAAAAACATTTAAAGATTTTTAAAAAATATAAACGACTTTTTGTCCAGGTTTCTCATGGATACAATTAGATAATTGATTTTTATTCAGTGTGCATGCAAGATATTAATTTTGGTTAAGTTCATTTGTGTTAGTGAGGGCCCTTCTAATTTACCTGGCCATTTTTATTTTTGAACCTTGATACTTTCATCAGTTCCCTCAGATTTGGATCATCGGAAAATTTAATCACTTATTTCTCTTTCTATAGCTACGGTTTTAATAAAAATGTTGACTGGTCTCCAAGTCAATGACAGAGTATTAAACTCTGCCAATATAGGCATCTTTCTAGTTACGTATCGATCTATGGCTCAATGTTTTTGTGTATTTATTTAACAAAAATCTATTGAGTTTTTACTATGCGTCAGGGAATAATTTAGGTCCTGGAATAGAAGAATAAAACATTTAAAATGTCTTTCTTCATAGTGTCAACAGACAGGGCTGCTGATGGTCTGTATGATGTCTTTGTGAAAATTATGTAAAAGCATTCCATTAAGTAAATTTGAACGTTTTTTTACAAAAAAAGAAGTGTGCCTCTATGGGAGGGCAACAGCCAAGTACCAGGGTGAATAGTTTACTAAGAGTAGCTGGCTGGACTTCAGCTTCCAAGAAGCTCTGTGACTGTCAACTTTATTTGATGTATAACCTGTACAACTTACTATGGTAAACCCTGCAAGGTGCAATGTATCTATCTCTTCAACGACCTGAATAATTTTTACTTATTATTCAGTGTCCATATTTGTTGGGCTTACTTATCCTGATTTTGGAAAATGGCTATGTTACTTAAAGAAGAATGCTTCATCTACCTTGTAAGGGGGCTTAGAGAAAACTCAGCTAAGGCATCGTCTTCCAAATAGTTTAAACATCATTCCAAGAGAATAATTTCTGTTATATTGAAAATTACAGAATTGACAGTTGTCTGTCTACCAAAAGTGTGCTCCTCTTTCCAGATCATCGAACTGTAGCTCTGGAGTGGCGGCCTGATAGGACTTATGTTTCCTGGATCCTTTGACCCTCTTTTCTATGGGTGACATGCTAGTTCTTACCAATGGATAGCATCAGAATTGAGGCATTCTACTTTTATGCCGAGCTTACAATGTGGTTATTTCCTCCCCACTCTCTTTTTCCGTTAATACCACCAGAAAAGAAAATCTCTATTACCTTCCCATAGCAGCTGTCAAAATTTTGGTCTCAAGGTTCCGTTACACGCAGAAAGAATATTGAAGATCTCAAGAGCCTTTATATTTCCGGATTATAATCCATCACTACTTATGGTATGCAAGATGAAAATTGAGAAATTCTTACAAAAGTATTTTAACACATTTACTATAAAACAAATACCCCAGGCCGGGCGCGGTGGCTCAAGCCTGTAATCCCAGCACTTTGGGAGGCCGAGGCGGGTGGATCACGAGGTCAAGAGATCGAGACCATCCTGGTCAACATGGTGAAACCCCGTCTCTACTAAAAATACAAAAAATTAGCTGGGCATGATGGCGCGTGCCTGTAATCCCAGCTACTCAGGAGGCTGAGGCAGGAGAATTGCCTGAACCCAGGAGGCGGAGGTTGCGGTGAGCCGAGATCGCGCCATTGCACTCCAGCCTGGATAACAAGAGCGAAACTCCGTCTTAAAAACAAAAAACAAAAAACAAACAAACAAAAAATACCCCTTATGTAAACATAATCCATTTTTATAACAAAAAAACTATTTCAAAAAAAATAGAAAACTGACACTGTTTTACATTTTGAAAATCTGATTGATGTCTTTCTTAATTCTTCATTCAAGTGACTATGTTGTCACACATCATATAGTTCCGGAAAATGTGACTGTTAACTCATTGGGGTGAGAATGAAAAAGACAAATAACATTTCAGTACGATTACAAAAATTACTTTACCTCATAAATCACTATAGGAGTTTGGAGGATTTTTGGTGGTGCTGGACCACTGCTGTCCTATGGGAAGATGGAGCGACTTAATAATAGAAACAGTTATGAGTTGTGGGTGATTGAGGGGTGAGGTCTCTGAATTGCCATGTGGAAATTTGGTTCTGCAAGAACACCAGTAGTGGACTGTCACATGGCAAAGAAGAAAACTTTTGTTATGATAACCCACTGGTTTGGGAGTTTATGTATTAGATGACCTAGAATTGCCCTATCTAGAATGGAAATCTACAGAAAATATTAATTTTTATATCAAAAAGTTAACTTTTTAATGCTGCTTCTTCAGAGTTAATCTCATTTTAAATTTCTATTGAGTATGTCTAGCAAGATGCAGCAATTGAAGCCTGACAAACAAAATCCATAAGAGGCCCAAGAAATGATGGGACGTATGTGGTTAGGAAAAGGATTTTAACAGAAAAAATAAAACCATTGAATATACTTTAGAAATAAAAAGGCCACGGGGCTATTACTTTTTAAGTGTATTAAAGCTTCATCTAGAAAGTACTTTAAAATGCTGTGTGTGTGTGTGTGTGTGTGTGTGTGTGTGTGTGCGCGCGCACCTGTTTATGCATGATGGATGATGTCAGTAGAATGACAGATAAGATATTTAAATTACTATGCACGGAATTTGGATTAATTAATAGAAATTATGACATGATCAACACTGTTTTGAGACAAGAAACTAAGCTATTCAGAGTTTTGAAAAGTATTATTCTTCAGAAATGTAAGTAAAGCTGTGCTGAGGCAGCCTTCTAGAGACTAGTTAATTCTTACAGAACGGACACTGAAAATGCATGTACATACATATGTGATAATGATGATAACTGTTTAAAAATAATCCTAGTTAGCTGGTAATTTTCCTCATAACCCTGCCCAAGGTGGGGTTTGGAGAAGATGGAATTGGAAGCCTAATTTATTTGCCTTTGGATTTTATCAGCTATGATGAGAAAGAACTTATCATTTGAAGTCTTTTCTAGAGAATGATTTCTTCAACTCTTTGACAGAAGAACTAGATAAATGCCTGTAAAATGTTTGTAAGCTTGACCAAAATCTATCATTTTAAAAGTTCTGTTTCTATTAGCTAGACTTAACAGTATGAAGGATTGTTTTCCTCTCACTTCCTAGTTAAAAGAAAATCAGTAATTGTATTTATTGAGTAACATATCAAGGTGCTATGATAAGAAAAAATAAAAGACTGGCAAAGACAACAAGTCTTGGGTTAAAAATGTAAAAAGAAGAGTATTTTGAATGCAGGGTTTGACGGTTCTTAGAGGGATATATCATTTCGTTTTCATTACTCGTTATATGACATGAGAATAAAATTATAGATATATCTTGAAATATTACACAACACACTTTCCTGTGACATGAATGCCCGTAATTCCCCATGTGGGTCTCCAAGTGTAAAATCCAGAGCAGCTGCAGCAGCATCAGCTGGGAATGTACTCTTGAGCCCCACTTCAGACCTATCAAATTAGAAACTTTGGAGCTGGGGGTCAGCAGCCTGTGATTTAACAAGACTTCCCTACAATCCTGATGCAGGCAGCTGAGAACTCTATCCTACATATCCATGGTACTTTACATGTTTGAAAAAACTGGTGTATTCTCATTTGGTCAAGTGGTTTGGATGATGAGAGCAGATGAGCTGATTACTTACAGGGAAGGAACCCACCTCACAACCCCATTGTTGACAACCAAGTTCCCCAATCAGTGAGCAAAGGAAAACAAGATTTGGGGTGTCCTGGCTCTAATGAAATAATGTGGAAAGAAAGCGTTACAACAGGAAAAGATTTCGCTGGTATATATTTTATATCTATTAAATAGCCAAACACCCATTACCTTTAGGACATTGGCAATAAAAAAGTGAGAATTCGGAAAATTAAAGATCTTATATCAGAAAGTTTTTGTCTGTGAAACTTATTTGAGTTTTAAAAATGAATGTTTTGGGCAGGGTGTGGTGGCCCACGCTTGTAATCCCAGCACTTTGGGAAGCAGAGGTGGTTGGATTCCCTGAGGTTAGGAGTTCAAGACCAGCTTGGCCAGCATAGGAAAACTCCATCTCTACTAAAGAATACTAAAAATTCACGCCTGTAATCCCAGCACTTTGGGAGGCCGAGGCGGGTGGATCACGAGGTCAAGAGATCGAGACCATCCTGGTCAACCTGGTGAAACCCCGTCTCTACCAGAAATACAAAAATTAGCTGGGCATGGTGGCGCGTGCCTGTAATCCCAGCTACTCAGAAGGCTGAGGCAGGAGAAAATTGCCTGAACCCAGGAGACAGAGGTTGCGGTGAGCCGAGATCGCGCCATTGCACTCCAGCCTGTGTAACAAGAGCGAAACTCCGTCTCAAAAAAAAAAAAAAAAAAAAAAAAAAAAAGAATACTAAAAATTATTTGGGTGTGGTTATGAGCAACTGTAATCCCAGCTACTCAGAAGGCTGAGGCAGGAGAATTGTTGAATGCGGGAGGTGGCAGAAGTTGTACTATAGCTTGGGTGACAGAGTGAGACTTAGTCTCAAAATAAATAAATATGAATATTTCTTGTTTGAATGAATTTTCTTCCCCATCTTTCTAGAGTGCTATTTCATTATTTAGCGTAATTTCAGGCATCAGAAAAGTGACCTAATAGTCCTAAATTCCGGTGGCTCAAGCCTGTAATCCCAGCACTTTGGGAGGCCAGGCGGGTGGATCACTAGGTCAAGAGATCGAGACCATCCTGGTCAACATGGTGAAACCCTGTCTCTACTAAAAATACAAAAAATTAGCTGGGCGTGGTGGCGTGTGCCTGTAATCTCAGCTACTAGGAGGCTGAGGCAGGAGAATTGCTTGAACCCAGGAGGCGGAAGTTGCGGTGAGCTGAGATCGAGCCATTGCATTCCAGCCTGAGTAACAAGAGCAAAACTCCGTCTCAAAAAAAAAAAAAAAAAAAAAAAGTCCTAAGTTCACATCACAACAAAATGAAGAGACAAGTATTACTCTGTCTCTAGGAACTGCTGTTTGAGATACCTATAGGGATATGTGTCTTACTGCTCACCTTTTCAGGAAACAAATAGAATGACAAACACCAGCTGGTTGTGCATTGGTGTCACATTCTGGTTGAAAAGACTAGAGCAGAACACATAAATGAATTAGATTAAATGCTGGAATATAGTCAGAATTTGTTTACCTTTGGATGCCAATATATTGTTTTCCACACACATGCTTTTAGTTAAGTTTCTTCAAAAGCTGTGTTTTGAGAGCAAAACAAACACTCGTGTAACCAAATACCACCAGTTCCCTAAAACCCTACGGAAATAAAAAATATTAAAATATAAATAAGGTCTTTCTTTCTCTTCTTCCCTCCCTGCCTCTTTGCTCATTCCCTCCATTCCTCACTCCCAGTTTCCCTCCTTCTCTTTCTTCCTTCCCTCCTCTGAGAGGTACTGGCAGCTTCATATTTGCTATCTTTTTAATTGCATGCATCAGAGGAGAATGTAGAGGATTCAATGCTTGACCGATTTTTTGTTTATAAATTTCAGTACGACACTGTAGGAAATAATATGCCTGGATCAGAGTAAGGACTTTAAGCACTGAATTATATATTACAAAACTGTTCTCTAGAATTTGGCTTACAGCTTTGAAAAATCATGGAAAAACAGAATTATTGATTTAAAAAGAGGCTATAGTTTGTCTTTCCTGAAGCCACTTCTCTCCCTGTATTCTGCACATACATTAATGATGAACATACATTAGTGATGAAGAAACCTGTAGTTTTCTGTGTCCACACCTACATCCTAGATGCAGAAATGTTCACATCTTAGTGTTCATTTGTTTGCAAATGTCTGTCAATTTTGCTTTATTTCAGTGAGGCTAATGTAAAACTTAACAGCTAAAAGACACTTTGGCCAGGCACCGTGACTCATGGCTGTAATCCCAGCACTTTGGGAGGCCAAGGTGGGCAGATCATGAGGTCAAGGGATTGAGACCATCCTGATACTGACATGGTGAAACCCTGTCTCTATTAAAAATACAAAAATTAGCTGTATGTGGTGGCACATGCCTACAGTACCACCTACTCAGGAGGCTGAGCCAGGGGAATTGCTTGAACCCGGGAGGTGGAGGTTAAAGATCATGTCACTGCACTCCGGCCTGGCAACAGAGTGAAACTCCATCTCAAAAAAAATGACAGCAACTTTAAAAACAAGAAATATTTTGTGGTTTTATGTAGTTTATTCACTCCTTGGGACAGTTAGGGTTCAGGGTCTATGGAAGAACACTTTCAAGGAATTCTGCCAACATTAGCATATAGTTTTGCCTATAATAGGGCTAGAATCCTCACAATACAATTACAAAATGATAGACTTGGAAAGGCCACGTGGAATTTGTAGTCACAGAGAGCTGGGGTCGAATCCTGGCTCAGCCATTTTCAGGTTCTATGAGTTTCTACTTGTTACCCAGCTTCTTTAAATCTATGGCTCCACCTCTGAAAATGATGTAAAACCTGCCTTGTGAATTTATTATGCTGTTTGCATATACATGTATATGGTGTGCTTTTGCTAAGTGTGTGTATATATATATGTACAGATAGACAGAGGGAGAGAGAAAGAGAAAATTACAGCATGGCCAGATCAGAGTAAGCACTTTGAGCACTGTATTCTGTATTACAAAACTGTTCTCTAGAATTTGGCTTGTATCTTTGAAAAATCATGGAAAAACAGAATTTTTATTTAAAAAGAGGCTGTAGTTTGTCTTTCCTTTAAGCCACTTCTCTCCCTGTATTCTGCACATGCACTATTACTTCTAAGAGTTAAGAAGCATACTTACATACTCCACTGAACACAAAATTAACTACAGAGAAAAGAAAATGGTTTATTTATCCCCAAGCAAGTCCAGATTGAAATAGAACATGAAGATGAGAAAAGAGCGTGTATTTGATTTATTGATCCTAGGTCTTTCTTGTTATTCAGCTCCCCAAATGCTTCCTCTGTTCCTCTGTCCTTTCAGCCTGAAGGACTTGGGATGTATCTCTTGAATTTCTGTGTGCTTAATTTAAGACCTGTTCAAAACTCCCGCCTCTTCCCTCTTCACTGCATTCCCCTTTTCTCCAAACCTTGAGGTAGGATACTTGGTGTAAGGTTTGACATTGAAGCAAGTGAGAGTAAAGGGAAAAATGCGAAGGGACCCAATAATCTAATGCAAGTATGTGTAGTGAAACAGAGTTAACATGCATGTAAACGGAAGGGTCTTGAGAGAAGCACACAATATTATTTAAGGAGATGTGGGCCATGTCTTTAAATAATATTTAGTTCTGTCCAATCCAATTCCGTGGTTCACAGAGGATCTTTAAAGTGCTCAAATATTTAATCTAGTGGCAGAAGAAAGGTTTACAGCGGGTCTTCCTTCTACTTACAATCAGCAAGACTGCAAATGGCTTAGCATGAACAGCTGATGGATGTATGTACAAAATATATGTACTAAGTAGGTCAGGTGCAATGGCTCATGCCTGTAATCACAGTACTTCTGGAGGGCAAGGTGGATGGATTGTCTGAGCTCAGGAGTTCAAGACTAGCCTGGCAACATGGTGAAATCCCTTCTCCACTAACATACAAAAAATTATACAGGCATGGAGGCACTTGCCTATAGTCCTATCTACTCACGAGGTTGAGGCATGAGAATTGCTTGAACCTGGGAGGCAGAGATTGCAGTAAGTCAAGATCATGCTACTGCACTCCAGCCTGTGCAACAGAGGGAGACTCTGTCTCTAAAACATAAAAATAAAATTAAAAAGCAGAATGTGTATACTAAGTAGTTTCTAAAAACTTTTGGTTAGTGGATATTCCTAGGAACTGGAAATAGATTGACCAAAAGTTCTGGTATATGCTATTGTGTACAGCATATGTATTATATGTATGTTCTGGTATATGCTATTGTGTACAGCATATGTATTATATGTATGTTCTGGTATATGCTATTTTGGGTGTACCTGTTTTTATATATACTCTAGTAAAAAGTTGGAGGATATTTTGGTCGTGCGCTCAGTAATAAAGGCCATTTTCAAAGAGGAACTTCTCATTTTCTTTTAGTGTGTTGGCACACAGGTTTGGTGCCAGTCTTGTTTGCTAATGGCATTTTGATTTGGACCTAGTAAATTTTATAAGATTGCTCCTACTATGGAAAATTTTCCAAATAATCAGTAGTAAGAGAGATAATTAAGGATGGTTGGCATATGGCTTAAGGAATGCCTGATAATTTGTAAACACCATTTTGTTTTTCTACAAGTATAACTTAATATAAATAATAATAATAATGTTCTTTGTTGCATACTCAGTAAAACTTTCTTTGGTTAAGAGGTTGCCCAGTTTAGACGCCCAAATAAGATCTGTAATTACGAGACCAAGTTCAGCAATTATTCTGAGCTTCTTTCCCAATTTGGGCAGCTCCAAGGAAAAGGAAGAAATTCAACTTTAACTACTCAAGAGGAATCCAGTACTTTTTCAATCACTGGCATTTCCTGGGGATGAATCTGAACCTCGCTTTAAGGACCAAAAGGTTCTACACTATTCATTATTCCACTGTTCTGCTTCTGCAAATCAGATGTGCTGTTTCAGTTTTCACTGTGAAGTTTTTCCAGTGTCTGAGCTTATTACCGAACATCGGTTTAAGCAGACTCTCATTTTCTTATATTCTGCTCCTTTTCCTTTGTTTTGGTTCTTCTGCATGATTTCCTTATCCTCACTGTCTGTCTGCTTTATGTTTCCTTGCTCATCTTAGAGTGAGCTTGCCTACTTGCAGCATATCTATTCTTCTCGGGAGGCATTTAAATGGCGTGTTGTTTGCAGCCCACTGCATTCTAGGGCTGTGAATAGAAATAAGAGGAGGGCTTATGGACATTTCCCATTGTCCTTAAATATTTAGGGAGCTACACTGTGATGAATTAACTGAAGATTGTAAGAAACATAAAGATGAACAGATACAGTCTCCTTTTCTAATAAATGTTACACATTTTTTTGTGATGGATTTTTTTTTCTGTGATTCATCTAGTTCTCTTGTTGCTCAATTTTGTGAAGCAGACTGAAACATATTTTATTTTCCTCCTGTGAAGCAACTTGCCCATATCATTTGCCTCTTCTTACACCAAAATACTAGAATTACACATATATAACAATTTAGTTAAGATTCATTCAATTCTACCCCTCTCTTATTTATTCTATTTTTAAAGGAAGGTCATAAAAGTGCTTATAAATCTTAGTTCTTGTTTCTGTTTTTTTCTCTCTCAGATATGCAATAATGTATTAATTTCTGTAATACCTTGAATGCTCTAAATGCTATCAACAATATCACCTTTACTCTTAGGGATTGGTGAAATGGGGCACACCTCTTATAAGACCCCATCTCTCTCCTTTTAATCCTGTGAGTTAACTAATTCAAGTGAGTGAGCATTTCTTAACAACACTTACAAGACACAATTTTCAGTCTATCTTCCTTTGCTTGCCTACTGCACACACTGTAAAACAATGTAAGAGCCCCCTTTCTTCTCCCACTCTGGCTCACACAGTTTTTCAGATGGCCATAATCAAAATTCTGCAGCTTCCTCTCAGATGTTATGTTCTTTTCATGACATCTAGAGGCCAAAATTGATGTGAGCCGTAATTAATCTTTCCACGTGGCTATGCAGACCCTTGGTATATCAGGGATAAAAACCACACTGTCTGCATACTTAAACTTACAGAACAACGAAGCACCAATCTATATTCTGTGCAGTGCACAGTTTGATCCCATTATCCTGCAGGTATAAAAGATACAGGAAAAGGAAGCAGCCTTATGAGGAAAGAAAAGATTTAAAAGAACTGATCTCCTTTCTTCTGAGTTTGCATTTTATGTACAATAATGCCTGCTGCTAATTTTCACACAAATTGTTAGATAATCTAATTAGTTTTCCTGATATTTACCCACTACAATCAAAATCCTGCTGGTAATCAATAATGTAAATGTAAAGTGGCTGATTAAATTCCCTTTTCTATTCTGTCAAAAGATTTAAGGGCAAATTCATTTTACTGTCCCTTATGTGTTCTCAGAACCCTCTTCTGACTCCTACTTTAATCTGCAAATTCACAGAAGGCACAGAAAAGAATTTAACTCATGTGAAGGATAATTGATACTGTCACCACGTGGCTATGAAGCAGTTCTCTGCATTGGTTCGATAGTCCTGGTAAAGTATATTATCAGAACCATAGAATCAGTACAGTTGTAATTAAGAAAATATTCCAAGCTCCCTTTCTAGATATTTGAATATCAGAAGATTTACACATCACCATTTTATAAATGAATCATGATCATGATACTACATAAATATATACTAAATCCTTATATATTCTGATGATAACTTTATAGTTTTATGCATATATGTTTTAAATACACATACACACATGCACATATACCCCTATGTGCATATGCATATATACATTATATTCTCTCTAAAAATATGTATAATATCTACATATATATAGTTGATTAAATCTTCCATAGATATTTTAAAGTATTTACTGTTAACCATATCTGGTCTAGTATGATTCTAACTGATTCAAACTAGAAATAAATAGCTAATTGTACATGTGTGTGCATGTGCACGCATGTGTGTATACATACTGCATGTACGTGTTATGTGTGTTGTTAATTTAAATAAACAGTAGCTTACTCTAAGCCTTGATTAATTTCTTCATATTGCAGTGCTGTGTTTTTTGGCCATGTTGCCATTTGTTCTTACAGCTTGCTGCAACTTACTGCTTCTGTATTGTTCATGTCCACCATATTTTACAGAACTATTCCCTGATGATGGAGAACTAGAATGCCAACATCTTTTTTTTTACCATAAAAAAAATGCCAAAATGAATATCTTTATAAATGTCCCACACTGATTGGTCCATGTATTTTCTGGAATATATATTAAGACTGGAATGTCTGTGTCATAGAAAACATGCCTATGTAATTTCGCTAAATATTGCCAGATGGCTTTCCAGAATGGCTGCTGCATATACCCTGCCAGCAGGGCATGAAAGTTGCTATCTACCCACATCCTTGCCAATAACTGGAATTATCTCATTTTCTGATTTTCACCATTCTGATGAATTATGAAGTTATATCTCATTCTTGTTATAATTTCCAATCTTTTAATTACTAGTAAGTTTAAACAACTCTTCATATGCTTGTCAGACATATATATTTCTTTTCTGTGAATTGCCTTTTAAAGCCTTTTGTTCATTTTTCTATCAAGCTTTTTGTCTTTGACTTTGTGATTTGCAATTATTTGGATATTCTCTTTCTTAATCCTTTACCATCAATATTAGATATTGCAAATAAACTCTTAACCCGGTGTCTGTTAACTGATCTTTAATTTTGATATGGTGAAATCCACCAAGTTTTCTGTTTATGATTTGTACATTTTAGATATTTTAAATATTTTTTCATATATCTGGATCACAAGTATATTATTTAATAGTTTATTTTATTAGCTTTATATTTGCTTCTCTATAACCAAATTTTCAATCTAAAGGGAACTTTAATCTGTTGTATAAAGTGAAAGAAAGGGACTCAGATTTTATACAGTGAGGGAGATTTGCCTAGAATATCATAAAAACAGTCTGCCTTTTCTTCATGGTTTTGAGATGTCATCTCATTGTGCATAAAGTACACACGTGTGTATATTTATATATCCTCTTTTCCATGTTGTTAATATATTTATCTGTTCATCACGAATGCTATCCCCATGCTTTGTGTGAGGTTGGTTAGCTGTGTTCTAACTGGCTTGGTGACTCACACATAAGTGCTTTCATCATGAACACAAAATATTTTCCAATATATTTAAATCTCCTTTTGTGTCTTAAAATATAATTTAAAAACTTTCTCCAGAATGTTTGTTTGTGTATGTGTTTGACTGCATTTGATTCTGAAATGCTTAAACATTTTCTAGATAATGAAAATAGTACCTTATTTTCTATTATAGCTTCTGGTTGGTTGGTGTTGGTAAGAGATCTATCACTTGATCAATGATTTCAACTTTATTATGTATCTAGAAAACTTGCTGAACTATCTAAATAGTTCTATACTTAGCTGTTTCTATTGGAGTTCCTTATGGTTTATCAAATTATCTGGGGCTAGATTAATGGGCTTAAGGAGATATACTAGACATTCATCCTATACCCCCTTCAGATTCACCAGTTATCATTCACCATCTTTCAATGTATGGGCTCTGAGCTAACTTGTATAGATAGCACTCCTAGAATTGTGTAATGCACAACCTGTGTAACTATACTTGGGTGTCCTCGACTTAAGAATAACTAAACCTGAGGGAGATACTACCTCTCTGAGGTTATTACAAGGCTTATTATTATAAATTTAAAAATACAAATGTTTTTCCTATACTTATATCTGCTTTTAGTCACTTCAGCTGTAAATAACTTCAGAGGCAGTTCATCATCTGTTTTTCAGATGACACGTTAACTGTAAATGTTAGTCATTTGGAGGGTAAGTGAAGAAAGTCTGAACAGTGGGCATGGATTTGTCACAGCTTAACTTAAGAGATGGCATTGAAACTGTCCATATGAGTTTTATAAGGTTAATCAGAGAAGAAGAGAAAGGAGAAACAAAAATAAACTGAACTTACAGCACATTCAGTATTAATTATCAGGTCAGCTTGCTCCCTGACCTGCTTTCTCATAATTGTTTGGTCCCTATTGTCCTAAAATAATGTAGACCCTAGATTATAGATCCCTTAACTGCTCTGTAGATAACAACCTGAATATTATGAAACATTAAGTTCTTCCTTTGGAATATTTCTTCAGGTCCTGTGTACTGATGAAACTACTGACTCAGCTGATCTGAAGGACCCCATGAGGAGGTGACTCACCAAATAATGCAATTTTCACATACTGATGATTTCATTCTCCTGTCCCCAGCCAATAAATGATCCCAATTTTCCATCCCTTCACCCTTCATAATCCACCTCATAATTCCCTGGGGAGATGGATTTGAGGGTTTCCTTTCATCTCCTCACTCGACACCCTGCAATAATTAGTGTTTCTCTGCTGTATTCCTGCTGTTTTGGTGTAATTGGTCTGTTACTGTGAGGAGGCACACATATCTGTTAGTCCTAAAACATGATGATTTAAATGTGATGAAAAGTGAAATGCTGGTAATTTAAAATATGTTGTTTTTTTGGATATAACAGAGAAAATGAGGAAGAGTGGCTAGCTTTTAAAAGAAAATATTCAGAATTTCAGTGACTAGGTTAGTAGGCAGGGAGTATAATAGAGAGTATAATAGAGATTCAAACAAAACAAATCTAATGATGAATATAGACTCACTGAGGAGGATGTTTCTGACTTTTTTGATTGATTTGTTTTCTTTTGTTATGTTTTAATTTTTTTAAGTTTGGGGATTTTGTTTATATATTTACATATATACACATTATATACATATGTATGTATATAATGTATATATAATTCTAGGCTTAGACTTGGATAGTACCAATGGAAATGCAAAATATTAAATGAATTTGAGAGAATTATTTCAATGATAGCATAGAAAAAAACTTGATTATTGATTGGGTATTAGGGTATGCTGTGGTCTAAATGTTTCTTTCATCAACAAATTTGTATGTTGAAACCTAACTGCCAAAATGATGGTATTAAAAGATATGGGTCTTTATGGAGTGATTCAATGATAGGAGCTTTGCCCTCATGAATAAATGAAATTAGTACCCTTATAAAAGAAGCCTAAGGGAGCTTTTATTTGTTCTTAATATAATTGGATGACCAGCTAGAAAGCATCATTTTTGAAGAAGAAAGCAAACCCTTATTGGAGAATATTCTTGGACTTCTCACCTTCTAAAACTAAAACTATGAGCAACAAATGTAGGCTACTTCTAAATGGCCCAGGCTAAGGTATTTGGTAACAGTAGCCCAAATATACTAATACAGAAATTGTTACTGAGGGTGGGCTGTTGCTATAACAAATTCCTAAAAATGTGCAAGTGTCTTTGAAACTGAGTAATGGGTAGAGGCTGAAAGATATGAAGGTGCCTGCTAGAAAAAGCCTGCATTGCAATAAATAGAACATTAAGGGTGATTCCGTTGAAGGATCAGAAGAAAAGAGCTATAGAGAGTCTCAATCTTCTTAGCAGGAGGGAAATTTGCCTCAGAATGAGTCATATCTTCTTGAGTCCCATTTGTATCCAATCTAGATGATATTTAAATGAGATTTTAATCTTAAGACTTTTGAGTTGATGCTAGAACAAATTAAGAGTTTTGGTGCTCTTAGGGTGAAACGAATGTATTTTGCATATGACAGGAACATGAATTTTAGAAAGCCAGGGGCTAAACGTTGTGATCTGAATATTTGTGTCCCCCAAAATTCATATATTGAAACTTAACCACTTAGGTAATTGTATTCAGAAAGTGATTGGATCATGAGTGATGAGCCCTTATGAATGGAATTAGTGCCTTATAAAGGAGGCTGGAAGGGACTTGACTGTCTTTTCTACCACAGGAAGACACAGTTAGAACTTGCTATCTTTGATGCAGAGAGTGAATTCTAAGACATTAAACCTGCTGGTGCCTTGACCTTGGACTTCCTACCCTTCAGAGCTATGAGCAATACAAATATGCTGTTTAAAAACTACTCAGTGCAATGTGCTTTTGAAAAACATCAAATCAGTGTTGATATTCAGACGTTCTATTCAACACATAGATCTCTAGAATGTAAGTTCCATGAAGAGAGTGATTTTCTTCCATTTTGTTCATTGATGTATTACAATTGCCTATAACAATAACTAGCAAATCATATGTGATCCATTAATATCTATTGATAACACTGAAAGAACAACAGGTTGAGGCTGTAGGGGGGCCTTGGGTTCATTTATATTGATTTTGAAATGCTATAAGAATCAAGTCAAAATATGTGGTAGGCATATCAATTTGTAATCTAGAAGGTAAGTCCCAGCTGAAGACATTCGTGTTGTATAATTAATACTCAAAACATTATAGATTATTAACAATGACTAAAAATTAGATATTTGAAAGTAAATATTACATTTATCTCTTTAATCACAGCAGACGAAACAAAGTCTAATATATTAATGATACCTTGGCACAAGGTCCAATTACCAATGGTGGGTTATTCAGTAATTTGTAAAAATGACTTGGTTTTATCAGAGAATTGCTACCATCCTATAGTAGTTTTAAATGTTCTTTTTTAAAAATAAAAATCAGTTTTATTCCATAACTTTTTGTTACCAGTTTCTGTGGAGATTCAGGTAAATGCTTTAAAATGTATATTTTAAAGTTTTGATCGGTCATACATATTCATGAAATCAAATATCTAAAATTGTAGAAGCTGTAACATTACTCTTATTTTGTGAAAGCACGTGTCTTGTCGATGCATTAGTTTTGATTAGAAAGTCCAAAAATAGGCTGAAGCCTTTACTGAATCTTGGAATATAAATCTAAATTTTCTTTGTAATAAAAGATAAAATGAAGTAGGATTTCACATACGAATTGGGAGTTAACTAAGAATTTCAAATGCACTTTACATTCTTTAAAAGTGACAGAGAATATTGTAATATTTCTATTCAAGTGTCCTAGATTTAAAACTATAAAGGTAGACATTTTTGGAAAAAGAATCTTTTGGATAATCTTAATATTCACTAAAAGGGCGCTTGTGTGTATATATGTGCATGTTTGCATGATGTATGTGTATGTGTGTGCAGTTTATGTATGTGTAAGTGTATGTGTGAGAAATATATACTTAATATCTAATTGTTTTGATCATTTAAATATGATGGCGAGCACTGAACTTCACTTTAGACAAAGAAAAGAATTACTTTGGGAGGCTGAGGCGGGTGGATCACGAGGTCAAGAGATCGAGACCATCCTGGTCAACATGGTGAAACCTCGTCTCTACTAAAAATACAAAAAATTAGCTGGGCATGGTGGCGTGTGCCTGTAATTCCAGCAACTCAGGAGGCTGAGGCAGGAGAATTGCCTGAACCCAGGAGGTGGAGGTTGCAGTGAGCCGAGATTGCGCCATTGCACTCCAGCCTGGGTAACAAGAGCTAAACTTTGTCTCAAAAAAAAAAAAAAAAAGAAAACGAAAGAATTATAGAATCATATTGTCTGCTCTTTTAATAGCTCTCTTATTTAAGTAATGTAGGTTTATTTTTAATATAAAATGGACATTGCCATTTTATTTGTAGTTGTGTAGTTGTTGATATTATCCTCCAATAGATACCCATTGCCACTATACAATTCCATTGCCAAAGAAATTAAGTTTATCTGGTGAAATAAAAATGTTTGACATTCTATCTCTAGTAATAAGCAAAAGCAAATTTCACAAAATGCTCTAGAATTTTCATATTGGTGAATAAAACTTTAGTATATCAGGTATTCTTTTAAAGGTCTTTATTTTACATCACAAATGTTTTGTCTTACTTAATTGAATGGCTTATAAAATTATAATACATTTCTGTCATTCATCAATAAAATTCTTGTAAACCTGTGGTGTCCTTATCAGTGCATGATATACTGGCTGATTTATTTTGTGCTTTTTTGCCTCATTTACAGGTATCTTTGCAGATCATTCCCAATTGGAAATATCAAGAGTTTATATTCATTTCCATTACATGAAATATCAAAGTTGATAGTGATACGTTTACTACGTTATGGATTCTAAGTACCACATTTAGAGACTGCTATCCCATATAACTATTTATTTCCCTCACTAACTGAACAATCTGCTTTTTATTTCATTTACTTTTTCTCAATAGCCTTAACCATATTATTTTAAAGCTATAACTTTAGTGGGATTAGGTGCTAGTAATGAAAATGTGGCACCTCACTTTCACATCAGAGCAAACTGAAAGTAATAATTACCCTTTTGTTTTATTATTCAGGAAATATTATGTATTTTAGTATGTTTGACTTTATTATTATTTGACCAAGATTTCCATTATGGAAAATGATACCTACAACCTTACTACATTCTATCTGGAGAGACAGAGCAAGGTGAATGAATCATATGTGCAGTATTTTAAAATATCATCAATGCTATGGAGAAGCACAAATCAGAAAATGGCATTGGAGATATGTGTGTGTAGGGGGAAGGTTGAAACTTTCAAGGTGTATTAGATTTTTACAGCTACTGTAAGAAATTCTCACAGACCTGGTGGCTTAGAATACAAGGTAGGGTATTATTCCCAGTTCTGGAGGCCAGAGGTCTGAAATCAAGGTATCAGTAGGCATCTGCTCCTTTCTTGGGCTCTAGGGGAGATTCCACAACTGGTCTTTCATCTTCTGCTATCTATTGGCATTCTTTGCCGTCTCATCAACCCAACCTTGCATGTTTTACAGAGCTTTCTCTTTTGTATTGTCTCCTCTTCTGCCCTAAACCTTCCTTTGCCTTTCTCTGTTGTAGACACACTTGTCATTGGATTTAGGGCCCACCTATATATCTCATCTGGAGATGCTTGATCACATCTGCAAAGACCTTTCTTTTCAAATAAAGTAAAAGTCATAGATTCCAAGGTTTTGATATGAAAATCCTTTGGGAGGGAAAGGAATTTTTCAGACTACTGCAATGCTAAAAACCCAGTCAGATTTATTGATTTTGAAATAGAGAAAGGCAATACCTGCACTGAGAATTAGAAATAAAACAATGTTGAACTATAATATTTTACAGAATTCTGCAAAAATAAAGTTTATGTTTTTGCTATTTAAATAATTAGTTGACTAAAAAAGCTTATGAAAAACTCGCATGTCAATGTATATACTGAGAAATGGGCTTTTAAGTCACCATTATTAATATTATAGCTTTTCAGATAAACAGCTAGCCAGGAATAATTAGTACCACAGACTAGCAAACCACACTTCACTGCACCACTACATAAATAACCAGGCCAAACCTACCAGAAATTCTTCAAATAAGGTTGAAGGCAAAGGCATTTTGAGATACTCTACTGCTACAAGAGTTCTTTCATGCTGTAATTGACTGACTGTGAAGCACTTTCTACAGAGGTATAACACAAATGGAACCCACACTCCAGGGAAGAAAAAGACCATAAATAATTATGTGTAATTAAGTTACAATATGGATAGTGCTGCATTTATGGTAACTGGATAATGTGGGTTAACATCCGGAGCTTTTCAAGCAAACTCAATGCAATACCAAAGTCAAGCAGCAAACAAGAGCATAGCGTTTGTTGGTAGAAGAGATTGTATCTGAAATACTGTGAATGCAGTAGAAACGATTGAGGAAAGAAAGGTGTTATACTAGAATTACGACAGACTGAACTTCCTACCAGTGATTTAAATCTTTTTCTGAAGATCAGTGGTTTTTATAACACATTTTCTTACAAACAACAGATTCAGCAGAGGATGGCACCAAGGCTTTAATCCTTCCGGAAAGCCTTCTTAAATAAGCACAAGTGATAAAACTGCTTGATATGCAAATGTAGCTTCAAAACAAAGCACCATAGGTGCACTCTCACTCTTCTTTATAATCAGAGTGAGCCCCTTGCTGCTGATCAGAATTCTTGGTCCTGATCCTCTTTCATATAAATTCCAGAAAGCTTCTCATTAGCAAATCAGGTGCCAGAACTGTGCAGCTCTAGATATTAGAGATATTTTTTATTAAAGTAATTGCAAAGACTAAAATTACTTTTAAGCCAACCTAATAATTTCTGGCTCAAGATTTTAGACAGTGTCAAAATAGTAACAGGACACACTGAAGTTTTTAAAGAGATTTTGAATATTATTTTCAAAACTTACAAATATCTGTGAAAAAAACAATTTTTGATGAAAAAAATTTTCCGTATTTACATTTGCTATTTCTCACCCTCCCTCACTTCATCCTAAACTTCTACATGTATAGATTTGTCAAAATTTACTTTTCAGGTTTGTTGATCAGAGAAGAAGTGAAATGAGAAAAATATAAATTAAATATACACAAAAAGTGACTGGATGACTCCAAGGCAGTTTCATTTACAGTAGAGGAAGTGAAAGGGTAAGGAAGAGCCATACAGAATTGCTGAGAGTTACATATCTGTACCTTTAGTAAAGAGGATCTTTGAGAAATTTTCTTATGCCTCCTGCAATGTATTTCTATGACAATCTCCCATCTAACACATCATCTCCCAATCACACAAACACATTTCATCAGCAAAAAAAAAAAAAAAAAAAAAAATCAGTAGAGATCTACATTGCTCATTGGTGATTTTGGAGTCAGATGTGTTCTTTTCAACATGAAAATAAATTTAAAATGTGTCCTTTTTGTCCTTCCTGTTTTCTATTTATATTTCTACTTTCTGTCTTTCTGTTTCTATATCTCTGAAAGTATGTTGTGTTTGTTTCCTCTTGAGAATATTCTATATTCTGAGATCTTGTTGTTTCTACTTTCATTTAACAATTTATTTCTTTTACAAAATGATGTGCAATAGTAAAAGTAAACATTTCACATTATAATTGATGAAATAATGTTAGCATGCATGTTTATATATGAAATGTCATATTTTAAGTTGTTTCATGAGGCTCCCAAATTGCTCTATATGATTTTAAAAAAATCAATAAAAACTTTAGAAAGGAAGGTTTGATCAGATTTGCCTTTTGCAGAGAGAACTTAGATTGCAGTGTGGACAATGCATAAGAGAAAGCACAAGAAGCAATGGGGAAAATGTAGATTAGCTAATGTGTTCAGCATTGACTGGAGGTCAGGAAAACGATGCTGTGGATCTGAACGAGAATGACATAAAAAGTGTGCAGAGGAAAATGTATGTTTGTGGGTGACATTGCTGGTGATATTTAGCAACGTAATAATGCGCCGTGATAAATCAGATATGAATGATAAGGAGAGGGAAGAGTTAAGGAGACTGTTTTCCAGGTTACATGCTTAAGTGGATAGAATCACCATAATCTGAAAGAGGAAGTAGAGTAGGAAAAAACATTTTGAAAAGGAGAGAAAGTAATGGCTATTTTGAAAGATTATAGTTGGTCCGTAAAACTACTCAGAAAACACTTTGAGATTAGACAAAAACTCTCAATTACAGAAAATACTAAAAAAAAAAAAAAACACATGAAAATCCCCCAGAAAAACCTTTTATCTAATTTTGACACTGAAATACAGTGATGAACAGTTTATACATATATTTCTGCTATGTTAAAAGTAGATTTTTCACTCCTAAGACTATATTTTTCAAATGGATGCAGTGAATTCCTATGTGTATGTATATGTGCTACATATGTGTGTGTGTGTGTGTATGTGTGTATACACTATACACATATATGTATGTGTGTATATGTATGTCCATTTGCATTATTATAAAGAAGTACCTGATAATGAGTAATTTATAAAGAAAACAGATTTATTTGTCTTATGGGCCTGCGGGCTTCACACAAAGCATGGTTCCAGCATCTGCTTCTTGTGAGGGCCTTGAGAAGCTTACAATCATGGTGGAAAGCAAACAGGAACCAGCATGTCACATGGTGAGAGAGGGAGGAGGTGGCAGCCTCCTTTAAACAATCAGAACTTGCATGAACTCCCAGAGGGAGAACTCACTTATTACTGTGAAGGCATCACAAAGCCTTTCATGAGGGATCTGCTTTCATGACCCAAACATCTCCCAATGGGCCTACCTCCAGCCCTAGAGGTCACGTGTCAACAGGCAATATGGAGAAGACGAAACATCCGAACCATATATTTCTGCCCTTAAACCCCCAAATCTCATATCCTTCTCACATTGCAAAATATAATCATCCCTTCCCAACAGTATCCCGGAGTCTTACCTCATTTCAGCATCATACAAAATTTCAAAGATCAAAGTTTCCTCTGAGACGCAAAGCCAGTTCTTTCCACCTATGAACCTATAAAACAAAAAACAAGCTATTTACAGGATACAATGGTGGTACACACATTGGGTAAACCTTCTCTTTCTGAAAGGGAGAAACAAGCTCTTTACAGGATACAATGGTGGTACACACATTGGGTAAACCTTCTCTTTCTGAAAGGGAGAAACAAGCCAAAAGAAAAGGACAACAGGCACCATGCAAATCTGAAACCCAGCAGTGCAATCATTAAATCTTAAAGCTCGAAATAATTTCCTCTGGGTCCTTGTCCCACATCCAGACTACACTGGTACAAGGAGTGAACTCACAATGCCTTGGGCAGCTTCACCCTTGTGCAGGGTAAAGGACCTCTCATGGGTTGGTGTTAAGTGCCTGGGGCTTTTCAAGGCTGTATCATTCTTGAGTCTGGAGGGTGACAGCCCCCTTCCTTCAGGTCTACTAATCAGTGACCTGATAGAGACTGTGTGGGAGCACCAACCCCACATTTCCCCTTGGCACTGTCTTCTGCCTGGGCACCCAGGCTTTGAAATAAATCCTTTGAAATCTAGGTAGAAGCTGCTAAACTTCACTCTTGCATTCTGTGCACCTGAAGGCTTAACACCGTGTGGAAACCACCAAGGCTTACAGCTTGCACCCTCTGAAACAGTGGCCCAAGCTGTGCTTGGGGCTCTTTGAGCCATGGCTGGTGCTGGAGCAGCCGGCATGTAGGAAGCAGAGTTCAAAGGCTTTGCAGGGCAACAGGGACCTGGGCCCAGCTCTCAAAGCCATTGATTGCTCCTGGGACCCTGGGCCTATGATGGAAGGGACTACCTTAAAAATTTTGGAAATGCCTTGAAGGCCTTTTCCCCATCTTCTTGGATATTAACACTTGGTTCTATTTTAGTAATGCAAATCTCTCTAGCAAGTGATTGACCCATAGCCCTCTTGGATTTTCCTGAAAGGGTTTTTTTCTTTCTCTACTGTGGGGCCAGGCTGCAGACTTTTATGCTTTGGTTCCCTTTAAATTATAAATCCCAACTTTAAGTCTTTCTTTGCTCCCATATCTAATTTACGCTGTTAGAAACAACCATGGCATATCTCAAATGCTTTGCAGCTTAGGAATTTCCTCTGTCAGATATCCTAAATCATCATTCTAAGTTCAACCTTTCACAAAGCTCTAAGATGAGGACACCAATGTATTTAAGTTAGTCGTTAAGATGTTACAAGGGCAAACTTTGTTCCAGTTCCCAATAAGTTTCTCATTTCCATCTGAGACTTCACCAGCCTGGTATTTACTGTTCATATTTCCATCAGCATTTGGTCACAGCCGTTAATCCAGTCTCTAAAATGTTCTAAACTTCCTGTCATTTTCCTGTATTCTTTTGAGACCCCAAAACTCTTCCAACCTCTGCCTGTTACCCAGTTCCAATGCTTCCACATTTTCAAGTATTGTTATAACAATACCACACTTTTGGATACCAGTTTTCTGTATTAGTCTGTCTGCATGGCTATATAGGAACTCCTAGGCACCCAGGCCTTGTGTCCTGGCTATAATGGTACTCCTTTATAGCCATGCCAACAGACGAATACAGAAAAGACTGGGTAATTTACAAAGAAAAGAGGTTTATTTGGCTCATGGTTCTGCAGGCTAAAAACAAAGCATAGTGCCAGAATCTGCTTCTTGTGTGGGTATCAGAAAGTTTACAATCATGGCAGTAGGTAAAGGGGAGATAGCGTGTCACATGGTGAGAGAGGGAGCAAGAGACAGAAGAAGGAAGTATCAGGCTGTTCTAAACAACCACAGTTCAAGTGAATTCACAGTGTGAGAACTTACTCATTACTGTGACATAGAACCAAGCTATTCATGAAGGATCCACTTCCAATACCCCAAAAGCCTTCCAATAGGCCCTTCTCCAACATTGGAGGTCACATTTCAACATGAGATTAAAAATGGACAAAATATCAAAGCCATATCCCTCTATTTATCAGTCTGTCTGTCTATCTATCTTCTATCTAATGATTATATATATGAGAGTGCATCTCATTGGCTTGATGAAGTAAGATTTGCTTCAGTGTTAAAATTACTCTCCTGTTTTCAATGTTGTTAAACACCTTAATGATCTTTTACTGTATATTCATCTTCTAAATGCACAAGCCAATTTGAACTTCATAGATTTTTAGTTTTCTTTTCTCTAGGTAAAGTACATGTCTAAATATAAACTGTATAAGTTTTCTGTTGTGGTAACAAATGATCACAACTTTAGTGGCTTAAAATAACGTGAATTTAGCAGCCTTATAATTCTTTAGTTTTGTACCCTCATAATTCTTTAGGTTAAAAGTCTAACGCAGGCTTACTGGGCTCAAATCAAAGTATTGGCAGGGCTGCATGGCTTTCTAGAAATTCTAGCAGAGAATCAGTTTCTTTGGATTTTCTAGTATATATAAAGACTCTGCATTTTTTGCCTGGTTGTCCCTTTCTTCTTTTGTCAAAGCCAGCAACATAGCATCTCACTGACCTCGACTGCATTGCCATAGCTCTTTCTCTGACTCTGCTGTTCTATCTCCATTTTCCACATGTAAAGGCCTCTGTGATTACATTGGGCCCACCTGGATAATTCAAGATAATTTGCCCATTTTAAGGGAGTTGATAGGCAAATTTAATTCCATCTGCAGACTTAGTTCCCCTTTGTCATATAATGTAACACATTTTCATGTTCTATGCATTAGGATATGGATACCTTTTGAGGGTCTTTATTATGCCTATTACACAAGTCTGTTGAACATTTAGATTATCTGTCTGTATCCTATTATTATTATTATTATTTTTAGAAAATAGAGTTAAACCAATTCCTAATCTCCTTCCATGTCTGTGGTAGGCTGCCTCTGTAATGGCCTTCAAAAATCTCCACATTCCACTGGGTGCAGTGGCTCACGTCTGTAATCCCAGCACTTTGGGAGGCTGAGGTGGACGGATGGTGAGGTCAGGAGTTCAAGACCTTCCTGGCCAACATAGTGAAATTCTGTCTATATTAAAAATACAAAAATTATCCTGGCATGTAATCCTAGCTACTCAGGAGGCTGAGGCAGGATAATTTGCTTGAACCTGGGAGGCAGAGGCTGCAATGAGCTGAGATCACACCACTTCACTTCAGTCTGGGTAACAGAGCAAGGCTCTGTCTCAGAAAAATAAAAAATGAAACTCCATACTCAGTTATCCACATCCTTTTGTAATTTCTCTCCATCCCTCTGTTTTCTAATGTGAGTTGAATTTACTTCCATTGAGCAATATAGAACAGATATGAAATCTCACTTCTGAGATTGGATTATACAAAGACTGTGGCTTTTATGTTGAGTGCCCTCTCCTAATCTGCTGCTTTCTTCTTCACTTGCTTTGAGGTCAGCCCGCAGTTGTGTTGTCATTTACCCTATGGAGTGGCTGACAGGGCAAGTAACTAATGTCTCTGGCTAAATACCTTAAAAATCTGAAGCCTACCAAGAGCTATATGAGTGAGTTTAGAAGTAAAATCTTCCTCAATTGGGATTTGAGATTGAATACTGTAGCTCAGATCAATATCTTAGTTGCAGTTTTATAAGAGACAGAGTTTAAATTTCATGAACAAGGTGCTTAAGTAAGCCATGACCAAATTTCTTACCCATGGGAACAGTGAAAATTAAGAAAAAGTTTCTTGTTTTAAGCCACCCAATTTTGGAATATTTGTTATATAGCAATAGATAAATAATGCAGATTTTTGTATCTGAAAGTAGGAAGCTGCTTTAACAAATGCTGAGAAATATAGGCATGGCTTTAGATCTAGGTAGTGAGCAAAAGCTGTAAGGATTTTAAGAGGATATAAGAGAAATTCTAAATTACATTGGACAGATGAGAAATATGGATTTTCGGTATGCTGGTGAGAACCAGAAAGACAGTGAGTAACTTATTACTGGACCTGGAGGAAGTATCCTTTCTTTGTAGATCAAAAAGCTTACCACCACTATTGTCTACAATAATGTGGACCTGGACTGGAGGAAGTATCCTTTCTTTGTAGAACAAAAAGCTTACCACCACTATTGTCTACAATAATGTGGACCTGGACAGCCGAAAATGTAGCCAAATAATTTGTTGTGATAGTTAAGGATATTTATAAGCAAAGTATTTATGGTGCAGCCTAGTTTATTCTTACTGCTTCTAGTAAAATGTGAGAAGAGAGAGAAAATTTGTAAATAATTTTTTAAAAAGATATAACTTTATGCCTTTAAAAATTCTCAGAATTTTCAAATGGCAAAGACAATAAAACTAAGAAATGCCTTCTAAACAAAGTTCAAACTTAAGAGCGCTGCCAGAAAGTCTGGTCTAGAGATGAAGCCAAATTTCTGACTCATATATTCCCTCACTCAGGCAATGTGGACTACAAGAAGCTAAAAGCTCATTGGGAAAAGATTTGTGGTTATAGCTTGTGTCTAATGAGACAAACCCTGTGTGTGATATACATAGGAAGTTCATGAAGTTTTGAGAAAATTATATTGGGAGAAACATTGTCAGCTTAAACTGATAAGGGGAGATACAGTACAAAATGGGAAAAAAAAGGCAGAAGATGTCTCCAAGTTCTATTGGCACCAAGCTAACTGAGAAACTACTCATCTGCAAACCAGAGCTTCCTTTCTTGCAAAAGGGAGACTTGCTCAGAGGGTGAAATCAAGAGAGTAACTCAGAGCTGTGGAAAACTGTTTCTTGATAATGAGATCTAAGCAGAAAACTTCCAGAAAACTTTCAACGTTCTTTTTTTGCTTGAATTTAAAAATTGATATAGACTAGTGATGTTTTTACAACCCTCATTTTATGTTTAGAACCAGCTAACACGTTCTTTATGTCATAGTTGCACAGATTTAAAGGAATGCTATACAAAGGGAAATAATTATGGATTTTGTCTGAGAAAACATTCACTCTTGAGCATGGTTTAAATAATGACATGCTGGACTGTGAGTGACATCTTTATTTGGGTGAGACTTTTGGGGGTATTTCTCACCCTTAAAATTGTAAGATAATAGGGTCGGGCGTGGTGGCTCAAGCCTGTAATCCCAGCACTTTGGGAGGCCAAGGCAGGTGGATCACGAGGTCAAGAGATGAGACCATCCTGGTCAACATGGTGAAACCCCATCTCTACTAAAAATACAAAAATTAGCTGGGCATGGTGGTGCATGCCTGTAGTCCCAGCTACTCAGGAGGCTGAGGCAGGAGAATTGCCTGAACCCAGGAGGCGGAGGTTGCGGTGAGCTGAGATCGCACCATTTCACTCCAGCCTGAGTAACAAGAGCGAAACACCGTCTCAAGAAAAAAATAAATTGTGAGATAATAAATGTTTGCTATTGTAAGCTGCTAAATTTGGGATAATTTGTTATATAGCAATGATCGCTAATATAATGCGTTATCAAATCTGTCACCCTATACTGAAATTCAGGAGAAAAATCATCAATAATTTAAAAAGTTTTCAAGTTTTCTTATCTTTAATATCTACCAATTATCTTGGCATCAGCAGGCCTTTTCTAGGCTTTAAAAACAGTTAACAAACTTCTAAATCCCAAAAGTTATCTTTTCTGCTGACGCTGAAGTGGTTCTAGTTTGCAAATACCTCTCATAATATTTTAAAAATTGTATATTTTTCTCCATCCTGAACTCTATTACATGCTAGGCTATGAGTCCTTAACCCTACAAATTTTGTATTCCACCTCTGTGACCTTATCACCAAGCAATATTGGCAATGGATAGTGCTCAATAAATACATATTTAAAAAATTAGTGAGCGAACAGGTAAACATATGCCGTTTATTGTTAGAAATAAATGCAAAATAATCCCAAACATTTCTTGATCTTAATGAAACTCCCTTCACTTTTTCTTCTAAATCATACACATTTTTATACCTTTGATTATTAGTGTATTATTATTTATTTCATTTTCACACGGGTCGCAGTTTTTGATAATCAGGGATCCCTCTTTTATTTTGTTTCTTTGCTGTATCTTTCCTATACTTCTAATGGAAAATACCAAAGAGTTTTTCCTTTTTGCACTACTTTTATTTTTAAAACATACCTTTGAAAAGATTGTCTTTATCATTATTTTATAGACGATATCCAATTCCAACCTTAATTCATTGTTAGAAATCATTTTGGCTTTTTGAATTATTTATTAGCCTCTTTTAAAGTTTTGATTTGCCCATACATTTTAAATTCAGTAATTCTACATGAATGTCTGATAAACCTGTCATTTTAAAATTAATTTTTTTTTCTGTCCTTCAGTTACACATCCTGGGTACCAGGTGGGGTGATGGAGCATTACTACTTTGATGGCTGTCTTATTTATTATCTTTCATGTACCCACTAGTTTCCATTCCGAACTTTAAATAAGTTCTTTGTAACATTTTTCTATGATTTATTATTTAGAGTAAATTTGTTTTAAATAAAATATTTGCATTTTAACCTTTTCTCGGGAAGTCACGTTTATTTTTATTGACATATCTTTAAACTTACTTTGTAAAGCATAATCATTAATCTTCACACTATATTGTCACAAGATGTTGTCTTACTCTGTTAAGGCTGCTATATCACAATAAATACCCTAGACTGGGTGGCTTATCAACAACAGAAATTTATTCCTCATGGGTTTACAGGCTGAGAAGTTCCAAGATCAAGCACCAGCTGCTTCGGTCTCTGATGTCATCTATTTTTTGGTTCATAAGCAGTGCCTTTTTGTCATGCCCACCCATAGTGGAAAGGGGAAAAGCAGCCCTGTGGGACCTCTTTCAGAAGGTACTAAACTCATTCATGTGGGCTCTACTAGTGACCTAATTACTTCCCAATGGCCCACCTCTGAATCATCACATTTGCCATTAGTTGTCAGCATATGAATTCGAGGGGACATAAACATTCAGGTTATAACAACAAATATCAATAATACAGCTTTTTAGTGTGTGTCTATTCTTCACAGCTTCCAACATGTTGTAACAGAAGAATTTATATGGGAGAAATCTGTTGACCACTTATGAAAAACTGACAAATTAGTTCTTATTTTGAAATTAGCTTATTATTTTTTTTATAGTGCTGGTGATTCTCTTACATTTCTGATAGATATATCCCATCTATTAAGGATAGGACTAGTATTCTTAATGTGTTATGTATTCTAATATTAAAGATAAAATAACATCTCCTACGCTTCTCCCTTAATATTAAAATATTAATGCATTTTTAAAAATTGTACATATTCCACATGTAATTATATTAGCAATATAAGTAATTAAGTTGTAAATATTATGGATCCATTGAATTATAATATTCCCAATCTCTATTTCCTTCTTTTACCAGTATAAGTGAGAATTTATCAAATTGAGAAGTTATATAGAGACAAGATATCTTTTCTTTCTAATTTTAGAGAGTGATTAAATTCACTAATAAGTATAGGGCAAAAATAGTATCTACTAAGTTTAATTTATGCAATATTATTTATTACGAATTTATTCATAGGGTCACACAATCACAGCTAATCGTCAATTAAATTTAGAATCACTGTGTACCTACAGATACTCTACCTTTATCATGTATTTGAATACTAATTGCAAGTACTTTTATTTCTTGACAAAGAAAGCCTCTGAGGCTTATTTTTTTCTGCTTCCATGAAATTGTCTGTCCAATTATTATAATAATAATAATTCAGGGCCAACTATTCACCCAAATAAAAATCCTGAGGACTAAGGCCTCATATATAAGGCCAGTTACTCAGATAAACCAGGAAGTATAGTTATAGCTTCACTAAAAATGGAGTAATGGAATATGTGTAGAATTGCTAAAGCCAGTGTACTTGGAGTATAGTGAGTGAAGAGATGAATGGAACTAGGTAAGTCTAGAGGTAAGCAGGGACCAGATATGTAAGACATGTAAGCCTAGTTGAAATAAAAATAAAAAGAATCTTATGCTAACGAAAATGTGACATTATCAAACAATTTAAGAGAATGCTTTCTGTGTAAGGAATGAATGAAAGAAAAGTAACAGTGAAATCAAGAAAAATAGAGTAAGAGGCTAAAGAGATAATTGCTAGAAATGCAGGGGGGATAAGATGATTCAAAATATATTTTGGATTAGAATAAATAGAATGTTTTAGCAGATTGGAGGAGAAAAAACAGGGAGAAGGAGATGTCAAGGAAGACTCAGTTTTCTGTAGAATTTGGGTGGATAGAGGTGATAGTAAATTAGATGGGAAATATTAGAGATAAAATGGATTTAAATGGTGGGCAGGGATCACAAATTAAACTCTGAAAATACATTTAGGATATCTGAAAGAGAGTGATAGGTTACTGTTAGATTAGTTTAGAAGAGGTCTGTTTAGAACATTTGCGAGTTGGAAATTTGATGGTATCGCAAGTCATCAGAGATAAGCAAAGCTAGTAAGATGTACCAGGATGGTGAAGAGAGTCCAGGACTAATTTTTAAGTAACTCCAGCATTTATAGGATGGGTAGTGCTGAATAAACCAGTGAAGTAGATTAAAAACTCCCCAAATTGAAATACTCTAAGCTAATGAGAAGAAATTATATACTATCGTTTCTAAGAGTGCTCTGAAATTAAATGCCTTAGATACAAATAATGGGCTTCATATTTACTGAATGCAGGTTTAAAGTGAAGTAGGCTTACTTAATGCCTTTATTCAGCAGTTTCCCAGCGATAAACAGTGACAACTAAATTGCCCACTGTAGGGAGCCAGTTCTATGTCACCCATGGGTACCCCGAGTTCGGTGGCAACAAAGGAATGAGAGAAAGACAGATTAAGAGAAAAAGTGGAACCAGAGAGCCATCGCTTCATTACTCTGGAGGTGACAGTGAAGGCCCGGAGCTCTGATCATCCACACTATTTATTGATTACAATCACTTTGATCTCCGGGATAGGGGTTGAGTGATGGTGGATGAATCCGTGAGCCGGAACTGGTGTGTCATTCTAAGGATTGATAACAGTGGCTGTTTGAAATTTCACAAACAAGAACATGTGGTTATCTTTAGCTTATTATCTATGTGCAGCTGGTGGAACTCGGGCCTTACAAGGAGCCTACAAGTCAGGTTACATCATAGTGCTATGAAGGGTTTTATGTCCTTGAGCATGATGTCTGTGGTAACAGAGCCTAAGTCACTCTGCACCAGAACATGAGGAATGGAGAGGCCTTCCTCCTCAGAGGCCTCCTGCAGCCTTCCACAGTTTGTGGTTCCTTGTTTATGTGTTACTAATAACCCATTTATGTAGGCACCCTGTAAGTCCTTTCTCCTTTGCAGATTTTCCCAACAGCCCATCTCACAAAATTAATGACATGACTAGAAGGCGTATATGTTTGTAATTTTTGTTTACCCAATAATCTTAATGTATAGAACAGACTAAGCATATAATAATAGATGCTAAAGTCACAATTATATTAATAATTACTGAAACTTGTGTACTAAGGCTTATTTGTGACTTCAAGTAGAAGGAATATAGTGGAATTGGGGGGCAGAATTAAGAATAAAAGTGCTCCAAGGGTCAATGAGAATGAGAATATTAAGAGTGTACACACCTGCCTTGGTGGTTTGCTGCATCCATCCCCGTAATCTACATTAGTTATTTCTCCTAATGTTATCCCTCCCTAATCCCCCACCTCCTACTTTCCCTCCCCCAGCACCCCCACCCCCCAACAGGCCCTGGTGTGTGATGTTTCTCTCCCTGTGTTCATGTGTTCTCATTGTTTGACACCCACTTATGGGGTGAAAACATGTAGCAAACCACCCAGGCATGTGTGTACCTATGTAATAAACTTGAACGTTCTATGCATATACCGCAGATGAAGCTGGAAACCATCATTCTCAGCAAACTGAGACAAGAGCAGAAAACCAAACATGACATGTTCTCACATGGAACATGGGAGGGTGTTGTCAAAGGAGATTAACATTTGAGGAAGGCAACCCACCCTTAATCTGGGTGGACACAATCTAATCAGTGGTCAGCATGGCTAGAATATAAGCAGGCAAAAAAAAAAAAAAATGAAACGAGAGACTGGCCTGGCCTCCCAGCTGACATCCTGTGCTGGACATTTCCTGCCCTTGACCATTGAACTCCAAGTTCTTCAGTTTTGGAACTCAGACTGGTTCTCCTTCCTTATCAGCCTGCAGATGGCCTATTGTGGGACCTTGTAATCCCGTGAGTTAATAAACTCCCATATATTTTCAATTTATATATATAATATTTGATTCATTCTGTCCCTCTAGAGAAACTTGATTAGTAATTTTACCTTATATCCTATTGGAACATAGGAAGACACATAGTATTCCAAATAAATATGTAAAACATGTACTACTTTAGATGATGAGGTCTATGGAAAGAAGTAAAATCAGGAGTGAGGATAGAGAAGTTTAGAAGTTTACTTTTAAATAGGATGATCAGAGTAGGTTTCAGAAAATGTGAAATTTGAGGGGGATAAAGGATAATGAAGATATCTGGAGGATGGACATTGTAGACCATTGAAGTCTAAAACCCCTAATGTGAGAATATGTCTGAAGTATAGGAGACAGGAGGTTTCTGCAGTTCCAGCACAGAGAGCTGTTTTCACTATAAGTGACACACAGAGACATGAGAAGTGTATGAAGAGAGAGGAACAACATGGTTTTGATTATATTTTACAGAAGTCTTCTGACTGCCATATTAAAAATACACTGAAGTAGGAAAGGATGGAATGGACAGACCATTTAAAGAAGAACTAGGATTTTTGGATTGGAGGTACTAATGAATTTAAAAAATTGAAATAATCCAAGCTTGATCCAGAGTGACAGTAGTAAATTTAATAAAAATGGAACTCTGGATATGTTTTTAGCATGTGTGAAATGACATTATGGGTATGTTTTAATAGTAAAGTATGTAGAATTTAGGTAATTGAGTGAGGATAGCGAGAAAAAATAGGATTGGAGATGACTGATATATTAGGCTGAATAACAAGCATGGAAACTTCATAATTTAGATAAAGGATTTTGAAGATGCAGGTGGAGAGTGAATGACGATTGTGCATTCTCTTGTTAAGTAAAAAATATCAATTAGATATTTGGGTCAACATGTAAAGTATCAAGTTGTATATATTAGTCAAGAGTTTAAAGAAAAGTTTTAGTCTAAATAATATAAACATTATAAGGCATTGTGTAGAAGGCATTTAGAGTCATGAGACTGGATGAGATCACTGAGAAATCGTGTGTAGACAGAACAAATTCAAGGACTGGTATGTGGGGCACTTCAAGTATTTGAGGTCAAGAAAATGAGTGCCAAGCAACCAAAGTGTCTGAAAAGAAGCAGTGATTTCATAAAGGAAGAAAAACAGTTCAGTGTAGTGCCCTTGAAACCAAATACAAGAGTGTTTTCAGAAGGAAACGAAGACATGAACCAAAAATGTCAACCATCACTGATAGGTGCAGTGAGATGCTGAGAACGGAGCTTTGGATTTAATAAAGTGAATGTAATTAGTGAAAACTTGAATGGTCTGGGCTCAAGAGAGAATAAAGCTGAAGAAATTAAAAACAATTGTCTGTAGAGTTTATCTTTAAAAGGACAGGTAAATGAAAAGGGAAATGGAATCACCATATTTATGGTCATAAAAATGTCCAGTTCAGATGGGGCACTTGATGTAGAGAGAGGAGGAAAGTCAGTGCAAAAATTATTTTTGACATATGAGGCAAAGTCACCTGCTGAGATGGACAGGGAGGGGGGAAGAGTAAAGCTTAAGAATCATCTTGATCTCATGAAATATATATCGCAGAGAATGGGAGAAAAAAATATTACCAGAGCAATCTAGTAAAACGCTGTTGAAATCCTGGATCCAGTTCGAGATCATGAAGTGTAATGATGCCAGTATCACTGATTATGTGAGTCTCCTCCAGTAATGATTACCGTTGTAGTAAGTCATGAAGAAGGCAGATTGTGGTGCTATTTTTGGTAATAAGAAGGGGAAAGGGTGTTGGGAAGCTGAGGGTAGATGTTAGGCCATGATTGTACAGGTTTATTATGATGTTGTAGTTCAACATGAACAGCGGTGAAGACAGTAATGAGATGATGGGCAGAGTAAAAATGGGAAGGTCACTGGAATATACGAAATGATGAAGTTAAAAATTTCTTGCAGTGGAACTTGGGAAAGTGGAGAGAAAGGCCCGGTTTCCACTAGAGACTAGGACTGTTGAATTCATCATTCCGAGGTGAGACAAGTGATGAGAGCACAGCCCAAGAGTGTGGCCATGAGAACAAGGGCAGGGAAAGGTGACCTGTGATAAAAACAAAAACAAAACAAAACAAAACAAAACAAAACAAAAAAACTCAAGAAATTTGAGAGGATTCTGGCCTTGTTTTTTTAGAACCATGGCAGAATCAAGAAATGAGAAAGAAGATTATTTTCATTCTAAAATTTTTAGTTAAATAACAGAAAATTATGGTTTAACAGTATTGTAGTAGTGAAGAGGAGACGAGGAGATGGCTGAACAACATGAATTAAATTTCCTTCTCTTTATAAAGACACCTATTGTTGGCTGAACAAGACTCAGTGGCAGGAATGCTTGAAATTGAAACTTCATTTCGTGACCAGCTGGTGGTGTTTGCTACAATAAATGTAGCTGGTGCTTCCCAGAAATGAGTACATGCTTATATCACCTAGAACCTTTTAAAAAGATGCCTAAACCAGTTCTTATCACCAAAAATCTTCGTTTAATTGATCTGATGTGGGGCTTAAAGACAAGTGATTTTAACCTAGTGCGAGAGTCACGTTGTACCTCATTCTGCCATGCGTTGTGACATTTCCTCCTCCAGATACTTTGTGGTCACCTGGTTAGACATGTCACCTAAGACCCATAAGTACATTTTGTTAGACATCAGATAGGACCTATTCAGGCTGTTTCCTCCTGCTATGTTGCCTTTCCAATCATTTCTTGTGTATGATCTCTAAACCTACATCCTGGAAATTCTCTGTTTCCAATGGATTTCCAAAGCACTTTATAGACATTACCTCAAAGCACATTTTTTTCTATGTCAAATTGCAGTTTTAATGTACACATAAACAGACTTAATGAAAATCTACACTGAGGATATTAAATTTTATCCTTGAATCTCCTAAAACTCCTAACATAGTATTTTGCACTCAGAAAGTGCTTATTAAATATTTGCTGAATGAGTAAATGTATCTTTGAGTCTAATGAGTGGCATTTGCCTGTGTTAGAAGTAGTTGGCTTTTTGGATGAAATTTTATGTATTATTAAATTGTATCAAGATCTAACTTAGAGTAGCTATGTGATTTATTTTCAGCTATTGTGAAACAAAGTGGTAGTCAGTAAATGTTTGAATTACCTATTTTACAATTGCAATAAATTTTGGAGGTGATTTTTAAATAGGTTTAGATTACAAAAAAATGCCTTTAACTGACTAAGCAATATCTGCTTTAACACTATAAAAACTAATGAGCCTAAAAACCTGTCCTATCTGTGAAATTATTTAACTTTTAAATTTTGGCTCAACAATTGAAAGCTAGTTCATTCCAGTTTCCTGAGTTAAGCATTCTGAGGTAATAGTTAAATACTGAGATGTCGTAACTTTGGTCTTTGATGTAATGTGCTGGGATATCAGTTGCATAGGCGCATCTGAAAACATCAGCAATATAAAACTAATATTCTATTCCTTTAATAGCAAGTCTTTTTGTAAGTTTCTAGTGCAATTTAAAAGAATCAGTTTAAAATGTCTTCTTTTTGATCGAATTTTTTTTTTCTTTTTTTTTTTTTATCTTTAGTAGAGACAGGGTTTCACCATGTTGACCTGGATGGTCTCGATCTCTTGACCTCATGATCCACCCGTCTCAGCCTCCCAAAGTGCTGGGATTACAGGCTTGAGCCACCGCGCCCGGCCGAAATTTTTTACATATAATTTTACCTTGAACCCAAATATCTCTACATCTTTTATATACAGCAAAGGGCAATGCCATGGTAGCACTGTCAGAAAAGCAGTAAAGATAAAACTAAATTCACCAGCTTTTCTTATTAATCCTGTTTTCAAAATTGCTTAGAAACCCGTCAGAAAGACTGCTGTTTACAAGATTACCAAATTGGTGGAAAACATTGAAACATTAAAATGTTGAACTGCTATAGTGTCTCATAAGCACATTCATAACAAAAGGCAGAGCCAATTAAAAAAAATAAATTCCTCGTGTACTTTAAGATAAATTGCTGCAAGCCAACCAGTAAAAATAATAGAGATGTCAGAACAGCATAATTTCTGTGCACAAACCAAAGCATAGCCAATATAATAATAGAAAGATCTCCTGAATAAATACCTAGTCAGAAATTAACTGTAGGGGAAAATACATTTATTTAGAGCTCAGTTAGTTCATGGAAACAAATGTCTTCTTCTAAGTTTGTAATATTTGACAAGGGAAAGATTATAGTTCAGCCACGACCTCCAATAACTTAAAATATTTGAAGCTTTAGACCTTGCTCAGTTAAATGAGTTACCCAAATGTTCACCTTTCACAGATTGATAACCTGGCTATGGACTAGGGCACTTGGCTATCTGTAAACTGATGAATGATTAAGGCATTTAACTTGATAGATCAGGGTCTTTTGCTAAATAAATTAAATTAAATAGGAGTAACTGAGCAAGCTGTTGGCTGGTCTAATGGGTATTTGTCAAATTAATCTCAGTCAGTGAGTGGGAAGAGATGTGTTCCAATTCCATTCTCTTCACTGAGGGACAAAGTATGTTCTTGAATTCTGATGGCTGCAGAGCATTCCCTTAGATAAGTGAAATACAAAATCACCCGACGCAGAAGTTAGAGCTGCCTTTCAGCCAGGTAAAGCTGTAAACATGAGCTCAATATGTACCAATTGCTATTACAGGATATCATATGTGGAGCCACAATAACAGGAGCATCCATGCAGATCCTTTGATTTGTGAAACTGAGGAACAGAGGTTCACCTGGTTGAAGAAGACACATGGGATTTAAGAGAAATAATTTTTTCTTGAAGCGAATATTATAGAGATGCTTACAGGAGGTTGTGCCTTAACCTCAAATCGGCAAAAAGAGGTAGAAGGATTACAATTTCATAGAAGGGAAATTATGAGAATCAGTCATGTCACAGGGATTATTTCTGGAACACAGGGCGCTTCAGGTGGGCCAGGAATGATTCAGTAATGCATGCGGAATACTCATAGAAACAGTAAGAGTTTTTTTTGTTGTTGTTTGTTTTCTAGAACTGAAACATAAATAGGAAAATGAGATGAGTAGAGGGCTTCATTGTGGGTAATTTTTCTAGAACTGAAACATAAATAGGAAAATGAGATGAGTAGAGGGCTTCATTGTGGGTAATTTAGTATGAACTAGGTAATCCAAGGTAGTTATCTTACTCTCATTTTCTATGATTAGAAAAAAAATATGCAGTGTTGTTTCTCGATGCAGCTAAACCTTGCTTGTCTTCTATTCAAGGTGTCATTAACTCACTAGTGTTATCTCACTTTGCCTGTTTATATGATTAAGTGACTGATTACAGTGTTAAATATTTTCCCCACATGCCAGCAGCCAAAACTACAGTACTGTTCTCCCAAAACTCATGCAATCCTAAATGTTATGGCTCTGGTTTCTGCCACAAATGTCTTCTCTTTTTCTTTTTAGAAAAGCTAACTATGATAGTTAGCCATCTTCTTGCTCACCTATACAATGTTATATTTGTAAGTGGGTTAAATGTATCTATTTCTGACCATTTTTAATCAATGACCCCATGGTAGAGATTTAAAACTCACTGATTGTTTAATAATGAAGATATTTGGAGTGACTAAGATATTTGGTCTCAGTATTACATAAATGTGACCTGCTATCTACTCTGTATACCTTTATGCCCTTTTAATATTAATTCAAACTGTATAAAGAAGTTAGAGGGGGAACTGCTGACTCAGGAGAGACTTAGAATGCTGCTCAATTTATGTCATTTCCTCTGCTCAGCATCTCCTTCTAATCAGCTCCATGCTGGGATGGACATTATCATCTCTGAGACTGATAAAGGATAGCTTGCCTCCTGCTGTCTGCTTCCTCTTAATCTCCTTTTCCATAATCAGAGAGCCTACAGAAAGTATAGTCAATGGCTTACAAGTGTCTGCAGACCAAACTGATTTCTGGAGAGAAACATCCTAACGGCTGAACCCATTCCACCATGTGCTCCTAATTGGCTCCAACATGCCTGTTATAGTCGTTTTGCCTATTTTTTTTCCCTCCTAACATTTTGTGAGTAAATTTGGTTTTGTCAGATGATGGCATTCCGGACACACCATCCCAAAATACAGCTCCTTGACACTTGAGAAACAGCAGAAAGTCTCTCTAACTTCCTTTCTACCTCTCCCCTGAAGCAAGGCAGAAAAGAATTTTCTGACCTTCCTCTAAAGTAGATGGTAGGCTTTAATTCTAGAGGTACTCTCTTTATAATACAGAGGAAAATAACTTCTTTATTTTCTAAGACATAGAGATGCCAGAAAGAATCTGAACAAAGACCTTGCTTGGCTCCCAGCAGTTTATTATCATTACCGTGAGATCATATTCCTTTATCCTCCAGCCGTACTTCTACAGTGACTGTCCATAAAAGTACGTAGGTTTTACTCTTTCTTTGGGTATTCTTTCCTGAAGGTGAAACTACCTTTGCAAAAATTATAATAGTAAGAAAATTATGACAGTGAAAGAAATCTGCTGTAACTGTTCCTTTAACCTCAAAATCTTGCCTTCAGCCTCCAAACAGTCCTTATCCATTCCTGAGTGTAGGCCAAGCTAACTATAAGAGGAATTTAGTTTATAATTTAATTTTGAAACAAAGATGATAACAGTGCTTTCTTGAAACAAACCGCCTTCTTACCAACGGAGCAGACAATCATCCTTATAAAACTAACAAATTAGCCACAAAATTAGAAATTATGATTTAGGAGTCACGCAGTTGGAGACTATAAGATTGCTAACCTCCCAGTTGCTCCTGTGGATGCATCACTACTGTAAAACTTAAGACTGAGGTTTGAGGTATTTTGAGGTATTTTTCAGACCTTGCATTCTGATGGATCAGCTGGTGCCACCCGGATAAATAATCTGGCTCAACTGGTTATGTGATCCCATCCAGGAACAGAAGACAGAAAAAAAACCCACTTTGACCCTCACTGTGATTTCACTTCTGGCCTGCACAACCAGCACTACCACTCCCAAGTCCTCAACCTGCCAAATTATCCTTAAAAACCTCAGTCTCAAAATTTTCAGGGAGATTGACTTGAATAATCAAACTTCATCCTCCCATTTAGCCAGCTCTGCCTGCGTTAAACCCTCAGCTCTACCTGGTCAGTAGGCAAGAGGAACCCTTTGGGCAGTTACAAAGGCTCCTGTGTTACATAAAATTTGCATTAAATAAATGTGCATGCTTTCTTTTATTAAATTCTCTTGTAATAAGGGTCTCAACCATGAACCTCATGTTGAATGAGAAAAACAAAAAAAAACAAAAAACTCCTCTCCATTACATGGGACATACAAAAGGAAAGACTGCGGTCACCGCTTTTCAAGTCTGAAGATCGTTAAATCTGTTAGATCTCTGCTTTGCCTTTTCTGAGAGGTCTTCTAGAAGGACTGATGTTTGCTTGGCAGTCTTAGTACTCTGAAATGTTTGTTCGTCAATATTCCTTGTGGCTGAGGTTGGACAGATTTTAGCTCTGTTCTTACCTTGATGGTTACTTAAACTTCGTTGCTTTATTTTGTCACACGGCTTATGTAATCTTTTTAGTTGTTTCTCACTACTATAAGTACTGCTACCTAATTATGCATTCAGCAAATATTTATTGACTGCTCTCTACTAAGAACCATGTTATATATATCTTGGGCTTACAATGGTAAGCATGTGAAGGCCCTGCCCTCTTTAAGTTTTCATTAACCAAATTTTATAGTGTGACATGTAAATTTTACAAAATAATATGTGGAATAAGGAAAAGTACATATTGACAAGTATGTATGGTATGTACAAGTATGTATTAGCAGATGTTACGGCACCTGGAGACTAGGAAAGGCTTCAAGAAAAAAATGGTAATGGAGCAGAACTCTGAATGCATAGTAAGAATTAAATAAATGGAGGAGAAAAGAATGCACAAATATACTTTAGTAGAAGGAAGCATGAGTTATTTAAGAATTTATCAGAAGCAGTAACAGAGCAAAAGATGAAGAAATTGATAGAAATAAGGCAATATAGAAATCAGCCATGGGAGGATTAATAAGCCATGTTAGGAATTTAGGACTTTTCCCTGAATCACAGTAAGTCAATGAAGCATTTTATGCTGAATTTGGGGAATATAATCAGAAGATGTTTCTGGGTGCAGCATGGAGAATAGGGAAAAGAGAAGATACAGGATGCCCAGACAGCAAGCTTTTGCAGTAATGAAGGTTAGAGATAACAGTAGATTAGAATAGGTTAGTGGGTATAGAATTCATTGGCAAGAAAAAAAAAAAACAGATTCAAGAAACATGTAAAGAGCTATATCAATACATTGTGGATAGACTGGTTAGGGATATGAAGGGTGTGGTGGGGGAGAAGTCTGTGCGGAGGATATCACCCAGTTTTATGAGTTGTGTCATTCTCTGGGATGGGGAGCCTTGGGATTGTTCAAGACTTATAGATCATGAATTCTGTTTTGGACATGTTGAGTTGGAGATACCTTCGAAAAAATTAAGTTAAGATAAAAAGGGAAATGGTAAATATGTAGGTTGCTAGTTTAGAAAGGAGGACTAGGCCAGAGAAAATGAAGTATGAGCTAGTCACTTATATATGGTAATTAAAGCTGTTCTCATCTGTGTTATGATTTATTAACATGGACTCATTTATTCCTTGTGACCATTCTGTAAGGACTATTATAATTTTAAACTAAAATTTTAAATTTAAAACTGAGACAAATATAGGCTGAGTTTTTGCCACGATGGCAAAACTGGTGTTAGAGCTAAATTTTGAACCAAGGCAGATTGGAAAAGGGATTAATATTCTTTTTTTTTATATTTGTTTTTCTTTAATATTTAGTCTCTTTTACAAATGTTTTTAAATGATTATTTTTATAATTTTTAAAATATATATATTTTTTTCATTGTACTTTAGGTTCTGGGGTACATGTACCGATTATGCAGGATTGTTGCATAAGTACATATGTGGCAATGTGGTTTGCTGCCTCATCCCCCTGTCACCTATATCTGGCATATCTCTGCATTTCATCCCTCCCCAACCCCCCTACCCTGTGCTGTTTCTCCCCAAGTCACCCCCAACAGACTGCAGTGTGTGATGCTCCCCTCCCTATGTCCGTGTGTTCTCATTGTTCGATACCCACCTATGAATAAGAATGTGTGGTGTTTGATATTCTGTTCTTATGTCAGTTTGCTGAGAATGATGATTTCCAGATTCATCCATGTCCCTAAAAAGGACACAAACGTATTGTTTTTTATGGCTGCATAGTATTCCATGGTGGATATGTGCCACATTTTTCTTGTCCAGTCTATCACTGATGGACATTTGGGTTGGTTCCAGGTCTTTGCTATTGTAAACAGTGCCTCAATGAACATATGTGTGCATATGTCTTTATAATAGTACAATTTATAATTCTTTGGGTATATACCCAGTAATCGGATTTTTGGGTCAATTGGAATTTCTATTTCTAGGTCCCTGGGGAATCGCCACACTGTCTTCCACAATGGTTGAACTAATTTACACTCCCACCAGCAGTGTAAAAGTGTTCCTATTTCTCCACATCCTCTCCAGCATCTGTTGTCTCCAGATTTTTTAATGATTGCCATTCTAAGTGGCAAGAGACGGTATCTCAATGTGGTTTTGATTTGCATTTCTCTGATGGCCAGTGATGATGAGCATTTTTTCATATGTTTGTTGTCCTCATATACGTCTTTTTTTGAAAAGTGTCTGTTCATGTCCTTCACCCAGTTTTGAATGGGTTTGTTTGTTTTTTTCTTGTAAATCTGTTTTAGTTCTTTGCAGATTCTGGATATTAGCATTTTGTCAGATGAGTAGTTTGCAAACATTTTTTCCCATTCTGTTGGTTGCCAGTTCACTCTAATGATTGTTTCTTTTGCTGTACAGAAGCTCTGGAGTTTAATTAGGTCCCATTTGTCTATTTTGGCTTTTGTTGACAATGCTTTTGGTGTTTTAGTAATGAAGTCCTCGCCTATGCCTATGTCCTGAATGGTTTTGCCTAGGTGTTCTTCTAGTTTTTTTTTACTGTGTTGGGTCTTATGTTTAAGTCTTTAATCTATCTGGAGTTAATTTTAGTGTAAGGTGTCAGGAAGGGGTCCAGTTTTCTGCTTCCTGCACATGGCTAGCCAGTTTTCCCAACACCATATTTATTAAACAGGGAATCCTTTCCCCACTGCTTGCTTTTGTCAGGTTTGTCAATGATTGGATGGTTGTAGATGTGTGGCATTGCCTCCAAGGCTTCTGTCAGTTCCACTGGTCTATATCTCTGTTTTGGTACCAGTACCGTATTGCTTTGATTACTGTAGCCTTGTGGTATAGTTTGAAGTCAGGTAGAGTGATCCCTCCAGCTTTGTTCTTTTTGCTTAGGATTGTCTTGGCTATGTGGGCTCTCTTTTAGTTCTATATGGAGTTTAAGGTGGTTTTCTCCAGTTTTGTGAAGAGGGTCATAGGTAGCTTGATGGCGATAGCATTGAATGTATAAATTCCTTTGGGCAGTATGGCCATTTTCACAGTATTGATTCTTCTTAACCATGAGCATGGAATGTTTTTCCATCTGTTTGTGTCCTCTCTTATTTCCTTGAGCAGTTTTTTGCAGTTCTCCTTGAAGAGGCCCTTTACATCCTTTGCTAGTTGCATTCCTAGGTATTTTATTCTCTTTGTAACAATTGTGAATGGGAGGATTTATTCTTAATTACCATGTTATACCACTTCTTGTGAATGAGGTTTCTCACAAACAAAATGTAGATTGAATTAGAAACTTTTGATTAAACTTTTAGAAATCCTAACATTTAAAAGCAAGTAGGGCCGGGTGCGGTGCCTCAAGCCTGTAATCCCAGCACTTTGGGAGGCCGAGGTGGGTGGATCACGAGGTCAAGAGATCGAGACCATCCTGGTCAACATGGCGAAACCCCGTCTCTACTAAAGATACAAAAAATTAGCTGGGCATGGTGGTGCGTGCCTGTAATCCCAGCTACTCAGGAGGCTGAGGCAGGAGAATTGCCTGAACCCAGGAGGCGGAGGTTGCAGTGAGCCGAGATCGCGCCATTGCACTCCAGCCTGTAACAAGAGTGAAACTCCATCTCAAAAAAAATAGAAAGAAAAATAAAGGCAAGTAGGTACACTCACAAATATAACTATGAAGAATGCAAAAAGGCAGGAAGAAAACAAGATGACCAGATGTGAGGTCTTCTAAATTAATGCAAAATGTTATAAGAAGTAGAGAATGTCAAGTAGTCCTGAAAGAGCAAGTAAGAATAGAAAACCCAGCCTTTGGGTTTAGAGAACTGTAGTTTATTGATGACTTTAGTGGGTATTTTCCTTAAATACTGAGGGCTGAGGCCAGTTTGGAGGGAATTGAGAGGTCAGTGCAAAATGTGGAGAAAGAGAAGAGACAACCCTTTGTGAAACTTTGACTTGGACAACAAGAAAAGGGGGTTTATAACTGTAGTGAATGAGGAGTTATTTGTTTGGTTTTGCTTTAATAATAGAGACAAAGTGTGTTTAAAAGAATAAGGATGCAGCTGATAGGGAGAAGTTAACCTCCAGCATTTCAGTGTACATAATTAACATGGCTGATAGGATGTTGCACTCTCCTGAATTTTATTTTGCATCATTCACCATTCCATCTAAGTTTTTCCTGGCTGCTTCTTAACTCCCTGGCTTTTAAAGTTAGAGTGTCCCAGGGACTAAGCCACACACAGTTCTTAATCTACACATGATCCCTTAATGGTCTCATACAACTTCTAACACATCTGTAATTGAATTCCGAATATTTTTTCACACATGCTCCACCCATATTCTTCCCCGTATCAGTACATTATTATTTCACCCTTATATGTTCAGGCCAAACACTTGCTTTCTTGACTTCTTTGTCTCCCACCCCTCTTTTAATCCAGTAGTAAATATGAGTGTAGCCTCAAGATATAACCAGAACTGTAACAATTTATACCCTATCCACAAATAAAACCCTACTCCAAGTTGAGCTATCTCTTACTCAACTTACAGCAAAAAGTTCCTACGTTTTCTTCATGCCACTATGTGTCCCCACACATAGCTTAAATCTGAACAAAGCAGCCAGACTGTTCCCATTAAAAGCCTAGCCAAGTTATACCACTACTTTCTAGCAAAGTGAGGTATATTTTACAGAAAGTAGAATGCGTAGATGGTAAGTGTAGGGTGGGTAAGTTTTCAGAAATACACACAGTTGTGTAATTCGTAGCCCATGAAAAAATGAAGTATTTCTATCATTTGTAACCTTTTTCATATACAGTTTAGTATTCCAATATGAATGCAAAAGGGACTGTTATGGGAATTTTGGAAACACCTCTTCTGTGTACAGTTACTTCTAATCTGTCTTTTCAATTCAGCAAGACTACTTTTCTCTGTTTGGACTTCTCTTCCTTGTGCCATGGTATACAAAATACATCATGTAGAAGGATTGGATAATAGTGGAGCTTTTTGTTTTCTTTTTTTTTTTTAGAAGTCACAGTTCTGTGTTACCCAGTGCCTTAAAACAATATTAGGTATATTTTGTCCAAATTTTATTATCTATAGTGAGAGAGCTCCCTGGTGTTAGATAGTTTATTGTGAATAGAAGTGGAAGACATTTGATGTCATTCTTGACATAAGTTGGTACATCATCATTTTGTAGATCACATATAGTCTCTAATATTACATATATTCAATTATCTTCTTTTAATATTGGCTGACCTATGTTAGTACTCACGTTGGTACATGGGCTCCTGCCACCTGTACTTTGACCCAGTTCTTCACTCATGCTTGTCTCATGACACTTAGCTATTTGGGTAGCTAGTTATATGTGTTTGCGTTACCTTTCATACAAGACTGTAAACTTTTCCATGGTAGAAAGCAGAATGCTATAAATATTTATGGGATTGAATTGAAAATATCAGAGAACCAAGTGAATAAGAATGAATTTTGATGATTATGATTTTATGGTGAACTGTAGGCCCAAGAGATGAAGAATCTATTTAATTTTTAATTACTTTTGGGATGTTGTGGGTAACTAATACATATTTATTGGCAAACAGGCAGAACAGGCTCCACAATAAAGAACCCATAACAGTTGAGTTAAATATTCAGAAGATTTTAGTTTTTGCTAACATTCTATTTCTGTCTTCACAACTAAATCCTATCAAATACGCTCTCTTCCAAACAGAGTCAAGATGAAAAAGACCCTCTTATTTTAGCCATGTGTGAAGGACCTCACTGAGTTAGTTCAATGGAAAGAACAATTATTAAATAAACCACTTGCTTTTGTTATTTGTTGTTATTTTATCTGTAAGCAAAACCCTGTTTGCCATAGAGGGGCTTGATTGGAATTGAACAGTAAGCGCAAGGACAGACTATTTAAATTGCTTTCTCAAATGGGTTAGGCAATCCTACAAAAACAAATAAAACTTGTACACTAATGAGAAACAGAATAGGAGGAAATTGATTTTCTGACTGTTGATCCTAAGCATCTACTCATAAATTTAACAAAGTGGTCTTTGGGGCAACCTATACAATTGATTCAGTAACTCTGATATCTATAGTGTAAATACATGAAAGAAATCAAATCAATGCTCAAATTGAGTGAGGTGTCACAAAGGGAAGTTATCTGTAGGTCTGCTTTTCTGTGGCTTTACCCCATAGGTAATTTTGTAATATTGTCGGTTAAACTATTAGTCAGTCCATTTAATGCTTGTACTACTTCCTGTCAAATACTAATATTTTATTGTAGTTTTACAATACTGGCCAGGTGCAGATAGTATTGCCATAATAAATATATCTGCCTCTCAGTTTTCGAGGTTGCTAAGAATATTTTAGGAATAGATAACAGAGCTTACCAGATTTGCAAATGAATGCTTTTTTAAAAGTAGCATTGTTTGGGACATTTTGGAAGCTATAATGCGAGAAATATATATACTGCCGTTGGCTATACACATAAGTTTTTTTCCATTGTGGTGTCGAAATAAATGAATAAATATTGAAATTACACTGCTCCAGAAGTACATTTTATTTATAATGCATGCTACTCCTCAGGCCACTGTCCTTTAAAAAACAGAATAATATACAGTTCTCTTGAGTGTGAGGCTGTTCTAGGCCTCCTGACACTACTAAACTATTTACAATTTTTAAAAGCTCAGAGGTAATCTGACCGATAACACCTAAAGGCCTATTTTATTTATTTATTTATTTATTTATCTTTTGAGACGGAGTTTCGCTCTTGATACATAGGCTGGAGTGCAATGGGGCGATCTCTGCTCACCACAACCTCTGCCTCCTGGGTTCAGGCAATTCTCCTGCCTCAGCCTCCTGAGTAGCTGGGATTACAGGCATGCGCCACCATGCCCAGCTAATTTTTTGTATTTTTAGTAGAGACGGGGTTTCACCATGTTGACCAGGATGGTCTGGATCTCTTGACCTCGTGATCCACCCGCCTCGGCCTCCCAAAGTGCTGGGATTACAGGCGTGAGCCACTGCGCCCGGCCTAAAGGCCTATTTTAGCAGCAAGAAGGAGCATGCTTTAGGAAAATGCATAGCTACGGCTAAATATCTCAATGTTTCTTCTGATGTTCTGATATAGACTTGAAACTTTCTTAAAGCTAACATTTTTTTTTATTAAGTTTACATTGTTATAAATTGACTTTGTGTTGTTTTCCAGAAAATTAAACAAACAGAATCCTTAACAGGCATTTTTGTTATTAATATTATTGTAAAACTAACCTTACGTGATTATGTCTTAGAAAGGTCAAGAAGTTAATACCTACAAAACCAAATGCAAAGAATCCCAGAGGGAAGGCAAAATGAAGAAGGAAATGAGCTTTCTCAATATGGGAGCCTTATTAGCATTGGGTAGTGATTTCTACATGTTGGGGAAATAACAAAGAAGGGATGTGAAGATGAACAAACCAAAGCACCTAAAATGTCAAATTCTAGCAAAGTAAGTAAGTGGTTCACAATCCTACGTGTTAAAGTCATTCAGGAAATTGTTTAAAATGCCTGTAGAGCAATACATTCCCTAACTCGACTCCGTTCCGATTTAATTGGTCTAGGTCCACTTAAGGCATCACTAGTCCTTAGGACCACTCAGGTGATGCTAATGACCTACCAGGTTAAAGAAGCACCAAAGTGAACCTGTTTGAGGAAAATGCAATTATGGAACTAGGACAAAAAATTAGGAAACAGTTTTGCTCTCTCTCTCTCTACATGTATATATGCATGTATGTATGTATGTGAATCAGAGAGAGCAAATATCAGTTTTCTTTCTTCACAGTTGAAATATTCAGACTAATTCTGGATTCCTCATCTTTCTTCATTTCCTTTCTAGCCACAATGTGAAAATAAAGAATTCAAAAGCCTGACTGCTGCCAAAGGTCAATGAGCAACATGCCGAGCTAAACCCAAATAACAAAGGAATAGGATTCAATGTGTCTATTACGGCTCCTTAGTTATGTCTTTCTGCTTCATGAAGCTCTTATGGAAAAGAAATTGCTCACAATATTGAGATGCATTGTTCATGTAGATTTATGGGATCACAAATTAAAAGAGAATTATTATTTTTAATTTTTATTTTTCATTTATGTGTACTTTTGGGGGAAATAAAACAGTACACATAATGCAGGTTGAGGAGATGTTGTAGTAGAATTTCCCAACTTAGCTACTTGCATACCAGTACCACCATTTAATTGGCCAGATTACTGGGGAGACAGTCAGTACACTTATTTCTGTGATAGTTAAAAATTAGGAAAGAGACTTTTGACTTTGACTGACATGTAGAAAGAAAAAATGAACTTTATTAGCACATCAGTTGTTTTTTATAGCCAAGGTTTGTTTTTTAATCATGCTTACATGAAGAGAATTTGTGCTTGCTGGGCTATAATGTTCACTTTAGGTTGCCTTCCTTTCCTATCACACCTCTTAAATAAGCTAATCTTACCTCTGTATAGACAAGCAAAACTTGTCCTGCTTTGTTACCAAGTTTACTTTAAAGGAAGCTGGCAAAAGGGAAAGTGAATGTCATCCAACACTGTGTATTACCTGATGGTTATTTATTTGACATGTTTATATTTCTCCTAGGGCACACCAATTAAGTTAGTTCATCTGCCTATGTTAGAAAATTGACTTAGAATGGGCTGCTAAAACCAACCGCAATGCCCAAGGTCATTGTCTAATAGAGTAACTTGTCCAATTACAGAGTAAGTTGCAGAAACAATAGGGGAAACATGATAAAAACACTCTAATTAGTGCTGTCTCACTAATAGGCTAACTTCTTCCCACACTGTCTGGACAATAAGATTTAGCTAATCTTTTCATTTCTTCAGGGTAAAGTCTTGGCAGAATCATTGTTGTGGGAAGTGCTAGTAAGTGTCTCAAGGCTGCCCATCACATACCTACCAGGAGCTAGTCTAAACACTGGACATCTATTAATAGCTGGAATCCTCATAACAATCTGATAAGATAGAAATTATTAGTGCCCTCATTTTATAGGTAAGTAAACATATGAAGGTCAGAGCAGAAAGGAACGATAGTTATTTTAGAACTTGAAATACCTGATTTCAGGTAGAGAAAAAATAATTTGCTAAGTATTTATGATCGTAGTGGATTAAATTGTGTCTCCCAAAATGGTATGTTCAAGTCTTAAATCCTAGAACCCAGAAATGTGTTCTTGTTTTAAAATAGGATATTTTCATATGTAATCAAGCTAAAATGAGGTCATATTGGATTAGGGTGTGCCATACATCCAGTGACTGATGTCTTTATAAAATAAAAAGGGAGAATTTGGAGACAGAATCACAGACACGCACAGAGGGAAGATAACCCTGTGAACATAGAGGCAGAAACTGAAATGATGCAGCTAAGGAATGCAGAATGGAAAGGAACCATGAAAGTTGGAAAGAGACAAGGAAAGATTCTTCTTTAGGGTTTTCAGAAAGATTGTGGCCCTTTTGACTACTGAATCTCAGATTTCTAACCTCCAGAAATTTGAGGAGATTAATTTCTATTGTTTTAATAGACCTGATTTATGATAATTTGTTATGGCAGCACTGGAAAATTAATGCAATCTTATTGTGCTTTTTTTTAATGTGGCATTTTAAAAAATATTATGGGTATACCAAGATAAAGAATTGCACATTATATCCGCCTTCCTTCCTTTACTCCCCCTTACTGTTTTCCTTCCTTTCTTTCTCCCTTTCTTTTATTTTAGAATCAGAACATTTTCTCCCACGAAACCTAAATGTATATAAAACCTACTTAGTGATTTATGTCCTTAGTTCTCAAGTGACTCCCTGATAGAGTGTCCAAAAGGTTCTGTAAAGCTAAGCACCATACAGTAAGCTGTTGTTGGGTTACAGCTTCCAGAGCCGATAATCAGAGCCCTTTTAAGGTAATCATTACTAGTTTGGGAAATCTCGACATTTGCTCTTTCCTCATAGCTCTAATGCTATGGCAATGGCTATCTGGTGCCCATTTCTTGCCACTGTCCATTTCATTTTATTTGGTGGCTCAGAACCAAAACAATAGGCTAACAATATGGAGCAGAGTATGGAATTAATTACAACATCACAACGTCATACCAAGATGCTAGATTAAGAAAAAAAAAAAAAACACACACACACACACACACAAAAACAAAAAAAACATGGTCCAATTGTCTCCTATATCCTTTCCATTTATCTTCCAACTCTAAGTGATCATATATTATCATTCAATCTAAATTATTACCATTATACCTAAGGCCAAGAAAAAAACATCTTAAGACCTTTTACTTTCCTTTTATTTCCACATGTACACTGGTAAAGGTTTTGTCCCTAACACTGGTACCTTCGTAAATCTTTCCATTTGAGGCATTGCATTTCCCTGTAATCCCACTGTCGAGGGGTCTGTTGGAGGTGCCCAAATTCTTCTGCTTCTCCACTATCTTACTGAGTTCATTGTTTTTCTCAATCCTATTTCCCCTTTCTATCCTTCCTCTTTCTAACTCAAAAAGTTCCCTCACTTAGCATTTAAACAAGGTCACATCAATCAGACTTTTGATGTCATTCTTTCTCAGATTTTAATTATTTGTCCCTTTTAGTAGATGTTCTTATTTCTCAGAATAGTCTTCCACAAGATGCCTACTTTACTTACCTCTAATTCACTTCTTAATCCCTTTCTCCACGCATTGAAACCGCTCTACCAACATGATCTCTTCATTCTTCTTCATCTCTGCTTCTCATATAAGATTTCTTTCCTTCCTTTTATCTTCCTCTGTCTTTATCACATATATGTCTTGAAATACAGTGAAATTAAGTTACAAAATAAGGTATTGTGAAAGAAATAGGGAGCATAAAAGGATGCTTGATTTGGAGACAGCAGGTGGAAAAAGAGTTTAAACCTGAGTATATTTTTCCTAGTGACCTCAGAGGGTGGCCTTCTTTTGTGACCCTGAGACTATCAATCATTATATTATACCATTTGAGTTTGCAATGATAAGTTAAATAGAAGAGGCACACCTAAAATCCTACCTCTACCCTTTCACATGTGTTTGCAGAAATGACCGTGTGTGTGTGTGTGTGTGTGTGTGTGTGTGTGTGTGTGATGCATGTGGTAACTAGTTTTCAATAATAGAATGTATTGAGACATTTTAAATATATTTCACTCTATATTTTTTATCTTGAAGAAATCATGTAATCTTATGATATAAAGTACTACCTGCAACCTGGTAAGTCCAAAATAAGTCCCTAGCCTACATCCTCCTTCCCATCTACTAACTGTAATAGTTTTTATGATACAACAACTTGACTAGGCTTCAGTTTCAGGTTATTCAATCAAACTTACACTATGTGCTACTGTGAAGGGATTTGGTAGATAGAATTAAAGTCCCCAATCAGTTGACTTTAAGTAAAAGAGACTGGATAAACTGCATAGGCCTGATTGAATCATCTAGATGGATTAAAAGCATGGACTTGTGAGAAAGAGAGTGGAGAATTTCTATAGATTTTGAACTTGTTTTGCTAGCTCCAATCCTTAAAATTGTGTAAGGCAATTCATTGTAATAAATACCTCTGTGTGTCTGGATATTTATATATTATTGAATTTTCCAAAATTTATCCAGGTTTTTGATTTCCACTTTCATACCATTGTGCTCAGAAACAATACCGAATATAATTTGAATCTTAAACTTGTTCACACTTGTTTTGTGGTATGTCATATGGTCTATGCTGGAGGATGTTCTGTGTGCACTAGAGAAGAATGTGTTTTCTACCATTATTGATGAAAAATTTTCTTTGTATCTATTAGGTCCATTTTGTCTAAAATACAATTCAATTCCACTATTTCCTTATTAATTTTCTCTCTGCTTGATCTTTTCATTGTTACAAGCAGGGTATTAAAGTTCTCTACTATTATTGCATTGCATTTTTTTTCTGTATGTCCACTAATAGATATGTAATATATTTAGGTGCTCCAATTTTGGGTGCATATGTTTAAAATTATGTCCTCTTGATAAGTTGAGTATTTATCATTAAATAATTGTATTCTTTGCTCTTTTTACAGTTTTAACATAAATAATATTATTTCAGATATAAAAATAGCCACTTCTCTCTTTTGGTTATTATTTTCATGAAATATATTCTTTCATTCCTTCACATTTAGCCTATGTGTGTCCTTTAGGCTAAAATGTGTCCCCTATAAGAGCATATGTTTGCATCTTATTTCTTAATCCATTAAACCACTTGATGTCTTTGATTGGAGAATTTAAACTATTCACATTCCATGCAACTATTGATAATTAAGGATTTACTACTGCACTACCATTTTATGGATGGTTTTCTGGTTGTTTTATAGATTCTTGATTTCTTTCTCTCTTGTTTTTTATCTTTGTAATTTGGTGATTCTCTGTAGTACTGTTTTAATTCCTTTCTCTTTATCATTTCTGTCTCTACTATAGTTTGTGCATCATGGTTGCCATGAGGCTTTTGTAAAACATCTTATAATTATAACAGGCTATTTTACAGTGATAACAACTTAACTTCAGTTGCATAAAAAACCTGGATCTGTCCCCATCCACCCAAAATTTTTTCTTTTTGGATTTAAACATTTACATCTTTTTATCTTATATATATTTTCAACGACTTATTGTAACTGTCATTATTTTGAAAATTTTGACTTTTAACCTTCACTCTATCTGTCTATTATTGTCTATGTATCTCTGTATTTATGATTTACAGAGCAGAGCACCATATTGGTATTAGAGTAGACTGGATTTGATGAAATGTTTACCTTTTCTAGCGAATTTTGTTCTATGTTTTCATGTTACTAAATAGGATACTTTTGTTTTTACATGAACCTGTAAGACAGGTGTAGTGGTGTTGAATGTCCTCAATTTTTGCTTACCTGAGAGTTTATTTCTCCTTCATTTTTGAAGGATAGCATTTCTAGGTATAATATGCTTGACTGACAGATTATTTTTTTCTTTTAGCAGTTGAAATGTATCATCCCATTCTCTTCTGGTTTGTAAGGTTTCTGCTGAGAAATACACTAAAATTCTGATGAAATTCTCGTATATATCATTGACACTTTTCTCGTGCCATTTTAAAATTTTCCCTGGATCTTTGACTTTTGACAGCTTAATTACAACTTGCCTTTCAATTGAATCTATTTGGGGATCTTTGAGCTTCATGGATCTGGATGTCCATATCTCTTTCAAGACTTGGGAAATTTTTAAACAATATTTTGTTCAATAAGCTTTCTGTCCCTATCTTTGTCTCTTTTTCTTCTTTAACTCTAATATTGTGAATATTTATTTGCTTAGTAGTGTTCCATAAGTACCACAGGCCGTCTTCACTCTTTTTTTCTTTTTTTTTCAATCTGGGTAATTTTTAAAAATGTATCTCCAAGTTCAGAGATTCTTATGCTTGATTTAATCTCTTGTTGAAGCTCTCTATTATATATTTTTATTTTTCTCATTGAGTTCTTCAGCTCCAAAGTTTCAGCTTGGTTATTTCTTATGATAATTATTTCTTTCTTGATTTCTCATTCAAATCATGAATTGTTTTCCTGATTTTGTTTGGTTATCTATCTGTATTATCTTATATCTTGGTGAGTTTCCTTAAGATCATTTAAATTTTTTTTTTCTCAGGCTGGGTTGTCAGTTACCAGAGAATTATTATGTTCCTGTGATGGTGTCTTTTTCCTGCTTTTCCATATTTATTGTATCCCTGCATTGACGTCTGCACAACTGATAAAACAATAATCACTTTCAAACTTTACGGAGTATATTTCTCAGGAAAATCTTGCACCTGTAGATGGATCTCAGTTTGCTAGTTGAAAAGGGTGCGGTGGCTCTGATTCTCAGTGGATATTGTTGTATATTTTCAATACAGCTGATTCGGCTGCAATTCACATCAGTGATGACTGTGGCTATCTTACCAGCCTAGACCGTAGTAGTTTGTGGCCACGGTGATGGTAGCATAAGTTATTAAGGTCCTTGGTGAAACGGGCTTTTGGAGTCTTCCTATTTGAATTTTCCTCACAATGTGGAGCATTAGCTGAGAGGCCTCTTCTTGGTTTTGGGTCTGATGCAGGTTACAAGCAGCTGCAGCAATGATGAGCTCCAAGGCACAGGTGCTCAGAGCATCTCCGAAGACAGGGTCTTGGGTTGAGGCTCTTATGAAACTATTTTGGTGTCTGGGTCTTGGTATGAAGGTTTACTCTTTAAAGCAGGGTTGGATGGAGATCACCCACAAAACCAGCATCTGTGATGCTGAAGCACCCCCTGGTAGCTGGGTTGCTGTGACTCGAACCCTGGGAGGAAGGGAACAGCACTGGCTTAACTTTGAGAAAGAAGGGATGCTTTGGACCTTTAGGCATGGGGAGCAGGATGTGCCTGCAATTTGGGAAACAGAGCCATAGGGCACAGTGGGAACAGTGGCAACTCAGGTCTGGGGAATGAGGAAACACCCTGTGGTGACCCTGGACCATGGGATGGTGGGAAACAGCAGTATCCCAGACACTGTGAAGTGAGGTATAGTGGTAGCAAAATCCCAGGATGTTGGAGTATGATGTTTCCTGGTGTCTAGGGGTCAGGGAGCAGCACAGGCAGGATTTTAGTTCCCCAGGGAGATGTCGGTATCTCATCAGCTCAGACTATAAGGGGCTGGCCCTATTCCAGGGAAGTAGGGTACTACAGTTTTGGGCCTATAGGGCTGTGTTCTCAGCTCAGGTGATGTTCTGTTTCCCTGAGATAGAAGGTACCACATCAGCTCATTCCTGGGATGAACAGATGTTCAGCTCAGCTAGGGCATCGATTCCCTGTACGTTATGCTTAGCTTCATCTCAGACCTGGGGAGCATGACTGCTCTGAGAGGGCAAGGCACTAATTTCCCAAAATTCAGGGAGCTGCTTTAGCTCAGGTATTGAGGGACATGATTGTTCTGGGAAGTCAAGGCATGATTTCTCTGAGAGACAGGATGCTGCTTCAGTTTAGGTGCCGGGGAGTGTGACTGCTACAGGTGGCCAAGGCACCACTTCCATTTATCTCAGGTCCTGAGAGGCTGAGTGTAGCAGTGACTGGCATGGATGGAATGGCTATGTAGCAGCTTGGATCCATGAAGTAGGGTGTAGCAGCAGCTCTGCTTAGGAATGTTGGGCTATGAGGCAGGTGTGTTTCAGCAGCAGCTCTGCTTAGGAATGGTGGGCTACCAGGCAGGTGTGTTTCAGTATCAGCAAAGCCTCAGGGGTGGGAGGATAATGTGCTTACTCACTCTGCAATGCAGAACACACTTCAGTGTGGTCCTGTTACCAGCATGACGTAGCACAGTAGTTCCGTGGGTCATAGGGGGTAGGAAACAGCGTCAGCTCCTTCTTCAGTTTGGGGGTTGGGGGATACACAGCTGTGTTGACTCCAAGCTGCTCTCTCAGCTGGGCTTACTACCTATGAGAACGGCAGGAATCCCCAGTGGTGAGAACTGTAAGTGTCCAAGGAGGTAATCAGAGTTCCTGTTGTCCTCTTGCTTACCTTTTCCCCAGAGGAAGAAGTCACTCCTTGCTCTGATCTGATTCCACCTGCGGAACAGGAGGGCAAGGGATTTTCTCCTCCTAGTCTCAGTGTGGCCATCTTGAATTTCTGTGCTCCACAGGGTTTCTGTGAATGCTTTGGTGTACTCTGACTCTCTCTTTTTGTTTTTTTCATCGAAATGTAGTTGTTCATTTATTGTTTTGGTTGCCTTTATTGGAGGGGATAAGTGCCAGAGGCTTTAATCAGTCATTTTGCTGACATCACTCTCTTCAACACCTCAATTTCTTTTCAAGTTTATAATTTTTACATTGCCTTTTCCCCCTATTGAAATGTAAATCCTGCTTTCTCACTGACTTTCTTCATCTCAATTTTCAAATATATTGAGGTATCCTCTATCCTAAAATGTTAACATTTCTGACCTGCTTTCTTGTTAAATTACTGCCATATGCTTCTTTTTTCCTTCTTTTTTCCAAGAAAGTTATTGAATGATTTGTCTGTACTTAGAGCCTCAATTTTCTCTGATTGCTTTCATTTCTCAACCAGTTGCAACATAGACCTCTGGTTGATTTGGTTCTTGTGCAAAATGACATTTCCAAAATACCTGACCAACATAAACATAAAAACAAAAATAGCAGCTGGCATTTTTGTAAATCATTTTCTCCTTGTGTTGGTCTCATTATTTGATTCTGCATCCTCATCGCTCTGTTTCAGTTTTCTTCTTAGTTCTTAGGAGCTCCCCTTAGTCACTTTCCAAAGTTTCTTTTCTTGATTTTTCTTATTATCTTTCACCCAAAATTTCACATTCCTGTTCATTATTTTTAAATAAATATCTCTAAACGTGAATTGCTTCTGTTTTCCAGATAATTTTGAATTAATAACAGGGGATTTTCAGTGTAATTCATACTAGAAACAAGCTTATGTACCTGAGACTGAAATTACTATCTTCTCCGTTAAACCTGGTTTTGTATGTGTTCTCTTCTTAGGTAATATGCATTCATCAGGTGGTAAATCCTGAAAACAACTTCGGTTTATTCTGCTTTATTTCTGCAGCTTACAATGATTAACTAACTATTAACCTCCATCTAACATGTTTTTCAAATGGGTTTCTTTTTTTTTCTCTTCTTCCTCTTCTCTCCCCTTCCCCACCACCACCCACTGCTTAAGTTCAAGCCCATCATTTCTTTCCTGGATTAGCACAATAACCTTTTAACATGATATCCCATGACATAGTCTAAACTTCATATTGAGCATATTCACTCTCTGAATTTATCACTGTAATTGTACTTATTTTAAAATATTGTTGTATCTTAATGTTTATTCCGTCAAACTTCAGTTTACTTTATGTTCTTAAAACACAACACAAGGTCAACTACTCTTTGTAGATAGTCAATAATCGTTTATTTGGTTGTAGTTACCCAAGTATTAAATGGGAAAGCAGAGGTTTACTTTTTAGTTAGTATAATTTCAAAGTTCATTTTCTTTTCATTAAATCAAAATAAAAAAAGTTGTATCAGAGTGTTAGAAAGAAATTTTCAGGCACTCTCTGGGAAAGAGTAAATATTTAACCAATTTACAGTTCCTTTCACAACTTGAAAGCTCTATAATGAGAAATGAAGCTCAGAATGGTAACACTGACATTAATAATAATAGCAAATATTCTTTTAACCCCTACATGGAGAGTAATGAACTTTACCTTGTGTCATTTTATCTATAATATAGCTCTACGTGGTAAGCAGCATTTCATCACTTTATGGAAAATATTTCTAGCTATTCAACAAATAAATATTTGTTATTTCTAGCCACTTAGCTAAACAAAGTATCAGCCTACTTTACAGTTAGGTGTGATCATGTAATTAAATTGTATCCAGTGGCATAATGAGCAGAAGTAGTATGTGATTGACAGAAACAGTTTCCATGTTTGATCTTGCATGCTCTTTGCTTCTCACAAATAACTGAAAAGCAGTATTTCCATGACATTGGTAGTTAGAAATTGAAGATAGATCCTTTATCAGCTCATGTTTCACACTTCTCCCTACCATCCTGTCCTGGATGACTAGGAACATTTGCTTTAGTCTTTTACCAAGTAAGAAATATAAGTATAGTATATAAGCTCAGGTACTAAGTGAAGAGTGAAGCCTGAATTTGAACCCATATCTGTTCAAGTGTAGAAGTCACGACTCAACAGTAGTACTTTGATACTCAAGGAAGAAAACAAGCCAATACATATTTCAAAGTGTTTTTTCATGTTAGATTTAAAAAATAGAACCAGTGAGTTCTATTTTCAACCTTCTCTTAACCAGGAAATTACTTGGAATCACTATTTTAAAAACATAATTAAATGCATATAATTACATTGATATCCAACCAGTATCTTGCTAACTCTCTTAGACCAAATTTATATTTGATAACGTTTCAAAACAAATATTCAAGTTAAAATATTAACTAGCAATATTAGAGATTTTTAATCTGCCTAAGACATAGAAAACCATCTTTGAGTTTAGCTTGACTTTTCTTTTGTTTTCACGCTACTTCTAACTGATACTCACTTCTTAAATATTCTCTGCTATATGCCAACTCCAAATAACTCCTTTTAAGGAGAACATTTTTATTAGTGTGTCAAGGCTGGAAATATTATTTCGGAGACTAGTCAGACAAGTTTTTCTTCTCTCCTACATAACAGAAACATATGCTTACTAGTAATTCTACTGTCTGCCTCAAGTCAGGGGAACACTTAGATTTGTTCTGTTCTGGAAATTGAAGCACACTTCTGGAGAGAAATCCACTATTAACTGGGAGTCCTTATAGAAGTCAGGATGACTATTAAACAAATGAATAATTTTTATTATTATATTCTGTAAGAAAATGCCCCTGCCTCAAAATTTTTTTTCTAGGAAGTGACATCAAATATAATAGAAAGTAGGTTATCTAGTTTCTACACATATGAAGAAGATCATCATCCTATTTCTCCATTCCATGTATGCAGCTAAGTGCAGTGTGGTGGCTCATGCCTGTTATGCCAGAACTTTGGGAGGTCAAGGCAGGAAGATGGCTTGAGGCCAGGAGTTTGAGACCAGCCTGGGAATATAGTGAAACCCCATCTGTGCAAAAAAAAAGAAAAAAAAAATTGCCAGTTGTGGTGATTAGTAGTTGTGGTCCTAGCTACTAGGGATGCTGGAGCCAGAGGATTGCTTGAGCCCAGGAATTTGACATTACAGTAAGCTGTGAGAGCACCACTGCATTCCAGCCTGGGAGACAAAGCAAGATCTTGTCTCTAAATAAAATAAGTAATTAAATTATATAATGTTTTGCTTTAAATATTCTTATGTGACAAATGACTAGAAGCTAGGTTTTATGGTTTTAAAAGGTCACCTCTAAGCAAATTATTTTTCTTCCACCCCAAAAGGGGAGAGCTCATGTATTTGCTATGTGATTGTCTAGTTTCTGTTATTTCTAGTTGAAAACAGTACTCTCTGAAAACTTTGGCTTGCTTGTACATAGAATATCAAATGCTACCACCTGTTAATTCAACAGTTTTGATTTAGGGGATAAGAAATATAGAATTAGTTTGGGATTGAATTTATCTGTAAAAAATGTTCACTTATTAAAAGTTTATGATTTGTGTTTTATATCTCCTTTAGCAAAACTTCGGTTAGAGAACTTTTAAAAAGATTTTTTTAATGTAGTCAATTAATTATTTTTTAGAGACAGGAGCTTGCTATGTTGTCTAGGCTGAACTCAAAACCTTGGGCTCAAGAGATCCTTCCACCCCAGCTCTTGAGTAGCTGGGACTACAGGCATATGCTACTGTGCCAGTCTCCTAAAGGACTTTTGTTAATAATTATTTGCAAATGTATTCTGTGTTTCAAACCTAATGAGAAACTTGGATTAGCATTATCAATTGGTAGTGTGTTTCTCATTATTCTTCAGTACATCTCAGTAGTTCTAAATATCACTTAAAGGCTAGCTCATCACAAAAATATGATAAATATGATTAAGTTTTTTACTTCTCTCCTATGATGACAAAACAAAAAGTTTATGCCTTTTCTTTGTAAATACACGTGTTCAGAAAAATCTTTGTTTCAAAGTTACTAAGTTTATATCAAGTTACGTTTTAAAACGGAGAAACATCTGGTAAAACTGTGAATTCTAATTACATATAATATTAATTGTATAAAATTATAAGAATCAATTTCTTCATTCTCCAAAAGTAGATTTGTACTATAATATTGTTATTTCTAAGTAAATATGAAAAACAAAGCAGCCAAAAATTCAGTGGTTAACCGTCAATTATTAACATGAGTATGATTTCCAATAAATTTTACTGTTTAAAAAAGATTCAGATTCTAGGCTGATTATTTATGCTCTTCTCATTCATTACCCTAGGACTTTCATTTTTGTTCTTAAGTATTATCTATTTTTAAATTAACAGGAGTAAAAGTAAAATACAATATGTAAGATATATTCTATTAAAGTAAAAATAGCAAACATTCTGAAGTCACATAAAGGTAGATACTAAACTCTAAAAATTTTGGAAAATGTGCTATGCTTCTTTAACATAAATAAATACTTCTTTCCTGTGAATAACTTTTAAATCATTGATATTTCACATTAGCATTGGCCTTCTGTTTTCTGGCCTTCTGAAAAGGCTTTACATCCAAAGTGACTGAGTTTTAATTGTTTTCACCTTCAACAAGACATTATTTCATCTCATTTCATTTTGTGTCTGAAAGTTTTAGGAAAAACATGAAAACAATTAGATTGTTAATCTGTTGTCAAATAGGTGACTCAAATAGGTGATGAGCCTAGAAGGACACATATATTTATTCTTTCCAAAGTATTTTTTTTCTAATGTTGTTTCTTTTATATGATATTTTCAACTTTTAATGATATTCCTTATATAAACAAATGACGTTTCAAAAAGCATCATTATACTTTCCAGGATCAATTGACTTCCTGCTGAATGTCAGTTTTAAAAATACATTTTCAAGTATTTATTTCTAGGCATTCAATAATAAAGTCTTCACTTTATTAAAAAATTCAAGATATGCAGAAAGTCCAATTTGATGTTGTCCAAGAGAACATTATGCAATGTTGGAATTGTTTACATCTTCACTGTCCCATATTATAGCTTGCAGCACTATGTAACTATTGATTTCAGTTGAAATGTTGGTGCAAGCAAGAAGCTAAATTTTAAATTTAATTTGATTATTTTACATTTAAATAGTTTTGACTATTGAAATAGTGACTACTATATAGGATAGTGCAGATACAAAACAATACATCAACTATCTGACATTCCTGTTATTCTTGATATTTTCCAAAAGCTATGCAGACAGTTTTATTACCATATAAAACAATATTTAAGGGAATACAACTGTCAGCACTATTATTTTTAAAAATGATCAATTTGAACTATATAGCATGAAAACTTTTAAAATACTTTTTTTTAGTATCAAAGTTCTATTTTCAAATAAGTGACTCAAATGATGATGAGCCTAGAAGGACACATATAATTATGTAACCCAAAATAATTTTCTCCCATAATTGTTTCTTTTATATGATCACTACTTTCAACTTTTAATGGCATTCCCTTTATAAATAAATGATTTTTCACAAAGACATTCATTACACTTTCTAGGACCAATTGACTTCTCACTGAACGACTGCTTTTAAAACACAGTTTTCATTTATTTCAAGGCTGTTAATGATGAAGTATCCAGTTGATTAAAATACATGTTTCATTTGTTGGTATTTTGAGAATGACAGTCATGATTTTTTATAGCTAAAATAATGTATAAACCATGTCACCAAATTGTGACATTTATTATTGTGTATATAAGTAAATTCCAATCACAAAATGGTCACAAAGTGCCTCTGAATTGTGGGTGGAGTAATTGGCATGCTGTTATTTGAGCATATTCCCTAAATTAGTGATCGATTGTTATCTTAGATTTAATAAAAGAATTTAAAATTTCATTTTCAGAGTTTTGAAACTGTATTATCATTTATGGCTCATTGTAGTCATATTATATGTACTAATGCAACACTGTTTTATTCCAGTGATAAATTTTAAGGTTTCTATTTCTGTAAGACAGAAATACAAGAAAAAGAAAATAAACTAATTGACACAAAGTTGAAAAAATATAAAGAATAACTTTTTAGTCATATTAAGGATACTTATCAGATAAATAATTGCTATTTTTAGTCATAGTAAAGACATTGATGATTTTATTTGCATAAAGAAATAAATAAAGTTGACTCTAACATTGGAAGAATTTATATTTCCTAGTTTAAATAATGTACCTTAAGAACCAGCACACAAGTATATAAACTACTTTATATATGTATTATCTCAGACATGGATTCGCTAAAAAGTATTAAGAAATGCTAGAAATAAACCTTCATATAAGGTGCTTAAGAAGCATTAGAAAAACTGGACTCTGTACTGTTGCTCCATGCTGTGACTGTATTTTTAGATAGTTTAATAGATTTCTTTTAGTATTCAGGCTAAAACTTTCATATTTAGTTCTACAATAAGAAATTAAAAATTGCTCAGTGATGTAAAATGCCATACTTTTACAGTTAGATGTATTAGCATTAATAAAGAGAAAGTAGTCATTGACTCAGAAAAGTAAACCATATTAAGTTGAACACACTCATATTTTTAAATAATTATCTGTTAACAAGTTTATATTAATTTTTCTAATAAAAAACATACAATATGCAATCACAGGCAAAGGTCAGTCTTATTTTAATTATTTTTCCCACTTAGTTAGACATTTATTTATCTGCAGATGGGAGTTTGCAAGATTAAAATACTTAATATTTAAAGGTCATGTATTAAACACAAGTGAAGGGCATTGTACGTTAACTTATAGTCCTAATGTAAGATATACGTATATATGTGTATATGATGAAAAATGAGAATAAATTTACTTAAAGCACTGTTAAAAATAGACATTTTAATGCTGGATTTTTTCCTTTCACTTCTGCCTCTATTTTTAAATGGGCATTAAGTAAAAGCAAGCAGAGAGAGAGAATAGTCAAACCAGTATCAGAAGTGATAAAAGTGCTATATATAAAGGATGTCTTAAATAGATATATATTTATATATTATATATATATTATATACATATATTTATATATATTATATATTATAATATATATATATATGATTTTGATGTATATTATATATATGATATTTGAGCTATCCCAGCTCTGCTTGTTACCTGCAGAACCTGGAATTACACACTTGCAAATTTACTTCCAACGTGTGAAAGATTTATCACAATGTGAAATATGTGTTCAAATGGCCAGAATAATATCCAGTACAAAGTCTCTAGTTTCTTCAGTGATGTTCTATTTATTCCATCTTGAATCCAGTATTTTAGATATAGTATATTGTGGAGAATGTTGACTGCAATATATCATTAGAAAGCAAAACTCTGTCTTTTGTCTCAAAAGTGAAAACCATTTCAAAGACAGCACCACGGGGAAGGGAGTTATTACATAAGCATCGTTGTCAATGCGCTATGGAAAAAGCCAGTAAATAACGGAGGCAGATGCTGAAAGAAGAATCCCAAATCTAAATGATGGAGTAGAAAATGTGCCTCATTAGAAGTACACAGGAGGAAAACAAAAAGGGAAAAAAAGAGAAGGTCAACACCTTGGGTGGATAGGATTGGATTCAGTTGACTTTGATAAATTAAAGAAGTTATGAAAAAGAAATGGAACTGACATTCAACAGGAACAAGTATGGTGCAATGCAATTAAGAAAGAGAAAGGGGTTGCATGAAAACAATGAGCAGTAACAGATTGAGGTGTGTAACATTCATGGCATTCTCAAGTAGAAAGGGAAAGTGGAGGCCATTTTTCAAAGGAGTAAAGAGGTGTCGGGAGCCTGCCCAACGCACCAGGAGAAGAACTAAGAATATTATGACTATCTCTAATCTATTAGCTCAATAATTTCCCCTCAGCACAATACAGTCTTGGAATCTAACAGGAAATGGTCTAGGGAATCATAATTGATTAACAACTGACTCTACTCCTCAACATCCAACCCAAGAGCAAATCTTTCAGCATCACTAAACATGTATTCTGTATATCTTTACTTCTCTCATTTCTGGTACTTCTGTACCAGTGCAAGACACCACCACTCCATACTGCCCTGACATCTATTTTTCAGACAGCAGATTAAGTGGTTTCTCCCCCTGATATCCTTTGTTTATAAAACTTACAGTGACTTATTGGCACTAGAATAAAAACCAAACTTCTGGACATTGCTAGCGGTTCTTTATACAATCGGTTCCCTTCCACCCCAACACTGCCTATCCACATTTGCATCAGCTTCCTTTCTTTCTGTTTCTAGAGGTTATGTTTGCATTTTCCTCACAATGAAATGTTTTCTGTTCCCTAACTAAAAAGCCTTTTAAATGACATGAGGAATATCCAGTGTGGCCAACAAGTCCAATAACATCTTTTATTATTACATTTTTTTTTTTTCTTTTTTGAGACTGAGTCTTGATCTGTGGCCAGGCTAGAGTGCAGTGGCAGGATCTGGGTTCACTGCAACCTCTGCCTCCCAGGTTCAAGCGATTCTCCTGCCTAAGCCTCCTGAGTAGCTGGGACTACAGGCATGCACTACCATGCCTAATTTTTGTACTTTTAGTAGAGACAAGGTTTCACCATGTTGGACAGGATGGTCTCGATCTTCTGACCTCATGATCTGCCTACCTCGGCCTCCCAAAGTGCAGGGATTATAGTAGTGAGCCACCATTCCAGGCCTATTTTTATATTTTGATGAAAAAGTTCAGGTTTGATGTGGAAAATAATGTACTCATATGTTTTTTAAATGTTGAAAATTTCAAATAAAGTTACTACCAATCTTATTCTGTATGTTTCTAAGCTAACTTGTGAGTGACTGAGAAGAAAGGGCAGTTTCTTTTCCCAGTATAAATGCATCTGTATTCAAGGTCACATTTTGTTTGAGCTTTGTCACTTTTCACATGAAATTAATTTTTCTTTGCTGACTATTGTCATAATAATTGGATATCCACTCCATGGAAAGCAATTCTTTGATGTTCCAGTCAGATCTCTGCATTTAAATAAAAAATTAACAGAGCAGAAAACAGAAGAAAAATGTGTACACTGAAGAGGTGCTGCTTGCTGCCTCTGACTCTGGGTGAGCATATGTTCTGCAGACTCAGAGTCAGCTCACTAATGTCTACCATTCCCTCTGTTTGGTGCCAAAGGTAGCAATTATCAGGAACCATTTATTTTTTCTACCTCATACTATTTCTTTGCTTAAACTCTCAAAGCTTTGGAAACTGTTCAAGAAAGCACAGGTCCAGGGAAGCTGAGAGATACTCATTATATGAGCAAAATAGTTCATTAAACATAAGCTGAATGTAAAACTGTGACTCCAGGCAGCTGCCTGGTCATGCTTTGCCACAGCCAGGTTATTTTAAAGTTGGTATAAATTAAGTAAGTTCTTTGTATGGCAGTATCTTCTGGGCTCAGGCATATTTCAGGAGGGCAGGAAAATAATTAATTTTTGACTCTTAAATATTCAGTGTATCTGTTAACACTGCTTTGGAACAATTTATAGAAAACAATCTTTTTATGATTTTCAGTTGGATGGTTGAGAAATAGCGACTGTAATTCTAATAAATTTTCAGCAATAGATTCAGATAATAAATACACATTTTAAAAAAGTTGCAGGGAGAAAACTTTTCTTTTGCTTTTTTGTTTTATGAATGAGAAGGTATCATCTTTCCTAGTTGATATCATTCCAGAGTATGGCTAGATGTGAAATACTGTGTCAAGTTTGGGTTGAAAAATAATAGTGACATAACTTTTCTAATTAGTTTGCATAATCTATTCAGGTAAACCAGTTCAAATTATTTAATACCAAATATTCAAACTTTTAAACTATAATTGTCTTTGTATTTTTGCTGTTTTTCCATATATTTATATATTTTGTTATATATTTGTGATCATTATTAAATATTCTAAGCAAACATAATTATTTTAATTTTTTATTTATAAGTGTATAATTGATAAAGATTGTATAACTTACAGCATACAACATAATGTGTTGATATAGATATATATTGTGAAATGTTTAAATCAAGCTAATCAACATATACATCATCTCATATACTTTTTTTTTTGTGGTGAGAATGTCTAACATCTATTCTCTTAGCAATTTCCAAGTCTGAAATACATAATTATTAACTACAGCTACTATGCTGTATAATAGATCTGCAGAATTTTTTCATCCTAACTGAAACTTTGTACACTTTGACCAACATCTCTCAATCTCCCAATCGTTCCTAGACGCTGGCATCCACTATTCTCCTCTCTCCTTCTGTGAGCTTTCCACTTTAGCTTCCACATGTAAGTGACATCATGCACTTATTTGTCTTTCTGTATTTGGCTTGTTTCACTTCCAGTGTTTTTTAGATTCATTCATGATATCACATATGGTAGAATTCCCTTCATTGTTATAGCTAAATGCTATTATATTGCATATATGCAATATTTTCCCTAACCATCCTTTTGTTGAGGCACTTAGGTTGATTCCATATCTTGGCTATTGTGAATAATGCTGCATTGAGCATGGGAGTGCAATCTCTTTGACATAATGATTTCATTTCCTTTGCATAGAGACCCAGAAGTGAGATTGCTGGGTCCTATAATGATTCTATTTTACTATTTTCGTGAACTTCTACAGTTCTTCAAATTGTCTGTACAAATTTACATTCCTATCATCAGTGTACAAGTGTTCTCTTTTCTCCACATCTCCACCAACTCTTATCTTTTGTCTTTTTGATAATGGCTATTGTAACAAGTGTGAAGTTAGATCTTTTCACGGCTTTAATTAGCACTTCCCTAATGATGAGTGATGTTAAGTACTTTCTCATGTATCTGTTGAACATTGGTATGTCTTTCTGAGAAATGACTATGGTTTTATTCTTGGAGGGAATATTATGTATAATTTAGCACCTTATTTCCCAAATTGAATTCTGTAAAATCTCAAAATTCTGAGCAAAAGTTTTAAAAATTGTCTGAAGGTTCTAGAGATTTGGAATGAAAGCATTTAAACTGGTTTGTCTAAAGCATGACTTCACAGATTTACTACGATCGTACTCATCAGATTAGCACAATTTATAAGTTGATTTGCCGTGGTACTCCAAGTAACAGCTTGAGAAATCAGTTTTTCTTTAAATTAAAATTCAGCCAGTAAAATATTGTTAAATCAAAAAGTTATTGATGTACAGCAATGGAAGCAAGGTCCAGGGAGGTTCTGATAGTACCATGTCTTTTGGTTTTTAGATCGCTGGTATTTCCACTACACTTTTTGTTGTTGTTGCTGTTGGTCAATTCAGATGACCAGCACTATTCCACTAACATTAAATACCATTCTCCAGGCAGGAAGAAACATCAGCATGAGTCAGTCCCTCAAAGAGGTTTCAGACAGAGGCAGATGTGCTTTTCAGCTGCCGTGGGTGTTCAGTTAGATGCATCTCCAGTAATATCTTTTGAAAGGTTATGTACAGAGAATAATTTAGCTTCTATGGCAAATTCAATACATGTCTTCCTATACTCTCTCTATGGATATGCACACATATATACACAAACCTGCGAAAACATGGAACGTACGAGTTTCTCAACAAATGACACAAGAACATTAAGAAGAATTTATAAAAAAAATTAGACATATACTTTGAAATACTGATTATATATTATTAGGGACTATACACAAGTTTGAAATATACATTTTTATATATATTTTTCTACAATAGCACATATCAGAGTTAGATCCACCAGCTTGAGTGTTTTGCTGATATTTTCATGTAGAGATGAGAAATTTGATTATTTTCTTTTATCAACAAAATTATATATTTTGCCACATGTGTATGACAAAAGCTATATATATATATATATATATATATATATATATATACATATATATATGTATATATTGATATATATATATTTATACACAAACACACACTTTTTTTGACAATGATCCTCAATTCATTTATTTTTGCTATTTTAAAATCATGCTTCTGGTGAAGTGATCATTTTCTAACTATAAGGCAAGATTAAAAGGAGCCACTTTTCTGTGATTACATCATATTAATAAGTCAGTCTGATAATTTTTCTGGGATAGAAATAAATATAATTTCTATGTAGTACTGAGTTCTTATAAATAATTACTAATTTTCTTCTTAAAACTATTACTAACTTTTTAGTCATGGGCTATTCTTTATTATTTAAATGTGTGTGGTTCTGTCAAAGTGTTTTATAAGAGTGACATTTATGGTCAAGATATCTCAATGGTATGGCTTATTAATTATTGTTTATCAACATTTAGAGAGTCTTATTTGAAGCTTTTGCATTGTAAAAGTAACATGCGAGGAAGACTTAAAATGATTTAAACTGTATAAGGAAAAGTCTAATCTTATTTCCATGTCTTCGCCAACCCCAGTGCCATGATGCCAGTCTTGGATGTACTTCTGCTTTCTCAGTGATGATTTAAAACATCTGTATTTAACTGCATCCACTTTCCTATTTTATCTATGCATTCTCTCATGCATATAATTTTATATAAATGAGATCATACCACACATGCTAAAGGATTATGAACAATTTTAATTTTTCTTAAATGCTTGCCCTTTTTCTTCTCTCCAGTCAATATACTTGCAAGAATAGAGCATGTTGATAGATCCTTCCATTTTTCTCTCTGGGCTTTGTATTCTTACTTTCCTTTACTTCCCTTCCTCCCTCATTCCCCCTCTCTCTCCTCCTTTTCTTTCTTCCCTCCCTCCCTCCCTCCCTTCCTTCCTTCCTTCCTTCTTTCCTTCCTTGTCTCTTTTTCTTTCTCTCCTTCCTTCCTTCACTTCCTCTTTCTTTCATTTAGTGATGGCTATAGAACTATATATCATTTATATGTTTGCTTACTATTGTCTTTAAACCTCTTTTAAATTTATTTAACCCTTCAATAAATCAATTCCCATAGCTACTTTCTGTATCTTCAGATGGCAAGTGGCTTCTCATTGATTTTTTTATCTATAGGTCTCTATCATTTATTAGCTCCTTTTTTAAGTTGCTTGTTGTTTTGTTTGTGACTCCTAAAGAGCATTGGTTATTTTTATCTTAGCAATATTATTATAATGTAAGATTAAAAAGCGATCATATGCATGGAGAAAATGTATAACACTTATGCTCTCATTTGCACCTATTTGAACTAATTTTCCTTTTATGATTTTTTTATGGTCATATGAGATGTCTCTTATTGACAGTAACAAAAGCCTTGATAAAATTATCATGTTTAGTTTTATTTGTACAATAATTTATTAAATATATCAGAAAAATAGTATTTTTATAGTTTAACATTTTAAAGAGTTTTATTTGTCAATAAATATTCATTGATTGTATGTTACTGGGGTAGAATATAATATATATAGACTGGTAATCCAAGTGACACTAATTTCATATTCTCTATCTTGCCTTGAAAAATAAAGAGTTATTTAATTACCATAGGCTAAACATTTGCCCTTTAACATGTAATTTAGCTTCTCTTGGAAAAATTAATTTGCCAGGAATAACTTTACTTAATGTTATAAACTGAAAATAAAACCATAATGAATTATCAAAAGCCAACAAATGTCTTAAGCAACGTGAGACATTGCTAGTTATATAAGAGAGACATTCTAGTTATATAAGAGAAGTTAACTTTAGAGCCATATATGAACAAAAGCTTTGCTTCCCTGAGAAGCTGGAGTATGATCCATTGGCAATGAACATTTTTGTAACCAGTAGTATTTTTCTTTCTGTTTGGTTAACAGGGAGCTAAGATCCAAAGTGTAGATCAATTCTAGCAGGTGTTTTAGCTTTCTAGTGTTATGCATTTGCATACTATGATTCCTCTCATCTTACAGCACTTACATATCTCAATGCCCATTTTGACTTTTAAATTTATAGTTAATTTTATACATTTCTTGATATTGAGTTCTTCTCATATGTTGTGGAATTAGGCCAGCTACATAAACAACGAAATAAGTAAGTAAAGTGGATATTGAAAAGCAAAAATAAATATAAAATGTGTCTTAGAAACAAGTTTTACCCACAAATCATACTTTATTATATTTATTAAACAAAACTTGAAGCGTATATTAAGAGTTGAAATTTTTTAGAGTAGGTAGAGTGAACATCATTGACCTTCAGTTGGGTTGTTGCTGGCAGATTGCTGGTGAGACATCTGGCAGGAAAGAGACACAGATATTTGCCTGGAAATGTGCTGTGGAGAAAGTCTAAACTCAGCATGTTAGATCTGCTAGAAAATTACTATGAAACAAACACATTTACAAAATCATCTACCATCATCACACTGGTTTTGTTGTGGCTGTGCTTTCCTATTGGGACAGGCATAAATCGGTCTCTATATTTCTACCTAATAGAGACATTGTGAGAGTAAAAATAAAATAAATCATATGTTTCCAGATTGTATTCATCTCAATCCTAGGTACTGTAATCTTCACAGATCCTGAACTAACTATTCATCCTTTACTATTGAGTAAGGATGATCTTTCTAAATTCTAATTTGAATCATGTTAGTTTTCTGCTTAAAATTATTTATATCCTCACACATAACTTAAAATCTAAATTTATTTGCTTGGTCCAATGTCCTTAATTAGCTGGTACTTGCCACTTGTCTGGAAGAATTTCTTAAAACTCTCCAACAAAAGTTATACTACAACTATAATAAATTATGTGTCATTCTCAATACAGAACACTTTCTGTCTTTCTTTACAAGAAAAAGTCATTTTATCTTCTAGAAGTGTCCTTTGCTGTACAATTTGATACACTTCTCCTTAGATCCCAGAGAGAGCCTTACCTGAGTTTATTAAAAAGTGTTGAAAGTTGTCTGTCCTTTTTTTTTACCATACTCCTATGCACAGTGCTGGGGGATGGTTAATGTCCCAAACATCTGTCACTCCACTGTTATATTATTATGAAGGAGCTTTGGTCTCCTTGCCTTTTATGACTTCTTTGTTCAAATTTACAGTAGACATTAGTGTATCGTACAAAGTTTCTTGTTTCCTTGAATATGGACACATATAAAACAAATATTCACTGAAAACAGAAGATAGGCTTGGTTAGAAATAAGTGTGGGGTAAGAGAGAAAACGATAATGAGAAGATGGGCTAGAACATATCCTCCACGCACAGAACATTATACAGCAAGTTAAGGGACATGAAAATATGCTATTATTCCTATCCCTTCAGAAGGAATACAAACTGAGCAGGTGGGACCTTGTACAAAAGCAGGGAAGCCAGAATTAAAAGAAATAACAATAGAGGTGGACATTTTGATTTTTGCTTTTGTAGCATGGACCTACCAACCTTGATCATGGTTTCAATGCAATGACCTGGAAAAAATAATAACAAATGCCATAGACCCTGGGAAGCTTGGATCTGAAAATATTGAATTTCTTGGCAGGCAGAGATGACCCTACAACTGGGGAAATGCAACAGGTGAGGGCCTCAGCCTACATTTATGATAGTACTTATTGTTTTGTATTAAAAAATCAATAGTTTGTCTTTCTCCTTATGTAATTCCATAAGAAAGAGTACCTTGATTATTTTTAGATTCTTAGAATATAGCATATTATTGAAATGCTGAGAGAATGTATGAATGACTGAGAGAATGAATAAATGAATAAATATATTGCACTCATACTTGTTTCTGCTAGTGGAGGGGAAAATAGTGTTTGATAGGCATTGAGATACTAGGTACTATTTGATTACTGGGTTGCATTACATAAGGGATATGGATCTAATTTATAAAAGCAGAGTTGAGTTGAGTATGGCAAAGAATAATAGCTAAAGTATCATAAAATAGGCATTTTATATTATCAATAAGTAGTTACATCTTCATCAATTCAAATGGTATTTGGGATTTCTGCAAAGCTTGAAACATGGCTACTATTGAAAATCTATCATGTTACCTGGAAGAGAAAATTCAAGTTAGTTATTAGAGGCAGGACTGATCATTTAGCTTCATCATTCTGAGCAGGGTGCCTGAGCAAAATCCCTTCCTTGTGGTAAACAAACTGCTTCTGCAAAAAAGCACATGAGGAATAAAACTGTTTTGTTATTGGCCACATTAATTTCCCTGTAGAATCTTAGATAACTTTTATATTTTCCTATACATGATCATAATTTTTCAGTGATCTCAAACTGTGCTTGTAAATTCAGACCTTTTACTGAAAGCATTCATTTGAGTGGAAAGGTGATGCTTTTAATATGATACATATGTAAACCTATTTGTATAAAGCCACGCTTTGTAACCACTGTCGTAACTTTTGATTAGAATAGCATCTTTTTTAGTTAGTGATGTTTTCTTGTTATATGTGCCAGTCAAAATAATTCTTTTACTATTTAATCTGTTGTAAAACTTTATAAATAGTTTACCTTAATCACATGTTTTGAGTGTTTATATAGGCTAAGCAGGAAAATGTTAATATTGAAAAACTAACGATTATAAATTCTATAATACACAAATCTGGAAACATAGGAACTGTTATTCTGTTGACCACTCTATAACAATAATTAATCCCTGTTTCACAAAGATTATCTTGTTGAAAAGAAAATTAACATTTAAAATGGTTTCATCTACAGGTTCTGAATTTATTTATTTGAAGTTTGCTGAGAATCAAGAGCAGTAAAATTTATCTTTATTCAAACTAACACAGGAACAGAAAACCTAACTCCTCATGTTCTCACTTGTAAGTGGGAGCTGAAGGATGAAAACACATGGACACATTAGGGGGAGCAACACTCCAGTAGGTGTTGTTCCCAGTAGGTGGAGGGTAAAGGGAGAGGGAGGGGAAGGGAGAGCACCAGGAAGAATAGGTAATGGATGCTGGGACTAATACCTGGGTGATGGATTGATAGGTGCAGCAAAACACCATGGCACATGTTTACCTGTGTAACAAACCTGCGCATCCTGAACATGTATCCCAGAACTTAAAAGTTGAAGAAAAAAAATTGTCTTTATTACTTGTTATGCTTCTTCTTTGGGTTGAAATATTTTTGCCTTCATTTTTCTTTAAAATCCTTATTTTGAAGTATCCAAACATTCACTGCATTAGATACAATATTTAATAACCAAATCTGTACTGATAACTTTTATTTAACAAGGGTTACCATTTGGACTTAATTTGTTACATTTTTCTGATATATTTATAAATAATGGTATCACGGCCTATTGGCCTCAAAAATTACAGCACACATTTGCAATAAATATAAATATTTCCTATATAACCACAATATTATTAACTCCTCTAAAAATATTTTTCTAAATTCAGTGAATATTTACTCTATTATCAATTGTTACCAATTGTCCAGCAAATTTTTTAGCTGTTTTTATTTTAAACTAAGACCGGCATCTATACAAGGAATAGATATTGCCCTTAGTTACATCCCCTAAGTTTCCTTTAGTCCAGGATGGTTTTAACATAGACTTTTATAATGGTAGTTACTAACATTTTGTAAGTGGGAATACTTGGGGATGGCAGATCTACCCTTTCTCTTCTTGGGGTGGCTGAAGTTTGTAGTGGCTGTGGAATGTGTCATTCAGACCTCCTTTACAGGAGGACCTGCTGTGAAGATGTACTTAGCTAACAATCTCTAATTGCCATACATTCAAGATTTACTTTAGCTTTCACTTAGAGGCCTTACTCTGCTCAGTCAGCTCTGAACCAATCTCTTATATATCCAACTCTTGGCAACTGCTTGGAAGACTCAAAAGGATTTTTTTTAAAGTGGTCTAGGAAACCCTTTTTCTTAGAAGTACAGCACAGCAGGCTGGACATGGTGGCTCATGCCTATAATTCCAGCTATTTGGGAAGTCCAGGCAGGTGGATCACTTGAGGTCAGTAGTTTAATACCACCCTGGCCATCGTGGCGAAGCCCTGTTTCTACTAAAAGTACACAAATTAGCTAGGTGCGGTTGTGTGGGCCTGCAATCTCAGCTAGTCAGGAGGCTGAGGTAAAAGAATCTCTGGAGCCTAGGAGGCAGAGGTTGCAGGGAGCTGAGATTGTGCCACTGCACTCTAGCCTGTGCAACAGAGGCAGACATCATCTCAAAAATAAAATAAAATGAAATGAAAATTAAAAAAAAAACACAAACAACAAACCGTATAGCATAATGTCCTCAATTTTTATTATTGCCACACAATGGAGTGATAGATAATGGTTTTGTTAATTATTCTCAAATGTGGGTTAAAATCTCCCCTTCCCACTATTACAAATTGATGATAAATATTAAACATTTAGGACTAAAATACTGAATAACATTCCTTGCCACTATCAGGGGAAAGACATTTTTTTATTTTTGAGACGGAGTTTCGCTCTTATTTACCCAGGCTGGAGTGCAATGGCGCGATCTCGGGTCACCGCAACCTCCGGCTCCTGGGTTCAGGCAATTCTCCTGCCTCAGCTTCCTACGTAGCTGGGATTACAGACACGCGCCACCATGCCCACCTAATTTTTTGTATTTTTAGTAGAGATGAGGTTTCACCATGTTGACCAGGATGGTCTCGATCTCTTGACCTCGTGATCCACCCGCCTCGGCCTCCCGGGAAAGACATTTTTAACTGTGAAATTAGGGCTATTTATATTTCTACTGACGATCATTATAATATGTCGATGAGAATAAAAGTATGTAAAATTGTTATTTAAGCTTCCATTTATTATTATAAAGATACAAAATGTAGGAGATTCGAATATGCTTTTTTATTCCCTCATTTATTCAATAAGCTTGTATTGAATTCCTGGATTTGGACAGATTTGAAGTTGAGTAAAACCTCTCAAGTCTCAAGTTGTTCTATGGACAAATAAACATTAAAAATGCCATTATTTGATGGAGCATGGTGGCTCACACCTGTAATCCCAGCATTTGGGGAGGCCTAGATGTGTGAATCACCTGAGGTCAAGAGTTTGAGACCAGCCTGACCAATATGGTGAAACTACGTCTCTACGAAAAATATAAAAATTAGCCGAGTGTGGTGGCAGACTCGGGAGGCTGAGGCAGCAGAATCGCTCACACCGGGAGGTGGAGGTTGCAGTGAGCCAAAATCATGCCATTCACTGCACTCTAGCCTGGGTGACAGAGAGAGACAGAGTCTCCCCCCCCCCAAAAAAAAAGCCATCATTCAAGAGAAAACATGTTCTAAGTGCTAAAAAGACGAATAAAGAATAAGCTTTAGAAGCTTGGAGGAAGGGTGTATTAGTTATAACTAGATCAGGAAAGCTTCACTGTTGAACTATGTAGCTGTTCTATGTGTCTCCAGCCCTAAAGGCTCCAGTAAGTCAGTATAGTCTGGATTCTATGGAAACCAAACCATCCAAACAAAAACTTAATACTGAATTAAGGTGGATAAAATTGTTGAATTGTGCAGTGAATACACATAGCAACCTGAACAAAAAAGGGTATTACAGTTTTCACAATAATTCCGTTACTTATTGGCTGAAGTTTCCAAAACAAAAGCAGTAATTACATAACAAATCAGAGGTTCTTTTCTTAGAAAAGAATTGTACTGTTTTAAAATAAGTGGTATTTTGGTGGATCTTCTGTTTAGTGCCCAAAATTCAATGTACTGTTCTTACTGTAGCAGTAAGGCCTGACCTGGGTGGCCAGAACACAAAATATGGCTGTTATCTATTATCAAAAATCTAAGCACTTTGCCTGGAAAACAGAGATTAGCCTTTATAGATTTGGCCTTGCCTGCATAAATCCATGAATCAAGAAGCAACATCTTACTCCAGGCAATTAGTTTTTATAATGAAACAGTAAAAAGGCTCTAATTAATGACTTTTTGTAATTATTCTTCTGTATATGGACATTTACTGGTGTTCAGGCATTAACTGGGACATCAACATGATTGCCTGTCAGTAAAAAGACCATTTTGTGCTTAATTATGTATTTCAGGGCCTCATATTTCTCATAGCTCTCAAAATCACTTCAACTAGCCTCTAAGTCTCTCAATGGACTATAAAGTCTGAAGGAAGAGGTCTCTTCTGATCTCTTTCTTCCTTGCCTATTTTAATCTCTTATATCATATTCATACAACTTCTTGTCACCCACTGTACTCCTGAAAATTCCTATACCAAACTATAGGACCATGCTGTGCCACACAGAAACTACTACCCACATGTGGTGAGTTAAAGATAAATTTCCTAAAATTAAATAAAATTACAAATTTGTTTTCTAGTTAGACTAGTTATATCTTAAGTGTTCAATAACCACATAGTGGCCAGCTCCAGTATTGGAAGTGCATATGTAGAGCATTTTCATAGTCACAGAAAGTTCTATTGGACATCACAGCATACAGAAAAAGCTCCATGCAGACTGGGTTTTTGTCTGTTTCTTTCACTGATATATCTCTAGAGATTAGAATATTGCTAGGCAAAGAGTATGTGCTCAAGAACTACTTGTCGATTGAATTAATGACTATCCCCTTTCCCCTATGTTTGAATTTGTTTTGGGATTGTACCTAGAGGCACAAACTTCAGGAATGCATAAAGTCACATAAAGAGCACTTTATCATAGAGACAAGAATGTGCAATGGGGTACTTACACAATAAGCTCTCTTCTGTATCTAAAGTGCCAGAGAGAACGCACTAATTAGGTTTGATAAAATGAGTGCTTCCAGGAAAAGATGGTACGCATTATTTTACCAATTTATGACAGACACGTAGGAATAAAAGGTCACAAAACACTGGCTATGAAAAGAAGTTGAGCTGAGATTTCATCCAACTATATCAAAGAACAATTGTAATATTTTAGAAACATTCTTGAGAAACAACAAATTGTTTCCAAAAGATGATAAAAATAATTTAATTGATCAGAATTAAGGCAATTATTAGAAAAAGAGAAGAATAAAATTGACCAGAAAAAGAAAGTCTGTTTAAGAAATGATTTTCTAGACTGATCCCTCTCTCTCTCTCTCTCTCTCTTTCTCTGTCTCTCTCTCTCTCTCTCTCTCTCTCTCTCTCTCTCTCTCTCTCTCACACACACACACACACACACACACCTCTCTACCTTTACAACCAAAATATTTGTTTTTCTTTTATTCCTTAAACTTGAATGCCAGTTGTAAATTTTACTAGTAACACCCATTATATATAGTGAAGTAATTAGACTAAAATGGAGGAAGCAGAACAAATTTGTAAACAATAATTAAAAGGCTAAGATGTGCTTACAATTTAATCACATAAAATAAAAATGTAAATGATTTCAAGTTAAGAAAATTTATAAAATGACAAAATAAGCAATAAAATTTCAGTTATTCAGTGAAAACCAATAGCTGCTAATTAATTGTTTGAGAATTTGATTTGATATTTTTTATTACGTCCTCAAAGCAAAATTATTTAGAAGTACTGTGATCTCCAATAATCAATTCAAATATCTTTATATTAGGTTTGTGAAAAAAATTATTGCAGTTTTCATCATTAAAAGTAATTGCAAAAACAACTATTACTTTTACACTAACTTAATATTTAAGAGAAAGTTTAAATTAGATACTTTATTTACATATCACATAAAACGGCAAAATATTAACAGATGATAGACTAATTTGAAAAAGACAATTCTAAATAATAACTAGACCAAATTCAAATGTTGCGGAATTTAAAAATGAGGTTTCCACAAATAAGATTTTAGGAAATTCCTAGCTTTGATTTAAAATCAGAGTTAACACTAGCCTAAAATTTAGATACCAGGAATTGATATCTATCAATACTAACGGTACAGGCTTCTAAGAGAGCTGCACTAGAAGTGGAAACTGTCTGGGAGACTTCTGGAAGGGCTGCTCTCATTTCTCTTTTGAACTCAATTTATCAAATAGTTACTAAAATCCTACTTGGTTCTAGGTGCTGTGCTGTGTATGGGGAACCCAACATTGTACAAGATGAATTATGTGCTCCTTGTTCTTAAGAAGATTAAAACTTATAGAGAAAGACAGATAATTCAACTTATTCTTATGGCAATTGTACTGCTACCACAAGGTAGATAAAACAAGTGGTGTGATGTTAAGTCTAAAATAATAAAGTTTACTACTTTTCTTTATTTGTTCAAATTTATTGGGCACAAGTGAAGGTTTCCGAAATGCCTTCAAGGCATTTCCTCCCATTGTCTTGGTTATTAACATTCTGCTTTTCTTTACCTGTGAAAATTTCTGCAGCCAGCTTGAATTCCTCCTAAGAAAACTTGGTTTTTCTTTTCTACTACATGGCCAGTTTGCAAATTTTCTCAATTTCTATGCTCTGTTTCCTTGTTAAATGTAAGTTCCAGTTTCAGATAATCTCTTTGCTCATGCATATGATCATATGCTATTAGAAACAGCCAGGCGAGTTCTGGAACACTTTGTCACTTGGAAATTTATTTTATCAGACGCGATACATCGTCACTCTCAATTTCAAAGTTCCACATATATCTAGAGCAGGGGCAAAATGCTGCTAGTCTTTTTGCTAGCAAGAGTGACTTATACTCTCATTCCCAACAAGTTTCTTGTCTTCATCTGAGACCACCTTCAACCTAGATTTCATTGACCATATCACTATTTTGACCATATCTCAGGTATTTTGCTCACAACAATTTAAACTGTCTCTAGGAAGTTTCAAACTTTTCCTCATCTTCCTGTCTTCATCTGAGCCTTCTAAACTGTTCCAACTTCTGCCCATTACCCAGTTTCAAAGTTGCTTCCACATCTTCAGGTATCTTACAAAGATGTAAAGATAAGCAATTCCCCACTCTCAGTACCGACTGTTTTAGTCCATTCTCAAATTACTATAAAGAACTACCTGAGACTAAAATTTATGAAGAAAATAGGTTTAATTGGCTCATTCTGCAGGCGGTAGGGGAATCATGGTTGAGTAGGCTTCAGGGAATTTACAATTATAGCAAAAGGCAATGAGGAACAAGTTTTGTCTTACGTGGTTGGAGCAGTAGGAAGAGAGTGAAGGGGGAGGTGCCACACACTTTTAAATAACCATGATCTCATGAGAGCTCACTATCATGAGAACAGCAAGGAAAAATTACACCGCCATGATCCAGTCACCTCCCACTAACCCCCTCCTTCAACACTGAGGATTACAATTTAACGTGAGATTTGGGCAGGAACACAAATTCTAACCACGTCAGTCCATGTGTCTGTTTTCATACCAGTGCCATGTTGCTTTGTATACTACAGCCAAGGCTTGTAATGTATTTTGAAGTTAAGTACTATCATGCCTTCAGCTTTGTTCTTTTTGTTTAGGATTGCTTTGGCTATTTTGGCTCTATTTTTTTTCTGTTCCATACAAATTATAGAAATAAGTTTTAATAATTCTCAAGAAAGAAATTGGTATTTTGATAAGGATTGTATTGAATCTATTCATTCCTTTCAGCAGTATGGCCATTTTAAAGACAATCATTATTCTAATCTTTGAGCATGGCATGTTTTTCCATTTGTTTATGTTATCTTCAATTTATCTCATCAGTGTTTTTTGGTTTTCCTTGCAGATCTTTCACTTCCTTGGTTAAATTTATTCCTAAGATAATTTATTTATTTATGGCTATTATAACTGAAATTGACTTCTTGATTTCTTTCTCATATAGATCCTCATTGGTGTATTGAAACCCTGCTGATATTTATCTTGATTTTACATCCTGCAACTGTAATAATCTTTTTTATGAATTCAAGAATATTTTGGCAGGTGGAGAATTTAGACTTTCTAAATATAAGATCATATCATCAGCAAACAGGGACAATTTGACTTTCTCTTATCCAATCTGAAATCTGAATATCTTCTATTTCTTTATCTTACCTGATTGATCTGGTGAACAGCAGTGGTGAGAGTGAGCATAACTTCTTCTACCAGTTCTTAAAAGAGAAGATTTCCATTTTTTCTGGAGTCAGTATAAAATTAGTTCTTGGCTTATCATACAAGCCTTTATATTTGGAAGAATGTTTCTTCCAGGACTAGTTTGTTAAGAATTATCAGTTGCTTTTTCTGTATATATTGAGGTGATCAGATGTTTTTTCTTCATTCATTCCATTGATATGCTGTACCATATTTATTAACTTGTATATGTTGAACTATTCTTGTATATCTCATATAAATCCCACTTGATTGTAGAGTATTATTTTTTAATAGGCTGTTAGATTCAGTTTACTAGTATTTTATCAATAATTTTTTCTGTGTTTATGTCCTGGCATGATTTGAATTTGTGTCCTCACCCAAATCTCATGTCAAATTGTAATCCCCAGTGTTGGAGGAGGGGCCTGGTAGGAGGTGATTGGATCATGGGAGTGGACTTCACTCTTGCTGTTCTCATGACAGTGAGTTCTCAAGAGATCTAGTTGTTCCAAAGTGTGTAGCTTCTCCCCCTTCACTCTCTGTCTCCTGTTCTGCCATGTGTAGATGGTGCCTGCTTCCCTTCTTTCATGATTGAAGGTTCCTGAAGCTTCCCCAGCTGTGCTTCCTGTACAGCCTTTTATCATGCTGTTTAATTAATTCAGACATTCTGGATCTTATAAGTGGATAACTTAATCTATTTATATTCAAGGCTAATACTGGTATGTGAAGCTCTGTTCTCTGTCATATTGTTTATTGTTTTCTGGTTGTTTTAAGTTCTTTATTCCTTCCCTCTTCTCTTGTTGATTGTTGTCATAGTTTGGTAGGTTTCTGAAGTGGTATTATTTGAGTTCTTTCCCTTCCTTTATTGTGTGATTGTTTTGCCAGTGAGTCTTATATTTTGGTATGTTTTTATAATAATAATAAGTGTTGTCCTTTCATTCCCAGGTTTAGGACTCCTTTGAGGATTTCTTGTGGGTCTGGTATAGTGCTAATGAATTTCCTCGGCATTTGCTTGACTGGAAAATACTTTATTTCTTCTTTTATGAAGGATAATTTTGTAAAAATAGTATTCTTGGCTACTAGTTTTTTTTTTTCTTTCAGTATTTTAAATATATTATTCCATTCTCTTGTTGGCTGTAAAATTTCTATTGAGAAGTTTACTGTTAGTCTAATGGGTTTTCCTTTGCAGGTGTCTGGATATTTTTCTCTTGCTCTTATTAGAATGTATCCTATCTTTAATTGTAGAGTGTCTAAGCATAATGTGCTTTGGAGAAGACATGTTTGCATTATATCCTCGTAGAGATCACTGAGTATCCTGTGTCTGAATGTTAATTTCTTATTTTTCTAGACTTGGACTTGTTTTTACTTTTTTGCTAAACTTCATCTATTTCATTAAATATAATTCCTAATTCTTTCTTTGCCTCTTTGTCCTCCAGGATGCTGACAATTTTAAATATACAATCTCTTTGTTTTCTCACAAATGTCATGAAGACTTTGCTCATTCTTTTCTGTTTTTCCCTTTATTCTATTCTGCCTGGATTGTTTCAGAAGACCTGTCCTGAACTTCTCAGATTTTTTTTCTTCTGTCAGATCTAGTCTATTGCTGATGGTTTCAAATATATTCTGTATTTCTTTCAATGAATTCATTCTGAAAATTTGTTTTTTTTTTAAAAAAAAAACTCTGATAAATGTTTTCAGTCATATTCAACATTTTTAAAATAATTATTTTGTTTCTCATTGAGCTTCTTTAAATTCAGTTTTTGACCTCTTTATCTGGGATTTCAGAAGTTTCATTTTGACTGAAATCTATTAACAGAGAATTATTGTTTTCCTTTAGAGATGTCATAATTTCTTGCTTTTTCACGTTTCCTGTGTCCTTATATTAAAGTGTGTGCATTTGCTTATTTTTATTTTTGAATTTGCTTTTGTACTAGAGGAATTTTTTCTGAAGATATATCTGTGGTGTCAGTTGTATACGGCACTTGGCTTCAATTCTGGAGGAAATGTGGTTTTGTTGTCTCTGCATAATCTATTTTGTTATAAACAGCATCAATATCTGTAAAACCCTCAGTGGCTTAGGATGCAATTATTAGTGTAGACTGTAGTAAAGTTTTGCTTGGGACAAAGATGGCATGTGGGCCAGTCTTCAGGTCTCGGGGGTAGCAGGGTGGGTTGAGCATGCCTGTCCTTGAGCTCCAGAATATGTTGGCCTTGTTCTTATTGAGTCCAGAAGGATCAATTCTTGAGCCTCATGGTGGCTTTATTAGATGCTGATATGACAGCAGTGGGCCCAGCAAGTAAGCAGGTTTTGCATCCCTGGGTAGGTAATGTGGTATGGGCTATGGCAGTAGCAGTGATGGAATGTCCCTTTGGCTCCTAGTGGTACTGGCTGGTGTTGGTGGTGGCTGCAGTACAGGGTTGATACACACATTCTCAGACAAACTCTCAGGCATTCCTGCTGTCTATGGCAGCAGTGCTGCTGCACCACACAGAGAGGGTAGGACCCTGCCCTTCCCACAGGAGCTTGGGCATAGAGGCCAAACCATGTGGGGGGTTGCAGTTGATACTTATAGCCTAGACAGGCAGACCTCTGGTTCACCTGCTCCAGCCTCTGGCTAATGCAGAAATACAGCGTCAAAGAAAGAGGAGGGATCCTGTTCACTGCACAAAAGCTGGAGCAGAGAGGCTGCTCTGCTGTAGGGGGGCATTGCACTCTCTGTAAAACAAGTGCTTTGGTTTCCTTCATCCCGAGGGATACCTCTTTGTTGTGCTGCACCATCCTTTCCTCAGGGAGCAGCACTCCTGTGGGCTAGAGTACTGGGGACCTCGTAGCATCTTTGGGTCTGGTTAGCGTTGCGCCACCCACTGCAGCTCTCCAGGCGGACACTGGGGAATGTTATTTGGAGCTCCCAGAATACAAAGATACGGGGGCTCTGGTTCCCAGGGCTAGCTATAGTCCTCTAATGGCTATGCTCCCAAAATGTTGCCTTGCTGCAGCCTCTCAGGTCTCAACAGGTGGGTAAGTGATCCAGTGTGAGTTATCTGGTGCAGTGACCTTAAAGGGTCTTCAAATCACCACCAACTCCAGTGTCTGGGTTTGTAAAAGAGCTTTTTCATGGTTCAGATTGCAGTAGTACGCAGCTGATACATAAGTCACCTAAGCCCTGCTATTCACCCTTTTCCTGCAACACTGAGCTCCTCAGGCTCTCAGCCAACCTCTGCCAAGTTGGCTGCTAGCTTTCTTCTCCTTCTGTGCCTCAGGCGTTCCCTGTGAGTTCTCCATTGGACTCTGATGTTATCTCCCGGTAATCCATTTGAGGTATGATTATAAGTTTATTATTTGAGTTATTCTTTCTGAAAAGAGTGGATGTCTGATGTCTCTAGTCAGTCATCTTGAACCAGAATCCAATGAAAGTTTGTTTCTAATATAAACTATTTAAAAGTACATTATAATTTCCTTATTAGGTTTTCAGCACTAATTCTTTACATTGAACAATCTGATGTTATGCAGACAGGATGTCATTTATTAAAAGTGCTATTGAGAAATAATAATCAGGTCACAAATGTATATATTCAAGTATTTTGAAAATATGATAAAACTTTAAATCCTCAAAATAGTTTTATATCTTTGGTCAATTATTTGACGGTATAATGAAATTAATTACGTTAAGTTTCATAAGTCTGCTAACTTTCTATATTTAAGAAAAGTTAATGAAAGCTGAGAATTCTTGCCCAAACAAAAAACAGAAAGATAAACATATAGTTTCTAGTGACTAATTTAATGAGACATACCTTATGATAAAATTGGCTTAATTAAGTAAATCCTTAGTTTTTATTGTGTTTAGGCAATGTAGCACAACTAGAAAATGCCTTTTTACCCCAAGAATATCTTAGTGGATTTTATGTAAGCAGAAACCTGAAAAGTTCACATTGCACTCTGCAGCTACGGCATTGTTTTTTTTTTTTTTTTTTTTTTTAAATAGTTGTTCCCAGTGAATAAATCTAATGTTTAACTTTAGGAGCATACTAATGTCCTATTAGAACACATTAGGGATGAGCTACCCACTATGGATAAATTAAGAACTGACCTAAACGTTTTCCCCAAGGTTGAGGCTAACCATTTGGGAAGAGTGATTTCACTTTGTAACATTTGCAGATCTAATTATCTCCTCATTCTTGCCAATGCCAGTGCTGAGAGTGTCTATAAGAGTTATTTTTCTTTCATAGGAAGACTAGCTGGACTACAAAAGTTTTAGAATCATAAGGGCTGGTATTTCCTATTATAGGAAAAAAACTTTGAGAAAATTTGAATTCAAAGTACATAATTCAAGAACAATTTTTTTCTTTTGCCTGAATTATAGCAATAATTAATGTAAGAGTAATTATAGGGGACAAATAAAACAAATTCTTCAGTTTTTTCCTAGCTGCTTAGAGAATTTAGACAAAATTTATTTTCTGCAATTAAATTACTCAAACAACATGTAGACCAAGCTTCATCTTCTATTATATTGATGAATTCAAAATACCTGTCAGTGAGACAATTTAGTTTATTAGGGACAAAAGATCTGATTTCTTTAATATCTAGAAAACAACTGATTGGGTATTAAATGTTGTTTGCTTTATATATCATTAGTTTATTTAATTTTTCACTCTATTTTGTATGTGAGTTTTCTGAACGTTCTAGTTTCTGTAAGGAAAGTATTTTCGGGAAAATAGAGGTTGTGTATGTTTCCTCTCAAAGAGCCTACTTTCTTCAGACCACTTTATACAAAATGTTTATGAATACTGTGAAAAGCCTGTGAAGTACTCTGCACTTTGCCTCCTTTACTATTCAAATATATATTATTACATAGTGCAAATCAGGTGGGTTTTAGATCACAGACACATTTCAGGCTGATGACAGAAGACAGAAAATATAGTATTAGAACTTAAGGGTAGAGGTGGTGTTATTTAAATTTCTCTCCCTCCTCCAAGTCGCACTTTCCCCAAAGAGTCATAAAAGTCCCCTACAACTGTCTCTCTTACCTCCTTGATAATTATTTGCTTTGTAATTAAATATTTATTGATTGTTTTTCCTCATCCATAGAACTTCCACAAATATATTCAGAATGATGGATTTATATTTAACACTGGCAGTTACCTCTTACCCAATACATTGCAAGCTCCATTATATAGGAGCTTTTAATAAAATGTGTTTACTTTAAATTAATTTAATAAATCATTAAGTATCTACTAGTTACCAGATATTAAGATATACAGCATGTCTTTATGACCACAACATTGTACTATTGTAGGAGTTCTTTAAAAAATCATTTGCTAAATGAGTGAATTAACTGAGGTCATTAATATAGCAAACAATATATTAAATATTTTATTAGCTAATATTAGTATTATTTAAAAACTTACTGGATTTTCCAGTTTAGCAACAACAATGGTAAATTGAATTGGTCAAAATGCTTTAGCCCACAAGGTCATATTCTCACCTTTTTCACATTGTGAACCTACCCAAGGTAGCACCTCTTAGCCCACATGGAAACAGGTAGGACAGAGACTCTTATGGAGTCATAAAAGTTTGAGTTACTCCTAAAAGTTTCAAGCATGTATGGATCAATGTGTATGGCCTTTAGTCCTCCTTGGGATCAGGAAGATGTCAAACCCAACCCAAATTATCAATCCCTTTAAAACAGCTAATCCAAGTAAAAGTGGGAGGAGAGGCTCTGGCCTCATCAGCAAGGCTCTGCATTGGCTTTCTTTTTACGGGTTTTATTTGCTGCCTTCTCATTGCTCTATGAAGTGAATGTGTAACATTTGGTCCACCAAAATCTCTACATTAAATATTAAGGTCCTCATCACGGAGAACATTTATTTTAGCTCTGAGAACTCAGCATCCACAATCACGTTGCATTTTAGCTGGAGCTATAAAATATGGGGTGCTATATCATAATAGAATTTCCTTCTCCACCAGCCCAGGTAAGAATAACATAGGAAACAAAGAAACCTTTGGGTGGTTGTTTCAATCCCACCTCTCCCCACTTAGCCTTAGACCTTTCATTAGAAGGTAGGGCAGTGAAGGATGCTTATTTTTCAATTACCTCACATACAGCTTGGACAAGGACATTGGCAGCAAAATCATAGGGGAATCTTATAAACTTGAATCACACACAGGACCTGTATCTTTCATCATTCATAACAGATGTACATGTCTGTTAGAGTTCTATTCCTATTGCTGGAATTTCCAAGATCTGTAATTACTTTGAGATTTTAGTCTACTTAAAGGCTGGCAAGTTAGCCTGTTCCAATTTCATCAATACTGACAAAGACACTAAATACTTGGTCAGAGATAAAGGGCTTTGTATGTCTTGGCAGAAAAAACAAAAATGTATATTTGCACACTTCTGTAAGTTTTGCTTGTCCCCATGTCCATGTAAAAGACACAAAGACCTTAAAAAACTTACTATGTTCTAAAAACACTGCAATGAGAATATACTTGTGTAAATAATGAGATTTAAAGATTAGCTACCCATGATTGTTTTAGGTTAATTTTATACACATTTATGCTTTATCTGTGGAGTAAAGTTTACATATTTTCATAATTAATGTAGGTTTTTTCTTTTTCTTTTCTTTTCTTTTTTTTTTTTTTTTTGAGACAGAGTTTTGCTTGTTTACACAGGCTGGAGTGCAATGGTGCAATCTCAGCTCACTGCAACCTCTGCCTCCTGGGTTCAGGCAATTCTCCTGCCTCAGCCTCCTGAGTAGCTGGGATTATAGGCGCGCGCCACCGTGCCAAGCTAATTTTTTGTATTTTTAGTAGAGACGGGGTTTCACCATGTTGACCAGGATGGTCTCGATCTCTTGACCTCGTGATCCACCCACCTCGGCCTCCCAAATTTCTGGGATTACAGGCGTGAGCCACCGCGCCCAGCCTTAATATAGGTTTAATCGTCATGTTAGTGTTTCAGCTGTCTCTGAATGTACTAAAACAAATTTATGATGTGGTTATAGAGAGGTGGCTCACTTCAGTGGTTCTAATTCACAAATGAAGTAACATTTTAGTGTGAAGAATGGGACAACTAAAGAAAATACATGTTTATCAGAACCCATCATTAGCAGTTTAGTCCTGTCTAAACTTGTTGCTGGTTATACTGTATTTTTCTCACGTCTCTTATGTAGGATAAAATGAAAATATTGCCTCAGGTACAGAGAAAGAAATTAATGTAGGAAGGAAAAGGTATTTTTTTTTATAAAATAAAATATTTATCATGTCACCTGTAAGTTACATGTAATCTTATCACTAATAGAATCTATACATCTACCTCAGCTCATAGGTATTAGAATGATGAAATTTTTATAATTGGATAATTCATCTTTTTGTCTTTATGTGTATCATACAGAAAAAAATAACTCCTCCAAATGCTTTAATGATTCTTTGGCAGATGCTGGGAAAATGCTTTGATTAGGTGATCTCTCAAATAATCTTAACTGTGGCAAAGTCACTACTAATATTAAACTTAGAAATAAGTAAGTTTGCAGTAAATCTAACATAGGCTACAGAATTAAAAACCAAATATAGCAAATGTTATATATATTATATATTCAATATAATCAATTAATAATTTTTTTGTTTTTAATATAAAAGTGATGGCTGTAAAATAAATTATAATCTGCCAGAATTAATTTAAAAACAGTTATCACTGAAATGGTGGTTAGGTTTCTATAGAAACCTAAAGTTATATTTTTGAGAAAAAGTAAAACAATTCATACAGAAAAAAGTAATATATAATGTATAAAAATATTATTTAAAAGCATTAGCTTTTGTATCTATAATTATGACATTTATTGAAATTATGAAGAACCCTTTTAAAAACTGTGTATATTGAGGTATACAATGTGGTGTTTTGATATACATACATACACAGTAAAATAATTACTTCAGTCAATTATGCTTTCCATCAACTTTCATAGTTATCCTTTTCTTTTCAGGTATGTTTTCTAAGAGCTTCTAAAATCTACTATATTAGCAAAATTTCAGTATATAATATAACTATAGTCCTCATGCTGTTTATTAGGTATATTAGATATCTAGACATTCGTTGTACATAACTGAAACTTTGTACTGTTTGATATACTTCTCCCCATTTTTTGCCCTTCCCTGTTTCTGGTACTCACCACTGACAATTTCTTTATCCATTCTTCTGTCAGTAAACACTTAAGGTGTTTTCATATCTTGGTTAATGGTTTTTTGTTTGTTTGCTTTGGGGAATTTTTAGAGACGTTTATTATTTGAGATTTTTTAAATCACTTATTTATTTTAATTTCAATAGCTTTTAGGGTACAAGTCATTTTTGGTTATATAAATAAATTCTGTAGTGATGAATTCTGACATTTTAGTGCACCCATCACTTGAGAAATGTAGGCTGTACCCACTGTGTAATCTTATCACTCGCTCCCTTTAAACCTCCCTCACCAAGTTCCCAAAGTCTACTATATCATTCTCTATGTCTTTGTGTCCTCATATCTTAGCTCCCATTTATAAGCAGGAGGATATACTATTTGGTTTTCCATTCCTGAGTTACTTCACTTAGAATAATGGCCTCCAGCTTCATCCAAGTTGTTACAATTGACATTATTTTATTTCTTTCTATCACTGAGTAGTATTTCATGATGTATATATCCCATATTTTACACCTCAGTGGCTGAGTAGTATTCCATGCATTATATATATATATGGAATCAACTTAAGTGCCCATTGACTGACAAGTGGATAAAAAAACAACGTGATATATATATATATATATATATATATATATATATATATGAAACATTATATATATATATATATATATATATATATAAAACATTATATATATATATATATATATATATATATATAATCACGTTGTTTTTTTTATCCACTTGACTGTCAGTGGGCACTTAAGTTGATTCCATATCTTTGTAATTGTGAAATGTGTTGCTATAAACGTGTGTGCTTGTGTCTTTTTATATAATGAATTATTTTTATTTGGATTGCTACATTGAATGGTATGTTTATTTCATTAAGAAATCGCCATACTGTTTTCCATAGAGGTTGAACTAATTTACATTCCCACCAGCAGTGTAAAAGTGGTTCCTATTCATCACATTCCTGCCAATATCTATTGTTTTTTTGACATTTTAATTCTGGCCATTTGTGCAGGAGTAAAGCCATACTTCATTGAGGTTTTAACCTGCATTTCCCTTTGTATATCTTCTTTTGAGAAATGTTGATTCATGTCCTTTGCCGACTTTTGGTGGGATTATTATCTTTTTTTTCTTGCCGATTTGTTTGAATTCCTTGTAGATTCAGAAAATTAGGTATGATTTGGCTGTGTCCCTACCCAAATCTTATCTTTAATTGTAGTTGCTGTAATCCCAGGGTGTGGTGGCAGGAACACAGCAGGAGGTAATTGAACCATAGGGGCAGTTACCCTCATGTTGCGGTTCTCATGATAGCGAGTGAGTTCTCATGAAATCTGATGGTTATAAGGGGTATTTTCCTTTTTGCTAGGCACTTCCCCTTTCTACCATTATGTGAAGAAAGAGATGTGTTTCCTTCCCCTTCCATCATGATTGTAAGTTTCCCGAGGTCTCCACAGCCAGGTAGAACTGAGAGTCAATTAAACCTATTTTCTTTATAAATTACTTAGTCTTGGGCAGTTCTTTAGGGCAGCGTGAGAATGAATTACTGCAGGTTCTTTGTAGAATGCATAGTGTGCAAATATTTTCTCCCATTTTGTGGGTTGTCTGTTTATTCTGCTAATTATTGCTTTTGCTGTGCTGAAGCTATTTAGTTTAATTAGGTCCCATTTATTTATTTTTGTTCTTGTTGCCTTTGTTTTTGGGGCCATAGACATAAATTTTTTGCTTATGCCAATGTCTGGAAGAGATTTTCCAATGTTATCGTCTAGAATTTTTATGATTTTGAGTCTTAGATGTAAGTTTTTGATTCATCTTAGTTGATTTTTGTGTAAGGTTAAAGATGACAATCCAGTTTCATTCTTCTACATGTGGCTTGCCAGTTTTTCCAGCACCCTTTATTGAATAGAGTTTCCTTTCCCAATTTATGTTTTTGTATGCTTTGTCAAAGATCAATTGGCTCTAATTATTTGACTTTATTTCTGGGTTCTCTATCCTGCTGCAATAGTATTATTAATGCATATTTTTATACCAGCACCATGATCTTTTGGTAACTATAACCTTGGAGTATAATTTGAAGTCTGGCAATGTGATGCCTCCAAATGTGATTTTTGTGCCTAGTATTGCTTTGTCTATTTAGGCTCTTTTTTGGTTCCATATGAAATTTCAATTTTTTTTTAGTTATGTGAAAATTGAGGATAGTACTTTGATGGGAAGTGCATTGAATTTATAGTTTGCTTTGGGTGGTATGGTCATTTTCACCATACTGATTCTTCCCATTCATAAGTATAATGTATGTTTCCATTTGTTTGTGTCATCTCTGATTTACTTCAGCAGTGTTTTGTAGTTTCCCTTGTAGAGATCATTCACCTCCCTGGTTAAGCGTATTCCTAGGTGACTTTTTTTTTTTTTTGGCAACTGTTTTAAAAAGAGATTGAATGATTGATTGAGTTCTTGATTAGTAACAGTGCTACTAATTTGTGTACATTGGTTTTGTAACCTGAGACCTTACTAAATTATTTTATCAGATCTTGGAGTCTTTTGGATGAATCTTTAGGGTTTTCTTGGCATACAATAATATCATTGACAATAGTGATAATTTGACTTCCTCTTTTTAAATTTGGATGTCCTTTCTTTCTTTCTCTTGCCTGATTGCTTTGGATAGGACTTCTAGTATAATGTTGAATAGAAGTAGTGAAAGTGGTCATCCTTGTTTTGTTCCAGTCCTCAGGAGAATTTTATTTTTTTACAAATTGCTCTGTTTTTTAATCTCAAAAAATTAGTCATAACAATAATGCAGAACATAGAAACCTAATCCCCACTTTAGTGATAACCTGTTTTTACTGTTCTTAAAACGTACTTTGAGAGATTGTGATTTATTTCACAGACATCTACTACTGACTTTTATATTAAAAACTAAAAATGGGCCTGGCACGGTGGCTCATGCTCGTAATCCTAGCACTTTGGGAGGCCAAGGTGGGTGGATCACCTGAGGTCAGGAGTTCAAGACCATCCTGGCCATCATGGTGAAACCCCCAACTTAAAAAAAAAAAAGAAAAAAAAATAGATACTTTATATATTAAATATAATATTTAAAATACGGAGGAGACAAATATTCAAACTATAGCATTCTGTCCTGGCTGACATACAAACTACATTAATTCCATCTCAATAGTCCCAAAAGTCTTAACTTACTTTAGCATCAAGTCAAAAGTTGAAACTCCCAAACTCATATCTAAATCTAAAGCACAATTCATCCTGTGATAAATTTTTCTCTGTGAGCCTGTGAAATCAAAATACATTCCATGGGCCGGGCGCGGTGGCTCACGCCTGTAATCCCAGCACTTTGGGAGGCCGAGGCAGGTGGATCACGAGGTCAGGAGATCAAGACCATCCTGGTCAACATAGTGAAACCCTGTCTCTACTTAAAAATACAAAAAAATTAGCTGGGCATGGTGGCTCACACCTGTAGTCCCAAGCAATTGAAAGGCTGAGGAAGGAGAATGGCTTCAACCCGGGAGGTGGAGGTTGAGGTGAGCCGATATCACGCCATTGCACTCCAGTCTGGATAACAAGAGCGAAACTCCATCTCAAACAAACAAACAAACAAAAAAACCAAAATAACATTCCATGCTTCCAAATACAATGACGATGCAAGCATAGGATCGTCATTCCCATTTGAAAAATAAAAAATAGACAAGAAAAAGAAATAACTTGTCCCAAGTAAGTAAAAACCTCAAGAGGGAGAACAACATTAATTCTGAAGTCTTCAAAACAATTTTCCTTGACTGTATGTCCTGCCTCTTTTCCTAGACACAGTGGGGAAGCCGATGTGCTGCTAAGGCCTCAGGCATTCCTGCCTCTATGGCTTTTCTAGGCTCAGCCCATACAGTGGTCTCACTAGTTGGAACCTCCTGCCCGCAGTTTTTCCAGGCTACAGTTGCCAGCTGGTAACTCTACAGGTCTGGGGTATTGGGGCCAGCTTTACTCCCATGGCCCAAATGGCACAGACCTAATAGAGATTTTATGGTGGATTAACCCCTGTGGCAGATCTCTTCCTGGCTATCCAGGCTGTCTGATATATTCTTAGAATTCTAGGTGAAGGCAGTCATGCCTTCACAGCTCTTACCTTTTGTGTACCTGCAGAATTGGCACAACATGGATACTGCCAAGGCTTATGGATTGTATCCAGAGCAGCAGGTTGAGCCATACTTTGCCCATTTGAGCTACAGCTGGAGTGCCGAGAGGTGCACTGCCAAAATTTGGAAAGCTGAGGCCACAGGTTTCCCTTAGGTCCCATGTGCACCCTGGGCCTTTCACCAATAACAATTCAGCACTCAAGGCATAAGGCTCTGAACTTGTGATGGGAAAAGCAACCCTGAAGATCCCTAAAATGCCCTCAGGGTCTTTTTCCTGTTGTGTTGATGAATGGCAGCTGGTTTCCTTCTATGGATATGAGCTTCCTTATCAAACTTTCTCTTGTTCACACACCCTTGGTATTCTCTCCAACACAGTGTTTTTTATTCTTTACATTACTGGCAATGTTTCAAATTTTTATATTCTACTTCTCTTTTAATTTTAAACTCCATCTTTGATATGGTTTGGCTCTGTGTCCCCACTCAAATCTTATGTCAAATTGTACTTCCCAGTGTTGAAAGAGGGGCCTGGTGGGGGGTGATTAGATCATGATAGGGGGCTGGATTCCCCCTTGCTGTTCTCATAATAGTGAGATCTAGTTGTTTAAAAGTGTGTGGCATTCTCACCTTACCCCCACCTCCTGGAACCATGTGAAGGCATGCTTTCTTCCCCTTTGCCTTCCATCATGATTGAAAGTTTCCTGAGATCCCTCCAGTCATGCTTCTTGTTAAGCCTTCAGAATTGTGGGTAAGTTAAGCATCCTTTCTTCATAAATTTCAGACTCTCAGTCTTTTTACCAGTGTGAGAATGAACTAATACACTCTTTAAATCATTTTCTCTTCTCAAATTTTACTATATGCAATTAAGAAGCCACGCAGTTTCTTCAATGCTTTGCAGCTTAGAAATTTATTTAGTTAGATATTCTAGTTCATCACTCTTGAATTTTGTCTTCCATGAAGGCCTTAGGTATCAACACGTTTTCTTAGCTGTCACATGAAATTATCTGAAATACAACCTTAATGTCAAAATTTCAGCTTCAAATTCTCTAACGCTATTCTTCACTAGCAGGAATCAGAATTCTGAGTGGAATGACTGATTCCATGTTTCGGACAAACAAACTCAAGGTGAGCCTTGCCAAAAAGAGAGCATTTTTTTCCTAAGTGTGGAAGGTTGTATTAAGCAGGATTGGATAGAACTTACAAGGAAGGAAACTAGAGGCCAAGAGGGAAAATTAAATATTAAAATAAAGTGAAAGTCTTGCTTTTGAGTTAGGTGTAGCTGGTCATGGCAGGACAATGCTTCCTCTGAAAACTGCTAGAGAAACCTGGTGAGTTGTGAAAATTGCACTTTTAAAAGTGTCCAAGAGCAGTGGAAGTAATGAGGGCTAACAGAACCTCTGGAGAACGAGGAATTGTTCAGAAGGAATCTGACAAATTGGCAGCTATTTTTCCCTATATGCATTTGCTGGTCCTGGGTGTGGTGCAGATATGGGCATACACCAGGCCATGAGCTCCTGCTGTGCCAAAAGCTGAATCATAGAACTTTTGAGGTGGCATAGGTTGCTAAAGTAACAAAATTGGAGACTTGGGGGCCTTGAATATATATGGCTTGTTTTCTGAATTCTGAGTGAATAAGTGACGTGGTCCACAGCTCACAGTGCTTAGAAACAGAGGCCCATCCATCTAGGGTAAGGAAGCAGAAGGAAAGAGGCTGCATGCGATGGCATTAAGGGAAGTGGTGAACTGACCCTGGGGATATACCGCTACTTTTTACGTGTGAACACTTTTTTACAAGCGAATAGAGCTAGTCAGAGCTTGAGAATTCAGGTATTGTGCCTATAAAAAAAAAGTACACTAATGAGAAACAGGAAACCAGGAGGCATTTGCTTTCCATACAGGGCTAAGGTGACATATTGGACTCTTTACAAACATGCCTATTCTTTATTTCAATGCATTTGCCAAAATTTAAAGGTGTGTAGTTAAATATTAAAAAGAGCTAAAAAATACCAATGGGCAGAATTCAATATATCCTGTAATCTTACAGTGATAAGGTGACACAGGCCCTTACTTAAAAGCCCCAGAGAGAAGGCAATACCTTAGGAACAGAAGTAAGCCCGGAGTTTCCAGTCTTACCACAATAGAAACCAGTCATAACTTGTAACTAGATATAAAGAGAGGAATTTCATAATGAAAATGAGTTCTTTGGGAGGCCGAGGCAGGTGGATCACGAGGACAAGAGATCGAGACCATCCTGGTCAACATGGTGAAACCCCGTCTCTACTAAAACTACAAAAAATTGGCTGGGCACGGTGGTGCGCTCCTGTAATCCCAGCTACTCAGGAGGCTGAGGCAGGAGAATTGCCTGAACCCAGGAGGCAGAGGTTGCCATGAGCCGAGATCGCGCCATTGCACTCCAGCCTGGGTAACAAGAGGGAAACTCTGTGTCAAAGAAAAAAAAAAAAAAAAAGAAAAAAAAAAAAAAAAAAGAACATGAGTTTAATTATAAAGGAAGCTATTCAAATGCTAAACCTGGTAGTTATGTGAATATTATGTTATCTGTAAAATGTCAGAAAACCATAAAGATATGAGACAGTCCCCAGTGGAGTATCCTAGGGCTTAAAATATTTGAGTAGAATGAGTATTTAGCTAGAATGAAATGTCATGTGTTTCTAAGGGGATGTGCTAATGTGTTACAGTGTTTCAAATTTCCAGTCACTTTTTGTTTTGTCAGCCAAAAAAAGAGTAGGTGTTGAAGATAATCTTAAACAATCAATTTGGAAGATGATAGCAAGGAAACAATAATATAGGTGACCATGTCTTTTATAAAATCAAATGTAAACACAGTTACAAAATTAGTTTGGTAAATTAAGAAGTAAATGTTTATTGATACTTTAGAGGAATAATAATAAGTTCAACTGTGGGAAGGGTAGAATTAGAGAGTATGAAAGTTAAAAAACAGTAAGAATTTCAGCTGTGGAGCTGTCGGATGTTCTTGCTGGGAATGCGACTTGGAACTGAAAGCATGAACAAAGGAATATCATAGTGTCAGTGAGAAAGCCAGAACTGGGAAGCTAAAAGAATGTTTGGGAGGAAAATATAGGGGGAAAGGTTGGGGTGGATGCTTGAAATACATACGAGCCTGCAATCAAGAAAGAAAATAGAGTGAAAAGCAAGAAGAGGCAGCCATGATTCTGAAGTTGAGGGTAAGTAAAGAATGAAGCACATTTTTGTTACACACTAATAAGCAGTTATTTGATGCAAGGGTAAGGAACTATAAGCTCATGAACAAGGAAACAGGTAATTGTCGCAGCCATGGTGAAAGTTCACTCCGGTGACTGTTCATTGAGAAAATCAGCATGCTTAGATGTACAACGAATTGTTGCACGGAGAATGTGAGTTAACAGGGATACCTGAAGATTCATTATGGCCCCCTTCTTAGAATGGAGCTATGTGGAGAATGGGAGACAAATGGACAAATTGAGTCGTGAATGCCCCAAAATTCCCAAAGTCCAGTGGGTCCAATGGTTCTCTGGACCAATTTGCTGTATATTTACAAGTTCCTGAAAACATAATTAGGATTGACATATTGGCGTATGTACACAGACACAGACTCTCTCTCTCTCTCTCTCTCTCTCTCTCTCTCTCTCTCTCTCTCTCTCAAACACACACACACACACACACACACACACACACACACACACACACACAGACACACACACAATGGCCTGTGTGTCATAGTGTATATATATAAACACACACATTATACATTAATCTTATTTTATAAAGAAAAATAGTAAGGCAAAGATAAGTTACATAATTTTACACAGCTAATAAATGATAGTACTGAGGTTTGAATTAGGTTGTCAGGATGAGGTGTCAAAGTGGTCACCTCTTATGACACTGCCTTTTCCAAAAGTATAATAAAGTGCCTGCTTTGGAGTTCACCAAATTATGTAGTAAGCATTGACCTTAAACCAGAAACACCCATTTCATCTCAATTCTAACATGCATTGTATAGTAAAATAAATAAATAATATCACAAAGCAAGTCATTCTGCTTTATAAAATTGCAGCTATTTTTTTTTTCATCTTTCAACATAGTCTGATTCTGGCAAGTTTATTGTGCTGCTGATTTGAGTGCCAATGGCCTCTTGAAGAAAATTGGCTTTTGCAAAATAGTAAGTTTTAAAGTAGTCACATTTCAAACCCCTCCAGCAGAAGGGAGTAAAAATGCTCTTACATTTCTTTTGTAATTTTTCCTTGGATCTGTTCTTCTAGAAAAGATAAAAACAAGCTGAATAGTTTTCATTGCATTGAAGGTCACAGAAAAGATTCCTTTCCTTATGGGAAATGGTCCACAGAGACAGCACCCAATAGTGTCCAGTTAAATGGCTGGAAAGGTTGAGCTGAGTTTGCATGGCTACCCCTGTACTTGCCATATTGCTCCCCCAATGAAGGGAAACAATTTTATGGCTCTTTCAACATTATGCTCAAAACTGAAATAAATAATCACCAGTTTGCAACATCCAGTCTGTTTCTCTAGGGCAAAAACATTTTAGCTGAAGCCACAAAAGAGAAAATACCCTTTTCAGAGACTCCTATAACAGAAGGAATTAAGGACATCTCCTTGCTCCCTTGATTTCCCAATTAAAGTTGGAAAAAGAATTCCATTTTCTTTTTGGTTATCACTTTTCTGCAATAGATTTTGAACAATGTAAATCAATTCCCTCATTCCTGTTCACATCATTCAATTTTATTCCAGTAGTCTCCAACTGGTAAAAAGAAAAAGATAACTTTTCCAATGTCAATCAGTGTTATGAGCTCATGTATTTATTTAATAAATGTTCATTAACCAGCAATGGTATGTCAAGCATTACTGAACTTGGCATTAGAGATAAAGATGGGAATACAGTTAGTACCAGCCTTAATGAACATCTGGACCAATAGGAGAGACGGAACTGTAAACAAATACAAACATGTTAAAATAATGTGTATAAAATACATTAAAACAAAATATTATATAAAAGTAATTTAATAAGATCGCATAAAGATCACAGGCAGCACAGAGGAGGAAAGATTATTTCTCTTTATACTTTTTCTGTCATTTTCAGACTTTGGCACCTTCATTGATAGAAAGATAAAACATTTCAAAAAATAACTTTAAAATATAAAATTAGTTTATTGGCAACCTCAAAAGTTTTATACAAATTAACTTGCAATAATATTGGCTAAATTTGAATATGGGTTGGTCATTATTAATTTTTTACTCTTTCAGCCATTATTGCAAGGCTTAGCTTCACATTTTTAGTTATGCAATAAATATATTCCAACAAATACACTATATATTATTTTGTCATACATTTTAAGAGGGTATACTTTTTCTCTGTAACTTCCAATGACTTCTCAGGATTATTGTTTGACAGTTTTATTATTTCCTTAATAAAAGGTTTAAAGTGTGGGAATTGTTCTATAAACTACTAAATTACCAAATGCTTAAGCAACATTTTCTGTAGATGCAATCTCTAGTTATGATGGCTAAGAGGCTGTCTATAAAGTAGTTTTTTAAATCACTCTTGTGCAAAACTTCAACTCACGTAATTTTATTGTATCATTTTATTTTTTGATACAGAGTTTTACTCTGTTTTCCAGGCTGGAGTGCAATGGCACATTCTTGGCTCACTGCAACCTCTGCCTCCTGGGTTTAGGTGGTTCTCCTGCCTCAGCTTCTCCAGTAGCTGGGACTACAGGTATGTAGCACCACACCCACCTAATTTTTTGTTTTATCTTATTAGAGAAGAGTTTCACCATGTTGACCAGGTTGGTCTTGATCTCCTGGCCTCAAATGATCATCCCCCTCACCCTCCCAAAGTGCTGAGATTACAGGCATGATTTTACAGGCCCAGCCTGATTTTATGTAATTTTAAAGCTAGGGTAGTTAAAATAAAACAGGAGAGAATGTAGTAGACATCTGTGTTGTGTTTACTCAATGTGTTATTCCATTTTCACACTGCTATGAAGAACTACCTGAAACTGGGTAATTTATGAAGAAAAGAGGACTCACCATTCTGCGAGTTTAACAGGAAGCATGACTGTGAGGCCTCAGGAAACTTACAATCATGGGAGAAGGTGAAGGGGAAACAGGCACATCTTACCATGGCAGAGAAGGAGAGAGAGAAAGAACGGGGAAGTGCCACACTGTTTTAAACTATCAGATCTTGTGAGAACTCATTATCACAAAAACAGCAAGGAGGAAATCCACCCACATGATTCTATCACTCCTCACCAAGTCCCTCCCCTGATACATAAGGATTAAAATTTGGCATGAGATTTGAGTGGGGACACAGAGACACACCTTAACTCTCAATATCTTATCTTTAGGGATTACGAATTGGGAGATAGCCACAGCCTTTCCTTTGAGATAACTGTTTCTTTTTCCCTACAACTTTATATTTCGGAATCATTCTCTTTCAGAAAACCCTAACTGGAGTGGCCCATCATAGTGCTTCCATTCTTCCGGAAATCTAAAAGCATCCTGCTTTCAACTCCCCCTCTTTGTGTCACACTATTTCGTATTAAGTTCTTCAGTGTACTTCCACTTAACTTTTCTTTTACCTTTTCTCCTTGATTGTTCTCTACTTCACACATTATAATTTAAAATAAGCAAAGAGAGATTTTTTCTTGCTCACTTCTATATACCTAAACTGAAAAAATGACCTGGAAATTATTAGGTCTTTATGCAGTATTACTGGAGAGATGCATCAGTACAAGAATAGAAATGTGATAAAGACACAGTGAAACTCTTTTACCTAGAATTTTAGAAGCACAGTTCACAGGGAAATCTCCCTTCCTCTCAGGTGCTGGATCAGGACAGTGTAGTCTCAGAGACACCAGTTTCCATGCCTCTAAGGAAGAGTCTAAATGAATGAAGGTGACCCACTGTAAGAAGCAGAGATGAGATGGAAAAAGATGGTGAGAGTGTATGCCAGATTAAATAGCTGGTTTATACTAAACAAGGCTCCCAGAGGAGCCCTGGTTCCTTCAGAATTTCCTTCAAATCTGAGTTACCTTGACACCCTTCCAATAAATGATTTTTCAGTAAAACCTATAGCTGGGAATCTAATTTCCATGCCAAACACTTCAGGGCAGAAGAGGAAAACAGTCTGACTCATTGAACAACTCCAGATGGAAATACAAACTACTCTAATAAAATGTAATATTTTCAATTAGGTAGCACTTTAAATAAAATACAATATTTTCTACTTAGGTAGCACTTTCCACTTACCAGCACATTTACATAGGGTGGATCACCTGAGATTTGTAATACCTTTGTGAGGATTTCAATGTATTTGTAGTTCTATTTTCCAGAAAAACATAGTAGTGATGCTCAGATAATATGTATTAATATTTTAATGATAATATGTTATAGGATTTATTGAATGCTTGTAATATGCCAAAACTTATACTGAGCACATTATGTCAATTATCTCCTTAACAAGCATACATTTTATCATCATCCTTATTTAAAATTCAAGCAAGCTGTGGCATAGATGAGTTAAGTTCTTTCCTATGCCATACAGCTTGTCATTAGATGAACAGTGAAATTCGCAAAGCTAGTCAGAGAGTCGGGACCTCAACTTTTAAATAAATTCCAATAAATCACATATCTGAGATTATTACTGCAAATATCAGAGTATATTCAGATGTGTTTTATGAGTAATTTTTTGAAGAGTCATTTTATTCAACATAATTGATTTATTTAATCTAAATAATTTACTGTCTCTTGTGGATTACTTCTATATTTACATATTTATTCCTGATTTTATTTCTTACTTGTAGACCCAACTAATTGAACAGAGAGTAATTCAGTTAGATTGGAATATGGATTATGTGAAGAGGGGAGTCTCAGATAAAATTGGGAACGACAGCTACCAAAAATAACCAAAATTGGGCCAGTTGGTGAAGAACTTTAAACATCAGGTTAAGCACCAGTTTGTGAAGAACTTTAAACAGCAGGTTAAGCACCAGTTTGTGAAGAACTTAAAATATCAGGCTTTTATCTGTAAGCAGGGGACCAGTGGGGCCTCTGGTTGTAACTGTGCACTTGCTCATGCTTCTCAAGACGTTTGTAGAATAAATGCTGTTCACCTTCCCTTGACCTGTTTAACTTGCTTCATACTTTAATGATAGGCAGCTCCTTCAAGTATCTTCATTTCTTCGTATCCTTAACAATATTTTGTGGTTTAGTCATTAAGAACATTTTCTCATTTATACAATAATATTATTGTCAAAATATTAAAAAGATTGAATTAGATAATTTTTAAAAATCCATAAGTAGCCTACAGGGCGATACAAGGTGAATAAGCCAATGAACTGCATGTAAAATAATCTCAGAAAGTTTTTGTTTGCCAGAGCTCTAGTGTGCAAATTTTTTCTGTCTCTTAAATCAGTGGTTCTAACAGGAGCTGTTTGTTTGTTTGTTATTTACATTTGTTAACGTTTGGAGACTTTCTTTTATTTCTTAAACTAGGGAAGATGTGTATCTAGGAGTACTGGTATATGTATCAGTATCTAGTGGGTAGAGGCCAGGGATACTTTGATCAAAATAGTATTTCCTATTGTTTATGACCCTTTTGTGGGCTTTTTTCCTTCTTCGTGTCACCACTTCATGGATTTGTTGTGTTTCTGGAATCACTTCTCATAGAAGAAAACTGTGCCCATATTCTCCTTTTGGAGGTTGTTTTTGCAAAACTCAAACTAAGACATCTGTTTAATATTTGTAAATATCCTAAAATACACAGGACAGCTCCCCTGTTTCCCACCAAAGGACTTTTTAGTTCAAAATGTCAGTGGTTTCTGGGGAAATGGTAGCCAAGCTGTAAATAATTGTGGCTTATCAATTATCATAAATATATGCATATATTAAAATAACTGTTTTAAGTAATTTTTCCAGTTTTCATTGTTGTTCTTGTTGTTCAGAAATGCTTTGAAAGATGATGTTCAACTTAATTTCATAGCTACATATACAGGGGATATTAGTATGTGTAATACTAATATCATGAAGCATGATGGCAGCCATGGAAATTTACCAAGAAGTTTCTTAAGCCCAGGTTTCAGGGCTCACACACAGATCTCTTTTGAGACACTGAGAAAGACAGTAGCAGTTGTTCATATGGTGTTATTATTATTATTTGTACTATTTTGCTATTGCAACAATAAGATTCTTTGGCAGCATTTAGGCTTATACTAAATGTCATCACACTTCTCCTCTGTCCTACTGACCTTCATGTTGATGAGTATGAAATGACCATATTTGTCATCTTCTAAAATTTGTTATTTGTTGTGATTCATTTAATTAAATATTCAATTTTCTATCTAATGGAGAAGCTGTCACACCTTTCTAGTATTCTTCTCCTCCCCATGCTTACACTGGAGCTCAGCTGGGGCTTTGCTGGATGGTTCCTGTACATGTCTGTGGCTTCCATCTAAGCCTCTCCCTTCTTTAGGATTTTCTCTTGCTGCGTGAACATACACTGCCCATGCACATATGCAAAGACAGAGAAGGCTAGAAATGCTGGGAAGTTACTACCCCTGGAACAATCCTCAGTCTGTTAGGAATAGGATTAGTACACACCCCAGACTTTGCCTTGTGGTATGGCATCCTGAAGTGCAATTTAAAATGTCTTCCAGAGGGCCACACGGCACAAGTGAGCCCCAGTTGCTCAGAGTCGGATTGCCTATTGGATATGACCCTTTTAATGGCTCTCTTCCTTTTTCAGTCACCACTTCACCATTTTGTGGTGCTTCTGGAATCACTTCTCATATAAGCAAATTGTGCCCATATTCTCCTCCTGGAATTTGCTCTTGGAAAACTCAAATGAAGACATGTGTTTAATATTTGAAAATTTGTATTTTTTTTTCATTAAAAGAGCCCCTATGTTATCTAACTTCTCAGTCCTGCACAACCTGTATTTTTCTTTCAATGTGGCACACAGAAATTTCTTACTTTGGAAAAAGAAAACCCTTAGCTATTTCTGAAGGCTCCTACTCACTCCAGGGCAACAGGGTAAACAGTGGAAATCACTATTATAGACTGACTTAATTTTCCTGAAAAAAATAATGCCTGGCTTTTAAAAATATCATGAGACATTGTATCTAGAGAAAAACTTTTAGTTTTATATTTAAAAGAATACTTTAAAACTCCACCCCCATCATTTCTCAGCAACAGAGCTTAAGCATGGAGAAAGTGAAGTTTAAGGTCATTTGACCTGATTCATTCAAACACTGTGCCTGGAAAGCTACTGTTAAATGAGAGAAGTTAGAACCACAAACCAAACAAAAGCAGTAAGTAAATGTCAGCTTGGTTTGCATTCCCATCAAAAAGAGCAAGACTGCTGTAAAGGAAAGCAAGTCAGAATTGGATGGGGATATCTTCAATGGCTCAAAGGTTTGGTAATGGGATGTGTGAAGTCTTTCTTTTCTGGGTCAGCAGTCTGAATCCAGCCCGGGTCAGTAGAATCCAAAAAAGTCATGATTATTTCACAGCTGATTTATACACTCTGGAATTAGCCTGGTCTCACTCCAGGTTTTAGAAGACAGGTGTCTGCAGCCAAGCACTCCCCCTCACCCAGAGTAGTGATTGGCCCTGTTCTAAGCTGCCTTGACAGAAAGGCCAAGGATTAAATGAACATTGAAACTGGACTGCACTCACTGCGGCCAGCTAGGAGTCTCAGTACACTGGCCATACAGGATTGATAGCAAAGTAGCGTTTTCTCTTTTCTTGCACTGTGTAGATTTAAGGGGAATTTCAGAATATCAGATGTCAGCTTGCTATTTGGCCCGGTCACTTAAAAGATTTTGAAAAGAAAAGGATTTCAAAGGAGTTTATCAAAAATTGCATTTGGCATGGAGCTCTGCGTGACATGCTTCAACATAAGAGTAAATGCTGTGGCCAAGTTATAAGCCTGGATGCGTTAAGTGTATCATCACAGCACTCACAAAGCCCACACTGAAACAGTTATCTTTCAGGCATGTGGGTGAAAGGTGGGCCATGTTTGACTTCCTTCTGGTTCTATGACAAGTAATAGAGTGGTCATTTTCCAACAGTTAGTAAATTAAGAAGTAACAAATGGATTTCAATTTTCATAATTTTACTCTGGGTATCTTTTGAAGTGTGTATTATTAGTTTGTACTAATGCAAAACTACCAGCTGAAACTAATCTCCCTAATGAGATTCATTTGTCCTTTGACAAAGCAATAGTTTCCTCAAGAAAAACTTAACTAATAGTGTGGCCAGTCCCTTATAATTAATTTTCTTCCCCAATCCTTACAAGCATGAAAACAAACAGTAAATTTTTCATTTGTTCATCAGTTTCGAACAACTGTTTAGCAGAGATATGCTTGATTAATGGATTTAATTTGTTCCCTTCTTCTGTAGTCGGTTTTCATATTATATTGGTTATCAGAGGATAGGACAATAATGTGGGCATTCTCATCGCAGTCTACTCCATCAGTGTCAGTGCTGGCTTCTCGCTCCGGGTCTGCATCTTTAACCTTTGCCGTCCTGCAGAATCTTTCATCAATCTGTGTTACAGTCACCTTGGGAAGAAAAGGCAGAAGCACTCAGTCAGCACTTACAGGTAGTAAAGTGTGTCATTATTTCTAACAAAATGCTGGCAGCAGTGCACCTTTCATTCCCAACCGAAATATGATTTGTGAGATCAGCAGCCCAACTGTTAAAAAAGAAAAATGGAAGGAACCGGTCTGGTCACTACCAGGTCCTCTATAAAAACCAATACAAAATGCCTAATGCTTTCCCACACGCTGAGTGCTTTAAAATGACTGGGGCTGGTTTTGAAAATTAAATATTATTGTCAGATAATGAAAGTATCTATGTAGAGGTCAAATAACATCATAAAAATATAATGGCAGTTTTCATAATACTTACCATTTCGTAGTAGGGGCACATATCTCCATGGTTCAAATCTGTAGTTCACTTGAATTTTCAGTGTGACATAAAGAGTCATAAACTCTGGCTAGAGGGGTTTTCATTCTTTTCTTTAAATCTAAGTGTAACATAGACTTTGTAGACAAAAGGAAATGCTTAAGACATTTTAAGAGATGCCTCTTTCAGGACATCTTTGAGTCCCACATAAAATGTAAAACTAAAACATATGTGTACGTATTTTTGTGCATAAAATGTACAATTTTTGCTACAGGAGTTACTTTTTTAGTATTCAAATATAATGATCTAGAGTACGAAGTTTAAAATACAGAAAATGTATTCTAAATACATACTATTAGTTTTAAAAATTTTTCAGTAATTTATTTTGGATACTGAGTTCCATGCTTTAAAAAATAACTTTTCTTTCTACATAATTGAGAATCTTTTTAAAATAGTTAAAATGGATTTTATTATTTGTCTTAACATACTTGTCAGTAATATTCAATATTTCTGTTACAGCATTATATGCAAAAACTTGAAATTAATACTACATTGAATATCTTTGGAGCAATACATTTAAAAATGATTTTTTTGGCATTTATTCCAAAAAATCTTTTTTTTAACCTTCTTTGGAAGATAAAAATGCCAACCAAAATAATATGCCTGATATTTAAGAAAGCTTTCACAATTTATATGTAACTGTGATAGAATTGAACTGAGGTACAGGCAAGATTCAGGTTGTATTACCAGCTTTGTCATTTACTATTTTTGAGTTATTAAACTAGTTATTCATTTTTTGTGAGAATAATACCATTTTCATAAACCTCTTATTTATGCAAATGTGAGGCTCTGTTACATCACTTCACAATGGACCAACAATTTCAGTGGCTCCACACTGTGGTCTCATTTTATCAGTATTCCTTATTTTGGCATGCAGTGTTCTCAGCAATCAAACCATTCAGCCACCTATCCCACCCATACATTTCATATGTACAATATACATTCCATATGTACATTTCATATGTGCAATATAAATATGAAACCACCCGGTCATCCTGAAATTCTTAGTAGTCTCTCTACTCCTTGTGTATGGTTATAGCTCTGTCTCTGTAGTGTACCTCTTCCTGGCTAGTGCCCACTCACCCTCCCTCCCTACACCTCTCCTCTATAAACGTAAACCTATCTTTAGAGCTCAGGTTAGTTTCCCCTTACTTCCTGAAGTCTTTATAAGTTATCGTTGTTGGTATTAATTTCTTCCTTCTTTGTGGTCTCACAGTACACTGCTTTCCATTCTTCTAATGTACAAATCATAGTAGAATTTGAAAAGTAGTTGGGGCATATATGTCTGTCTCTACCAATGGTATCTAGAGTACATGTTTTCCTTTTTCTTTCCTTTTTTTATTTTTTGAGGCAGTCCCACTCTGTCACTCAGGCTGAAGTGCAGTGGCATGATCTCTGCTCATTGCAGCCTTGACCTCCTGGGCTCAAGGGATTCTTCTACCTCTCATCTTCCTGAGTAGAGTAGCTGGGACTATATGCATGTGATGCCACACTTTGCTAATTTTTTGTATTTTTGCAGAGATGGAGTTTCACCATATTGCCCAAGCTGGTCTTGAACTCCCAAGTTCAAGCAATCTGCCTACCTTGGCCTGCCAAAAAGTGCTGAGATTACATGTGTGAACCACCTTGCCTGGCCTAGACTACATAGTTTCTTTGCCCTGTCCTATATGCAGAAAAAAAATGCCTGGACCAAAGTAGAGCTCACTGAAAATATACCACGTGGATAGATGAATAATCTGATCATAAATGGCAAATAATATTTGTTGTTTTTGAATCACAAAAACCTTTTGCCAGGTATTAACATGAAAACTACAATGAATGGCATTCCACATAAAACATGAGGCAGCTTACGTAAGAAGTTAGTTCACAACATCTTACCCATTATATACAATTTAATTTGTTTAATTAGTGAAACTAAGATAAATGCTTTCTTAGGGTATCTACATTTAAATATAAAACTTCTTTGAGAATGATAATTTATTTAAGGATAACACCACATATAAACACGATTTCTCTTATTTTATATTTTCACAGATAATATTTAAAGAAGTAGATTCATGAAGAAAAATACTACATAGCTTCATAAATTAGCCTACAATGTTGAATTTCTTAAATTATTTCATTCCATGAGCATTCTTGTTCTTATACCTCAGGTAAATGCTGCCAGGATCCATCAATACATATTTTGAAAATTGTAAAGCTTTGTTCATGCTGCTCAAATATAATAGTGAAAGACAAAAGAAAAAACTCAACAAAGCAAATTTTATGTTAGATTATCCTTCAGCTGTTGCTACAGTTAAGAACTTTGATAGTGGATAAGAAAGGCAGCTTTAGAGAAAGCTTTTAGTAATTGGAGAAAGTTTTCCATAAAAATTATTTGATTTAAATCGCAGGCCTAGGAAAACTTTCCCACTGTGGGTCTGTGCACATATAATGGGAGACATCTCACGTCATTGTTAAAATCTCAGGGATTGTCCCTTAGTGCTGAGCAGTTAATGGAAACAAAAGACCTCACAAAAATAAAGTCCAGATATGCCTGACTCGAGAAATCCTGAGGCTTACCTTTGAAATTTCCTCTCTCTCTGTTAGATCTGCCTAGGCACCAACATTATTCAGACAAGGCTTCTATTCTCCATTAGTCAGAGGAACGTCTCATGCAGCTTCAGCCACCCATATTGACTTTATCCGGGAGTTACTGCTGACCACCTGCCAGCATTTCATCATTTTCTATAGTCCTCTTCCACTTTACACAAAAGATTGCTCCTTTCATTATTTAAAGTTGTGTTTACTCAGCCTTAAAGAAAACTGTAAGAACAGTACAATATGCAGTTTATATTAGGCCTAATCAAATTAGGCCAATTTGATTTGGAATCAATGCATACTGCACAACGTTCCTGGTGTCCTCTGACACTGACACTCACTGTTTATCCTTCTTGGACAGGCCCTTTCAACACAAGTAGACACAGATCTACCACAGCAATGAAGACCGTGAGAGCATGAACTAGGATAAAATGAAATTGATGAAAGGATATTACAAAGGCAAAATAAAATGAAGTTCTGCTTCCAATAGAGACAATCACTTGTGTTAAAATATAACACACTTGATTCATTAAAGCCACGACTTTTTAAACATAATTGGTTTATAAGCATGACTTAGACTGTCTAGAGTAACAAGATCTGGCAAATAGTAACTTTTTCATATTAGGGGCTAAACAGGGTTTTTCTTAATTTTTATTTTATTCTCTAAACAAAATTATTATAATTATTTAGTAAAAGTTGAGTTCATTAAAAGTTAAAACCATTGTTCCCATAAAAATATAAAATAAGCATATGTCAGTTTTGAACTCTAATTAGTGTGGGAACCAGAAAGAGTTTAAAATCAGTAAAATAAAGCTTTGAATTACAGAGATTTACATTCTCTACCACAGGGGTTTCTAACCCCTGGACCATGGACTGTACAGCAGAAGGTGAACAGAGGGTGAATGAGTGAAGCTTCATCTGTATTTACAGCCACTTCCCATCACTCATATTACCACCTGAGCTCTGCCTCCTGTCAGATCAGCAGTGGCATTAGATTCTCATAGGATCACAACCCTGTGGTGAACTGCAAATGGGAGGGAGCTAGGTTGTACACAGCTTATGAAAATCTAATGCCTGATGATCTGTCTCTGTCTCCCATCACCCCCAGATGGGACCTTCTGGTTATAGAAAAACAAGCTCAGGGCTCCCACTAATTCTACAATATGGTGAGTTGTATAATTGTTTCATTATATATTACAATGTAATAACAGAAATAAAGTACACAATAAATTTAACTTGCTTGAATCATCCCGAAACCACCACCCCTGCCCCCTGTCTCTGGGAACATTGTCTTCCACAAAACTGGTGACTGGTGCCAAAAAGACTGGGGACTGCTGCTGTATCAGCTAACATTCACTTGCATCACCATTGATTTAGAATCATTTCATTGATATGACCATGAAGAATTTGCATAACTCTCAGTTTTCTGCAAGTTAACTTCTATTAATAGCTTAGTCAAAGACATTAAAAGGTACATACCCCAATGGCACCAGATGATCCCTGGAGTCTCCTAGGCAACAGCTGGCATGCCACTGAAAGAAAACCCAGAAGTCTGTTTTGCCCATGTATAAAATTTTCTGTTTCTCCTATTTGTATTTTCAAAAATTTCCTCAATTGTTTTTATATATTAAATTAATCACAGTGCTATGTTCACATTTATATACAAATATGAGACTATCTCAATTTCCTTTTCTTGGGAGGAAAAATTTTCTGTTTTTTCTGTAAGCACATTTTAGCCTTATAGCTTCCTTTTCTTGTTATTCCATGCCAGAGTATTGCAATATCTTAGACATGCACATATTCCCTTAAGAAAATGTAAAGCATTAAAAACAACAACAACAAAAACAAATGGAAATCACTGAAACTCAGAAATTAATCATATGTTGCGACTTCCATGAAGAACAACTTTGAATGGAATGGCATTGATTCATTCTCAATTTCTAGAGAGAAAGAGGCATAGTTGCAAAGACAGAGATGAAGGCATGCTGCAGGAGAAAAAAAAAATTAAATCTGATTTCTCAAAGAATTTGTGCCCTCACTTTGAGAATCAGTTATAGGTGGTTATCAAAGTGTTAATTGAAGATACATTAATGTGCAGTTTACACCATGGAATCTAAACATTTCTTTGGTGTCTAGGTTTTAATGGATGAGAGTAAGAAATTTTTTGAAATCTGATCTTTCATATCTTAGAGATTATCCCTGATTAATGCAAAGACATTTGATTATTAAGCCTGGTATATATAAGGAACCACCTTTTAGAAGAAAAGAAAGTCTTGCTTTGTAGTGTGATTACTTGACTTTAAATTCAGGTGTGTCCTTGAGGCCATATTAGCATGTGAATGTGTTTGCCATATTACTGGTTGTCCGGAAACTGATGAAACAACAAAATCAGAGTAATAATAGAGCTTTGTAAAATAGCAGTGGGCATACAGCTAGGCTCATTTGCAAAGATATATAAATCTGGGACAAAACAGGAAATTGTTATGAGATAAGCCATGGCCGTTAGGCTTTCAGTTTCCACCTAAAACTGGTGAGGATACTACTGACAATAAAGTTTACTTAAATCCTGTCTGTAAGTAACTTGGAATGGATTTAATGAGCTACAGAGAAGTCCGGTTTCTTTTCTAACTTTATTCAAAGTTTATAATTTATAAGCTTTAGCAAATAGCAGAAATAAAGCATACATCTAACTGTAAATAAATTACAATGGAATATTAGGAATCCCTTATTGTAGATTCTGACCCCTGGAGTAAACTTTTAATAGCTAGCTGTCTTTTTTCTTGAATCTACCAATTGTTGTATGTATTTAAAAGTTTGGTCTTAACATCTTTCACAATCCAGTAACTGAAACGGAGTAATGAGTGATAAGAAGTAAAAAGAAGAAAGGATGGTATAATAGATACTCCATGGATATTCTCCAAATCTTCTTATCCATTATTGTCATTCAAAATACTATTTATGTAAAATTATCATTATCTTAGGGTGTGTGTAGATTTAAGAGATGTAGTACTTATTAGCACCATGATTAATAATCAGTGGATATTTTCATACAATATAAAATATCAACATCTTCTTTAAAATTATGAAAAATTTACCAGATATCTATTTAGTGAAACCAGGGTATCTTCTGTTTAATTCCAGGATCTCTTTTGTAAACATTGATCCTAATAAATAGGCATGTTATTTGAATATACATCACTGAATTTTTCACTACTGTACTGTTGTAAAATGTTGAACATAAGACAAAACCCTGAAAGATAAAAGACAAACACTTTGCAATCTTGTAAATAGATAATTTGCAACTACCTATTCTAAAGGAAGTGATTAAACAGTAAACAAAGTATTAAAAACATGACACTAGTTTTAAGGATAAAGTATAATTCACATACTAGTAAAACCCGTAAATGAACTTAACAATTACTTTTGAGAGCATCAAAAATGTCCTTCTTATTTCTGGTGGACAGGGGGAGTAATAGACATTACGAACAAATTGCTCAATCAGAAAAGATTAGTTGAAAAAATTTTATTAATGCACAAATTAATGGAAATTATTATTTGACCCCAAATGAGCTCTCTTAAAACTTGAGAATGGCTTTTAATGATCTTTTCATTTGGTTATTTTTATTTTATGGGGACAATATCTCAATTATCTTATTGTCCTTAATAAAGATGTGTTGGGGATACACATTAGCATAAAATGTCTTTGATTGATGCTAATTTTGAATGCTTACAGAGAAAATACAAGACAGTCATTAGAAAAATTATGAAGAGTTAGGAAATTGAATTAATATAGATTGATTTATTCTTGACTTTGACTTCAGAAATTCAAACGTTGGTGCTCCAAAGAAACTTTCTTGTAGATTACTTAATATGATAAAGCAAATGGTTAAGTTTTGGAGATCACAAATAAGAAGAGGAGCTTTCTGCTAAGGAACAGCAACAACAATAATGGATTCAAAATGCTCTTCATTGAAAACAAATGATAAATAATGATGATGTGATTTAAGGAAATGTGTTTCATACCACACAACCTGTCCCAATGATTATGAAGACACTAATTGAAATAAAATTGTTCATATAAGATAAACTGCTTTATGAAATATAAGTGGAAAACTATAATTTAAAATTGATATGTCAGAAAACATTGCCCAAAATTTGTAAATAAGACATGAAAGCTAGTCAGTACATTCTTCAGTCTTATACAAATTGAATAGCCACAAAAACATTAAGGAATGTATTTCAACTCACGATTTAATATTGATTAAAGGCTCTAGAAATAAGTTAATTGTGAACTTGTAGACTTTGTATGGTAGAACTACAAAATAATTTCCAACCATTGTAACACACAAACCAGACAATTATAACATTTTTGGATATCAACCATTTTTAATCTAATATAGCAATCTTTTCCTAACTTTGACTGTAAATATTCCAGCTTCTGGGATGATCTTTGAACAGGTTGTAACATTTTACTACTTCTTTGACACATGTTTATTTGTATTTTCATCAGTTTAATTTTCTTTTAAAAATTGTGTTAATTATAATTTTACATGTCAAATATATATACATATATATATCCAAATTAGTAAGTTAAATATCATAAGGAATATGAGCACCTATCAAGTTTACCTACGTAAGTTGACAAAAAATATTTTGGATATTTTAACTAGAAAATTTAAGAGAAATTTTAGGTTGTACTAAACCTAGAAAATTTAGGTTGTACTATTGAACAACCTAAGGCACTTTAGCTTTTTAAAAAAATAGAATAACTGGCTAGCAACAGTGCTTCAGAAATAAAATTTAAAACAAGATTGTCTAAAATTGTTTTTATTTTATTAGAATTGCATGAATTTTTGCATGATGACTTTCATGAATGCCTTTGGGGGGAAACAATAAATGTAAAAAGTACCTTAAAAGTTGAACAAGATTGGCAAAATAACAAGTTCAATATGACATACTTGACGTGTGCACAGTGTGGAAAGAATATTATCTCTATATTGAGGTCTAACATAAATATCAACATAACCTGAGGAAAGCAATTTGAAACTCTTGAAATAAATCTACAATCAAGGGGAATGGATTAAGTTTACCTGGAAGGAAATTTCCAGAAATTGAATTGTTTTCAATTTTGTGATTTAATTATTTTATTTTCAAACTAAAATATCTAAGGATAGCGCAACATAAGACAAAATTTTATCATTATATTGAACACTAATACTAAAAACTACCACTAAAATCTGGGAGAAACATTCACTAACAAGACCAAAATTTATTCAAATGAATGCACCATGCTGACCCTTCAGAGAGAGCATAATAAAGTTTGCTGGCCCTGTCCTGTAAATTTGATGTCTTTCCTGAGGTTTTAAATTCAAATACCCACAAGAGGCTGCAAACAACAGAAACATACAAATCAGACTTTATTCTCATTGATCAGGGAAGTTGGGCTTATATAGAAAATGAGTATATGGACTGTCTAAAGTAACTCAAAATGTTAAAAAAACAAAAACAAAAAATTAGCTTAAAGGATGCAAACCAGATCAAACATATCTGTAAAAGTAAGACACTCCTAGTCTATACCAACAAGAAATGTGCCATTTAACTGCTGAGAACCTGTATCTATGATCCAGCATTTGTTCTGCCTTTTTACACAACCATAACATTTTTCCCTGTCCCTTTTAGATAGTAGTACCATATAGATACATATATACTATATAGACCAGAAATACTATATAGACCTGGGGTAGAAATGGATAGGTCTTGGAATTTTACATAGGACATGCCGATTAAGTAGAACAGAGAACATCGGTAAGGAAAATCATGGGGGAAGCTCTTCCCTGGGTATTCCTGCTTATTATTCATATTCGATCTCCTTCCCTTTCTGTTTAACAGAATAAATTCAGAGTGTTTAAGATAACCAGCAAGTGGAAACAGCACATTCCTTAATCATCCGGCCACAGAATATTGAATAATGACTGCTGCTATTTGAAATTTGGTGATGAGTTACACGTTTCTACAAGTCTTCAGGGAATTTACTTAGGGAGTACTTCCTGATATCAAAATATACAAAGAGAAACAAGGAATCCCTGCTTGTTTACAGACAAAAATATGACTAGAACTGATATTTCTGGTTGAAGTATTAGTATAATGAAACTAAATAAAAGTGAGAACTTTGACAAGATAATTTATTAGTAAAGGAGAAACTAATGGGTCATGTTAGAGAAGAATAACTCTTGAAAGGATTGACTACAGAAAAAATTCAGAACGCATTTAGTTTGTGTTGTCAGACAGCATTAAGGCTTGGATTCACTTAAGAGAGACAGTAGAAGAGATGGAGGACAATTGAATTGGAGAAAGTGCTGGTAAAAAGAGATGGAAATGGAGATGAAGATAGATGAAATAAGGAAGAATAAGAAACTATGAATGAATAGTGTAATTATTATTTATCCTAGAAAAATTAGAGATGTCATCAAAAGTCAAAAATGGAGAAAAATAAGAAGTAAAAAAGATTTAAAAAGATGATAGAGATATAAGAAAGAGAACAGAGGTAAAAAGTTCAAAATATTAGTTATCCTGAAGAAGAAAGTTGAACAAACTCAATAATCAAATGTATAATTAAAAGATAATTTTCAATTTGTGTTACCATTGTGAAGAGGATAAATTATGAAAATAAAACAGGATTGCCAAGTACAGCATAAAATTAAGTGAGTCACTTATTAAAACCATCTAGTGAATATATGAATTTTGAGCATAAATGAAATATAAATCTATTAGAATCAACATATTTAAAAAGAAGGAAATAAGATAAAAAGTGATGAGGCTGGCCTCAGACAGAAACATGTATTAGAAGCCAGAAAACAACAGAAAGGTCAGAGGTTTGAATAGTATAACAATGTATTCCCAAGTATATTCATCTGATCCATTGCTTACTATTCAAAAAAGCAAGCCTAGGTATCCAGAAACAGATTCTACATCAGTCAGAATCTCAGCTGGATGGCATGTTTAGGAAGCCACACCTCTGACCTCCAATGTTTGCTCACTTGATGTAAGGATTTTTTTACTTTTCCTTGGGAAATATTTATTTAGAATTATTAAAATGATATATAATTATTTAGGAAGGATATAACTTACTTACTAGACTAGAACTTATATGAGTGCACTTCAAATAGCACAGAATATTCTGGGATTAAAAGGGTCTTGGTTCTTCAAGTATGATATATTTTGGATCATTTTATTAACTCACTTAAAAAAATTTCCCCTATCATCTGGCATATAACAACATAAATTCCCATTCTTTTTTTAAACACAAATACTAATTTAAATAGAAAATAAAATCTAAAAGAATGACAAGAAAATATATTATTTCATAACTTGTCATCTCTGCCTTATAGACTTATTAATTGAGACTTTTATGAGAAACGAAGATCTCCCTTCTCCCTTCTCTTGCACACTGCACATTTTAATATACAAATGCAAGACTACTAAATGGAAAAATCTCCATGATGAGCAGATTGGTAATAAATGTAGATCTCATGGCAATAAATTAAATATGGTTTAAATGACAAAAGTTCTTATAGGAAAGAACAAAATCAACATAATCAGGAGACATGGCCACATAATCAGAAACATTCCACTAAGAAAGTGCCAATTTCCAGGTATGACTATGAGATTCACTCTTGTTGATATTAGGTGTGAGATATTAAGAAGATTTGATGCTATATGGATGCTCCACTGCTACCATCCAGGCCCAAGCTGGCATAAATTAAGCTGACAAAATACAGCACAGAAATGGATCTAGATGTTGTGCCAGAGACCACCTCAGCTGTCCCAGCTATGCCTCATCCATCTCCAGGGACAGGATACACATTAAGATTACAAAGTACAATGGAGTGCACTGCACACAGGCATGAAGGCAGTCGGTACTTATCATGTTCAGATTCCACAGGCTAACAAAGAATCTAAAGACTTTCCTAACTTAGAATAAGAAACTAGACGGGCACAGTGGCTCAAGCCTGTAATCCCAGCACTTTGGGAGGCCGAGATGGGCAGATCACGAGGTCAAGAGATCGAGATCATCCTGGTTAACATGGTGAAACCCCATCTCTACTAAAAAAAAAATATAAAAAATTAGCTGGGCATGGTGGCGCATGCCTGTAATCCCAGCTGCTCAGGAAGCTGAGGCAGGAGAATTGCCTGAACCGAGGAGGCAGAGGTTGCGGTGAGCCGAGATTGCGCCATTGCACTCCAGACTGGGTAATAAGAGTGAAACTCTGTCTCAAAAAAAAAAAAAAAGAAAAAAGAATAAGAAACTAGACAAAAAGATCTGTTATCAAGACATTTTGGAATCATCATACTAAAAGGCTCTCAGAGCAACAAGTCCTGTTCCATAAATCCCTTGGGTTCAGCTAGAAATAATAATTTTTTAAAAAAACTAGGCCACAAACTTATAACTGACTGATTACTAAGGCATAGCAAATCCTACTCTATTAGTTAAAAATTCTAATTTTGAAGACTATCTAATATAAATATTTTCATTTTATAAATTTATTTGAAAAAGGTAATCCTACAGTTGTATATATTGTGTATTTTTTCTTCATATGTGTCTAAATATTTTACTAATTGCCCTCTTTAAGTGTTGACACATTTCTTGTAATAATTCATGTCTTTGCTTATTTTACACAATTTATTAAATAGCCAGTTTTAAATTTTATAATCACATAACATAAAATATGTGGTAATAAAAATTTAGCTTCAGAATACATATTAAATTTAGAGTCTACAATAGTATTGACCTATTTAATTCATTTAATGAATTAAACACAACTACACAATTCAGTTAAGAATGAAAAGGCAGTCCACTAGCTGTTTGATCATTACATGTTCATTCTAATTATTTCAGCCAACTTATATTAAACTGTCTTGTAAAATAATCTGCTAAGGACCTTCAAAATGATAGTTCTTAATAGTTTATTACTTGATTTGTACTTCTTAATAACCAAATATGCACAAAAGCAAATAAAGTAGATGAATTGCTTAGTTTGCTACATCTTCATGTGAATGAGTAAAGCTCTGTGTTTGGTGCAATTTGTGTGTAAATGATCTGTGGGTTTTAATTGACCACAGCTCAATATTCTTCAATTACACTTAAAATATAACACAGAGTTTGACTGCACCAATAACTATGTTGTATGGTAGTCATGATTAGTAATGTGTTCATTATATGCTAATCTAGGTAGAAAACATTTTGCAAATTGCTTTCAATTTAGAGGAAGCACATTCAATACATTTTAGGAGAAAAATGACGTAATGAAAACAGAGAGCACCCATGAGAAGTAAAGAAAATGGCAGATACTTTGGATTTCATTTCAAAAGGGTTAGGAATATGAGCTATTTAACTTAGAATTAAGAAGACACGGAGGAAAAAAAAGTTGTAAGCAAACACATGATGAGCTGTCAAATGTAAGAAAGTGTATGCTTACTCAGTATTTCTTAAGAAGAGAAATTACATGAACGTTGATTATGTTTGAGAGATCTATTAGTACATTATGGTGACTATAGTTACTAACAGTGTACTTAATACATGAAAATTGTTAAGAAAGTAAATTAAAAAAATAAGTGTGCAAGGTAATGCATGTATTAATTAGCTTGATTTAGCCATACTTAATGTATATCTAAATAACAATATATGCATATTTCAAAACAACCTGATGTATATTATAAATATATACAGTTTTTGTCAATTAAAAAATGAATAACTTAGCAAAACCAGAACAAAATGAATACAGATTTTAATCAACGTAGGCAAGAAAGTTATATGTTCTCTTCATCATTGTTGTAGTCAACACTGTGAGGCCAGAAGCTCAAACTCACTGGGTATATGAAATTTAATAATCCATCTCTCCAAGACATAATGTATGAAATTATTATACTTATTCAAGATATTAAGATTCCTTTGGTTCTAGATTTTGGGAGAATTTGTTGGTTATGTGAATAAGTACTACTTAATATATCTGAAATGAAGCCTGAATTATGGATTTTCCAAATTAATAACCGTATTCTAGGATGTGAAGTCATATAAACAATTTCATAAATACTTAAAGAACCATGCTATGGAAATAATTTAAAAAATTATGATTAAGACCCTTACTGTCAAAACCAGAAAAAATTCCAACGGAATTTTGTAATTTCAAAATATTCCAAAAATTTTTGGAATTCCAAAAAATCCCCCCAAAATTTATAAAGTCACTTAACAGCAAAGTCTTAAAATTGAGCTGGGTAGACTCAGGCATCACTAGACTCAAGTGATCCAATTGTATGTTTAGAAACCTTCCTTTTTGGTACATTCGTCACCTCTCTATTTTTCTCCATCTCCCATAGTGTTTATTTCATCTGTTGTGCTTCATTTTCTGAAAGTTCACATCTGTGCTGAGAAATGTGGCCACAGGCATATCTGGGCACAGCTAATTCTTAAAATTCCTAATCTTGGAAAGCATAATATCTAGACTTTCTCTTGCATTTAGGGGGATTCTAAAATAAGTATTTTGACTGACCCTTTCGTTATATGTACTTCTGATTGTATTTCAGAAAAAATCTCTGTTATTCACAAAATGAGCCTACAACAAATCTACACTATTGTGGTGCTTAAGGACTGGAAGAATTGGACAGAAAAATCACATGAAGTGAGAAATCATTCTGAAAAAGATAACAAAGATCTAGTACATATACAGTTAGTAATCTAAAGTGCATTTCAGTAGAGTTACCCAGACAAACCAATGCCTTTCCTGTTTAATTTATCAGTCAGTCTTTTTACCACTAAACACATTAATTTAGACCCAAATTCCATCTATGAAATGGTGGCAACATCTTTGTATAAAAAGAAAATAACTTAATGGAATCCTGAACTATTAACTAAGTATGAAAATCTTATGTACCTTTGCTTTGTGGGGTTTTTAATGCATATAGTTCGTCAACATATTTAGCCAATGTTTATAAAATAAATTAATATTCAGTTGTTTTCTTATACAAAAAGCATTTTATAAATGCCAGCTGCATGTTGTACAGTGTCACGGGGATAGATAAAGCCTGATTTCTAACCTGGCAGAATTCAATTACAATAAAAACAAATAACCAAATATGTAATTATAATAAATAATAAATTATATATGTGTGTGTGTGTGTATGTGTGTGTGTGTGTGTGTGTATGTGTGTGTGTGTGTGTGTGTGTGTGTGTGTGTGGACACTGATTTATTTTAAAAATGTTAAAAAGGCCTTCAGGGAGCCTAGCAAAGGAAGCTGGCCGTACTGACTGGAGGGTTGGGGACACATCTCCAAGCTGGCCTTATCAAGTGTGGAGAGTTATTCTGAGGGACAAATGTAAAAAGAGGCCCCCCATAAAGGAAGTAACATGAAGCGAAGTGTGAAGGGTATGAGAAATGCCGAAGATTTTGTCCTGATGGCTAAAGCTTTGTGGCAATGGCATGAGCATCTGCATGAGAAGGCAGGAGGTGTCAATGCTTGTTAGTGTTTGGGGGAACTATGTAAACATTTGGGGCTTTTCTGCTATTTTGTAAAAAAACAGTGTCTTAATTTCCATAAATACCTCAAGAACAGAATGCCAAGGCTTGCTTTCTCCTGTGCATTTTTCACATTTTGAGATTATTTGTTTTTCTTTCTCATCCCAACTGCTAACAAACTGTTTTTATTCTGCCCGAAACGCCTTTGTTAGGTATAAAGAAAATAACCAAAGTAATAAATTCTAAGATTTAACTTAGAATTAAGCAGGTTTAACTTAAAATTAGAATTTCATTTGTTTTTTGTTTTTAATTATTGAAAAATTTTAACTTAACTCTCTTTTTATCAGCTAGACTCCAGTAAAGAAATCTGAACCACCTCAGTTATTTTAACAGAGAACGTTTAATAAACACAATTTCACATAAATGGCTATTGGTAGAGTCAGATGCTAAAGTAGAAACTGTATATAAAAATTATTAAATATAATTATTTAGTAATTCTGTTATAAAAATCGAAATAATACAGAGGTATTAACTAAACAAAGTAGCCACCATTGTGAACACTTGTAGATCAACAAGAATAGGTTAGGATAATCAGAATCTAGAAATATGGAGATCAGTTCTTGGGAGCTGCTGCTCTGACTTCCAAGAAAACCAGCTGTGCATGTATCTCTGATGTTGTTTCATGAGGCTGGTTCTAAGAACTTTGGATGCAAATGAGAAACCGAGACCTACTGATATTAGTGGAATGAACTTCAGCTACCGGCGTGAATGACTTCTGCTGATGTGATGCTAACAGGAATGGAAAGCAAAACATGAAGAAGCAGTGACTTCGCCCTCCGCCAGCTGTCTGGTTTCCTTTAGCTTCTAATATTTGCAAAACATAACACCCCAGTGTATAGAAGCATGGGTTTGAAGCGGAGAGACCCTTTAACGACTAGCTTACTTTCCAACTGGTTGAATATTGATTGAAGTTAACAGAGAAAAGAGAAATTTCAGTCCATCCAGGAGAGGAACTTTTCAAGCCTGTTATATATAAGATAAACTACAGATGACAGTAGATCTATTTATTCTGTGTTTTGTAGACTTTCCTGTACCTATGTATGTTTACCTCCCTACTCATTATTCTTTACAGTGGCATTCATTTTAGATGGATGGTATCAAGCTTACTTCAAGGAGCTCAGAGAATACAGAAGATGAAAGTATAAAGTGCTAAAAATTTTACTGGAAAGACTTTCCCATTTAGTATGAATATGAAATTCATGGCTTTAACACGAAAGTCATACTGTAAATGAAAAAGAAATCTACCAAACTCATCTACACTTGTATATAAGGGGTTTAGAATCGTTAGTTAAATATAAGCCTTAGAACCATTCTACTAGCAATATATACAGATATTATAATTTTATAGTTAATATAGTTTTAATCCTTTTCTCAGAGAAATTCATTACAAGAGGAATAGAAATAGTTGTGATATTGTAAAACACAAAATAAATTGAATGCATAACTATTTTAGTTATGGCAGATTAGAATAGTTTTACATTTTCTTTTAGTCATCAGATTTGTAAAGTTACACATAATGTAAAATGTATAAATGTATGTAATCAGAGATATAATAACCAAATATTAACTCCTGTGAATAATCTATGGTCTAGAATTTTAGTAAAAATAATACATCCCTCAGAATCAGATTTTATTAACACATCTCTGTGTACACATACTAATAACCCAACATCCTGCTCCATTTCCCCCTTATTTTTGTAGTCATGACATTTTGTGCTCTGAGAGATAATAATAGTGTTTGAAATTATAGGCCGGGCGCGGTGGTTCACGCTTATAATCCCAGGACTTTGGGAAGTCAAGGAGAGCAGATCAGGAGGTCAGGAGATAAAGATCATCTCTGCCAACATGGGGAAACCCCATCTGTACTAAAAATACAAAAATTAGCTGGGCATGGTAGCACGTGTCTGAGAGGCTGAGGCAGGGGAATTGCTTGAACCAGGGAGTCGGAGGTTGCAGTGAGCCAACATTACACCACTGCACTCCAGCCTGGCAACATAGCGAGACTCCACCTCAATAATAAAAAAATGTGCAGTTTTAAATTTTCTTTAATCTTGATCATATCACTTGCTTTGGTCAATAGAATGGTGAGCAGCCATAACCAATGCATCCTGATTAGAAAATTGTAGAGATGTTGTGGGTTTATAACAGTTCTCTTGCTCTTGTGCACTATGTTATCAGAAAAATATCTCTCAGCTCGCATTGAAACATTAGAAGGAGGAGACTTAAACCCTGTCTATAGCTTAGAGTAGAGCTACAGCAATATATCTGGACCTGCAGATGCTGATAGGTACTGAAAGTGAGAGACTGAGCATACCAATGGACAAAAGACAGCTCAGATACAAAAATAGAACTCTCCTCACAACCTGTGTGTAGCAACCAGCCAAAGAAGCCAAGCTACAACCTTTGTAGCAATCAGCCCCAAACAGCCAGGACTTGATCAATAACTAACACTTTCTCTAATTTTTGCTCCTGTTTTCAGCTCATGACCAACGAGAATAAAGCAGAAATGCTCCCCTAACCAACCATATATGATGCTCCAGTTCTAGTTAGTATGCCTCCAACTTCCCTTTCCAATACCCTCCAGTCAAGGCAAACCTGAGCTTTCCCTTTTTTATATTGTAAATATTTCCTACTCCTTTGCCTGTAAATCTATGTAAATGCAGATGACAGTGGCTGAATCTTGCTATCGCAAGCTCTGAATAAGTAGCCTTTGCTTGTTCTCATTCAGGTGGTCTTTGTTTATTTCCACGTAAATGAGAAATAAACATATACCAATAAGTTTCTGAGATTGCTTCTTTTCGGCATAGATTAGGGAATGCTGAGTATTGTAATAACAGCTGACTGTAAAAGATATTACCTAAAGGAAGGCAGAGAACGTTTGCCCCTATGAAATATAGGTAATTTTATTGGACACATAGTATTTATAAATCAGGTTCAAAAAGATTTTATAAGCCAAAATATTGCCATATCTTGCTAGACTTCTTCCAGTGTCATCCCCTCAATCTGGCGTCTATCTAACAGTGAAATAAAAAGGCAAGGAGAAAATGTCTAGGTGTCATTCTTTGATTTTGTATTTGCTTTTGCTTTCCCCCCACGACTATAGCAATGGCATTGAGCATTATATGTAAACTTGTTAGATATTCAAATTCTTCATTCTACCTTGGACAGACTACTGAATCAGAAACTCTAGGGTGGAGTCCAGCAATACATACTTTAACAAGACCACCTCATGATTAAGAAGCAGGCTAAAGCTTGAGAACTACTACTATGTATACTATCAACCAAAAACTGTTGTGCTTTAAGGTAGTAATTCTAATGTCAGAGAAATGTATCTGGCTTCTATAGGAAAGATGAGGGAATAATAGCATACACTATTTCCAGGCATTCCCTGATCTCCCAAAGTCTGCCTGTATATTTCTAATTAAAAACACTTTCTCTCAGTTGTTTTCAATTGGGACACCATTGACATTTGAGGTCTAGCATTTCTCTGTTGAATGTGACTACTTTTTGCAATGTGGTGGGATTAGAATATTTGGCTTCCATTTGTTAAACATCTAGCATTCTCTACTCATTGTGCCATTTAAAATCTTCCCCAGGTATTTTCAGCACTCTGCACTTGCGTGTTGAGCTGAGACACAGGTCTTCTCCCGTGCCTGGATGAAAATTTATAGCATCGTATCTCCTTGTTTATAGGAGTCAGGTCTCAAACTGGAACTAAGTCATTCCCTCTTCTGGGTTTTACACTCTATTGCCAATTACGTAATCTTCACACTTCTGTTTCGATGACATGCACAAATATGGACTGCAGTTTCTATTCTTCGCAAATTGAAATCAATCATTTTTTTTTAAACAAACTTCTATCCCACCCGGGCAGGTTAACTCACTGAGTACACTCTTGGCAGCCTACTCTGTGACTCTGCTTATATTCTCAGTGCAAGGGTACCCTTTTCTGATATTTCCCTAGTGTTTGAATATTACACATCCTTAAATATCTGACTTAACCTCCTTGTTCACAATGGTAACTTGTCTAATTTTTCTTGCTCTCTCTGGTCTCCTGGTATTCGAACTTTGATAAAATTATTGTAAGTACTATATAATGTTCAAGTTTCTTACATATAATACCATCAGGGCACATATTTCAATAGATCATTGTTACAGAGGCTTTCTATTTTAAATAAATGTTTATTTGTACAGCCCCTATTCTGTTTAGGATATCTAGTTGGAGCACTATTACCATAATCAAGGAAAAAAAGCCTCGATGTACTAAAAAGCCATAATACGGTAGATTCTCATTCACGGATTCCATATTTACAAATTCACATGCTCCCTAAAATTTATGTGTAACCCCAAAATTAATAGTTGTGGCACTTTTATGATCATTCATGGACATGTGAAAGCAGCAAAAAATTTGAGTTGCCTGATGTACATATTTCCAGCTTAGGTTAAAAGTCACACTTGCCTTCTTATTTCAGCTCCCATACTGTAAACACGAGTCCTTACTGTGGTCTAATTAGTGACACATGCTTCATGTTTTGTGCTTTTCTTTTGATGCTATTTATAATGGTGCTGGTTAGTTATAACTAACCTGGTTCTCAAGGTTAGTGCTTAAGTGTTGTGTAGTGTGAAGTGCGTGATGACCAGGATGTGCCTTATGGAGAAAATATGTATGTTAGATAAGCTGATGTAGGCCTGATTAGTAGTGCTACTGGCCCTGAATTCGATTTTAATGAATCAACAATGTAGATTAACTAAGGCCTAATTAAAGAGGAACACATGAAACTAAATTATATATTGGTCAATTGATGAAAATGCTTTGACCAGAGACTTGGAGGAATCTAACTCTGCATTTTCCTTGAGAACATTGGTTCAGTATTTGCTAATTTGGTATTTGTGGTATCTTTTTAGAACATAACCACCGTGAGTAAGGAGAACTGACTATATATGATATATATGTTGACACAGGAATTTAATAGTCTTAATGTAAAGAGGGAAGACAACAGGTATTTTCAAGTGGAATACTGTTCAGATTATATTTTGTACTGGATGACAATGGATTGCTTGATGAATTTTTTAAAATACTAATAAATTACATTATAGCATTTATCAAATATTTTTACAATAAACTCATGGCGAATATATTTTAACAGGCACGTTTACCTTAAATGTAAATGTTGCCACTGTTGATCCATACCAAACCTATTATAGTTACTTAACAATAATAGAATCATTGTCCCAAATTCTGCTTTTTTTCTAGGAAGGAAGGATGATGCTCATGGGAATCCCAAATATTCAAAGATATTAGCTTTAGTTTTAAATATTACTTTTCAGCTGGTTAGAGTTGAAAGGTAACATATAAATATATTCATTCATTCATTCATTTATTCATTTATTTAGCAATCCATTACCGAGATTCTAATAGGTGCCCAGAAACTTCTTTTGCCAAAAGTAAATGAAGGTTTGTGGGTTCCTCTTTAAGTAAATAATGTTTCAAAAAGAATATCTGTCACAGGGGCTTGCAAAAGCCTGCTGCAACACAGAGACTGAAATTTAAGCCTCATTAGGTTTCCTCCTGTGCCTTTAGTAAAATCAGCAAAAGGGATCATAAAGTTTACACAAGTTTGGAGATTAATAGTGTTAACTCCAGGAAGATATGTTAAACTACAATAAAATAAGCCTAGTATATAATTTTCCTGGGGCTACTCTATTAAATTACCACAAACTGAGTTACTTAATACAACAGAAATGTGTTCTTTCATGGGTCAGGAAGCTAGAGTCTGTAATTCCTGTATAGGCAATGCTGGTTCCTACTGGAGGCTCTGAGAGACCTTCTTCCATTCCTCACTTGTCCACTTGCTTTTTTTTTTTTTTTTTTTTTGAGATGTAGTTTCGCTGTTGTTATCCAGGCTGGAGTGCAATGGCACGATCTTGGCTCACCGCAACCTCCACCTTCTGGGTTCAAGCAATTCTCCTGCCTCAGCCTCCCGAGTAGCTGGGACTACAGACATGCACCACCATGCCCAGCTAATTTTTGTATTTTTAGTAGAGACGGGGTTTCACCTTGTTGACCAGGATGGTCTTGATCTGTTGACCTCGTGATCCACCAGCCTCGGCCTCCCAAAGTGCTGGGATTATAGGCGTGAGCCACCACGCCCGGCCCATTCCTCACTTGTTATTGATAATTGCGAGCAATTCTTGACATTCCTCAGCTTGTAGAAGCATCACTTCAATCCCTGCCTCCACTGTCACATGGCCTTCATGTGACACACACATCTATATGTCTTTTCCTTTTCTTAAAAGGACAGAAGTCATAGGATTTGGGACCCACCCAAATTAAGTATCATCTCATTAACTAATTGCATTTGCAAAGACTCTGGTATGGTGTGGCTGTATCTCCAGCCAAATGTCATTTTGAATTAAAGCTGTCATAATTTCCAAGTGTCCTGGGAGGAACCCTGTAGGAGATAATTGAATCACGAGGTCAGGTCTCTCCAGTGCTGTTCTTGTGATAGTGAATAAGTCTCACAAGATCCGATGGTTTTATAAAGGGGTGTTTCCCTGCACACACTCACTTGCCTACTGCCATGTAAGAGGAATCTTTCTTCTCTGCCTTCTGCTGTGATTGTGAGGCCTTCCCAGCCATGCGGAACTATGAGACCATTAAACCTCTTTTGATTTATAATTTACCTGGTCTTGGGTACGTCTTTATTAGCAGTGTGAGACCTGACTAAAACAGGCCGTATTTCCAAATAAGGTCACATTCTGAGTTTCTAAATAGACCTGGATTTGGTGGGGAAACTATTCAACTCATTATATTTAGACACTTAATGGAACTCTGGCAAAGCATCAAGGCATAACACTCGACCTGGAGCAAGACAAAAATGTGAAGATCAAGGATGTGTTGTGTTAGTAACTATTGATTCTATGCTGAGCCACCAGCTATATATAATAAAGCTCTTCCTTATCTGTCCTCTGTAGGATAAGAGGGGAGAATTGATTAGAGGAATTTGGGCTCAAGTACATGTACATCTAGCTTTCTATATTATATGTAATATAAGCCTTTTAAAATTCCATGAGTAAGTTATATATTACTTTGAAATTTAAGATATAATGAATCACATAAACTGATCCTGAAACAGTTTAGGGGAATAGGAATTTTGACACATACTTTAGATAATTTGACAAAACTGTGGATAATGGGTGCTACAGGTCTGAGTCCCATTAAATATACATCAGAGTTTGAATTTATTTGAGTCTAAAAGTTCCAGCACTCTTCAAAAATGTCTGAAAATATGTATCTCCATTATAGAAGAGCATTACTTTGACGTTTTTTTGGATATTCAGAAATATTTAGCTGAACTTATGCTCTGCTTTTAGAAATGACACATAATATAGTGAAGCAACTTCAAATTTAAAATTGGGATGAATTGAACTTAATATGTAGATTTTCCACATGGCAGGTGATCACCTGTTAGTACCAAAAAGAACAGGGCAAGCTAATGACTGTTTCTGTGAAAGAAAATGACAGAGGGAGGTAATTACAGCCAGCTTCATTCAGCTTGTGGGTGTATGTGTGTATTGTGTATTTGACATTTTAGTACTTTTAAGGTCACTTATATTTCCTAGAATTGTTTTTAAGAAGAACAATAACATTTGCATTACTTAGACATGTTATTTAAAATAGATAAATACCTTTACATTAGTTATGACTTTATGTTAAATTGTTCTGAGAACTGTTACAATACAATCAGAGCAAGAATTTTATATGAGATTTTGGAGATTTACATTTTGTTTTGGCATACACAAATACAAAATTCGCTATAGTGAATAATGAGTGGCATGCTGTATTTTCTTTTGTCTTTTCTGTTATTTTCTTTCATTTCTGTTGTGGCAAATAGTTTTCAAAGACAAGTCCTAGATTGGGCTACTTAAACTACTGTAATATGTTAAGTGGTTTTATTGAGTAGTAATGTGATTCTTTTAACATGTTTCAGCCTGAAAAAACTGGAAGTTCAGGACAAATGCTTCTGTTTTTAAATTATAATAAAATGTATCTTAGAGGCAATAGCCTGAAAAAGATTGCTACCTTTTATTCTGTATCTCTCCCATCTTTATCAAGAAAATGTGTCATTCTTTTCCCTCATAGCAATCCAGAACCTCTGATATTTATAAATCAAAGAGGTAAAAATGCCCGTGAAATGTATATAGTAAGTATTTGCATGATGTTTGGGCCCAGGTGATTTTATGAAAGTTTGCTGAATTGATAATATCTAGCTATTTGTAGCTTTTTCTAAATGTGAATGTCACTTTCTAAAGGCAGAATTCATTTTGTACAATGAATAAAAGGAGACACCACCATATACTTTTCTCCCTTTTTCTACCTCTCTACTTTAAAGCTTTGTTTTAAGGAATGTATACTTTTACTGCAGTAAACCTGAATGATTCTACTTATTTAAAGTAAAACTAATACTTCCCAGTTTTAAATTACGTTTAGATTTCTGGTTCAAATTTGAAAAATGAAAGCCTATATAAAAGTAGGTGAAGGATTCATGACACAAGTTAGGGGAGCAAGTTTAAGTAGCATTCTTGATACTTTTTAAAAAGGATGATTTGAGTAATAAATTTAAACAGGCTTTACAAGGAATTCACAACAAATTTTAGATTAACTTGAGATTAAGGAGACATGGAAAATTAGAAAAGAATTGGCAATGTCTGACAGCTGTAAACAGCATTGTGTTTCCCATCTATTTGCCAGAAAACTATTTACCTGATGGGATGGTGATCATCAGATTGCTGGGCTATATGTAAGACAGACTCCCTGTTAAGTCCTGAACTCTTAAATACTCTTAGACTGTAAGAAAGAGAGCTACTGATCAAAATAGGCCAGAAGTCCCTCTCAGATTTATTCTCCAAAATAATCCTGTCTTTGATTGAGGAGCCACTTTCCATGTTTCTTTCCTCTTGCTTTAACTCTTACAATAACTTCCATATTAATCCTCATGCCTAGTAATTAAATAAGTAGAAGAAGAGCTCCCATATCTATATATTTTTACATTTACAAAGAACTCAAACAGATTTACAGGAAAAAAACAAACAAGCCCATTCAAAAATGGGCAAAGGATATGCACAGAAACTTTACGAAAGCAGACATACATGAGGCCAACAAACATATGAAAAAGTGCTCATCGTCATTGGTCATTAGAGAGATGCAAATCAAAACCACATTGAGATACCATCTCACGCCAGTTAGAATGGCGATCATTAAAAAATCTGGAGACAGCAGATGCTGGAGAGGATGTGGAGAAATAGGAACACTCTTACACTGTTGGTGGGAGTGTAAATTAGTTCAACCATTGTGGAAGACAGTGTGGCGATTCCTCAGGGACCTAGAAATAGAAATTCCATTTGACCCAGCAATCCCATTACTGGGTATCTATCCAAAGGACTATAAATCGTTCTACTATAAGAACACATGCACACGAATGTTCATTGCAGCACTGTTTACAATAGCAAAGACCTGGAACCAACCCAAATGCCCAACGATGATAGACTGGACTGGGAAAATGTGGCACATATACACCATGGAATATTATGCAGCAATCAAAAATGATGAGTTTGTGTCCTTTGTGGGGACATGGATGAATCTGGAGAACATCATTCTCAGTAAACTGACACAAGAACAGAAAAAGAAATACCGCATATACTCACTCATAGGTGGGTGAGAAAAATGAGAACACGTGGACACAGAGAGGCGGTCTACTATACACTGGGGACTGTTGGGCGGAATTGGGGAGGGACAGCGGGGGGGCTGGGGGGGATAGCCTGGGGATGAATACCAAGTGTGGGTGAAGGGGAGGAAAGCAGCAAAGCACACTGCCATGTGTGTACCTATGCAACTATCTTGCTCGTTCTGCACATGTACCCCCAAACCTATAATGCAATAAAAATTAAAAGAATTGTCAAAAAAAAAAAAAAAAAAAGAGTTCAGGGTGAAAGAACTTATCACAGGCTTGGAATGTTTCTGTGTGGAGGAGGAGTTTATTGTGGGGCTGGATTGTCTCTGGTCGGAGGGGAGGTTATCTTAAGGCTAACATCTCTCTGACTGGAGGGGAAGTTTTCTGAGGGCTGGGGTATTTCTGGTTGGGTAGGGGTTTATCTTAGGATTGCAATCTTCCTGGTTGGAGATGTCATTTGTGGTTTATGGTCAAGCTGACTTTAGCCATTATGCTAATAGCCTTTGGATTTAGGCGGCTTTTGATCAAGGGAAACTTTAAAATGGTGGTGCTTGTCCAAGATAGCAATGCTCCTGCTCTGTCAGTTATGACTCAAAAGAGTAAAAAAAAAAAAAAATCTGACTAGTAGGTTTCAGGTAGGTGAAAGACAGCCAGGATGGACAACTGCCCTCATATTCATAAAAGGCTTCAAATGTGGAGTTTGATGTTTTCTTCAATCTGTTAAACATTCACTTGCATTTGAGGGAGGAGATATTAAAATATGTGGTAAAACAAATATCTAAGGCATACCTTAGTTTTAATGGTGGCATGTCATTTAAAGACCCCTTTCATTGTTCTGAAAGGCAGAAAAATATAGCTCATATATTACTTTCAGTGTAGGAGAGGCATCAAATTTGAGAATAGAGAAGAGAATCTGCAGACAGTGGATATGGGTCAAATAGAAAAATTCAACAAGGTAATACAGCAGGTAGCAGTCTCTTATCACAAAAAAATGAATGTAGAATTTAGGAGGAGACAGCATTTTATGTTCCATTAATATAAAAAAAGGCACTAACCAGACAAGGAAGGTTTCAGAAAAGACACAGGTAAAAATGTGTATGTTGAGAAAAAGTCTATAGTCACTGAACATGGACTTTAAAGGGCAAAACAGAAAATAAAATGGTGAGATGGCCCAATAATTTAGTTAAATTGTATAATATTAAATAACAACAGTGCAATGAAAACAGCAAAGGCAATGCTCTGCTTTGTCACTCTTGTAGAATAATTCAGATGCAAAGAGTAGACTGAAGTTGAGGGGTAATATAAGACAGTCATTAGTGGTTTCTAGCCGTTTTAAATAACTTCAACTCTCCATAGTCAAATAATACAACTTATGGATATTGAAAATGCTGATTTAATTAAAGCAGTCAACTATTGATTAACTATCAGATTCATAAAGTTTAAAAGTCAAAAATTCCTGTTTTATATTCTCTTTTTATATATGAGAGAACTGAGGCATTGGCATGTTAGGTCCACAGACATAGAACAAGCTGCTGGGTAAGTCCTAAACATAACTAGAATCCACATCTCCTGACCATCAGCTCACTATTAGTGACATCCTAAACCCTGACCACCTTTGTCTAGGGATTTCCTTCCAGATTCTTCTGCTTTACAATATTATGGAAAACCATAGACTTAGCATCTTTGCTATCTCAGACTTGTACCAGGAGTTTTATGTACATTAGAACTAAGTCTCATGAAATCTCTGAAATATAAGTTTTCTTAATTTCATTTTATAAGACAAGAAAGTGAGGCACATAGAGATTAAATTACTAGTGTAATATCAAGTAGTCAATAGAAGAGTAGGATTTATAGATAAATATGCTATTCTGTTCATACTTCCTAATATTATGCCATCACTAGTTTATTTGAGAAAGATAATTCCTCTATCAGCATGTCAACCAGCAATGCACGTGTAAATTTTCCTGTCAGTTTGTTTTCTTTTCAAGGTGCATGGAAAACCACTGATTTTCAAACTTTACTGTGCAAGTGACTTTCTTGGAACATCTTATTAAAAATTCAGACTTTGACTCAGGTGGAGCCTAAAATTCAGCAATTCTAATGCACTTCCAAGTAATCTTGCTACTTCTGGTCTACAGATCATGCTTTAAGAAGCTAAATATTATTGGTGCTACATAACACTGTGGCCTCCTGGACCCATAGTAACCTGGAAACTATTAGTTTTCTGCAGTGAGATAAGAAACTTGTGCAGTAATGTAAATCAGCACCTGTCTTCCTTCATGGAAAAAGTGGATAAGAAAAGAGTGACAGGTGAACCAAACAGCGCTCTTTAGATTTGCATTCTGACACAAGCTCTTTTTCTCATAAGAGACATGAGATGGGTAATGATGAATTCTCTGACAAGCCACTTGAGAAGCACATACATTGTGGGTTGAGAGGGGCTGAGAACTTTGAATGTGGAAGAGGAAGAATAAAACAAATTTTGCTGAAAAAACATGTTACCTGTGGAAATAGAAAAGTGCTGCAGTGCAGAGCCCACTAAGGAATGAAGACATTCTTAGGGCATAGGGAAAAAAAGAGTATGGTTGGATGTAAGATAGACTTTTCCTATTTAATAAATTCACTTTGGACATAGAAGAGTACTCTTCTCACTCATTCTTAGCAATGCTGCTTTTAGAACTTTAGAAATGCTGGTGTCCACAGCTCTCCAATCTGACCGTTCATTAGAACCAATCTTGAGTGCTTTAAAAATGGTTTCTGTGGAGACTATAATTCAATTAATTTGCATTTAATTGCTTGATCACTAGAAGTTTTTAAGCTCCTCAGGGATTTGTAATATATAGCCAAGGTAAAAATATCTACATTATGGATAATTAGGCCCCTGAAGGCTGACTTGTGAACCTGAGCATTATTTATATCATGTTTCTAAGGAAATAACTTATCATCCAGTGTTTGGTATCATCAAATCTCTACAGAACACATAAGGAACTAGACAGATGTCATGGGAGGAGTTAGACTAGAGAGGAGTAATTGCTAGAATACAACATGAATTCAGTGAGTACTACTTGGGAGCAAATTAGACTTTTTTTTTGGTAGTTGTTTCATTTAAGATAAATGAAATCTACATCATCATAATACTGCTTTATCTTTCTCTTAACTTTTGATTAAAATACTATTTCATGTATTTTTTATATGGTGTGGTCATAGTTCTGAATATTAGGTAAACAATAGTTATGAATCTTATTAAAATTGAATTTATGATATTATAAAGACTTATTTGCTTTTACTTAGTTATGTCTATTGACATTATATTACATCTAGAAATCTTGGTTGCAGAAAAGGACTGATGAAATCTTCCATTACAACTTTTCTGGGCAAGGTAAAAAGATATGTGCTAGAATATAAAACCAACAGGTGGATCTGTAGATTATTAAATATATTTATTCTAAGTATGTTGATAGATGTCAACCTTGGTAGAATCCTTTAAAGAGAAGATCAGGATCTGCTCTGAATTTACACTTTGAAATATTTATTATCTATGACTTAATAAGATGTAGAAGTTATGGTTATCAAATACATGAAGCTGAGATTGACAGGTAGAATTTAATGTACCAGTATTCATAGTTTCAAATCCTGACAGACTGGAATAAGAGGTCAAATATAGCAAGATAAAATTTGTATGCAGATAAAATTCTGTTTAAGTTCAAATATAACAGGTGCATTTAAAGAAAACATGTCAACTATCCTCAAGTATTTGAAGTGTTTTTTGTAGAACAGCATTTTGACATTGTTTGCATGGATCTCCATGGCAGAAATAAGAGAATGAACAAAAATCAAGGCAGTTTGTAATAGAATCTGAAAGGACTTTCTAATAGCACAGGAACTAACATTTTCAGAAGGTTCATCCACACAGAAGCTTGCTACTCTTCCACATTCTTCGACTTAGTTCTTATCTCACAGCTGGGCAGAAGGGACAGTTAACTGAGACTATGAAGGTTAGGCTTTAGTAAAAAGTCACATATGGAACATGAGGTAGACTCAGGATTGGAACTCATAGCTTCCCGCCTGCATTTTGCCAGAAATAGTGATAAAAAGAATATATTTTTAGCAAATAGACATACTTAAACACAAAGAGGGGATCATTGTCAAAAATGTTTCAGAGAGAAGTTTCTTGAATGGGCAACTGAGAAGCAAATTAAATTTAATCCTCCAATTTTTTTAACTGTTGGAATTTTCTGAAACTGTACTCCCTTTCTAGCAACTTAATCCTTTACAATCACATAATTATCATGGGGATTACAAGTTAGTATCATAGCTGCTCCTTGCCTCATCAAAGGTACAGTAGTAGGGTGACCACAGAATGGCTACGCTTAGTCCTAGAGTGCACAATCAATCATTTGCATAAGGTTTTCAAACTAGAAGCTAGTTAGACCAATAACTAGCTGTTATTAGTCTTACAGGTGATTCAAAGTATAAAATCTAAATCTCAGGATCTGCTGAAATCCATGGTTGCTTTTGATTTTTGCTAGATAGAGAAATCTTGCCTAGCGCTAGAGGCACAGAGAGAATTGGATGAGAAAGGAAGATCCTAATGGCTTTCCTGTAACTTGATCCTGTATTTTTTGAGGCTGGACTACATTTTGGCCATTGGCTTATAACCAACATGAATTCAGCTAGTTCTCTGGGACACATTTAAAGCAGTGTCTAAAGGGAAATTTGTAGCAATAAATGCCCACATGAGGATCAAGGAAAGGTCTAATTTTGTTACCTTCTCATCAAAAGTGAAAGACTTACAGGAGCAAGATCAAAAAATCTCAAAAGCTAGCAAAGACAAGAAATAACTAAGATCAGAGCAGAACTGAAGAAGACAGAGACACCAAAAACCCTCCAAAAAATCAACACATCCAGAAGCTGGTTTTTTGAAAAGATCAACAAAATAGATAGGCTGCTAGCCAGATGAATAAAAAAGAAAAAGAGAAGAATTAAATAGATGCAATAAAAAAACAACAAAGGGGAAATTACCATCAATTCCACAGCAATGCAAACTACCATCAGAGATTACTACAAGCAACCCAATGCACACAAACCAGTAAAGCTGGAAGAAATGGATAAATTCCTGGACACTTGCACTCTCCCAAGTTTGAACCAGGAAGAAGTTGAAACCCTCAATAGACCTATAACAAGGGCTGAAGTTGAGGCAGCAATTAATAGCCTACCAACTAAAAATAGCCCAGGTCCAGATGGGTTTACAGCTGAATTCTACCAGACGTACAAAGAGGAGCAACTGGTACCATTCCTTCTGAAACTATTCCAAACAATACAAAAAGAGGGAATCCTCCCAACTCATTTTATGAGACCAACATCAAAACCTAATAACAAAACCAGGCAGAGACTCGACAAAAAAAGAAAACTTCAGGCCAATATCCATGATGAACAATAGATGCAAAAATATTCAACAAAACACTGACAAACAGAATGCAACAGCATATCAAAAAGCTTATTCATCATGATCAAATAGGCTTTTCTCTGGGATGCAAGGCTGGTTCAACATATGCAAGTCAATAAATGTAATCTACCACAAAAACAGAACCAAAGACAAAAACCACATAATTATCTCAATAGATGCAGAGAAGGCCTTTGATGAAATTCAACCACACTTTATGCAAAAACCCTCAATAAAGTAGGTATTGATCGAACGTATCACAAAATAATGAAATCTATTTATGACAATCCCACAGCCAATATCATACTGAATGAGCAAAAACTGGAAGCATTCCCTTTGAAATCTGGCACTAGACAAGGATGCCCTCTCTCACTACTCCTATTCAATATAGTATTGGAAGTTCTAGCTAGAGAAATTAGGCAAGAAAAAAAATAAAGTGTATTCAATTAGGCAAAGAGGAAGCCAAATTTTCTCTATTTGCAGATGATATGATTGTATATTTAGAAGACCCCATCATCTCAGCCCAAAATCTCCCTAAACTGATAAGCAACTTCAGCAAAGTCTCAGGATACAACATCAATGTGCAGAAATCACAAGCATTTCTATACACCAATAACAGGCAAACAGAGAGACAAATCAAAAGTGAACTCACATTTACAATTGCTACGAAAAGAATAAAATACCTAGGAATAAACCTAACAAAGAATGTAAAGGACCTCTTCAAGGAGAACCACAAACCACTGCTCAATGTAATAAGAGGATACAAACAGATGGAGAAACATTCACGCTCATGGTTGGGAAGAATCAACATCGTGAAAATGGCCATACAGCCCAAAGTAATTTTATAGATTCAACACTATTGCCATCAAGCTACCAATGACCTTCTTCACAGAACTGGAAAAAAACCACTTCAAACTTCATATGGAATCAAAAGAGAGCCCACATAGCCAAAACAATCCTAAGCAAAAAGAACAAAGCTGGAGGCATCATGCTGCCTGGCTTCAAACTATACTACAAGGCCACAGTAATCAAAACAGCATGGTACTGGTACCAAAACAGAGACATAGACCAATGGAACAGAACAGAGGCCTCAGATGCAGCACCACACATCTACAATCATCTGATCTTTGACAAACCTGAGAAAAATAAGCAATGGGGAAAGGATTCCTTGTTTAATAAATGGTGTTGGTAAAATTTGCTGGCAATGTGCAGGAAGCAGAAACTGGACCCTTTCCTGACACCTTATTAACTCTAGATGAATTAAAGATCTAAACATAAGACCTAACACCATAAAAACCCTAGAAGAAAACCTAGGCAAAACTATTCAGGACATAGGCATAGGCAAGGACTTCATTTCTCAAACACCACAAGCAAATGGGATCTAATTAAACTCCAAATCTTCTGTACAGCAAAGGAAACAATCATTAGAGTAAAACAGCAACCAACAGAATGGGAAAAAATTCTTGCAATCTACCCATCTGACAAAGGCTAATATCCAGAATCTACAAAGAGCTAAAACAGATTTACAAGAAAAAAACAAACCTATTCAAAAGTGGGTTTGTTCTCTGTTCTCTCAAAGGATATGAACAGACATTTTCAAAAGATTACATCTATGAGGCCAACAAACATATGAAAAAATGCTCATCATCACTGGTCATTAGAGAAATGCAAATCAAAACCACATTGAGATACCATCTCACACCAGTTAGAATGGCTATCATTGAAAAATCTGGAGACGATAGATGCTGGAGAGGATGTGGAGAAGTAGAAACACTTTTACATTGTTGGTGGGAGTGCAAATTAGTGCAACCATTGTGGAAGACAGTGTGGCGATTCCTCAAGGATCTAGAAATAGAAATACTATTTGACCCAGCGATCCCATTACTGGATATATACCCAAAAAATTATAAGTTGTTTTATTATAAAGACACATGCATGTATGTTCACGGTGGCACTGTTTACAATAACAAAGACCTGAAATCAACCCAAATACCCATCACAGATAGACTGGATAAAGAAAATGTGGCACATATACACCATGGAATACTATGCAGCCATAAAAAATGATTAGTTCATATCCTTCGTAGAGACATGGATGAAACTGGAGACCATCATTCTCAGCAAACTGATGCAAGGACAAAAAACCAAACACCATATGTTATCAATTTTGGTGGGTATCAAACAATTAGAATATGTGGACACAGGGAGGGGAGCATAGCATTCTGTGATTGTTTGGGGGGCTACAGTTGGGACAGCTCAGGGTGGGGAGGGATGAGGAGGGGAGAAACACCAGATATAGGTGATGGGGGGATGAAGGCAGCAAACCACCTTGCCATGTGTATACCTATGCAGCAATCCTGCATGATCTGCACATGTACCCCTGAATGTAAAGTACAATTAAAAAAAAAGGGTTTGTCACTCTTACAACTCAGTCGCAAGAGTCATTTTCTACCAAGGATTCTAATAAATAAAGATTAAGATATGGCAATGTAGTAAACATATTTAAAGATCAAGTCATTGCATATAAGAGCCACAATTTTTATGTAAATAATGTAAATAACAAACAGGTTCTCTAACAGAAAATGGTATTTATTTGGGAAAAGAGCATTGCAGTGGGAAAATGTGTGCTTTAGTAAACTATGTGTGTATTCAGAGAGGTAAAAGAAGATAAAGATTTAAAGGAAAAAATGAGGAAGACTATATAATTATTTTGAAATAATTGTCCATGGCTAAAATGATCAATAGCAAGGATAAATCCAATTTGCCGTTGGTCAGGCAGTTCTCAGGCGGATGCTGTAGCGAGGTATTTTTTTGGGTAAGGTTGCAAATAGCCTTTGTGCAAGGCTGTGGTTTTTGCAGTCTTTTGTGAGAGTTTTTGCTATCAGGCCTATAAGTATATAAACTCTCTCTTCAAGGCTTTTGCTGGCTCTATTTATCAGAATTTTTTTAAAAAACAATATGAAGTTCATCTTGATTCTGACAACTTTCAGATATAATTTAGTTCTATCAAGAAAATTGTTACTTTATAGTATAAAGCTTGATATTCATGCTACTCTAAATTTGTTATATGAAAATGAGTTTTGTGTTAACGTTAGTATTTAATTTACTTAATAAAGTTACCTTAGTAATAATGGCATAGAAATATTGGAAACTTATTACTAATATGATGTACATGTTAACTCTGTGTGTGTGTGTGTGTCTGTGTGTGTGTGTAAAATAAGAATGCTAATTTTAGTTCCCAGCACTACTCTGTAAAATTAAATTTTCTATTAAAGATATAATTGCAACTGAAAGCATTTTTAATTAGAACATTTACTGCTATGTTTTCAGTCTTTTACACTGGGGCCTCAACATTAACCCTGCATTTAACACTCTTAATTAGTTGTTTTATAGAAAGCTTATTAAAAATGTAAGCTTTTAATCTAGTCCCTGCTCCATTTTACTCTCAGCATCTCATACCATATTCAGAATAGTGAATTAAATGGCAATACAATCTTTTGCATCATACCTATCACCATTAATCTTTCAATAATGGTTTCTAGGCAGAACCATACATCTGGGTGGTCCATTACTTGGTAAGAAGGCACTCCAATGATTTCTGTTCAATAATCTTGTAACCAACACTCTTTAATATATGTCTATACTGAGAGTTGGAATACATGTACTATGCCAGTGAATTTACACTTTTCTATCATCTTTTTTTCTCTGAAAACAAACGTTATTATGTCTTTTTAGCTATTGATGTTTGCTAAATAATGTAAGTCATTAGTAAAAATGACTTACATGGATATTACATTAAAAATATAATAAAAGGTAATATATTATTGTAATTTTTATACATAAAGCACAAACATTTTCCTGAATACAAAGAAAATTTGCAGAAATTAATCTTATGATTGTCTTTCACATACCCGAAAAATGTGAAAGAGATTTTCTTCCAAGGCAAAGGTTGAAATGTATCTTTATTATTCCTTATTTTCTGTAAAGTTATGCAAACAAAATTGATGATCATAGATGTCTTAAATGTAAGTCTACATATGAATATATGTATCAACATATACAAATAAAATTATAAATAAAACATTTTCTATTTGAAAAGGCTTTGTGAAAATAGGCCTTTAACAATTGTTATCACAATTTGCTTTTGGTAATAGCACTATTTTTGGAGGGGAAGTTACATTTTTTTCTGGCTCTTTTATTTCTGCTGGTATTGGGAATGTGAGGGTGAGAACTGTCATGTCAATAACCATGGAACAATCTAAACTAATCTAATCTGGCCTTGTTTTTGGAAGAAGTGAATAGAATGATAATCAAATTTAAATAATTTAAAAATAGGCACTTATAAAATATAAATGAGAACATTGTTGAGAAAAATCTAGATACTTAACAGTTATCAAGATCTGGTTATAATCAATTTTGCTACAATTCTATGAACTATTCAGTGACTTTGAATATAATATTTTTACATTCTTGCTTATTTATATCTATTCTATTTATATTGATTTCTATATCTACACATAAGTAAGCCTGAATATATTTTTATATATTATCAACAATATTTTGGTAGTTAAAAATATTTGAAAGGCATATTTTATGTCCTGAAAAATAGCTATTTTAGTGGTATTTTAATGGTAGGTTACATATATTTTTGGAGATTTTAATACTGTATGTCATTATGTATGAATGTTTTACAATCACATATTCCTTTTAATATTAAAAATTATATAGCTAATTTTCATGAAAGTTTTTGGTGATATGGAAAATATAAAAACAATTTGTAGCATTTAAAATGTTTCTATGGTTTTTTTTTTACAAAGGAAACTTGGAAGACTATTTTAATTATAATATTAACTATGTTTTAAGACATTAAGATGGGATTTATAACAAAAAGGAGCATAGATATTTATACAAATCTCTACATAGATATTCTTAGATATTCTTTTACAGTTCTGTCAGATTATGTCTCAAGTATCAGCCTTGAAGATGCTTAAGATATAATCTAAGAGAACTATAAAAGAATGTTTAAAGAATATTTGATTTCTGTATTTGGAGCTCTGTTATATTGTATGCAAATCAGTAAATTCAAATTAGTAAAAGTAAAACTGTTGGTAAATCTACCAATATTTGTAAAATCTAAATTAATACATTATATAATTATGAACATAGTTGAATTAAGATCTCGGAGAAAATATATTCATTATCATAATATGAAGCCACTTGGCCAAATCTAAGTGGTGTGAAATTTTAGAATTTCCAGTTAGAACATTGCACAAGCCTACAAGACTAAATAGTGCTACAATTCTCTGAACTGTGCAGAATTACTAATGTTGAAAGCCTAAAAAAAAAAAAAAATTGTATTTTTTTTGTGTTAAAATATCTGCTAACTGGTCAGCTGGAAATCATTCAACTTTTGTATATATTACATTTTATGTCTTTGTATTATAAATTTAAATAATATGTAAAATTCAGCCAGATGTGGTGGTTCATGTCTGTAATCCCAGCACTTTGGGAGGCCAAGGCTGGTGGATCACTTGGGCCAGGAGTTTTAGACAAGCCTGGGCAACCTGGAAAAACCCCATTTCTGCTAAAAATACAACAACAGCAACAAAAATTAGCCAGTGTGGTGGTGCATGCCCCTCGGGAAGCTCAGGCACAATAATCACTTGAACTGGGAGGCAGTTGCAGTGAGGCGAACCACTGCTCTTTAGTCTGGGTAACAGAGCAAGACTGCCTCAAAAAAAAAAAAAAAAAAAAAACTAACATTAGATATACATTATATATACCTTACATATATTTATATAGTGAAATAAAGTAAACTATATGTAATACTATACAAATTATATCTATAAACTATGCGCTGTGGCTAACTTTAAGCATTTTATATAAAATGAGACAAGTTGTCTAATATATCCCTAAACATAGTTATTGTCATTATATATATGTAATTATATATATATATTTATATGTAAAATTATATATAATATATATATTATATTTAATTATATATATAATTTTTTTTTGAGACAGAGTCTTGCTCTGCCGCCAGGCTAGAGCACAGTGGTGGAATCTCAGCTCACTGCAACCTGGCAATAATGTGGAGAAAAGGGAACTGTAGTAATACTGATTTGGGGAATGTAAATTAATATAGACATTATGGAAGACAGCATGGTGTTTCCTCATGGTTAAAAATAGAACTACCCTTTGATTCAGGAATCTCACTTCTGGCTTTATATACAAAGAATTTGAAATCAGTGTGTCAAGGAGATATATGCACTCCCATGTTCATGGCTACATATTTACAGTAGCCAACGTATGGCAACATTCTAAGTATCTGGTAAATAGATGGACAAATAAATGATGAAATACTATTCAGCCTTTATAAGAAAGGTAGTTCTTCCATTTGAAACATGAGTGAAACAAGAGGATATTTTGCCAAGTGATATAAACCAGACAGAGAAAGAAAAATACGGTCTAATCTCACTTATATCTGGAATCTAAAAACACCAAATTTTTAGAAGCAGAAAGTAGAATTGTAGTTAACAATGGTGGGGGGATGGAGAGATGTTAGTCAATGTACAAAGATTCAGTTAAGTTCTAGAGATTTAATGTGCAGCATAATGACTATAGTCAATAGTATACATATATATATATATACACACTATTCAAGTATATATATATGTATATATACTATTCAAGTATATATATATGTATATATACTATTCAAGTATATATATATGTATATATACTTGAAATTTACTAAAAGAGTACATCTTAAATGTTTCCACTACAAACACAAGAGTCAATATGTAAGAGAGTAGATATGTTAATTAGCTTGACTGTAATAATTTCACTATATGTATATATTTAAAAAGTGAACATTATATGTATAACGTTCTACACCTTAAATATATACACATTTTTTTAAAATTTTTATTGCATTTTAGGTTTTGGGGTACATGTGCATAACGTGCAAGATAGTTGCATAGGTACACACATGGCAGTGTGTTTTGCTGACTTCCTCCCCTTCACCCACACTTGGCATTTCTCCCCAGGCTATCCCTCCCCAGCTCCCCGCTGCTGTCCCTCCCCCATTCCCCCAATAGACCCCAGGGTGTAGTAGACCCCCTCCCTGCATCCATGTGTTCTCATTTTTCTCACCTGCCTATGAGTGAGAATAATATATACACATTTTAATAAAAAAATAAAAAATATGCCATGCACGGTGGCACATGCCTATAATTCCAGCCCTTTAGAGGCTGAAGCAGGAGGATAATGTGGTCAGGAGTTTGAGACCAGCCGGACTAACAAGGAGAAAACCCATCTTACTAAAAATACAAAAATTAGCTGGGCATGGTGGCACACACCTGTAATCCTAGCTCCTCTGGAGGCTGTGGCAGGAGAATCACTTGAACCCTGAGGTAGAGGTTGCAGTGAGCCGAGATTAAGCCACTACATTCCAGACTGACGGCAGAGTGAGATTTCATCTAAAAAAAAAAAAAACCCAAAAAAGAAAAGGTAAATTATAAAGCCAAATGAATGAAAGAAAACACCAAAAAATGGATGGAAAATTGAATAATAATATTGAAAAAAATTAAGATTAGATTTATAAGTCAAAAGTGCACTTTTAAATGAAGAAAAAAACAGAAAATAAAATTCATCATATTGAAAGAGAAAGTCATTTCTAATAATATTAAAATTCTGAAGATGTGTATGAAAATATTGATCATTATGACTTCATGAAAGTTAAACTTCTACATGTTACTTCACATCATGCAGCTCTTCAAAAGAGCAAACACAAAACTTGAATTAAAAAGGTATTTGTGTATGTATCTTTATAATATAATGATTTATAATCTTTTAGGTATATACCCAGTAATGGAATTGCTGGGCCAAGTATGTTTATCATGTTTATTGAAGTGCTATTCACAATAGCAGAGACTTGGAACAAACTCAAATGCCCATCAATGATAGACTGGATAAAGAAAATGTGGCACATACACACCATAGAATACTATGCAGCCATAAAAAAGGAAGAGTTTATGTCCTTTGCAGGGACATAGATAAAGCTGGAAACCATCATTCTCAGCAAACTGACACAAGAACAGAAAACCAAATGCCACATGTTCTCACTCACAAGTGGGTGTTGAACAATGAGAATACATGGACACAGGGAGGGGAACATCACACACCAGGGCCTCTTGGGAAGTGGGGGCCTAGGGAAGGGCTAGCAGGGAGTGGGGGGGATGGAGGATGGATAGCATTAGGAGAAACACCTAATGTAGATGAGAGGGTGATGGACGTAGAAAACCACTGTGACACGTGTATACCTATGCAGCAAACCTGCACGTTCTGCACATGTACCCAAGAACTTAAAATATAATTTTAAAAACGATATTTGTCTCTCATACTTTGTTAAAGGGATAATATCCCAATTACATGAAGAGTTTCTAGAAGTCAACACCCTTAAGATATGAGCAAAACTATGGAATATTCAGTCGCACAATAAGTATAGCTGTTTGTTAAATAGATGAAGAAATGTTCAACTTCACTTCAAATAAGATAAAATTACATTTAAAATTACACCAAGCCACTCTCCTCCTAAATACAATAATACATTGATTCAAAGCTTCCAGTGAGATTATACAACACATTGGTGAGGCTGTGAGGAAACAGGCATTTTTTAATTAAATTTCTATAATATGTAGAAAATATGACAATACCTTTCACAATTATAAATGTGTATAACCTTTTAACCTGCATATCTACATGTGCTTGCTCTCCTGAGAAATGACTTACGTAGGTTTCCATTAAAGTAGTCTTTAAATATTAAATAATTTGTAATATGCTACTAACTCTACCTCGAAGAAGCCACTGATTAAATAATTATGGATTGTCATAAAGTGGAAAATACATTCCTGTACAAAATAATGAGAAATGTGTATATTAGGATTTGTACACTATGTACAATTAAATGAAGAAAATGAGATACAAAAGTATATAATTTTATGCTACTTCATAGGTAATAAGGGGGAATGGGTTTTACATCCTTTGTCACATGTAAATATAGACAAAATCAAAAAGCTAAAGACAAAAATAATTCTCTTTTTTATTTTTAGGTAGATGTGGATGTTAAGTAGAGATGGAGATCAAGATAGATTTTTCACTAAGTATAATGATAATTTTATATAAATATATGTAATATATACATGTACATGTTTTATATGCATATATATATAGATGACACAGACATATGCACAACACAAAAAGCACATATACAAGATGTTTAAATGCAGAAACCCCTGAAAGATAAGATTTGAAATTCTGTGGTCATATGAAAATGATTCATTCACTCTTTTTTTGAATAATTATCTTTAACACAAAAGTAATATTTATGTAGCCAGTCGAGCATTCTCTGTCAGTGATTGAGAATGTAGCTTTGTTGTCTCCATGTTCTTCATATGATGCCAAGGATTTGACAGTGGGTTTGATAATGAGAAGATTGCCGTGGGCTTGAGCCCTAGATGTGTGTATATAGCAGCATATTACGGATTCATTCCAGGTGCACTGGGGGAAAAAATCCATCTGCACGATAGGAAACAGACTGAGACATCTACATTTGCACATGCTGAATCGCCCCAGATTTTCCCCAGTATTTCCTTATGTTTTGTATAGTTCATCAGCCATTAAGGAACATATTTGAGCTAGGCTTTTAAAGCTTGTTGAAACAAAGGGCACAGAGCCCTTGATAAAAATTTATTTCTACTAAAAACTATAATCTTTTTCGATCTTAAGAAACCAGCACTCTCTGTTTTTGCTTCAATATGGAAAATTGTGTATATTCATTACATGAAAAATTTGTCAAAGATGCCCCATATTATGGTGTTATATAATGCAGCTACAATGATGTATTTGACACTGAGAGAGTAGCAATGCCAAGTTCTTATAGAAATGCCCCTTGAGCAATATACAATACTTGATAGCATGCTTAGCGCATTATATGATTTTTTCTTTTATGACATATTTTTCATAATGAAAATTTTCTATTATAATAGGTGCTGTTCAGTGATTGCTGTCATAACAATAATACCTCATATAATGAACTATTTTATAATCCATAAAACTATTTTATTGGTATTATCTCATTTGTTCCTTGCAGAGGTTAATAGCATTTTTAAGAAGATGAAATTAACTTAAGGAATGTCTGTGACTTGTCCAAAGCCAAATATCAAATAAATATAGAGACTTGAACCTAGATTCTCAGGCATCGTATTCTGCACTCTTTTATATTTTGTTAGGTCTTCAAAAAATGACACATTCCAAAATACTCTTAAATTTCTCACTAAGATACTGGGTGTCTTACAAGGGTAACCTACTCCTTAAATTTTAATAACTGATGTTACTCTCTAAGGATGTCTTTGAAATTTGTTATATTTGGAAGTGAGGTTATTATTTATTATTTTCTTTGTAAAAGAAACTTTATTCCTGCCCTACAATTGCCTGTACCTTTAAGTGCCTTAAAACACCAAAGGCCCTGAAACCATGCCATCGTAAAGTAGGTGCTAATTTTAAAATCCCTTAGGAACTCTGAATATCCATCTCATCATCCATCTCAATTATAGTCAAGTGAAAATGACAAGAAAGTGCCTCTCAGACAGCAGAACCAGAGAAGGCCTCAGGCAGGAGTTCATGTTATGCTTGCACAGCTGTATTTGGTAAAAGCCATACACTAATAATTTCTGATATGTCTTCTAAAGTTTTTTTTTTAATTACAAGTATACTATTTCATGTCTGCTATTGTATATTCATGATTGCTGAAGACAGATAGCTTGTCTGCTAGCTTTAGATCAGTGGACAATATAATGGGCAAAAGTTTAAGAACTTCTAAAGTAGAAAAAAAATCACACTATTGTGACTAGCATTTTTAGCCCCAGCAAATGTTTTCCTTTCTTTTAGCAACAGTTCATGGAAGAAAACTATCCAAGAATAGAACAGAGTGTAGAGAAAAATAAAAGTGAAGCAAGATATTTTCTATCTATGATTAACATTTTCTATAATGTTGCTGCTAAAAATAGGCATATTTACCTTGAAATTATTTTAAAATTATAAATTATACAGTTATAAACCAAAGCAATTATTTAAGCAATATATGGCAAAGTTGGTTTTTCAAATTTGTGGAAAATGATGGTGAATTTAGTAATTATTTTTAACATAATTTGCCATTTATTTAAAAGTTAAAAACAATGAAGGAGGCAGGTCCTAATAGAATAAATGAACATTTATGTTTTAAAAATAAAACAAACATTTGAAAATTATCTTAAAATCATCATTTACACTCTGAAAGAATATTTTCTAAGGCAAGGATCATGAGCCAAAATCGTAAGTGAAAGATATTTGGTACATGAAAAGAAATTAAAATTACACAAAATTTCACCATAAGCCCAGCCTAAGGAAAAAATTGACTGAGAAATTGTTTACAAGGTATGTCTTAGAGATTATTATTCCTAACTGGCAACTAATTTATATAGAATAGGCAAATAGCCTCCATGTGGGAGATTGGACATCTTTCTTTGGGAATGTGCTTGCCAAATAGACAGATTACAATTTGGCATAGTCCAGTGAAAGAGTCTGGTGCCTGCACCATCACACCATGATGAGGTCTATCTACCTACACTTCCCATAAAGTTCCCAGGGCTCTACATAGCTTATTACTGCCTCAATACTAAACAAAGAATGGTGGTCAAGTCAACAGGCATTCCAATACCCTTTTCTACATAAATGACAGATAATAAAAGAGACAATTTGAGAAAATTCAGGATTAGTGCAAAGCAGAATTTTAACAGAACTATTAGATTCAATGTTTGCAAAATCTAAGAGAAGATATTACACCTATAAAATATGCTGTAAAAAAAAACTTTTTTAAAAAAATACACAACTTGGAGATTAAAAAACTGATTTTAAAAAATGCAATTAGAAAAACTAGAAGATATAAAATGAGAGTAATAGGAATATAGAACTGAAATGTAGACAAATGGAAAACAAGAGCAACAATAGACACTACTCCAGTAAATCAACTATTCAATTAATAGGAGCTTCTGAAAAAGCCCCAGAAAAATGGTATTGGGAGATTATCAAAGAAAAATATATAATACTTCCTGCCTTAACCATAAAACATACATTCTAGGATCCCTATAGTTGCCTAAAACCATGAACAGTACAAAACACAATTGCTGTCAATTAAAACTCATTTCTATTTATGTCTTTCACCTACAAATTAAATGTCTTTTTCAACATAACTAAACACTTAACCATCCACTGTGGCCATAACTTATGCAGTCTGAGGTGTGACGGTAATACTAGGATGAATTCCTTTTTCCTTCTTCATAATTTCAGGAATAGATTTGTTCCCGTCATTTAACAACCGATGATTGTTTGAATACAAGTCGGGCACTAAATTATCTAAGAAATAACCACTAAGTGATTACTTCCTATCACTTAATAACCTATGATTTTTTTCCCCTTTGGTCAAGAATTTTTATCTTTTCACTCGAAGAAAGCTCTTTAAGGCTTCTCTTTGGCATATGTGAATGGCTTCTTGAACACAAACATTGAGATATTGTGAGGGTCGATCTGAATATCTAGAGAGCTAAGCAAGCGACTAACAGGTGGGTATGTATACAGTGTGGCCTCACTGGACAAGGGATGACTGACATCCTGAATGGAAAATTTTAAACTTATTTATTTCTGGAATTTTTTATTTAGTATTTTCAGCCTTCACTTGATCTCAAGAAACTGAAACAATTTAAAAAGTACAATCACGGCAAAAGAAACAGTCACTAGAGTGAATCGGCAACCATCAGAATGGGAAAAAAATCTTTGCAGTTTACACATCTGACAAAGGGCTGATATCCAGAATTTACAAAGAACTCAAACAGATTTACAGGAAAAAAACAAACAAGCCCATTCAAAAATGGGCAAAGGATATGAACAGACACTTTACAAAAGAAGACATACATGAGGCCAACAAACATATGAAAAAATGCTCATCATCATTGGTCATTAGAGAGATGCAAATCAAAACCACATTGAGATACCATCTCACGCCAGTTAGAATGGCAATCATTAAAAAATCTGGAGACAGCAGATGCTGGAGAGGATGTGGAGAAATAGGAACACTCTTACACTGTTGGTGGGAGTGTACATTACTTCAACCATTGTGGAAGACAGTGTGACGATTCCTCAGGGACCTAGAAATAGAAATTCCATTTGACCCAGCAATCCCATTACTGGGTATATATCCAAAGGACTATAAATCGTTCTACTATAAGAACACATGCACACGAATGTTCATTGCAGCACTGTTTACAATAGCAAAGAACTGGAACCAACCCAAATGCCCAATGATGATAGACTGGACTGGGAAAATGTGGCACATATACACCATGGAATATTATGCAGCAATCAAAAATGATGAGTTTGTGTCCTTTGTAAGGACATGGATGAATCTGGAGAACATCATTCTCAGCAAACTGACACAAGAACAGAAAAAGAAATACCGCATATATTCACTCATAGGCGGGTGAGAAAAATGAGAACACATGGACACAGAGAGGGGGTCTACTACACACTGGGGTCTATTGGGGGTAATGGGGGAGGGACAGCGGGGGGGGGTGCTGGGGAGGGATAGCCTGGGATGAATGCCAAGTGTGGGTGAAGGGGAGGAAGGCAGCAAAACACACTGCCATGTGTGTACCTATGCAACTATCCTGCACATTCTGCACATGTACCCCAAAACCTATAATGCAATAAAAATTAAAAAAAAAAAAAAAAGCACAATCACAGGTAATAGGGGACTACTGCCTAAGAAAATGTATTAAAATTGAAAAGCATGAATTTCCAGATTGCAAAACACACTTGTGCCTAACTCAGTAAATTAAAATAAACAAAACAAGTAAAAATATCAACATCAAAGTTTACCCTTATTAAATTTCAACAACTGGAAGATTGAAAGAAGATCCTAAAAGACAGCAAAAGTGAGAAAGAGAAAATCTTTCCAACATAAATCTTATCCAGTTAATTTTTACCATTCGTTAGGTAAATAAATTTAGAGTTATACAGAGTCTCAGGTTTTAAAATTTATTTGTTGGATTTTCTGTTATTTTTACATTATCCCTTTCACTTCACATTCCCCTATACATCTTGTGGGATAAAATTGTGAACCAGATTTTCTAGAGTCTCCTCCCAGTAGAAATCTGAGTTAGATGCTGCCGTCGATGTTCTATTACAGGAGCAATGGGCAGATGCAAGGACAGAGAGCACCAGGTTGGCAGCGGATTCTGTGCTAATTGCTCGAGATCACTCATTTTGGTCCTTCAAGCAACAAACTCCTTACACCTCAGTTCTGAAAGCCACAAACGTTTTAGCTGGAATGTTGCTCTTCCAGCTTTTTCATGCTTCGAATCTAAATTGCTTTCCATTTCCTGATGACCCCCTATGTAACACATATCCCATGCACACGTTTCTAGGAAGATTAAATGAAGAAGAGAGGAAGAGAAGGAGGAAGGAAGGAAGGAAAGGAGGAAGGAAGGAAGGAAGGAAAAGAGGAAGGAAGGAAGGAAGGAAGAAAGGAAGGGTGAAAGGAAGGAAGGGAAAGGGAGAGAGGGAGGGAGGGAAAAAATAAGGTAATTTTAAAAATCACAGGTAGAGAGATTGCTGAATAAAATAAATGCAATCATAAAAATATTTAAATTTTCTGTGAATAATATTATGTAGTCATAAGGATGAAGCATGGATACTGTTTTAACCTAAAACTGTATGTGTGCATGTATGTATATATGTGTGTGTATAAGAAAGGAGAAGGGAATGTAAATTAGATCATTTCTCATCTTCCAAAATCAGAAGATAAACAGTGTTTAGTATTGAAAAACGAAGAAACAAAAACAATTTTAATGCAGAAGTAAATATTTGAAGAAATATCTAAAATAAAAAACAACTCTGGATATCTGTCTCATTTTCTATCACCTAATCACCATGAACATATAATTTATTAATTATTTGAAGCTTTTTTGTTTGTTTCTGTTTTGGTAGAGTTCGCTCTCTTGAATGTTTTGTTTCTAAAAGAAGAAAAGTTAGCTGTTTTATTCTTTGCTGTACTTCATATCCATGTGCCAAGAATAGCACCTGGCCCTCCATAAGTATTTGGTGATTAAATGAATGCCTGAAAAGTTAAAAGTGGTTGCCCATGGGGAATGTGAGTCCAAGTGTGCCTCAGGCAGAATATTGCTTCTTTTCATTATAAGACAAGTAATATATTTGAAATTTTAAATTATAAATGCATATGTTTATAATAAAATCATAATTACATTTTGAAAAGATTGTTTACCTCTGAAATGTCCAGTTAACTGAAAAAAACAAGTTATGAGGCAATGTGCAATTTATGATAAAATAAACATTAGCCTCAAAATCTCTACATGAATACATAAATGGATATAGAAAAAGTGTAGCAGAGTGCACACCCAAAAGTTAATATTGATCACTCCCAAGAGATGGAATTGGAATGTGGTAAAGATAACTTAATATTTTTTGTCTTTGTATGCGTATTTTTTCTGCTTAATTTATTGCGAATGTCATGAGTCACTCTTTTAATTATATAAATGTAAATTTCAATTGTGTTTTTAAAAATATTTTTCCACAATACCTGTAATGATGACATAATTTTTGTTACTTCATTTCTTTTTAAAAATCTTTATTTCAGACTTTGCCCTGATTTCAGAATTAAATAGAGCATCCTATCAAATAAATTAGCACAGTAGAGGTGTTTCTAATGAACTTTCTATAAGAGAATGATAAGCTCTGAATATAAATCATATCTGGGCATATACATTTGGGGAGCTGGTGATGCCAGTAGCAGGGAGCAGATGCAAGTTATCCAATAAACTTAAATTAACCTATCTAATGCTTGAGAGACTTTAGTGACTGAGTTTCAGGAATGTTCATTTCATCTTCAATCTTTCATGGAGTCAGAAACAAAGAGAGAACAGAAGCCAGTGTCTTGTTTACGTGTGTTGAAAAATGTTGCCATGATGTGCTTCCCTGCCATGTAGATCAGCTCGTAAGATTTTAAAGTGTTGGAAATGTTACATTAAAATAGGAAATGTTGGTTGTTCTGATAAGGTTTAATCAAATTATTTCCTTGTAGTTTTTTTTTATTAAGAATGAACATGTTGACATAAGGTGTGATAGGAGCAGGCAGCAGTGTTTCTGCTTGTGTTGAAAGCACATTATGTTCCCATCATGTTTTCAAATTTCATTTACAGATAAGGACTGTGAGTAATTGTAACATGAAGTGGTAATCTACTGATGATGTATGAGAATAGAGAAACAAATTAAAAAACATTATTCAATTGAAATTTTAAACTGTATAGTTGTAGAGAGGTGTATTTCCAAATGCACAAACAATTCCCACTTAAAAAAATTATACTCGAGTCATTATATGAAATTTTATTTTTAATAAATGTTAAGTATTTCTACTGGTAATAGATTAACATATCATTGAAGATAACATATTTAAAATTTTAGACAAAAACGTTATTAGGCTGTAAGAAAGATGGTTTATGTTTCTAATTTATATCATGCCTTAGTATATTTTATATAATATTTGGCTAAAAAACAAATATATATATTTTACTGCTCTTCTTGCTCACATAGTATAAGGCAAAAATCTCATAAAAATTTAATTGGATGTAAATATTCAATTAATTTTGCATGCAAAGGAGTTTTAAAATATTAACATTAGGTAAGCAGGAAGATTTTTAAAAAGAATTTAATAACTATAAGTTATATTGTTCAGTGATTTCTAAACCTGGTTTATCATTGTACACTTTTAGAAAATTCCCCAGACTCATACTAGCCTGTAGATTCTGATTCTTTACATTTGGGCTGAGAAAACTGATTTTTAAAAGACAGCTAGCTTCTAGGGTGACTTTTAATGATGATGATGAAGATTTTTTTGTTTTACATTTTGGGTAGAGGTTAGCTTTCCTCATGAATAGATGATAAACTGAAGACCTATAGAGTTAAGACAAATGTTCGACAGGAGATTAGAGCCCTGTTTGATAGTTTGCTGTGTGCATAGCATCTTGGTCACTGTGTTTTCCAGTGGTGAAGAGTAGTCACAGATTTTGAGGAAGTATAATTTGAAAACAATGAAAATGAACATACACATCACAGAATATTGACCTGGAGAGAAAACTCAACATATTTATTTTAGCAGTGATAGAAAACATTTTCCCTTAATATGAGGGACGTTCTCAAAGCATATGAGTTCTTCCTTTACCTAATGAATTGTCAGTATTATCTTGATATAAAAGGGAAGATGAAAATCAATAAAACAGTACATTTTAATCTCTCTGAGTCTCTTTAGGATTTTTATTTACTATTTTAGGTAACTTCTAATGATATCATTGACTTTATACTTCCCCAATTCCTTGTTGCTTAGTATAATGTCTGCTAAGAGAAATTTTAAAAACATTGCATGGATGCTTAATATTCTCTAAACATTAACACCTAGATTGGTAGAATTACCTGATGATTTTATCATCAGGAAATTTAATTAACCAAAAGTGATTTGTAGATATGTGAAATTTTGTCAAAAAACACACAAAAAATGTCACACCACAAATAGAGAAAATTTATTTAACTTGATTGAACAGTAAGATGAGGTCTTGGGCAATTTATTTAATCTCTATTTTCCAATTTTCTCATAAGTAAAATGAAATTATAGTAAAAAAGTAATTCATAGGTTTGCTGTCTACCATGAATGGTAGGCATAGAATTGTGTGTCAAATTTTCTTGATTGAAACTTGCTGTAAGGAAGCAGACATGATGATATCTCCAGCAGTCACCTTCTGAACCTATCACTGCATTTGTACTGAAGCTGTGCTTGTACCACAGTGACTTACCGTGATGGAGGTTCTGGTGCCCTGCCATTCTTCCCATATTCAGGACTTCACTACTGACAACTTTGGCTCATGGACTCCCTATTCGCTTCAGTGAACCTTTCTTAGAACTGTGCTTCAACCTGCAATTCTTCCTGCCCCACTATTCTTCCTTTCTTCTCTCCTTTCACAAGCCTCCTTGCATACTTCTGCTTCTTTACCTTTATCCTACACAGATATGAAAATAATTTAACATTCATAAATATAGTCAGAACATTGCCCGCACATAGTAAGAACTACATGACTGATTCTTATTAAAATGTATAAGGAATAGTTTTTGAATTATAGCATGTAATATTATAGTATATATATTTGCAATAGACAAACTCAATGGAGAAATAAAAACTGTGTTCTTGAACATCACAAAAATGTCATTAGTGTTCATTTCGCTACCAATATTATTTTGACAATTTAGTTTCCAAGCTCTTGGCATAAAGAGTAAGTAGTAAGTATATTTATTCTAACAAGTAATTATATTATGGCTACTTTAACTTTGTATAAAGCAGTTTACCTAGTGTTGAGGAAAGCAACCTATAGAGCAAATGCAATGTTCTAACTTCAGAGCTTCCCAAGTATTGTATTTAATGGCTCTGGCTTATTAAACTTGTCGGAGCATTTACCGGTAATTTAACAGCATGTAATCCATTCATAGTAGGCATCACGTGGTATGCAACGATCAATGAGGCAAAGAACTCTGGGAACTTTGGAAATTTTGCTTTCATTTTGCGTAGGGAAAGGAGGGAAAGAGGCATAGAAATAAACAGATATAGAGAAGAATAAGTAACCATTAATACAAATTAAAGCATAAAACTGCTTGTAGTCATAGGAATGTGACATGGTGTGTAAAAAAAAAAAAAAATTGTCCATGAAGTTCTACTAAAAATAATATGATCTCTCCCAAATGATTTTTCATCAATTTACATAATTTTTAAAATTTCATCAACACTTGTTCTGCAAATTCTATAAAACATTCATATTTATTGAATTTTCTTATGCAAAACTTGCATATGAAAAGAAAAGTTTCTCTTTAATTTATTTCAAAGATTTTCTTATTGCTCATTTAGAATTTGATCAACATAGTTACCTATGTGTGGTGAATAGCAAGACACTTCATTCTCTGGCGGTGAAGTGGTAAAATTTGATTTGAGTCCTGAAATTTCCATTTAATAAACTTTGTGCCCACATGATTTTTTTCAAGCCTAGGACTTTTATTGCTAAATAATAACATATTTAAGTGTTAATAATTGAAAATTTTAAAAATTGACCAAGAAATGTTACCCATGTTAGCTTTCCTTTATATGCATTGCTTTCTACTCATTTTCTGCTCCTCTACGTAACCTAGGATAAAATTGGTGGTTAATCCATGTAAATCTGCTTCTAGCCTAAAACACACTTGGCTTACAGTAATTAATCTTGTGTTGGTTTTTAGGCTTATTACTCAAACTAATGAGGCCTTCGGCAAAGTTGGAAATAGAGAATTGCACTGAATAGCAAGTAAATGAAGGATTGGACCAATTTCCTGTTTTGCAGGTCTTTACAGTCACATTGGTTTTAATACTCTCCTCTTTGCTCTCTGAGACCTCACTTGCCCACGGGGAGTGGGGAACCCAATCAAGTCATTGCAAAGTGACTTCCAGTTGGAGTGTCCTTCTACTGTGTCAGCAGCCCTAGTGAGCTACTGATAGCTAGAGCTTGAGAAAACAAGTGAGAATAGTATGTGTTTACTAGACATATACACACAGAGCTTCTGGAAGGAGCAAAAGCATACAGAAAATTCAACAGAAGAAAAAAAAGGAAAACCAATGGCAGGTTGATTCCCAGTGAGCAGGTACATAAAAACCTACACCAAAGGCCAAGGGAGCTGAGAGCCCCACAAAAGAGGATGACAAATCCAGTTTCTTAGAAAGAAAATATTTTATAGAGACTTATGAACAGAAGCAATATCTTTGGCAGCTGCAAGACAGTAGCTCCTCACACATGCCCTCCAGAAAGATCCTGTACACAATACACTTTTAGGATAAAACATGTCCAGATGGTCATGTCTCAGACATTCTTTCTGAAACTTGTGACCACTGGGAGGTTAAATAAGCATTTTCTTGAGGGGTTGTAATTTATGTTCCATTGCTTTAAGACCTTGCTTCAGAACACCTTGGTATGCAGGGGTCAAACATGGGTCAACATGGCGGTTTTGCTCCAAAATGGTGTCACCCTTGCCATGCAACAGGCTTTTTCTCTACACGAGCATACGTCATTTTCTTGCAATTTGCTTTATTGAGCTTCGTAGATACAGCATTTTTTATAAATTGAAGGTGTGTGGCAACTCAGCATTGAGCAAGTCTCTGGAACAGCTTGTTCTCACTTCCTATCATTTTTGTCTCATTTTGATAATTATTATAAGGTATCAAACCTTTTCATTATTATTATGATGCCTATCATGGTAATCCATGTTCAGTGATCTCTGTTGCTACTATTGTTGGTTTGGACACCACAAACCCCACCCATATTAGACTGCAATCGTTGTCAATAAATGTGTGTGTTCTGACTGGTCCGCCAACTGGCTTTTCCTCATCTCACATGTTCTCCTTAGGCCTACCTATTCTCTGAGGCATAAGAATATTGAAATTAGGCCAATCAATAAGCCTACAATGGTCTCTAAATAGTCAAGTGAAAGAGCGATTTGCATGTCTCTCACCTTCAATCAAAAACTAGAAATGATTAAGCTTAGTGAGCAGGGCATGTTGAGATGGTGAAAGTTAAGATAGGCTAAAATCTAGGCCTCTTGTGCCAAGCAGTTAGCCAAGTTGTAAATGCAAAGGAAACGTTCTTTAAAAAAAGTTAAAAGTGTTACTCCCGTGATCACAAATATTAAGAAATCTATTCAGCCTTATTGCTGATATGGAGAAGTTTTTAGTAATCTGGATGGAAGATCAAACCAGTCACAACATTCCTTTAAGCCAAGCCTAATCCAGAGCAAGGCCCTCACTCTCTTCAATTCTACAAAGATTGAGGGGTAAGAAAGCTGCAGAATAAAAATTGGAAACTAGCAGAAGTTGATTCATAAGATTTAAGAAAAGAAGTTACCTTCATAACATTAAAGTGCAAAGTGAAGCAGCAAGTGCTTGTGTAGAAGCTGTAGCAAGTCAGCCGAAAGGAAGAGCTAAGGTAATTGAACATGGCTACACTAAATAACTGACTAATATTATATATGAAGCAACCTCATATGGGAAGAAAGTGCCATCTAGGACTTTCATAGCTAGAGAGGAGAAGTCAATGGCTGTCTTCACACTTCAAAAGATACTCTGACTGATTCTCTTGTCAGGAGCTAATACGGCTGGTGACTTTAAGTTGAAAGTCATTACCAATCTGAAAAAGCTCATTACCAATCTTAAAATCTTTGGGCCCCTTACCATTATGCCAAATCTATTCTGCTTGTGCTCTATCAATGAAAAACCATGACCTAGTTGTCAGCAGGTCCATTTACATCATGGTTTGCTGAATATTTTAGTCATATTTTGAGACGTAATGCTCCAAAGAAAAATATTCCTTTCAAAATACTACTTGAGCATTGACAATGCAGCTGTTCACCCAAGAGCTCTGATGAAGATGTACAAAGAAATTAATGTTGTATTTATGCTTGCTCTCACAACATTCCATTCTGTGGCCCATGGATCAAGGAGTAGTTTTTATTTTCAAGTCTTATTAAGAAGGACACAGCCACATGTATGTTTATTGCAGGACTGTTCACAATAGTAGACTTGGAACTATTCCAAATGCCCATCAATGACAGACTAGATAAAGAAAATGTGGCACATATGCAGCATGGAATATGATGCAATCATAAAAATGGATGTGTTCATATTCTTTGCAGGGACATGGATGAAGCTGCAAACCATTATTCTCAGCTTACTAACACAAGAACAGAAGACCAAACACTGCATGATCTCACTCATAGGTGGGAGTTGAACAATGAGAACACATGGACACAAGGAGGGGAACATCATACACTGGGGCCTGTTAGGGGATGGGAATCTCAGGGGAGGGATGGCATTAGGAGAAATACCTGATGTAGATGACTGGTTGATGGGTGCAGCAAACCACCATGACACATGTATACTTGTGTAACAAACCTGCACGTTCTGCACATGTACCCCAGAACTTAAGGTATAATCATAATAAAAAAGAAACACATTTTATAAGGACATAGGTTCCATAGATAGTAATCCTCTGATGTATCTGTGCAAAATAAATTAAAAACCTTCTGGAAAGGATTTACCATCCTAGATGCCATTAAGAACATTTATGTTCTGCCAGGCATGGTGGCTCATGCCTGTAATCCCAGCACTTTGGGAGGCCAAGGCAGGCACATCACTAGGTCAAGAGATCGAGGCCATCCTGGCCAGCATGGTGAAACCTTGTCTCTACTAAAAATACAAAAATTAGTGTGGTGGTGTGCGCCTTTAGTCCCAACTATTCAGGAAGCTGAGGCAGGACAGTTGTTTGAACCTGGGATACGGAGGTTGCAGTGAGCCAAGATCACACCAGTGCACTCCAGCCTGGTGACAGAGTGAGACATTGTCTCAAAAAAAAAAAGAACATTTGTGATTCATGGGAGGAAATCAAAACATCAACATAACAGGAGTTTGGAAGAATTTTATTTCAACATTCTTGGATGACTTTGGGGGTTCAAGACTTCATTGAGGAAAATAACTGCAGATGTAGTAGAAATAGCAAGAGAACTGTAATTAGAAATGAAGCATAAAGATGTGACTGAATTGCTGTAACCGCATGATAAAATTTTGATGAATGAGGACTAGCTACTTATAGAGGATGAAAGATATCGGTTTTCTGAGATAGGATCTACTCATGTTGAAAATACTATGAACACTGTTGGAATGATAAAGGATTTAGAATATTATATAAACTTAATTGATTAAGCAGGGGCAAAGTTTAAGAGAATTGATTTCAATTTTGGAAAAAAAATTCTACTGTAGGTATAATGCTGTCAAAGAGCATTGCATGCTACCAAGAAAACTTTTATGAAAGGAAGATTACATTGATCCAGTAAATTTCATTTTCGTCTGATTTTAACAGTTGCCTTAGCAATCCTGACCTTCTGCAACCACGACCCCAATCTACACAAACTCCTGTAATAAATTCTTTTCACCCCTTCAGCTAATTCCATGATTCCATGGCACTCTTGCCATGTAACCCACTCAAGTTGGATTTGGCTCTTTGTGTTCCTTGGTACAATGGAAAATGAATGAATAAATTATACACCAAGTACAACCGAATACATGCAAACATGTGCTTGCATGAATATGCTTGAGCCCTTGGAGTTTTGGTCTCTATGATAATAAAAGTTGATCTAGAAAGCTGCTGCTTTAAGTATGAAGATAGAGCCAAACTGAACCTGACCTCAATCTGGAGGTAAGTGTAGTGAGTACAGGAGACAGCCCTGGAAAACTGCCATGAATCTGCTAACCACATTGTGGTTTTTTTTGAGTAAAATGCAATTTGTTAAATCTCACTAAGATACTGAGTTGTTTAAGATCTATTTTCATTGCAACAAAAATTACTATTAACATTAATCTCAGCCTAATTGTCCTGATTTCATACGCTAGAACAAAAATCGCTTACTTTCTGTATCCCTGGCCAGCTAAGATTCATTCTATCAGCTTGTAATCTTTGTTCTTTGATCATTAATGACCACTTCTTTCTTGACGTCAAATAAAATTTTCACATAAAGACTTGTAAAGAAAGGTTTATAATAGCCTTACTAGTAATGTCCAGATACTGGAACCTCAAGTGTCTGTAAATAGATGAATGAATAAGAAAATTCTTAGGTACACATACAATGAAAACTATGTAATAAAGGTATTGATTTATATAACATGGCTAAATTTCAATATAATAACAGTGAGTGCAAACACCATATAAAAAGTATACCTACTCCATGATTCCATTTATATGAAATTGTAGAAATGAGAACTACAGCTACAGAAAGCAAGTCAGTTATTGCCTAAGGTGGGGTGGAGAGAATGAGATTGATTGAAAGGAGACAAATAGAAACTTTCCAGGTTGATTGAAATGTTGATTCTCCTGTGATTAGAGTTTCATGGGTATAGTCATGTGTGTTAACACAGGAAATAAGTTTTAAGTATTTGCAGTTTGTTTTATACCAATTATATGTCAATAACAATGTAAAATCTAATGCAGAGTTTATGTTCTATCACAGATATATATATACGCACATATATATATATCTGTTCTTTCCAAAATGAAATAATATTTTAAATTAGATAGTAAAATTATTTAACTTGTCCTCCAAAAAATTATTTAACTTATCCTTCAACCAAATGTTTAATGAATTCCTTGCATTTAAATAAATTAAGGTAATCGTATTCTCTTTTTGCCTGTAAATCTATAATAAACATGATTCATGTTTGAGAAAGCAAATATTCAATTACACAAAAGTGAATGAAATAATTCACAATTCATTCACAATTAGTGAATGAATAAGACATTCACTAAATGTCTTACATTGTAGCCCCTTTTCATATCCACTGCTGGCAAGTAAATATTTCGTAGAATTTCTATTTCTTTAATATGATCATGGATTACCTTCAAAGCTTTTAATATGTTATATTATTATATATTCTACATTACATATATTATTTCTTAATTATAATGATATAGTCTATCATATGGTATTATATTATATGTAATTATATATAATTACACTATTATAATATCTAACTTTATATTTAATTTATTTGAGTCTTATTTGTTGTATCTGTACAGTGTATGTTAAGAGTTTTCCTTACCAAGTCGGTTAACTATGGCTACATAGTAAATCACCCCAGTTGCTTACTCCTGTGTCAGTAATCAGTTGGCAGCTCAGCATAGGTGAAGGGAAAGGGATGGATGAGAGGTAAGGAGGTGTTAACCATCTCCAGGTGTTCTTAATCTTATGTCTGGCATTTAGCTAGCTTTGGGCTAGGGCAGCAGTGGTACTAGGTTGCTGGGTAGCTAGTCCACAGTGGTACTAGGCTGCTGGCGGTCCGGGACTGCCTTGTGATTATCCACATTATCAGGGTTTTACAGTAGCAAGAAAGCAAGTTCCAATGAGCACACCATTTTAAAGTCTTATCTTGTGATGAATTTACTATTTTCTCATAGATCAAATAGCACAGGTCAAAGCCCAGAGTCAGTCTGGAGGATTCTAGCCAAAAGGTGGATGCAGATAGGTGGGAACAAGTCAAGAGCCGTAACTACAACAGTCAATTTCTCTCTACCATCTGACTCCGATTATGTACTTCTAAATCTAACTTAGAGAGGCACAGCTTAGATTCCCTCTCAGGAAAATGTTCTTTGTTTAGCTGAGAGGTGTCTGATTAGTTTCTTGTATCTAGCAATTAATTCCTTCAGTTATCCTGCTTTTTAGTTATGCTCTTTTTAAAGCAGCCCAAACCACTAAGATGAGTGTAGGAAGCCTATTTCTGTCTACCACTGGACTTTATCAATGGGCAACCTTTGCTCAGGAGCTCACGGTTGAACTGGCTTGTTCACACCTCATGATTCTAAAGAGTAGATTTTCTAGGATAAACTGGTCCAAATGATTTGCTCACACATCTGTAAGCAGTTTCCAAGTCCGCTTGGGCCAAGTGGTCCTGGATGGCCCCACTGAAATATCTGGCAGTTGATTGCCTGTCACCTGGGGCCACAGCAATTCCTGGGACCAGGTGTGTCTCACTCATCACCAGATATCACAATATTACCAACATCTAGAAGTCCCCTTATCCCTCTTCTATTCAGTATTTCCCATGGGAAAACACCTTCTTGACTTCTAACACAATAGATTAACAATATAGTAAAATACTAACTTTGAGAAATCAAGAGAGAATTGGGGAGGTAATAATATAAACCAATTAGGCTTTCAATAATTTGACAAAAAAAGAATGTGAAAGGAAAGTTGACATAAAGGGCAAGTTGAACTTGAAAAGGGAAAAAAACCCATGCATATTTCCATTTATTCTCACTGGGAGGAATATAATGTCAAATGACCAAATTGCTTTTGAAAAAGTGGTCCATAGGTTAGGTTATAATAAGTGTGGATTCATTTTCACAATGCCATTTATTTCCTCAGGGTAGCAAAAAGCAAGAACAATTTTTAGCAAAACTAATAATGCTTAAGGAACAAATCCTTCCTGTTCAAGCTGTTAGGGGATACAGATGGCGTGGTGCAGATAAACACAATTTTAACCTTGCATTTTTCAAGGTTTTATCAGCTATTATACTCATCTATGCTTTGGGGGAGTTCATTCTCTGGGAACATAATAGGAAAGATTTGCCTCCCTAATATTCTTGTCCATCTAATAGAGAAATTAGAGCCACCATTAGTCTGGAAAGGGCTTTGCAGAGTGAGTCATTTAATGTCTAAAAGCTGATAAAGCCTTTTACCCAGATGGATGATGGGTATGCTTGTTGGCTGGCTTTCTAAAGTATGACTGATTAAACTGAGGCATATACTGAGTGCTTTTCTTTCTATTTTAAATCTCAGCAGAAAGGTCTTGCTCATGGATAAGGTATAAACTTAGTGATTCCAGCTACATATAGAGAACAGGCAGGCTCAGGGCCTCTCTCTGTGTGATGTTGGTTCACCATCAAACTGGATCTGTGCAGCACTGGGCTACTTTCCTGAAACTACCTTAATTTGTTAAGATATTTTAGCAAAATAAATTAATTGAGTTTAATTTATAATACCAAGATATTCATATCTGTCATTGTTCTTGCTACTAAGAGGCAATTAGATATCAGTTCTTCAATGGAGACTGTTTAGCTGCCTTTGGTCAGGATAAGACTTTCTAATGTTGGAAGTGATAGGAGCAGGGCTCACAAAGTGACCTGTCCAAACTGAAATTCCCATTGTGCAATTTGGGAATAGTACTGGCTGCTGCCTCACTCCTTTCACATTCAGTTTTTACCTGCTTAGATAAAGCAGCAAAGGAGAAAGGACTTACAGAGTGCCTACACAAATTGGTTATGAGTAATATAAAACAAGGAACAACAAACTGCAGAAGGCCACAGGAGGCCTCTCCATTCCTCATGTTCTGGTGTAGAGTGACTTAGGCTCTGTTACCATAAACATTGTGCTCAAGGACATAAAACCCCTTCGTAGCACTATGACGTAGCCAGACTTGTAGGCTCCTTGTAAGGCCTGAGTTCCAGCAGCTGCACATAGATAATAAGCTAAAGATAACCACATGTTCCTGTTTTGTGAAACTCCCAAACTGCCAGGGTGATCAATCTTTAGAATGATACACCAGTTCGGGCTTACCGATTCGTTCCGGCTCACTGATTCACTCCACCATCATTCCACCCCTACCCTATGGATCAAAGTGATTGTAACCAGTAAACAGTGTGGATTATCAGAGCTCGGGGGCCTTCACTGTCTCCTGCAAAGTAATGAGGGATGGCCCCTGGTCCCATTATCTCTCTTAATCTATTTCTCATTCCTTTGTTGCCACCAAACACGGGTTACTCACAGGTGATGTAGGACTTGTTCCCTACACCTGCTCTTCCCCAAATACCCTATATTAATGCTTCTTTATTATTTTGTACTTTTGTGCCTCTTCCACTAGATTACTTTTCCTTGATGGTAGAAGCTTATTTTTAGGGTTGTTGGATGAATGTAAAAGCATGAGTAAAGTGACTTACAGTAGGTGTTAAAAATTATTGTCTCTATTGTATTACATTTCCAAAATATTTACTCTTTATCCTCTGGATAAATAGCATATATATTTTTCTTTTTTATTTTGAATATTTGATTTCCAGAATCATTCCTGTGACTCATCAAGTCAGAGGAGCCCAGGAAAAAATTACTATAATTAAATCATCAGCATTTTATATGTAAAGCATTGCTCTAGATGGTATGAATACAGACATATTTTCTTTGCTAATCTTGTTCTCTAAAAAAACTATATCCTCTTGATTTCTGAACCAAAGACACATAATTATCAATTTCTCAGATATCTCATAACATTATGGAAGGCTGGTTAGGATAGTATTAATAGTTAAAATAGGCGAGCGGAAGGTAGTTAAAAATAGGGGACCTGAAAGTGGTTAAAAAAAACAATCTGAAGTTAAGACTGTCTGAGTTTGAATCTCTGTACCAATAAGGATTAGTTTAAGACCTTGGAAAATAATATCCTTGTTCATAAGAAAACATTATTATGATTAATAAATGATAGGCATATAATGCAAATTAATGGAGTTAATTCATAACATTTAGAATTGTGCTTGACATATATTAACCCTAAAATGGTAATGTTTTGAATGCTTCCTCACGTTAGATAGGGTTGTATGATTGCATTAATCTATCTGGCCAGAGGCTGGGGACTAACTTTTCTTATCCTTTCACTCTTTTCATCAAATATACTTATTCTACTCTTTTCTAGGCAAAAAAACGGTTAATGTTTCCTCCAGTTCAAAGAATAAGTTCAGTGAATATACACATATGTTTAAACAGGTCTTTTGTGAATAAATCTGTTTATGAGAATTTGCACAAAAAGACAGGTCAATGTAAAATTGACTTTATTCATGTGGGAATTTTAATAGCACTTGAATTTCACCATGTGTGTTTTTAGCAATTGTTAAGGAAGAAACTAAACAAGGTATTTGGATACAAGCTCTTCTTGACTCAGTTTAAATTCCTATGTCCTTAAAATGATTTTGTTGGATTCCATTACTGATTCAGAAGCCCTGAGTAAGTGTGAATGTTTATCATAGGTTTAAAAAATAGTCTTTACCTGCCACACTCTAAAAAATTACAACCATGGAAGTAATACTTGATTGCCATCCACAACTTGCTTTCAGATCACTGCCATTTTCAGCTAAAAAGGAGGAGGACAAAAAGCAAGCCCAAGACAAGGGAGCAAGGGGCTTTGTCAAAGAGGAGTTAGTGAGGAATTTTCACACAGCGCTCTCATTCATTCTCCTTGAGATCCAAGAAAATTATAACACTGCATTTCACAGTTATAGAGTCTGGAATGCAGTCGCCATCTTGGTAACTGTACCTCAGGCTTAAGCTGGGTGGCAATTATAAGTACAGTCCATGATTTTTAAGAAAAGAAAGAAAAAAAAAGAGGAAGGTAGGTAGGTAGATAGAGATAACATTTCTTTATCGTAAGTATTTAGATTTACTTACTTGTAATGTTATTAAATTATGTATTTGCTATCAATTAAGATCTGAAACGTACACTGTTCTTGGTGATACACACCTGTTAATTCCTCTTCTGGTGAGCTTTACATCTCTTTACAGAAAGCCATGTTAGTAGTGCTTCCTTACTTGTCAATCAGATGACCTGGGATTTGATGCCTTTTTGATTTCTGTGAAGCAACAGGCATGCCACTTAATTCCGGTGCACTTCAGTTTCCACCTTAATAAAAAGGGGCTGGATCAGATTACCACTATAGTACATTTTAGGCTTAAAGTAATATGATTCGAAACCTCGTCTCTTTGCAAATATACAGTTGTAGATAGTTTAACATTAACTTAAAATTCAGCTTAAGCTTTGGCTATTTCAAGATATCTATTTATTTATTGACGTATATTACAGATACATGTAGATATTATTTTTTTCTGTATTATCTAGTGAAAACAAATGACACAGTAATCTGTGACAGCCTATATTCATATCAACTAAATTTTGAAACTTTTCTACTAGTAATTTCACTGAAAATGGAGATCAAACTATTAGGTCTAATAAAGAAAAAGCATGTTCCTTCAGGGTAGCATTATCATTTTCCTAATATTTCATGCTCTTTTTTGGCCTCATATGCTACAAATCATTCATCGTATTAAATTAGGAACCATAAATATGAGTATTTCAAATATTATTTCTTATATTTATCTTCCTTTGTAATTCCTTTATTGCCCTACTAGGTTAGTCTTATGCTGACCTGAAAATATTTCTGTACAAATAGTTGAAATATATTAATGAGCTATAGTGTATATTTTAGGTTTCAATGCTTTTAAATTTCAGATGGAATTTAACATGTAAACAATCACCATAAGCAAGTCTATTAATTTATAAATACATATTTATATATACATATATACATTTATTTATATATTTTTTAATATAGAAATATTTTATAATGCTTTATAAAAGGTATAAAATATCTTTTTTTTCTCTAAAATATTAATAAAACAAACAATAATCAGCATTTGATTTTCTCAAGAAATATTGGTCATGTTAATGAAATATAACTCACAATTCTGGGTTGTACCATTGTGGGATGTGTTATATTTTTCATAAATATATAGCATTTACATATATGAGCATTAATAAAATGTGCTTCATTTTTCAAAAGCACCTTGGATATGTGTTGTCAATTTTTTTAATGTGAGGCATCAAATCATGAAGTTTCAGTTATCATTTAATCATAATATTCATCTTAGAGAGAATGTGTAGTCAAAGCTCAATTTAACATGGCTTAACAACTGATCTCTCATAAGAATATATAGCATACTTTGAATTCTTTCTAAACCTATTTATTTTCAAAAATTATTCATTAATAGCTCTAGAGAACATGGCCTTTCTTTAGCAAACTGTCATGACTGAAATAATATCACAAATGAAAAGTTTATAGCATGCGTATTGATTTTGCTTTCTGCCACTTACCTTACACTTTAGCACATGAAATCATTAAAGTATCATTTACATTTCCCAATTCAAATGCAAATTGTATGCTGGACATATGGTATGATAGCAAATTTGGCAGTCAGTGCAGAAAAAGAGTGTTATGGATGTCAACTTAAGTGTCTGAAATTTATGGTGAAGGTCAAATGATATATAAGGTTTCTCAAGACGACTGGATAGTTCTGATTAGTGAAATCTAATCAGAGATGCTTCCAGAGAAGAAAAAAACCTAAAGGTTATATAAATGTCATCTTCTCTCTTCATAAAGGTGGAAACCATCACCTCATATTTAAAATATAAATAGTTGTACACTTTTACGGCCATTCTTAAATTTAAAACTGCATTTAGCAAGCTAAAAGAGATTTCATAAACTTTCATTCAATAAAACATTTCCTATATTAACAAATTTGAAGGGTACATAGATATTTGTAGTGATTTTGAATAAATTAGCTTTATAATAAATAATGACCAAATATTATTTTTTACATACTAAATAATATCGTGTTTTTTGAGCTGAAAAATTAGTGGAATAGAGTCAAACTGAATATTTTGTAAATGACAATTTGATATAATCTTTTTCACTTCTTATAACACACCATAGCTCTATAAACTATTTTAAAACTCTCTCTAGAAATTTAACATGATCCCATGAAATGTAATTATAAAATTAAAACCTAAATAAATATTTTAATGGTTTTAAAGTTTATCAGTTTAAAATGGCAACTATAGTATTAAGCGGTAGGCAGTTATATAGACAGAATTTATCATGATCTAGAAAAAGAAAACTTTTCGTGTCAATCTCTGTGAGTCATATCCTTCTGTGTTCTGCGCTGATATAAACATTTGAGACAAATAGGTTTCAATAGACGAGTTGATTAAACAACACTTCATATATCTTTAACTTTGTAGAAATAAATTCACAGGTAATTCACATCTGTGTCTGACAAAAGTTTGTCGTAACTGAGCCCCAAACTCTACCTTTTTCCTATTACATTGCTGCTTCCCTCCTTTCTTACAGTTCACTTATTGAACTGCCACCTATTAGGGGTTGAATTATTTTTATCTCAAAATTTATGTATTTAAATTTTAACCCCAGTATGAGAACTTACTTAGAAACAATGTGGATGCAATTAATTAAGTTAAGATGAGATTGACTGGGCCCTAATTCAGTGTGCTTGATGTCCTTGTACAATGAGAAATTAGGACACAGAGATGGTCATGCATACAAGAAAGATGATATGAAGAGACATAGGAAGAAAATGGCCATCTACAAATCAAGGATAAAGACCAGGAAATGTTCCTTCCCTTACCACCCTTAAAAGAAACCAATCCTGCTGACACCTCCATAACTATGAGACACTGCATTTCTGTCTTTTAAGTTACCCAATCTGTGGTACTTTATTACTGGAGCCCTAGCAAACTAATATACCACTTATCTTTATGTAACTTTCAGATCAGGCAAGCTAAATCAGCTCTTTAAGTTGTTTCCATCATTTAGTGTATGCATTTCCTCAATGGAGCCTAATCAGTTTTAACTCTATCCTCTATTTCTACTTACTGAGTGAATCCATTTGGCTTTTCTCGAATCCTCTTCAGCCTAATTTCTTAGTGTTTGAAACAGATTCTTAATAAATCAGATTTTGATGTAAATTATTTTGTGGAAATCTTATTGTGCCTTTAGACCTATCTGTATCCATTTAAATGACAGAATTTAATATTTATTTGCTAGAAGGGAGAACACATCCATCCTAGTTTGCCCAAAACTATGCGGTTTCTGAGGACGTGGGACTTTCAGCAGTAATACCAGGAATGTCTTCAGGAACCAGGGAAATTTGACACCCTACATCTTCACAAGTTAAAAAGGCATAAAGAGAAACTTGAGAAGACTAATGTTTCTGAGACTGTGGTCTCATTGAGATGGTGAGACAAAGTTGGAGCCTCAAGTGACCAATACCTTTGTGAGAATGTGAGGAGCAATAGTATGAAAATTGAACTTCACAGAGGCTAGTATTCCCCTCGTGAAACATATTGAGTTGAAAAGCTGTGTTAGATGGGACACTAAAAAGCTAAACAAAAAGTGGTCTGAAAATTCGAGTTGGAATTTTGCTTTCTTTATGGTGAGCAGATAAAAATTAGAGTTCAGGTCCTATCAGTGGAATAGATTCAAGAGAGCATGCTAGGTAGTCATCTAGAAACATTGTAGTAATGCACCTGTGGGAGGACTAAAATAAGCACATTACCAGAACTGCGAACTATCGCTATCAGACCGCTCTTTGGTAAAAGGAGATAGCTCTGGAGGAAATGTAACACCACCTACAAATGTTTTGAACACAGCATATTCCATTTGATTTACAGTTTGTAGGCATGTCAAGAGACAGCATTTTTAACAACTTATTTAATTAATCTGCCAGAAGACAAAATAAAAGATAGAGAAAAATAAACATAAAAATAAAAAGTTAAATATATAAAACATATAGGTAAGCTTTAATATAAGAAACCTAAGTATATTGTTTCCTTAAAAAGGGAACTGTCAGATTGCGCGCACGCGCACACACACACACACACACACACACACACACACACACACACACAAATCATGCATATGCTGCTTTAAGAAAACACACTTTAAAAATGGCACATAAATAATGACAGACATGGGTAGAAATAGTAATAATATGAAAATATAATTGAAGCAAAATTTGATGTAGCTGTCTAGATGTTAGATAGGAAAACTTTAAGGCAAGAGGTATTGCCATAGATGTAAATAAAATAAACTTTTTAAAAAAGTTTACCTTAAGTTATTGAGAGCTTTTTCCCTGGTTTGGAAATGATATAAGGATGCCTACTATCACCATTTCTGTTCAACATGGTACTTGAGGTTCTGACTAATGGACTAAATCAAGAAAAATAAAATATATAAGGCTTAAAAATGAAGGAACATAATTGTCATAATCAGAAGGTAATGATTAAGTCTCAGTTTTTACTATTTATTTTTAATTAATAAAAGTTATATATATTTTCTGCACAACAGATTGCTTTAAAATGTGTATTTAGTATAAATGGCTAATTTGAGTGAATTAACATGAGTATTATCTCACATATTTATCACTTTTTGTTTTGAAAATACATATTGTATTCTTAGCAATTTTCAAGAATACAATACATTGTTACTGATACAGTCACCATATCATACAATAAATCTCTTGAACTTATTATTATTTTTCCTTATCCAACTGCAATTGTGTATACTTTGGCCAACATCTCCCCAATACCTCCTGCCTTCCCAGCTCCTAGAAACTATCATTGTACTCTGCTTCTACGAGTTCAGCTCTTAGATTCCACATACAATTAGTTGAATTCAGCTCTTAGAGATTCCACATACAAAGGTAATGCCGTAGTTGTCTTTCTGTGCCTGGCTTAGTTCACTTAACATAAAGTCCTCCAGGTTCATCCACATCATCAAAAATGATTAAAATTCCTTCTTTTTAAAGGCTATATAGTATTTCATTATGTATATATACCATGTTCTCTTCATCTGTTCATCCATGCATAACATGTAGGTTGCATCCATATATTGGCTATTGTGAATAATGCTGCAATAAAAATGATCTATAGATACGTGTTTTTCATACTGACTTCATTTCCTTTGGATATGTACCTAATAATGGAATTGCTAGATCAAAAGATTATCCTATGTTTAATTACATGAAAGAACCCCCATACTGTTTTTCCTAATGCCTGTACTAATTTACATTTTCATCAACGATGTGCAAGGGTTCCCTTTTTCTCACCAATATTTATCTTTTGTATATTTGATAACAGGTATACTAACAGGTAGTGAGGTGATGCACTGTGGCTTTAATTTGCATTTTCCTGAAAATTATTGCTATTAATCATTTTTTTCATATACCTTTTGGCCATTTGAATGTCTTTTGTTGAGAAATATCTGTTCATATTCTTTGACTATATTAAAAATCAAGTTCTTTTTTTCTTACTACTGAGTTGTTAGAGTACCTTATATATTTTGGATGTTAACCCTTAAGAGATAAATGGTTTGCTAATATTTTCTCCCATTCCATAGGTGATCTCTTTGTTGATTTGTTTTCTTTGCTGGGCGAAAGCTTTTAGTTTGATGTAATTCCATTAGTCTAGTTAAGGCTTGTTACTAAGTCCTCTTTTATTAGAAGGAATTCAAACAAAAAGTCTGTATCAAGTAAATTTCCATGGAATTCCCATCAAACTTATTTGTCTCAATCTCATGGGAAAGCTCTGGAGAGTATAGAAAGACACATCAGAGATAACCAGTCAAAGGCAATTGGAGTATTTGTATGCCCAATCCCATCAGCCTTTGGAAGGAGCTACCCCCATGGACTTGATTTCATACACTGTGGTTTTCATTATACCCATTTGTATTGTGCTTTGGCAGCCTGAGGGCCATCCTCTAACAAGGAGTTGCAGAAAATGACATTATTTTAAGAATTGATGTACATTAAAACAGATAAAGAAAAGCAGTTGGATAGGGGGTGAAGAATGACAAAAATGACTTTTCTTCAAATTATTTAGAATTTGAAGAATTCTAATTAGAATTCAGAGAATTTCTTCAAATTCTTTAATAATGTTTTTATTTGTGTAGAGTTCATGTATTTTGGGGCATTCAAATTATTCTTTTGTATTTGACATTTTCTGGGGGATTTAATATAATATGTAATTTTAAAACTTTACTATTTTTGCTAAAATATACATATCTAATTTATGTTTGGATATTTGCCTTCATTCTACCAAATCTGATAAATTTATTTATTCAAACAGATTACCTACCTATGACTTTGAATTCATAAATAACTTACCTGCATTTCCTAACAAATCTGTGATAGGAAAAAAAGGTATCAGATAATTGTGATAGGAAAATACTATGCTAAATTGCTATGACTTTATAAATAAGAACCCCTGCTTTCTTCCTCTATTTTCTTGTTATTTTTCACTCCCTCTTAGGTGAAAAATAAACCTACGATTGTCTGTAAACAACCCCATCTGCTCTCTTCTCTCAGACATTTAACATTCCTTTCGTGTCTTAGGCTTTCTGTGTCCCAACCTTATAGTCAGCATTAAAATATAGCTTTCATGCATCTATTACTTGAGATAAAATTCAGGAGGATTCATGGATTACCCTTTTATAAATTTCCTGTAAAGTCACTATCTTAATCCTTGGGAATAATATAAGTGATGGAATTTTCTGTTTTCTGTGCAGGATGTGGAGGAAAAAAGTAGGTTGAGGAAACGTTTTTGAGGCTTTCTATGAGTATATCTCCTTAACCATCCATTGTTACTCGTTTGCTCCCAGCCAGATAATATCAAAACCTGTAGGTTCTTGTCTAACAATGTGTACATTATATCAAATAGAACATTTTTCTGACTAAAATTTGGCATAGAAGTTGCTATCAATCACTTTATTGGAGAGATTAGAATATTTTTTACTGATGCCAAGATTTTAGAGCAACATGAAAAAAAATCTGAAACCTCATAAGCTTGCACATGTAGGATTTGAAAAATAACTCTTTTCTGTTGGTATTTATGTGAGAGCATCATGCAATACATGACAATAAGAGGCTCCGTTGAAATCCCAAGAATGTTAACACAAAAGTGAATGCTAGTGAGACTGAAGTCTGCTGTCATTATCGGTTATCTGATATTCTCATTGGTCTTCATGCTTTCTCATTCTGTCTTGAGTATCTTAACTCTGCCTTGACATTTCCCAATAAGAGAACTTATAAGATGTAAACAGTTTACTAAGTTTCACTGTTCCTTAGATGTATTTTAACAGTAAAATGAAAGACTGACTTTTTAAATAAATTATTTAAACCATTGCCATTTACACTTAAATCTCCATGTCTTCAAAAAGAAATTTGCTATGGTTTTACAAGTCTAATCTCAAGAAGTGAAGAATGAAAACTTAAAATAAATAGTGCACTTAGTATGCAATTGTGTGTTTCATTAATATTCAGCAGAAAGGGTAAACAGAAAATTTTAAAATGATGTGCTATTTCAATGTGTGCAACTGGAAAGGCAGATAACTTTTTGTAAGTGTTTACAATGTTTAATAATATAAATTAATTACTTTTAGCATTAAAAATAAAGTGTCTTGTTTATGAAGATAGTTTAATACTCCATGAGTATATTTAAGAAAAAAAAAGCCTGTCTAGAAAAAGACGGCACAACAAAAGAAAGTCTAAATTTCTTTGGAATCAAAAGGAATACAGAGAAAAAGAGAAGAATGAAAGAAGACTCAAGAGATGAAGAGAGGATGAGACTATCTTTAGCATAAGAATGAGGTAGTTAAAAAATACACAGTGGCAGAATGGCTTAGTTTACTTAATAGACAGACATGCTTATTTAAATTTGAGTTGCTAGTTTTTATTATGATGTCATTATTTTACTAAACCTTCTGTGAAGTCAGCTATATGCAGAGAAACCTTGAGTGATAATGTGTATGTATGCATGTGTACGTGTGTAAGAGGCTTCAGTCATTTTTATTATTACTTTAATGAAAACAGTGACCTTTGTTGACACACGAGTGTTTGACTAACTCCTTCCCTAATTTACTTGATTTTTTTCACGTCCATTCATTGTTTATGGATGTTATTTCCCTTAAAATTATCAAAGGAAATTTAAACTGGCAAACAAGTGAGACTTTTCCTATATGCACTTAAATTTGTTCATTAGACCTATTTCCTCTGAATATTCTCTGAAGTGTCATCTAGACCTTTGTAGGTGTGAGAGTATGGATTCATTATTCTATCAATTAAGGTGTCTATAGAGACTACAGCAAATAAACCTTGAAATATCAGTCATTAAAAGCAATGAAAGTTTACTTCTTGCTTAAATTGGTGCAATCACTGAGTGTTATTGGTGTGTTGGTGGTGGTCCTAGTCTTTTATGTTTTATATAGTCATTCAGAACCCCAGGCTGATGGAGGATCTGGCATCCTCAATATTTAACTACAAAGGTGATCAATATCCATCCAACACAAACAGAAAAAAGAAAATCATCAGTGAAAGTTTCTTGTAGGTTAGGCCTGAAAGAGTATCACATTACATTCACTCATTTTTATTGATTAGAACTCGGTTGAAGTCTACATCTAACTGTGAGAAGGCAATAAATTTAGCCTGGTTTGTGTTAAGAAGAAACAGAAAATATAGTATCAAGATAGCCGTTGTCAGCTGTAGTCTGCCTTGTGATGTCCAAACCGTTGCTTTACTTTCTTTCAAATGGCAAAATATGCCCTTTCCCTAAAATAGAATGTTCAATGCTCCAAAAGCTCACTACTTTTGTGGTAGGAGGAAATCTGGGATAATTTTATTTAATGCTCACATTCCAAAGCTTTTTCAAAAAGATATAACCAAGGCAAGTCACCAAAGAAGATATACAGATGGCAAATAAGCATATGAAAAAAAAAGATCAATTTCATGTATCATTAGGGAATTACAAATCAAAAAGCAACAGTAAAACATCAGTACACACCTATTAGAAAGGCTAAAATACACATTTTAACAGTGTTGGTGAGGATATGGATCAACAGGAACTCTCACTGATTGCAAGTCGGGAGTCAAAATGGTACAGCCACTTTGCAAGGCAATTTGCAGTTTCTTATAAAGGTAAATGGAGGCTTAACATGTGATTCACCAGCGGTACTCTGGGATATTTCCCCAAGGAGTTGAAAGCTTATATTCACCGAAAAACCTGAATGTGAATGTTTATAGCAACTTTCTTTATAATTGCTAAAATTGGAAGTGGGCAAGTAGTCTTTAAGTACATGAGGGTTAAACAAACTGTGGTGCATTCATGCAACAGGATATTGTTTTGAGATATATATATATATATATATATATATATATATATGTAACAAACATATCACACTAATGCAAAATGTTAATAGGAGAAACTGTGTGGTGAGAGATGGGGATATGGGAACTCTCTGTACTATCAGTGCAAGTTTTTTTGCAAAACTATAACTGCTTTAGAATAATGATAAAATATTATGTTATGTAAAAACAATTCAGTCTATTAAAATTTTACAGGTACCCAAGCCTACCAGAATTCCTGACCATTTACTCAAAGGCATTTCAAAACCTCCTTGAGATGGAAGAGGTTATATATAACAAAGATAGGATACGAGAGGCAACTACAGAGAACCTGTAGTGGAGTTTGAAATGAAAACTTTCCAGTTATGCCATAGGGAAAGAAAACTTTCTGGAAAAACCGATGAAAACAGGGAAAATCAATTCACAATGGCTTCAACGGACATGCCCTCATTCTTCCATAAGTCACCTGCTGTCCTAAGCAGTTCTTGTAAAAAGTGAGGTGACAAAGCCCAAAGTTTTATTTAAATAAAACTTCCACCATGTTCACAATCTGTACTGTCTTATCTGTCACTCATCTTTGACAATAAAAAAGACAAATAGTGTGTACAAACAAAATACCATTAAACAATCCAAATTATTACCGAGTCAAATGGACATCCTCTAACTTTCCAACTGAGGGATATTTCCATGGGAATAAAAATCACTTGTTAACCTCATAGGAAATGAATGTGGCATAAACAGGTGACATTCCTTAGAGTCTTAGAATTTTATAGAAAATGGAACTATTGATTAAATAAACCTGGATCTTTACCCGCAGATATTTCCAGCAAAGCTTCTAATCCAATAACTTAGTTCTAGTTTTGTGTAAATTTGTATTAGAGCAATAGAAAACTAATCCACCACACAAATACGTGGCACGTGAATTAAATTATGTGTTTTTGAAGAAAATACCACAGTTGCTTAGGAAAAGCATCACAGTGTACTTTTATTCTTCACAGATAAATAAAATGTATCTGAAAAACAGAGACACTGTTGAAGCAAACACATCCTGTCACATGTGTTTGGTTCCATACACCCATGACTTGGAAAGTTAATGTTGAGAAAGCTCAAAGACAAAAGAAAACATAGCACATATAACATCAATAACACAAAATGCCCATCCATTCACATTTTTCATCTAATCTTTATTTTTTCTAAATAATCTTGAAGATTTGACTTTCAGAGATTTATGTACTGCAGGATTCATATATATGATGAGTAAATCGTATAGATCATTAAGGAATAAAGAATCAAATTATAAATTTCTGTATTATGGGATATATGTGTTCATTTTATACTCTCTAAAGTAAGTGCTGATCTATCTGTGGGTCAGAATTCGTCACAAATTTGTCTGATATGTGCATTCTCTAAATATACATAATTAATAGACTTATGATGAATTACATGAGGATCAACAATAAGTATTGATTATAGAGCACATACTTAAAATATGACTAAGATATTTAAAGTTTCAGAAACCAATATTTCCAGGATGTTAGAAGTTGAGAAGATTTAGGAAAAGAACACACTGTGAATATACAATAAAAATTGAGATTTTACAAAAGAAGAAAGTTCATTTTTTTATAATTGTTGTTATCAATTTGTTGTCTGGGAACAATATGAGGAGAGATTCAGCTTGATTTTCCTCATTATTGCCTTGTGGAAAATTTGAAAGAGCCTTATATCTAGAGGTCACTGGAGGATTCAGAGTATATCTCTACTGTGACGTTACTTATCTTTTAACAAACATTCCAGATTTCAAATATTCGAGTGACTGTTCTTTGTGAAACACTCATTCGATGCATTCAAATGATGTTGCTATTTCCAGAGATGTATATTTTGAATTGCCTTCAAAATCTCTTACTCATTCTTTTGAATATCCTACATGGTGGCAAATAATTACGCCTTAAGGGTAGATTTTAATTGAGGTAAAAACCAGATGCAGTTTTAAACAGAAAGAATAAGATGGGTTATCAAATTGGATAGCACCATTTGTGGTCAAAAAATAAAATATGAATATATAGTTATGTGACTTTTTTCTTCATTATCTTTTAAAATTGATTCCAAAAGCAGATATAAATAAAAATTCCAAATATGGCAGCATAACTAGGTAAAAAATTGGGTCACCCAAGGCAGTCATATCAAAAGACAAGACTCATTTGTAGTGTAAGTTTTTCTTTTACATTAAAAGATTCTCATCTAGAGCCAGAATAGATATTTTGCACATGTGAGAATGTAAATTTCCATTTTTAAAGAACATGTTCATTGTAGATTTATCTAAGCATGAATTTTGTTTAGAAGATTTAAAGAACATAATAAATAAGTGGGACATAACTTTACAATGCTTAAATACCGATTAATTTGGTAAATAAATAATTATTAAATGCCTAATTATTGGGCAATATCTTATGTGCATGGTACACATTTAAAAAGAATATCATGCTGATAATATTTATGGCTTTCATGGTGCTTACATTCCAGTGAAGAAAGGCCAAAAAATGGGCCGGGCACGGTGGCTCAAGCCTGTAATCCCAGCACTTTGGGAGGCTGAGGCGGGTGGATCACGAGGTCAAGAGATCGAGACCATCCAGGTCAACAAGGTGAAACCCCGTCTCTACTAAAGATACAAAAAATTAGCTAGGCATGGTGGCGCATGCCTGTAATCCCAGCTACTCAGGAGGCTGAGGCAGGAGAATTGCCTGAACCCAGGAGGCGGGGGTTGCGGTGAGCCGAGATCGTGTCATTGCACTCCAGCCTGGGTAACAAGAGTGAAACTCCGTCTAAAAAAAAAAAAAAAAAAAAAAAGGCCAAAAAATGTATATTCTATAATAAAGGAATTAAAAAAAAGAACAGGTTAAGAAAAATCAATATGGAGATGGAAAACGGCAGATTCGAATTTCAAATAAATGGTCAGCGGAGACTTCATTGACAAGAAAACATGTGGTTAGAGATTTGGAGGTGGTAAGAGCCCACAAAGATATCTTTTGAAAGCACAGTCAAGGCACAAGAGACAGCCAAACTCTAACTGGCTCCTCTGACCAGCTCCTAGAGCTGGAGCATGTCTTTCTTGTTAAAGAACATAGTAAGGTGGCTGCTATAGCTGCAGATAAGGTGTGCATGATTGAATAATAATATGCTGTGAAGATAATTGCCTTCTAACTTATATGAAACCAATGGAGAAAAGCCAAGTAATACAAGGACAAGAATCTATAGTATATGCAAAAAAATGGTTATGACTATGAAATTTAAGCTGGAAAAGGAGAGGAGAGAGGTATTGAAGGGAAGAGTGACAAATGCAAAATAGGATATCTCACTGGCATGTAAAGATTTTTGGAACCAGGTGTGACATGGTTTGGCTGTGTCCCATCAAAATGTCATCTTGGATTGTAACTCCCACAACTCCCATGTGTCATGGGAGGAATGCAGTGAGAGGTGATTGAATTGTGGAGCAGGTCTTTCCTGTGTTGTTCTCATGATCATGAATGAGTCTTATAAGATCTGATGGTTTTAAAAATGAGAGTTTCCCTCCACAATCTCTCTGTCTGCTGCCATCCAAGTAAAATGTGACTTGCTCCTCCTACATTTCACCATAATTATGAGGCCTCCCCAGTCATGTGGAACTGTGAGTCCATTAATCCTCTTTCTTTTGTAAATTGCCTTTATCAGCAGCATGAAAACCAACGAATACAAAGTGCTATAGTGTTGGCATGAAAGGTAAAAGTTGGTGGTCATTGGGATGCATGGAATTAAAATTTTGAAAGACTGTAGTTATTGGTAATGAGAAGTTCTAGAGTATGAACAAAGGGAGACATAGTTGAGGAGGGGTGCAGGGTAAGATAAGAAAAGGAATTGAGGAGGTAAGATATGGAAGGGATGATCTCTGTTTTTATTTTAATCACCAAGGAATAAGGTAGAGTGTCAGGAGCTTAAGTAATTGAGAAATGAGAGTAGGTTCACAGATCTACTCTCATTTGGAACAGAGAGTTTTTAAAGCGATGGAAAGGAAACTGAATAAACAACATGAAGGACAGTTGTATAGAGGCTGTGGAGGGGAGAATAAAAGCTCCAAACTTCAAGAGAAAAGCATAAAAAGCAGTGTCTGGGGAGAAGCAGTTTTCTATATGAGCAAAAAGATGAAAGGAAGAATGGTAATGAGTTAGGCCAAATGCACTGGCTCTACGTACATGGCTAAACAAAATATTATTTAAACTATTTGGATAATCAGAAATATCTTCCCTATAGGCTTATAAGAAGAATTTAAGAATAAGTTTAATATCTGTTTTCTTTTATTGAGACAGTGTCTCATTCTGTTATCCAGGCTGGAGTGCAGTAGTGCAATCATGGCTCACTGCAGCCTCAACCTCCTGGGCTCAAGTGATCCTCCTCCCTCAGCCTCCAGAGTAGATGAGACTACAGGCATGTACTACCACATATAGCTAATAATTTTTAATTTTTTTTTTTGTAGATGTGGGGTCTCACTATGTTACCCAGGCTGGTGTCAAACTCCTTGGCTCAAGAGATCCTCCTGCTTCAGCCTCCCAAAGTGTTGGGATTACAAACTTGAGCCACCATACCAGGCCTAAATGTAAGATTGTTGAACAATTATCACTTCCTGTCTTGAAGTCAATTTTGCAGTAGAATGATATTGTAAATTCACATAAGTTCTTAATTGTTAATCCAATTACCTTTGTCTTACCATGAATATCAAGTTAATCAGGTTAACATCAAGTTATTATAATATATGAATTCAATTTTTGAGACCACATTTTAAGATGCAATTTGACAAGAAAGAGTACTTAGCAGCCAGAGAGATTCATGTGGTCACATTCTATATTATATATATGGATGGCTGAAGAAATCTAATGTATTTCGATGGGCAAATAAAATGTAAAGACATCATAGTTATCAAAATATTTTTAAAATAACCATGTTCAGTCGGAGCCAACTCCTTTCATGTTTTCCAGGGATGAAGAAATAGAATCAATAATTGAAAATTATCAGGAAAGGGTTATTAACTCATGATATTAGGTAAGATTATAATAATTACAGCTGTTCTTCAACAAAGGTAGGGGCTGCTTCTCAGATATAAAATGAAATCTTTGTCATATGAGGCATTTACTCAAAGTTTATTTGTAAATGACATAAAAAGGTATTTGCATAATTCACAGGTGTTTGAATAAATGATGCATTTTAAATATTCAGATTATTAGTGATATTTATTCAATACCCATACGCATAACTATTTTTAGATTATTAGTGATATTTATTCAATACCCATATGCATAACTATTTTTACAGCTTCTTCCGGCTGTATATTATTGGGGAGGTAGGTTTATAGATTACTCTTTAGTCATGCAACATTTTTATATTTGTTGCCATTATTCAAAGGCATATCTTCGGGCAAATATACTTAAATCCAGTATTTTTCATTTCAGGAGATTTACCTTTGATAGTTCTCTTTATAGTTCTGGTTTCTTTATTTTTTCACATTAATTTTCTATAACAAAAAAGTCAAATTTAAAAGTTAATGTTAAAACTTGTATCTGGGTCTACAGATTGACTTTCTATCTGCTTTCATTTGTCAAACCTGCTACAGATATTAACTGTTTTCTAGAGCACTGATAATTAGTAGGGTTAGGAATTTTATTCTATGTCCAATCAGAGAATCAAATCTAGTCTCAGCCAGAATTAAATAATTAAAGTGCACTAAATAGTGTTGAAGGCAAAAAATGAAAGCTACAATGAGAAAACACATTATAAAAGACATTTTGAATTTTGCTACAAACTGCAGAACTTAAAATTCTTCTGTGATTTAAAGTTTGTTAAAACAACAAACATATTAATGTCATGTCATCCTGGGGTTCTGAGAGATAATATTTGCAGGGCAGTAGAAGTGCTAAAGCAGAAAGGAGAGGCTCTCAATGAAGAAATACAATCTACGGATCAAGTAGATGATGAGGTTAAGTCAGGGCTTGAAAGAAATGTAGTAGTTAATATGCTCCCAAATTTAAAGGCTTTTGAAAATATTGGTTTTACTGCTAAGTCTGGAAAACCAAAAGTAGCTTTACTTCCTCTAATTGCATAGATATTAACAGAATGAATCATAAGCCATTTCAGGTTAAGCTCATTCAGTTTGAGAAAGGCACACATCTGTGTTCTGTGGGTGTTGTGGCCTGGACTATTACAGGAAATCCTATTGCACACATAGAAACATTACAATAAATGACATAGTGTTGTAGTGAATTCAGAAATTTCCATATCCTGGGAAACTTGAGTCCCCCAGATTAGTGTAATTTTGTAAATGAGAAAAGTTCAAACTTTAAAGGAAGTACCATGAAGTATGTCTTTTGTGATGCTGGTTAATACTTTGTTTCACGTGCTAATTAGCATACCCAGAAACAACACTGGAAACTTTGTGTCTTTACAACTTTAATATTTAAAACATTTTATTAATTAACATGCACAACTTTTGTATCCAAAAAAAAGTGTGGCCACACCTGTAAGAATGATGGTATTTGTCTGATATTAGCAGATGACATAGACACAGATTGAACTTCTAACTCAGTATTGAAACTTGCCTTTGAAAAAGGGGAAATATCTGTTTACAAGAAGTTTATTTTTAAAGAAGTTTCTAGGAAATTATTAATTTTATGGTCTTCTAGATATTAGATATAAGATGTACCAATGTAAATTCCTGAAATATCAATATAGACTTGATCTTGATTTAAACAATTATAAACATGCTCTGTCATAAGTGTGACCTTATCTTTTCTTGATGGCTCCCAAAATGGATATTAGGAAACCTTTTATTTTAATGTGAGATATTAAGATAGGTAAGAAGTATGCTTGGCATGCAAATAACACAGCAAATGGCTGCACCACTATAAAGGAGAAACCATCTTTCCTGTGCTTTGATCCTTCATAATAATTTCCAGTTCCTGATTAGTTTAGACCAATGCCTACTTTGATATTACAATTATTGGTTCTTTTTTTAAAAAAATTATCTCTTTATTCTTGTCTGTTTTTTTATTGGCATAGCATTTCATTTGGTTTCCATAAGCGATTTGCTCTCTCCTGCAATATAGTTCATTAATATTTATTTTTATTCTCATGTTGTGTCCCTTTTGAACATTGCCTGTTAATGTCAAACAACAATCAAGATATGTCATGTTCTAGGCCAAAAAGCACATCTCAATAAAGTTTTAAAAATAGAAATCATACAATGCATGTTCTCAGACCACAGTGTAATTAAACTAGAAATCAATTTCAGAAAGATAACTGGATATGAATATAAAACATGTACTTCTATGTAACACATGAGTAAAAGAAACTAAAAGAGAAAGTAAAAAAGATAATCTCTAAAGAAACCAAACCAAGATGAAAACACAACATAAAAAATCTGGCGTGCAGCAACAGCAGCGTTTAGGGAGAAATTTATAGTATTGAGTGCATACGTAAAGAAAGATCTAAAATCGATAACCTAAGTTTCCATCTTAGGAAAGTAGAAAATAAAGAGCAAGTTAAACCTAAAGTAAGCAGACAACTAGAAAAATAAGAATGAGGACTGACATCAATGACATTAAAATTAGGAAATCAATAGAGAAAAAAAAAAATGAAACCCAAAGCTGGTTCTTTGAAAAGGCAGATACAATTAATAAAACATTATCAGTTTCCAGGCTAAGAAAAAGAAAGGATTCAAATTACTAATATCAGAAATAAAACAGAGGACGTCACTCAGATGTCCTAGTTACTGAAGGATAATAAAAAATATTATGAACAACTCTATACCCACAAATTTACCAACCTAGATGACATGGATGATTTTATTTACTTATTTATTTTTTGAGACAGAGTCTGACTCTGTCACCCAGGCTGGAGTGTGGTGGTGCGATCTCGGCTCACTGCAACCTCCGCCTCCCAGGTTGAAGTGATTCTTCTGCCTCAGCCTGCCCAGTAACTGGCACTACAGGCGCACACCACTGTTCCTGGCTATTTTTTTTTTTTGGTAATTTTAGCAGAGAATGCAGTGTCACCGTGTTAACCAGGCTAGTTTCGAACACCTGACCTCAGGCGATCCACCTGCCTCGGCCTCCTAAAGTGCTGGGATTACAGGCATGAGCCACTGTGCCAGGCCAGATGAATTTTTTGAAAGACACAAAGGGGCCCAAAGTGGCTCCGGCCAGATGTCGTGGCGCTTGCGAAGGCGAGGCCAAGAGTTCAAGGCCAACCAACCTCAGCAACCTTACAAGCTCTCATTGATTGGCAGGAAAAAAAAAAAAAGACACAAGCTTTCTTTGAAATTTGATAAGAGAAAAGATTTTCAGTATTCTTACAACCCCCACCCCCCCACACACACACTAAATGCACATGGTGATGATTGTATTAATGAATTTGGTTGTGGTAATCATTACACAAGCTATGTTGTGTTGATTAAATATTTTTAGTTTAAAAATCATGTGCTTAGGTGGTCGTTTGTTGGCATTTATGCTGCTTGGTGTTCTCTGAGCTTCTTGCATCTATAGGGTGGTGTCTACATTAATTTGAAGGAAATTCTCAGTCATTATTATTTTCATTATTTCATTATTCTGTTCTTTTCCCTCTTTCTTTACTTTCTGCTAGTCTCAAGCCTTTCATAGTTGCCCCACAGTTCTAGGTCATTCTGTCCTGTTTTTGCCAGGCTTTGTTTGCTTTGCTTTTTCAGTATTGGAAGTTTTTATGGAGATGTCCTCAAGCTCAGAGATTTCTTCCTCAGCTGTGTCCAGTCTAAAAACAAATCCATTAAAAACATTATTTTTAAAAAATTTTTCAGTGTTTTTAACATCTAGGTTTTATTGTTGCTGTTGTCCTTAAGATTTCCATTTATTTGCTAATGTTAGCCATTTCTTGCATTCTTTCAGCCTATTAATTGTAGTTGTTTTAAATTCTGATAATTCCAATATCCTTGTCACGTTTGGTTCTGCTGCTTGCTCTGTCTCTTCTAATTGTGTGTTTTAATTGTGTGTTTGTTTTTCCTTTTATTGTGCTTCGTGATTTTTTTCTTGATAGTTGAACATAATGCATTTGAATAATAAACTATTGTAAATAGGACCTCAGGAAGGTGGTAGTGAGGTTTAGGGGAAGGGAAATACTTCTATTTTCCTATGATCAGGTCTCTACCATTTAGTGAGCCTATGTCAGTAGACTGCAAACTTCACAAATGTTTCTCGGTCACCCACACCTCTCTTGGGTGGGGGAGGATGGCTACCTTACTGTAGTTGAATATTTTCCTTTCCTTCAGGGTTTTTAGATTCTGATAATACCCCAGTAGGTTAGGATATTGCTAACAAGAGCAGAATGCTCTAGGGTATTCTTTACTCCCTCCCCCTGCTGAAAGCATGAGGGTATTTTTCTTTAAAATGTACTGTTAGAATCTGGTGGTAAGGTTTGTATGTTTTGTCGGTGTTTCACATGCTGAATATAATTTCCATTGAAAACTATTTTTAAAAACTTTTAAAATAAGAAAATACACTATTCATTGATTTGGCATTGAAAAAAAGGTAACTCAGAATGAAAACAGTCATGGAACGTAATAGCAGGGTGCCCATTTATGAGTGAAATAAATCAACTACAAAGTGGTTTATAACTCTTAAAAGAAACATACAAGTGGTTGAAGCCTTATATGTTTTTTATTAAGATGAAATTGAATGCATAGTCAATTTCAAATCTCTACATCCATGAAAGGGAATAGCTCTTAAGAGTACTCACCCAGATGCTAAGGCTCATTAAAAGGGTGGTGACCTACTTCTCTAAACAACTTGATGATATTGCAAGAGGGTGATCCCCCTACATTATGGCAGTGACTGCTACTTGTACACTTAGCAAGGAAGATGAAAAGTTCACAATGGGGCAAGATCTGACAATTTAGGCCTCCCACCAAGTGACAAGAAAGTGTATTGGAAGCTAAGGGGCATCACTGGTTAAGGGGCAGCAGATTGCTGCAGTATTGGGCCTGCTGCTGGACATCCCCAACATCCACTGCATTTATGTCAAACCCTAAACTCTGTTAACCTAATGCCCATTACCAAGGACACCTCATTCTGTGACTGCTCCAACGCCATAGAGGAAATATATATCAGTAGAAAAGATTTGCAGAGCCACCCTCTTCCTAGTTTGGAAGACAAATGGCTTGTAGATGGCAGTCAGTTCAAAGAAGGGCAGGATGCACAGTTAAAACTTATGGCGAATCCTTTCTATGCTAAACAATTTATGTCATTATTTATTTGTTTCAGAATGGATTTAAGGTAGATATGAACATGACATTTATTTTAGTGCCATAGCTTAGAATAAGTCTTATCTTACCCTTTTTACACTTATGTCAAAAACAATTCCATGAACAAAATTTTATAAAAAGTATATACTTAAATGAATAATTAAATTCAGGCCGCTTGGCTCAGAAATCCATGTAATTTCCACCATATTCCATTACTTCATTGAAAAAAATCATATAGTATATTTCTTTAGCTTTATTTAATGCCAATATATTATATATGTTATTCTAGTGATTAAAATTTGAATGTAATATTTAATTGAAGATCTTTTAAAGATATATGGATACACAAATGCAGTCACACATACAATTTACACAGTATCATGAATACGCAATTATTTAATATTTCCCAGAACAAAATATAGCTAACTATTTGTCATGTCATTTCAATTGGAATTCTTCATTTCTTCACTGATCTGGTTTTGTAATAACCAACTATTGCTAATTTCAGTGATCAATGTAGTAAATTTGAAAATTTCAAAATTTTCAAAAAGACAGATCCATGATTAAGGGGTTGTTGAAATTCTCCATAAGTGATATTTTCCTTTAATTATGTCACTGGATTCTGGAAATGTTGGGTTATTTTCTAAGGACACTGAAGTGGAGCTGATTTGGGTTTGGAAATGGAGTACTCTTGTTTGATTAGACAACAGTACTACTCAGATAACTAGGAGGTTTTGCAGACTCAGCCTTCTTATGAAAGAAAACTGATTTTCAAAACTTTTTATTTCTGATTAGAGTCTACTAGAAATCCCCAAGGACTTCCATCTGAAATGTGCACACATATTCCGTGAAAATTCTGTGGTTACAGTATTCTCAATGCAATTATATTTCTTGTATGTAAACCATTTCTCTTTCACTAAAAGTGATGACATCATTTTGACTAAGTGTGTACTAGAAAAGCACATTTAAGGTCAAGGAGTCTCTCCTGGTTTACGGCTATCATAAGAGTTTAATACTGGGCTTTCAATATGCAGTCTCTGGTATTAAAGCATTCTTACCCCAAATAAATACCATTAAATATATTTTGTTGCATTCTAATTTTATGGTTCCCTGATTTCCAAATATACAGATTACATTTTACAAACTAATTCAGGATTCTAGATTAAACTTTATGGAAGAAAGAACTGCTTTCTTAAACTGTAGACAGGGAAGAACTGATTAGGTATGCACAGACTGGAATTTGCTCTAATGGTTTATCTTTGTTGCTAGCAATTTTTGCTTGTGTATATTTCCACCTGTTAAATTACTCTATAATTTACTGTTTCCTGCTATTTGACAAGAAAACATTACAATCACAATAAAAAGTAATTTAAGGCTATTACCAATCAATGAAATATGTCCCAGTCTAAAATGAGATTGAAATAATTTATGGGGATTTTACAGTCAAATTAGAATGGAGATTATTCCACAGGGGGGAATCAACTTCTGCAAAACTGCAAGCATCATGTATTTCCTAATAAGTTCTCACAGCTGAAACAATGTCATTATTGGAAGACAGCACAGGAAATTCAGTGCAATCAGAAGAATCTTACCAATAAATGCTGGCAAAAACAGGGTATTTGTGGACCCATCGCTGAGTAATAGATTTGAAGTTAATGCAAGATGAAGTTAATGCAACATTAAACCTAGGAGGCACATCAGGTTTAGTACTGTTGAATTATTCCCTCCAAATATGGTTTGCTGCCTGACATTTTTATACCCTTAACCTTAGGAAGACTTCCTGGTAACATTTAGCAATTTAGCATTAGTATACCAGCCCTCCCCAACTGTCCATCAATACACAAAACTGAAATGTCCTAAAACACAAGCATTTTATTTCAGCGTTAAAAAGCAATTACATTCAGTTTTTCTTTTCCTGGGAAATGAAACCTTGGATTTGAAGGCTTTATGAGCAATGACAAGATGTCAATGTATTACCTCACCATTTTATACTGAGAGTTCATGCAATGAATTTTACTTATTTGTAAACCAACTCACATTCATAAAAAATGTGACAACATTTGGAAAATACAAAAATTTGAAGAAAACAAATACTTAGAAGCTACTCAACTCAACATGATGATTGAAAAATGAACAAATCTAGTGTAGCATTCTTTTGTTTCCTTAATAAACAAACATAAAATACTCAGTTACTCTCTGTTAAGCTTTTCCTTTACCGAGTCCCCTGCTCTCAATTCTCAAAATTTAACTGCCTAATAGTTTTCCAGTCATGCTATGGATAATAAAGAGTTGAAGTCTCCAGATAATATAGATACATGGAAATCAAACTGTCATGGGTATGAGAGCAGACATGTTAACTTATCTTTACTTTAATATGGATTGACTAAATTCAACTTAAAGCCAGACTTAAATTTATTCAACTTAAAACCAGACTCTACTTTTGATGAGGTCTATTAAAAAACAAAAAATGAACATTAGAAAAGTGCTAGAATTTATTTACTTCATTTAATGACAAAAGGAGCAATAGGGCTTCTTATGAGACTAGACACTATATGAAGTATAAAATTATTTAGGTAGTTATTTTTAAACTAATTTTAATTCCCTTGAGTAAATAATGTAACTTTATTATTTCCATTTAAGTTTCAATGAAATAAAACTATCCAAAATATTAAAATTAAATCCAAATGTATGTCAGGTATGTTGTTTTATATATTTTTAAGTTATCCAGGATCCATATCTAATTTAAAATTTTAAAAATTTCCAATAATCCCCTTGAAAAGTAAATGTTACTTTTACACTTAATTTGCTCTTTAAAACAGGAGATATTTGTTATGCAGATTAAGTGCAGTAGACAGAAATACACATAAACTGTAGGTTGTCTAGTATATAATATTTATAATAGTATTCAACATATATATCTTACATTAATACCTGTAATTGCCACATTTACCCATTCCTTACTATTTTGCTTTTTAAGACACCAGAATATTTATCTTGATAAATCATGCCAAAATATGAGATTTCCTCTATAAAACCAGTGGCCTATTTGATAGCAATAATAACATAATTTTTGATTCATAAATATATGTAAAAGTAAAACATATGCCAATAATAGCTCTTAGGAATGAAAGAGTTTAAGTAGGTATATACTTTTCTAGTGTTCTTTAAACCTTAAGTTTTATAATATTATTTCAAAATACACTGAAAAAGTCAAAAATACATACAAAAATCACTAGAGTAAGCACTAAATAAAGCAAAGATGTATACGAAATATCATGAAATAAAATAAAATATTAAAAATGCTTGATTAATGTGGAATAATGCAGGAAAGACAGAACAAGAACACAGAAAACAAATGACAAATGATAAGGAGGTTGACTTAAACCTGTCTTAATACTAACATAAAATGTAGTACATTAAACATTTCGAATAAAAGCAGAGATGGTATGGTTGAATAAAAAGCAAGGCCAATCTGAGTATTATTACAAGAGAAAAACTTTAAATACAAAGCTGCAGGTAGGATAAAATGAAAAATATGAAAAATAACCCATGCAAACCGTATTCACGGGAAGGCTTCTCTGTAGATATCAGATAAAGTAGATTACAAGACAAGGAGTATTATTAGAGAAAAAGAAAAACATTTCACAATAATAAGAGAGTCAATTCATTGACAAATAGAGTCATCCTTAATATGTACCTATACATAACAGAGCTTCAGGTCCATAGAAAATCGACAAAACTAAAGGGAGAAATATAAGTAAAATTTAAGATTTAAACACATCTATTAATAATTAGGATAAGAAAACAAAATGTGGGCCGGGCGCGGTGGCTCAAGCCTGTAATCCCAGCACTTTGGGAGGCCGAGGCGGGTGGATCACGAGGTCAAGAGATCAAGACCATCCCGGTCAACATGGTGAAACCCCGTCTCTACTAAAGATACAAAAAAATTAGCTGGGCATGGTGGCGCGTGCCTGTAATCCCAGCTACTCAGGAGGCTGAGGCAGGAGAATTGCCTGAACCCAGGAGGCGGAGGTTGCGGTGAGCCGAGATCGCGCCATTGCACTCCAGCCTGGGTAACAAGAGCGAAACTCCGTCTCAAAAAAAAAAAAAAAAAAAAAAAAAAGAAAAGAAAATGTGATCAGAACACAGAATTCTGACATCATCCATCAACCTGATTGACACTTATACAATACTGTACCCAAGCAATGTATTCTTTATTTTTCTAATACACATGAAAGATGAATAAGATGACAATATGTGAGAACCTAAGATAAGTTGGAATACATCTCCAAGGATTTGAATAATACAGAATATGTTCTCTGAGCACAACTGAATTATATTCCATGATGTTCTTATTTCACATTGCATACCTGTCAAAACATTTTATGTATCTCATAAACATATGCACCTACTATGTGCCCACACAAAACTTAAAAAGTAATGACAAAATTAAAAAATATAATGTCAGTGCAAAAAGGTATCTAAAGTATCCCAAATATGTGAGAATAAAGCTAAATCATTCTAAATAAATTATAGAACAAATGGAAAAGAACAAGTCACATTAGAAAAAAAGTTAAATTGAACTATAATGAAAACACAGTGTAGCAAAACTTGTGAGATGGATAGTGTTTATAAAAAATGCATACTTCAACTTTAAGTGTTATAAGTGAAAATGCTCATGCTGAAAAATAAACATTTAAGATTCTACCTTAAAATACTGGGAAAAGAAGAATAAATTAAACTAAATGTGTACAAAGGAAGAAATAACAAAATATAGGTGAAAATCAATAATTTGTGCAAATAATATATAAAAATCATGAAACTAAAGTTGAGTACTTTGAAAATTAATTAAATTAATATAGCTCTAGTAAGCCTTATTGATAAAAGAGAAAGGACAGAGTTCATTTATTGGACATTAGAAGCAGCTCACCATAACCTCTTTGCTAGGGCAGGCTACCTACCTACTGCATTTCTCAGATCAATGAATAGAGAAGACTTCACTTTATATTCATGATTTAATTAATTGCTTGATCTGGTATCTAAGTCTGTGTTTATGATTTAAGTTGATGCTAGAACTTTGAATTACCCCAAAATTACTAAAGTTATCATGGATTTTCCAAGTTCTTACCATGAATAAATGTTAACTACTGTGTGAGCAGGTTGAATGAGGAAATGAGGGAGACAGAAGATGATTATTGTACCAGTATAACCCATGAATTTTGCAAATATCAGCCTCATGAAACTGTGTCAAGTAATAGCATTATTTAGAATGAATGTCATGTATAATAGGAATATTGACTTTTCTATACAGAACACTTTCAGATAAAAAACAGAGCTCTGGTATAACAGAGTTAAGCCTTAGGAAGTTTTGAGTTGCCAACAATTGCTTTGTGAACAATCTAAAAAAAAAGAAATACAGAATTTCTGGGGAAAGTATGATTTTTATTAAAAAAAAATTGGTTGCCAAAATGTAATTCAAAGACCAGATAAGACTGGAGATATTATTCTAAATTGGAGATCAGTTAGTCATTCAAATCTCCTTTCCCCGATACCCCATTGGTTTATGCCTGAGTCTTTAAGACCTGTAATTAACAAGTGAGTAAAAGCTCAAACATCTCCCTAAGACTTGGAGAGCACAAAGCAGCTGTGGTTATTGGTGCCGGCAGCCTCTGCAGCAATGGAAGGCATTGCCAGCTGTTTTGGCAGCAAGGTAAAACAATGCCTCAAGGCAGACACCTACATCCTCCACATTAACCATTGTCAATCTCAGAGTTCAGAAGGTTCTCACAAATTGCCTAGAAGAAGAGATTAACTGAACCTAGAAGAGATACCTGTGGAAGGGGTTTAAATGGTAAGCATGCCTCCTGGATGTCAGTAGGTTGTCCAGCGGGCATAGGCAAAATGTGTTTTGAAAAATCTCAGACTTCTATGGGAGACATTTGAGATCAAGTTAAAATTACTACTTAGCAGAACAGCTTGGTCCAGATGAATGTTTCTTATTAATACTGTAGAATCTTTGTTTGTACTTTTTGCTCCCTTAGTGACGTTTGTGTTTTTGCTCCCTTAGTGACCTGACTAGCCATTGATTATAGCCATGGGATCTTTTCTGGTCCCAAGGGCGTAACTGCCCAGTTATCTTTAAAAAACTCCCCTCACCAATAATCTAGCTGCTTACTAATTAATGTTTTCATGGCACTGGAGATACTTTTTTTAAGAAATAAGCGTTACCATAGAGTTTTTTTTTTTTTTTTTTCTTTAAAAACAGCATTCAATGCACCTTACTGTAGGTCTAGCATTGTTAACATAAGCAATTCTGAAAACTCATATGTTACTTTTAAAAGTTTTTTTGTCCAATAAAAATAAAACTTTACTAAAGACAATCTAAAATATTTGAATAAAAACTTCTTGCAAATGTTTTCAATAGTTTAATAGCAAATAAAACTATTCAGATTCATTTAGAGTCTGAGTGACCTCACACCGAAGAATTCGGTCTAACATATGAGAGAAAACCAGGTGTGGATTTAGAGGTAGAGCGATCTAATGCTAGTACATCACACTTGCTTGTAAATTGCTACATTATAATTTTGGTCCATGCTTTCTATTTAGGTCATCATACACCTGTTGGATATGTTTGCTACATAGTTTCAGGAGATTTAAGACATAATTTAATAATTTTCTACATTAAATCTTTCAGATTGGCAGTGTATCAAGGAAATAGAGTGAATGCAAGTATACTTGAAATATTCTCAATAGAATAAATTATCCAATTATTTTATGACATACACATCTGACTAACAATGTTAATATCTGTTGCCTCCATACCCTCAATTTAAAAGGAAACTAATAGAGTAGCTCAGAATAAAATTGTTTCTGATATTTTTAAGTCACCTAATATAAGTTATGCAGAAATTAAGTAGCACATTTATTTCAAAGATTAGGCCTTTCTAAGAATACAGTAGTGAGGTACTAGACTGACATGTTTCCCAAAGCAACATATGGGCAATGCCTCAGCAGTTACATAAGAAAAAGATGATGAGGTCACATAAAATTCAAAGATCCTTGTTTCTGGACTATGTATCATCTAATTGTAACATTTTGAAATAAGTACCTTCTTTAAACTACAAATAAAGAGCTGGATGTGTGAAATTCATATGGCTACAAGGAAGGCTTTGCTGTGTGTGAGTTCTGAATACTTTCAACATACCTATGTCTCACCTTTCCCCTTTCTTTTTGTCTTAACAAAAAGAAAGTACCTTTGTGTTTGGAGTACCCCTTTCATTGTATGTGTCATTTCTAGGGCAGTTCCAAAGCAAATGTTTCTGCTTTATCCATTGTCCTCAGAAGTATTTCTGTCATTAGGAAATGGTGCTTGCTTGATTTGAGATTTGTTGTCTCCCTCAGTGATTGCTAGGGTGATCTGATATAGGTCAGGCATTTGTTTCCCCTCAGGCTAACTCAACTGTAGAAGTATGGATTCCTCATACTTCTCTGATCATAGTACTGAGTCCTGAACAAAAGCCTTTATTAATATTTATGCCTTATGCAGAGAAACATCTTTTAAAAAAAGAGGATAGAGTGTTGTAGTGAATAATCATTATCCATCTAGGTAATAATTCACATTCCTCATCTCTGAAGTTTCAGTAAAGATGAAGTTTGTCTTCATAGCAGATGCAATGTTAGCCTGAAGGAGTATATTAACTTTAGGCATTCTGTAAGCTTCTGTGTAAAACTGAAGCAATCCCTCCTCATGTAAACCCTATTTAAACACTGAACTGTAATTACGTATGATTTACTAATTTAAACTTGAGGTTAATATCAAGAGGATTAGTTTTATTTTTAGTTCAAAAACTTACAAGCATGTTGTAGGCTGGATGCTGTAGGCTGCGTGCTTCATATTTTTCCTAATAGGAAATTGTGAATGTTTTCATCTATGAATTATTCCTGTAAATTTAACATTTTTAGGAAATACATCATTAGTTTGCTAGTTTTTCGAACACCCTAATCAATTAGTAATATGGTGTTATAGATTTAAAACATGCGTAATTGAATGACAAGGGACTTGACTTCTAGTTACCACTTCCTCAATAATTATCCATCTACATGGAATCGGTCACTTCTTCTCCCTGGGCTTTGTTTTTCTCATCTGTAAATTGATCATTAAGTTTGCATGCTATTTTTTTTTTTTCTGATCTAAAACTCTTTGACAGATAGGTATCCAGAGCAACTAATTTATAAACAGAATTGAAATCTTTATCCTCAAGTTACATGCAGTCCTACACAGATGCCCTCAGTGTTTGTGTGAATATCAGTGTGGCTCTAAGGCATAACTTAGATAATTATGAATACACATATTGTGATATAGCTGGCCTAGAGTAAGAACCTGTACAATGCCATTTTATAAATTGACAAAACTGTTTCCATTCTCCTCACAATGACTGCTAACCTTGGATTCTGTAAACGGCTGGATTATTTGCAGGATGCAAATTGAGGTAAAGCTGCATACCTTCTCTTATCCTGCCAGAATTGCTGGCCTTTGTTTACCAGAGTCAGCACCCCCAGATAATTCCATCCTGGCGCCAAGTAAATAAAAATCTATGGATCCCACCCCTACCCAGACGATGTGTAAACGAATGCTAATCTTAGCATCTGTGAACCCCTTAAATGACAATCAGAATGTCAAATAGTCCCCTGGCCCTCGAAATGTCTGGAACCCCCTCACCCTCCTCTCCGCCCAGAAGGTGATTTGAATCCACTGGCCCTCAGAATATCTGAAGCCCATTACCCCATCCTCTCCCCTCACCCCCAAGGTGATTTGACGTGTATAAAAGGTCTTGTCACCCTCTTTTACGGGGCCACGGTGTGGAGAGACGTGAGTCCTCCGTGATCGCCGGCAATAAACCTTGCAATTTGGCATACTTTTGTCTTGGTGTTGACTTTCTCTGCTCGGTCCGATATAACAATATAAGCCAATTCAAATGAGTAAGGAGAAACATGATAGTAGTGACTCGCAAAATGCTAGTTGTGAAGCAGGATCAGCGGCAAGAAGCAGACCTCTCGGAAACTAGGAAGGAAGAGATGTTTTATTATTATTACGACTGGGAGTGAGGTGACAATTTGTCTAACAACAAAGCTCGTTCAACAAAGAGAAGCTCTGACTTTATATAGGCTTACACTCTGGATATTACACGTAAAAGGATCTTAGGTTTACAGCCTTAGAAATTACATGTGAAAGGGTCTTGGTCGATGGAGGAGAAGTGGATTGAGGAGGAGTGGGGTGAGGGTTTGATCTTGTTTGAGTAAAAACAAAGTCTTCCTGAGAGATTCCTCCATATCATACCTGCTATCTATAGGAAGGTGATTTAGGAGGCGCTAGTCTTCTATTGAAATGCAATGTGGAGGTCAACAGGGAGGTGGTCTTAGATGCTTGGGTCTCCTTCCTCAGTTGGATCTGCAAAGATAATACATTTAGAATTAAAGAGTGGCTTCCTTGTCTGTGTTTTAACCACACAACCATTCCGTTAACTAGGCGTATTGTAGTTTGGTGGGAGAAGCATTTATGTGAAACTTTAATGATGAGTAAATCCATGGAGTTTAAGGTAAACTGTTTGGATTTATTATTTTTTAATTCTAGATCTGCTAAACCATGAAAATGATAGAAAATATTTATGGCAGCTGCGGAGGAAGGACAGCATAAGAAACAAGGAAGTTTGGGATGACTGAAGTCTTTAGAGGTGAGGAATCTGTGGCTTCCCAGAGAATAAAACAAGACCTGAAATGAAAGAATTCACCCTGAACTTCCCTTAGGTAAATGGGGTTTATTATCTCTGGTGTTTGGGCTCTTATCTTTAGGTAGGTCATGTCAAATGTCAATTTAAAATACTAATGAAAAGCCATTGAAAAGTACTATAAAAGTTAGCATCAAGGGAAAAAAATATTATTGAGGAAAGTTGATCTTTTTAACAAATTCATTTTTCAATAAACTTTATTGTAAAAGTTGAAGACATGTGTCTAAGTGGAAATGAATTACATCTCAGCTGTGATTCATGATGTGGCATCTCACACATCATGGTGATGCATCCAGGTTGCAGGTTTTCTGAAAGTGCATCAGTTGAAGTCATGACATAAAAGCAATCTCTAACAAAAGTCACAGTAATTCTGTCTCTATTTCTAAAATAGTAACTTTTAAGGTTTAAACAGTTTTGTCATTTACCGTAATTTTTGTAAAGTAATGTAAAAAGATTGGCAAAGAAAAATTTTAATAAAAATGCATAAGTATTAAATACCAACAGAGAACACATATTCTTAACTTAAGCTGTGAGTGAAATTTTAAGGAATCTCTGGGCTATGTCAAAGAAAATCCAAGTTATACAACATGTTTACCCAAATTTTTATAATTAAAAGTTTGAAAGACAATGAATGTTGAGTCTAATCAGGAAATATATATATTTTACATATTACTATGTTTATGTACATTTATATACATAATCCAAATTCTAGGGTTACTAGTTATATAGAGAAACAAGATATATTTATTTGATTAATCCCTTTGACCCATGACTAAAACAATTGAGAGTTAAAATAGACTTTTGAGCCCATCCTTCCTAATCTCCCTTCTGATTTGGTTGATCTATTTACAAATGTGTACATAAGTGTGTATGTATGTGTGTATACAAATATATATCCAAGATTTGACCACTTCTCTTCACCATCTTCTTTGTACTAACCTAGTCTAAACAGTGATCATTTCTCCCTAAGACTCTTACTGTAGCTCCCTGTATCTGGTATTAATATTATTCCATGGAAAAAATGTGCTTCACAGAGAGATTCTCTAAGGTCATATGACTCACTTCTCAAATTCTCCAATGGCTTCGTACTTGATTCATAATAATACCCATTAACAGATTTTTGCAGTCTTCCAATCATCCCTCCTATTATACTGTGGACTTCATGTAGTTATATTCTCTTTCTTATTCAGATGCACCAGCTACACTTGCATACTGGCTATTATTTCATCACACAAGGTCTACTTCTGCCCCCCAGAGATTTTGAACTTAAATTTCAACCTTCCTGAAATATTCATTCTCCAAATATCTATATTCCTCTTTCCTTCTTTTCTTTTAGGTCTCTGCTCCAATCTCCTCTTATCTAAAAAGCCTGTTTATCCTGTCTAAAAAGGCATCCACCTCTTTGTCATACTGATTTATTTGGTTTGCAGTATTGGCCTCCACCTACCATATTATTATATACTTTGTATTTATTTATTTATGTTAAAAGCCATATCTATTGATCTGTGGTGATGACAATCTGTATATTCAGCATTATCAGTAGTGAGAGTAGCTTTGGTTAAGGGGAGCTAAAACAATGTACAGATTTTATCCCTTTTACAATTTATTTTATTTGTAAGGAGTCATAACAAAGGCAATAGGAAATGAGAAGCAATGGTCCTTTCAAGTAAAGATACACAAGTCTACCTGGCTTACTGTTAAGTGCTTCCTGTGCAGTGAGTAATGTTTGCTAGGCATAAATATAAAACACAAAAAGTACACGTCTTTTGCCCACTCCTGTAAATCCATCCATGTTCTGATTTTCTGATCTCATTTTATCAGACCGTCTAAGAACCCTGTCCAAACATTAAGTCTTTTGTCCCTTCCAAGGCATTTTTATATATATTTTTTTACCTCAGGTAGATCCTCCCTCGACATAAGATAAAATAACCAAATATACCAGTTATAACTCAGAATGTCCCTGATTAGGGTTATAGTTCAACAGCAACCCGTTTTCAGGTCCATCAGTGAGCTGGAGTGTTCCAGACTCCCCAAGGTCATTGTGACATGGATCTTTATAAACACTGTCATATAGAACTTCTGACTTTCACATTATTCCTTGAATTGACACCTGATTAAATGTGCATGTTTTTCTATAACTTCTAAAATAAAAGAAGTTACAAATTAGTAACAGTTAACAAAGTTCTCAAAACAGTAAAATGAGACAAACACAAAATTGTTCAAAAGCACAATCCGAGGATATCCTTTCACCTGTGCTTTATTCCAGTCCACTATAGATGAGGGTCTTAATGACTGTACCAGGAGTTATCACAATTTCGCTCCTTACCAGTAGGGGAATTTTTATTACTGTCTAATCAGTGAGTAAGCAGTTTTAGAATCCTCAGGGTCTGCTCTCTAGAGTTACTTCTATTAATGATTATTCTGTGGCAAGCAGGTCTATGCAAGCTTACCCACAAAGGCCGAAAACTCTGAGAGGAGGAGAAAGGGGCTCACAAATCCAGTTTCTCAAGAGAGAAACATTCAAGAGACTTAGCAATAGAAGTCATGTTTTGTGGTGAGATGAGATGATAGATCCCTAGCCATTATCCCCTAGAACCAGAATTTACATACCTTAGAGAAATTGCCTAGGGTGGAATTTATGGTAAGTGAGTATTTGTAGTAACATCAAGGTTGTTTAACCTAAGGCAGAATTTGCAGTAAGTAAGTGAACATGAAGATCTTAGAAAGGGCTGGGCGCGGTGGCTCAAGCCTGTAAACCCAGCACTTTGGGAGGCCCAGGTGGGTGGATCACGAGGTCAAGAGATCGAGACCATCCTGGTCAACAAGGTGAAACCCCGTCTCTACTAAAAATACAAAAAAATTGCTGCGCATGGTGGCGCGTGCCTGTAATCCCAACTACTTGGGAGGCTGAGGCAGGAGAATTGCCTGAACCCAGGAGGCGGAGGTTGCGGTGAGCCGAGATCGTGCCATTGCACTCCAGCCTGGGTAACAAGAGCGAAACTTCGTCTCAAAAAAAGAAAGAAAAAGAAAATCTTAGAAACATTTCTGGAACTGGAGTTAATCAGAAGTCAAGAGGGCAGGTTTGTACCCAAGATGGGGTTGCTTTAGCCTCCACAATAGTGCCTTAGCTTATGTTCCCTAACTGCACAGTTTGAACAAGGTCTTATGTTAAATTTCTTTATTAGATGTAAGAACATGAGTTGGGGAAGAGAAAACATGAGATGAGGAAGAAGAAAAAAAAGCCTGCACAAGGTATAGTTATTGAGATCATCACGATGAGAGGCTTGTTTCAGTAGGGATCTTTGGTGAAGCACGCAGAATATCTCCAACAGCGATTTGCTTTCCAATCAGCTCTTATTTTTTTCATCACTGAGGAAGGCCCCTGAATGATCACTACTCTCTCTTTTTGAGGCACTCTTGCCATTTCAGATGGCCACTGTATAGTAAGAGTCCGAGGGCTACAAACAAAGTGGCGATATACACATGAAGCAATGTCCTGTCACCTTCAAGTAAACTGTGGCCTGAGAAGTCTGTATGCTACCACCCACCCAAGGTTTGAATGGAGGAATAAATAAAACTAAGTTGATGTGAATTAGGCAACTGATAGTTCTGTTACCCTCGAGTTTACAAGTCAACTGTTAAGCGATTTGGAAAAAAAAAAATTGTTAGGTGTTAAAATCAGGCACATAGATATAGTCTTCAGAATTCAATTATACCCCTTCTTTAATAAAACATGTCCAGAAAGCACATCCTGTCTCTAAATGTTTTACTCCTTTTATATAATTGCAGTAAGATTTTGATAGAGATTATAGAAAACACAAGGGAGAAGATTTGAAAAAAAACTTCAAATTAACAAAAAGGAAGACTTTCAGATGTTAGCTTGATCATAAATGCCAATTTCCAGATACTCAATTCCATAGGTAGATGCTATAGTTGGAATGTGCCCCCCTAAAAGCGTGCGTTGGAAATATGATCCTCAGTGCAACAAGGTTGAGAGGTTGGGCTTGACAAGAGGTCTTTATGTCATGAGGGTTTCACCCTCCTGCATAGATTAGTGCTGGTGATAAAAGGGCTTGAGGCCCAATTCAATCTCTTGCTCTTTCTTCCTCTCTCTTTGCCTTCTATCATGGGATGATACACCAAAGAGACTTTCACCAGGTGTTTAAGCCTCCACAACCAGAGACTAATAAATTATGTTCATTATAAATTACCCAGTCTCAGGTATTTTGTTAGAGCAGCACAAAATGGACAAAGGCAATAGATTTTTAAAATTGATAAGACTGAATATCAATATATTAGTCCTTGATTTCCATCCCTCCTTTTATAGTTGTTTTTCTCCCATTTTTTAGACAAGAGGTGTGTTGTTTCAGGTATGAGACTCTTCAAGGCACCATTAGGAAATGCGCTGAGCCTAAAACTAAGAACCACTGAAGTAAACCATAAGAGATTTAACAAGACATTCCAAGAGAAGTGGCACTTTATTGATTTATCTATTTTTGTTTTAAAATTAAAATTCAGAATGAGAATATCTTTATATGGATACTTATTAACCAATTTATTTACATTTAAAAATAAAGTTAGGTTGTTCTCAGAGAAATTATTTCTAATTTGTTTGTTTCATGATATGGATAGGTATTTCCAACTCAGCTACATAGCAAATACTTTACAGAAATGAAGTGAAATAAATCTTTATCTTCAAGGTTTAATGAATATATATTTATTAAAATATATTTCTCATGTAGTACATTGGGATATGTATTAGGGTTCTCCAGAGGGACAGAACTAATAGAATGCATGTATATATACAAGGGAGTCTATTAGGGAGAATTGGCTCACGTGATTACAAGGCAAAAATCCATCCATAGGCCATCTACAATCTGGGGAAAGAAAGAAGCCAGTAGTGACTCAGTTCATGTCTGAAAGTCTCAAAATCAAGGAAGTTGACAGTGTAGCCTACAGTCTACTGTCTAAAGGCATAAGAGGTTCCAGGAACCTGCTGCTGCCAGTTCTAGGGTACAGAAGCTGAAGAACCTTGATATGGTTTGACTTTGCGCTCCCACCCAAATCTCATCTCGAGTTGTAATCCCCATGTATCAGAGAAGGGTCCTGGTGGGAAGTGATTGGATCATGGGAATGGATCTCCCCATGCATTCTTCTAATAGTGAGTGAATTCTCATGAGATCTGAAAGCATAGATGTGTGTGGCAGTCTCTCCTCCACCACTGGCACTCTCTTTCTCTGCTGCCACCATGTAAGACGTGTCTTGCTCCCCCTTTGTCTTCTACTATGACAGTTTTCTGAGGCCACCTCAGCCATATGGAACTGTAAGTCAGTTAAGCCTCTTTTCTCTATAAATTACCCATTTTCTGGTAGCTGTTTTATAGCGGTGTGAAAACGGATTAATACAAACCTGGTGTCTAATGTCCAAGAGTGTGAGGAGCAGAAGCAAGCATTAGCCACAGAGAATAAGAAAGATAGTCAGAACAGTCAGCCAGCAAAGCTGTTTCCACCTTCTTCTGCCTGTTTTGTTCTAGCCATGCTGGCAGCCAGTTGGATGGTGCCCACCCACTTTGAGGGTGGGTCTTTCTCTCCCAGTCCACCAACTCAAATGTCAATCTCTCTTGGCAACAGCCTCACAAACACACCCAGAAACAACATTTTATCATCCATTCAGGCATCCTTCAATCCAGTCAAGTTGGCACTTAATATTAACCATCCCTGAATATAAGCCTTGAAACTATCCAAAATCATGTTAAAATTGTATATTGTAATGTTTAAATGTGTTAGGGCTAGCTAGATCATTTTATAAACGTAGTAAGATAGTAAAAATTTTCAGTATAATTAAAGTTAGAAAAGGATTATTGATTTTTGCATTTGCATTTATTAGAATATTAACAGTAAATTGTAATACTGAAGGGAATATCTTCCAAATTACTAGTCATAGGCTGAAATAAAATGTATTTGAGTATCAAATCCTTAAATAGGTAGTCAGTTGATTCCTGCAATAACTCGGGAAGAATGTCCATAGACGAAATCAAACAATTTCTTGATTGTAAATGTTGCCATTCCTCTCCTAGGGAACAGAAGGTTTCAGCTAAGTATGTATGTGTCCTCATCACTGGCTTTGTTGATGCATTACACCATTGTTAACAATTTTAATTGAATGCTTAAGTGGCAATTGAAGCTTGGCTTCATTTCTTTGTTTTATTATATAGTGTCCACATGAAACCACCACCACAACAAAAACTCAGTTCTTTTACTTTTGCTCTTTTCCTAATACCTTTCATGGTTATAGCACTCTAACGATTCTGGCTGAGTTTTTATCCATGTGATTGAAAATGATATTGCTGAAGCAATATAGTCTATATAACCATTTTAACTTTATTAAGATTTAATATACAGATCTCTCCTTTCTTGCTAAGATATAAAAACATAAAGTAATAAAAGTTTAAATTTATTGATCCAGATTTTGAATTAAAACATGCATAATTTTTTTTCTTTTTGTGAAATCATGAAAAAAATTTTGCCAAATAGCACAGGCTTTGGCACATAGTCAGAGTTATATTAAAGAAAGTCATTCTAAATATTATTAATTTATATTCCACTAAATGTCCCTCTCCATGTCTTTAAAGATTTTAGAGGTACAAGGAGTATGTCATATGTTTTCTGAAAAAAATAGTACATTTAATAATAATTATTAGCTCTTCGAGGAACTGCCATACTGCTTTCCACAATGATTAAACTAATATACACTCCAACCAACAGTGCATAAATGTTCCATTTTCTCCACAACCTTGCTAGCATCTGCTATTTTTTGACTTTTTTTTTTGACAGAGTTTCACTGTTGTTACCCAGACTGGAGTGCAATGGCAGGATCTCGGCTCACCGCAACCTCCGCCTCCTGGGTTCAAGCAATTCTCCTGCCTCAGCCTCCCGAGTAGCTGGGACTAATTTTTTGTATTTTTAGTAGAGCCGGGTTTCCCCTTGTTGACCAGGATGGTCTCGATCTCTTGACCTCTTGATCCACACGCCTAGACCTCCCAAAGTGCTGGGATTATAGGCGTGAGCCACCATGCCCAGCCCATTTTTTGACTTTTTAATAATAGATATTCTAACAGGCGTGAGTTGGTGTCTCATTGTGGTTTTGATTTGCATTTCTCCAATGATCAGTGATATTGACCTTTTTTTTCATATGCTTGTTGGCCACATGTATGTGTTCTCTTGAGAAGTGTCTGGTCCTGTCCTTTGCCCACTTTTTTATGGGGTCGTTTGTTTTTCACCTGTCAATTTGTTTAAGTTTGTTATAGATGTTGGTTATTAGAACTTTGTCCATTGCAGGTTTGCAAATATATTCTCTTATTCTGTAGGCAGTCTGTTTACTGTGTTAACAGTTTCTTTTGCTGTGCAGAAATGCTTAAGTTTAATTAAATCCCACTTGTCATTTTTTGCTTTTGTTGTGATTGCTTTTCGTATTTTGTCATAAAATCTTTCCTCATTACTATGTCTAGGATGGGGGTATTGGCCAGGGTTGTCTTCCAGGGTTTTTAGAGTTTTAGACTTTAATCCATCTTGAGTTGATTTTTTTTAATGTATGGTGTAAGGAAGGAGTCCAGCTTCAATCTTCTGCATATGGTTGGCCAGTTATCCCAGCACCATTTATTGAATAGGAAGTTTTATCTTCATTGCTTGTTTTTGTCAGCTTTGCTGCAGATCAGATAGTCATAGATGTGTCGTCTTATTTCTGGGTTCTCTAATCTTTTTCATTCATTTATATGCCCATTTTTGTAACAGTGCCATGCTATTTTGGTTACTGTAGCCTTATAGTATAGTTTGAAGTTGGGTAACATGGGGCTTCCAGCCCTGTTCTTTTTGCTTAGGATTGTCTTGGCTATTCTGGTTCTTTTTTTTGTTTTTCATTCTGTATGAATTTTAAAATAGTTTTTGTTTAGTTCTATAAAGAATGTTGTTGATAGTTTAATAGGAGCAACACTGAATCTGTACATTGCTTTCGGTAGAATGGTCATTTTAATAATATTGATTATTTCTATCCATGAGTATGGAATGTGTTTCCATTTGTTTGTATCTTCTTTTCTTTGAGCAGTGTTTTATAATTCTCATGGTAGAGATCTTACACCTACCTGATTAGCTGTATTCCTAGGTAGTTTATTCTTACTGTGGCAATTGTAAATACAGTTTAATTATGATCTGGCTGTTTTTGATGTATAGAAATACTTGTGATTTTTTTTTACATTAATTTTGTATCCTGCAACTTTGCTGAAGTTGTTTATCAGCTGGAGGAGCTTTGGGGCTGAGACTATGGAGTTTTCTACATATGAAATTATGTCATCTGCAAACAGAGATAGTTTGACTTCCTCTCTTCCTATACAGATGTCCTTTATTTCTTTCTCCTACCTGATTGCTCTGGCTAGGACTTCTAATACTATGTTGAATAGGAGTGGTGAGAGGGAGGGCATTCTTGTCTGGTTCCAGTTTTCAAGAGGAAAGCTTCCAACATTTTTCCATTCAATATAATATTGGCTGTTGATGTGTCATAGGTAGCTCTTATTATGTTGAGGTATGTTTCTTCAAACCCTAGTCTGTTGAGAGTTTTAGCATGAAGCAATGTTGAGTTTTATCAAAAGCTTTTTCTGCATCTATTGAAATAATCATGTGGTTTTTGTCTTTATTTCTCTTTACATGATGAATTACATTTAATAATTTTATAGGCTGAACCAACCTGGAATCCTGGGGATGAAGCCTACTTGATCATGTTGAATTAGCTTTCCGATGTGTGGCTGGATTCAGTTTGCAAATATTTTGTTGAGGACTTTTGCATTGATGTTCATCAAAGATATTGGCCTGAAGTTTTCTTTTTTTGTGTGTCTCTGCCAGGTTTTGTTATGAAGATGATGCTGGCCTCACTGAATAAGTTGGGGAGAACTTCAAATGTGGGTCTCCTCCACACATTTTTGGAATACTTTCTGTAGGAATGGTACCAGATCTTCTTGGTGCATCTGGTAGAATTTGACTGTGAATCTCTCAGGTCCCAGGCTGTTTCTGGTTGGTAGGTTATTTGTCACCAATTCAGTTTTGAAGCTAATTGGTGATCTGTTCAGGGAATAAATTTCTTCCTGGCTCAGTCTTGGGGGGGTGTATGTGTCCAGGAATTTATCCATCTCTTCTAGGTTTTCTAGTTTGTGTGTAGAGGTATTTGTAGTCGTTTCTGATGGTTGTATTTATCTCAGTGTGGTCCGTAGTAACATTCCCTGCATCATTTCGAATCGTGTTTATTTTGACCTACTCTGTTTTCTCTTTATTAGCGAGCTAGTGGCCTATCCATCTTATAAATTTTTGCAGAAACCGAACTCCTGGACTCTTGGATCTTTTAAATTTCTTTTCACGTCTTGATTTCTTATCATTCAACTCAGCAATTCCATTCCTTGGTATATACCCAGAGGAATATCAATTATTCTACTGTAAAGACACATACATGTGAATATTATTGCAGCATTATTCACAATAGCAAAGACAAGGCATAAACTTAAATACCCATAAATGACAGATTGTATAAAAGCAATGTGGTACATATACACCATGGAATACTGTGCAGCCATGAAAATAACTAGATCATGTCTTTTGTGGGAACATGGATGGAGCTGGAAGCTATTATCCTTAACAAACTAATGCAGGAACAGAAAACAAATACAACATGTTTTCACTCAGAAGTGTGAGCTAAAACAATAAGAACTCATGAACATAAAGAAGGAAACAACAAACACTGGGGTCTATTTGATGGGGGAGGGTGGGAAGATAGAGAGGAGCAAGAAAGATAACTATTGGGTACAGGGTTTAATACTGGGGTAATGAAGTAATATGTACAACACACCCCTGTGACATGTGCTTACCTATGTAGCAAACCTTCACATCACCCCCAAACCTAAAATAATTTTTTTAAAAGAATCCTATATCCTAGGCTAGGTACAATGGTTCACACCTGGAGTCCCAGCATGTTGGAAGGCTGAGATGGGCAGATCACCTGAGCCCAGGAGTTTGAGACCAGCCTGAACAGCATAGTAAAACCCTGTCTATAAAAAAACATACAAAAAATTAGCTAGGGTGGTAGTGCTTGTCTGCAGTCCTATTCGGGAGGCTGAAGTGGTAGGATTGCTTGAGCTTAGGAGGTTGAGGTTGCAATGAACCATAATCATGCCACTGCACTCCAGCCTGGATGACAGAGGGAGACCCTGGCACACACACACACACACACACACACACACACACACACCCCAAAAGACCAATTAAATTTTAAAAATACTGTATCTTAGGATATATGATGGTTGCCTATGGGAAATAAAAGAAATTATGTTATTTAGTAAAAAAAAAATTTAATTGTTAAATATTATTTAGTAAAAAATCACTAAATTAAAATATAGTTTATTGATATATAGGTAGCATAGTTTACTATGATATAATAAAGATATATATTTTACTATGATATATGTGACATATAAATGTACCTACATATACATATCAATAAACTATATTTTAATAAAATCATAATTTTTATTTACCTAAAGAATGTGCCCAGAGATCCCCATAATTATATATTATCTTACAAAATCAAATACTTATAGGGGAACAATGAAAATAATTAGAAGCATCCATTAATGGTCATTTTCAAGATGATCCAGTTTTTTTTTTTGCAAATATGAGCTAAGCAGTCTGAAGTCGTTACTTTATTTATTCTACAATGACCTAATGAGGATATGAAATCAAATAATTTCTCCATATTTAACAACAAGTGAGAGAAACAGAGTTTGAATGCTGCCCTATAATGAAAGCAGATGCAATTAAATGTAAAAAGTAATAAAGCGTAATAAAGGGAGGCACTGTGATGAAAGTTGGTGGTGAACAGTTGAGGCAGGGGTGACGTGATGGCTAAATTTATGTATCAACTTGACTGGTCATGGAGTGTTCCAACATTTTGTTAAATAGCATTTCTCGGTGTGAATGTGAGTTGTTTTTGAAGAGATCAGCATTTGAATCAGTAGAGTGAGTCACGCAGGTTGTCCTTGCCAGTGCAAGTGGATATCATCCAATCCACCGAGCACTTAAATAAAACTAAAAGGTTGAAGACAAAAGAATTTGCTCTCACTGACTACTTAAGCTGGAATGTTTGTCTTCTCCCACCTTTGTATTGAGACTTATGCCATCGTCCTTCATGGTTCTCAGGCATAAAGAGTCAGACGGTAACTACACTACCAGCTCCCCTGGGGGTTCAGATTGCAGACAATACATCATGGTACATATAGGCCTCTATAATTGTGCAAACTAATTCCTTAAACTCTCTTTCTTCCTACCCCTCTATATATGTATATATCTGTGTGGAAAGATACACACACACACACACACACACACTCTTACACACATGTCTTCTATTGGTTCTGTTCCTTTGAAGAACTCTGATTGATTAATACGGGTAATCAGAGAAGTCTTTCTGATCAAGCATATGTAAAGGTCCAAAAAAAGAATATATTTGATGTACTGAGGAGCAGTAATCAATGTGGCTGAAGTAGTTTAAGTAGGTTAGGGGGAAGGTAGAATTGTAAAAAATGGAAGAAGATGAGGTCAGATTTAGGGTATGGCTTAGCTCACATAGGTGTGAACTATTAGAATTTCATTCTAAAAGTGTTGAAAGGCCAACAGATGGTATTTAGCAATAAAAGACTTTGGATATTACTTATCTTTTAAACATATTGCTGTGGTGGTTTTGTGGAAATGAATTATTAAGAGGCAAAAATAGTAGGGTTGTGGTAAATGGCTCAAGAGTTAAGATAATGGCTTAGACTAGTGAGACCATGAAAAGGGGAAAGACTAGTTATATGAATTTGAAATTATAAATGATAGGTGCAGATGAAAGATTTATAAGGAATATGTGGGAAAAAATAAATTAAGGGTAACATGCAAGATTATTGCAGTAAATTCCCCAAACTGAAGAGATCTCCCCTCAAATTTAGTTTGAATGTCCAGACTGATGATGCCACAGACACTAAGAGATTATGAAAAGTTTCCTTATTTATATAAATGGAGACCTTTGAAGAAAATAAGGCAATCCTCTCAAGCAAGTAAAAAATGACTTGAGAAAACAGGAAAGGAAAGTGGCTCAAGGTTTTACTGAGGCTAGGTGTGCGGCTGGGGTAAGAGTTCCCATTCATGGTGTAAATCTCCCACTTGCATCAAAGGAGGCAGCATCGGGTTGCCCAGAGCTGGGGGAGAAGGGGAAAGCAAAGTATAGTGTCATAAAACTGTTATCAATAAATCTCAGAAGTAGAGTCAGACTCTTTATTACAAAGTTCTAGATCTGAACAGCTGAGTAAATAACTCTCATGTCAGGAGGAAGCAAAGGAGAGGGAGGAGCAGTACTGGACAGGGCTGTGGAGTACAGTGTTCTCCCGTGTGCTTGTTATAATTGAGACGTCTATTCGTTTTATTAGCTCCCCCGTCTAATTTCTTGCCTCTTTTTTTCTTCTGTTTGTCATAATTAAAGGCAGTATTGATTATAATTAAAGTTGTCCAGTAGAATATGTTATATAATTAATGACCTCATGGTCCAGTATGGCAGCCAAGTAACCTAACAATCACAACGTATGTGAAAAATGCTGTTGAAATAACACTTGGATACTAAAGGATCAAAGGCAGTTGGCACCTGTTGCTACTTGGATAAACAGAAATATTTTGTGGAAGAAGTAATATTTATCTGAATCCTGAAGGAATCAGAAACCTGGATAAGATAGAAGCTGAGTGTATTAGACTGTGTTCACACTGCTGCAAAGAACTACCTGAGCCTGCGTAACTTATGAAGAGAAGAGCTTTAATTAATTCACAATTCCACAGGTTTAACAGAAAGCATGACTTGGAGACCTCAGGAAACTTACAATCATGGCAGAAAGTGAAGAGGAAGCAAGAGTCTTCTTCTATGTTGGAAGGAAAGAGAGAAATCAAAGAGGGAAGTGCCACACATTTTCAAACAACTAGATCTCATGAAAACACACTCACTTTTATGAAAACAGCGAGGAGCAAGTCTGCCTCCATGATCCAATCACTGTCCACCATGTCCCTCTCCCAATGCTGAAAATTATAACTCAACATGAGATTTGGGTGGGAAAACAGAGCAAACCCATATTATTCCACCACGATCACTCCCAAATTTCATGTCCTTCTCACGTTGCAAATCCAATCATGCCTTCCCAACTGTCCCCCAAAGTCTTAACTCATTCCAGCATTAACTTAAAAGTTCAAGTCCAAAGTCTTATCTGAGACAAGGCCTATGAGCCTGTAAAGTCAAAAACAAGTTAGTTACTTCCCAGATACAATGTGGGTATAGGCATTGGGTAAATGCTCCCATTCCCAAAGGGAGAAACTGGCCAAACAAAGGGACTACAGGCCTCATGCAAGTCTGAAACAGAGCAGGGTAGCCATTAACTTTCAAACCTCCAAAATAATCTTTTTGACTCCATGTCTCAAATCCAGGGCACACTGATGCAAGGGCTGGGCACCAAGGCTTTGGGCTGTTATGCCCCTGTAGCTCGGGAGAGTACAACTCCCAGGGCTGCTCTCAAGGGCTAATGTTGAATGCCTATATGGATGCCTGCAGCACTTCCTATATACAGTACAGGCAGTCAGTGGATCTAGCATTCTGGGGTCTCGAGGATGGTGGCCCTCTTCTCACAGCTCCACTAGGCAGTGTTCCAGTGGGGACACTGTGTGGGGCCTCCAACCCCTTTCCCTTTGCACTGTCGTAGTACACATTCTTCATGAAGGTCTGCTCCTGCAGCACGTTTCTGCCTGGACATCCAGGTTTTTCTGTACATCCTCTGAAATCTAGGTGGAGGCTCCCAAATCTCAGCTCTTGTCTTCTGTTCACCTGCAGGTACAACACCACGTGGAAGCTGCCAAGGCTTGGGACTTACACCTTCTGAAGCCATGGCCTAAACTGCACCTTGGTCCCTTTTAGCCGTGACTGCAGCTCGAGGCTCTACAGAGCAGTGGCGATCTGAACCAGGCCCTCAAAACCACATTTTACCCATAGGCCTCTGGGTCTGTAATGGGAGGAGCTGCTGTGAAGGTCTCTGACGTGCCCTGGAGACATTTTCTCATTGTCTTGGCTGTTAACTTTCAGTTTCTCTTCGGTCATGCAAATTTCTGTAGCTGCCTTGAATTCTTTCCCAGAAAATGGGTTTTTCTTTTATACTATATGGTCATGCTGAAAATTTTCCAAACTTTTGTGTTCTGCTTTCCTTTTATACATACGTTCCAATTTCAGACTATCTCTTTGTGAACACATATTACTATGTACTCTTAAGAGCAGCCACACCAAATCTTGAAAACTTAGCTGCTTAGAAGTTTCACCCACCAGATACCTAAGTCATCTTTCTCATGTTCAAATTTCCAGGATCCCTAGAGCAGAGGCACAATACTTTCAGTTTCTTTGGTAAAGCACAGCAAAAGTAACCTTTGCTTCAGTTCCCAATAAAATCCTCATCTCTCAGCCTGGACTGATCGCTGTCCATATCACTGTCAACATTTGGTCAAATCATTCAACAAGTCTCTATGAAGTTTCAAACTTTTCCACAACTTTCTGACTTCTGAGCCCTCCAAACTATTCCAACTGTTGCCCTTTACCCAGTTCTAAAGTTGCTTTCACATTTTCAGGTATCTTTATGACAATGTCCTACCCCTAATACCAATTTTCTATGTTAGTTCATTTTCATACTGTTATAAAAGAACTACCTGAGTTTGGGTAATTTGTGAAGAAAAGAGTTTTAATTTACTCACAGTTCCACAGACTTAACAGGAAGCATGACTAGGAGGCCTCAGGAAACTTATAATCTGGCAGGAGGTGAAGGGCCAACAAGGACCTTCTTTACATAGTGACAGCAGAGAGAGAGAGAGAGAGAGAGAGAGAGAGAGAGAGAGAGAGAGAGAGAGAGAGAGAGAGAAAGAAAGAAAGAGAGAGAGAGAGAGATGGAAAGAGGCAGAGAGAGAAGAGAGAAGGGAAAAGTGCCACTCATTTTCAAACAACCAGATCCTGTGAGAACTCATCATTCACTATCATAAGAACAGGAAGGGCAGATCCACTGCATGATCCTGTCACCTTCCACCACGTCCCTCACCCAATGCTGGGGATGACAATTCATCATGAGATTTGGGTGGGGACACAAAGCTAAACCATATTACTGGATAAAATATTTATGGGCAGAACAAGCAGCATCTGCAAATATGTGGAGGCATTTATGACTTGGTATATAGAAGACTTTGTCTACTAGTGATAATTAATTCTTAAGTTCTCATACATGTAGTTTACTTTCTGTTTGGAAGTACAATTTGATTTACATTCAGTTTTTAATAATAGATCATTTAATTATTTGCTTGACATTAATTTGGAGATCAGTGAGTGAAAGGACCTAAAATCTTAAAAACATAGGGTCCAGATTAAAGGGAAACTTCTACCCTGTGTTATGCATAAAAGTAAAATAACTTCTGGTTAAACCTCAGGATATCAGAGCATATCTGTGCACTTTGCTGCCGCACACAATGCTTGGTATTTATGAAATTCTATATTATTTTGATAGCTCTGTCCTCTTCCATCATATTTCTGATCTGATAATATGTGATAATGCTGTACTATTGATTTAAGCCTTTTTATTTTCTAATTGTTTTCTGGAGAAGGCTAAGGCAATTCAGTAAGTTTCAACTAATTTTAAACTATGTTGATCAAAAGTGGCTCACTAATTTTGGATTGAGAAACAGCTTGATGGGAATGAAGGCTTTGACAAACTAGTGGTGCTTGCCATGGTGGAAGGTTGGAGTTGCACTGTTATTTGTGTTTAATATTTAGCATTAAATATTTAGAAAAAAAAATCATCATTTCACTTCGTTATCCCGTTTAAATGCCTCTAATCCCTTCTCCCCATGTCAGGTCCCCATTCGTATTCTACATCCAATGTTGTTATGAATTGACTGTCAAATAATTATAAAGATCTCAAGATTTTAAGACTACAATACACCACCACCCAGGGAGAGTATGTTTTGTCCTTGTAAATAGAGTCCAATAATTTTCGAAGTGACTTAAAATGTTGTCTGAATAATGGGATTTTAAAATATCTCCACTGGTGTTTTGTATAGTGACCTTTTCATATGCTTTGCAGTCATTTGCCAGTGCCTACTACTTTTCTCAAAATGCTGTCTCTGCCTCCTTGGACTTATTTTAAAAGTCCAAGTTGTATGATTTCTGGCTTGGTTACTTGCAATTCCTGAAATAGTATTTTACTAGAGTTCAGCTACTATATATATATTTTTTGCCAGCTTTCACCACTCTGTTAGCAATTATTTCTATTAATTAGTGTAGTCCATGGACCAATATGGATGCATAGTCAGTATTTGCTATTAAAGCAGTGACAGCTAATACTTTGAGGAGGATAGGGGAGTTCAAACTACTCTGCAAATCTGACTGCCCAAACAGAATCACACCATTTGATGTCTGTTACTAAATAGTTGGTATAATTAGTGTTCATTGCAATGCATCGAATGTATTCCTTAGCAATCACTAATAGATAAAAATGGCTCTAATATGCAGTACAATCTGTTTCTATAGTTACTATGGAATTGACTTCCTTTGGCATCAAAGCAAACGTCAAAAGCACAGTCTTAGACAAGGAATGCATGGTGCCATTATGTTAGCTTTTATCCTTCACACAGTCTTAATTTCATTTTGAAGTAAGACTTCAAACTAAGTGAATTGACAGAAAAAAAGCACTTATTGAGAAGATAATTGGTTAATCTAAAATCTCTTTTAAAATATCATCTTTTGTTAACAAAATCTACAAAAATACCATAGCCAAGTAAGAGACCACTATACTGTTGACTGAATCAAAGAGAAGAGGCAATGAGGCAGGACAGATGAAATAAAAATATAAGGAAGTAACCCTAAATGAAAGCATAATGTAGAGAAAAATGAGATAAAAATCACAGACATACATAAATCACATACTTTACATTTATTCTGTAAATTATTTGTGTTACTATTGGATTGAATCATCTCTCTCCTAAAAGCAGATTAAGAAGAATTAGAGCCCTTCTGTGTACCAACGTTACTATAAACTAAAAGCTGAATGTATTGTTGTTAAAATATGGTAGATATTCAGAATAGTATGATTATTGCTTAGCCTCATCCTAACTTAGGAATTCTATTTCTGTTGAGTAATTTTGTTCAGGGGAATAGAACAACTTTTCAATTTTAACTTACGAATCTTTTCTTTGAGCACATTTTTGTATTAACTTTTGATTGGCCCCTCAGAGCCTTTCCCTAGGTTACATTCTTAGAGTTGCAAATTTGTGAAAATCTCGTTTCAAGAAACAACCAAGAATATATTGGTTTTATGATCTGGTAATAGAATGTCTGGTTTACATGCTCAATTTTAATGAAAATGTGGTGAATGTAAAAAGCCTTTCAAACTGTCACCATGTCTGTCAAACACATGCAGTCACTGTTTGTATATTAAATTTCCTTCTGGCCTGACAGCAGGCCCACACATTTTATTTTTTTAATTAGTGTATCCACATCTCTCACTCTTTACTTTCTACATGAGGGAGGGAAAAACACTCTTCGTTACCATGAGCTCTAACCACTGTGGACACATCTAGTTCTTTTGAATTATCTAATTATCAGCAAGATGCTTTTATAGATATTTTCTTTGCCCTCTTTCAGACTCAAGTTGCATGTCCCATAAAGAGGTAATAGGAAAGGCATTATCTTGTATGTCCAGTATATTTCTGGAACGGTGAGGCAGTCAATGGAAGCAGCTGCTGCTTTCCTTATTACCACAAGTGCAGAGAAAATAAAGAAGAGTAGTGAGGTAAAGCTTTTAAGGGTCCCATTTTCCATGTCAGGCATGGAGCATCTGGGCTGAGATTACTTTACAAGCAATTTGTGAGTTCCAATAGCAACATTAAGCAGAAACAACAACAACAACAACAACAACTATATAACAACCTTAGGAAGAAATTGGTTTGTAAATTTTCCTGTTTTAAGTTTAAGCAAATGAGAATCATTCAGTATGTTTTGGAAAGATGTTACAATTGGCCATTATCTAGGGACAATTACATGTTTCTCAGTATCAAATTACTTGGTGGATCCTTTAACTCTCAAGAGTAAGAAAATGATTGAAATTTTTAAAATAATCATATTGACACATTTTGAAAATTGGATCTATTACAGAAAAATGACTGGGTATTTTTTGGTTGCAAAGCACAGAAATCAATTCAACTAGCTTATGTCTTCAGGATAATTTTTAAAAAATCTAATAATTTGATGATTTAAACAATGAAAATCTGAATATTGTATTCATGTGCTTTTCTTCTTGAATACTATTGATGAACTTCCTAGAAGCTAGATTAGCATTTTATATGGAAAATTTAAGATTAAAAATATATATATAGACTTCCAAGAGTATAGGAAGTTGTTAAAGTATGCCATGGAAAATTAGAAGAATTAAATTTCAAACTTACTATGTCTAAATTAGTAAGCCAAAGAAAAAAGTTATGTGAAAATAAAAACCCAAAATATGTTTTCAGAAGAGGAGTAGAAGATAGGAAATAAAATAAGCATAAGTATAACATGAATTTAAAATAAAGTATAAAGCCCAGAATATAGCTGCTGTAGGGAGTAGGATAAAATGAGTTAGTACTGGGTGATTCTGAAATCACCTCTTTAATCAGAGTTCACAAGCCTCTAGAATTTAGAGTAAACCATAATTCAGGTGTTAAGCTGTGACCAGGTGGGTTTTGGAAACAAGATGTGTGCTGTTTCATAAAAACTTTCCTGAAGCTACAGAATAACAATACAGTTTAAATTTGTTGTGAAATGTAGTTAATGAGAAAGAAAGTATGCTATGCTGAAAGAGAGAAGGAAGTGAGAAAAGCTAGCATATATACAGGAGTGACTTGATCTGAGAGGGTGTTCTGGCTGTTCTCATAAGATGCGAGCATAACAGGCTCCTACAATCCAGGGAGGAGCACTGAGGAATGAGCTACCTATCTCAACTGGAGAATGTTCCAAATGAGGTGTTGGTTAATACAGCCAATCTGGGTCCTCAAGGATGTCATCAGAGAAAAAAATTCTAACTCTTGATGCCAAAGCATGAGAAAGGATCTGAGTGAATAAAATTCATACTGATACATCAAATCTTTTTTTTTTTCATTTTATGTATAAAGGAAATGTCCTTATTTTTGTTGATATATTTTTAATGTTGCCAGTGTAAACAATATGCTCAAGTAAACAAACAGCAAAATGTTACGAAGCTATTCTGAATTGTGAGCATCATATTACATGACCAAGAATAAAGCATTTTCTTTTTTAGGGTGTTTTATTATCTTTTATTATACTTTAAGTTTTGGGGTACATGTGCAGGTTTCTTACATAGGTACACACATGCTATGGTGGTTGGCTGCATCCATCACCCCGTCATCTACATTAGGTATTTCTCCTAATGCTATTCTTCCCATATCCCCCCACTCTCTGCTATCCCTCTCCTAGCCCTCCAGCCCCTGAAGGGCCAATGTGTGACGTTCCACTCCCTGTGTCCATGTGTTCTCATTGTTCAACACCCACTTATGAGTGAGAACATTCAGTGTTTGATTTTCTGTTCTTGTGTCAGTTTGCTGAGACTGATGGTTTCCAGCTATAAACATGTCTCTGCAAAGGACATGAACTCATCCTTTTTTATGGCTGCATAGTATTCAATGGTATATATATGTGTCACATTTTCTTTATCCAGTGTATCATTGTGTCCTTTCTTCTTTCCTTGATCAGTGGTTTGTAGGTCTCCTTGAAGATATCTTTTACCTCCTTTGTTAGTTGTATTCCTAGATATGGCGTGTGATGTGTAGATTTATCTCACAGAATGGAAGCTGTGTTTCGAATCAACAGGTTGGAAACACTTGTGAAGAATATATGAATATCTTTTGTGAAGAATATATGAAGGGAGGTATGTGATCCTATTGAGTCCCATAGGAAATAATTGATTATCCCTTATATAATCTAGAAACAAGCCATTAGTGAAAATGAATTGTGATGCGTGGATTCATCTCAAAGAATGGTACCTGTGGTTTGATTCTCCAGGTTGAAATCAGGCTGTTAGTAGAATCTCTGAAGGGAAATTTCTGAGGCCATTGAGGCCTATAAATAAAATTGAATATTCCACAATATAAACTCAATACAAGCTATCTGTAAAAATTCTTTTTAATGTGTGGATTAATCTCACAGAATGGAAACTGTCCTTTGATTCACCAGAGTGGAAACATTCCTTTTGTAGAACCTATGAATTGACATTTCTGAGGCCTTTGAAGATCATCATGAAAAACTGAATATCCATGGTATAAACTATTAATGAGTTTTCTTTGAAAATGTTTTGTGATGTGTGGATTCATCTCACAAAATGGAACTTCTATTTTGCACACCAGGTTGGAAAAAGTGTTTCCAGGATCTACAAAGGGACATTTCTGAGACTATGGTAGTCTGTAGTGAAAAATTGAATATTACATGATAAAAATTAGAACCAAGCTATCATTGAAAATGTTTTGTCATTCTGGATTCATCTCACAGAATGGAATTGTGTTTTTTTTTTTCAAGGGTTTGTAAACACACTTTTTGTGGAATCCATGAAGGGATATTTCTGAGCCTGTTGAAACCAATAGAAACACAGAATATCTTGATATAAAAACTACAAACAAGCTACCTGTGAAAATGCTTTGTGATGTGTGGATTCATTTCACAGAATGGAACATGTATTTACGTTCACCAGGTTGTAAACACCCCTTTTGTTTAATCTATGAAGGTACATTTCCAAGTCCATTGAAGCCAATGGCAAAAAGCAGAATATCCCTCGATGGAAACTACAAACAAGCAATTGCTGAAAATGCTTTCTAATGTGTATATTCATCTCACATTACGGAACCTCCATTTTGATTCACGGGTTGGCAATTATTTGTTTGTAGAATTTATAAAGGGACATTTCTGAGCCCATTGTAACCTATAGGGAAAAACTGAATATCCCATGATAAAAACTACAAAAAAGCTACCTGTTAAATTGCCTTGTGATGTGTCAATTTATCACACAGAATGGAACCAGTGTTTTGATTCACCAGGTAGGAAACACTCCTTTTGTAGAATCTACAAAGGGATATTCTAGAGCCCTTGAAATCAATAGTTAAAAAAAAAAAAAAGGAATATCCAGTGATTAAAAACCAGAAACAAGCTATCTGTTCAAACACTTTGTAATTTGTAGATTCATTTCACAAAATGCAACCTGCGTTTTGATTCACAAGCTTGGAAACCCTCATCTGTAGAATCTATCAAGGGATGTTTCTGAGTCTTTTGATGACCTAAGGAAAATTAAATATCCCATGATAAAACTAAGGAAAAGCTGTCTGTGAAAATGCTTTGTGATGTGTAGATACATCTCACAGAATGGGACCTGTGTTTTGATTCACCAGGACAAAAACAATCTCTGTAAAATCCACAAAGGGACACATCTCAACCCATTGAAACCTCTGGTGAAAAACTGGACCAGAAACAAGCTAACTGTGGAAATTTTTCATGATGTATCAATTCATCTCACATTATAGAACCTGTTTTTTGTAGATTCTATGAAGGGACATTTCTGATCCAATTGAATCCTATAGTGAAAAACTATGTATCCTTTAATAAAAACTAGAAACAAACTATCTGTGAAAATGCTTTGTGATGTATGGATTTGCATCAAAAAATGAATATTGTGTTTTCGTTTACCAAGTTGGAAACACTCTTTGTGAATTTACCAAGGGAAATTTCCGAGCTTACTGAGGCCCTATGGAAAAACTGAATATCCCGCAATAAAAACTAGAAACAAGCAATCTGTGAAAATGTTTTGTGATGTGTGGACTCATCTCACAAAAGGGAACCTGTGTTTTGGTTTGCCAGGTTGGAAACACTCTTTCTGCAGACTCTACGCGGGGACATATGTGAGCCTTTTGAGACACATAAGAAAAATCAAATACACCTTGGCATAATCTAGAAACAAGCTATTAGTGAAAATGCTTTGTGATGTGTGGCTTTATCTCACAAATTGGAACCTGTGTTTTTATTCACAAGCCTGTAGACCCTCTTTTTGTAGAATCTATGAAAGGACATTTCTGAGTTTATTGTAGCCTATAATGAAAATTGAATATTCTGCAATAAAAACTAGAAACAAGCTATCTGTGAAAAGTCTTTGTTACATCTGGATTCATCTCACAGAATGAAACCTCTGCTTTCTTTTGAGAGTTTGGAAACACTCTCTTTGTAGAATCCATGAAGGAACATTTCTGAGCCCACTGAAGCCGATGGTGAAAAACAGAATATCCTGATATAAAATCTACAAACAAGCTATCTATGAAAATACATTGTGATGTGTGGATTTATCTCACAAAATGGGACCTGCATTTTGATTTGCCAGGTTGGAGACACTCTTTTTGTAATACCCATGAAGGGACATTTCAGAGATCATTGAAGCAGATAGTGAAAAGCAGAATACCCCTCAATAAAAAGTAGAAACAAGCTATCTGTGTGAAAATGCTTTTGGATATGTGAGTACTTCTCACAGAATGCAAACTGTGTTTTGATTCAGCAGCTTGGAAAAACTCCTTTGGTAGAATCTACAAAGGGAGATTTCTGGGTTATTTGATGCTCATAAGGAAAAATCAAATATCCCAAGATAAAATCTAGAAACAAGCTATCTCTGAAAATACTTTGTGATGTGTGGATTCATCTAACAGAATGGAACCTCTGTTTTGTTTTACAAGATTAGAAACACTCTTTTTGTAGAATCTATGTGGGAAAATTATAGAGCTTATTGAGGGCCTTAAGGAAAAGTCTAATATCCCATGATAAATATTATAAACAAGTTGTCTACGAAAATGCTGGGTTTGATTGGTGGTGGTGGCTCATACCTGTAATCCCAGCACTTTGGGAGGCTAAGGTGGGCAAATCACAAGGTCAAGAGATCAAGACCGGCTGGGCGCGGTGGCTCAAGTCTGTAATCCCAGCACTTTGGGAGGCCGAGGCGGGTGGATCACGAGGTCAAGAGATCGAGACCATCCTGGTCAACATGGTGAAACCCCATCTCTACTAAAAATACAAAAAATTAGCTGGGCATGGTGGCGCGTGCCTGTAATCCCAGCTACTCAGGAGGCTGAGGCAGGAGAATTGCCTGAACCCAGGAGGCGGAGGTTGTGGTGAGCCAAGATTGCACCATTGCACTCCAGCCTGGGTAACAAGTGTGAAACTCCGTCTCAAAAAAAAAAAAAAAAAAAAAAAGAGAGATCAAGACCATCCTAGTCAATATGGTGAAACCCCTTCTCTACTAAATATACAAAAATTAGCTAGATGTGGTGATGCATGCCTGCAGTCCCAGCTACTTGGGAGGCTAAAGCAGGAGAACCACTTGAACTGGGAAGGGGGAGGTTCCGGTTAGCTGAGATTGTGCCACTGCACTCCAGTGTGGTGACAGAGCAAGACGCCATTCCAAGAAAAAAAAAAACGTTCTTTGTTAAGTGTGGATTCATTTCATAAAATCAAGCCTGTGTTTTTTTTTACCAGGTTGGAAAACCTCTCTTTGTAGAATCTATGATGGGACTTTCATTGGCCTGTGGAAGCCTATACTGAAATACCGAATATCCTGTGATAAAAACTAGAAAAAAACTGAGAAAATGCTTTGGTATATGTGGATTCATCTCACAGAATGAAAACTGTGTTTTGATTAATAGGTTTGAAAACTATGTTTTTAGAATCTATGAAGGGGCATTTCTAAACCAATTGAAGCCTACAGTGAAAAACTGCATATCAGTGATAAAAATTAGAAACAGTCTATCTGTGAAAATGCTTTCTGATGTGTGGATTTATCTCACAGAATGAAACCTGTGTTTTGATTCACCAGGATGGAAACATTATCTTTGTAGAATCTACAGAGGGACATATCAGAACCCATTAAAATTTGTAGTGAAAAACTGAGTATTCCACAATAAAAACTGAACAGAAGCCTCAGAAATAATACCACACATAAATACAATATAATCTTTGACAACCCTGACCAAAAAAAAAAAAAAAAAAGCAATGGGGAAAGGATTCCCTATTTAATAAATGTTGCTGGGAAAACTGACTAGCCATGTGCAGAAAGCAGAAACTAGATCCCTTCCTTACACTTGTACAAAAATTGACTTCAGATGAATTAAAGATTTCAACATAAGACCTAACACCATAAAAATCCTAGAAGAAAACTTAGGCAATACCATTCAGGACATGGTCATAGGCAAGAACTTCATAACTAAAAATACCAAAAGAAATGGCAACAAAAGCCAAAATAGACAAATGGTATCTAATTAAACTCCAGAGCTTCTGCACAGCAAAAGAAACTTTCATTAGAGTGGACTGGTAACCAAAACAATGGGAAAATAATTTTGAGAACTTAGCTAAATTTACAAGAAACAATAAACAAATCCATCAAAAAGAGGGTGAATGATATAAACAGACACTTCTCAGAAGATATTTATGCAGCCAAAAAAACATGAAAAAAAGTTCATCATATTGCTTCTTGGCTTTTTGGCTAAGATCAAGTGAAAAAAATTCATCATCACTGATCATTAGAGAAATGCAAATCAAAACCACATTGAGATATTATCACACACCAGTTAGAATGGCGATCATTAAAAAATCAGGAGACAATAGATGCTGGAGAGGATATGGAGAAATAAGAATGCTTTACACTGTTGGTGGGAGTGTAAATTAGTTCAACCATTGTGGAAGACAGTGTGGCGATTCCTCAAGGATCTAGAAATAGAAATAGCATTTGACCCAGCAATCCCATTACTGGGTATATACCCAAATGATTATAAAACATTCTATTATAAAGACACATGCTGGCATATGTTTATTGCGGTACTGTTCATAAGAGCAAAGACTTGGAACCAACCCAAATGCTTATCAGTGATAGACTGGATAAATAAAATGTGGTACATATACACCATGGAATATTATGAAGTCATAAAAAGGATGAGTTCGTGTCTATTTCAGAGACATGGATGAAGCTGGGAACCATCATTTTCAGAAAACTGACACGAGAACAGAAAGCAAAACACTGTTTGTTCTCACACATAAGGGGGTGTTGAATTAGAACACATGGACACAGAAAAGAGAACATCACACACCAGGGCCTGTTGGGGGGCAGGGCAGGGATAGGGGATGAATAATAGGGGGTGGGGAGAATTGGAGAGAATAACATTAGGAGAATTACCTAATGCAGGTGATGGGGTGATAGATGCAGCAAACCACTATGTAACAAACCTGCAAAATCTGCACATGTACTTTAGAACTTAAAGTGTAAATAAAAAGTAATAAATTTAAACTGGAATCATTTAAAAATATTTGAAAGTAGGCTTAAGAAAATGTATCAGATGCTTTAGTCACAAATGAAGAATGACTTTAAAAAAAATCAAACAAAAAAACCCAAAAAAAACAAACAAAACAAAAACACAAAGACACATAAACCAATGGAACAGAATAGAGAATCCAGAAATAAATCCACATATTTACAGCCAACTGATTATTGACAAAGATACCAAGAATGTGCATTAGGAAATGGACACCCTCTTTGATAAGTGGTCCTTGCAAAACTGGACACCATATGCAGAACCATAAAATAGAACCCCTATCTCTCACCATATTGAAAAATTCAGCTCAAAACTGATTTATGGAGTTAGACCTTAGATCTAAAATTATAAAACTGCTATAAGAAAACATTGAGGAAACACTTCAGCTCATTTGTCTAGGCAAAAATGTTATGGCTAAGACTGCAAAAGCACATACAACAATAACAAAAATAGAAAAATGGAAGTGTATTAAACTAATAGGCTCATGCACAGTAAAGGAAGTAACAGAGTGAAGAGATAACAAGTTGAATGGGAGAAAATATTTGAAAATACTTCTCTGCCTACTATCTGGCATACACAAATAATTCAAACAACACAACAGCAACACACACACAAAACAAGAGCAACAACAATACAAATCATGCTATTAAAAATGGGCAAAGAATCTATGTAGACAGTTTTTAAAGGAAGACCTACAAATTACCACAGGTTTATATAAAATGTTTAACATCATTAATCATCAGAGAAATAAAAACCACAATGCATATCATCTTACCCCAGTTAAAATGGATATTATCAAGAAGAGAAAAGTAATAAAAACAGGTGAAGATGCAAAAAAATGGACCTCTCATATACTGTTGGTACAGTAAATGAGAGTACAGTAAATTAGTACAGCCATTATGGAAAACAGTATGGTGATTTCTTGCAAACCTAATAATAAAACTATTACACCATCCTGGAATCCCACTAATTAGTATTTATCCCAAAGAAAGGAAATCACTATATCAAAGGAATACATGCATCTTTATATTTGCTGCATTACTATTCACAAAAGCAAAAAGAGGGAATCAATCCAAGAACCCATAAATGAATGAATATATACAAATATGTTGTAAATTGACACAATGGAATACCATTCAGCCATAAGAAATAATAAAATTATGCCATTTGCAGCAACATGAATGAAACTGAAGGTCATTATGTTACGTAAAATAAGCAAGCACTGAAAAACATACATCACTTGTACTTATTATGGGTGCTAATAAAGTTGATCTCATGGAGGTAGAGAGTAAAATGATAGTTAACAGAGGCTGGAATAGATATGGTTGTGTGGAGGAAGAGGGAATGAAGAGAGGTTGGTTAATGCGTACTAACATACAATTAGATATAAATAATAAATTCTAATGTCCAATAGCAGAGTAGAGTGACTCTAGTTAAAAGCAATCTATTGCACATTTCAAAGTCTCTGGAAGTGAGGGCTTGAATTGGTCTCAACAGAAGGAAATGCTAAATCCTTGTGATAATGGATGTCCTAAATATCCTGACTTAATTATACATCCTATACCTGTAACAAAATATCACTTGTGTTCCAAAAATACACACATCTTATGTATCAATAAAGAAAACTTGTCAAAAATATTTGGCAGACACTAAAAGCCACATTTACAAAGAATATTAAAAAATCTGAGAAAATGTCTATTTTATACTGCAAAGAAAGAATAGAGTATTAAACTATAGAATATGACTTATACAATGTGTAAACAAATTTCATTATTTAAACAAAATTCATTATAAATCTGATGGAAATATAATAAGCTCACTGTTAATTCTTATTGATGGGTTGCAGCAAAATGCTAAAAATATTCTGAGACAAATATTCCTGTTCTTGAGAGCCTCATAATTGATGTTAAATAGTCTCTCTCAGGTATGCAAACCTTCTATGATTATGTCTTCCAACATCTCTACAAAACAGGGATAAAAATGAGAGTTCAAAATAAAAGGGTGATTGTTTGGCAACATTGGGAATGATTTGCCCAATGTTTCCGGTTTTGACTGTAGCTAAGAAAAGCAGAGAGCAAAGAGAGAACATACATCAGGAAAGAACATTCATCATTACAAGAAAAAGTAAACTGTTGCTGTTTTGATCTCCTTCGTTTCTTTCACTTAAAAAGCATTATTCTCAGTGATTCCTCTCTGATCACCAATAACATTGGACACCATAATATTTTATTTACTTACTATTAATAATTACTTTCTCTTAGAATTGGGCTATATATGAACAGGGCAGGTATGCTGTGATGAAGCAAACTTATTTAAATATAACATTTAATAAGGAATTGCAATAGAGAAAATCAAGTAATCATTTCATGGACCGAAAAGTCAAAGGCTCCAAACATTCTGTAGAAGATAAAACTTCATCCTACCTTGCCTGTCTCTTTTGTGCCATTTCTTCACTCAGGGGCAACCATATAAGTGTAAAATTCCAGTGCAGATTGCAACCAATTGTTTTGAGAACCTAGTCTACACTAGCAAGTACCATATGACCTGTTGTAGCTAACTCCTACTGAAGCCAATGGAACACATTTTTCAAGAAGAACTTGGGAAAATGGTTATTTACCAAATTGAAGGTCCAGAGGAGTCAGATTTGAAAATAATAATGGTTTTTAAAAAATGGTTTTTTTTAATATTTGAAGAATAAACTGTCATTAAGAGATTGCAATATTAGAAATATTTAGATTAGCTCAGTCAGAGTAATCTAAGATAGCTAAGGATTGGTTCTTGATGTTGATCAGTACAACAAATGCAATCAGACATGTTAATCAATCAAGTATAATTTATTTACATAGCTCTCCAGAAAAAAAATAAATATCAAAAATATAAATGGCTAGAATAGGTTACTGTAGCGAATCCTGAATACATCATACAAAATGTAGACTCTGAGAAAAATAAAAATTATTGCAAAAAAAAGTTAGAAATGAGGAAATATTTACAGGAATCAAAAGTGCACTAGCAAAATAAAGGAGTCTTAAGATCAATGCATAGATTGGTTTGACCTAATAAAAGCTTCTGCTTCTAAATAGCATACAAAAAGGCTAATTATATGATGTCAGGACAGGCCTTGCGGAACAGCCTGAATAGACTTCCTGTGAGGTCAGGAAAAGCCTCCTATAACTAAGCTGGTTAATATAACCAGAATTTTCCTGTTGCAGGATACAGGTTAGATGAGAGCAGTTCATAGACCAGAGAAGAGATGAATATTTTCTGGGAAAATATTAGTGGCTTTTAAAGCAGATTGCATAGGTAACCAAGGACTAATGAATACATATGTATTTTCACCTGCAAGAATGAAAAGAACAAAAGGAAGGCATTCATGTGTCAAGTAAAATGTGTTCAGGTCATCTGATTATTCCTGATTATCAGGTCTATCAAAAGTATCTTCAGAAGGAGAAATAATTTATTTTTTCAGTCTTAAAAATGTAACATGTTCAGCATATCTGGTTTCCAAATCTGACCATACCACGTCCTAGAATTATTAACTTGGGCAGATTAATTACTCTCTCATCTCCTCACAGTCAAAACAGTGTAAAGATAATAGTACTTACCTCAAAAGAGTTTCTGCAAAAATTGAATTAAAAAATTCATGTAAAGTGCATGGATTCATGCCTTGCACAGAGTAAGCACTCAGAAAATGCTAGCTTACATAATTACAATTTTCAATAAAGGCCATCAAGGATTGTTTTTGGAATTTTAATGTTCAGTATTTTGAACTTACAAACAGAAGCTTGTTTAAGGTAGTAACTGTGATTTGCTAAGGCAATTTCAGTTGTATATGTTTTTTTAACCACATTGTATTGCACACTAACAAACTCATTTTTTTTTTTTAAATGTAAAGCAAATTGAGAAGTTGTGCCCGTAATTCAAAGTAAAACACTGGAAGACTTGTTAATCTTTTATTTCATTTAATATTCTGTAGAGTATATCCAAGTAGGCTTTGTTTAAAGTTAATTAGGAAAATCGACACCAAATTTTGATAATATTAGTACGTTGGTCTTGGTATTTCAGTGAAATGCTGAAGTTCTTGCCTTAAGCCTTTCATTAAATTAGGAATCTCTTTTAGGCTCCCTGTGCTAAAACAGGTTTGTTAATTATTCTTTTTAAAAATGTGAATGAAAAGATAAGTGCCTAAAAGAAAACAGTTAGGAAACTGTATTAGCAGTTCAAAGTTTTAGAAGGATAAAAGCTCATACCAGGTTTCTTTTAGGGAGATGACAAGGGGAAATGGATGTGAAAGTCAGCTGGAGATAAACCGATGACTATGACTTGATGACACTTTCAACAGGAATAGATTAAATAGCCATAAATCAAGATGCTTCAGAACTGTGAACAAGGGATGACTGAAGGAAAACAAAGGAATTATTCCTAAATATGGCAATGCCCAAGCAGAGATCCACTTTGGCAAGGCATGGTGGCATATCGTCCAAACGCCTTTTAATTCTCTCCCCTAGAGCTACTTGTTTAGGAGCTGTGATCTTCATTACAGATTTATAATCAAAATCAATGAGACACAACAGACTTCAAGCAGCACCAAGTTGTGTAGCTTTTAGAAACAGATGCAGAACAGAATACTACAGAGCATTCTCATGTAAAGATCATAATATTTTTATGATTCCCAGGCCTGTTTTTGATTGTCTTAATCTTTGGCACACCGCACATTCACAGCAACACAATGAGTGCTGAGTACACGTATGCAGCCTCAGCCTGGGAGACCCAGCTCCAGTATCTCTTCATTTTTATACATAGCTATCTACGTGGCTTCCCAAGGTGCACATAAGTGTCCATTCTATTGTGTTTCTTCAGCTCATCAAAATTTATCGGTTATTAAAATATAAACAACTTTTACAATAGATTCAGACATTAAATCTACCGTATACCACGCCCTGGATTCTCATGTGTTTTGGGACTAAGGAATAATTTCCTTAAAATGTCTTGAGTTAATGTCGCAGAGATATTTAAGAATGGGTTAAATTCCCACCTTTTTAAGGTTAAAGAAAAAACCATATAACAAGCGTTGTACTTCTTTCCTCCTCTAGTTCACTTTCCATTTTTTCAGGAGATGACCAATTATTTTTTAAAGTTTCTAGGTCTTTTGCTTTAGTACATAGACTAATGTACTCCTGAAGCTTATAATTGGACAATGGAACACTTTTTGTAACCCCCTTTATGTAATATGTTAGCTGATGGTATCACTTATTACATTCTTACTTTAAACACAACAAATTTGAGTCTAATGGGTCTTGCTACTTTGGATTATTTAGATTTCACTGTTTCAAATGTCTGATTTTCATTGTTTCATATTTTTCATATGTAAAATCAATTTCTTCTTTCTGAGATGTGTATGCATGTGTGTTGGGTGAGTGTTTCAGTGTGTTTGAGAGAGAAAGAGAGAGACTATGTTGAAATATTACCTATATGAAAGCCATTCTATGAGATCAGGCCAAAGGAATCTTCTCAATGACTTCTGATATTTGGAAAAGCATTGGTTAGGTATATTGTAAAATGTCTCTTATTTTTTATTTGTCTGGTGTTTTCTAACGACTACTCCTAACAGTTTGCTTTACTCTACATATGTTTACATTTGTTTTAAATGCTTGCATAGGAAGATTGATACTGGTTTCAAAAACTTGTAATGCCAAAGGGATCAAGTTGTATTTTAACCTCACTTTGGATACAGGATCAAATTCTCTCATCAAAGAATGAGCAGAAAGATGAGGAGAGAATGGTGCAGGCAGAGACAAGGAGAATCACTCAACACTTGAAATTTTTTTATTTACTCCATCCTCACTCTGTTTCTTGAAGGTAATCAGGAAGGACCTGAAGAGTTGACTATATTTTTTATATTCCTCTCCTTTCTAATAGTATACTTAACTACTATTTATTGACTTACCACATGTCTTTCCATAATAGACAGTTGCAGATTAATTATAGGTAACAGAACCACTATTTTCAAAGAAGAGAATTATTTGGTCAGGTTCACAAACCTAGTAAGTCTCAGGGCTCAGAGTCAACTAACATGTTACTTTTAAGGCTAAAATAATCTCTTCTGATTTTAATTCCAGAATAACAATAAAACCAAAGGCATTTGTGGGAGAATAGAAAAAAAAATCTCTGAGTAAAAGTCTGCAACAGGAACTGTCAAGAAGAAAGGAAATTATAATTAACATATCCCAATTGCTAAGAACTGTTAATTTTTTTTCACTAAAAGAAAGTTTTGGTAGACTCATAGTATTTATAAAAAGTTTAGAAAAAGGGGACTCCTCAACAAGGGAACAACAAGAGGAGATAGAATAAAGAAGAATATTAAATTTCTGTGTTGAAATAGCCAGAGTAGTGGCCAGAGAAGCATCATCTACAAAAACAGCAGATGTTGGTATAAGGCCATGGAAAATCAAGGCAGCTCTGACCAAGAGGAAGAAGAAAGAAGTTCCTGAGGCCTGGGATGAGTGGGGGAAAAGAGGTGAACAGCTACACCCTGAAAAATCTGAATGTGTAGAACAGTGTAACAGGAAAGTAATCTGCACTTCCAAAAACTGAAGGACGTGAAGGTCTTTCCAGTAGCATTGGGCAGCCTCGAGAGCCAGGCCAGCATTCCCTGGGGACCCTGGTGTAGTGACCGGTCCCTGGATTCTCTGCATGACTCTTGTCCACAGCTGAGAATGCCGTGAGAATTGCTGCTATTTAACTGGTATGCAACGGTATCACTACACATTTTAAAAATGTTGAAAAATCAGTATGCCAAACGGCAAATGAGCGCTTTTCTGAGTCCACTGAGCACCTACTATCACCGATGCCCTTTCCCAGGGACTCTGCTTTAACTCTGCTTGAACACTGTGCTCGTTCTGAGAGTTTGCTCACATCATTTCTTGAGTGTCACTGCTGGCAGGACATCAAAAAAGGGGCTGCTTTCTATTGTCCCTATAAGGCAGACACCTCATCCCCTTTCAAAGTTTACTTTCTAATTTAGCTCAGCATACTTTTTCATTAATTGAATTTTGTATTTTGATGAGTACATAATAGGCATATGTATGTGATATATATGTGTATATCACGTGCATATATGTGATATATATGTGATATATAGGTGTGTATCACATACATATATGTGATATATACGTGATATATAGGTGTGTATTACATATATATATGTGATATATATGTGTGTATCAACTAAGACCTCAGACTCTATGATTTGGAATGCCTCCCACAAAGTGCACATTTTTGTATTTTTATGATGTTTTCTCACATTAAGTTAGATTTCTGGTTATAAACTAGGAAGAGAAAAGCAATGAAAGTGACATTGTTCCTGACCTTTACTCATCCAAAGCTCTGATTTTTCTGTATCTGCTACTAGCAAATTGCACAACTAGCATAACCTTAAATTTGTGAAAATACCAGCCATCAGAGCAATAAAAATTTTAGATAGAACTCTAAACAAAGGAAGTACTAGCACAGCATTTAAAGTTTATTCAAAACCTACAGATCTGATGCAGTTACATATCAAAAAAGTGATAAACTAATCTACACATGAATAATTTTTTGAAGTACCTTATTATCTATGTAAATCAGGGCATGGAATGTTTTCCTGGGGTTGACCTATATGAATCTCAGGGTTTAAAAAGTGCTCTGAGTTAATACACTTTGGCCTTTGGCTCTAGATGAGTCAGGGTAATTCTTACACAAAGTCAATTGGGGGAGTGTTCTGTAAATAGGAGCATTCACAGTAGCATCCTGAATATCCATTGTCATCAACTAGGACCTCAGACGCTATGATTTGGAATGCCTCCCAGAAAGTGCACATTTTTATATTTTTATGATGTTTTCTCACATTAAGTTAGATTTCTGGTTATAAACTGGGAAGAGAAAAATTACTAGGCAATGTTTCTTTAAGCAAAGTTCTTATAGCTTCTCAGTTGTGTCTATGCAGTAGATCTCTTTTAATCTGTGTTCATCCCTTTCATAGTGAAAGCTTTCATTGATAATTGTAATAATGGTCTCTAAATTCTGGCTTACGGGAAAGTCAAAGACACCAAATCAGGTGGATACTTGTATTTTCCCAGCCAAACGGGACTTTATTCCACCTGTTTTATTAAAACTTAAACACTCCATGAGGTATCTTCTTTCATCTATTAGAGACCAACTGTAAGATTCAAATGACTGTACAAAACCTTTCCTGAAAAAAACAGAAAAGCTATGAATAATCTGCCCCTCTCTGTTTATTACATTGTCACGGTGCCTCGTTAGCTCTGGTATAGCTGTTTTATAAAAGATCAGAAGGAAAGCTTCCACAGAGATTGGAGTCTTCATTTGCTGAATTCACTAGGAATACAGCATGTAACTCTGTCAAGTCATCTTGCTAAATGGCAAATGAAATTCCAGAGGCCAAACTTTGCTGAGAAAAATACTTCTCCCTCATTTCATCTCCCTAACACAACCAAAGATCTGGTTAGCCTAATTTTTGTAATATTGTGCTTTTTCCTGGATAAACCATCTGGTCTCAGGGTTAAATCAAGTCAGATGCTTTGAATACAGATTGAATCCTAGCTTTGTTTGATGTTAGTGGTTTCCTTCAGTATTTACCTTGGACAAAATGGTAAATTGCTTCTGTTTATTCACAGTATTAAAAATTACCTGCATGCTTTTCTGCTTAGCTTTGACTATCATAATTTCTATTTACTCATTATATAATTAATAGCTGCAAACATTTTACATTAATAAGCTTTTCTGTTTTTGTGTGTTTAATTCTAATTTAAAAAGTAAAATTTTGATTTATCTCATTCTCTTAAGCAATATGTAATGATAACCCCAGAAAAAAATTTGAAGTTAACCCAGCAATTTCTGTATTTTTTTGAGAATTCTTTTTCATTAATATGTTCAATTTATTTTAATATTTCTTAACATAAATTAAAAGTGCTCATTTACATGCAAACTGTAAATGAACATTTCAATTTATGTTAAGAAATCTGTTGTCTTTAATGTGAGGGTTCATATGATCATTTGCTCTTTGACTTCCAACAAGATTACAGGAAAATATTTCAGAAGGATGCTCATAAGTAGAGTGAATCTTTTTGGCTACAAAATTTTATTTGATAATTTTTTTTTTTACTGTACTTTTTGTTTAAAAAGGAAAACCTTGGGAGAAACGTGATAACTGTTCCTGGCCATAGTCTTCACCTTTTCTAGAATTTTGTTTTTCATCTTATATGCATTTGCCAACGATTAATTGAAGTAAATCCACTAAGGGGCTACGTCATACATAACCTCCAGTACTAAGTTCTTCTTGTGTAATTAGAAAGCTGCTTGCCACTATGGACCAAGATAATTATCTTTCTAGAGAAATAGTCATCACACTTTGCTTTTACTTTTCAAATGTTCTGAGTTTTATTTATATCAAATTTCATCAATATTAATAAAAACTCAAAACATTTGAAAATTAAAATGTTTTACTTCTGCTTTTGACTGTTATTCGATTTTCTTAATTTCTCAAATATCTCCCCTCTCTGATACCTCCTTAAGCATATCAGACTTAATCAACGCCTTCTCCACTTTAATAGAAATTTCATGGTGATACAACATAGGATCAACATTCAACAAGGTGACTTGACATTTAGGCAACATGTAGGAAATTTCTGTGAAAGCATCATTAATCTAAGACCTGATCCCCTTGATCTTTCCTTTTCTTTGATGTTGTTTTAATTTAGTATCAAGCTTGAGTGTAATTTGTGGTTCTCTAGCTTTAAGTTGAGAAAATAATGGTATCTCATATCATTATTTCATTTTTTTTAACTTCTCAGTAAGTTTTTGCAAAAAAAAAAAAAAAAAAACGTGAGAATCAAGTGGCACTACAAAATACTTCTATAATTTTTATGATTGGCATCTTCTTTACATACACTGCTGTGCCCCGTGAGGCATAGAATAAATATACAGTAATGTTTACTTAGTGAAGAGATGCTTCCTGGCTAACATAGTGTGAAGGATTTTTAAAAGATGAGGAGTAACAAAGAAAAAAAAGAGGGAGAGAAAAAAAGAGTGAGCAAAAGAGATAAAGATTATCAAATGAAATATGAAAACTAATATATTTACAAAGAAAAATATATTTTTTATATATATATTACAAATGTTTTCTGGTATTTGTAAAAATCCAAGTGAATAAATTATTATTCCAAAAATGTACTCCAGGCTCAAGTAAACAAATATATTTTAAGAGTACACAGGCATAGTTACAATATGTACTTATATCAATATTGTATTATCCTTTCTCAAGGAGGCTAAGGCTTCCATTAATGAGAATATATATTAAATAATTACATTTCAGCCAAGATGATATGGTGAAATTCAAAATATATATAAATTATACTTTCAGAATTCTGGTATTATGGATAAGTCGCCTCCATTTTGAGGACCATAAGTCCCTAGAATTTAACCACAGATTACAAAGGCAAACAAACAAAAATCAGGATAGGATTGTAGGGAATCCATGAGCCCCACATGTTGGTGCTCCAGAATATAGGGATCCATGATCCATGATCCCCACATTGGGCACCAGAATGTAGGGAGCCAGCCCTATATCACCTGTGGGTACCCCAAATTCGGTGACGACAAAGGAATGAGAAAAAGACAAATTAAGAGAAAAAGTGGGATCAGGGGGCGATCACTTTATTTTTCTGGAGGTGACAGTGAGGGCCCCTCTCTCTGATCATCTGCACTATTCATTGATTACAATCCCTTTGATCTATAGGGTAGGAGGTGGAGTGATGGTGGAATGAATCAGTGAGCTGGAAGTGAATCAGTGAGTGGGAACTGGTGTGTCATCCTAAGGATTGATAACAGTGGCGGTCTGGGAGTTTCACAAAACAAGAACATGTGGTTATCTTTAGCTTATTATGGAATTGAGCCTCATAAGGAGCCTACAAGTCTGGCTATGTCACAGTGCTATGAAGGGGTTTTATGTTCCTGAGCACAATGTTTATGTTAACAGAGCCTAGGTCACCTTGCACCGGAACATGACTCATGGAGAGGCCTTCCTCCTCAGAGGCCTCTTGTGGCCTTCTGAAGTTTGTTATTCCTTTTATATGTTACTCATAACCAATTTATGTAGGCACTCTGTATGTCCTTTCTCCTTTGCTGGTTTTCCAACACAGGATAAAATGCTGGGAGCTTTGTTAATTAACTCATAAACTGCATGTCTATATTTAGAATTATGTGCGTATTTAAATACATACATGTAACAACAGAGATTAGGCAGGGAAGCAACACATGCAATTGTGCAGCCAGTGCACACTTTCAGGTCCCACAGCTGATTCTCTCCCCTTGGCTGAGAACCCAAAGCTATCGTCTACCCTGTCTCACAATGTAACCACAAAGTCTAATTGCTCAGTATGCATCTAGGAATACAATAAATGACACTGAACTGAAATGTTACTTGATTTATAATGAGAAAACCTCTAGGCTCATGGTTAAAAAAAAAAAAAAAACTGACGTGCAGCTAAAATGGAAAGTCACTCATCTTATATCCAGTGTTCAGACTTAAGCCAATTTAAATGCCCATTAATGAAAGCCTGAGATTCCTTGAGAAAGGAAAATACAATAGTCACATGAATATATATTGTAACGACACCTGAAATCCTTCCCCAAGGGTAAATATAGCCACTATCTATCTAGCATACCTCATCATGATAAAAGAAAACACACACATTTTTGATAGTTATTAGAAACTGGCTGTAAATTAAACCCAGTTATTGAGAACCCCAAAATGACACTAGGGTCCAACAATCAAAATGGGTGTTTTGAGTGATCATATTGAAAATAGCATTTTGGCCCAAATTCAAAGGGCAGCAAACACATACTTTGGATTAGCATAGTGACTGCATGACTATTTCTTGAGTGCAAAACAGATCTATGTCATCCTTAGAGAGATGGCATCCTGTTGGTTCTCCTTTTTGTTTCTCTGGAGAAATCTAATACATAATGATATACCCTCCATTTATGCCTTGCCATAGAGCTATGTCAGTGTTACCAGTATCCACTGTCATCTTCTCAAAGATAGTTGAATGCATCCCCTTGTACTTTCTTGTTCTATTAAATAATGGCATCATGATAATTGAACCTAATGAGAAAAACTTGGTAAGAATCTTAGATGCCTTTTTTTCTAGTAGGTGGCACATAAAGTAAAAATGTATTTCCTGCCACCGCTTTCTGGAAATCCAAAGTACAAAACAATTTGGGATATCTGCTTCAAAGACAAATATAACTTGCCATACCTATCTCTAAAAAAGAGGCTACATTCTTTTTGGTATTTGGATTTAGAAGCAAGTCTCAAATACATTTTAATTTGATGCTACAAATATTTACTGGTTATGCCAGATTTGAAGCCTCAAAAGATGGTTTGTTTGAACTGCAGTCAGATATAATATTTCACTTGGACCCAGTGAAAAAACAGTCTCATGATACACAAATGATCTTCGAAATTGGAATTTTCAAAAGGAATGTGTGATGAGCATCTAAGAATAGAAACCCATGGAGCTGACCCATAGATCCTAGAGGAAACTGAGTCAACTTCTGCAGATAAATACTTTCTTTTTTTAGAAACACCACTTGGATTCTTATTTGACAAAACACCTGACTATAGGGACATCAGTTGACTATATCACTTGATCTGTGCACAATTAACTAGATATTATCTAGTACATTCAGACATCACTTTGTCCTCAATTCACTGTGAAGCGGAAGTGGCATACAGAATTGGATCGAGTAGGTCCTGGAGGTTTAAATCATTTGTATGAGCAGGTAGCGCACACACTTATGACACTTACTCCTGCTTCATTGCCTCTTTCTTAATCCATAATTTTATAGGAAGCTCTTTGTGATCATTGACAAAAATCATAAATAAAAATTTTGATTTTCTTTTGTTTTAAACAATACGTTGACACTAATCAGAAATGTACTGAGGCAGCATAACATGATAATTCTAAAAAAGAGAGTCTCTGAAGAGCAGTGGTAAAAAAATATTTTTAAGGAGTATGCTGAACAACTCAATTGGTACCATATTGGTTTGCCATTGCTAAAAATTTTTGTGCCCATTGGATATTCCTACAAAATTGATTAACATATACAATACCTCAGTGATATTATGCAATCAGCATTCATTTCTCATGTATTTTCAAGGTCAACTGATATAGGCTGGGCTTATATTAATTTCCCCTGTCATGCTTATGTGGCCAGATATGCCGTTGGCATTACATGTCTCTTGTCTTTGAGATCAGGGAACTACTTTGATAGTTAGAAATCAAGAGGCTACAGATCAATACTTAATATTTGCATTCATCTAAAGGCTTTGGTTGCATCAAATATAATGCATGACATTGGCCAAAACAAATCATATGACTTAGTATAGTCAAGGTTTGAAGATCATTCTGGCCAATATAAGGGCACTACAATGTATCATGGCAAAGGGCAGGAATTCAGAGAGGGGATAACAATTGGGCTAACGGATGTAATCTATCATATTTACTCATCCTGTACTAACAGGCAGTCAAAATTATAGATCTACACTGATTAACAGACTTGCTAATGTCTTGACTTGACAAGTAGAAATGTGTAAAAAACAAGACTGGAAACTTAATTCCAAGGATATCTAGGGAAGAAGATTGTGAATGAATATTACAAAATGGGCTGAAATGTGTGGATATTTGTATTCTGTATAACTGCTTACCAAAGGACATCAACTCAAGGGGAGGCTCAGAATAATCATATATACAAAATTAGACATATGTAGATGCTAATTAGCTTCATTTCTCATCTATCTAATACAGCACAGTTTTTATTCGCCTGAGCCTCAAAGAAGCCACATCTGACATTAAGAAAAGAAACTTTACAAAAGAAGACATACATGAGGCCAACAAACATATGAAAAAGTGCTCATCATCATTGGTCATTAGAGAGATGCAAATCAAAACCACATTGAGATATCATCTCACACCAGTTAGAATGGCGATCATTAAAAAATCTGGAGACAGCAGATGCTGGAGAGGATGTGGAGAAATAGGAACACTCTTACACTGTTGGTGGGAGTGTAAATTAGTTCAACCATTGTGGAAGACAGTGTGGTGATTCCTCGAGGACCTAGAAATAGAAATTCCATTTGACCCAGCAATCCCATTACTGGGTATCTATCCAAAAGACTATAAATCGTTCTACTATAAGGACACATGCACACGAATGTTCATTGCAGCACTGTTTACAATAGCAAAGACCTGGAACCAACCCAAATGCCCATCGATGATAGACTGGACTGGGAAAATGTGGCACATATACACCATGGAATATTATGCAGCAATCAAAAATGATGAGTTTGTGTCCTTTGTAAGGACATGGATGAATCTGGAGAACATCATTCTCAGCAAACTGACACAAGAACAGAAAAAGAAATACTGCATATACTCACTCATAGGTGGGTGAGAAAAATGAGAACACATGGACACAGAGAGGCGGTCTACTATACACTGGGGACTGTTGGGGGAAATGGGGGAGGGACAGCGGGGGGGCTGGGGGGGATAGCCTGGGGATGAATACCAAGTGTGGGTGAAGGGGAGGAAGGCAGCAAAACACACTGCCATGTGTGTACCTATGCAACTATCTTGCACGTTTTGCACATGTACCCCAAAACCTATAATGCAATAAAAATTAAAAAAAAAAAAAAAAAAAAGAAAAGATCAGGCCGGGCGTGGTGGCTCAAGCCTGTAATCCCAGCACTTTGGGAGGCCGAGGTGGGTGGATCAGGAGGTCAAGAGATCGAGACCATCCTGGTCAATACGGTGAAACCCCGTCTCTACTAAAAATACAAAAAATTAGCTGGGCGTGGTGGCACATGCCTGTAATCCCAGCTACTCAGGAGGCTGAGGCAGGAGAATTGCCTGAACCCAGGAGGCGGAGGTTGCGGTGAGCCGAGATCGCGTCATTGCACTCCAGCCTGGGCAACAAGAGCGAAACTCTGTCTCAAAAAAAAAAAAAAAAAAAAAAAAGAAAAGATCAATAAAAAAAATCTGTCCTTTAAATATAGTCCAATATTTGGGGATGCGTAAATCATGCCCTCCTCTCTATGGTCATCATCTATCCTCCTGACAATAGGGCCAACTGAATTTCTTTTTATTTCATCTATTACAAATAAAACACACACACATGAATATCAGTAGCAGTGAACTCATATAGAGGTTAGGGCAGAGGGTTCAAATAGCCTAAAGATTTTACTATAATATAATGGATCATTTTTTATAATCTGGAGAAATGTAATAATACTGTGTGACTCAGCTCAGCCTTTCATCAATTCTCAATAGCAACATGGCATAACTACAAAATTGACCTCAATGCCTATTGTAAGTCTTCCACAGTACTTCCAGATAAATATTTTTATGAGGTGAATGATATCATGCATAATCCCTGCTTAAAAACCTGAAGACTTTCCTTATTGATTTAAGAATATTGTCCAGGTCAGGTGCAGTAGCTCAAACCTGTAATCCCAGCACTTTGAAAGGAAGGGGTGGGCGGATCATCTGAGCTCAGGAGTTCAAGACCAGCCTGACCAACATGGTGAAACCTGTCTCTACTAAAAATACAAAAATTAGCTGGGCATTGTGGTGTATATCAGTAGTCCCAGCTACTTGGGAATCTGAGACAGGAGAATCGCTTGCTTTTGGGAGACAGAGGTTGCAGTGAACTGAGATCACACCACAGCACTACAGCCTGGGTGACAGAGTGAGACTCAAAAAAAAAAAAAAAAAAAAAAGTCCAACTTGGCTTGGCAGAAATAAAGCATTTGCACCTAAACTTATCTTTGTAGGTTATCATTTTCCATCTCCCCACCTATGTTCAATACCACAGGGTGACTGTTTCTTTTTCTTTACTTGTAGTTAATATTCATGCCAAGGCATTTTGTTTGATAGACTCTCCATTCATATATTGAATGCTCTTTTGCATAAAGTCTCTGAGTTAGGTCCTAGCTCCTGCTCCATCAGTATTCCTTAGTCAAAAATAATTTGAATATTTTGCCTAAAAAGTTTAAAAATGAAACAATCTTTGGGGATCCTTTCACTCTTTAAGCTCTTCTAGTCATACCAAAATATGTGGGTAGACGCTCCCCTTCAGGCTAGATCACATGTGAACAGCCCATTTCACAGACATTTTTCAACTAAATATCTGTTAAAGTCTACCATTCTGCTTAGCATCCTCGGCCTAATCCTGGTGTGACCATAGATTTATTCTTGATTGTAAAATTTCCTGTTCTAGGCCTATCCTTTCAGCTTAATCTTTCACTTCATGTCTCATTTATATTACATAGCCAGACTTTAAATATTCTGTTCCCTCGGCTCCTTGGTTTTCTTCACATTCCATTTGGCTAACAACAGTTCACCTTTCAGCACCTCTCTTTTTCCTGACTGCATTTGATTCAGCTGAGTGCCTTTTGGATGTGTTGCCATGTCATCTTATGAAGTCCTCTCTCATAGCAATATCATGTTGTTTTCTAATATCTTCTTTGTCTCTGGCTCTCACTAGACTGGAGAACTAGATGGTACCTGAATGTCTGTTTTTGGATAAATTAATACATTTATTAGGCTGTTTGTCAATCTGAAAACCCATATTTAGGTCTCTTTTTATTATACTGAAACCTCAGAGAGATTTTTAGAGGCCCAAGATCTAAAAAAGACATATAGATACTCTTCTGAAATTGAGGTCTACATTTCAAATATCACCATTGAGAAAAACTCCACATAAGCACATTCTCTTGCAAGTTCAGCAGAAAGAAAGTAAAATATATAAAATCACTGTGGTCATGTCTAGTGTATTAAGATCCAAAGACAAAACTGACATGAGGTTTCAGCCTTTTACAAAATAATGCATTTGTTTTATTATTTTCAGATGTCTTTTACATTTCTCTTTTTATAATTTAGCTCCATGAAAAACCAAAGAGTTAGTACATAAAATGAACCTGGCTCTGTCCTATGATTTTAAAGTACATTTTATATACCTTTTAGAATTGTTCTATAAGGTATTTCCTATAATTAAAATTACTTTACAGATGAGACAACAGAGAGGCTATTTAAAGTAACTTGGTAGCATATGATGGAGCCAGGATTTTGAGTTATTCCATTGACTTTAGAGTAATTTGCTTAATTTAATAAAATTATGTGTCACTCCCCTGATCATTTAAAGCCAATAGCCTAATCCTGGACCCTTTGGCTGACAAATAACTTCTGGAGATCTATAACATTTTTTTTTGATCAACTATGAGTGCTAAAACAAAGTGAAAATCATGAGAAGTTTTATCAGAAAAGAGAGGATAGAGGAGCAGAGGAGAAGTGATATTTAAGGTCAGATTGCTGTCTGAATGCCCAATTCCTAGGCAAATGCCAGTTCCACCTAGACATGCTTTCTCCTTCAGCTGAATTGGGTCACCCTACATCTTTGGATTTGGTTCATAAATACATCTACTTCTGGGGCAGGACAGTTTGCTTTGGCATTTACTATAAAATCCATTTACGAACTAGATCAACAGATTATTTTTAGCATGAAGAAGTGAATGGATGAATGAGCAGCATTTTTATTTCTAGAATATTTTAAAGTTTCTATTAACATATACAACTTCACCTGCAAATCTTCCTGCTGTTCCCTAAAAACAAAATGCCACATTGGCTATAAGACTATTGCCAAATAAACTTATTTAGGTTGAAAGGAAAAGAAGTTATTGCATAGTTTTAGATATTATTATTTTAAATGGCTTTGCTGGGACATTTTCTGAAAGAGCACACTTCTTTTCAACTGTTTGTTAGTGAATATTTTATTATTTTATGAGGAAATAGTAATCAATGATGATGCTTTATCATTCTTAATGACTTTTAAATAAAGTAAATGTGCTATTATGTCTCATTGGAATAAAACTACAGATGTAGGAGAATTCATTATTTTTTAGAAATTCACTTTATGTTTTTTATTTGAATGGATTTCTCTCTTTGCTTGCTCCTTCTGTACTACCTTATATAGTGCCATTTTGTCACAACGATAATGGTGTCATTCAATAAAATGAAAATTGTTTGAATTTAATAGTTTTGAAATGTAGGAGTTTCATAGCAGGAGTAAAATAATTACCTTTAGATATTACTGTACTTTATGGATTATAACTGAGAAAGAGGCTGCTTACCTAATATCTTGGGCTGACTATTACAAGGTCACCTGAAATGAACACTGAAACTCAGTCTCTGAGTTTGCATTACCTTTATTACTTTTAGAATTTGCAATAATTTTTGTACTATGATGAAATGTGAAAGGCTGCAAAATAAAATGGCTGTGAAGAATTAGAAATTATAAAATACAAATCATTTAATTTCTAAATATTGAGGATCCTCTTTTTTGGATTAAAAAATAAACATCTAGTATAGTTTTAAGTCAGGAAGTGTGATTCCTCCAGCTTTGTCCTTTTTGCTTAGGATTATCTTGACTCTATGAGCTCTTTTTTGGTTCCTTATGCAATTTGAAGTAGTTGTTTTCCCCTAATTCTGTGAAGCAAGTCAATGGTAGCTTGATGGGAATAGCACTGAATCTATGAATTACTTTGAGTAGTATGGCCATTTTCACGATATTGTTTCTTCCTGTCAATGAGTGTGGAATGATTTTTCATTTGTTTGTGCCCTCTCTTATTTCTTTGAGCAGTTTGGAGTTCTCCTTGAAGAGGTCCTTCACATTCTTTGTAAGTTTTATTCCTAGGTATTTGATTCTCGTTGTAGCAACTGTGAGTGGGAGTTCACTCATGATTGGGCTCTCTGTTTATCTATTATTGGTGTATAGAAATGCTTGTGAATTTTGCACATTGATTTTGTAACCTGAGACTTCACAGAAGTTTTTTTACCAGCTTAAGGAGATTTTGGGCTGAGATGACAGGGTTTTCTAAATGCACAATTATATCATCTGAAAACAGAGACAATTTGACTTCCTCACTTCCTATTTGAATATGCTTTATTTGTTTCTCTTGTCTGATTGCCCTGGCCAGAACTTTCAATACTATGTTAAATAGGAGTGGTGAGAGAGGGTACTCTTGTCTCGTGCCAGTTTTCTAATGGAATCATTCCAACCTTTGCCCATTCAGTATGATATTGGCTGTGGATTTGTCATAAATAGCTTTTATCATTTTGAGATATGTTCCATCAATAACTAGTTTATTGAAAGTTTTTAGCATGAAGGGCTGTTGAATTTTATAGAAGACATTTTCTGTATCTATTGAGATAATCATGTGGTTTTGTATCATTGGTTCTGTTTATGTGATGGATTATGTTTGTTGATTTGCATGTTGAACTAGCCTTGCATACAAGGGGTGAAACCAACTGATTGTGGTGCATAAGCTTTTTGATGTGCTGTTTGATTTGGTTTGCCAGTATTTTATTGAAGATTTTTCATCAAAGTTCATCAGGGATGTTGGTCTGAAGTTTTCTTTTTCTGTTGTGTCTCTGCTAGATTTTAGTATGGATGATGCTGGCCTCATAAAACGAGTTAAAGAAGAGATCCTATTTTTCTACTCTTCAGAATAGTTTCAGAAGGAATGGTACCAACTGTTGTTTATAACTGTGATAGAATTCACCAGTGAATTCATCTGGTTCTGGACTTTTTTTCGTTGGTAGGCTATTAAACGATACTACAAGGCTACAGTAACCAAAACAGCAGGCTGCTGGTACAAAAACAAATATATAGACCAATGGAACAGAACAGAGGCCTGAGAAATAATGCCATACTTCTACAATGATCTGATCTTTGACAAACCTGACAGAAACAAGCAATGGGGAAAGGATTCCCTATTTAATAAATGGTGTTGGGAAAACTGGCTAGCCATATGCAGAAAACTGAAACCGGATCCTTTCTTTACACCTTAATCAAAAATTAACTCAAGATAGATTAAAGAAGCATAAAACCTAAAACTGTAAAAAACCATAGAAGGAAACCTAGGCAATACCATTCAAGACTTAGGTATGGGCAAAGGCTTCATGACTAAAACACCAAAAGCAATGGTAACCAAAGCAAAAATTGACAAATGGGATCTAATAAAAAGTTATATAAAAAAATCTTAAAAGAAAAGGCAACCTAGGAAGTGGGAGAAAGTTTTTGCAATCTATGCATCTGACAAAGGGCTAATAACAAAGAACATAGACAAATTTACAAGAAGAAAAACAACAACCAACCCCATCAAAAAGTGGGCAAAGGAGATGAGCAGACACTTCTCAAAAGAAGACATTTATGCAACCAATAAACATATGAAATAAGCTCATCATCATTGGTTATTAGATAAATGCAAATCAAACCACAATACCACAATGAGATAACATGCCAGTTAGAATGGTGATCATTATAAAAAATGAGGAAACAACAGATGCTGGAGAGAATGTAGAGAAAAAGGAACACTTTTACACTGTTGGTGGGGGTTCAATCATTTTGGAAGACAGTGTGGTGAATCCTCAAGTATCTAGAACCAGAGATACCATTCGACCTGTTACTGGGTGTATACCCAAAGGATTATAAATCATTCTACTATAAAGACACATGCACATGTATGTTTATTGCATCACTATTCAAAACAGCAAAGACTTGGTACCAATCAAAATGCCCACCCAATGCTAGACAGGATCAAGAAAATGTGGGCTGGGCGCAGTGGCTCACACCTGTAATCCCAGGACTTTGGGAAGCTGAGGAGGTAAAATCACAAGGTCAGAAGTTGGCCAACATGGTGAAACTCCGTCTCTACTAAAAATACAAAAAATTAGCGAGAAAATGAGGGCAGGTGCCTTTCTTTAATCTCTGCTACTCAGAGGCTGAGGCAGGAGAATCTCTTGAACCTGAGGTGGAGGTTGCCGTGAGCCGAGACTGTACCATTGCACTCCAGCCTGGATAACAGAGCAAGACTTCATCTAAAAATAAAAATAAAAATAGAAAGTGGCACATATACACTGTAGATTACTATGCAGCCATAAAAGAAGTATGAGATTAATGTCCTTTTCAGGGACATGGCTGAAGCTGGAAACCATCATTTTCAGCAACCTAACACAAGAACAGAAAACCAAACACCACATGTTCTCACTCTTAAGTGGGAGTTGAACAATGAGTACACATGGATGCAGGGAATGGAACATCACACACCAAGGCCTGTCGGGGGTGAGGGGCTAGAGGAGAAATAGAATTAGGAGAAATATCTAATGTAGATGACAGGTAGATGGGTGCAGCAAACCAACATGGCCCCTGTATACCTATGTAACAAACCTGCAGATTCTGCACATGTATCTCAGAACTTAAAGTATAATACAAATAACTTTTAGAAAATAAGATAAAATAAGTTTAATACTTTATTTTTAAATGGCACTTGTCTAAACTTTTTTGGCATTGTTCAACTGATGACAAGGTAGAAAGAAGGATTATAATCTTATGTCATTATTTAGCTTATATTGTACATATAAGCAATCTATAGCTTCCCCAACAATATTTGATATTCTCTAAGAGTTTCATTCACTCTGATATCTTGAAATATATTTTTTAATACATAGTGTGCAAGAATTATTTTTTCATGTTTATTGTGAGCTCCTTTAGAAAAAAACCTACTGACAGAATTTGAGATGTGGTGTTTTAGACCCTAAATTACATTAAAATTGTATGAGTATGGAACTTTCTAGGTAACTGAGGAAATCATACATTTTATAGATATTGAAGTTTTAATGCATTATATTTTGTGAACTTTTAACTGTATGAAAAATGCCCTTTAGTGAAGACCTAAGACTACAATGACAAAATTTTTCTTGAGATCAAGAGAAACACTCTGGTACTATATAGCCCTTAGTTTAAATTATTTATAAAGCCACTGAGAATTTATTTAGAACAGAGGTAATTGATTTTATAGGCTGGCTTATTAAAAATCAAGTGTTGTCATTTGTATACCTCAGGCAGCATTTCACCTTATCAGTGTGCTATGCCTTTAGGCTAACAACATGGTCTGTAACAGCACACAATAATACTACTACGGTTCATTTGGGCTATCTTTTGTTAGGAAAATAGATCCACCATATGAAGTCTTGATTATTAATTTTCATAATGTCACATTTTTATACCCTGATTATAAATGACCTTTCATTTAGAAATTAATTATCTTGTGCTATGGCATTTGTGTGTTTGTTTCTATTTGCCTCTGTTACTACTAAATGTTGATGGCTGCCTCCTTTGGTTCCATATTCTTGTAAGAATGTTATGAGAACAGTCTAGAACAAAGCTAAATGACATATTAGTGTCCTGATCAGAATAAACAGCATATTGGCTAAGGGCTGGGAAGCAACAGAATTCTTTGTGATTTTTGCCATTTAGAACATATGAATTATAGTGAAACAGGGACATCTGGTGTAGGAGAAGGATGCAAAACTTAGAAACAACACTAAGATGAGTTAAAATAATATTTAGATTCATTTGTTTTTGCCTGTCACCACCTGTAAATTATACTACCCTAAAATATGAACCTCAACTTAATGTAAGTGTTTATAAATACTTGGGAATAAAGTATATAAATACATCGTAAAATGAACCTTAAAATTCAGGAGGTGCACATTTTGCAGCAAAACTACATTGCTCTATGCGATTCTATACAGAGCACTCAAGAACTACTGGCCCAGGAACAGAAAAAAAAAGAAGAGTTGGAGACTGCTACTTCACAGCTCAAATCTGATCTAATTTTTAGAGATGATCTCATTTCCAAATTGGTTGAAGAAAATAAGAACATGCAGATATCTTTCAACAAGGAACACAAAGAAAATGATTATTTGAGGTCTGAAATGATATCTCTTCATGAAGCGTCAGAAAAAGCCCAAGTTTTGAATGACCAATTGACTAAAAAGTGTTCAGAGCTGAGCTGCATGCTTCAGACTGTTAGTATGGAGAAAGACAGAATCATTGCTGAGCATCAGGCCATTCTGCAGGTCGAGCAGAAAATGATGACGCAGACATTTCAAGAACAAAACTTACTGCTGGATGCAGCCCATGCCAGTATCACAAGTGAACTACAGACCGTTCAGAATGAGAAAACCCAATCCAAGAACATCTGGATTATTTAATCCTTGAGCATAACCAGTGTATCCAGAAAGCACAGGATGCTGAAAAGAGAACATCTGTGCAAAAGGAGCTGCTAGAATCAACTATTGCAAGATTGCGAGGTGAACTGGAAGCATCAGTGCAAGAAAAGAAGTTTCTGCTAGAGGAGAAAGAAAGATTTCAGAGGGAGGTTAATAAAACAGAAAAAGAAAAAGCACAAGAAAGATGCAATTTGGAAAAAGAATTAGCTAAAAACAAGGTAGACATAAACACATTAACTCAGAACCTGCAGACTCTCGAAGAAGAGAATAAGCAGCTGGTAGATCAAATGGCTTCCCTAGAACTTCAGCAAGTCACTTCTGATTACCATGGGCTTGTCCAACAGAAGGTGGAAAATGTCTTGGGAAAAATTACTGAAAGTAAAAATAAACTGGCCTATGAAAAGGGAAAGCTCCAGATAAAAGTTAAACAGCGAGAAGAACAAGTACAGTCTTTTACTGACACCAGCTTACAGAATGACCAACTACGAAAGTTGAATAAGGCGCTACAGGCCAAACATGTTCAGGTGAAATCTATTCTTGAAAGAAGTAAAGAGGAGCTGTCCCGAACAGGGAAGTGTCGTAATGCAGCCCTGAAAGAGAGTTGGAAGTTGAAAGCGGACCTGGAGGCTATGGAGGACAGGGAAAACAAGAAGGTGGGAAACTTTAAGCGACAATTGGCAGAGTCGCAATCATGTTGGAGAATGTCCTGGTTTCTCACAGTAGGATGCAAGGTGCTCTGGAGAAAGTACAAATAGAGCTTGGGCAGAGGGATTCAGAAATTGCAGGCCTCAAGAAAGAAAGGGATCTCAATCATCAGAGGGTGCAGAAGCTGGAAGCTGAAGTGGACCAGTGGCAGGCTAGGATGCTTGTCATGGAGGACCAGCATAACAGTGAGATTGAATCTCTACAAAAAGCTCTAGATGTAGCTAGAGAAGATAACAGGAAACTGGCTATGAGTCTGGAACAAGCTCTCCAGACATATAATCATCTGCAAACAAAGCTAGATCATATGCAAGAGCAATTAGAAAGCAAAGAACTTGAGCGACAGAATTTGGAAATCTTCAAAGAACGGATGACTGGAGAGTCCAAAGTGGAAGCAGAATTGCATGCTGAACACATAGAAGCTCTAAGAAAGCAGTTTCAAACTGAGAGAGAAACTGCAAAGAAAGTGGCACAACGGGAAGTGGCTGAGCTGAAGAAAGCCCTTGACGAAGCTAACTTCAGATCAGTGGAAGTGTCCCGGACCAACCGAGAGCTGCAACAGAAACTTGCAGAGCTAGAAAAAATGCTAGAAAGTAACAAGGAGAAAATAAAGAATCAGAAGGCCCAAATTAAGCTCCACTTGTCAACTAAGGCGAATAATGCTCAAAATATAGAAAGGATGAAGCAAATAGAAACAGAATTGAAGCAAATGGAGCTAATTAAGGATCAATATCAGAAAAAAAACTTTGAACAGTCTTTGAGTATCCAGAGATTCGTGTGTGAAATGACTAACCTGCAGAAAGAGATGCAGATGTTGGCCAAGAGCCAATATGATGCCTCAGTACGGAATAAACAACAAGAGCAGCGCCTAGAAGCAGAGTGGAAAATAAGGCAGGAGCTAGAGAATCGGTGCCAGAAATTAGAAGAAACTGTCAGGCACCTGAAGAAATGTAAAGAGGCAACAGAGAATAAACTGAAAGAAGCCAGTGTGGAATCAGAACAGATAACTGCTAACCTGGAACAAGCTCATCGCTGGTTTCAGCACAGGTTTGATTGTCTACAACTTGAGCTGACAAAAAACCGGTTGCAGAGGCCTTCTGGGGAAGACAGGTGTCAGAAAGAGGACCAAGATGTAAGACATGATGTCATGTCCAGCCAACGTGTTCTTCATCGATGGGAGAAAAAACAGAATCTTAGGCCCATGACTAAGAAGTATCATTCTGAGGTACAGAGGAAGTAATTCCACGAGCCTGGCAGCCAGGGCTGTCCTGTTTCTACAGTCATAAGAGCGTGAAGTCTTTGATGTGGGCTGAAGATTTCAGACCTGAGTTTATAATTTTATGAACTCTTACATCAGTACAGAATTACTCCATTTTTTTTGTTCCTTTTCACATTTTCCACCCAATAAATTATGTTAATTTGTTAAAAAAAATAAAAAAAAATACATCAAAAAATAAGATGATTGAAGGATGAATAAACAAATATATCATGGAAACAAATGTATCAAAATTAACATTATTTTGTTAATGTTAAAGATGGTAGTTATAGAGTATTACTATATTCACTGCGTGATTCTTTTATCTTTTCTCTATGTTTAGAAGTTTTCATAGTTAGATATTTGGGAAAAATAAACTGTAAAACATACACTCGGCACTAACGTTAACTGCGATGAAGAATACAAATAATTAGTCAAGAATACTAACATTAAACATGACTCATATATATAGGAAATGCTTTAAAAAGGTGTCTACTACTCTGCCTTTTTATAGCAACAAAACATTTCTGTCTTAGCTGTTGCTATATTGGCTGACGTCACTTGGTAAACTAAGTTCATGCTGTTAATTATGTAGTTTTAATAACCATTCTATTTTTCTTCATTAAGAGCTACATTAAACACAAAAGATAGAGTAAAATGTTTGTACTTTTTTTGTCTTGAAGTGAGAAATATACCTAAATTCAAGGATTTGGGGAATGTTTGAATTCACAGTAACATTTTACAATTACTGAAGTTGTTCTATGTCATGTCAAAGTAAGTTCCTGGAATTACAAACATCTGGAACTTCAAAGAATGGTTTAATAAAAATTTTGTGGCAATATGCTAGATTTGAAATATCTTTACTTCAAAGCATATCTATGTTGAAAAAAGCCTAGCATTTTATTAAAATTTAATGAAATCCTTAACACTATTATTTTTTCCCTGAAATTTTTATGCTTCAGTAAAGACACAAGCAAAAGACTGGGCTTTAGACAATTTTCTCTGAGTGATTAAGTAAGTCACTTTGTGCAGAGCACATTTAAAGATAATCATTAAAATTTAGACCACATCTAGGAAATCCAATATTCAATCACTAAATTTAAGTGCTCTTTTTACTATTATGATCCTTTGCAACACTATAATGTTTGTGAGAGTGAGTGCAAATTCATCAAGTTTGCTAATAAGAGGTTCTAAATGTTCAACTGTTTTATTTGTTAAGTGACATTCTGTTTATTATCACCTGTATTGCTCCATATGGAGAAGTCGCCTTTTTTTTTTCTTTTGAGATGGAGTTTCACTCTTGTTGCACAGGCTGGAGTGCAATGGCACTATCTCTGCTAACCACAACCTCCACCTCCCTGGGTCAAACAATTCTCTTGCCTCAGCCTCCCAAGTCGCTGGGATTGTAGGCACTCACCACCATGCCCAACCAATTTTTGTATTTTTAGTAGAAATGAGGTTTCTCCATGTTGGTCAGGCTGGTCTTGAACTCCTGAACTCGTGATCTGCCCGCCTCTGCTTTCCAAAGTGCTGGAATTACAGGCGTGAGCCACCATACCCAGCCAAGTCTTTGAAAAATCATCTTTAAGTCTGGTTTCCAACAGGAAAATGCATATGTTAGTATAAATAATAATTACACATTGTACTTCTAAAATATATAAAAATTAATAAAATTTTTGAGCATTTATGACCATAAAAGAGACCATTTCCTACAAGACATAATATGTAATAGAATGTAGTGTTCATTTATCTGAAAGTAGGCAACTCTACGTTACCTGCTTCACTACTTTATATGTACATGCTCATTAAATGGAATTAAACTTCTGTAATTTTCAGATGGTTAATTTAGTTAATGAAGTCAATATATTTATCTACTGTGTCAATTTATTCTCAAGATTAAAAAACGTGGTACTTACAAACAAAGACAGGTTGCATAGTGCTTAAGAATATTGTCAGATTGCAGTGTTTAAATATTAGCTCTACCACTTTTTCACAGTGTGACCTGGGGAATTTACTTCATCTATTTTCCCCACAGTTTTTCTAAAATGAGGATTACAATAATAATACCTACCTCATCATTAAGTGTTAAATTAATATTTGTGAATACACTTAAATCAGTGCCCTAGAAGTGAGCACTTCATAATTTCGCTTGCCACTGTAGATAAACACACAGTATTATACAGTTATACAAAATACATCTAAACTATTTTCTGAATGTCAGTGTCACTTTCGAAATTCATATGTTGGAATCTAATACCCAATGGGGTACTGTTAAAGAGTGGAGCACTTAGGGAAGTTATTAAATCATGAGGGTACAGCCCTCGGGAATGGAAACAGTACCCTTAAAAAAAGGGTAAAACTCCTGTTTGCCCACCTGCCATGTGAGAACACAGAAGACACCATCTATGAGTCACAGGCCCTCACCAGACACCAAATCTGTTATGTCTTATCTTGGACTTTCCAACTTCCGGAAGAACTGTGAGCAATAAATTTCTGATTATTTTTGTTCATATATTACTAAATCTAGTTGTTTTTTTTTGAGACGGAGTCTCACTCTTGTTGCCCAGGCTAGAGTGTGGTGGTGCGATCTTGACTCACTGCAACATCTGTCTCCTGAGTTCAAGTGATTCTCTAAATTTCCAACTGTTTTCTTTGAAAAAGAAAGTAGCTGTGACTACAGGCATGTACCACCATGCCCGGCTAATTTTATATTTTTAGTAGAGATGGGGTTTCTCCATGTTTGTCAGGATGGTCTTGAACTCCTGACCTCAGGTGATCCCCCCGCCTTGGCCTCCCACACCTAAGACATTTTTATAGGCATTGAATGGACTAAGATAATATATAAATTATAGTTCTGGCACATATTAAAATTACATTTTATGAGTTGGAATATCTACTTTTTCATAGCAATGATTTTTGTTTGTTTTGCAAAAGAGAATCTGGAGGTCTAAAAACATAAAAGTTAAATTAACTTCCATAAATGTATTACGCAATATTTCTACAATACTTTGTCAAGAATACTGACCAGGCCGGGTGTGGTAGCTCATTCCTGTAAAGCACGTTGGGAGGCCAAGGTGGGTGGATCACCTGAGCTCAAGAGTTCGAAATCAGCCTGACCAACATGGCCAAACCCCATCTCTATTAAACATACAGAAATTAGCCAGTGTGGTGATGCACACCTTCCCAGCTACTAGGGAGGCTGAGGCAGAATTGACTGAACCTAGGAGGCAGAGGTTGCAGTGAGTTGAGATTGCACCACTGTACTCCAGCCTGGACAACAGAGAAAGACTCTGTCTCAAAAAAAGAAAAAGAAAGAAAATAGAATCTGACCCTTAGGGAATTAAAGATGTCCTGACAGCAATATCTGAATCCCCATTTACAGCTGTTGTTTATTCAAGCATCTCTTTAGTAAGGTATAATTTTATTTTTTCTCTTCCTTTGCTCTTGGCAAATTAGCTTGCTTTTAAAGACAATCCCTTTCCTATTAGAGGGAGATTATTTCTTTAACAGGAAACTATAATCAACTCTGCCACTCTTTTAGAACTTCGTATTTGGTACTAGAATCTAAGAAACTCATTTACAGACTTCATTGTCAAAAGTAGATTTAGTCAGTTCAGGTAGCAATTCTTGTAAGACTTAGGTACATAAAACTCAGTATTAACTACAGCTCATCTTTATAGTCATACATATTTTTTAAAAGTTGTGTAGAGCATAGAAATTTGTTTTTCATCTTTAGTTTATTGAAAAAGTTTACTCTGACTAATCTATGACATTATGCCTATTAAATATAAATAGAGATATTGTATATAGTCAGCTTGATAAAGCAAACTATCCCTGAAGAAATCAGGCTTAAAATGTGAGCTTTATGAAAAGTAGAAATTCACTGGGTTTTTACCCAGTGTGCTGGGGGCTCTTCCTTTTGGAGAGAACATTTAGAGCTCATGCAAAAGCCTTCTGCCTGGATTAGGGTGTCTATAGGTACTTGGCTGGCATTTAAAAACTCCATTAAATATTATCTTAAAAGACATAAATATACTGAAAATGTTATTATGTTTGTATGGATACTAACATTGGAGGGATGCATAATTTCCCTCAATTATTCTAAAGCCCAATGCAATTTCATTCCATAGAGAAGCAGGATTTTAAAGGGATTTTGGAAAAATGATTCTAACATTAATATGTTACAATAAAAATTGACAAATTACTAAAGCTATTTTGTAAAAGATATTACATGCAGTGGGGGTGGAGGAAGGAAGCCTGTTCTACCAGATATTTCAGAAATATTGCAAAGGTGTAGTTATTAAACTGTGCTGTGTTGATGCAGGGACAGTAAGCCTACAGGAACATATGACAGTGGAAGGCACTCTAGGTCACATGACCACTGGCAGAAATATGTAGTTCTATTACAGGGACGAGTTATGATTGAGTTATGTAACATTTCACGTTGATGGTATTTATATTCTACCATCCTCAAGCCAACATAAATTTACAGGAAAACATATGTAGGAAGGTATGACATAACATTGTGTCATCATTTGGTTCTTAAAGCCAGTGACAAGGACTTGAGTGAAGCTAACTTATCTGGAAAATAATCTAACAATTTTGGAGAAAAAGAGTGGGAACAGTGTGACAGAGAAAAAGGGAAAATAAGTCAAGTACATTTTATGGAGATGGTTATCTATGTGGACAACTAGAACCGAATTCTCTTATTGTCCATCTGAGGAAGCATGGAAATTGTCCTTCTGAATTTTTCCCTTCAGACTGGGCTTGGGTCATTTATTCAGTCCTATACTTATTGAAGTTAATTCTTAAGAGTTAACTCCCCACATTTTTTTGATTGAGGAAGCTTCTTTTGCTTTTATTGAAGCAGAAAACAAGAAAATTTTAATTTCTTTTTTCAAGAAATGGGATGCTTCTGTATACATGGGAACCTCGTATCATAGGTGGCCCTACAGAACCAAAAAGCTTTGGCAACACATTGCTTATGATGGTAAGATAGATATATACTTATAGAATAGATACTGTAGAATAGATACGTATAGAATAGATACTAGTTTCCTATCCATCGTAGAATATAAGAACAAAACATGTTATATAGAGTCAATCCAGTTTTCAGCTACTTTAAAGAGAACAAATGCTATATGTAAGAATCTTGCACTAAAAACTATTGAATTAAACATGACAAAACTATCAACATGTTTGAAGCATTTATATAATTAACCTCTGAATAGTACCATGTGTACTTATGTATACACATATATCACTTAGACATGTATGTATACATCAATGAATCCAGGACAGTGAGTGCCAATGTCAGGAAGAGAAAGAAAATTCAAGCAAGGGTTTAAGACCAAAGCATTTGAACAACTATAATGAACAAGATGATAGCAATAATGAATGAATAAAGTATGAGTAACTCAGTTCTATCGATCTAAGATTCCTGCACTTGAGATTTCTTGAGTTAGATAGATAGATACGTGGATAGACAGACATAGATAGAGAGATAGTGTAGGTGTAGGTAGAGATAGATATCTGTCAGTACCTAGCCTATATCTATATTTCTATGTCTACCTCTGTTATCATCTGTTTATCATCCATCTATTTATGTAACTTCTTGCTCAGCCACCTACATTTCTACCGCAGGCTGTTTATTTTTTTCTTAAATAGTAAGATGATTAAGAATCAGATGAAACAAAATAGTAAATAAAAATAAAATCTACCGTTTAGATAAATACATTTTCTTTCCAAGTTTTCTAAACTAATACAAAAGAAAAGCAGTTAATGATTTTAGAGAGAGCTCTTCTGATCTACCCAATTTTCAGAATAGAGGCAATGGTTTTTAAGGTGAAATGAAATGCTCTTCTAACATATGTATATATCTAATTATTATGAGTAGGTATCACTACTAGCATCACTATCAAAGCTAGAGTTGCAATAACTTAAATAAATATTTTAAAGGTAATTTGTGTTGTTAGAGTATATTGGCAAAGGCTCTTAAGTATTTAGTATTCATGAGATTACTTCCATATTTACAAAACTATAGAATCACATTTTTCAGCATTGGGACAAACGTGTTTGTTTAAAGACTGCAGTTCTATTTTTTGTATTTTTAACGGAACAAAATATATTGGACAGGTAAAGGTAGTATTTAAAGTACATCAATTTTAAAACTCCAGTAAATAGTGAGTTTAACTCCCGGATTTGAAATAAAAGAATTGTGTACAATTCATTAAATAGAACTGAATTGTCATTCAATTTTCAGATTTTGAAGCAAAATAAAAATTGACATTTTCATTATGCAATCTTTCAATTTGTAAATCTTAGAATGCTTAAAAATTAGTAAAAGTTACTATATATGTACAGTATAAACTAAATTAACTCTTCTAGAAATGGAGAATGCCAAAACTTGCCATGTATACTAGTCAGTTCTGATGCTGCTATGGAGAAATACCTGAGACTAGGTAATTTATAAGGGAAAGAGGTTTAATTGACTCAAAGTTCTGCATGGCTGTGGAGGCTGAGGAAACTTACATTCATGATGGAAGGCATCTCTTCACAGAGCAGCAAGAGAGAAAATGTGTGCCAGCAGCGGAAATGACAGATGATTATAAAACCCTCAGATCTCATGAGACTCACTCATTATCATGAGGACAGCATGGAGGAAAGTGCTCCCATGACTCATTACTTCCACCTGGTCCCGTCCTTGACCCACAGGGATTATTACAATTAAGAGGAGATTTGGGTAGGGACACAGTCAAATTATATCATTTGGCACTTGGCCCCTCCAAAATCTCATGTCTTCACATTTCAAAACACAATCATGTCTTTCCAACAGTCCCTCAAAATCTTAACTTACTCTAGCATTAACCCAAAAGTCCAAGTCCAAAGTATATGAGACAGGCAAGTTCCTAGCCTATGAACCTGTAAAATCGAAAGCAAGTTAATTACTTCCTAGGTACAAGGGAGATGCAGGTATTGGGTAAATACACACATTCCAAATGGGAGAAATTGGCCACAACATGGGAGCTACAGACCCCATGCAAGTCTGAAATCCAATAGGGCAGTCATTAAACCTAAAAGTTCAAAAATGATCCAGGTCATGCCGATGCAAGAGTTGGGCTCCCATAGCCTTGGGTAGCTCTGCCCCTGTGACTTTGCTGGGTAAAGCCTCCCCTCCTGGCTGCTTTCATGGGCTGTTGTTGGGTGCCTGTGGCTTTTCCAGGTGCATGGTGCAAGTTGTAAAATTTGCTATTCTGGAGTCTGGGGGACAGTGGCCCTCTTCTCCCAGCTCCATTAGGCAGTGCCTCAGTAGAGAGACTCTATGTGGGGTCTCCAATCCCACATTTATCCTTAATAATTTCCTCATAGAGGTTTTCCTTGAGGGTTCTGCCCTGTAGTGAAATTCTATCTGGACACCCAGGCATTTACACATATCCTCTGATATCTAGGCGGATGTTCCTATACCTCAGTTCTGGACTTCTGTGCACCTACAGGCTGAACACCACGTGGAAGCCACAAAGTCTTGCAGTTTGTCTCCTCTGAAGTAATGGTACAAGCTATACATGTACCCATTTTAGCCATAGCTGGAGCTGAAGCAGCTGGGATGAAGGGCAACATGTCCCAATGCTGCACTGAGAAGGGGGTTCCTGAACCCGGCCCATGAAACCATTTCTCCCTCCTAGACCTCTGGGTCTATGATGGGGGTGCTGCTGTGAAGGTATCTGACATTCCCAGAAACATTTTCCCCAATGTCTTGATGATTAACATGTGGCTCTTTGTTACCTATGCAAATTTCTGGAGTAGGTTTGAATTTCTCCCCAGAAAATAGGTTTTTCTTTTGTAACACATTGCCGGGCTGCAAACTTTTCAAACTTTTATGCTCTGCTTCCTCTTAAATGCTTATGCTCCTTAGAAATTTCATCCATTAGATACTTTAAATTATCTCTCTCTAGTTCAAAGTTTCACACATCTTTGTGTGACTCTTTGCTATAGCATAGGAAGAGTCACCTTTATTCCATTTCCCAAGGAGTTTCTCATCTCCGTCTGAGACCACCTCAGCCTGGATTTCATTGTTCATATCACTATCAGCATTTTGCTCAAAGCCATTCAACAAGTCTCTAGGAAGTTCCAAACGTTCCCATATCTTCTTATCTTCTTCTGAAACCTCCAAACTGTTCCAACCTCTTCCTGTTACCAGTTCCAAAGTTGCTTCCACACTTTCAGGTATCTTTACAGTAGTGACCCACTACTGCATTACTAAGTTACTGTGTTAGTCCATTCTCATGCTGCTATGAGGAAATACCTGAGACTGAGTAATTTATAAAGGAAAGAGGTTTAATTGACTCAAATTTCTGCATAGCTGAGGAGACCTCAAGAAACTTAAAATCATGGCAAAAGGCACCTCTTCACAGGGTGGCAAGTGAGAGAATGTGTGCCAGGAGTGGAAATGACAAATGCTTATAAAGCTAACAGATCTCATGAGACTCACTCATTATCACGAGAACAGCATGGGGGAAAGCATCTGACAAATCAGTTACCTCCACCTGGTCCTGCCTTTGACATGTGGGGAATATTATGATTCAAGGTGAGATGTGGGTGGGGACACACAGCCAAAGTGTATCACCATGTTTCTGAGAATGAAACAGTAATGAATGAATAAAAATTATTATATATATGAAATGAATGTATATGACATAAGGTTATTATCTTTATGCTTATAGAAAATTTTGAAAGTATTTGAGCTAGAACTACTTTATAAAATAATCAAAAAAAAATCACAAAGAAGTGAAAATATAAAACCCACTGAAATATTTTGAAATATATTTATTTATAAATATCTTATTAATTTGAATATTATCCAAAAAACCTAAGACTAAGAAATACATTATGCAATTTATTTTTACTAAAGACAACACCTAAAACCCAAATTTGGAAGACAGAACATAATTATGAAAATCTATATGCTATTAAATATGTTTCCTTTCCTTGATGTGACAGAATATCCACTTTAAATCTTTTTAATATTGCTTGTATTTGCATGAAACATCTCTCAAAGGAGACACAAGAAACTGGAAACTGTAGTTAGCTCTGAAGAGGAAATCTGAGGGGCTTCTGGTGATGGAGGAAAGGAGACTTACATCTGTGCCTCCATTTTTATTTTTCAGAATATTTACTGTGTTCATTATCTACCTGAAAATCAATGATATAATTAGGCCAAAATATAAATAAAACAAAGTAAACTTCTAAAATTTTATAACTAGTACAGAGAAAGCAACTATATAAGCCTTTATGTTAATTACATATAATACTCTTTCTTGGTATGAAGGATATCTACTAACTTCTTAAGGAATATTCTTTTTAAATTATTGTGTTTACGTCTCTGAAATTGTCGAGACTAGGAGCATTAAACACGTTAGTTCAACTGAAATGTATTTTCTTACAACTTTCTAGCATTTTATTGTAAAAACAATATTGGATTTTTTACTGTAAAAGTAACATATTACTCATAAATAAATACTATATGTTCCTCTGAATCTGATCTTAAATACTATGAATTTTTAATGTAAAAATAACATATTACTTATAAATAAATACTGTATGTCCTCTGAATCTGATCTTAAATGCACACTATGAAGTGTTCCTTGTGCAAAGTGAAATGCAATTGCAAGGGCCAAGAGGCAAATTTTATTTCTGCTATTTAACAGAGTTAAGATATTTCGTTGGAAACTCTTTGTACTGTTTTAGTATAGCAAGAGCACGAGGGAAGTTTTTACACTTCAAGTCTTTTAAGTTGGATAAACAAAATACAGCATAAAAGACATACTTTCATATGACATTTATAATTTCCACCCCATTTTAAAAATGTTAAGACTAGAAGTTTCAAATTCTAAGGTTTATAATTAATTAAAGGAAACAGCATTAAATGACAATAAAAGTGCTTAATCAAATATAACCGTTTACTAACTTAGTGACCATGAATACATTACTCCATATCTCTGTTTCTCAGTTTTCAGATCCTACTGTAAAACCTGGGAAGACTAAATCAGATCATCTGTGTCACTTATTTAGAAGAATACCTGGCACATAATAAGCACCCTTTATGTGTAATCTAGTATCATCAGCATTACATTTCTTTTTAAGAAAGAAAAAAACAAAGCAAAAGCAGCTATGCAGGTGATTGGTAACGCATGAGAGATTGTGTCTTTTTCAGTGATTATTTGCCTTGATTATACCTTCTTCATAAGCCCAAGTAGAGTCTTTCAATAAGATTAGGATTCAGCACATATTTTGGAGAATCCAAATTCCACCCATAACAACTTATGACTTGCTTTGGGGAAAAAAAAGAATCAGCAAATATGATGTAAATAGGAGTCTGCATGAAGAAGCTAGGGCTAATATCTTAGGTGAAAAGAGTCCACATAGAGAGAGGCCCAATGGAGAGCGCCTGGATAGCCCAGAATTTTAGCCATTTAAGCTGAGGGCTCAGATGTGTGAGTGACTCCATTATTCAGACCCACTGTAGGCAGCTTAGTCCAGAAAAATCCACAGCATTGTACATAAATAATAAATTATGATCATTTCAAACCACTCTGTTTTGGGATGGTTTGTTATGCAGAGGAATAGCCAATTCAATAAACATACACAGTATTTAGCACATAGTAGGCACTCTATAATATAGTTAGTTACTCTTCCCTTACATTCATTCTATATGTAAACTTTTGCATGAAGTATTATTTATACATGTGGAAGTAATACAGCTCTGTTGTTTAGAAACATGCCCTTTGGTGGGAAGGTTGCGAGTATGTAACTGTAATACAAATCAAGCTGTGATAATTGTTTTAATGAGATATTTTTAAAAGTAACATACTTCTAAAAAGCATTTAGTTGCTATAAAGTATATGGCAGATATTCATACAATTTTAAAAGGAAATTATTGATCAATTGATAAGTAATCAGGATAAATTATGTTTATTTAACCTTATAATGGAGTTACAGTTATTAATTTTTATTTCCAAATGGAATACTGCAAAAATGACCACATTATAATTGAGAATTATAATTTAAAACACAAAACATTTTTAAAATTTCAGTAACAAAGTTCTTAGAACCTCAGTATTAAAACAAGCCTTCATTCCTGAGTGAAACATGTGGGTACACATTGATGCTCCTTGAGATTTTCATGGCCTTGAGGTTTCCCTTTCAGGTACTACAGAGTAGATTCTAGTATTTTTCCTAGTAGTGTCTGAACTCAAGATTCTAGGAGACTTGGAGAAAGAAACATTCTGCTTACACTTTCTTCTGAAGAAGAATTTAAAGAATGGGAACCTTCCTGTGTGTAACTCCATGGCCAGCTTTTGAAATATTCCGGATCCAATTATGATTATTTGTGCTATAAATATAGAAGCCCTGTACTTCAGCATTTTATAGAATACTAGGTTATCCCGAATTTTGAATGCAGTTCATTAAGAATAATATACTTTCCATTAAATCCAAACATATCTGTGTATTTATAATAATCACAATTAACTTTAGGAATCCTCCAGTGAGTTTTACAGCTCATCAACGAATATAAGTTTTTCTTTGTTCTTCAAAGACACAGGAACTCAGAAATGCCCATGGCACTATATTTATCATAAATTTTACTGCTGTTATTTCAGCTACTGATATTCTCTTACAGATATTGACATATCTACAAGTACTTAATTTTGTTCTTTGGTAATTCCATTTTGGTAGGAAATTGTATAATATTAAATGCTTAATAATTTGATCTAATAATATATATTAACTGCATTTGAGGAAGCATTATATAAGAGGGAAAATCATTGCCTTCACAAGAGGTCTACAGAAGCTGAACACACATGCTTTGAACTATATATATATTAGTGAATGCACAAACTCAAAATATATTTCACTCTCTGTGAATTCATTTTTTTGGTTCCACATTTCAATTAGAATGTGAAGAGTAAAGTAATGTCAAACGGAGACCAAGTTAACAGGTGAAATTTCTGATAAGATGAAGGATGTAGAAGAAAAATTAAGGTGATTGAATAGTTCCCACTGTGCCCAGCAGGCTGTCGTTCACAACTCACCAATTTTGAACTCTTTCATCAAGACCTGCAATAAGTGTTTGTTCACAAGAGAATTATCTTTTAATATCATGCAACCTTACAATAATAGCTTATTTGTTTTAGGAGTTTTTTTTAAATTGTACTTTAGGTTCTGGGGTACATGTGCAGATCGTGCAGGTTTGTTGCATAGGTACATACATGACAATGTGGTTTGTTGCCTTCATTTCTCTGTCACCTATATCTGACATTTCTCCCCATGTTATCCCTCCCTGACTTCCCCAACCCCCTGCTGTCCCTCCCCTGGCCGCCTGCAACGACCTCAGTGTGTGGTGCTCCCCTCCCTGTGTCCATAGTACTCCAGGGTGTATATGAGCTACATTTTCTTTGTCCAGTCTATCATTGATGGATATTTGGGTTGGTGCCAGGTCTTTGCTATTGTAAATAGTGCTGCCATGAACATACGTGTGCATGTGTCTTTATAATAGAACCATTTACAATCCTTTGGATATATACCCAGTAATTGGATTGCTGGGTCAAATGGAATTTCTATTCCTAGGTCCTTGAGGAGAGGAAAGACTCAATTACCTATTTCCTGTCAATTATTTCATATTTCAAATTTTAGAATTATCATTAATAAAGCAAAAGAACAGTTATTTTTTATCTACAAGTGAATTTCCATAAAGAATTAGCCTTATATTGGCATAAGAAATCTAGGTTAAAATCATATGGAATTGAAATTTAAAATTATTTTTTGAACAGGTTGAAGCATAGTGTGGTTTAAAATAATAGGAGGGAATGCTATGATATTTACACAGGTGAATTTCTTTCACCCCAATTTGGAAGTAAAACTATAGGAAAACGTATATTGGGAATTATATTAGTGATTAATTTTAGGTAATAATGTAAATTGGAATACAAATGAACTAGGCAGAGTTCAGTGGTTCTCAAAGTTCTGTTCATCAAACCACCAGTGCTAGCAGCACCAAGGAATTTGTTAGAAATGCCCATTGCCAAAGATCAGATGGTTGTAGCTGTGTGGCCTTGCCTGCAAGTCTTCTGTTCTGTTCCGTTGTTCTATATCTCTGTTTTGGTACCAGTACCATGCTGTTTTGATGTAGCCCTGCAGTACAGTTTGAAGTCAGGTAGTGTGATGCCTCTAGCTTTGTTCCTTTTGTTTAGGACTGTCTTGGCTATTTGTGCTTTCTTTTTTTTCCATATGATTTTTTTCCAGTTCTGTGAAGAAGGACATTGGTAGCTTGATGGGGATAGCATTGAATCTATAAATTACTTTATGCAGTACGGCCATTTTCACGAAATTGATTTTTTCTAAGCATGAGCATGGAACATTTTTCCAACTGTTTATGTCTTCTCTTATTTCCTTGAGCAGTGGTTTGTTGTTCTCCTTGAAGAAGTCCTTCACATCCTTTGTAAGTTATATTCCTAGATATTTTATTCTGTTAGTAACACTTGTGAATAGGAGTTTGCTTTTGATTTGGCTCTCTGTTAGTCTGATATTTGTGTATAGGAATGCTTGTGATTTCTGCACATTGATTTTGTATCCTGAGACTTTGCTGAAGTTGCTTATCAGTTGAAGGAGATTTGGGCTGAGATGATGGGGTCTTCTAAATATACAATCATGTCGTCTGCAAATAGAGACAATTTGACTTCCTTCTTTCCTAACTGAATATGCAAATAGAGACAATTTGACTTCCTTCTTTCCTAACTGAATACCCTTTATTTCTTTTTTCTTTTTGGCCTGATTGCTCTGACTAGAATTTCTAATACTATATTGAATAGAAGTATTGAGAGAGGGCATCCTTGTCTAGTGCCAGATTTCAAAGGGAATGCTTCCAGGGTTTGCCCATTCAGTATGATATCGGCTGTGGGTTTGTCATAAATAGCTTTTATTGTTTTGAGATATGTTCCATCTGTACCTAGTTTGTTGAGTTTTTTTTTTAGCATAAAGAGCTGTTGAATTTTGTCAAACGCCTTCTCTGCATCTATCGAGACAATCATGTGGATTTTTTTTCTTTGGTTCTGTTTATGGGGTGTATTACATTTATAGACTTGAGTATGTTGAACCAGCTTTGCATCCCCAGGATGAAGCCTACTTGATCATGATGAATAAGCTTTTTGATGTGCTGTTGCAATCGGTTTGTGTGTATTTTACTCAAGATTTTTGCATCTATGTTCATCATGGATATTGGCCTGAAATTTCCTTTTCTTGTTGAGTCTCTGCATGGTTTTGGTATCAGGATGATGTTGGTCTCCTAAAATGATTTGGGAAGGATTCCATTTTTTGGATTGTTCGGAATAGTTTCAGAAGGAGTGATACCAGCCTTTCTTTGTACATCTGGTAGAAGTCGACTGTGAACCCATCTGGACCTGGACTTTTTTTGGTTGGTAGGTTATTAATTGCAGCTTTGACTTCATCCCTTGTCATTGGTCTATTCAGGGTTTCAAATTCTTTCTGGTTTAGTCTTGGGAGGGTGCAAGTGTCCAAGAATTTATCAGTTTCTTCCAGATTTACTGGTTTATGCACATAGAGTTGTTTGTAGTAATCCATGATGGTTGTTTGTATTTCTGTGGAATCACTGGTGACATTCCCTTTATAGGTTTTTATTGTATCGATTTGATTCTTCTCTCATTTCTTTTTTATTAATCTGGCTATTTTCTTGATCTTTTCAAAAAAGATAAACCTGACAAAAACAAGCAATGGGGAAAGGATTCCCTATTTAATAAATGCTGTTGGGAAAACCGGCTAGCCATGTGCAGAAAGCAGAAACAGCACTCCTTCCTGACACCTCACACTAAAATTAACTCCAGATGGATTAAAGACTTAAACATAAGACCTAACACCATAAAAACCTAGAAGAAAACCTAGGCAAAATCATTCAGGACATAGTCATAGGCAAGGACTTCATGACTGAAACACCAAAACCATTGGCAACAAAAGCCAAAATAGACAAATCGGATCTAATTAAACTCCAGAGCTTCTGTACAGCAAAAGAAACAATCATTAGAGCAAACCAGCAACCAACAGAATGGGAAAAAATTTTTTGCAATCTACCCATCTGACAAAGGGCTAATATCCAGAATCTACAAAGAACTAATACAGACTGCCAAGAAAAAAAAAAAAAACAAACAAACCCATTCAAAAGTGGGCAAAGGATACGAGAGATGCTTTTCAAAAGAAGAAATATATGAGGCCAACAAACATGAAAAAATGCTCATCATCACTGGTCATTAGAGAAATGCAAATCAAAACCACATTGAGATACCATCTCACACCAGTTAGAATGGCGATCATTAAAAAATCTGGAGACAACAGATGCTGGAGAGGATGTAGAGAACTAGGAACAGTTTTACACTGTTGGTGGGAGTGTGAATTAGTTCAACCATTGTGGAAGACTGTGTGGCGTTTCCTCAAGGATCCAGAAATGGAACTTCCATGTGATCCAGCAATCCCATTACTGGGTATATACCCAAAGGACTATAAATTGTTCTATTATAAAGACACATGCACACCTGTGTTCATTGAGGCACAGTTTACAATAGCAAAGACCTGAAACCAACCCAAATGCCAATGGATGATAGATTGGACAAAGAAAATGTGGTACATATACACCATGGAATACTATGTGGCCATAAGAAACAATGAATTCCTATCCTTTGTAGTTACATGGATCAATCTGGAAATCATCATTCTCAGCAAACTGATACAAGAACAGAAAGTCAAACACTACATGTTCTCACTCATAGGTAAGTGTTAAACAATGAGAACACATGGACACAGGGAGGGGAGCATCACACACTGGGGTCTGTTGTGGGGGCTGGAGGAAGGACCATGGTGGGTGGGGAGGTTGGGGAGGGATAACATGGGAGAAATGTCAGATATAGGTGACAGGGGAATGGAGGCAGCAAACTACCTTGCCATGTATGTACCTATGCAACAATCCTGCATGATCTATGCGTGTGCCCCAAAACCTAAAGTACAATTAAAAAAAATTACTGTCCCCAGAAGGGACAGGGCTCTCAAACATAAAAAAAGAAAATGAAAAATTAAAGGAAAAGCTCATTTTCAGCTACATCTCCCATTTACTATTATACATCTGAAACTCCGGGTCTGAGGCCAGTACTTTGGTTTTAACCATATGACTCTAATACAACTAACCTTTGAAAACAATTGAATAAGAGAGGAGAAATGGGATTGAATTTTAACAAATATGGTAGCTGTGTGGAAGCTCCAATATTCTTGGTATATAAGAAAAGCTATATCATATTTTTATGAATTTAGGTATTTATCTCCATTTCATTAATTAAAGGAAATCTATGTGTTTGAATATGTTTAAGTGATATTCTTTGATTTCTGATTCCTAATATTTTAGAAAACTGTACTGAGAAATATAAACATGATTTTCCAACCCAATAATTCAAACCTTTCCCGTTTTTCTGCAAGAAATTCTCAGACAGATTTGAGGTGTTATATTTACTCTAAATATCAAGTATATAATGACAAAATTACAAGTTATTTTAACACATCTTTTATAATATTTTTATATATTTATGATTTATCAGTTTGATGTTTATTTTGGTGGTTTTTTGAAGGAAAATAATTAATATTTTCAGATGAAATTACTGATATCATATCTATCTGCCAAAAGAAACATGTTTTAAAGGGTTTAGCAATTTGTAAAAGAATCCTTTATGTATTATATCTTTCAAAATATGAGGAATGACAAACGAAAAAAGAACATTAGAGTAGGCATTGGAAGCCTTGAGATACAGTTTGAACTTTGCATTAATTATTTAGTTATGTTAGGTAATTTATCTCATCTCTTGAGTTCTTCTTGCATCATTTAGAAAATGATGATAGATTTCTAGGTCCTTTCTATATGTTGAATTGTAGAGAATTATAATAAAGTATCACCATTAATATATAGCTCAATATGGCATTCCTCAGAGATTGTCTTAATCAAGCTGGTTTTACATACAGTATTTCTGCACAGTTTATGCATTGTTCTTTTATATTCTCCTTGTATTTTTCACTAACCCCATGTCCCATACCAGGCAGCTCACAGCTGTTGCCTGTCTCCTGATATAATACAGCTATTTTAATTCCATTTTCTCAGACTTCACAAAAACTTTCTTCAAAGTGTCATTTGAAGAAAATAAATCAAACATGTACATTTAATATCATTCTGAAAATAAATCCTATGATTTCTCTGAGGATTTTTAAAATGTAGCCTTTTATAAAGCAACTAAAAGTACAAGCAAGTTTTATTGTTTACAAAAGTTTCATTTTATTTTTGGCTTTTCTTTGAATTAATTATATGGATGATATTAAACCTTAATCCTATTACATTTTTACATGTAAGTTACAATTCTCAGCCTTATTTGGGTATGTCTTTGTTTTTAACCATCCCATCATATATGAACAACAATTTGAAATACTTTAAATACTTTTACTCAGAATGTCAGTGTTAACTGAGATATTCTTGGCAGCTCCATTTTTCTTCCATCATAGTTACTGTCAATCTTCTATTTTGGCTAAGAATCTTTTCTAATATGTGCCTCACTGGCATTAGCAGGATTTCTTCTTATCCAGTTTTTATTATGACATTTTTAGTTGTATCCAAATTTATAGAGACATGTAAAATTTTTAAAACTCTCTATATTTATGACACCATTATATGAGCTTTAATGATCTGATATGTTTCATATAATTAGCATGAAGAGGTTTTTCATACTTAATAGAATCAAAGCTGACATTAAAAAATAGTCAAGGTAGGCTTATAGTTGAATATACAATTCAGTTAGCTACTGAATTATTGAATTAAGTCTTTGCCACAATTAGCAGTCAATTAGGTGTAGAGTTTTTGACAATTTAAAACCTATATAGCTCAATATGCTCAATTAAATTTATCATGCACTGGAAATAACATTACACATGTAAAATGCCTCCAAATTTCAGAAGTCATATAATTTTAGAATGAAAGAATCCTCTGTGAGTCACTTCTCTGAGTTAGTTCTCTGTTTACATGAGGACACTATGGCCTTGAGGAGTTAGAGATTCACCCATGATTGTACATATTGAAAGTGGCAAAACTAACAGGATCAAGATTTTCTGCTACTTACCTGGGAGTTTCTCCTAAGGATGTGATAATAGCTTCTACATTAAGTTCCACTTGCCCCTCTAATACTGCTTTAATGTGACTTTTTGTGCTTTTCCTACTGAGTAGGTATTTGCAGGTAAGGCTCTGTGCTAGATACTGAGGGTATACACCATTTAATAAAATAGTGAGCCTGTAATTTAAAAGGTGGATTTAAGAGTGTACTTATTGTTACAATAAGACATCAGTTTCATTTGTGTGAAACATTTGGATTACTGCAAAAATGTGCTTTTAATCTCTTATGAAACAATTTTTAAAAGTTGGAACTTTATCTCCAAATTTTGTGAGAGCTTAGGGATTGATTTAAACTACATTGAATAAGTGGAATTAAAGTGAAATTAAGAACTAAATATATAGGAAATCAATATCAGACATCATATTAACTATGAGTCATGTCTGAAATACCAGTCTTAACAAATGCAAAAGTTTAGTTTGTGCTCAAAAACTCAATTACAATAAAAAATCTCTTTCTTTCTTTCCCAATATATGTTATTCAAACCTTTTCTCATATGTAGAAAGTTACTTAAACTGAATCAATAATATAGCCAACATATTATGTAAGTGAAACAGGCAAATTGGTATTTTAATTACAGTTACACAACAAAAGGTAGATTTACAACATCTATACGAATTTTGCTTAACATCATTAGCAAAGGACTTTAAGTATTATAGTTGTATTTTTAATGAATCTCTATGTGGGACTTGAACCCTGAGAAATCCATTCCAATTTAGGAGGTCTGATAATGCAAATTGGTGGTTTGAAATAGTTGCAAGACTTGAGTTATAAAATGAATAAATTTATTACAAAACAGTACTTAACTGCCATTTTTTTTCTCAGTGTAGATGATTTGGGATGAGTTAATTATTGACAGAGTGCTTTATTACTGAGGCTTATTATTTCCCAATTAAGACTATATTTTAATAAAGGGTTTTAAACTTTTATTTAAGTGTAATTAGTTATAAATACATACCAAGTAGATATTTCTATAAAGCAGCAGAAGACAAGCTCTTTGTGAATTATCTTTTCAATATTAAAACATTATATATTTGCAATCTTAGTATACAGAACATTTCAGAAATAAATAAAATATAATCTATTTAGAATTAAGTGTACTTGGAATTTCAGTTTCCTCTGAAATCAAATTATATATCACAGAAAATATAAAAGAGAATCGATAATTAAATACTTTCTGAATCTAAATAAGGTGTGTAATATATGAATTGGACAGTAAAAATTCATACTGTGCTCATAAGAGACCTAAAAATTTCAGAGGCAGTCTTAGTCATTTGAAGTATTAAATGAGAAATCATTTCAACGCTAGAATAATGTGAAACTATGTTAAATGTATTACTTAAGGAAATTATTTTTGACATGTAAGATGACTCTTGCCTTAAAGATTTAGAAACTGAGCATAAGGTAAAATTCACAGTATTTTGAAAACCAAGTTTGTTTATGAGTTCAGTATGGAAAGAATATTACAAAAGTGTAGAATAATTAATATACTGGATCTAGGGAATTCTCATTTTTATTACTTAAAACCATGTGATATTATACTTTTTGATGATAAAAATATTCCCTTTTTATAACTTAGAAAGTTGAATTTTATTTATAAAAGAAATTTGAATCTACTAGCTAAAATACTAATTATTAGAAGATTAACATAATAATATAAAATGATTTATTAATGATGCAAAATTTTAATGCTAGCAATTTCATTTTCTATACCTTAAATTTATTTTATTTTAAATTTAATTTTTTTTTTTTTTTTTTTTTTTTTTTTTTTTTTTTTTTTAGAGATAAGAGTTTCACCTTGTTGGTCAGGCTGGTTTTGAACTCCCGACCTCAGGTCATCCACCTGCCTCGGCCTCCCAAAGTTCTGGGATTACAGGAGTGAGCCAGCATGCCCGGCCCTATACATTAAATTTATTAAGGAAGAAAGCAGAAATTTTCAACTCAATTTTGACACGAAAGAATTTCTTTGAAAGATTTGGTAACATGGGAATAATTCCTAAAGTGTTTTTAATATTCTATGTTGAAAGTTAGATATATTTCCATAACAGTTTTATTATTTACCAGGGCATATTTATATTTTTCTTTCCCCTCTCTCTCTCTCTCTCTCTCTCTCTCTCTCTCTCTCTCTCTCTCTCTCTCTCACACACACACACACACACACACATACACACACACTCCTCTTGTAGTTCTTCCAGTGGACAAACACAGTGTTCTATTGATTGTATGGCCTGATCTGTAGTGCAAATAGCCATGTTAAGTAATTGAAGCTTTGATAAACCTTTCAAAAGTGAACTTTGACATTTTCATCTTCATGTTTCTTTCACTATAAATAACAAATATACGATGACAAATGAATTCATTTTAGCTGAGGAAGTATATTTGTATTATCTACTTGGTTTGACATTTACTAAACTAGATTGGAATGAAAGAAACCAAGTTAGAAATTATAAGCGTAGTTAAAAAGCTCCCTTGGTTTCACAAATTAGGTGAATTGTTTAGTTTTGTTTTAAATAAATAATCAACTTTTCATACATAGGTTTGCTGCCTGAAATTTCATATATATAACAAATTACATTTTGTAAGTTCTATTATAAAAGATATCAAAATCCTTTTAAAATCCTGATGTATTTAAATGACTCCATTATAAGGCAGAGATCAAATATAAGTGTGTTAAAGAGTGATTTATTCATTTGTCTTTTGTAACTTTCAAAGTTTTAATAGGATTAAGACTCACTTTTTTGATCAAGTAATTTCAATTTCATTTTTGTATGTATAAGATCTTTATGTGAGCAAAGTTATTTAAAATGTCATAACTGTTTTGAACATATGGCAGGTGGGATGAAAAGCCCAGTAAGAGCTCTTGACATTAAAATAATAATAAAAAAAAAAAACAAAAAAAAACAGATTTGCCAAAAGGAGACGTCACTTCCCACCAGCTCTCGGCGGGTGCAGGGCCCTGTGGTTGGACTTCACCTCTCAGCACTGAAAACACAAAACCCAGGTGGCCTTAAAACTCCTTAATTTAAAGACAGAAGTCACATTTGTACAAAAACCGCACACAACAAAACCTGATTTTGGAGACAGTGTCTCCCCCACCGAGCACCTGCTGGGCCGCTGCCTTTGGGCTGATCTTTTACCTACGAGTGAAACTCTCGGTCCTCCCATGAGGACCAGGCATCGCATGTGGGGACCCCGCATTCAGTACTAGGCCCTCGGGACGTGGGGGGAGCCCTCCCCACCGCCCTCACAGGACCCACCAGGCAGTGGAAATGGTGTTCACCTGCAAGTGAACACCTGCAGATGGTGTTTCATTGCTCACATATGGAGTTAGAGTATTTTGAGGTGTATTTTCTTTACAGAATCATGGGGTCTTGGGCGTTTCACATCACTCCATTTCTACTCAGACTTTTGGAATCACACAGGACCTTTCAGTGGATTTCATTTGGGGAAACCAAACAACGTAGGTTTTTGTTTTCAGCCTATGGAATGATTTCCTTTTGTCTGTCTTGTTAAAGTTCAGATGAAGCTACTCTGTGGCACCTGCACGTTTCCGTGTTACAGCAGCTGCCTGATGAATTTCATCCACCATTTCAGCATGTGGCTCCCATGGACAGGTGGACTGACGCTGTGGCCACGTGGAACCCTGAGAGCCCAGGGCCGAGCTGGTGCTGGGAAGAAACTGCTGACACTCACCGAGCTGCACTTAACTGTTGTCTTTTGGCGATTTTTTGTTGTTTCTTTGTGTTGACTTTGTCCCTGGCAAAATTTTCCACTCTCAAAGTAAAACAAGTCTCAAAAACAAAACAAAACAAAACAAAACAACAAAAAACCAGATTTTTAAATTTCTATAGCTTAAATTAATAAATTCTGTCACTATTTCTTAAAAATGTTATGAAATTAAATGATATTCAGACAATACATTGTTCATTCCTTTTTATTTAATTGACAATGCTGAACTTTTTTTCTGAAAAAGCTATTATTTGTTTGGCTAAAATAAATGGTAAAAGGCAAAAAAAAACCATGAAAAAAAATACAGATGGTGATACAAGGTCAAAATAGTGCTGAAATGAACAGAAGACACCGTAAAGGCAAATTTCATTATGAGTTGTTTTTAACTTTTTAAATTTGATCATAATTTTTACTTTTTATTTATTTATTTATTTATTTATTTTCTATCTTTTTCTTTTTTTTATAATTTTATTGCATTTTAGGTTTTGGGGTACATGTGCAGAAGGTGCAAGATAGTTGCTTAGGTGCACACATGGCAGTGTGCTTTGCTGCATTCCTCCCCCTCACCCACATTTAGCTTTTCTCCCCAGGCTATCCCTCCCCAGTTCCCCCCAGCTGTCCCTCCCCTATTTCCCGCAATATACCCCAGTGTGTAGTAACCCCCTCCCTGTGTCCATGTGTTCTCATTTTTCTCACACGCCTATGAGTGAGAATATGTGGTATTTTCTTTTCTGTTTTTGTGTCAGTTTGCTGAGAATGATGTTCTCCAGATACATCCATGTCCTTACAAAGGACACAAACTCATCATTTTTGATTGCTGCATAATATTCCATGGTGTATATGTGCCACATTTGCCCAGTCCAGTCTATCATCGATGGGCATTTGGGTTGGTTCCAGTTCTTTGCTATTGTAAACAGTGAGGCAATGAACATTCGTGTGCATGTGACCTTATAGTAGAACAATTTATAGTCCTTTGGATATATACCCAGTAAAGGGATTGCTGGGTCAAATGGAATTTCTTTTTCTAGGTCCTTGAGGAATCGCCACACTGTCTTCCACAGTGGTTGAACTAATTTACACTCCCACCAACAGTGTAAGAGGGTTCCTCTTTTTCCACATCCTCTCCAGCATCTGTTGTCTCCAGATTTTTTAATGATCGCTATTCTAACTGGCGTGAGATGGTATCTCAATGTGGTTTTGATTTGCATCTCTCTAATGACCAGTGATGATGAACATTTTTTCATGTGTTTGTTGGCCTCATGTATGTCTTCTTTTGTAAAGTGTCTGTTCATGTCCTTTGCCCACTTTTGAATGGGCTTGTTTGTTTTTTTCCTGTAAATCTGTTTGAGTTCTTTGTAAATTCTGGATGTCAGCCCTTTGTCAGTTGGGTAAACTGTAAAGATTTTTTCCCAATCTGTTGGTTGCCGATTCACTGTAGTGACAGTTTCTTTTGCCGTGCAAAAGCTGGGGAGTTGGATTAGGTCCCATTTGTCTATTTTGGCTTTTGTTGCCAATGCTTTTGGTGTTTTGGTCATAAAGTCCTTGCCTACTCCTATGTCCTGAATGGTTTTGCCTAGATTTTCTTCTAGGGTTTTTATGGTGTCAGGTCTTATGTTTAAGTCTTTAATCCATCTGGAGTTAATTTTAGTGTAAGGTGTCAGGAAGGGGTCCAGTTTCTGCTTTCTGCACATGGCTAACCAGTTTTCCCAACACCATTTGTTACACAGGGAATCCTTTCCCCATTGCTTGTTTTTGTCTGGTTTATCAAAGATTATATGGTTGTAGATATGTTGTGTTGCCTCCGATGCCTTTGTTCTGTTCCATTGGTCTATATCTCTGTTTTGGTATCAGTACCATGTGGTTTTGATTACTGTAGCCGTGTAGTATAGTTTGAAGTCTGGTAGTGTGATGCCTCCCGCCGTGTTCTTTTTGCTTAGAATTGACTTGGCTATGCGGGCTCTCTTTTGGTTTCATATGAAGTTCATGGTGGTTTTTTCCAGTTCTGTGAAGAAATTCAATGGTAGCTTGATGGGGATAGCATTGATTCTGTAAATTACTTTGGGCAGTATAGCCATTTTCACGATATTGGTTCTTCCTAACCATGAACATGGAATGTTTCTCCATCTGTTTGTGTCCTCTCTTATTTCGTTGAGCAGTGGTTTGTAGTTTTCCTTGAAGAGGTCCCTTTCGTTCCTTGTAAGTTGTATTCCTAGGTATTTTATTCTCTTTGTAGCAATTGTGAATGTCAGTTCATTTTTGATTTGGTTCTCTTTAAGTATGTTATTGGTGTATAGGAAGGCTTGTGATTTTTGCACATTGATTTTATATCCTGAGACTTTGCTGAAGTTGCTTATCAGTTTCAGGTGTTTTTGGGCTGAGACGATGGGGTCTTCTAGGTATACTATCATGTCATCTGTGAATAGAGACAACCTGGCTTCCTCCTTTCCTATTCGAATACACTTTATTTCTTTTTCTTGCCTGATTGCTCTGGCTAGAACTTCCAGTACTATGTTGAATAGGAGTGGTGAGAGAGGGCATCCTTGTCTAGTGCCGGATTTCAAAGGGAATGCTTCCAGTTTTTGCCCATTAAGTATGATATTGGTTTGTTTACACTGTTGGTTTCTCTTCTCTGCATCAATTGAGATAATCATGTGGTTTTTGTTTTTGGTTCTGTTAATGTGGTGAATGACGTTTATAGACTTGCATATGTTGAACCAGCCTTGCATGCCTGGGATGAATCCTACTTGATCATGATGGATAAGTTTTTTAATGTGCTGTTGCAATTGGTTTGCCAGTATTTTATTGAAGATTTTTGCATCTATGTTCATCATGGATATTGGCCTGAAGTTTTTTTTTCTTGTTGAGTCTCTGCCTGGTTTTGGTATCAGGATGATGTTGGTCTCATAAAATGATTTGGGAAGGGTTCTTTCTTTTTGAATTATTTGGAATAGTTTCAGAAGGAATGGTACCAGCTCCACTTTGTGTGTCTGTGAGAATTCCACTGTGAACCCATCTGGACCAGGGCTTTTTTTGTGTGGTAGGCTCTTAATTGCTCCCTCGACTTCAGACCTTGTTATTGGTCTATTCATAGTTTCAGCTTCCTCATGGTTTAGGCTTGGGAGGACACAGGTGTCCAGGAATTTATCCATTTCTTTCTGGTTTACTAGTTTATGTGCATAGAGTTGTGTGTAGTATTCTCTGATCATGGTTTGAATTTCTGTGGAATCTGTGGGGATGTCCCCTTTATCGTTTTTTATTGCATCTATTTGATTGTTCTCTCTTTTCTTTTTTATCAGTCTGGCTAGTGGTCTGTCTATTTTGTTGATCTTTTCAAAAAAACAGCTCTTGGATTTATTGATTTTTTGAAGGGTTTTTCATGTGTCTATCTCCTTCACTTCTGCTCTGATCTTAGTTATTTCTTGTCTTCGGCTAGGTTTTGAGTTTTTTTGATCTTGCTCCTCTAGCTCTTTCAATTTTGATGATAGGGTGTCAATTTTGGATCTCTCCACTCTTCTCATGTGGGCACTTATTGCTATATATTTTCCTCTACAGACTGCTTTAAATGTGTGCAAGATATTCTGGTATGTTTTGTCTTCATTCTTATTGGTTTTGAAGAACTTCTTATTTCTGCCTTCATTTCATTGTTTATCCAATCAACATTCAAGAGCCAGTTGTTCAGTTTCCATGAAGCTGTGCGGTTCTGAGTTAGTTTCTGAATTCTGAGTTCTAACTTGATTGCACTATGGTCTGAGAGACTGTTTGTTATGATTTCAGTTGTTTTGCATTTGCTGAGGAGTGCTTTACTTCCGATTATGTGGTCAATTTTGGAGTAGGTGTGATGTGGTGCTGAGAAGAATGTATATTCTGTGGATTTGGGGTGGAGAGTTCTGTAAATGTCTATCATGTTTGCTTGTTCCAGGTTTGAGTTCAAGCCCTGGATATCCTTGTTAATTTTCTGTCTGGTTGATCTGTCTGATATTGACAGTGGAGTGTTAAAATCTCCCACTATTATTGTGTGGGAGTCTAAGTCTCTTTGTAAGTCGTTAAGAACTTGCCTTATATATCTGGGTGCTCCTGTATTGGGTTTATATATATTTAGGATCGTTATCTCTTCTGGTTGTATCGATCCTTTTACCATTATGTAATGACCTTTTTTGTCTCTTTTGATCTTTGTTGCTTTAATATTTATTTTATCAGAGATGAGAATTGCAACTCCTACTTTTTTTTTTGCTCTCCATTTGCTTGGTAAATCTTCCTCCATCCCTTTATTTTGAGCTTTTGTGAATCTTTGCATGTCAGATGGGTTTTCTGGATACAGCACATCAATGGGTTTTGGATTTTTATCCAATTTGCCAGTCTGTGTCTTTTTGATTGGTGCATTTAGCCCATTTACATTTAGGGTTAACATTGTTATGTTTGAGTTTGATACTGCCATTTTGATGCTATCTGGCTGTTTTGTCACTTGGCTGATGCAGATTCTTCATTTTGTTGATGCTCTTTAGCATTTGGTATGTTTTTAGAATGGCTGGTACTGGTTGTTCCTTTCTATGTGTAGTGCCTCTTTCAGGAGCTCTTGTAAAGCAGGCCTAGTGGTGACAAAATCTCTGAGTTCTTGCTTGTTTGCAAAAGATTTTATTCTTCCTTCACTTATGAAGCTCAGTTTGGTTGGATATGAAATTCTTGGTTTAAAGTTCTTTTCTTTAAGGATGTTGAATATTGGCTCCCACTGTCTTCTGGCTTGTAGAGTCTCTGCCGAGAGATCTGCTGTGAGTCTGATGGGCTTCCCTTTGTGGGTGACCTGACCCTTCTCTCTGGCTGCCCTTAGTATTTTCTCCTTCATTTCAACCCTGGTGAATCTGTCGATTATGTGCCTTGGGGTTGCTCTTCTTGCAGAATATCTTTGTGGTGTTCTCTGTATTTCCTGGAGTTGAGTATTGGCCTGCCTTGCTAGGTTGGGGAAATTTTCATGGATAATATACTGAAGAGTGTTTTCCAGCTTGGATTCATTCTCTTCATCACATTCTGGTACACTTATCAAACATAGGTTAGGTCTCTGCACATAGTCCTACATTTCTTGGAGATTTTGTTCATTCCTCTTTGTGCTTTTTTCTCTAATCTCGATTTCTCTTTTTATTTCATTGAGTTGATCTTCTACTTCTGGTATTCTTTCTTCTGCATGGTCAATTTGGCTATTGAAACTTGTGCATGCTTTGCGAAGTTCTTGTGTTGTGTTTTTCAGCTCCTTCAATTGATTCATATTCCTCTCTAAGTTGTCCATTCTTGTTATCATTTCCTCGAATCTTTTTTTCAAATCTTTTTTCAAGGTTCTTAGTTTCTTTGCATTGATTTAGAACATGTTCTTTTAGCTCACTGAAGTTTCTAAGTGTCCACCTTCTGAAGTCTGATTCCATCATTTCGTCACTCTCATTCTCCGTCTAGCTTTGTTCCCTTGCTGGTGAGGAGTTTTGGTCCTTTGTAGGAGGTGAGGTGTTTTGGTTTCAGGTGTTTTCCTCCTTTTTGCACTGGTTTCTTCCCATCTTTGTGGATTTATCCACCTGTCGTCTTAGTAGTTGCTGACTTTTCGATTGGGTTTCTGAGTGGATGCCCAGATTGTTGATGATGAAGTATTTCTGTTAGTTAGTTTTCCTTCTAACAGTCTAGCCCCTCTGCTGTACAACTGCTGAGGTTCACTCCAGGCCCTGCTTGTCTGGGGTACACCTGAAGCAGCTGCAGAACTGTGAGGGATGCTGCCAGTTTCTTCTTCTGCTATCTTTGTCCCAGAATGATGCCTGCCCAATGTCAGTTTGATTAGTCCATTTTTGAGGTGACTCTTTGGGTATACAGGGGTCAGGGAGCTACTTGAGGAGATGGTCTGTAGTTTATAGGAGCTCCAGTGCTGAGCTGTGAGCTCTGTTGCTTATCAGGGTTGTTGGGTGATTGTGTTTAGGTGTCTGCAGCAGAACTTATAACCCCCCCCCTTTTTTTTCCCTCAGATGCTCTGTCTCAGGGAGTTGGGGCTTACTTTATGAGTATCCATTGCACTGTCCCGCCTGGCTAGGAGGCAGTGTAGTCACTATTTGCCTGCCAAGGCTCTGCTCTGCTGCTGCAGGTCTCTCCCCTACTGCCACGGGGTTCTGCCCTACTGTGTTGGGCTCTGCCCTGTTGGCGGTGTCTCTCTGTTATGGCAGGTTGCCTCAGCAATGGCAGAGTGCTTCTACAGTGGACGTAAACCTCAGTAGGTGCGGTATGCATCCGTAGTGGTGGATGCCCCCTCCCCCACCAAGCTGCACCGTCCTGGATTCAGCTGATCCCGCAGTAGAACTCTCAACCCTGAGGGTTTTGAATAGCTGTTTTGTTTGTCCCTGTGGGGGTGGGACCTGCCGAGCCTGATCTCCCGGCTCCTTGCTTCAGAGTCCCTTTTCTCTCTCTCTCTCTTTTCCTTTTTTAAAGTTGAACGGTTGACTCTCACACAGGTGCTTCAGTCACCTGCTTACAGGGCACCAGGATCTGCGTGATTTCCTGTGTTGTGGTCCACTGCACCGGCTCAAATCACGCTTCCCAGGAATTTTCCGGTCTGGCTCATTGTCCAAGTCCTGCTCAGTCAGATGGATATGTTAATCTGCCCTCCCAAATCTCAGACAGCTGGTTTAACAGGGTACCCAGACCAGTGAGCTTTGTGCAGGTTGCTGCTGCGCCACAGTGCCAGCAGGCCATGCAAGCCGCGCTGGTGTCCCATGTCTCCCCTGCACCTGGGAATTTCCCCTTTCTGTGGGCAAAAAAGGTCCATCTGAAAATGTGGCTGGGACTCACCCTCTGCACCTTCACTGAGAGCTGCAATCCTGAGTTGTTCCTACCACGCCATCTTGGAAATCTCCCTCATTTTTACTTTATTTTTACTAGATTGTGAAATAATGGACTGAAATGGAGAAAATCTACTGCATGTAATTATATTAATTAAATATATATAATTATATTACATATAATTATATTAAGTCAATGTGTACAATTAAAATGATATATATATATTTTAATTCTATATAATTACATGCAGATTATATAAGTAATTATATATATATATATATACACACACACACACACACAGATATACAAGCACATACACACATACATACATATTTGGCTTAGGCTGGTTTTGACCCCAAAAACTTTAACATACTGATGTGATCTCCACGCATCAAGAACATGTTGACTTCAGGATCATACCATCTCCCGGGGTCATGAGTTTACTCAAAAACAACTTACTGGTGCAAGCATTTAAGTCTTCTTCCCTGTTTCTACTAACACTTGCACTTTTTCATTATGAGACCATTTGCTTTAGACTTCGATTCACAAAGCAAAACTATGGGGTAGCCCACCTAAGCTATACTGAGTGTGTTGTTAATTTCATTTAAAATCTGAAGTAATACACAGAGAACACTGTGTGCCTCTGTTAGATTCAATAATCCTCAAGATCAGTGTGCTATAGAGATAAAATAATTTGGAAATAATACTTGGTGTCTGAAGACCTGGGCTGCAAACACTATTTCATTGTTTACTGAGTCTCAATCTTGATTAGTTCCCTTTCTGTGATTATAAATTTTTATTTTCTTAATGTGTAAAATGTCTGTCCTGACCACACCAGGAGATAGCTAAGTGGAAAATGTTAATGGAAATATTTTACAAAGTGTTTTACATATGCAACTTAGTATTAATAATATGAATTTTAAAATTCTCACTGGTAGGAAAAACAAGACAGTGTATTTCACTGATGGATGGTAACTTAATACAAGACTTTTACTAGAGACTTTACATAATCAAGAGTTCATACCTTTAGTGTTACCATTCTTCTTTACCCTATTTACCTTTTTGTAAAATTATTGGATGAGCAAATCAATTAACAAATGCAGGTTAATATGGAGAAAATATTAGATGAACAAATGCTACTCTTGTCAAAAATTTGACAAAAACAGAAAATCCGTGTCAGATGTCTCATATTCACCTTCTTGTTACAGACAGGAGCAAAGATACACAGAGGAAAAAGTGACAAAAGTTCTATATTAGCCAAAAGAATGGTTCACTGGAATTTCTAATTTCAAATTTGTGTTGATAAAGGTGCTGACAAAAGGTATAAGTGTCCTGTGCAAAATTTTCTGCATTATATTTGCACAAAGTTCTTTTGGTTTTATAATCACACATCCTTTCTTCCCTGTCTTAATAAATCCTGGCTAAGTAAGAGCTAAACACAAAGGAAAAAATAGTTTATCAACTTGAACTCATGTGCGTTAGTTTTTGTTCTTAAGATGATAACATTGGGCCGGGTGTGGTGGCTCAAGCTTGTAATCCCAGCACTTTGGGAGTCCGAGGCGGGTGGATCACGAGGTCAAGAGATCGAGACCATCCTGGTCAACATGGTGAAACCCCGTCTCTACTAAAAATACAAAAAAATTAGCTGGTCATGGTGGCGTGTGCCTGTAATCCCAGCTACTCAGGAGGCTGAGGCACGAGAATTGCTGGAACCCAGGAGGCGGAGGTTGCAGTGAGCCGAGATCGCGTCATTGCACTCCAGCCTGGGTAACAAGAGCAAAACTCCGTCTCAAAAAAAAGAAAAAAAAAAAAAAAAAAAAAAAAAAAAAGATAACATTGCTGAAACTTAAATGCAAAATGTGCTGCAGCCTGTCAGTCAGTCAATATTTATTGAGTGCCTAACTTGAAACAAAGATGAAAACTATGTACCTATAAAAGTAAGTATTAACATTTTCTTAATTAAAAATTTAAGTTACAAGAGATCACATTAACAAATATATTCGATTTTATTAGGGCATTTAAATTTGAGTAGAAAAAACATGACACATGCACTGCTTCTTTCCCCAATAAATATATTACCCAAATATTTTTAACTTTTTGTTTCAGAAATACATATGAACCAACTGCCTGAGTGTTCATAAGGATTTTGAAGCATGAACGAACATGTATCAATGTATGTTTATGTTTTGTGTATTTAATTTGTTTAAATAAAAGTGACTTGTACCACTCTTTCCTGGGCTCATTATAAAGAATGACAAATGATCAGTCAGTGGGCTAAAAACGACACTTCATAAATTATAAGATAATGAAAAGTAACTTCAAAACATTTTTAAAACAGAATGTATTTCAATGCTTAAATACATTGATGGATTAGGGAACTTTCAATGATTTTATATCATAATAAACACTGAATACATTTTCATGCCATAATGTATTGTCCTTGTTTATTGGCCAACAAAAAGAACATGATATATGAAGATAATGTAAAAAAATATATATGTATATATGTATTTTGCATTTTCTTGTAATCATGCATTAAAAATCATGTTTTTTTTTTTGCAGAGAATCTCAGATAAGCATATTTGAAGTTATACTTCACCTCTATAAAAAAAGAAATCTTTCATGAGGATGTGTATAGTAATATTAATTACCAGAAAATTTCCCTTTAACTTGTAATGCAAACCCTTTTACTTTCAGAGAATTTCTTTAAAAATAGCCCTTATATTCTTTGATCAAGTATTGTTTTCATAATTTTCTACACCTTAATATTTAACAGGGTTGTTTTCATTACTTTACATATATATCCTACATTTGACTAAAATCAGATCAGATCAGTATATGTGACTGGAAATGCAAGTTGACTGTTGTTAACAAACAAGCAACATGAAATTAAAATCTATGTTAGATTTGAGGACAACACTCACACTAGATTGCATCCGACATGTAGGCTTAACAAATGTTTGTATTGTTATGTATTATTTGTCATAATGGTCTTTATTTTTCCATATCAGATCCGATCAACTGAGCTTCAACCCCTGATTTCTACAATCTATCTGAATATGCTATTAAGTATGATAAATTTGTTAATACTTTCTTAGGCCTTTGTTTTCTTATAGTAATATAAAGCTAATAACACTTCCTACTATTTTAAGTGCTATTTTTCAGACTGAATAAAGAAATGAAAATAAGATGCTCATCACATGATTGATATAAATACTTAGCCATTATTAAATACTATTTTATATTGTTTCTAGTCTCTCCACATTATGTCCCTCAAAGAGTTTATCCATGTCTGAGAGACTGAATGGGAGAAAACAACCCGTGGACTGAATCAGATTAGAAACCCCAATCCTGTAACTACAAATAGTAGTATGATATTTTGCATAGCAAATACATTTCTGGGAACCCTTTTTGTCATACTTCAAATGATGTATAAATGAAAAAGTGTTTTGATTGCTCTCTAGTTTTAAGTTTCTTAATCTGATTCTGAAATACACATTTTCAGCTGTAACCATTCATCTTATTTATAACTCAGCATTTCCTAATCTTTGAATGCCCCACAATTTCCTCAATATTGCCGAAAGTTTAGTTCATTTGCCTTTGATGCTCAGGTGACTTTTATTCCCAAGTTCATCATTTCTATCACTAACATGCATGTTCTGCAGTTGTGAGATTAAATATATTTCTCATTTTTCCTTTTTTTCCTTTTCATAACCCATATTTTCATACAGTTTATAGATTCATTATTTTACAAAATTCTTTGGTTTGACCAGTTTTTTCATTTTTACCTTAAGACAAGTTCAGATTCTAGTCACTTTAAAATTGGACTATTGCAATTATCATTAATGTTTCTGCTTCTAAACATATGCTACCTGCAATTTTACCTAGCACAGTGCTTATTTTTATTTTTTAGTCATATTGAGGTATAACTTACAAGAAAATCTACTGTTCCTAGGTTTTCAGTTCAATGTGCTTGACAAGTGTATATAATCACGTAAACACTATCACAATCAAAATGTAGACTATTTCCATCATCTGCAAAAGTTTCTCTGAGTCCCTTTGAAGTCAATCTTTATCTAACCTTAGCTTCATCAGGCAGGTAAAGCTGTGATTTTCAGATTTGCTGTCATTACTTTCATTACTGAGTGCTATTTCATCATATGTATGTAACACAATGTATTTAACCAGTCCTGACAGGATATACATGTTGGCTGTTTACAACTTTTGGTATAAAAGTAGCCAGAAGGTACATTTGTGTACAAGTCTTTATGTACACTTACGTTTTAATTTATCTTAAGTAAATACCTAGGAGTGGAATTGCTGGGATACATAGTGAATTTTTTTTTTTCTTTTTTTTTTGAGACTGAGTTTCGCTCTTGTTACCCAGGCTGGAGTGCAATGGCACGATCTCAGCTCACCGCAACCTCTGCCTCCTGGGTTCAGGCAATTCTCCTGCCTCAGCCTCCTGAGTAGCTGGGATTACAGGCATGCACCACCATGCCCAGCTAATTTTTTGTATTTTTAGTAGAGACGGGTTTTCACCATGTTGACCAAGATGATCTCGATCTCTTGACCTCGTGATCCACCCGCCTCGGCCTCCCAAAGTGCTGGGATTACAGGCTTGAGCCACCACGCCCGGCCCCATAGTGAATTTTTATCTATCTTCATGTAACAGCAAAACTGCCAGTTTGTATACGATGTGAGGTAAGAAGTAATTTTCATCTTTTTGCACATGGGTGTTCAATTGCTTCAGCACCATTACTTGAAAGTCTTATTGTAGATAAAATTACATAGGAAAAACTCTACCTTCATTCCCTCTTTTAGAGTCTTGGCTGGGTTTGAGAATTAAATTGGTTTAACATAGATTAAGAGGAGGAAAGCACTATATGCATTTTACGTGTTTTACAGGCACAGGGGCCCTCATGAAGAAAGGAGGAGCTGAAGAATCAGTTAGAGTCTGGTACCTATATACAGATTCAGACAAAGAAGAGTTAGTTGTGAAGAAGCAACTAAATTATGTGGAAAACCTTAAAAGACAACAGTTATTTTAGAAGAGTCTGAACAGAATTCTCCTGGTTTTGAATTCTCATCTTTTAGGATAAAGATGTTGCCTTTTCTTTTAGCATAGAAAGAACATCTTTCACATGGAAATTTTGTCTTCTGGTTTTAAGAAACAGCACAAAGGTCAGAGTGATCTTTCTGCACCTGCTGTTTTTCAAGTGTCTTTAACTTAAATAGTCAATATCCCAAGGTGGCATGTTTTTAATTATTTCATTATTACTTCTCCACTGAACTAACTCAGAAGCTTGTCAAAAATCAATTGACATACATGTGAGTCTATTTCTGGAGTCTCTTCTGTTCTATCGTTTTATAGATCTACCTTTATGCCAATGTTATACTATCACGACTACGTTCACTTTAAATATATTTAAGAGTCAGGTAGTGCATTTACCCCAATATTACTTCTTTGTTTTCAATTTTTTTTTTGCCTATTCTAAGTTTTGGATTTTCATGTAATTTTGAATTTAAAAAATTTTTAGGATTAATTTTTTTAATGTTTAACATATTATATATTTGTATTAAATATACATTTTATATAAAACATATATACATTCTATCAAATTTTTTTATATAAACATATAGTTTATTAAAAATTTAAACAAAATTTGTGATAAAATTAGATATTACTAATTTGTAGGCACTGCTACATTTTGCTCTTTATTCTCCAATATACTATATACAGATGCACACATGCAAGAATATACACATGCACATCTTTGTTACCCAGGTTACCCAGTGCCAGAAAACTACTAGAGAAACACCTGAAGTCAAACTAAATTTGACTTCAGTCCCAAGGAGAGTGCTTAATTAATCTGCAGCGTCAAGAAGAATATACACCTTAGGAAAATGACCTAGAGAAAAGGAGCCATTTTGGGCTATTTCTTAGGAAAGCTTTTAAGAAGTAAGGGGTTTTAAGCATTGAATGGTCTCCAGACAGTGGGCAATTTGGGGATGGGATATACAGGTTTCATTTATTTAAGACATGGGAGCATGACTAGAATTGTAATTGGTAAAGAAGCAGTACTTACTAATTTTAGACAGTACAAATAGGGGTTTGCATGGTATATTTGCTGTTTGCATAGTTTGATTTTGTTCATCTTAGGTTAGGATGGGATTACAAAGTATTCTTATATTTGCATAATTTCACCATGGACCATAAGGGTCTTGTCTAATATTGTGGACATTCTGCAAAGCTGTTCATACTCGGTGGAGTACTATATCCTGTCTACTGCCAGCATTCATGGCCCTTTTTAAAACTTTTATCTTGTCTTTCTTACTGTCTATGAATGTAATATGTCATTAGCGTCACATGACCCAATTCTTCAAGAATATGCATTCAGATAAAATATGAATTGTATATCAGAATATTTTAAAGGAATTAAAATCTTTAACATAGGCTTTCTTAAAATTTTATGACATTAAAATTTGCAATGACATATGTCACATCTCCTACTCCTAAAATTTCAGTCACGTTAACTGTTAAACATCTCTTTTTTCATCAATTTTCCAATGACAGTTTATAATATTTTGTAAAGCTAAAAGCCTCGAATATTAAAGTTCTTGAAAAATGGTATTTAATTAATTAGACATGGAGAAAATAACAGTTGTATTTGTTGTAGCTAAGTTGTTTTGATTTATTTTGCCATATTTTATATTTTAGTCAGGAATTTATTTTTTAACTGAAACAAAATTAAAATAAGCTTATTCTCATGGCGTAGAGAACTCAGGAAATACATAGCTTCTTTCTTCCAGTATCTAGATATTAGTTTTAGGGAAATAACCTATTGTCTTTAATTGATGGATCGTATATTCTTCCTGCCCATTCCTCCAAAGTAAAATTAAAAATTATTTCAGACTTAGATATCTTTAAATGATACAAAGGCGATTCAAACTATTGATTTTGGATGGCAGCAGCAAGTTCCCAAAGGGTTTCAAGAACTATCTCATCAACTTATTTATGCCTTACTTTGCTTGTCTTCATTTTGTTGACGGGCTTTATCCAAATCATAAGGAGGATGGTCAACAGCCCATGATGCATCTTCTCATCGCATAGAGAACTCAGGAAATAGATGGCTTTTTTCTTCCAGTATCTAGACATTAGTTTTAGGGAAAGAACCTAACTGTCCTTAATTGGTGAATCACATACTCTCCCTGCTCATTCCTCCGAAGTAACAACATCTTGTTATTGGTTAGACCTGTGTGAAATTCTGAGCCCTGGGTATGCAAAATCATGTGTGGGGTGACCATTAGAAAAGATGAATCACATAAATGGTAAAATAGCATGTTATTGTTATCTTAGAAATAAGTTATAGATAATGTAAAAATACTATTTTTATCCCATGAAGCCGCTTCTACAGTTATTCTTTTTTCAAATAGTTTTGAATAATGTTACTTTTGATATTGGAATTATTCCATGGTGGTGAAGGAGAGTGAGCAGATAAATCAGCAAAATTCTATAAGAATAAAAAGTGTTTCTATTTTATTTAAAAATCTTAAATGTTTAATGTCTCTTACCCGGGCTCTAACCTTTCCTCCTCTCTCCACATACTTATATAGACATAAACATTATTTTTAAAACAATGTAGCAGACACTTGTGATAAGCCCATAGGTCCACTTGATTTCATAAGAACTGTATTTTCCCAGTACTCAGTATATAAAGCCTCCAATTAAGACATTTCTCCATCTTACATGTTGAAACTTTGCCAGAGATGAAAAAGCTCTTCAGTCTACCTACAAGCATGACATCCAAGTATGGAAGTATTACTTGATCAGAGAAAACGCTCAATAAATAGGGAATAAGGTCATTAGAAGAACCAGTCTCCCAATCCTTTAGTATTGCAATTGTTAACCATGATTTTTCTGAATGAGTTTTAAGCAAGTCTGAACTACAGTTGCTCACAGCTGAAGCCAATAATTAAATTCAATTGTTAACCATGATTTTTCTGAAAGAGTTTTAAGGAAGTTTGAACTACCATTGCCCACAGCTGAAGCCAATTAATTAAATTTATCTTCTTTAGACTTCCCCTATGCAAAATTTTTCAAGACCAAATATTTGATAAAAACTCAAATGACTACATGACACATAGTCATGAAGATTTTTATTTGAAGGCAAATAATTTATTGCCCAAAGAGAAAGAACCCAGGGAAGCATTGTGGATCTGAGAGACATCCAGACACAGACACCTTTGGTGCATGCATGAGGTGTGCTTCCAGATTTAGCCAACATAATATGTGATAAATCTTGATTTTACAAGAGTGTAAGGTCCTGATTCCTAGAGGAGTCTTTTTATGTCCCTCGAGCCCTTTAGTCAAGCCAGGTTCTCTAACCAGGTATCACAGGTAAAAACTATTTGTAAAGAAATCATCCCTGGGAGTCACCAGGATGTCGTTATAAATCTTACTGCCTTTACTATGGTCAGATAATAAAAACTATAGAAATTTAATCAAGCTGTAGCTTCAATGGTGGATGCTGTGATGGATACGGTACTTTAACAAGAACGAATCAACATGCTTTCTATGCTGCTATTGATCTGGATCTATCTTCTTTTCCAAAAGGATCACAGTCAGTTTGCCCTCACATAATAATGACAAGACAATATCATCCCACAGTGATTTTTATATAGTCCTTTTTGTCACTATATAGACTTCAAAGACTTGATTATTTTGGTATTCCTCAGAACTTTGTTTTGTAGTATACTATTGGCAACATAGTGTTAGGTTCTATTATCAGGAAGTGGAAGAAACTCTGGAAGCACTCGGAGGACAAATGTATGCTACAGACAGAAAAAAAAATCTCCACAGGGTATTTTTTAATTACAGCAAAATTTTCATGGGACTAATAATCTGGTGGCAGGGAATGGTGGCTCATCTAATACAATAATTTATTGTGGCCAGCATGAACTATTGCTAATAGAGAGATTCAGTCATTATTGGGGCCTGTTTGTCAACATGTATTTCCCCTCTGATTACTCCTCTGATTAATATATGAGGTGATTCAGAAGGCTCCCAGATTTGGGTAGTGATCATAGCAAGAGAGGGTTCCACATAATTTTCAGAATATGGCACAAAATTTCTGTCAATTGGCTCATATGACAGAGCAGATCCAATAGTGCTAGGGGTGGTGTTCATCACAGATATGAAGGTAGTGGGGTCTATGGCAAGTCTCATTAAGAGATTTGCAGTCTACACATTTGGGTTTTGCAGTACACCAGCAAAGAATTCCTCACTGTTCAAAATGCAGCTGCTGTGGCTAGTGGAGCTTGAGCATCTGATTGTGGGGATTGAAGTGACTGCAGTCAGAGCTGCACCGCATGAACTATACATTATTGGACTCATTCAGTTATCATATTGGACAAATGCAGTTGCAGCCATAAGAAATTTTTTCTAGACAGATCCTGGGGGCCAATGGGTTCCCAGATAACCAAGGGAACTCTACTGCAACTTTTATCTCAGCATACGCATATGGATTAATGGTGGTTCCTACTAAAATATGATAGAAGAAGGAAATCATTGGCTTGGTTCACAGATGAGTCAGTCTAATATGTGTGTGCAAGTCCTATAGTTCTCATCAGTAGTGGTCCTAAAAGGTAGTAGACATTCTTTATAAGGCAGAACTTAGAGATTTGGTAGATCATCCATTAATATGATAAATAAGTGACTTGGTGTCACTATATACACCCTACTGGGCAATGAGAATCATTTAGTTAATGAGACAGAGTCAGAAGAAGAGTTTAGAAATTCAGAAACAAAGTAATCTTTAAAAGAGGCATGTGAGGCAATTTAGAGAAAATAGGCATAAAATTGGTAGATGCTTGTATTTCATGCCAATGGCCACTAAATGTCATCCACCACAGAGGAAGTACTGGTCAACTGCATGCATAAATGAAGTAGGCTGATTTGTCTTATGAGGATTAACCAGCCTATGTTCTCTACCATCCCAGTGCGTACACATTAAGCATAAATATGGTAGCCAAAGTGGCAGAAATGGAGGCTATTGATGGTTTTAATGGCGAGGGATGCATTTCATTAAGACTGCTGGCAAGTGGTAATGCTAGGCATTCACCAGTCAGCTGCTGAGAAGAAAGTAACAACTTGATATTGCACCATCTGTTGAGAAATGCTGCCAGTCATTTGATCTCAAGTGAATCACATTGTTCCCTTTTCATTCTGAATGTGGTAGCAGTTTTTCTTATAATTGGCACTCAATTCATATGTTTATCACCATATCATTTTGGGCTTCTTATGCTAGTGAAGAAGTAGACAAAAAAAAAAAGGAATTGCTACTTGGACTATTTTGATAATGTAATTGATTCTAATTATTAGGAGATAGTGTTGCTGAAATAAAACGAGACTAAGGTAAAGTAAATGTGGAAATTGAGCCCCACACTCGGACTTCTATTCTGGTAATAACTCTAAAGGAACAATTATAAAAACAGGTAGTCCAACATCCCAAACATGAGGATCCGAATTATCTCAATAATCAACCAATTTAAGCTAACTGAAGTGCTGGAAAAAGGGTAAGGGAACTCTAGGATGGATGACAGAGAAGGCAGATGACACACACTATTTTGCCGTGGGAGCAAGTACAACTGTGAGATTTATAGTTAACTAACCTCCTTTAATCTATGTATCCATCTACTATTTATCTATTAATCAAGAACTGCAAAGGTAAAGACCGTTTGACAGTATAGATTAAATGTGAGGAACAAATGAATCTAAGGATACAATGAATGGACTAAAGCATACATCTCCCCATCAATATAACATTACATCACACACCTGAGTCCAGCACAACTGTGGTGAGCATGTCTATGCTCCTTGCCAGCATCTCATGTAAAGAATGTACCATGACATCCCTCTGTCTGTTGCTTTGAGGCTTTCATTGAAACTATATGTCTTGGCCGGGCATGGTGGCTCAAGCCTGTAATCCCAGGACTTTGGGAGGACGAGGCGGGTGGATCACGAGGTCAAGAGATGCAGACCATCCTGGTCAACATGGTGAAACCCCGTCTCTACTAAAAATATAAAAAATTAGCTGTGCATGGTGGCGCGTGCCTGTAATCCCAGCTACTCGGGAGGCTGAGACAGGAGAATTGCCTGAACCCAGGAGGTGGAGGTTGTGGTGAGCCGAGATCATGCCATTGCACTCCAGCCTGGGTAACAAGAGCAAAACTCCGTCTCAAAAAAAAAAAAAAAAAGAAAGAAAGAAACTATATGTCTTAATTATCTATTGCAGTATAATAAATTACCCTATAACTTAGTGACTTTCAGCAGCAAACATTTATTTTTCTCTTAGTTTCTGTGAGTCAGGAATCGAATGAGCTTAGTGGCTTCAGACTCAGAAGTCCCTCATAAGCCTACAACTGAAATAAGCAGAGCTGCAGTCATCGCTTCCTGTCTCACTCACTCACCTGGCTGTGAATGGGATTCTGTTGTTGAATGGCAGGCTTCAGTTTTTCCCTGGCTGTTGGCCAGAGGACTCCATCAGGTGTTTGTTTTGTTTTGGTCACATTGGTCTCTCTATAAGGCAGCTCCCATCACAGTAGCTCACATTATTCCATCAGAGTGAGCAAACAAGACACCAAGAGAAGCGAGCAAAATGGAAGGCAGAGTGTATTTATAAGCTAATCTTGGAAGTAATATCTAGTCACATTTTTGGCATACTATTCATCAAAATTAAGTCACTAGGTTACTTTTCTTGTATTGCCTATAAAATAACTATCAAATATTTGTAACTTGAAAATACAGTAGTAGGATAGGGTTAAGATAGTATTTGGAAATAATATTGTAGTACTCAGGCACAAAGAAAAATCAGCATAAGCTGTATATATACACATTTACATAGAATTGAATGATCAGTCTCCAAATCTCACAATTGCTTGGTAAGTATAGCTAGGTTATAACATGAATAGGGAAGACTCTTAACCTTTTAATGATGGAATTAACTTTATCACTATTATATCTTAATTAACTTCTTGTATACTTAATATGATTCACACTTGTTATTTCACATTTTTTAAACTATCACTTGGTTATGTTATTAAACAGTAGTAATTCTAATAACTTAATAAGTATATTATTATTACCTTTGATTTTAAAATCAGTTTTAATTTCAGGCTTTGTGTCTGCAATAAATGTTGTTATTGCTTTTTAGCCTTATCAAAAACTATTATAAATATATCTTTTGAGGTTATATATCCTGATAAATAAATGTAACAATATTAGTGAATATGAGACGCATTATAGGTTTTAATTGTTTTCCTATTTCAGCATGCGTGCAAAATATACAGGTAACAATTTTATTGTCTGAGCCAAAAATGGGAACATCTAGTTCAATGTGTTGTCTCAAGAAAAGGCAAGGGAGAATATTATAATCTGTTTTGTACTGGAAAATCTGACAAATGTGCTTGCCCTGTGAGTATATACAATTCTCTGAAAAATACTTTTTGAGCATTTTTCTTGAGTTATTTTCTTATATTTACTATGTCATTTTCTTCCCACTAAAATTGCAGTAAATTTTACTAAACTCAGTGCATTCCTATGAATCAAAAAAGACAAAGAATCTAAATTTAAAAATCAATAGCTATCGTGCTTCCAAGTCATAACCATGCAGAACTTGTCCTGTTTGACAAGTGTTTGAATTTTAAACTGATGAATTGTGTTGCAAGAACATGAGCTCATAAAAATCATCCTTTTCCTGTTCCTGTCTCGCGCTACCATATAATCAACATTTCATTTTTTTCTCTATTATTTCAATGCTTTAGAGAAAAGAAGCCAAAGTGTTTGTGTTAATTTCCTTTTTTTCTTTTTAACTGTTCCAGCAGAGAAACTAAGGACATGACTCATAGAGCCAACAGCTCAAAAAAAAAAAAAAAAAAAAAAAAAAAAAAAATGAGAGACAGAGAGACTGGAACAAAAATAAATTATATTTGGTTTTTAAGAAATGTTGTAATTAGCAGCATAGGGAGCATCTGGGGACATATATTTTTCCTCTTACTGCCATTGATTGTTATCTCTCTGCTGCCATCTCTCTGCACTAGAGTCTGTCTGATATTACTATTGTCTGAATTCTGTACATAATTTCTCTCACACTGTGTTCATATGACCACCATTTTTGTTGTTGTTGTTGTTGTTGTTGTTTTGAGACAGAGTTTTGTTCCTGTTGCCCAGGCTGGAGTGAAGAGGCACAATCTCCACTCATTGCAACCTCTGCCTCCCAGGTTCAAGTGATTCTCCTGCCTCAATCTCTCAAGTATCTGGGATAACAGGCACCCACCACCACACCCAGCTACATTTTGTGTTTTTAGTAGAGCTAGGGTTTCACCATGTTGGCCAGGCTGGTCTCAAGCTGCTGACCTCAGGTGATCCACCCACCTCAGCCTCCCAGACCACCAATAAACATTGATGTTTCAAACACTAAGTGGCTTCTCTTTGTGTTTTTTGGGAGACATAGAATCCACCTGTGGCCCTTCACTGTTCACATTCTTTTTTTTTTTTTTTGAGACAGAGTTCCCTCTTGTTACCCAGGCTGGAGTGCAATGGCGTGATCTTGGCTCACTGCAACCTCCGCCTCATGGGTTCAGGCAATTCTCTTGCCTCAGCCTCCTGAGTAGCTGGGATTACAGGCACGCGCCACCACGCCCAGCTAATTTTTTGTATTTTTAGTAGAGACGGGGTTTCACCATGTTGGCCAGGATGGTCTCGATCTCTTGACCTCGTGATCCACCCGCCTCAGCCTCCCAAAGTGCTAGGATTACAGGCGTGAGCCACCGTGCCCGGCCCCACATTCTTAAACTTCTCATTTCCCTTCCTCCTGCATCTCTCTGTAACTGCAGATTGCCATCCTTTCTGTGAGGTTTTGGAAAGACTGACAATTGATAAAATGGCCTCCAAAGCTTGTAAGCTAAGCATGTTAATTGCCAAGTAGTTGGAAGTTTGCTAAATTTTGAGAGTGTGGGGTTGATCAAGAAAGAGACCGGACTGCAAGAGACAATAATTCACAACAAGCTTTATTGGGTGGAGCTTGAATAGGGGTCTATGAGAAGGGAAGTTCCTACCGGAAAAAGACATTTCAAAGACAGCAGCAGAAGGCCACTGCCAGAAGGGGAATGTGCAAGAGACCTAGTTGGGGAGGAGCGGAGGGGAAATTGGAGAGGGTGTTGATGTGCCTAGGTGACATAGCTCAGCAGTCAGGTAGGGAATACCTGGAACAGAGAGCCCCAAAGTGTAGTAGTGGTTTGGGCTTTTAAAACATATTATTTACAACTACAGGGTTTGTCTAACCTGTGGTTGGCAAATACTGGGTGTAACTTTTTGGAGTATGCAACATTGATACGCTATAAATGGCTAACAATTTGTTTATTATGGCTGTCTTTAAAGCAATTGTATATGTGTAAGAAGTTGAGTTTGGTGCTGGCAGTTTTTCGGTTAATATAATCTAAGCTACTGTGAAGAGGCAAACAGCATAGGGATCATTTTAGGTTCATATACAGGCATCATCTCTAGTCCATTCATATAACAGGATATTCCTGTTAAAATAAAATGTTCACTCTAGTATTATTTAGGGGTGGAAGGTGAAGATAATATTTGACATTTTCATTAATGCAAGAGACAAAAAAGGGGGTAGAGGGCAAAAACGAATTCTGACTGCTCTCATTATGCAATGAGTTTTTGTTTAGTTTTGTTTTGTTTTTGAGATGGAGTTTAGCTCTTGTTGTCCAGTCTAGAGCGCAACAAGATTGGGTTCTAGTAGAAACAGAATACTTAAATTGGGTCCCAGTAGAACCAGAATACTTAAATATGTGATACAAAATGACCATAAACTTGAGCTGCTGTTTGTGAAATGGATGTTTGTTTATTCATGAAGCCATAATGCATGCATGACCAGTAGCTATATATATATATATATATATATATATATATATATATATATATTTCCCATAATCCCCATGTGTTGTGAGTAAATATATATATATATATATATATATATATATATACTGGCCATGCATGCATTATGGCTAAAGCTGGTTGAGAAATCACAGGTTGCATCAGTAGGTGAATTCTCAGTGAATGTATTCTTGCTGCACTGGCAACTAAACCCTCATCTATGGCCACATGGGAATTCTTAATGTATAGGGAATGAACTAGAAAAAAGAATTCAAGACTAATATACTGATTTTTAAAATAGTATACTGATGTGACCTGAAACACCAGTGCTTCAGGGTGACCCTGATGGACAGTGGGTGATATGCTTTGGCTATGTCCCCACCCAAATCTCAACTTGAACTCTAGTTCCCATAATCCCCATGTGTTGTGAGAAGGACCCCATGGGAGGTGACTGAACTATGGGGGTGGTTACCCCATGCTGTTCTCTTGGTAGTGAGGGAGTTCTCATGATGGTTTTATGATGGCTTTTTCTCCACTCAGCTCTGCACTTCTCCTTGATGTGGCCATGTAAAGAAGGATATGTTTGCTTCTCCTTCCATCATGGTTGCAAGTTTCTTGAGGCCTCCCCAGCACAGCAGAACTGTGAGTCAATTAAAACTGTTTTCTTTGTAAATTACCCAGTTGTGGATATGCCTTTATTAGTAGTATGAGAATGGACTAACACAATGGGTAAGGAAAACTATTCTGACAAAAACCAATAATTTTACACAGGAACTGCTTTTCCTGGAAGGGGAGATGGACAGTAAAATGAATCTATATTGATAAAGAAGCAGGATTTAGCTGTTTGTCTGCATTAACAAGGAATTGAAAAAACAAAAAGAAGATAGAAAGATCATTGATGAAGCGACTAGAAAATAAGTGGATGGACATTTAGTAATAGACCCAGACTTAGATCACTTTTGTATATCATGAGGATGCTGTCTCTGCATCACATTTCAGTCATGTGACAGGATGATCTGCTTTTTTTCCCCAGGCACCTTAGTGTTTGCTCCATGAGCTTGTGAACCTACAGGCATAGCACTAGAAAAACTGGCTCTGAATGTGCTCCATAGTAGGGACTCCCCATCGTGAAGGCTGACGTAGTTGTGGCCACCAGTGAAAGCCAGTAAACCACCAGCAAAGATCTATGGCAGGTTCTTGATATGGCAAACTTTCTGTAATACACCAGATAACTGTTAGCATGTTGATTACCCTAGACACTGGTTACAAAAAGGATTAAGAATCTTCAGAAAGAAACACCATTTGTAGATCACTGAATGCTGTCATCATCATCTTTGCATTAAATATAAAATTGGTTCTGATAAATAATTTACTTTTCAGCCAAAGGAAGTAAAGCAATGGTCTGACACCTATATGTTTCATTGTTGTTTCCATGTACCACATCATCAAAAGCAGCTGACATTGAAGAATGATGGAATGGCCTGTCCTATTATTATTCTATTACAGTGTAGTGGAAATGGTATCTCTGTTATGACGCCATCTGACAGGCAATGCCCTGCAAGACTCTGCGATCTACCTATGGGATGAAAAACATGTTTTAAATTAGTGACCATGTGCAGAGTGTTGTTTCTCCCAGAGACGGAATACATAGACTGGAAAATATTTCACCTGATGAACCACTGACAAAATGTTTGCCTTCATCCCTGGACTATAGATGAACTGATGATTTGAGATCTATGCATCAAACAGAGACATGTTTCTACCAAGGAACACAGTAATGGTTTTATTGTACTAGAGACTAAGATGAAGAAGGCTTCTTGGGCTCCTCATATTACTGGATCAATAGGAAAGAAAGGCAGAGTAATTTCAGTCGTGAGAGAGAATAAGAATGATGCCACAAAATGGTATGAAGAAAAATACATCTTAGACACTGAATCCTTTCTGTTACCTCCTACTGACAAGTCCAGTGGTTAGAAATTAATGGAAAATACCAGAGTGGCAGAAAAATTGATGCAAGACATCATTGTAATAATTGCTACAGATAAGACCTAGGAATGCATGCTAAAACTCAGTGAATAAAAGTTTTTTAAAATGTTAAGATATTTACATACTTTTAAAAGCCGTTCTGCTAAATATTGATTAATTTCAAAAAGAAAATTGGTAATTTCACAGTAAAGAAACCTGGCAGACAACACCTCACCCATATGATCAAGGTTAGCATCTCTTCTAACAAGACATATCAATTGCATGTATCCTTTGATTTGACATACTAAGAAGAGCATATTACTTACCTGGTATTTTTATAAAAATGCATAATATCAATATAATAATGAGAAAATAATAGGCAGGATAAAATCAAAGAATCGTCTAAAATAGCCATGTTTATATTATGCAAAGCTATGTTACTGTTATTTTACTTTTATTTTTATGAGTATATAGTATGTATATATATTTATGAGCACATGAGATATTTTGATACAGTTATACAACACATAATAATTATGTCAGAATAAATGAGGTATTATTGCTTTTTAAGTGTAAATGTGAGAAGGAATATGCATTTCAAAATTGAGGAACAAAAGGTGTGTACTCTGTTGGTTCCTTTACTCTACACCCATTCTAGACACTTCTAATTTGTTTCCTTCTACTAAAGAGACTTTTTGTAAAAGCAAGCAATACGTTTATCGGATGATTGTTAAGCCTGGATGCAAATATACCCTTTTGACATTTGGATGTAGAAGGGAATAGCCAGAGATGACTTCTGGAAGTTTGAAACTTCTTGGAAGCATGATAATAGAAGTACTTATTCTCTCTGAGTTTCTCTGTGAACATCTACTCTCTAAATCCATGCCTGTCAAATAGTATATGGTGATAATACTGATGTTTTTCATTCTCACAATCTTGTGGTATTATGGGCTATTTTTTTCTGACTCTGCTGCCCTGGGCTGTGTAGCCCCTGGTTGTGTAAATGCATCATCAGAAAGCTTTATAAGAAAAATTAAGAGCACTTGATAATCCCATAGATTAATGCAAAAGGTTAAATGAAGAAGAAAATAATGCTAAGGTGGTGAAGAGATCTAACTAAATCAGTAAATAGTGTTAAAACCTTGTATTCCTGTAGCTCAGAAAGGGAGGACACAATGAAACCGAACAGCTGTTGTAGTGTTCTGAGTTTACCCAAAAATTAATAATTAGTTATGTATGTGAATAGTTTCAGAGCCAAATTATTCTGTTATGCTATAAATATTCAGTCTGTCCTAGATATTGACTATATTAAATCAATAGGACATATACACATATATCTCTATATATCCTATTTTATAAAAACATATAAATTTGGAGAAAGAATAAAATTTATTTATTTATTTATTTTTTGAGGTGGAGTTTCACTCCTGTTGCCCAGGCTGGAGTGCAATGGTTTCACTTTGGCTCACTGCAACCTCCGCCTCCTGGGTTCAAGCAGTTCTCCTGCCTCAGCTTCCCGAATAGCTAGGATTACTGGTGCCCACCACCACACGCAGCTAATTTTTTTTTTTATTTTTAGCAGAGATGGGGTTTCACCATGTTGGTCAGGCTGGTCTTGAACTCCTGACTTCAGGTGATCCACCTGACTTGGCCTCCCAAAGAGCTGAGATTACAGGAATGAGATTTATTTTAGGGGGTTAGCTCATAGGATTGTTGGCACTGTCAACTCCTAAATCTTCAAGGCAAGCCAACTGGCTATAAATTCAGATAAGAGCTAAAGGTAAAGTATTGAGTTACAATTCTCCAGAGCAAGCCAGGCAGACTGGAATCTCAGGGAGCAGTTCTGTGTTGCAGTGTTGAATCTGAATTTCTTTCTCCTCAGGAAACTGACTTCTTTGCTCTTAAGGCTTTCAAATGATTGGATGAGGCCCATCCACATTATGGAAGGTAATCTGCTTTACTCATGGTCTATAACTTAAATGTTAATCACATTTGGAAAACACCTTCATAGCAACATCCAGACTGGTATTTGATGAAACAACAAGGTACCACAGCCTATCCAAGTTAGCAAATATAATTAAGCATCACAATTGTCCATTAGGTGCCTAGTCCCACAGTACTGAGTAAGAAATATTGTACTAAATTACATTGGGATTCGAACTCTGTTCATTACACCTCATATGCTAAAATTGTTTAAGGCTAAAGTATAGATATTTATTTTTATCATTAGGAGAGAATTTATTTTAAAAGTGCCATCTTAAACTATAAGGATATCTGTCAGATATCACAACTAAACATGCCACAGGGGAAGCCATGTTGTGAAAATGCCCACTTAACCACTCAAACATCTCAAACACACCCTTTGCTGACCTTCTATAATCCCAATTTTTGAAGTTTTTTTTTTTTTTCTTATTTTAAACAAGAGAAAGTAGACGGATACATGTTTGTAAATGCTAACTGTTCATATGTTTTCAGCGCCTCAGCTCTCTCCCCAATTTGATGTGTCTGAGGTTCTTGGCCTCTCTTTGCCCCAAGAATGGGGAAGGGGCCCTGGTGGTGCAGTGAACTTACCATTCAAGTAAATATCGGATCCAAAGAGTTTAGCAGAAAGCTACTTATTAGGCAGAGAGAGAGAAAGAAAGAGAGAGAGCTCCCATGCTGCTGTGTGAGGGGAATCCAAGGGGATATCCCTACAGGGAGGGAGGGAAAGACAGCTCCCACATTGTTGTGGGAGGGAATCCCAGAGAGGGAAATCTGCACAGGAAAAGGGCAGGGGGATTTTAACCCTGGAGTTATTCCCGCCTCATTCATGTTCTGTTCAATTAGAGGAGTTATTTAGAACTTCCTCTGGAGTGACTGATCTTCGACTCTGAATCCAGATTGGTTGCTTGGGCCCACAACAGAGCCTCTCCTTCCAGGGTTTTTTGCTGGTTTTCCGAACAAAGCAGTTCACCTGGAATTTCTACTTAGCTCATGTGAGGGAAAGTTAGATAAAGAACTTTTTTTTTTTTTTTTTCCCCAGACGGAGTTTCCCTCTTGTTACCCAGGCTGGAGCGCAATGGTGCGATCTCGGCTCACCGAAACCTCTGCCTCCTGGGTTCAGGCAATTCTCCTGCCTCAGCCTCCTGAGTAGCTGGGATTACAGACACGCACCACCATGCCCAGCTAACTTTTTGTATGTTTAGTAGAGACGGGGTTTCACCATGTTGACCAGGATGGCCTCGATCTCTTGACCTCGAGATCTACCCGCCTCGGCCTCCCAAAGTGCTGGTATTACAGGCGTGAGCCACCGCGCCCGGCTGAAAAATAACTTTACATTTCTGGATGCGGGCGTGGATGGAGGTATGGCATTGGGAAATTCCTGCCTTTGAAACACAGGCAATTTTCCTAAACACGGTCCCTCACATATTCACATAGAGACTCATAGATATCTTATATCTCCAACTAGAATGTGTTAGTCTATCCTTGTGTTGCTATGTTAGGCTGGGTAATTTATGAAGAATAAAAGTTTAATTAACTCATGGTTCTGCAGGCTGTATAGGAGATGTGGTACCAGTGTTTTCTTCTGGTGAAGGCCTCAGGGAGCTTGTAAGCACAGGGGAGACATCACATGGCAGATACCATATGGCTAAAGGGAATAAGAGGGGGCATTCCGCAGTCTTCTGAACAATCAGATCTCGCATGAACAGAGTGAGAACTCTCTTATTACCGCAAGGTTGGTGCCAAGACATTCATGAGGAATCTGCCTCCATGACCCAAACACCTTTGATATAGTTTGGGTATTTATTTGTCGCTACCCAAATACCTCGTTGAATTATAATTCCCAGTGCTGCAGGTTGGTCTTGTGGGAGGTGTTTTGGTCCTGGGGCCACTCATGGCTTGATGCTGTATTCATAACGGTGGATTCTCATAAGATCTGGTCATTAAAAAATGTGTGTCACCTCTCCCGAAGCCTCCACCCCACTCTGTCTCTCTGGCTCCTGTTTTACCATGTGATGTGCCTGTACTCCTTTTTGCCTTCTGCCGTGATTGGAAGCTTCCTGAAGCCTTCCCAGAAGCAGGTGCCACTATGCTTCCTATACAGTCTGCAGAACCATGAGCCAATTAAACCTCTTTTCTTATAAATTACTGAGTCTCAGGTATTTGTCAATAGCGGTGCAAGAACAGACTAATCCAGCCAGATTTCACCTTTAACGCTGGGGAACACATATCAACATGAGATTTGGAGGGGACATCCAAACATATTATGGAGTCAGATCTGTATCCTACAATTTGGCTAGATAAAATAGAACTTAGATTTTTGTGTTTCAGCCACTGATGAAGATATGTTAGACTGTTGGAATGTTAAATACGAATACTAGCATACAAAACTTTATCAAGTAAAGCAATCAAAATGAAAATTCTTTTCTCAAGTTTATGTTAGGAAAGTCTTATATTAGACTTTACTGGCAGGCAGTCATCTACTTCTGGATTGAAACTATTTTGGAATACTATATGGTTTTTCATGTGATACCCTAGATGTTTCTTTCAGAAAAACAAACTCCCTTAAAAACAAACTCACTTAACCTTATAAAAATAAGCTAGGGCATGGTGACCCATCTTTACTGAGTAACTTCTTACATTGTGTGTTTAAGAAATAGGATAGCTCTTAAAACGTAATTGAGCTACTAAAATATAGAGAATTCCGAAGATATTTAATTATTTCTAATGTATCTGCTTTTATTAGATGAAGGAGTGAAGTTATGGTGCTTCCTGGCATCTTTCTGGGAAGTGATAAGGATGAATTGCGCGTGAAAGACTCATAAGTTTTTTTTTTTTTTTTGAGACAGAGTTTCGCTCTTGTTACCTAGGCTGGAGTGCAATGGTGCGATCTCAGCTCACCGCAACCTCCCCCTCCTGGGTTCAGGCAATTCTCCTACCTCAGCCTCCCGAGTAGCTGGGATTACAGGCACGCGCCACCATGTCCAGCAATTTTTTTGTATTTTTAGTAGAGACGGGGTTTCACCATGTTGACCAGGATGGTCTCCATCTCTTGACCTCGTGATTCACCCTCCTCAGCCTCCCAAAGTGCTGGGATTACAGGCATGGATCACCGCGCCTGGCCCGGAGTTTTATAATTTTTAATTTAGTGTCATATGTAGGATGACATCAAAAGGAAGTTTATGAGTGACTACTTAGCTGACTAAACTTGAGTAAAAGTGCATGAAAACAAGAGATAGTCATACCTTTGAATCTCTAGTTTTCTAGAATTATGATATGATATTCTAAAACAAACATAAAAAGTAATATAACAATCATTAACAATTTTGCTTCTTTCATAGGTGAGGAGTTATTATTTGATTTAAAACAACCTTTGTTTATAATGAGAGACAACAAAAAGGCACACATTAACTCATGTAAATTTAAAACATTTATAATGGCAAGATAGTCATATGAACAAAAGAGAAAAACATCATTTTTCATCAGTTCATATAGAAGAGTAGATTATATACTCCACAAGCAGTTTTCTTTTTATCTGAGAAAATATTGGTTAGCTATTGCTTCAGTAACGCTGTGTAGCAAAGGACCAAAAATTTGAGTCAGCCTGTGCAGCTCTTCTTACACCAGCTGGGATTATTTGCATGGGTAAGACGTGCCTGAGGCTCAGCTGATGGAGATTCATCATAGTTAGGCAGCTCTGCCTTGAGAAGCCGGTCTGACTGTTATTGGCTCCTCACTGTTATAGGCTTGGCTCAAGTGTGCTTCAAGTGTGTTCATTGGGTGTCAAAGGAGAAGGGAGTAAATGTTATTTTAATAATAATCTTATCTACTGTACTTTGTCCATTTTTTCCATAAATATTCACTTCTCTTTCATCTGCAAAATCAACTTACCCAATCTTATGAATACCAAAAGTCTCGGTCAGTTACAACATCAGCTTGAAATTCAGGATTCATGATCTACCAGTCTTCAGAAATTTAGATTTGAAATGAAGATCTATGATACAAGTTACCAATCTCTCCACCCACCACAGAATGTTGAAACAGGGAAAATATAATAAACACTTATTTCAGGGAATGAAAGACTGGGAGGCCGTAGTAGTCACTGTTTCATCGCAAGTCCAAAATTTCATTGAGGGAATGTCGTCAGATCTCTCTACCCTTGGTTTAAAAACCACATTTTGATCAATCTCCTTAGCAATTGACCCTAGTCTATTTTTCTCCATAGTGAATTGCTCCTCTTTCTCAAAGTTCCTACAGTTACCCAGCTTGGTAGAAAATACGTGACAATCTTCTAAATTATATTCCTATTTTGTTATCTGAAGGTTTTTCAGCCCGCTTCATGTTATGTAGGAATTTGGGGCCAGAGTCTTCTCTCTTAATCCCATTTTCTTTTATTTCAGGCTGGTAATGCTTTTGCTAATTATCTCCAAAATATTTAAATATTTCACATATTTGATTTTAGTTAGTGAAAAGGCCACACTATACATTTTTTGTTACACATTTCTAAATATATACTTCATTATGAGTATTTCATGTTCCTTGGATTTTGGTTGAACCATAGTCTTAATTTTAATTTTAATTTTTTTTAGATGGACTCTCTCTTTGTTGCTCAGGCTGAAGTGCAGTGGCATGGTCTTGGCTCACTGTAACTTGCACCTCCTGGGTTCAAGCTATTTCATACTTCAGCCTCCCGAGTAGCTGGGATTACAAGTGCATAACACCATACCTGGCTAATTTTTACATTTTTAGTGAGACAGTGTTTCACAATTTTGGCCAGTCTAGAACTCCTGACCTCAAGTGATTCATCCACCTTCACCTCCCAAAGTGCCAGGATTACAGGTATGAGCTACTGTGCCTGCCTCATAGTCTTAATATTGATGACTAGATCTTACCAGACAAGAGGATCTACCAACAGCCAGTTTAATCTCTATGAAGTCTTAAAAAAATCAGGATGACTTTTCCTAGTTTGGTCTGTGGCCACATGGTATATGTTAATACTCTTAATGATTCCTTAGGCTATTCTTAAGACTCTTGTCCTATGTGGAAAAATTGGTGTCATGAGTTGAACTGCATCCTCTAAGAAAGATATGTTGAAGTCCTAACCACCAGTACCTCCGAATGTGATTCTATTGGAAATAGTTCTCACAGAGATAATCAAGTTAAATGATATCATTAACACGGACCCTAATCTAATATGACCGATGCCCCATAAAAAGGAAAAATTTGGACACAGAGACAGATACGCACAGAGAGAAGACTGTGAAAAGAGACAGGAACACAGACCATCAGAAGATTTGAGTTATACTGCTGCAAGTCAACTGGAATGGAACTACCAGGAGTTAGAAGCAAGAGTGGATTCCTCCACAAACAAGATCCCAAAGGAGCACAATTTAAAATTTGATTTCAGGCTCCAAAACTGTGAAACAGTAAGTTTCTTTTGTTTTAAGTCACCTTGTTTGTGGCACTTTGTTATTGCAGTCTTAGAAAACTAATCTAATTGGTAATTTAAAAAGTATACATCTACTTTCTAATCCTCAAGGTCTGAGGTCTTCATATTTTCCCTAAATTTTCTTAGTCACACTGGCCCAGTACTTCTTCTGGGCTAATTTTTTTTTTTTTTTTTGACATTCAGTATATAATTTGTAATAAAGTTAATTCACAGCAGATTCCTATTATATATTCTTTAAAAACAGCACTGAAATGCATTTTCTATTTTATTTCTTTTTTTTAATTGCATTTTAGGTTTTGGGGTACATGTGCAGAACATGCAAGATAGTTGCATAGGTACACACGTGGCAGTGTGATTTGCTGTCTTCCTCCCCTTCACCCACATCTGGCATTTCTCCCCGTGCTATCCCTCCCCAGCTCCCCCTGCCGCTGTCCTTCCCCTATTCCCCCCAATAGACCCCAGTGTGTAGTGCTCCCCTCCCTGTGTCCATGTGTTCTCATTGTTCATCACCCGCCAATGAGTGAGAATATGCGGTATTTCATTTTCTGTTCTTGTGTCAGTTTGCTGAGAGTGATGTTCTCCCTATTCATCCATGTCCCTACAAAGAACACGAACTCATCGTTTTTGATTGCTGCATAATATTCCATGGTGTATATGCGCCACATTTTCCCAGTCCAATCTATCATTGATGGGCATTTGGGTTGGTTCCAGGTCTTTGCTATTGTAAACAGTGCTGCAATGAACATTCGTGTGCATGTGTCCTTATAGTAGAACAATAATTTTTATTTTCTTTTCTTTTTTGTTTTGAGACAGAGTCTCGCTCCATTGCCAGGCGCCAGGCTGGAGTGCAGTGGCGTGATCTTGGTTCACTGCAACCTCCACCTCCTGGTTTCAAGCAATTCTGCCTCAGCCTCTCAAGTAGCTGGGACTATAGGCGTGCACCACCATCCCCAGCTAATTTTTGTATTTTTAGTAGAGACCGGTTTTCACCATGTTGGCCAGGATGGTCTCGATCTTTTGACCTCGTGATCCGACTGCCTCAGCCTCCCAAAGTGCTGGGATTACAGGTGTGAGCCACTGTGCCTAGCCCCTAATTTTTCTTACAGTTCCTTACCAAATGCAGCTAAAAGCAACCGCTCAAATTTTCAACAGATTACCTCATGATTATTTTATTATAATGGCACAATTGTATTATATATAATTTGTGTCTTCCATGTTATCACAGGCATTCATTTGTCAAATGTTTTACCATATTTGGTATTGGTCATCATTTTCTCACCTCCTCTAGTTTTTCCTACCCATTTCCACACTATTATAGAATCTCCTTGCATACACCTGCCTGCCCCAAATCTACTGCACATATATGTTACCCCTCTGTTATTTTATTGCACCTAGCTACCACCATCATATTTCTGTGTAATAAACACTTATAACTCCCCTGTTGTATTTCCATAGGAGGTGAAGCCTTACTATTGCAGGCAGAGCTAAGCCTCACTTGGCTCTGTAGTCTCTTTTCCAGCTTGAAGTTTGGCCCCAGTTGACTCCTCACCACTAAAGGTGAGCTTCAGGTCTGTTGGACAACTGTCTATTCCCAGGTCCAGGCATTCAGTTTCTGCTACTTCGTCTGTGACCTCATCCCAACATCAGCTAAATTTGCTCCACTTCCAATGTTCCACTTTGTGAGTACAATCTCCTCACATTACTGCTCCCATCATTGTACCCTCCCGCTGTATAACTATTTCAACCTCACTAAATTCTATGTCTTCCAATGTTTTCAACCCTCTCCTGTTTTCATTGAATTCTGGTTTTAGCCTAGATTTCAAGATGGCTTTAACCACACTGCAGAACAGTTTCGTTGACTTTTGTCGTCTTGCCACCTGCTTTACCTCCTTATCAGAAAGCATTGTATTTATTCCTGTCATGGCTTTTTGTGCTGTGGAATATAAGCCACAATGATGGAAATTCTAGCATTTATGATCACACAAATAACTTGTTTTAACTGCTTGAACTCGGATCCCTCCAGAGTTTTAAAGAAACAAAAAATAAAATAAAATCCTGATATTTTTCATATTTGGACTTATAAAAAATCAACGAATTCATTTCCTGTATGCTCTATGAACATGAAATATAGTCCTTATTACAATATATATTCAGGAAAAATAAAGCTAATAAGCAAGTAAAGCTTTCTACTTCCAACAAATAACAAATGATGCCAATTAAATCTATCCATCTAAAGTTACTGCTAGATTTATATATAGTAAACAAAACATTATTTTAGTGATAACTATGATATTTTCATGATGAATCCCATCATTTTCTCTTGTAAATGCAGTCTTTCAAGCTTTAACTTTTATAATCTTTAATTTTTAATATGTGAGGTTTTATTTTAAAAACATGGATAATTGGCCTTGCACTGTGGCTCAAGACTGTAATCACAAAACTTTGGGAGGCTGAGATGGATGGATCACTTGAGGTCAGGGATTTGAGACCACCCTGGCCAACATGGTGAAACCCCATCTCTACTAAAAACACAAAAATTAGTCAGGCCTGATGGCGTGCACCTCTGATCCTAGCTATCAAGAGGCTGAGGCATGAGAATTGCTTGAATCTAGGATGCTGGGAGGCGGAGGTTTTAGTGAGCCAGGATCCCGCCACTGCACTTCAACAGAGCGGGACTGCATCTAAAAAAAGGACAATATAACATCAATAGAAAAAATGTGTATTTCTTATTTTATGAAGACATTCTGTCAATAAAGAGGGACATCTTCAAGAAGCACTAAGTTGTTCATAAAATTATAAAACTCATGATATCATTGTTATCTAGAGTAAAATATTTTTGCATTTAGTCCATACCTGACAAACTTGAATTGTCACTGTACAAAGGTTATTTTCAAAATGTATTACCATAAGCATTTAACTCTTTTGGATAAAACCAATGTTAAATGAGTGAAGGAGATTTATAGGTGAAATTTAAGTATCGTTTTTTTTTGGCAGAAAAAAATGTAAACATCATCAAAATAGCTTTAAAAAACTTATTGTTTTAATTAACGAAGAGAGATTATACCTATGTATAGTGTACAAGGTGATGCCTTGTTATATGTATACATAGCAGAATGGCTAAATCAAGCTAAGTAACATATGCACTACTTCACATATTATTTTTGTGGTGAGAACACTTAAACTCTACCCTTACAGCAATTTTCAAGTATACAATCTATTGGTATTAACTATAGTCACCATGTTGACTGTAGACCCAATAAATCTCTTGAACATATTCCTCTTAACTGTAATTTTGTACCCTTCATCTGAACCTCTGCAGTCCAGGCCTGTGCTCTCCAAACCTAGTGACCACCATTCTACTTTCTGTTTCTGTGAGTTCTTACTTTTTTGAGATTCCTCCTGTATGTCAGATAAGTGTCTTTTTTTGTGACTAGTTTATCTCATTTAATGTTATGTCTATTCCTCAAAGTCTAGTCTTTCCTCACTGAAGGCAAACAATATGTCTCCAAAAAGTGTGAGAATTTTGTGGAGCAAACAACTCTGAAAATATTTTCTAAGTATTACACTTGTCCCTTTCATTTCAATGGCATCCAAAGTATGAATTATAGTGTTTGATTGTCAAAATTTATCATCTGTGAAAACATATATTAATTATGGCTCTGATGGCATCTACTAGTAACACATCACATGTTGGTTGGAGAAAATCCTTAAGCCTCTTATTCTAGGAATGTTTCTATTGTTTTGCCAGATGAAATACCAGAAAATAACTTAGAAAACCTGTGAGGTTTTTATTCTTAAACAGACTTGGTTTGGTTCCCAGGAAATGATGTTTGCAATGAATAAAAGTAAGAAGAAATCAAAAAAGCATCATAATCAAATAAATATAATAAACTTTATTTTAAGATAGAATAAAGTTGGCTGGGCATGGTGGCTATTTCTGTAATCCCAGCATTTTGGGATGCCAAAGCAGACCGATTGCTTTTAGCTCAGGAGTTCAAGACCAGCCTGGGCAAGGTGGCAGAAACCCATCTCTACTAAAAATAAAAAAATCAACCAGTCATAGTGGCATACACCTGTCATTCCAGCTACTGAGGAGGCTGAGTCAGGAGAATTGATTGAACCAGGAGGCAGGGTTTGCAGGAAGCCAAGATTGCACCACTGCACTCTAGCCTGGCTGACAGAGCAAGACTTCATCTAAAAAAAAAAGAAAGAAAAGAAAGTAGATTGTAGGTTGTTGAAAATTAAAAGATCTGGTCTCTAATTAGTTCTGGATCTATCATTAACTACCTTGGTAGCTTCAGAAAGTATCCACCTATAAAATCAATAATTTAAAATATAAAGAAGTCTTTATGTCCTTAACATTTCATAATCATATTTTTTTTTAACTTGAAGAAATCTAGATTCACAAAGGTAAATCTGAAAATATGGATTTGCAAAAACAAAACTGATAATATGAAATTAAACCAGAAAAAGTAATTAAAATTTACTTATTTAAAGGAATATCTCATAAAGGGCACCTTTATATATTCTTTTTTGTTATCTAATGTTTGTTCTCTTAAAGCATGTCATTCTTCAGTAATAAAATAAAACTTTGTCATTTAGAAAATACGTGTACCTATAGCAGATATTTCAAACATTACGGTAATATGAAGGAAAAATGTAGAAATATATATATTTTTATTTTTATTATGTTTTTATTCAGGAAACGTCAAAGACACTGGCTTTTTTGTTCAGCATCATGCAAACTGCATGAAGCAAACCTCTCTAAAGCTACTCAATTTGATTTTTAAGAAACAAGATAGGTTTAATATAATAGCTGTTCAATAGGCCTGAGTAGTCAACCAGGGATCCTTTATATTCTTTTTTTTTAAAAAATTTTTATTGCATTATAGGTTTTGGGGTACATGTGCAGAACGTGCAAGATAGTTGCATAGGTACACACATAGCAGTGTGCTTTGCTGCCTTCCTCCCCTTCACCCACACTTGGTATTCATCCCCAGGCTATCCCCCCAGCCCTCCCCCCCGCTGTCCCTCACCCATTTCCCCCAACAGTCCCCAGTGTATAGTAGACCGCCTCTCTGTGTCCATGTGTTCTCATTCTTCTCACCCACCTATGAGTGAGTATATGCAGTGTTTCTTTTTCTGTTCTTGTGTCAGTTTGCTGAGAATGATGTTCTCCAGATTCATCCATGTCCCTACAAAGGACACAAACTCATCATTTTTGATTGCTGCATAATATTCCATGGTGTATATGTGCCACATTTTCCCAATCCAGTCTATCATTGATGGGCACTTGGATTGGTTCCAGGTCTTTGCTATTGTAAACAGTGCTGCAATGAACATTCGTGTGCATGTGTCCTTATAGCAGAACGATTTATAGTCCTTTGGATAGATACCCAGTAATGGGATTGCTGGGTCAAATGGAATCTCTATTTCCAGGTCCCTGAGGAATCGCCACACTGTCTTCCACAATGGTTGAACTAATTTACATTCCCACCAACAGTGTAAGAGTGTTCCTATTTCTCCACATCCTCTCCAGCATCTGCTGTCTCCAGATTTTTTAATGATCACCATTCTAACTGGTGTGAGATGATATCTCAATGTGGTCTTGATTTGCATCTCTCTAATGACCAATGACGACGAGCACTTTTTCATATGTTTGTTGGCCTCATGTATGTCTTCTTTTGTAAAGTTTCTGTTCATATCCCTTGCCCATTTTTGAATGGGCTTGTTTGTTTTTTTTCTGCAAATCCGTTTGAGTTCTTTGTAAATTCTGGATATCAGCCCTTTGTCAGATGGGTAAACTGCAAAGATTTTTTCCCATTCTGATGGTTGCCGATTCACTCTAGTGACTGTTTCTTTTGCCGTGCAGAAGCTGTGGAGTTTGATTAGGTCCCAATTGTCTATTTTGGCTTTTGTTGCCAATGCTTTTGGTGTTTTGTTCATGAAGTCCTTGCCTACTCCTATGTCCTGAACGGTTTTGCCTAGATTTTCTTCTAGGGTTTTTATGGTGTCAGGTCTTACGTTTAAGTCTTTAATCCATCTGGAGTTAATTTTAGTGTAAGGTGTCAGAAAGGGGTCCAGTTTCTGCTTTCTGCACATGGCTAGCCAGTTTTCCCAACACCATTTATTAAATAGGGAATCCTTTCCCCATTGCCTGTTTTTGTCTGGTTTATCAAAGATGATATGGTTGTAGATATGTTGTGTTGCCTCCGATGTTTCTGTTCTGTTCCATTGGTCTATATCTCTGTTTTGGTACCAGTACCATGCTGTTTTGATTACTGTAGCCTTGTAGTATAGTTTGAAGTCTGGTAGCATGATGCCTCCCGCTGTGTTCTTTTTGCTTAGAATTGACTTGGCTATGCGGGCTCTTTTTTGGTTCCATATGAAATTCATGGTGGTTTTTTCCAGGTCTATGAAGAAATTCAATGGTAGTTTGATGGGGATAGCATTGAATGTGTAAATTACTTTGGTCAGTATAGCCATTTTCACAATATTGATTCTTCCTAACCACGAACATGGAATGTTTCTCCATCTGTTTGTGTCCTCTCTTATTTCGTTGAGCAGGTGCTTGTAGTTTTCCTTAAAGAGGTCCCTTACATTCCTAGTGAGTTGTATTCCTAGGTATTTTATTTTCTTTGTAGCGATTATGAATGGCAGTTCGTTCTTAATTTGGTTCTCTTTAAGTCTGTTATTGGTGTATAGGAATGCTTGTGATTTTTGCACATTGATTTTATATCCTGAGACTTTGCTGAAGTTGCTTATCAGTTTCAGGAGCTTTTGGGCTGAGGTGATGGGGTCTTCTAAGTATACTATCATGTCGTCTACAAATAGAGACAATTTGGCTTCCACCTTTCCTATTTGAATACCCTTTATTTCTTTTTCTTGCCTGATTGCTCTGGCTAGAACTTCCAGTACTATGTTGAATAGAAGTGGAGAGAGAGGGCATCCTTGTCTAGTGCCGGATTTCAAAGGGAATGCTTCCAGTTTTTGCCCATTAAGTATGATATTGGCTGTTAGTTTGTCGTAAATAGCTTTTATTACTTTGAGATATGTTCCATCAATACCAAGTTTATTGAGGGTTTTTAGCATAAAGGGCTGTTGAATTTTGTCAAATGCCTTCTCTGCGTCAATTGAGATAATCATGTGGTTTTTGTTTTTGCTTCTGTTTATGTGGTGAATTACATTTATAGACTTGCGTATGTTGAACCAGCCTTGCATCCCCGGGATGAATCCTACTTGATCATGATGGATAAGTTTTTTAATGTGCTGTTGCAATCGATTTGCCAGTATTTTATTGAAGATTTTTGCATCTATGTTCATCATGGATATTGGCCTGAAGTTTTCTTTTCTTGTTGAGTCTCTGCCAGGTTTTGGTATCAGGATGATGTTGGTCTCATAAAATGATTTGGGAAGGGTTCCCTCTTTTTGGATTATTTGGAATAGTTTCAGAAGGAATGGTACCAGATCCTCTTTGTGTGTCTGGTAGAATTCAGCTGTGAACCCATCTGGACCCGGGCTTTTTTTGTGTGGTAGGCTCTTAATTGCTGCCTCAACTTCTGACCTTGTTATTGGTCTATTCATAGTTTCGGCTTCCTCCTGGTTTAGGCTTGGGAGGACACAGGCATCCCGGAATTTATCCATTTCTTCCTGATTTACTAGTTTGTGTGCATAGAGTTGTTTGTAGTATTCTCTGATGATGGTTTGAATTTCTGTGGAATCTGTGGTGATTTCCCCTTTATCGTTTTTTATTGCATCTATTTGGTTGTTCTCTCTTTTCTTTTTTATCAGTCGGGCTAGTGGTCTGTCTATTTTGTTGATCTTTTCAAAAAACCGGCTCTTAGATTTGTTGATTTTTTGAAGGGTTTTTCTTGTCTCTATCTCCTTCAGTTCTGCTCTGATCTTAGTTATTTCTTGTCTTCGGCTAGGTTTTGAGCTTTTTTGATTTTGCTCCTCTAGCTCTTTCAATTTTGACGATAGGGTGTCAATTTTGGATCTCTCCACTTTTCTCATGTGGGCACTTATTGCTATATATTTTCCTCTACAGACTGCTTTAAATGTGTCCCAGAGATTCTGGTACGTTGTGTCTTCATTCTCGTTGGTTTCAAAGAACTTCTTTATTTCTGCCTTCATTTCATTGTTTATCCAATCAACATTCAAGAGCCAGTTGTTCAGTTTCCATGAAGCTGTGTGGTTCTGAGTTATTTTCTGAATTCTGAGTTCCAACTTGATTGCACTATGGTCTGAGAGACTGTTTGTTATGATTTCAGTTGTTTTGCATTTGCTGAGGAGAGCTTTACTTCCAATTATGTGGTCAATTTTGGAGTAGGTGTGATGTGGTGCTGAGAAGAATGTATATTCTGTGGATTTGGGGTGGAGAGTTCTGTAAATGTCTATCAGGTTTGCTTGTTCCAGGTCTGAGTTCAAGTCCTGGATATCCTTGTTAATTTTCTGTCTGGTTGATCTGTCTGCTATTGACAGTGGAGTGTTAAAGTCTCCCACTATTATTGTGTGGGAGTCTAAGTCTCTTTGTAAGTCATTAAGAACTTGCCTTATATATCTGGGTGCTCCTACATTGGGTCCATATATATTTAGAATCGTTATCTCTTCTTGTTGTATCGATCCTTTTACCATTATGTAGTGACCTTCTTTGTCCCTTTTGATCTTTGTTACTTTAAAGTCTATTTTATCACAGATGAGAATTGCAACTCCTGCTTTTTTTTGCTCTCCATTTGCTTGGTAAATCTTCCTCCATCCTTTTATTTTGAGCCTTTGTGTATCTTTGTGTGTGAAGTGGGTTTCCTGGATACAGCACACTGATGGGTTTTGTTTTTTTATCCAATTTGCCAGTCTGTGTCTTTTGATTGGTGCATTTAGCCCATTTACATTCAGGGTTAATATTGTTATGTGTGAATTTGATACTGCCATTTTGATGCTATCTGGCTGTTTTGCCCATTGGTTCATGTACATTCTTCATTTTGTTGATGGTCTTTAGCATTTGGTATGCTTTTAGGATGGCTGGAACTGGTTGTTTCTTTCTATGTGTAGTGCCTCTTTCAGGAGCTCTTGTAAAGCAGGCCTAGTGGTGACAAAATCTCTGAGTACTTGCTTGTTCGTGAAGGATTTTATTTTCCCTTCACTTATGAAGCTCAGTTTGGCTGGATATGAAATTCTGGGTTGAAAGCTCTTTTCTTTAAGGATGTTGAATATTGGCCCCCACTCTCTTCTGGCTTGTAGAGTCTCTGCTGAGAGATCTGCTGTGAGTCTGATGGGCTTCCCTTTGTGGGTGACCCGACCTTTCTCTCTGGCTGCCCTTAGTATTTTCTCCTTCGTTTCAACCCTGGTGAATCTGACGATTATGTGCCTTGGGGTTGCTCTTTTTGCAGAGTATCTTTGTGATGTTCTCTGTATTTCCTGGAGTTCAGTATTGACCTGTCTTGCTAGGTTGGGGAAATTTTCCTGGATAATATCCTGAAGAGTGTTTTCCAGCTTAGATTCATTCTCTTGATCACATTCTGGTACACCTATCAAACGTAGGTTGGGTCTCTTCACATAGTCCCACATTTCTTGGAGATTTTGTTCATTCCTTTTTGTGCTTTTTTATTTAATCTTGGTTTCACGTTTTATTTCATTGAGTTGATCTTCAATTTCTGATATTCTTTCTTCTGCTTGGTCAATTCGGCTGTTGAAACTTGTGCATGCTTCACGAAGTTCTCGTGTTGTGTTTTTCAGCTCCTTCAATTCATTCATATTCCTCTCTAAGTTTTCCATTCTTGTTATCAATTCCTCGAATTTTTTTTCAAATCTTTTTTCAAGGTTCTTAGTTTCTTTGCACTGATTTAGAACATGTTCTTTTAGCTCAATGAAGTTTCTCATTATCCACTTTCTGAAGTCTGATTCCGTCATTTTGTCACACTCATTCTCCGTCCAGCTTGGTTCCCTTGCTGGTGAGGAGTTTTGGTCCTTTGTAGGAGGTGAGGTGTTCTGGTTTCGGGTGTTTTCCTCCTTTTTGCACTGGTTTCTTCCCATCTTTATGGTTTTATCCGCCTGTCGTCTTTGTAGTTGCTGATTTTTCAATTGGGTCTCTGTGTGGATGCTGAGATTGTTGATGATGAAGTATTTCTGTTACTTAGTTTTCCTTCTAGTGGTCTAGCCCCTCTGCTGTATGAGTGCTGAGGTCCACTCCAGGCCCCGTTTGTCTGGAGTATACCTGTGGCAGCTGTGGAACAGTGAGGGATGATACCAGTTTCTTCTTCTGCTGTCTTTGTTCCAGAATGATGCCCGCCAAATGTCAGTCTGATTAGTCCTGTTTTTGCGGTGACTCTTTGGATATACAGGGATCAGGGAGCTGCTTAAGGAGACGGTTTGTGCTTTATAGTAGCTCCAGTGCTGAGCTGTGAGCTCCGTTGTTCATTCAGGGTTGTTGGGAGGTTGTTTATGTCTGCTGTAATAGAACTCATAAAACACCACCCTTTTATTTCCCCCCCTTATATGCACTGTTTCAGGGAGTTGGGGCTTTCTTATGAGTATCTGTTGCACTGTTCTGCCCCACTAGGTGGCAGTCTATTCACTATTTGCCTGCCGGGGCTCTGACCCACTAGCGCGGTTCTGCCCTGTTGCTGCTGGGCTCCCTTCTGCTGTGGAGAGCTCCCGTCTCCTGGGAGTCTCTCTGTTATGGCAGGTTGCCTCGGCAACGGCAGGCTGCTTCGGCCCTGGGCGGTACTTCAATAGGGGCGGATTGTGTCAGCGGTGGTGGACGCCCCTCCCTCACCAGGCTGCACTGTCCTAGATGCCGGCAGCAAAACTCTCAGCCCCAAGCGCCTCCAGTTGCCGCCCTGCTTGTTCCTGTGAGGGTGGGACCCGCTGAGCCCAATTACCCAGCTCCCTGCCTCAGAGTCCGTCCTCTCTCTCTCTCCCTGCCTCTCCGCAAGCTTAAAGTTCGACTCTCTCACTGGCGCCCCAGGAGCCTGCTGATAGGGCACTGGGATCCGTGCGATCTCCCGTGCCACTGCCCACTTCACTGGCTCAGATCACGCTTCCCAGGAAACTCCCAGGAAACTCCTAGTCTGGCTCACTGTCCAAGTCCCGTTCAATCAGATGGACGCGCCAATCTGCCCTTCAAACTCTCAGATTGCCGGTTTAACAGGGCGCCCAGACCAGTGAGTTCCGTGCCGGGTCCTGCTGCGGCGCCAGCCGAAGCGGCCGTGCCAGAGGGCTGCGTTAGCCGGTTTTACTTTACTAGCGTCCTGTGGGACTTTCAACGCTCTGTGGGCTAGAAAAGTCCATCCGAGAATGTGGCTAGGACTCACCCTCTGCGCCGTCACTGAGAGCTGCAATCCTGAGTCGCTTCTACGACGCCATCTTGCCAGGCCTCGCTTTCTTTACGAGTATCTGTTGCACTGTCCTGCCCCACTAGGCGGCAGTCTATTCACTATTTGCCTGCCGGGGCTCTGACCTGCTAGCGCGGATCCGCCCTGTTGCTACTGGGCTCCCTTCTGCTGTGGAGCGCGGAGTCTCTCTGTTATGGCAGGTTGCCTCGGCAACAGCAGGCCGCGTCAGTCCTGGGCGGTACTTCAGTGGGGGTGGACTGCGTTAGCAATGGTGGACGCCCCTCCTTCACTGGGCTGCACCGTCCTAGATGCTGGCAGCAAAACTCTCAGCCCCAAGCATCTCCAGTCACTGCCCTGCTTGTCCCCATGAGCGTGGGACTCGCTGAGCCCGATCACCCAGCTCCCTGCCTCAGAGTCCGTCCTCTCTCTCTCTCTCTTCCTCTCCCCAAGCTGAAAGGTCGACTCTCTCACTGGCGCCCCAGTAGCCTGCCGATAGGGCACTGGGATCCATGCGATCTCCCATGCCGCTGCCCACTACCCCGGCTCAGATCACGCTTCCAAGGAAACTCCTGGTCTGGCTCATTGTCCAAGTCCCGTTCAATCAGATGAACATGCCAATCTGCCCTTCCAAATCTCAGATTGCCGGTTTAACAGGGCACCCAGACCAGTGAGTTCCGCGCCGGGTCCTGCTGCGGCGCCGGCCGAAGAGGCGGCGGGAGCCGGCTGCATTAGCTGGCTGCTAGCGTCCCGTGTCTCTCCCACACCTGGGACTTTCAACGCTCTGTGGGCATAAAAGGAACATCCGAGAATGCGGCTAGGACTCACCCTCTGTGCCTTCACTGAGAGCTGCAATCCTGAGTCGCCTCTACGACGCCATCTTGCCTCTCTCCCTCCCTTTATATTCTTGATAGATGAGTTTGTATGTGCTTCTAAGCTCTGGGCAGAGAAAGGAGACAACGTCACAGGAATACCAGTTATGAAAGATTAAAATTACAGTAGAATGCAAAATACAATTTTCATAAAATAAATTTGAACAATAAAGAAATCTGTGGCCTACACCCACTTGCCTCCCCAAAGGGAATTCTGTTCTTATAAGATGACATGCAGACCACCACATTCTGTTTTATGCAGGTAAACATTTTATACAGGTATACACAGAGCATACATGTGCTTAAACATATTTTTACATTTATAAGATCATTAATTACACGTGGTTCTAACACACACTTTAAAACCTTTTTAAAAAAATTTTGTGTAACATTCTGCTCTGCTGTTTATAACAATTCCATGCTATTCTATATCATGACCTATTATTTGAAGCCTCTCTTATTGATTAATATTTATATTGTTTCTACATGTTTATAGAAACAAAAAAGTGACAAAATTAAAAACAGAAACCCTGCATGTGTGTTTAACAAGAAGATACTTTTATAGGAAAGGTTTCTCAGTATTGTAATTAGTGTGAATGAACATTTTGAGTTTTAAGTTCAGGTGGTTAATGATTAATTTCCTTGTAGAGATAATTTAAATTTACTGCTTCACCAGCATTTTATCAAATTCCTAGTTTCTCTGTATTTTAAGAACTTTTGAAAAAGAGTGAGAAAAACAAAATTCTTATTGTTCATATTTGTTTTTTCAAGTAACATTGAACATTATATAAATAATGTTAATAAATATAATAAACATATATTAAAGGTATTTGTTATCTCATCCATGTCATTTGTAGATCTACATCTAATTTTCCTGTATATAATCATTGCTTCTTTTTTTGTTTTGGATTATGTATTCTGGATACCAATCTTCTGTTGGTTAGATGTAAATTTTTCTCCAAATCTTTCAGATATATTACATTTTATTAATAATATTTGTATTTATATAAAATGTTAATATCTAATATGTTTTATTTGCACAAAGAATGCAGTAAATGGAACTAATTAAATTACCTAATACCTCTGATATAACTTCTTTAAAATCTTTTTTTGTAAGACAAATTCTCTCTCATAGGTATCTTCGTAGTATGTTTATATCTTCGAGTTAATGGATTGACTATATTGAACATGTTGAGAAATCATAGCTCACTTACATGATTTCCATTTTTATGTATTTCTTTGTTTCCCAAAGTTAAGTTGTTATATCAAGGATTTAGTAGTTTTATGTATGTTTTTGTTTACTATAAATACTTAACTCCTTATTTTGTTCTTTTGCATTTTGATTCTATCTATGTACGGTCAGAGTATTAGTATTCTTTATTTTTCTTTCTGTCTTTTTGATATGGAGTCTTCCCCTGTCACCAGGAGCACAGTGGTGCCATCTCAGCTCACTCAACCTCCGCCTCCCGGATTCAACTGATTCTCTTGCCTCAGCCTCCCAAGTAGCTGGGACTACAGGTGAGCATCACCAAGCCCAGCTAATTTTGGTTTTTGTATTTTTAGCAGAGATGGAGTTTCACCATGTTGGCTAGGATGGTCTCAATCTTTTGATCTCGTGATTTTGGCACCTCAGCCTCCAAAGTGCTGGATTTACAGGTGTGAACCACCGCACCTGCCCTCTCTGTTAGTATTCTTATGTGCTTAAACTTTTTATGGCTCTCCCACTGATAACTACCCATGAGTGATGTCTTTATGTTTACATTCTCAAGACTTTACCATTTTCATTATATTCTGGAATCATTATCAAGACTCCTGAGCTTTGTTTATCAGTTGATTCCAAAGGTGAAAAAAACAAACTTTGTATATTTATTATACATCCATGTAGTATCTGTTTCTCTTGGGCCAAGTAATTAAGCATAAATTAACCTCTGTAATTCAAAGTCCAAGGTAATAGCATCAAGGTCAAAAGATTTTCTTATTCCTTGCATCAATCACATGATGTTATGTTGTATATTAGTTTGCTTTTAGTTTTATTTACTTAAGTTTACCTTAAATCCCTAAATTAATAATTTAAAAAAGTCTTTGCCTCAATTTTACTTTGTTCATTAATCTTCTATCTACTATACTGAGTACTTCCTTTATCTACTAATCTGCATCCATGGAATCTTGGTATGCTTCAGAACTCTGAAGCAGTGACCTCTCTTCACTACCTCCTTGTGTTCTCCAAGTATTTTTCTTGTTTTTCATTTTTTTTAAGTACATGATGTCATATTTTTAATAGAAAATATAAACAAAAAGCTTTCAGCTGTCCTTGTATGTCTGCAAATGTTTTCTTGTTTCCTGACACTCAGTTTGCAATTTGAATGAATACATTTCTGGAGTGGAAATTATTTTTTCTCATCCCTCTGAGGGCCTTCATTGTTATACTCAGAATTACTAATAGGAAATCCGGTGAAAGTGCAACTGCTGTTTTTTGAAATGAATTGATTTATATTTGTTTCTCTTTCATAAAAATTTAGAATTCACTTGTCTTTGGAATGCTATATTTCCCAAGGACAAGTTTAATGTAGTTAATTTATTGTGTTTATCACTGGATGAGTAATTTACATTTGGAATTCCATGTATGACTAACTGAATTTTTTTCTTAAAATTTCTCTAATAATTTTTTTCCTCTTCATTCTCACATATCTTGCTTTCTGGAACTAATTTTACATTCTGGTAACTATAGCTGAGATTTTTCATAACTATTAGCATTCATTTTGTAATTTTTATCTATTCCTACTTTAGTACTAAATTTTGTGAGTAGTCACAGACATTATCTCTATGGCAAGAAAAAAAATCCCTCTTTTCATTTAGTCTATTGTGCTAACCAACCCATCTATGAAGAGTTTTATTTTTATAATCAAATTTTCTCCCACTAAATGTACTAATTATGGCAGTATAACTAATGTTTATGGTAATGTAACTTGCTTGTTGCCACAATTAGTAACAAAAAAGGGTACCTTTATGATCTATCACACACACAGAAAAAAAAAAAACACGCTTCTGGTTTATCACAAGAAGAAATTGTCCACTGAAAACCAGTGGGTTCTGCATTTCAGAAAGACAGGAACTTTTCCCATTACATGGCTTAGTCATTATTTAGATTCTGGAGACTTTCAATGGGTCCTCTGTATGTGTATGACAAAGCAAAGGGAATCTGGAGGCCCTCAAAATAAGTTAGAGTCACAGGAGCACGGAAGAAGAAGTACAGTTTCCAATTAGGAAAAGTCTTTTTTAAAATTTCTTTTAACTTTTATTTAGATTCATGTACAGTTTTGTTATATAGGTAAACTCATGTCATGTGGGCTTGGTGTATCGATTACTTTGTCACCCAGGTACTCAACATAGTACTGAATAGGTACTACGGTGCCTATATTTTTTCTGATCCTCACCCTCCTCCTACTCTCCACCCTTGAGTAGGCCCTAGTATCTGTTGATCTCCTCTTTGTATTTTTGTGGTGTTATTATTTCGTTTCCACTTACAGGTGAGAATATGTGGTATTTGGTTTTCCGTTCCTGTATTAGTTTGCTAAGAATAATGGTATCCAGCTCCATCCCTGTTGTTACAAAGAATATGATTTCATTATTTTAATGGCTGCATACTATTTAATGATATATAGGTACCATTTAATTTTTATGCAATCTACCATTGATGGGCATTTAGATTGGTTCCATACTTTCGCTGTTGTGAAAAGTGCTGCATTGAGCATACATGTGTATGTATCTTTATGACAGAATGATTTATATTTCTTTGGTTATACACCCAATAATGGGATTGTTGGGTCAAATGGTAATTTTGTTTTTAGTTCTTTGAGGGATTGTCACACTGGTTTCCACAAGCCTGAACTAATATATTCAATATACTCCCACCAACAATCTATTAGTTTTCCTTTTTCTCTGCAACCTCGCCAATGTCTGTTATTTTATTTATTTTTTGTAATAGCTCTTCTGACTAGTGTCAGATAGTATCTCATTGTGGTTCTTATTTGCATCATTTCGGACACTGAGGATTTTTCATATGCTTATTGGCCACACATATGTCTTATTTTTTTAATTATACTTTGAGTTCTGGAATACATGTGTAGAACATGCAGGTTTGTTACATAAGTATACACATGCCATGGTGGTTTGATGCACCCATCAACCTGCCATCTATGTTAGATATTTCTCAGAATACTATCCCTCCCCTAACCCCCCACCCACCAACAGTCCCTGGTGTATGATGTTCCCCTCCCTGTGACTGTGTTATTGTTATTGTTCAATTTCCACTTATGAGTGAGAACATGTAGTATTTGGTTTTCTATTCCTGTGTTACTTTGCTGATAATGATGATTTCCAGCTTCATCCATGTCCCTGCAAAAGACATGAACTCATTCTTTTTTTATGGCTGCATAGTATTCCATGGTGTAAATATGCCACATTTTCTTTATCCAGTCTATCATTGATGGGCATTTAGGTTGGTTCCAAGTCTTTGCTATTGTGAACAGTGCTGCAATAAACATACATGTGCATTTGTCTTTATAGTACAATGATTTGTAATCCTGTGGGTATACACTCAGTAATGGGATTGCTAGTTCAAGTGGTATTGGTATTTCTGGTTCTAGATCCTTAAAGAATCACCACACTGTCTTCCATAATGGTTGAACTGATTTAAACTCCCACCTACAGTATAAAAGCGTTCTTATTTCTCCACATCCTCTCCAGCATCTGTTGTTTCCTTACTTTTTAGTGATCACCATTCTAACTAGCATAAGATAGTTTTGTGGTTTAGATTTGCATTTCTCTTAATGACCAGTGATGATGAGCTTTTTTTCATACGTTTGTTGGCTGCATAAATGTCTTCTTTTAAGAAGTGTCTGTTCATATCCTTTGCCCACTTTTGGATGGGGTTGTTTGTTTTTGCTTGTAAATTTATTTAAGTTTCCAATAGCTTTTAGATATTACACCTGTTTTGAATGCATAATTTGTAAGTATTTTTCCTATTCTACAGGTTATCTGTTTACTCTATTGATAGTATCTTTCACTGTACAGAAGCTCTTTAGTTTAATTAGTTCTCTCATGTCAAGTTTTGCTTTTGCTGCAATTGCTTTTGGTGTCTTCATCATGAAATCTTTCTATGTCTAAAATGCTATTTCCTATGTTTCTTCCAGGGTTCTAATAGTTTTAAGTTTTACATTTAAGACTTTAACCCATTTTGAGTTGATTATTATATGTTGTATAAGGACGAGTCCAATTTCAATCTTCTGCATATGGCTAGCCTGTTATACCAGAACTATTTATTGAATAGGGAGCACATTCCCCATTGCTTATTTTTGTCAGCTATGTTGATGATCAGAGAACTATAGCTGTGCAGCATTATTTCTGGGCTCTTTTTTCTGTTCCATTGGTCTATGTGTCTGTTTTTGATTGGTACATGCTATTTTGGTTACCCTAGCTATAGTATAGCTTGAAGTCAGGTATTGCATTACCTCCAGCTTAGTTCTTTTTACTTAGTGTTGTCTTGTTTATTTGGGCTCATTTTTAGTTTCATGTGAATTTTAAAATACTTTTTTTCTAGTTCTTTGAAGAATGTTATTGGTAGTTTGATAGGAATAGCATGGAATCTATAAATTGATCTGGGTAGTATTGTCACAGGATTCTTGGGATGTTGCTTTTCCAGCCAGAAATGTCGGTGACCTGTGGTGCATTTGCCTGAGTTTTGCTCAGGCCTGCTGGACTTGTCTGCCTACATGGCCTGGCAAGTTGTGTTTGGCTCACACTACTGAACTGGATCCCATGCCTGCCAAGGGTGAGCCAGCAGCAAAGCATTGAGGGATGTGTGAGTAAGCATGGGGTCCAGCCACTGTGCACAGCCATGCGCCCTGGCTGCAGGGGAGCAGGCAGTTCCAAGCACGGACATGGGTGCCAGTGCCCTGTGAAGCTGTAGCTGACACAGGTGCACTGAAAGCAGCTTCCACAGAGGACAACAGGGAATGTGCTGGAAGCCTGGAATGCCTGGAAGCTTGAAGATGCCAGGAACCATGGATCTCCAAAGAGTGTGTCACTGCCTTGGCTCCTAGGTCTGGGCCACAGCGCTTCTCTCCTCTCTTCTCTCCTTCTTGTTAACCACAATGTGGTGAGCAAGGGGCATGTTTCAGCTTTGTTTGCATTACAGGGGTGCCTTTGGGGGATTCTCAAGCTCTTGTCCTGTGCCCAGAAAAAAATGAGGTATGTGGACAACTAGAGGGTGAGCAAAGCAAAGAGGTGCTTTATTTATTGCTTTATTCAGTGACAGAACAGCTCAGAGGAGACCCACAGTGAGTAGATCCTCTCTGCAGGCAGGTCATGTGAACGAGTGTGCAGAGCTCAGCAGAGAGGAGACCTGCAGTGGGTAACTCCTCTCTGCAGGCAGGTTGTCCCATTGTCTGCTCAGCTTCTCAGCAGAAAGTAAACCCAGAGTGGGTAGCTCCTCTCTGCAGGGAGGTCCTCCTGTAATCTGCCTGAATCTGGCTAAGTCCTGTATGGTTATTATGGGCCTCAGAGGGGAGGAAGTGCATGCTGATTGGTCCACGGACAGCCATGAGTGGACCCAGAAAACGCTGAGTGAGTTCTCACTCTTGTCTGCAGAACTGGCAGTCTGGCCCCAGGCCTCAAACTATCTCTGGCCTGAAGGTGGGATTTTGCTGGGATCTACCACTTTCCATCTAGGAGCCTGTCTGCATCCTGCTGCCATTAACCGGCCGCACACGGTGCCAGCAGTGCTAGGCTGTTCATACTGAGGGGTGTCCGGAGGCCAGTGCTAAGCAACCGTTATCCCTCCCTCAACTTCCCACGGCCTCCCTACCATGCTCATCAGTGCCCAGAATCCAGAGCTGGCCAAGGCGGCAGGGGGCTGGTGAGTCAGCACTGCCTTGAGTGCATGCACACCTTGCTGGGTTGTGACTGCACCAAGGCTTGACCACAACTTTGCTCCAGAATCTGAGCTAGCAACAGGAGCAAGGCGGGGCCGGGTAGTGGGTGCAGTCACTTCCAGACCTGTTGGGGTGTGGCGGGGGGTTCCCAGGCCTCCAAGAGTGCAGAGATGCCCAGGTCCTCAGCAGCAACTGGGCAGCTGCAGCTGTGCTCAGGAGGGCAAGGCTCTTGCCCCCTCCCCGCAACTGGGAAAGAGGTGGGGCTTCTGCCTGTTTCTGGCTCCTGCATACCCTTGGAGCACACAGCCCAAGCTACCTTTCCCCCAGTGCAGCTGGTGTCATGGTAGCAGCTACTGCAGACAGGCCACCACTGTCATCAGTATGGCTATTTTAACAATATCAATTCTTTCTATCCATGAGCATGGGAGGGTTTTCCATTTGTTTGTGTCATCATTGTTTCTCTCTTTCCCTCTTTTTTTTTTTTTTTTTTTTCTGAGACAGAATCTCACTCTGTCACCCAGGCTGAATGCAGTCACATAATATCAGCTCTCTGCAACCTCTGCCTCCTGTGTTCAAGTGATTCTCCTACCTCCTTTCAAGTAGCTGGGATTACAGGCACCTGCTACCACACCAGGTTAATTTTTCTATTTTTAGTAGAGACAGCATTTCTCCCTGTTGGCCAGACTGGTCTCTAACTCCTGACCTCAGGTGATCTGCCCACCTCAGCCTCCCTAAATGCTGGGATTACAGGCGTGAGCCACTGTGCCCAGCCATCATTATCCATTTATTTGAGCAGTGTTTTGTAATTCTCATTGTAGAGATCTTTCACCTCACTGGTTAGCTGTATTTCTAAATATTTTATTCTTTTTTCATGGCATTTGTAACTGGGATTGTGTTCCTGATTTGGCTGTCAGCTTGAATGTTGTTGGTGCATATGAATGCTACTGATTTTTATATATCAGCTTTGTATCCTGAAATTTTTGAAGTTGTTTATAGCTCAAGAAGTTTAGGGGCAGAAACTATGAGGTTTTCTAGATATAGAATAATGTTATCTGCAAATAGGGATAGCTTGGCTTCCTCTCTTCCTATTTGGATGCCTATTATAAATAAATTCTCTCTCTTACCTGATTGCTCTGGTCAGGACTTCTAATACTATGTTGAATAGAAGTTGTGAGAGAGGGCATCCTTATCTTGTACTGCTTCAAGGAAAAAACTAGTATGCGCTGCTCTCATGAAGGGAAGAAAAAGTGATAAATAAGTAAAACATCTTCTACTGGAACATTCAAGTGGGCAGGAGGAGGCTTCTGTGTCACATTAGAGAATTTGACGTTTTTCTTGGAGATACCAGCTTTTGAAGCATGTTAAGATTTTTAGCCAGCATCATCAGTCGTATAATTTAGAAAGATTACTCTGATCTGCTCTGTAAATAATAGATTTTACTTGAATGAAGAGAACTCAGGAGAATATTGTCAACCAAGTGTTTTGGACCATAAGCATGAATATGGATAAGAAGAGATGTGAGAATATTGAAAAGATTATATTAAGGCAACAACAGGGTCTGGTGATGATTGGGGGTTAGTGTCGAGAGACAATGAAGAGCCAAATAATGCAGACAAGTTTCTAATTTTCCCAAAGGGCTGAATTGTGTAAGTATTGACTAAAGTAAGGGACTTTGCAAGAGAAATATTATAAGAGGAAGAATTTGCATGTATTGGAGGATACATGGAGATGCTCATAACTATGTTGGTTTGTCGTTTTGCAGCTCACGAGGAACATAGGGTGGAAAAAGACACTTAAAAGGTGTTACTTTATTGATCCTATAATTATAAAGAATAAACGCAAGCCAAAGGGAACATTTTTTCTTTTTAATCAGAATAAAATTAATTCTGATTATTTATTGAATATACTTATGAATATTTTATCAATAATATACTTATTGATATTTGAGTTCTGGATTACTTCAGTTAATTTAAGATAAAAACTACTATAGTTAAATTATTATTTTTGGAACACTATAAGGAAAGATAATTATTCTAAATGTTCTGTATTAAGATTTTTGTTTCATTCACTTAAAGGAGTTGTCAAAATGAGTAACAAATCAAGTGAACCAATTTCACAGGATGTTGATTAATGAAACACACTGCCTGATTATTCACTTTAAATGGGCAATACTGCCCCATTAACTGGAGTAGATCATGAGAAATGATCCCAGTTTCTTGGATAGTGGGATTGACTATGTCTACTCAAGGGGAAAAAAAGGTAAATCTTATTGTTACCTGGAAAGTGTTGAGTGGGACCAAAGGTAGTTTGATATTCTTTAAGAAATATTTCTATCATGCTGTAGTGAGGAGACAAAATGCCCTTTTCCCCTCTAAAGAATCAGATTATTTCATTTTTGAATGTTGATAGAAAAATTTAGGCAAATTTTCACTATATAGCTCTGTTAATAATATTCCTTTAAGACAATAAAAGTTCTAGCCAATAGAAAAAATGTCTACTGTTGCAACTTACAGCGATTTAAATTATGTCCAGTTGTATTTGGTTCATGGTGTTGTATCTTTCTAAAGTTATTTCAGGATAGATCTTAGGAAATGATGATTTGGGGTACATATTTTAGTTTCCCAAATTGTTTTTAACATATTGTGTCCTTACACACATTTCCTAATAAATTTTCTAGAAATGAGTAATGGTAAATTTTTTTTCTCACTGTTATATTCATTTACAAACGTACCATTTCCACTTCTTAACCCTGAAGTGGACAGCATTTCTCTTTGTGGTCCTCTTGTCTTTTTTTAAGTAAACACAGATATTACCCATTCCTTGTGGTTTTCCTTGCCTCAGACATGCATTTGTGGTTTATATAACTCCTTTGGCCCTAGTTCATTTCATTAGTTATTTTTTGAAGTTTGATTTCATTGAATCAACAAGGGATTTTAAACTATTTGATGGCATGGCTCATGCTGACAATGAATTCAGAAAAGGGAGAATGTCATGGATAAGAATATTAAAAAAGCTTTTACAGATAAGTCTGTATTTAAACTGTATCTTGGGAGATTCATTTAGGTAGAGAGGAGGAAAGATGTTAATATGCATGTTGGAACTAATGCACATAAATAGTGATGAAGTTCTACGGATGTCACTGCTTTTTAAACAGTGTATGAGCAGATGTAGGTTTAAACTGAAGTGATGTTATTGGCAATAAAACTAAAAATATTTAATATTTAAATTAGAGGCAGAATCTGTAAAAGAAATTCCTAAATGTAGAGAGATTTGAGGCAATCTACATCAATGTTATAGTTAAATTCTAAGAGTCTATATTACAGGATTTTCCCAACACTTTGAATAGCAGAGTTATTGCCAAAATGAAGCACAGATTAAATGAATAAAATTTAAAGGAGACTGACAAATTAAAATATCTGTTTATTAATCTAATGGTAGATCATTAGATCTAAGCAATATAGACTTTTCTGGTGGTTTGGGGTATTTCTACCCAGAAAAAGAGTCAACAGCTTTATATTACTTTTAATAGTATTTGTGACTTAAACGGTGTGCTTCTTCACTGAAAGATAGAAATTCAATTTTGAATTAGCTTTAATGCACAAACATAATAGATCATAATAGAGCATACACACACACACACACACACACACACACACACACACGAGATCTATCTATCTATATATCTACAGGAGATCTATTGTACAACATGGTGACTATAGTTAATAAAAATGTATCCCTGAAAATTACTGAATAGATTTTAAAGGTTCTTACCACAAAAATAAATATGTGAGGCAGTACATACTTTATTTAATTAGTTTGATCTAGCCATTTCACAATGTGTGTGAAATATATATCTATATATAATATATGTACATATATATTTAAGCTTCACAGCTTTTTGTTAGGACAATGTGTTTCAGGCTCCTTATACCCATTTCCTTTCTCATAAATAAAAGCAGTTATTTCTCTAAGGAATCAGTTATCTCTCAAAATTGGAATTTTTGCTCTATTAATAGGAGTGCTATTGCTATGGGTATTCCATTTTTTTCTAGGCTTCTATAGTGGTGAAAAGTACTCTTTTTGTTACTATTAAGATTTGATTTATGATAAATTCTTAATATCGTATCCCCTTAAACAAACACATATTTATTATCTTACAATTCTGGGATTCAGAAGTTCTAAAACCAAGATATAGGCAGGGCTGCATCCCTTAATCTTTTATTTGACCTTTCTAATTCTATAATCTGCCTGCATTTGTTGGTTCTTCTTCTTTTCTTTTTTCTTTTTTCTTTTCTTTTCTTTTTTTTTTGAGAAGGAGTTTCGCTCTGGTTACTCAGGCTGGAGTGCAATGGCGCGATCTCGGCTCACCGCAACCTCTGCTTCCTGGGTTCAAGCAATTCTCCCGCCTCAGCCTCCTAAATAGCTGGGATTACAGGCATGTGCCACCATGCCCAGCTAATTTTTAATTTTTTTTTTTTTTTTTTTTTTTTTTTTTTGTATTTTTAGTAGAGACAGGGTTTCACCATATTGACCAGGATGGTCTCGATCTCTTGACCTCGTGATCCACCCGCCTTGGCCTCCCGAAGTGCTGGGATTACAGGGGTTCTTCTTCGTTTCTAAAGAAAGTCTTTTAACATTTCTTTCAAGGCAGGTCTACTGACAACAAATTCCCTTAATTTCTGTCTGAGAAAATATTTCGCCTTCACATTTGAAGGATGATTTTCTAAGACACAACATTTTACATTATTTTCTTTTCTTCTCTCTCACAAAATTTTACCTGTTTTACTCCGTATCTTTTTGCTTGCCTGGTTTCTGAGGAGAAACCAGGTTTAATTCTTGTCTTTGCTCCTCTACAGGTAAGATGCTTTCCTTCTGTTGCTAATAGGTTTATAAATATTATTTATCATACACCAAAACCGAAATACAAATAGTTTCTAGAGAAATCCTTTATTTTCAATGTTTTCTAAAATTTTCTTGAAAGTTCTATTGAATGTTTCTACACACTCAAATATAAGCATTATGAGTTAAAACAGGAGTTTTAGCACAGAAAAGACAGAAAATATTGCAGAAAAAAAGGTTCGAGAGAAAAGACTGATTTTGCGGTCAGTAATAAAATACAACTAGAAAGATTAAAACAGAATCCTTAAAAAAAAAAAAAAAAAGTTAAAATCTAGAGAGTTGTAGAGAAGGAATTGGATGAAAGTCCAGAAGCTGCAGTGAGAAGGAAGAAACCTACAGTACCCGAAGATCTAGCATTACCGGAAGTCTGAGGACAAAGGTCACCCACCACTTGAGAGGCCTATCAGGTGTGTCCTCGGAGAAAGTCAATTTTAAGTTGGAGCGAAAGTAAAAAGAACTAGCCAGAGTCTGAGGAAAGAAAGGATTTTTCCTATAACAGTCCTTGAGTTTTAGAGCCAAGTATAGGGCTTTGAAACTGAGAAAAGTGTGACAGATCAAGTTAGAATGAGAAGTGCCCTCAACAGTATGGAGATTAGAATGTGGAAGATGAGGAGAGATCCTAGCCTGGACTCTGCTGTGAACAAGATAAACAGGAGTTAAGAGTTTAGTCATATTAGTCTCAAGATTGATGGTGATGGTAAAGAATTGGAGGGGGGATGAAAAGTGTGTATACATTGATAGGAGCAATTCTAGGATGTTTTGAAAAGAGTAACTGAAAAGATATCTTGCAGAAAAAACTTGTCAGGGCTGTCTAGCTAGTAAATGGTAAAGTGGGGCTAATCCTAGCTCTTCCTTTTCTGGATGTTATTTATAGCCCCCAAAACTTAATTTGAATTAGTTGCAGGTTGAGCTGTTTCCCTTTCAATTAAATGAAAGAATAAATCCTTATAAAGCAAAAATACATTACATGCTCTTCACATGGCTGATTAGCTCAAAAGCATTTGACCCACTTCCATGCATTATAAGCAGGTAACAGTTTATATTTGCACATTTAATGTATAAATTATAATCTAATTATAAAATTAAATATTATTTAAATTTAAGTTGATTACTAAGGAAACTGGTTATCTCCTAGATGTTAATTAACTGAAAGTACTCATTCAATGATAGATGAAACGCCTATACAAATACCTTGAACTGCAGATTTTACTTATCTGAGAATCTTTTACCAGTAGCGGAGAATGATACAATTTATGATTTACTTGTCCTCTAAGACTTTAACAATCAATGTATAAGTTATGCATCTATAAAATTAGGATGTATTTACTGTTTTAATATTTTATTGCCTATTTTACAGCAATTACATTGTTTTTTAGATAAAACTACTCATATAAATTATATTTATAAAATGTATATATTGTTTAAATATCAAAGTCATACCTGTTTATGGTAGGCAGAATTCTAAATTGGTCCTCAATATTTGTGCCTGCTAATTATAAACACTGAATAGTCTTCCCACTGCTTTGTATGTGGGCCCAAACTGTGGAAATAATGAGTGACCACTCCTAGGATTTGGTTACGTTAGAGAGCAGTTGATTCACAGAGAAAGTGAGAGAGATTATTATTGGTGGTCATAGATTATTATGTGAAACTTGAAAAGAGATTAGAAGTATGAGAAGAATTTGACAAGAGGTAAAATCTCTGTTATCGACTTTGAAGATGAAGAGGGTGATGTGGGAATGAATGAGACTCACATCTGCAGCTTTATAGCTCTTAGCAGACAGCTGACAAAGAAGAAGAACCTCAGTCTCAGAAGCACAGGGAAGTAAATTCTCAACAACCATATGAGCTAGGAAGAGGATCTTGAGCTTTAGATGAGAAAACTTCCTGTCCTAACACCAAGACTTTGACCTTATGAGGTGCTGAGAAAAGATTCTGGTCATTCCATGTCCAGATTTCTGTCTTCCAGAATGTTGAGCTAATGTATGGGTATTGTTTACATTTCTAAGTGGGTGGCAATTTGTTATTTAGTAATATAAACAAATACCCCTTTTTAAAAAAACAAAGATTAAACATAAGATTTTTTTCTATCCAAATTTATTTTAGGTTCAGTGGGCACACATACAGGTTTGTTACTGGGTAAATTGTGTGTTGTTTGGATTTGGTGTACAGATTATTTTGTTACCCAAGTAATGAGCACAATACCTGATAGGTACTTTTTCAGTACTCACTCTCCACCCTCAAGTAGGTCCTGGTGTCTATTTTTCCTTTCTTTATGGATTAAACTTAGGATTTAATTTAAAGGGGAAACATTCATTTGAGCCATTCATCCCTGAAGAAGGTAATCGAGTGAAAAAAGAGCAATCTATAATTCATGTTGCTTATTGTGTCAACTCACACTAGCTTCACAAACCTTGGTATTGATTTGTCATTCCAAATGACAGTTTTCATTAGCCATCATGCTCATAAGAATCACGCCATAGAAAGTGGAGGAGTGGATAAACGGAGAGTAAAACATAATCTATTTGTAAAGAACTGTTTTTCTTTACAAATTTTACAAATTTTTAATTTTACAAATTTTTGTCAAGCATTTAGTTATGTTGACGTTTATAGTGCTAGGGGAATAGTATTGAATATAATATGCAACATGGTATAGTAGTGAATATGATATGCGATATCCATACTCTCATAAAACTTACATTCTAGGAGTGAGAAGACAGTCAGAAAACAAGGAAACAAATAAATTGAAGGTTAAAACTTCAGGAAATGACAAGTTATTTATGGATAATAAGCAGAGTAATGTGATAGTGATGGACGGAGATATTAAGATTGTATGTGCAGAAAAAAGTCTCTCTAAGCATTAACATGTAATAGGAAATTTGAAATGACACAAATATCAATCATGAAAGAAATGCATGGAAAAATGTTTTCAGAAAATCATATCATGGATAAGGACTCAAAGGCAGAAATAAGCTTAATAGTTTCTTAACAAGAAAATTGAACACTGGGACTACAGTGTAGATGATAATATACTGTAAGAGTTGAGTTCAGGAGAATTTTAAACCAGGTTATAAACGGCCTTGAACCCTAAAGGAACAAGAGTTTGAAGTGCAATGGGAAAAACAAACAAGGATCTAGACAAGGAAGTGGCATAATATGACATGTTTTGAAGAAATCACCTACCAGACTCCTCATAAATCCAGGAGTTACTTCATAGCATTTCAATACATTGTTTCAAGTTTTGCTACAACTTTTTTTTTTTTTTTGAGATGGAGTCTTGCTCTGTCGCCATGCTGGAGTGCAATGGCTCAATCTCGGCTCACTGCAACCTCCGCCTCCTGGGTTCGAGCGATTCTTCCGCCTCAGCCTCCCGAGTAGCTGGGACTACAGGCGCTTGCCACCACACCTGGCTAATTTTTGTATTTTTAGTAGAGACGGGGTTTCATCATGGCAAGGATGGTCTCGATCTCTTGACCTCGTGATCCGCCCGCCTACGCCTCCCAAAGTGCCGGGATTACAGGCGTGAGCCACCACGCCCGGCCGCTACAACTTTTTAGAAGATTTTTTTTCCTGTTTTATGTTTTATTCTTTGTTTTTCTTTTTAGACACACTTTTATACCTGTGTTGCTGTTTCTTCGCCTGATATGTCTCAAATATAAGGCTTGAAAGCATGCAAATAGAATCTTAGGATCTATTTGTAAAGTTCTGAGAACATATAAAATGTTCTATCCATGTAACTTTTTAAAAATTGTATTAATTATTATTATTATTTTATTATTATTATTATTTTTTTTTACAGAGTCTTGCTCTGTATCCCAGGCAGGAGTGAGTGGTAGAATCTCAGTTCAATGCAAACTCTACCTCCCAGGTTCAAGTGATTCTCCTACCTCAGTGTCCTGAGTAGCTGGAATCACAGGCACCTATCACAATGCTGGCTAATATTTGTATTTTTAGTATAGATGGTGTTTTGTCATCTTAGCCACGCTGGTCTCATACTCCCAACCTCAGATCATCAACCCGCCTCAGCCTCCCAAGTGCTGGGATTATAATCATGAGCAACCACACTTTTGATTAAGACCTAAATTATGTGTGTTACACTGGTTGTCAGAATATTGAAAGATAATATGATTATCTTTAATTTATAGTATTTAATAAAATACTGGTATTTAACAAAACTTTTGTATAGTATGGGAAGTGTTTGGAATATTTTTGGTCCTATTAATAGAAATAATAAAGAAGTAATATGTTTGCAAGAAAGTAAAAATATTGAATTCAATACATTTTTAAATTAAAAAGAAGTTAGTGTATGCTGTTATGCTATTATTTTTCTCAATGAGTTACTTCTTTTAATTGCTAATATTATACAATGTCAAATATATTGCTTATAATGAGAACACACAACATTACCATGACAGTGCAAAAAAAGTATGAATGCACTGGTGTATTGGGGGAGCAATTACTGGGTGGGAGAAGGGTCGAAATTGGAACTTTACATGAAGTTAAATCCTATGTTGGTTGTCTAATGAATCTCAAGCCATTGCCGTACCTGCTTCTTGAAACTGTCCATTTGAGTACATCACAATTATACATTCATTATTTTGGATTAAATGGCTTATGTATTGTGTCTTTTCTTATTTTTGAATGTTTTTAATGGTATGCTAGTCTGATAGAGCTTCACCTAGGTATCATTAATTTTAAAATTATACATACCACATTTAATAACCATTATATACAGTTCTGTTGTTCTATTAAAAAGACAGTATATATAATATACTAGTGTATTCTTGACACCAAATAAGACTACCCAGATTGAGCTGTTTACCTCAGCACATACTAGATCCATTGAGTTGATAAAGTTATATGGCTTCATTATGATGGTTTTCAACTTTATGAAATAGACGTAATAAGAGTACTACTTCGTAGAGTTAGAGAAAATAATTTTGGATGGATGCAGAAATGGATAGATACATAGACACATAGATAATGCTTAATATGTACCTGGCAAAAGCTGAACATTTAATAAAAGTTTGTGACTATTAATGCTATTGTTAGACTGTCAATCTTCACTAGTTGCTATTAAGGCAATCATTCTTACCAGTACATTACAGCTGCAGAAGTCAAAGTGCATAAAGAAAACAAAAACAAATCTTTCTGTCAGTTCATTGACAAGTTGAAATTTTATAAATATGACCCATTTTTAATCACTAATAAGTATCAACTAAAATCACATCATAAGAATTAAAGTAAGACATTTCAGGTAAACAAAAGCTTAGATTCTCTCTTTAGGCTATATTTGGCTTTATCCCTCCAAACTTATAGGGATTCAACATTTTTTTTTAAAATCTTGATTTATGCCTTAGAGAACAAAGTATAAGCAAAGGGTAATTCATTGACCTGACAAAACTACAGCAAAAAAGAAAAAGTCAGTGGGATTTGGTGATCGTTTATCACTCATGGTGACTGGGTTTATCTCTGGGCCAAAATCAATAATGTTGAGAAAATAATAAAATAAAAACATAGATGGAAGAATGCACTGAATATCTACTAGTTAATATATCTATCCACTTTTCTTTACTTCTTTTTTTAATCAAGCATGTTATCCTTAATGAAGCCCTAATGTCTTTATATATGAATAATGCAGTTTACATTTGAATGATGACAGAAATAAAATGAAAGTCAATTTCCCATCATTAAGTCAATTTCCCATCAATCACCCATATATCTAGTCATATTTATATTAGTAAGTTAAATTTGACAAGATTTTAAAAAATTTTCACTGCTATTTAATCTCAGAATTAGAGCTCTGTTCATAAAATAATAGGTCAATTGGATCTTAATAAAAATGTTCATTAGTCTTTTTTCTGATGATAGTTATTCAAAATATTAAAAATACACGCTGTTACTGTGCATTTATTGTGTATTCATGGAGCTTTGACTAAGATTATTCTGCTTTTTTTCCATAAGATAAAGTTCTCACATTCTCTTAATTTTTTTTAAACGTGTATATATACTATATAAAAAAGAGAGCATCAACAGTTATTTACCAACCTTAATGTGCTGGGTAATTTTTGGATGACATAAAATATGTTATTATTTCAGTTACCTCACAGTTTTGGAGATGGTGACACCTAGGATTGTGCCTGAAAGAATTATCTTAAGTAACTTACTACTTTCAGTGTTTATATAGGTAAACAGGTAATGATAATTATAATACATTGATTCCTTCATAAGTGCCACATACTGGTATCAATTGTATACAAACCGTTATGAAGATGACATTAACATTTTCTTTAAATTTGCAATTGAGAAAATTGATGAACCAGGCTCAAATTCTTATCTGACCTATTTTGAAACCACTCTGGAGTGTACATTCCAAGCGTTAGATAGGCAGCCAAAAAAAGTGCTGCTTAACCTCTAAATTTAAATATATAAAAAAAGAAACAAGAATAAAATTTTAAAAGAGAATGTGAGCAACTACACCAAAAATCTGAATAAACATTTCTCCAAAGAAGGTAAACAATAGCTAATAACTACATATAAGACTCTTAGCATGCATTCTTCAACATGGATGAACCTTGGCAATGTCATGCTAAGTAGAAGAATCTGGGCATAAATAAGCACACATTATATGATTCAATTCATATGAAATGTCTAGAACATGGAAATCTATAGAGACAGTGATTGAATAGGTTTGTGGTATATGGAGACGTGATGAGGAGTTACTCCAAGCAGTTTGGGTTTCTTTTTGGAGATGATGAAAATTAATTGATTGTAGTGATGGTCACACGAGTCAATAAATGCACTAAAAATCACTGAATTTTATTATTTAAATGGGTGAAATATATATTATGTGACTTATTTCTCAATAAAGCTTTTACAAAAAATGAAGAATGAAAGGAAAAAGAAGAAACAGCTCTTAGTAACCTAGTAGAAGCAGCACAGTTGAACATGGGCACCAAGTGTTGCAGAATGTATTGTTTTCTCAAGAAGATATATTAAGTCCAGATAAGGTTGTCTTCACAACTTATTTGGAAATAGGATCTTGCAAATGTATCTAAGGCAATAGGAGGAAATCCTCTACAACCAGCTGAAACAGATGGAGGAAGTCAAAACTTGGTTTATGAATGAATAAGCCCAAGAAGTACATGCAAGCTTAAAATGGATGGTAATTAACATTACAGCCCCCTTCAGAGATGACTCTGAAAATTAGTGGGAAACAGTCTTTCAAGGGGGTGTAGCTGTGAACAGTCTACCTAGTCTTCCTCTTGGTTTAGAAGGATGTGTCCAAGTGTGAGAATACAGATAGCTTGCTTGGCAGTGACTAACGGCTAAATCTTTACTCAGGAGTCTGGTAAGGAAGGGATTGGAATATTGGAAGTAAGGAGGTCTCTATTAGGGATCTCCAGAGGGACATAATCAATAGGAGAAGGTGTGTGTGTGTGTGTGTGTGTGTGTGTGTGTGTGTGTGTGTGTACATAATTGCAAAAGTGAAGTCTGATAATAGGCCATCTGCAAGAAGGGGAATGAGAAAAGTCAGTAGAAAGATAGGAAACACAACAAGCTGAATGAATGTCCATCTTCTTACGCTTGCTTTGTTCTAGCTGTGCATGTTGACAGCTGATTGGTTGGTGGCCACACACACTGAGAGTGGGTCCTCCTCTCCCAGTCTACTGACTCACACACATCAATCTTCTCTGGAGGCACATCCAGAAACAATAGTTCATAAGCCATCTAGGCATCCCTCTGCTGAGTGACCTCTGGTTGAGAAATCTCTGATGATCTTGTTAAAGATCATCAAGTTAACACTTAATATTAACCATCACAAGGTCTAAGGTACTCATGTCAATAGACATATGGGAATGGAAAGAAAGTAAGATGTTTCATGTATTAGTGCCCAACAGAAAGAATTCATCACAGAAGAGGCAAGTAGATAGCTAAATAGAAAAAATGATGGGGCCAGTGGAGTTCATTCACCCTTCATCATTGACTTCCTTTAAACTGGCATGGTGAGCAGATGGATGTGATATCCATTGTGGCAGAGAAAGATGCCCAACTAAATGGACTTCCATTTACCCAACAGAAGACTGATTAAGCCATTGTTAGCTCTTAATGCCCAACTCCTCATTAGCATTGAGGCCCTGGTCCAGTACTATTCCTCAAGAAGGATAATTCACTTGCAAGCAAGTTGATAAAATTGACTACTTCCATCCACCAGGATTTTATTTTTAGGTGCAAGTTGGTTTACCCTTTCTGCCCGAAGGCCCTCAATCATCATCACTCTCCATGGGCTTACCAAATGCCTGATCTCTGGGTATGGATTTCCACACCACAAAATACCGAGCAAGGAAAATACTTTACATCAAATAAAGTGGTAGTAAACATATGGCCACAATATTTACTGGTCATATTATTGTACTATACCATCTAGAGGCAAATAACTTCATTGAAACTAATAGCCCTTTAAATGTGTAGAGGAAACACAACTCAGAAGAAACAGGATAAACCAATGAGGTTGCCTTTTAGGGTGTAGTATATGTATTGAGTAAGGCAACTCTATATTGTGCTATGTCATAGCACAATATTATGAATCTGGGAACCACAGGATTCAACATGAATAGTTCCACTTCTCATACTTCCATTGATCCAATGAAGAAAATTGTATTTCTTGTACACAAAACTCTAGAATGCACAGGGTTTCGAAGTTCTGGTCTCTAAAGAGGATGCATTTTTACGAGGGAAGAAAACTAAGGGTACTATGGAATATGAGACAGAGATGCTTCCATAGTCTAACAGGATTTCTTATGCATACAAAGCCAAAAAGAATACTACATTAATAGAAGTATTTGCCCCTAATCAGCAGGAGGCAGGAAGAAGGTACATAGAACTCAGGTGATTTAAGTACGCACCTGCTAGTATTTTTCCACCACTGTAATTGTGAAAAAAGGACAGGTAGCAACTCAAGATTGAGAAGGGTATCATTATCAATGATTCAGATAATTCAGGAATAAAGGTATAGATCACAAAACAGGTAAGACAAAGACTTACTGAAGAGAGCATGAGGCAAATGCAAAATCAATAGGGATATTTAAAATAGAAAAACAAGAGTATTGGTTATGGACTGATGATCAAGTGTAGGAACAGAGGTTGAAGTTCATCCTATCACCTCCTTCACCTGAGTTTCCCATTGGGAGAAAAGACCCAGAGGAACCATGGAAAATTTGCTCCCCAAATCAATAACAAATTTATATTTGCACAGCACAAATGGTGATCTATGGTAGTTATAAGAATGCATGTCATAGATTTCCAACAACAGGGAACGTAATTTATCAACAGCTTCAGTTTCTGTATTCTGAAATCTATGTTCACTCTTTCATGTATTTTCTCTTCAGCTGCTCCTAGCAGATGGCTGGTTATAGCTTGTGTCCTAGGGCAGGTGCATTCCTTGAAGGCTTAGGTTTCATCTGCTGAGTGACCTCTGGTTGAGAAATCTCTGATGATCTTGTTAAAATTTCCATAGACAGTATGAATATCTAACTGTCCTCCACACACCCACCTCCTTCCCTCTACTCTTCACTCAGGGTCAGACTTGCCTGGAGAGATGCCTACTCTTCAAGCCTTATCCTCTTTCCTACCCATTTCTTTCACATGTCATCTCATAATACAAAGTCATGAATATTAATCAAGTCTTAACATCGGCTAACCAGAACACCTGAATTAAGACAGTAATTATTATTAGCAGGTGTTAAGTGCATGCTAGATTACCCTTCTTTTATTTAAAATAAAAAACACTGACTTAAGAACAAGAAATGTATGTCTGCAAATTTTACTTTTATGTATTTTAAACTGTTTTCCATGTTCTTATCAAATTATTGATACCATTGTCAACTACAGGTTTCTAAAATTCTTTTTTTTTTTTTTTTTTTTTTGAGACGGAGTTTTGTTCTTATTACCCAGGCTGGAGTGCAATAGCGCAATTTCAGCTCACTGCAACCTCCGCCTCCTGGGTTCAGGCAATTCTCCTGCCTCAGCCTCCTGAGTAGCTGGGATCACAGGCACGGGCCACCATGACCAGCTAACTTTTTGTATTTTTAGTAGAGACGGGGTTTCACCATGTTGACCAGGATGGTCTCGATTTCTTGACCTCGTGATCCACCCACCTCGGCCTCCCAAAGTGCTGGGATTACAGGCTTGAGCCACTGCGCCCGGCCCTCTAAAATTCTTATAGTTTATGACACAGCAGGTGACAGGGCTGCAATTTCTCTATGCTTACGTATCTCAATGAACATACACTCTTCTAACCACACACACATTCTCTATATTTATAGTCATGTTACTGTGAGATATTACTTTCTAATATTTATTTCATATATATATTGTTTATATTTCAGGGTAATTTGGCCTCATATAACTCAACTTTAGAGAATTCTCTGTAAAATATTATTTCTTTTTTAAATCTTTGATAGAAATCATCAGTGATGCCATCTGAGTCTAAACTTTCCTTTTTAAAAAAGTTTTTAACCTCAAATTTAATTTACTTAATAGGTACATGGACATTTGAGTAGTCTATTTCTTTTTTTTTTTAATTTTATTTATTTATTTTTTAATTTTTATTGCATTATAGATTTGGGGGTACATGTGCAGAACGAGCAAGATAGTTGCATAGGTACACACATGGCAGTGTGCTTTGCTGCTTTCCTCCCCTTCACCCACACTTGGTATTCATCCCCAGGCTATCCCCCCCAGCCCCCCCTGCTGTCCCTCCCCCATTCCCCCCAACAGTCCCCAGTGTATAGTAGACCGCCTCTCTGTGTCCACGTGTTCTCATTTTTCTCACCCACCTATGAGTGAGTATATGCGGTATTTCTTTTTCTGTTCTTGTGTCAGTTTGCTGAGAATGATGTTCTCCAGATTCATCCATGTCCCTACAAAGGACACAAACTCATCATTTTTGATTGCTGCATAATATTCCATGGTGTATATGTGCCACATTTTCCCAGTCCAGTCTATCATTGTTGGACATTTGGGATGGTTCCAGGTCTTTGCTATTGTAAACAGTGCTGCAATGAACATTCGTGTGCATGTGTCCTTATAGTAGAACGATTTATAGTCCTTTGGATAGATACCCAGTAATGGGATTGCTGGGTCAAATGGAATTTCTATTTCTAGGTCCTTGAGGAATCGCCACACTGTCTTCCACAATGGTTGAACTAATTTACACTCCCACCAACAGTGTAAGAGTGTTCCTATTTCTCCACATCCTCTCCAGCATCTGCTGTCTCCAGATTTTTTAATGATCACCATTCTAACTGGTGTGAGATGGTATCTCAATGTGGTTTTGATTTGCATCTCTCTAATGACCAATGACGATGAGCACTTTTTCATATGTTTGCTGGCCTCATGTATGTCTGCTTTCGTAAAGTTTCTGTTCATATCCTTTGCCCATTTTTGAATGGGCTTGTTTGTTTTTTTCCTGTAAATCTGTTTGAGTTATTTGTAAATTCTGGATATCAGCCCTTTGTCAGATGCATAAACTGCAAAGATTTTTTCCCATTCTGATGGTTGCCGATTCACTCTAGTGACTGTTTGTTTTGCCGTGCAGAAGCTGTGGAGTTTGATTAGGTCCCATTTGTCTATTTTGGCTTTTGTTGCCAATGCTTTTGGTGTTTTGTTCATGAAGTCCTTGCCTACTCCTATGTCCTGAACGGTTTTGCCTAGATTTTCTTCTAGGGTTTTTATGGTGTCAGGTCTTACGTTTAAGTCTTTAATCCATCTGGAGTTAATTTTAGTGTAAGGTGTCAGGAAGGGGTCCAGTTTCTGCTTTCTGCACATGGCTAGCCAGTTTTCCCAACACCATTTATTAAATAGGGAATTCTTTCCCCATTGCCTGTTTTTGTCTGGTTTATCAAAGATAATATGGTTGTAGATGTGTTGTGTTGCCTCCGATGCCTCTGTTCTGTTCCATTGGTCTATATCTCTGTTTTGGTACCAGTACCATGCTGTTTTGATTACTGTAGCCTTGTAGTATAGTTTGAAGTCTGGTAGCGTGATGCCTCCTGCTGTGTTCTTTTTGCTTAGAATTGACTTGGCTATGCGGGCTCTTTTTTGGTTCCATATGAAATTCATGGTGGTTTTTTCCAGTTCTGTGAAGAAATTCAATGGTAGTTTGATGGGGATAGCATTGATTGTGTAAATTACTTTGGGCAGTATAGCCATTTTCATGATATTGATTCTTCCTAACCACGAACATGGAATGTTTCTCCATCTGTTTGTGTCATCTCTTATTTCATTGAGCAGTTGTTTGTAGTTTTCCTTAAAGAGGTCCCTTACATTCCTAGTGAGTTGTATTCCTAGGTATTTTATTTTCTTTGTAGCAATTGTGAATGGCAGTTCATTCTTGATTTGGTTCTCTTTAAGTCTGTTATTGGTGTATAGGAATGCTTGTGATTTTTGAACATTGATTTTATATCCTGAGACTTTGCTGAAGTTGCTTATCAGTTGCAGGAGCTTTTGGTCTGAGGTGATGGGGTCTTCTAGGTATACTATCATGTCATCTGCAAATAGAGACAATTTGGCTTCCACCTTTCCTATTTGAATACCCTTTATTTCTTTTTCTTGCCTGATTGCTCTGGCTAGAACTTCCAGTACTATGTTGAATAGAAGTGGTGAGAGAGGGTATCCTTGTCTAGTGCCAGATTTTAAAGGGAATGCTTCCAGTTTTTGCCCATTAAGTATGATATTGGCTGTTGGTTTGTCATAAATAGCTTTTATTACTTTGAGATATGTTCCATCAATACCAAGTTTATTGAGAGTTTTTAGCATAAAGGGCTGCTGAATTTTGTCAAATGCCTTCTCTGCATCAATTGAGATAATCATGTGGTTTTTGTTTTTGCTTCTGTTTATGTGGTGAATTACATTTATAGACTTGCGTATGTTGAACCAGCCTTGCATCCCCGGGATGAATCCTACTTGATCATGATGGATAAGTTTTTTAATGTGCTGTTGCAATCGGTTTGCCAGTATTTTATTGAAGATTTTTGCATCTATGTTCATCATGGATATTGGCCTGAAGTTTTCTTTTCTTGTTGAGTCTCTGCCAGGTTTTGGTATCAGGATGATGTTGGTCTCATAAAATGATTTGGGAAGGGTTCCCTCTTTTTGGATTATTTGGAATAGTTTCAGAAGGAATGGTACCAGATCCTCTTTGTGTGTCTGGTAGAATTCGGCTGTGAACCCATCTGGACCTGGGCTTTTTTTGTGTGGTAGGCTCTTAATTGCTGCCTCAACTTCAGACCTTGTTATTGGTCTATTCATAGTTTCGGCTTCCTCCTGGTTTAGGCTTGGGAGGACACAGGCATCCAGGAATTTATCCATTTCTTCCTGATTTACTGGTTTACGTGCATAGAGTTGTTTGTAGTATTCTCTGATGATGGTTTGAATTTCTGTGGAATCTGTGGTGATTTCCCCTTTATCGTTTTTTATTGCATCTATTTGGTTGTTCTCTCTCTTCTTTTTTATCAGTCTGGCTAGTGGTCTGTCTATTTTGTTGATCTTTTCGAAAAACCAGCTCTTAGATTTATTGATTTTTTGAAGGGTTTTTCTTGTCTCTATCTCCTTCAGTTCTGCTCTGATCTTAGTTATTTCTTGTCTTCGGCTAGGTTTTGAGCTTTTTTGATCTTGCTCCTCTAGCTCTTTCAATTTTGATGATAGGGTGTCAATTTTGGATCTCTCCACTCTTCTCATGTGGGCACTTATTGCTATATATTTTCCTCTACAGACTGCTTTAAATGTGTCCCAGAGATTCTGGTACGTTGTGTCTTCATTCTCGTTGGTTTCAAAGAACTTCTTTATTTCTGCCTTCATTTCATTGTTTATCCAATCAACATTCAAGAGCCAATTGTTCAGTTTCCATGAAGCTGTGCAGTTCTGAGTTATTTTCTGAATTCTGAGTTCCAACTTGATTGCACTATGGTCTGAGAGACTGTTTGTTATGATTTCAGTTGTTTTGCATTTGCTGAGGAGTGCTTTGCTTCCAATTATGTGGTCAATTTTGGAGTAGGTGTGATGTGGTGCTGAGAAGAATGTATATTCTGTGGATTTGGGGTGGAGAGTTCTGTAAATGTCTATCAGGTTTGCTTGTTCCAAGTCTGAGTTCAAGTCCTGGATATCCTTGTTAATTTTCTGTCTGGTTGATCTGTCTGCTATTGACAGTGGAGTGTTAAAGTCTCCCACTATTATTGTGTGGGAGTCTAAGTCCCTTTGTAAGTCATTAAGAACTTGCCTTATATATCTGGGTGCTCCTACATTGGGTCCATATATATTTAGAATCGTTATCTCTTCTTGTTGTATCGATCCTTTTACCATTATGTAATGACCTTCTTTGTCCCTTTTGATCTTTGTTACTTTAAAGTCTATTTTATCAGAGATGAGAATTGCAACTCCTGCTTTTTTTTGCTCTCCATTTGTTTGGTAAATCTTCCTCCATCCCTTTATTTTGAGCCTTTTTGTGTCTTTGCATGTGAGGTGGGTTTCCTGGATACAGCACACCGATGGGTTTTGGTTTTTTATCTAATTTGCCAGTCTGTGTCTTTTGATTGGTGCATTTAGCCCATTTACATTCAGGGTTAATATTGTTATGTGTGAATTTGATACTGCCATTTTGATGCTAGCTGGCTGTTTTGCCCGTTGGTTCATGTACATTCTTCATTTTGTTGATGCTCTTTAGCATTTGGTATGCTTTTAGGATGGCTGGAACTGGTTGTTTCTTTCTATGTGTAGTGCCTCTTTCAGGAGCTCTTGTAAAGCAGGCCTAGTGGTGACAAAATCTCTGAGTACTTGCTTGTTCTTGAAGGATTTTATTTTTCCTTCACTTATGAAGCTCAGTTTGGTTGGATATGAAATTTTGGGTTGAAAGTTCTTTTCTTTAAGGATGTTGAATATTGGCCCCCACTCTCTTCTGGCTTGTAGAGTCTCTGCCGAGAGATCTGCTGTGAGTCTGATGGGCTTCCCTTTGTGGGTGACCCGACCTTTCTCTCTGGCTGCCCTTAGTATTTTCTCCTTCATTTCAACCCTGGTGAATCTGACGATTATGTGCCTTGGGGTTGCTCTTCTTGCAGAGTATCTCTGTGGTGTTCTCTGTATTTCCTGGAGTTGAGTATTGACCTGTCTTGCTAGGTTGGGGAAATTTTCCTGGATAATATCCTGAAGAGTGTTTTCCAGCTTGGATTCATTCTCTTCGTCACATTCTGGTACACCTATCAAACGTAGGTTGGGTCTCTTCACATAGTCCCACATTTCTTGGAGATTTTGTTCATTCCTTTTTGTGCTTTTTTCTTTAATCTTGGTTTCTCGTTTTATTTCATTGAGTTGATCTTCAACTTCTGATATTCTTTCTTCTGCTTGGTCAATTCGGCTGTTGAAACTTGTGCATGCTTCGCGAAGTTCTCGTGTTGTGTTTTTCAGCTCCTTCAATTCATTCATATTCCTCTCTAAGTTGTCCATTCTCGTTATCAATTCCTCGAATCTTTTTTCAAATCTTTTTTCAAGGTTCTTAGTTTCTTTGCACTGGTTTAGAACATGTTCCTTTAGCTCACTGAAGTTTCTCATTATCCACTTTCTGAAGTCTGATTCCGTCATTTCGTCACATTCATTCTCCGTCCAGCTTTGTTCCCTTGCTGGTGAGGAGTTTTGGTCCTTTTTTGGAGGTGAGGTGTTTTGGTTTCGGGTGCTTTCCTCCTTTTTGCGCTGGTTTCTTCCCATCTTTATGGATTTATCCGCCTGTCGTCTTAGTAGTGGCTGATTTTTCAATTGGGTCTCTGTGTGGACACTGAGATTGTTGATGATGAAGTGTTTCTGTTACTTAGTTTTCCCTCTAATGATCTATCCTCTCTGCTGTATGAGTGCTGAGGTCCACTCCAGGCCCTGCTTGTCTGGGGTATACCTGCAGCAGCTGCAGAACAGTGAGGGATGATATCAGTTTCTTTTTCTGCTGCCCTTGTTCCAGAATGATGCCAGCCAAATGTCAGTCTGATTAGTCCTTTTCTGGGGTGACTCCTTGGATATACAGGGGTCAGGGAGCTGCTTGAGGAGACAGTCTGTGCTTTATAGGAGCTCCAGTGCTGAGCTGTGAGCTCCGTTGTTCATTCAGGGTTGTTGGGAGGTTATGTCTGCTGCAATAGAACTCATAAGACACCACTCTCTTTTTTTTTTTCACCCTTAGATGCTCTGTCTCAGGGAGTTGGGGCTTTCTTTATGAGTATCTGTTGCACTGTCCTGCCCCACTAGGTGGCAGTCTATTCACTATTTGCCTGCCGGGGCTCTGACCTGCTAACGCGGGTCCGCCCTGTTGCTGCCTGGCGGACTCTCTCTGTTATGGCAGGTTGCCTCGGCAACGGCAGGCTGCGTCAGTCCTGGGCGGTACTTAAGTGGGGGTGCAGGAATGGTGGACGCCCCTCCCTGACTGGGCTGCACCGTCCTAAATGCCGGCAACAAAACTCTCAGCCCCAAGCGCCTCCAGTCGCCGCCCTGCTTGTCCCCGTGAGCATGGGACCCGCCGAGCCTGATCACCCAGCTCCCTGCCTCAGAGTCCGTCCTCTCTCTCTCTCTCTTCCTCTCCCCAAGCTGAAAGGTCGACTCTCTCACTGGCACCCCAGGAGCCTGCCGATAGGGCACTGGGATCTGTGCGATCTCCCGTGCCGCTGCCCACTACCCCGGCTCAGATCACGTTTCCCAGGAAACTCCTGGTCTGGCTCATTGTCCAAGTCCCGTTCAATCAGATGGACATGCCAATCTGCCCTTCCAAATCTCAGATTGCTGGTTTAACAGGGCACCCAGACCAGTGAGTTCCGCGCCGGGTCCCGCTGCGGCGCCGGCCGAAGAGGCGGCGGGAGCCGGTTGCGTTAGCCGGCTGCTAGCGTCCCGTGTCTGTCCCACACCTGGGACTTTCAACGCTCTGTGGGCATAAAAGGAACATCCGAGAATGCAGCTAGGACTCACCCTCTGCACCTTCACCGAGAGCTGCAATCCTGAGTCACCTCTATGACGCCATCTTGCCTCCTAAAAAGCCGAGTAGTCTATTTCTTATCAAGTAAGTGTTGGAAGTTTATATCTTTGGAAATGTTCATTTCTTTTAAAATTAAATATATTAGCATGAAGTTGTTTATAATATTTATTTTTTTTCCCTAATATCTGCAGGATCAGTACTGATGTCCCTGCTTTCATTCTTGACATTTGTAGTTTATATCTTCTGTGGCTTTTTTTTTTTAACCTGATCATTGCCACTAGAGTTTTATCAATTTTATTATCTAAAGAAATGGCTTATGGTATTATTAATTTCTCTATTGTTTCCCTTTCCTCTGCTTTTCTGTAACTTGCTCTTTTAAAAGAATTATTACAGTGGAAGATTACATTGATTCAAGGTCTTCTTTCTTTTTGAATATAAACATTTAATGCTATCAATTTTCTTTTAAGAACTGCCTTACATATCTTAAAACACAAGTTTTGACATTCTATATTTCTTTTGTTACTTTCAAAATGCTCTCTAGTTTTTCTCTTCATTTCTCCTTTGGCCCATCAGTTATTTGAAAGTATGTAGTTTAGTTTCAAGGGATTAGAGTATTTCCAGATTTTTTATGTTATTTGATTTCCATTTTAATAATATTGTCAAAGAATATACTTTGTATAATATTCATTCCTTAAAATTAATTTACACATGTTTGTAGCTCACAGTGTGAACTACCTTAGTATATTAGTTCACCTGGAAAAAGTGAACGTTGTACTACTTTTCAGTAAAATAGTTTATAAATATTATTTAGGTCAAGTTTAGGTGTTCTGTATATAGTTTCTGTCTAACATTCTACCAATTACTGAGAGTGTAGCGTTAAAACATCAAATCTATAAGAATTTGCCTAATTTTTTATTCACATGGCAGTGTTTATTCCATGTATTTTGAAATACTTTTATTAGGTACTTGAATATTTAGAAATTTTGTTTATCCTTGTTTCTGTCAGTTTGGGATTCTATAACAAATATGCCATAGACAATGTAGCTTAAACACAAGTGTTTATTTATCCTAGTTCTGGAGACTGGGAAACACAACATCAAAGTTTAATTTCAAGAGATTAGAGTATTTCTAGCTATCTTTATTTTTTTATTTCCATTTTAATTACATTGTTGCCAAAGAACATCCTTTGTATAATATACACCTTTAGAATGAATTTACACTTGTTTGTAGCCCAGAGTATGAACTACCTTAGTATATATTAGTGCACTTGAAAATAATGGATATTGTATAGCCTATAAATAGATATTATAGACTGTTTAGCTCAAATAACAAATATTTATTTTGAAGACAGGGATGCTCAATATCAAGTCCCCAGATACCTGCTGTCTGGTGAAATCTCACCTCCTGATTTGCATTTTGCTTTTTTCTTTTTGCCTCCCCAGTGGCTGAGAGCAGAGAGAAAGAGAGGCAGAGCAGTTTTCAACAAATTAATTTTAGGAGAATACAAACATTCAGTTAATGAAATTCTTCTCCTAGCCCACCAAATATATGTTTTTCTCAAATGCAAAATACATTCTTTTCATCCAAGTAGTCCTAAAAGACTTAACTCTTTCCATCACAACTCTAAAATAGGAAGGCTAAAGTCTCATCTAAATATTATGTAAATCAGATATAGGTAAGATTCGAGGTAAAATTCATCTAAAAGTTAAATTGCTCTCTAGCTGTAAATCTGTGAAACCAAACAAGTTATATACTTCCGAACTACAGTAGTGTGAAAGGCATCAGATAGACATTCCCACTCCAAAAGGGAGAAATAAAGAAGAAGAAAGGTATGATGGGTCTCAAGCAAGTCCCAGACCTACACATTCAAACTCTATGAAGTCTTATCTGAGAACAGTTTTGTTTCTCCTGATGCTCTGCCTTCTAGACCCACTGGGACAGTGGTCTTGTCTTCTTCTCTTTCAAGCGTAAGCATCCTGCCCCTGCAGATCTGAGTGGCACTGGTGCTGCCTTTTGACACTCAGGCAGAGACAGCCTCATGACCTAATTACCTCTCAAACATATCAACTCCTAATACCATCGTATTGTGAGTATTTCAACAAAATACAATGGTTTTGGTGGAACACAACCATTCAGTCCATAGTAGTTCTCTTACTGAATTGATACTGCTATGATTCTTACATGACATCTTCATCTCAGGCAATACTTGTTCTAAAATTTACTTTGTGTGATCTTATTATAAACAATCAAGTGTACTTTTTTAGGAATAGCGAAGAAGAGCTTTTCCATCTTTTTCCTCTTAATCTATTGGCATTTTTATATTTAAAGTGGGTTTTTCGTATATAGCATCCAGTTGAAGTTTACTTTGGTTTAGCTTTTAAGTTCAGGGGCACATATGCAGGTTTGTTACACAGATAAACTTGGGGATTCATTGTGAAGATTATTTATGAAGGTTTGTTGTAGTGATTATTCCATAACCCCAGTATTAAGCCTAGTAGCCAGTGGTTTTTTTTCTAATAAGATAATTTCTGCCTTATAATTGGACCATCCAGATTATTGTTGTTTGATATTATTGTTGATCAGCTTAGGTTTAAACTCTCCATCCTGAAAGCTGTATTCTCTTTGTCTCATCCATTGTTTCCCTTTATTTTTTACCTACTTTTGATGTAATTACAGATTTTTATTCCATTTTTTATTTGACTTATTATATTTACCCTTCATTTTATGTTTTATTTTAGTGATTCCTTTAGTGTTTATAGATTTTTATATCTTCATGTACCATGTAAATAATTTATAAATCCCAATTACATTATTATTGCTTTGTCTCTAAACCTCAAAATTTAAAAGATCTTGAAATAAAAGTCTAATTTATACATATGTTTATATAATCACCATTATTAGTGCCTTTTATTCCTTTGGAGGAAAACCAGATTTCCATCTGATATTATTTTTCTTTTTGTGTGTGACTTTCTTTAAAATGTTAAATACTTCAGGAGTGCTAGTGATAGATTATTTCAACTTTTGTTTTATTTTTTGAGACAGGTTCTCACTTTGTCATCCAGGCTGGAGTGCAGTGGGGTGATTTCAGCTCACCTAGCCTCAACCTCCTGTACTCAAGCTATCCTCCCATACTCAAGCTATCCTCCCATTTCAGCCTCCCAAGTAGCTGGGAAAGCAGTCACCTGTCAGCACGTCTGGCTAATTTTTGTATGTTTTGAAGAGTTAGGGTTTCACCATGTTGCCTAATCTGGTCTTGAGCTCTTGGGCTCAAGTGACTCATTCACCTCAGCCTTCCAAAGTGCTGGGATTACAGGTATGAGGCACTGCACCCAGCCTTTTTCAACTTTTGTATGTCTGTAAAATACAAAAGTTTTTCTTCACTTTTGAAATATATTTTTTGATGGGAAGAGATTTCTAGATTGACAATTTTTCTCCCTTCTTTCAGTATTTTAAATATGTTGCTCCACTGTCTTCTAGTCATATTGTCCCCACAGAGAATCTCTCTGTCATTCTTTGTATGTGAATATTTATATTGATTTGAGTTGTTCTTACATTTTTCTGATTTTCATTCATTTTAAGAAGTTTGATTATAAGTATTATGTAGCTCTCTTCATATTTCTTATGATTGGGATTCCCTGGACTTATTGGAGGTGTAGGTTATTAATTTTCATCAAATTTGCAACATTTTTAGCTTTTATTTTATGAATTTTTTTTCTGTCTTTTACACTTCATACTGTCATCCAGTTACTGTATCTGTGGCATTTCTATGTTGATTCAGAACTCATTGCTGATCTTTTGTCATATATTTTAGGAAATCTTATTGAGGTATAGCATTCATACCATAAAATGTGTATTTTTTATGTGTACAATTTAATTTTTTTTAGTGAAATTGACAGGATTGTGAAACTATTATCACAGTCCAAATTTAGACCATTTCTTTCACACTCAAAAGATCCGTCATCATTTGTAGTCACCTCCCACTATCAACTCTAGCACCAAACAACAAACAATCTACTTTGTGTCTCCATAGGTTTTCCTCTTCTGGATATTTTATATAAATGAAATTCTGTAATATGTTAAATGCCTGGCTTTTACACTTAGCATAACGTTTTCTGATGTGTCCACATACAGTAGCACGTGTTAGTACTTTCCTCCGATTGTTGAGTAATACCCCATTATATAAATATGCCAGGTTTTGTGTAGCCATTCGTCATGGACTTCTGGATAGTCTCCGCTTTTTGTCTATTACGAAATGGTTGCTATAGGGTCGGGCACACTTTGGGAGGTCAAGGCAGGTGAATCACTTGAGGTCAGGAGTTCAAGAACCACCTGGCCAACATGGTGAAAACCCTGCCTCTACTAAAAATACAGAAATAAAATAAAAGTTAGCCAGGTGTGGTGGTGCCAGTAACTGTACTGCCAGTTACTCGGGAGGTTGAGGCAGAAGAATCATTTGAACCTGGAAGGCCGAGGTTGCAGTGAGCTGAGATGTTACCACTGCACTCCAGCCTGGGTGATAGTGTGAGACTTTATCTCAAAAAAATAAAAATGAATACATAAATAAATAGGTTGACATAGACATTAATGAACAAGTACACATCTGGATATTTGTTTTTCATTTAGGTACTTTGGGGTGGAATTGTCTTGTCGTATGGTAAACATATTTTCAAACATCTTAAAAACGGTCAAATCATTTTCTTAAGTGGCTACAGCATTTTATACTCCCAAGAGCAGGTATGGGGCTCTAAGTTGTCAAAATTATCATTGATATTTATAGCTTTCATTTTTATGTTAGTATCATAGTGGGGGTGAAGTAGTATTTCACTATAGTTTTGACTTGTATTTTCCTTAAGACTAATATCATTGAACATCTTTGCAACATATGCTTCTGATATTGTATACAGTCATCCCTAGAATCAATGAGGGATTTGTGTCGGGACCCCCACAGATAACAAAAGTTAAGTATGCTCAAATCCCCAGTGTAAAATGGCATAGTATTTACATATAACCTATATATATCTTCTAAGCTTAAATAATCTTTAGGTTCTTCATGACACATGATACAATGTAAATGTATGTAAATCTTTTCTCACTGTATTTTTTTACTTATGTTAATTTTTATTTCAGGTTCAGAGGTATATGTATGGGTTTTCTATATAGATAGATTTTGTGTCTTGGGGCTTTGGTGTACAGATTATTTCATCAACCAAGTAATAAGCATAGTACCAGTAAGTAGTTTTTGATCCTCACTCTCTTTCTTCACTCACCTTCAAGTAGGCTCTGGTGTGTGTTATTTCCTCCTTCATGTTCATACTTACTCAGTGTTTAGCTCCCACTTGTAAGTGAGAACATGCATTATTTGGTTTTCTGTAGCTGTGTTAGTTTGCTGAGGATAATGACCTCCAGTTCCATCTATGTTGCTAGAAAGAACATGATTTCATTATTTACATGGCTGTATAGTGTATCCATTCATCACTATATAGTGTAATTGCCAAACCACTTTCCACAATGGCTAAACTGATTTACATTCCCACCACCAGTTTATAAGGTTTCCCCTTTCCTCTGCAACCTCACCAGCATCTGTGTTTTTGTCTTTTTAATTTTTTTACTAATAGTCGGACTGGAGTGAGAAACTGTCTCATTGTGGTTTTCTATGGATTTCTCTAATGATTAGTGATGTTGAGCATTCTTTCACGTTTCTTGGCCCTATGTATGTCTTTTTTGACAAGTGTCTGTCCATGTCCTTTGCCCACTTTTTAATGGGGCTGTTTGCTTTTTGTAAATTTCTTTAAGGTCCTTATAGATTCTGAATTTTACACCTTTGTCTAATGCAAGTTTGTAAATATTTTGTCCTATTCTGTAGGTTGTCTCTTTATTCTGTTGCTAGTATTTCTGTAGGTTGCCTGCTTATTCTGTTGCTAGTTTCTTTTACTGTGCAGAATTGCATTGGTTTAATTAGGTCACATATGTCATTTTTTTTTTTTTGTTTTTGTTGCAACTGCTTTTAGTGCCTTTGTCATGAAATCTTTGTCTGGTCCTATGTCCAGAATAATATTTCCTGCATTATCTTCCAAGGTTTTCAGAGTTCTAGGATTTCCATTTAAGTCTTTCATCCATCTTGGGTTGATTTTTATACATAGAATAAGGAAGGGGTCCAGTTTCAATCTTTTGCCTATCACTAGCCAATTATTCCAGCCCCATTTATTGAATAGGGTGTCCTTTCTCCATCACTTGATTTTGTCAGCTAGTTGAAGATCAGGTAGCTGTAGGCTTGGGGCATTACTTCTTGGCTCTCTGTTCTGTTCCAGTGGACTACATGTCTGTTTTTGTACCAGTACTATGCTGTTTTGGTTATTATGGCTTTGTATTATGGTATAGTTTGAAATTGGGTAGCATGATGCCACTAGCTTTGTTCTTTTTTTTAAGGTTTACTTTGGCCATTTGGGCTTTACAGATATGTTGTGCTTTCTAATATGTCATGTTAACTCTGTCATGGGGATGGACTAACCCAAGCTTTTTGGCACTGTATCCTTTAAGTTGCAGTTTATGTTTTCTTCTTGGCTGAATTTATGTAAGATCATTTCATGGAAAATAGCCAAGAGCCTCATATACCTGAGAGACCAATGTCCTAGTTTCCCAGACAAAGAAAAATCAATCTGTTCTCAGCAAATATTTATTTATTTTACTAAAATATACACAGTGATTTATCATTATCTTCTTAATAATTACAATTGTTCTGATATAACATTTTTATAATGTCCCTATTTAGTAGATGAGTAAACCTCTGAGTCTTCAATTAGCAATAATCGCACCTCGGATAAACCTCATTGGCTACGATACTGCCACTGCACAAAGCTAAACCTCTGAGTCTTAAATGAATCTTCCAAGAGCATGCAACCAATAGGCAAATAACTTAAAAAAATTTTATTTGTATAAGTTTACAGGGTCCAATTGTAATGTGGTTACATTGCTATATTTTGTAGTGGTGACATCAGGTCTTTTAATATATCCATCACTGAAATAATGTTCATTATACCCAGTAAATAATGTCTCATCTTTAGTCTCTATGTTTCATATTCTATTCACAATAAACTGATATCTGTACACTATTTTGGCACAACTTAATAGTGTGTGAAGATGGATTAGTCATCTTTTATTTTTAACAACATGGAGTGTCATATATATCCACTATGAAAAAAAAGTACCAACTGCTTATTACACAGCATACATTATGTTGATTTCTTTTTTCTTTTCTCTTTTTTTTTTTTTTTTGAGATGGAGTCATACTCTGATGCCCAGGCTGGAGTGCAATGACCCAATCTAGGCTCACTGCCAACTCTGCCTCCTGGATTCAAGTGGTTCTCCTGCCTCAGAGTCCCAAGTAGCTGGGATTACAGGTGCCTGTCACCACACCCAGTTAATTGTTGTTGTTGTTGTTGTTTTTTGAGTCTCGCTCTAGGCTGTAGTGCAGTGGCACAATCTAGACTCACTGTAACCCCCACCTCCCCGGTTCAAGTGATTCTCCTGCCTCAGCCTCCCAAGTAGCTGGGACTATAGGCACACACCACTACACCCAGCTGATTTTTATATTTTTAGTAGAGATGGAATTCGCTAGATTGGCCAGGCTGGTTTCGAACTCCTGAACTCAGGTGATCCACACACCTCAACCTCCATAATATGCTGGAATTATGGGCATAAATCACCATGCGAAGCCCATCATCTTAATTTATATGACATGACAAACAAAACAAAACTTTTAAATTAGGACATTTGAGATTATTGTCATAGTTTCATAATGTTTCCAAAAAGAAACTAAGTAGCATATACACAGCAAATTTATTACTTTTATTTTTTCTTTTATTCTACCATGATCAAACCTGGGACTAATTATGCCCAGTTAGAATTATTTTTTGGCTATATAGCTTTTTAAAAAATGAAGCATAACAATTAACTTACAATTACCAGTTTTTCTTCGAATTATGAACTAAGTTTCTTTTAATATATAAAAAGCTGGTTTTGGTATTTTAATAGCTGGTTTTCGTATTTTCCATTTTCAACAGTTACTTGGAAAGGGTGTGGAGACAGAAAAAATACAATACAGTTGGAGAGAAAATGGCAGAGGGTGAGATGAGGCTATAGGAAGGGAAAAATGTCAGATTGCATAAGTTTAATGAAGGGCTTAAAATAAATGGAACACTGTTCTTTTAAAATAAGTAGCTCAAATTATAGAAAACATTTTATTCATTTAGTTATTCATTCATTTGAGGTCTATTTATTATATCTTCCTTAGAGAGGTGACCCTATGTTTGCTGTGGAGATAGAGGAATGGATGGAAGAGATGCTGGAACTTCTAGTTGAGCTTTTCATGCTACATTTATATTATTTTATTTTATTTTCATTTGGAGACAAGTCTCACTTTGTCACCCAGGATGGAGTGCAGTGGAGTGGTGTCAGCTCATTGCAAACTCTACCACCCAAGTTCAAAGGATTATTTTGCCTCCACCTCTTCAGTAGATGGGATTAGAGGCCTGCACCAGTACACCCAGCTAAGTTTTGTATTTTGAATAGATACAAGGTTTCACCACGTTGCCTAGGCCAGTCTTGAACTACTGGGCTCAAGCAATCTGCATCGCCCTCTCAAAGTGCTGAGATTATAGCTGTGAGCAATCGCACCCAGCCTCATGCTAAACTTAGAATGCCTTTTGAATACTTAGGATATGTGCAATACCTTACTTCTGAATTCACCTCTTTGTTCTAAAGCAAGACTGAAAATAGTTGCATCAAAGCTCAAAAATAAATTCATATTTTTAAGCTATTATTGAATAGTAGAAAATAATGAATTCTTCAGCTCCAAATTGGACTCCTGCTTTGATCTTTTAACTTATTTGTTTTATTACCATTGACATTATAAAAACAGAGATTTCTTCCTCAAATATTGCATTAATTTAGAAAATATTACTGTTGCTCCAGAGTAGCACCATTTAAATGTTAAGCAAGTGACACACTCTAGAAATATTGTCACAGATGGCATGATAGCATTTAGACCTAATAAAGTTGTGAGCATATATCCTTTAAAGGATATAATCATGTCACTACAAAACAGATACTTGGACCTTATAAGTACTACCATCTAACTTGCTGATTATTTAATTATTGAAATAATGCTAACAACTTACTATCCTTTCATTATACTCTAGGACCTTTTCAAGTATGCAGACAGTGTTTTAGAGATGCATGTGCATCAGATTTGTGTCAACCCAAGATGAGCTACCTGTTTTGTTAGATATTTAAGGGAAGATATTTTCAGAAAAATATCCTGGCATATGGTCTAACTACTGGATCCATCATAATGCCACTTTCCATATTGTTTTATGGGCAGTGAAACAAGGCACATTACGACTACAGGGAGCAATAATTCACTGAAGGTTCTGTTTTTAACTTAGACTACACACTAAATTATGAAGGCAGATTGTTTCTTGGTGTATGCTGAAATTTATGGCATGAATGTATTTTTCCGTAAATGTCCTTTCAACTGAAAGATGTTATACAAAACTCAGAGGGGTTCTTGTCAAGGTGTGGGTGGGGTAGGGTGATAAATAACTTATACAAAATTCTGACTGATGTTCTTTTAATCAGTTATAGAAAATGTTTTAACCTAGATTCAATAAAAGTGCCAATGAAAATAAATACAATTGGCACAGGTAGAGCACAGACAGCTTGCATAGCATACATTTAGAGTCTCTAAGATGTTCTTTTATCTGCCTTCATCCTTCCCACACTGTGCATTCATGTCCAACATTTTTAATTGAGAATCAAACTTTTTATTTCTCAGAAAGTTAAAAGACATCAAATGCAAGCACTCTCAGCAAAGGCAAATTTGTACTTAATTTCACACTACTCTGTAAATGTATGATAGCATATCATATCCTAACGAATTGCTGGTGAGGCTTTACCTGTAAAATCTCAGCACTGATAAGTCTATATCAAGAAGTGGCCAATGTTACTAAAAGGTTCACTGATCATACCACTTTGTGTTTAGATTATCAGAAGTGAATAAAGTATCAATTTTTTTAGGTGAATGCAGGCAGAAAGAAAAAAAATAGTATAGAGCTTCGATTTTCCTCCTTGATAATGTTTTCAATGCCTTCTTCAAACTAGTTTCCTCTTTATCCAAACATATTCTTTAATCATCAATTTAATTCACATCTATAATGGAATACGTGAATTTATAATGTGGAATCACTTTGGAAAAATTGCTGGTTTCTCAGCTTTCCATGAAGCAAATACAATAACATAACCCTTACCAAGTTATAATTCTTTGATTCCTTGCCTCAAATTGAAATAATTTATGCTGTTTAAAAATATTCTGCATTGGACAGAAAGCCAAATACCGCATGTTCTCACTTGTAAGTGTGAGCTAAACAATGGGGGCTCATGGATATAAGACGGCAACAATAGACATGGGAACTTCTGGGGGAAGGAGGGAAGGAGCAGGGAAAACGTTAAAGAACTAATGACTATGTACTATGCCTAGTACCTGGGTGATGGAATCCATAATACCCCAAACCTCAGCATCACGATTTGCACCTAGGTAACAAACCTGCTCATGTATCACCTGTGCATGCAACAGTTTTAATTTCAAAATAAAATTTGGAATTAAAATGAAAACTCATATAAACATCATTTGGAAACAGTTGAGTGAATACATTGAAATCTTGAAAATCATGTTTGTGTACTTAAAATCAATGCATGAAACAAAAAATATATACATACATATTCTGCATCAATAAGACATAAAGTATATCTCTTGAACTTCAGTGGAAAACCTACAGAGTAGTAAAGAAAAAAAGTCAATCCTAAAACCTAATACTTTTCAAATCCTTACTTAAAACTTGAGTTCAGACTACAACATCTGCACTAGAAAACCTCAATATATGCCTTGTTAATCTTGGATCACTAGATAGAGACTCTTGAAGGAAAACAACCTAATCACAATCACTTGAAGGAAAATAAATTACAGAAGAACCACTCATATATTGGTCATCCCAACAGGTGTAGTGGAATTTCATTCTGGTTTCAATTTCTATTTTACTAATGATTAATTATGTATAGCATTTTTTGCCAATGTCATATTTGCCATCATATCATTGTTAAAGTATCTTGAAATAATTTTCCCATTTTAATTGGGCTGTTTATTTGCTTATTAAATTTTACAGCTTTTCCCATATGTGTTTGCAAATCTTTTCTCCCAGTTTGTGGCTTGTCTTTGTATTTTTAAAGTGGATCTTTCAAAGATCAGACATATACTACTTTATTAATTTATTTAACATGTGGCTATCTAACGGTTCTACCACCATTTACTTAAAAGGCTGCCCTTTATTTATTGATATTACTTTTGGGCTTGATAAAAATCAGTTATGTTTTGGGTGAGATTTTGCTTGCCAAATGATCTTTCTCAATGCTCCTCTTTGTCTTTCAAATTTCCATCCTCCCTGTATGCCTATGATTCACGTCATCTCTGTCCACACTCTTTCCCCTCTTTCAGTAGTTGACTGCTGCTGCTTGTTAGTTAGTGTGGGTTTGTGTGTGTACACATGCGTGCATGGCAGGGAGTAGCATAGGATGTTCTCTCTGTTCCTGGTCCAACATCAATCTTAGACTGTCTCTGCCTCTGCATCTTGAGATCACATCCTCTGTGATGCCTCTCATGATCAAACTACGTAGTTTCTTTGATGGTTCTTCTTGGGGAGATATTTTTGTTCCTACCTCACTAGTAGACCCTTTTCATGATCTAGGCCCCTGGCAGTTTCATGTTTACTCCTAAGCCCCAATGCACCCCTATTTGCATCCTTCAGGAGATAGAGGATACTACCCTTTCTTCACCTGTTTGAGAGGGACTTGGCCAGGTGGGGCATTTTGCCTTTCCCAAAGGGATACTATGCACGTTCCCTACAACTTCTCCACTAAGAGAGGCTTCCTCTCATACTCTATCCTGTGTGCAAGCTTTCCCATGAGCATCCAAAAAAGTTCCTAGAGAAGATAAGAATATCTCCAACTTCCCCTTTGTCTGCCGTTCCTATGGTGTTATGTAATCTCAAAGTTGACTACATACAGCGTTTAGTAATTTGTTACAATTTGTTACAATTTAGCTGAATTTCTTGCCAGCTGTTACTTCAGCTAGAATCTCTATCTCCCATGTTTTTATCACATGTGAGCCAATTCTTGTATCTTGCCTCTTCTCACAAGTCTCTGTCTTTCCCTAAATTCTAAGCAACCCTTTATTTCTTGTTGTTAGGATGAGATAAAGCCTCTTTTCAGCTTTCTATGTTCTAGAAAAAAGCAGGTTTTTCTCCTAGACAGAAGCATATCTCCTGACCCTTTAACATTTACATTAGTTCTAGACTTCTTCCCAGAGACATGGCTATCTGTGTGTCTTGTACTTGAACCAATTACAATAAAAAAGAATAGAAGAGGAACTGCCAACTACCAATACTCCTTTCCATTATGCATTATTCTACCAATTCAGAGGGCAAAAGAATATGCACGAAATATCTTATAGAGATGAAATATTCTAGAGATTTAAGACAAGCAGTTAGAATCAATGAACTGGTTATCCGAATTTTTGACCAATCTAAATTATATTTATGCTTTTTGATATGGACAAGGTAATTTTATTATATTACCCACAATGCTCAATAAACACCATCTCAGATTCTTTTATATTTTTAACCATAAAAAGATAAATCTAAAATACCATATAAAATGTAACCAGTGAAATATTACCAGCTTTATGAAAATACTTCAAAGGAAGAGTCAACCTTGAACAAAGGAAACCATCTGTACATATTCATACTAATCTCTCCTTTATAATAGAATAATATTTTGATTTTATTATATATGTGAACCTAGAACTAACAAGCAATAATATTATATCAGGAAAATGTAATAAAGTAAAAAAATTCTGAAATAAAAATACTGTAAATAAAAATTCTGAAATAAAAATATTCTGAAATAAAAATCGGTGGCCTTTGTCTTACTGTGGACATTATAAGAACAAGATTTGGATTAAAATGTGTAATGAGGGCCCAAAGTGGCTCCGGCCGGATGTCGTGGTGCTTGCGAAGGCGAGGCCAAGAGTTCAAGGCCAATCAACCTCAGCAACCTTACAAGCTCTCATTGATTGGCAAAAAAATAAATAAAAAAATAAAAAAAAAATGTGTAATGAGACATTCCATAAGACCCAAGAAAATGAGCAACTAAATAAAATAATAAGAGTGTTCAGAGATCCAAAGATCTAAATTCTATAAAGTTTCTAGACAAATGAGAAAAATTCAATGGACAAAGCAATGCATAGGATCAAAATATAATAAAAAATAACAAACGTTTTTAAGCTAAAGGAAGACGTGATTCTGGAATTCTAAAAGACAAGCCAGGCACCAAACAACATGAATATTCTGATGAATTCATTGATTTTTAATGATAAAAATTCTATAAATATCTTAGAAAAGGGTTTGGAATGGATAGAACTAGCATATAATACTTCTAAAGGCCAAAATCATACTGAATCCAGCATATTGCTATTTTTAAGATATGAATATAATCATATGAAATTTATCTTATATATCACTTTTATTTGGCTGCATGAAAATTTCAGGCTAAATTTGTGACAAATCCTTAATATATATATATATATATATATATATATATATATATATATATATATTTTTTTTTTTTTTTTTTTTTTTTTTTTTTTTTGAGACGGAGTTTTGCTCTTGTTACCCAGGCTGGAGTGCAATGGTGTGATCTCTGCTCACTGCAACCTCCGCCTCCTGGGTTCAGGCAATTCTCCTGCCTCAGCTTCCCGAGTAGCTGGGATTACAGGCATGTGCCACCATGCCCAGCTCATTTTTGTATTTTTAGTAGAGACGGGGTTTCACCTTGTTGACCAGGATGGTCTAGATCTCTTGACCTCGTGATCCACCCGCCTCGGCCTCCCAAAGTGCTGGGATTACAGGCTTGAGCCACCGTGCCTGGCCCTAAATCCTTAATAATTATGTAGAACTTTATGAAATGAGCACTCGCTTATTTTCTGATTATTTTGTGTTTTTGGCCCGTTTTCTCTTGCTTTGGTGCTTTTTGCATTATTTTTCTAATATTGAAAAATACATTCATTTTTAATCATACAAAATTATAAATATGGTAATAATTTTAAAATTGCCTTGCATACCATAACAATAAATACTAGGCAATAATCGAGAAGAACGTATACTTTGAAGATAACACATTAGGAATTGAGAGCTCTGACAGTAAAACACGTTTATTTATATATGCTTATGTGTATATATAGAGAGACATGAAAATGAAAGACCTATATTAAGTTTTTCAAGTTATTTTTAAAATAACTAACCAGCGTTCTCAGTTTGAAAAATTATATTAATCACTAATAAACTCTAGTAACTTGGAGAATGATACACTAGGAGAACATTCATAAATGAGACACTGTAGAAATAATATAATAATAAGAAAGGTTATAAACACTATATTGGCAATACGTAACTGCATAAAACTTAGTGACTCAAAAAGACACACATTTATTCTTTCACACTTTCTATGAGTTAAGAATCTGGGCATGTTTTAGATAGGTACTGTATTTTATGATCTTTAAAGACTGCATTCATGGTATCAGCTGGACTGTACCTCTAAAGGGCTCAGGTGAGCAAATATTTATTTCCAAGCCCACTTTATTGTTGACAACATTCAGTTCCTTATGGGTTATTATACTGAGGACTTCATTTCCTTTTTGACTTTTGGCAGGAGTTAACCTTCAGTTTCTTGCCATATAGCTTTTCCAACACGTCAGCTTGCTTCATCAGAGTGGGAAAGCCAAAATGGCAACAGGTAAGGTCTGCTAACCTGATGCAGGACAAAGGTTTATAACCAAAGAAATGAACGGCATAAATTTGTCTGTATTTTGTTAGTCAGAACCAAATCATTAAGTCTAACCCTCATGCATGAAGGAAGGACATGAGGGTATGAACACCAGGAGGTGGAGATCAATGGGACCACCTTAGAACCAAACACAAAATCTGATGCTAAGGTAGAGTTTCACAAAAACATAAAGTCTCCATAATATATTAATATTATGATAAACAATGGACAAATCAAAATATGTCAAATAGGAAAGTGTATTTTATAGAATAATCATTTAACAAGAGGTATGGTATAAATTTCACAATTATTTCTGTAGGATCTTGAGATAATGGTTTCTAAATGTATGTCACATGTTTTATCTTCTACAGAGGAATGAGAGGATATAGGTAGATAATTTTGTTATTTCCACTTTCAAAATTAGGTTATATATTTTTACTTTATATTTTACCATATTTTCTAAATGATTTTGTTTACAATCAGAAATAATTGGTATGTGGTATAAAATACATAACAATAGTGCATTTAAAAATTATACAAATATTTGTACATATTTATTGGGTGTAAGTGATATTTCATTGTATACATAGATTGTAATGATCAAGTCAGGGTATGTGGAATATCCATCACCTTGAGTATTTATCATTTCTGTGTGTTGGTGACAACTTAAGTCCTTTCTTCTTGCTATTTTTAAATGTACAGTACATGAGAGTTAACTATATTCATCATACTCTGCTATCAAACATTAGGGCTTATTTCTTCTCTCTAACTTCAGGTTTGTACTCATTAACTAACCTCTCTTTACCCTTGTTTCCCCTACACACCTTGCGTAGCCTGTGGTGTATATCACTCCGTTCTCTGTCTCCATGGGATCAAATTTTTCAACTCCCACATTCAAATGAGAATGTGGTATTTATTATTGAACTTAACATAATGACCTGCAGTTTTATCTATGTTACTGCAAATGGGATAATCTATGTTACTGCAAATGGGAGGCCAAGGCAGGAGGACCACTTAAGTTGAATTTATTATTGAACTTAACATAATGACCTGTAGTTTTATCTATATTACTGCAAATGGGATAATCTTATTCTTTTTTTCTGGCTAAGAAGCAGTCCATTGTGTAAATATATCATATCCATTTGTTAATTGATAGACACTTAGGTTGATTTCATTTCTTTGCTGTTGTAAATGGTGCTACCGTAAACATGAGCATGCAGTTATATATATATTCATTTAGTTATACTGAAAAATCTTCATACTGCTTTTTCTAATGGCTGTAATAATTTACATTCCCACTAACAGTGTCGAAAAGTTCTCTTTTCTCTGCATCCTCACCAACATCTATTATTTTTGTCTTTTTCATAATCGTCTTTTTAATTGAGGTCAGATGATATCTCATTATGGTTTTGACTTGAGTTTCTCTGTTAGTGATATTGAGCACTTTTTCATGTATCTGTTGGTCATTTCTACGTCTTCTTTTAAGAAATAGCTATTCATGTCTTTTACCATTTTTTAATGGAATTATTTGTTTTGCTTTGCTTTTACTCTTGACTTGTTTGAGTTCCTTGCATATTCTCAATATTTGTTTTTTGTCAGATGAATAGTTTAGAAATATTTTTCTTCAATTCAACAGGTTGTCTTCATAAAATCTTTGCCCAGATTCTGAAGTGTTTTCTATGTTTTATTCTAGTTGTTTTACAGTTTTAGATATTATATCTTAACTTGATTTTTCATATGATTTTATTCTTCTACATATGGATATCCAATTTTAAAGAGTATGTTGTTTCCCTTGTGCTTCTTCATAAATCAGTTGGCTGAAAATATGCGTATTTATTACTGGATTTTCTATTTGTTCCACTGGTTTATGTGTCTATATTTACAATAGTACCTTTCTCTTTGGTTTACTATAGCTTTATAATATATTCTGAAGTCAGGTAGTGTGATGCCTGTTCTTAGTGCTCGGGATTATTTTGGTTATTTGGGCTCTGTTCTGATTCGATATGTATTTTGGAATCTTGTTAAGAAAATCTGTGTAAAATAATTTTGGTACTTCGATAAGGATTGCATTGAATCTGTAGATTACCTTAGTCAGTATAGTCATTTTAACTGATTCTTCCTATATGTGAGCATGGTATGTTTTTCTATTTGCTTTCATCCTCTTTGTTATCAGTGTTTTGTAGTTTTCCTTGAAGAGGTCTTTTACCTTTTTGGTTAAATTCATTTCCTGGTGTTAGGAGGTAGGTATTGTATGAGATTATCTTCTTGATTTTATTGTCAGTGAGTTTATTATTGATATATAGAAATGCTACCAGATTTTGTATGTTGATTTTAAATACTGTAGTTTATTAAATTTATTTATCAAAACTAAAAGTATTTTTGGTAGAGTAATGAAGATTTTCTAAATATAAGATTATATCATCTGCAAAGAGAAAAAGAAGGTAGCATCTTCAAAGGTTATATCAATTGCCTGATTGCTCTGGCTAGGACTTCCGGTACTCCATTAGATAGAAGTAGTAAAAAAGGGCATCTTTGTTTATTTCTAGTCCTTAAAGGAAAGGCTTACAGCTTTTCAACATTCATTATGATGTTAGCTATGGATTTGTCATATGGCTTTTCTTACATTCAGATATGTTATTTCAATGCTATTTTTTTCCATTTTTTCATGAGGGGATTTTGAATTTTATCAACTGTATTTTTGGATTTACTAAGATGATTATATAAATTTTGTCTTTAATTCTGTTGATATGATATATCACATTTTTGATTTATGTATGTTGAACCATCCTTAATATATTTAGGATAAATCCCACTTGATCATGTTGCATTATCTTTTTTTTTGTTCTATTGAATTTTGTTTGCTAATGTTTTGTTGAGGATTTTTGCATCTATGTTCAACAGGAATATTTATGTGTGTAGTTTTTTATTTTTCTTACATATTTGTCTCATTTGGTATCAGTAACACTAACCTCGAAGAATAAATTTAAAAGAATTCCCTCCTCTCCAACTTTGTAGAAATAATTTGAGAAGAAATTATGTTGAATCTTGGAATACTGAGTAGAATCTAGCAGTAAAGCCATATGGTCTTATATATATTTTTTTGTTATAGTAATTGTTTCAGTATTTCCTATTCATTAATTTAGGTTTACTACTTCTTTCTGATTCAATGTTAATAGGTTGTATTGTCCAGAAATTTCACTATATTCTCCACATTTTCCAGTTTGTTAGCTTATAGTTGTTCACAATTGTCTTAAGTTATCTTTTGTATTTTTGTGCTATCAGTTTTAATGTCTTTTTCATTTATAATTTTATTTAGGTCTTTTATTTTTTTATCTTAGTCTAGCTAATGGTGTACCAATATTTTTATATTTTCAAGAAACCAAATTTATATGCTTAGTATTTTTTGCCTCTATATTATTTAATTCACGTCTGATTTGTATTTCTTTATAATAATTTGCAATTTGGCTTCTTAGTTTTCTAGTTCTTTGAGGTTAAGACTTCCAATTTGGAATCTTTACACTTCCTTTTGATTTAGGGGTTCATTATTGTGTACTTTTCTCTTAGCAGTGCTTCTACTATATTCCGTAGGTTTTATTATTTTGAGTTTCAATGTTTTTTTGAGGAAGGAATATTTTTATTTTCTCTTTAATTTCTTCATCATTTCAGTGATTATTCAGGTTATCCAAGTTTGTATTTGTACATTTTCCCAGGTTCCTCTTGTTATTGATTTCTGGTTTTATTCCTTTATGGTCTGAGAAGATATTTTATATGATTTCAATGTTTTAAAAATTTGTTGAGACTAGTTATTTTTTATTTAAACATCTGATTTATTCGAGAGAATGTTTCATGTGCTGATGGGAAGAATGTATGCTATGTAGATATGGGATGAAATGTTCTGTTAATGTCTGTTAGTTCCATTTGGTGTAATATCCAGTTTAAATTCAATGTTTCTTTGTTAGTTTTCCATCTAGATAATCTGTTTAATGTTGAGAGTCGGGTATTGAAATCTCTAACTATTTTGTATTAGAGTGTCTATTTCTCTTTAGATCTAATAATATTCGATATATCTGAGTGCTCTAGTATTGGGTACATATATGTTATATATATATATATATATATATATATATATCTTATATATCTGAGTGCTCTAGTATTGGGTATATATATGTTATATATATATATATGTATATATCTTACATATCTGAGTGCTCCAGTATTGGGTACATATATGTTCAGAAGTAGCATAACCCTCTTGCTGAAATGATTTCTTTATTATGATGACTTTGTCTATTTTTACTGTTTTTAGCTTGAGATTTGTTTTATCTGATATACATACAACTGCTCCTACTCACATTTTGTTTCCATTTTCATGAAACATCTTTTTTCCTCCCTTTACTTTCAGTCTATGTGTATCTTTACAATTGAGATGAGTCTTATGTAGATAGCATATAGTTGGGTCATTGTAAAAATTAATTCGGCCAGTCTATATCTTAAGTGGAAAATTTAATCTGTTTGTATTTAAGGTCATTATTGTTATATGATGGCATATTTCTGTCATTTCACTAATTAACTTCTGATCATTTTATGTAACTTTTGTTCCTTTCTTTCTGTATTGTTTATGTTTGTGGTTTGATGGTTTTCGTAGTGGTAGCATTTAAATCTTTTCCTTATTTATGCATTTGCTTTTATCAATGGTTTTATACTTGCGTTTTCATGAATTTGGACATCGTCTTTCTTTTGCTTGTAGCTGTAGTCAGACTCTTTTAAGCCTTTCATGTAGGTTCAGTCTAGTGGTGATAAAGTCTGTCAGCTGTTGCTTGTCTAGAAAAGACTTTATTTCTGCTTTGTTTATAAAGGATAAGTTTGCTGGGCATACTATCTCTTGAAAGCTATTTTTGTTTTGTTTTATCTCAACGCTTTGAATATATCATCCCATTCTCTTTCAGCCTGTAAGGTTTCTGCTGAGAAGTCTGCTCTAGTCTGATGAGTGTTCTATTATAAGTGACTAGACACTTTTATCTTGCTGTTTTTATAATTCTCTGTCATTGACTTTTGATAGTTTGACTATAAAATGCTATGCAGAAAAGTTTATTCACATTATATCAGCATTGTAAACATACAGATAAAAGAAAATAAGGCTTCATTTATCTTCCATGTCCCCAGAAACTGTGCTTGGGTACTGGGGGTGAGAGGAACCAGAGATGGCAGCCCTGTGCTTAGGCTCCCCAGGGATACTTGTAAGCTCTGGTTGTGGTAGGCAAGAGACCTCTGCATGGTATAGCGTTTTATAGTTAACATTTACTTCATAGATATTATGTCAAATCAGAGTAAATCTACAATGTTACCAATACTATGAGGCTCTTACAATGTTATATTAAAGACCTTATATTTTCCGTTTATCCATACTAAACATTATGTCCAAAGGATTAACAGGGATACAAATGTTAAATAGAGTTAGTATTAGCATGTTTTTATGGAAGCTTAGTAAACAGTCTTAAAAAGATAAATATATATTCAATGGTTCAGTATATGTTATTAGTTTTCATAATTATTTTTATTATGATTAAAGTTTACCAAACTAAAATAAACTTAAAGCAGGGTTCTAATAGAATATCCCTATGGCAATGTTTATTATAACTTTAGATTTTACTATTTTCATTTGTATTTTTCAAGCTATTTAATGAAAAGCTTTAGAAGCTGCCATAGTTTGTACTCTTTTAGGTTATGCTCATTCTAAGTCACGGTGATAAAGACACATTAATATTTGATGATGATGTATTTCATTGTTGGTGATTGATTAACAAAAGCATAGATTATGTAATTTTAATTCTTCAGATGAAAATCTCAATTAGATACTTCTTAAAATAATATGAACTTTAACTTTAAAATATTGAAATAATTTTCTTATCATAACCTTCATCATATAAAATAAAGTTACAGTCACAATTTCAATTTAAAATAGATTATAAACTCTAAAAACATAAATGATGTTTAATTAAACTTTTTTCATATCATTATATTCTCTCTTCTACTATTGGAGAGTAGGCTGCAAATATTTATAAAACTTTAGCACCATGTTTTACTGTGAACATCTGAACACTTAAGACAATTAGTTTTTCTTATGATAAAGCTATATATGATATAACTACTATCTTCTCTAAGAATAATGTGATAGAGTTATAAGAAAACGTGATTTTCCAAAATATTTTTTGGGTTTCTAATTTCAAGGAGATGACCGATGTTATGTGCCAATTATTAATGGCTCTTAAGATCCAAGTCAGCTTTAGAAAAATATGTCTTTTTTTTTCCAGACATATAACAATATGCTATTTAAAAGGATCAATTAAGTGGCTCAGCATATTTTAATTTAATTGTTATATTCTTATAAGAATTTTCCAGTTTCCCTTTCAAATGATGCAAAAATCTTCCAGATACCAATTTAGTTTAAGTCATAGGGGACTTCATATTTCTCATCAACTAGCAATTTTATGATTCTCTGAATTTACTCCAGGCTTAAATATCCACTTAGGAAAAAAAATTTCCCATTTAGCATATGTGTCCCCAATTTTTCCAGGAATTTTGAAGAGTATAGTATCTGCTGTTACATGTGTTGATGGACTGTTTTATCAAAATCAATATCAGTTAGTACCTGAGATAATCAGTATTATCTCAGCACTGCATCTTTTAAAATAGATTTAAAGTCAGTATTGATTTTTCTACATTTTAATCATATTCTCTGTTTCAAACCTCTGATGCTGTATGTACAACCTATATGAGACTTGTTTTAAAAAGCTGCATTTTCTTACCTTAAAATCATTATTCTAACAAAATTCTCATTGTGAGGATATATGCTGACACTAACAGAAAGCTTAGTCATATTCAGTATTTTCTCCATTAGAAACCTCACTCATATTCAATGACTTTTCCTCCATTAATCTCTTCCTTATGTGCATGTAAAATTATCCTTTTTTTTTTGCTTTTGTCTTTAGTGCTTGTTTTATACTTTGCATAGCTAATAAGCATTTAATATATTTTTATGCTATTGTAACATACTGTGCATGTCAGATTCTCTCACTTGACTATTAGCTTTTTGAGGCTACGAACCATTTTTTATTGTAATTCATGGCAATATACACAATGCTCCTTATATAATAGGATGTTATAAAAATAGTTGTTAAAATAGCATATTTCCAAAATTACTAGCTTAGCTCCTTCAAGAGAGGCATTGCAAATTATTCTTATTAAACACAAAGTGAATAAATATTAAATATTTTTTCATAAAATGTCAAGAATCATTAAGTCAATATTTAGTGAAAGTTTCTGTAAACAAAAATTGAAAACTGATTTTTTTAAAACCAACAAAAAATCTATAGAAATATGTGGAACAAGGAAAAGTACACTTTCTTAAATGGCAGACCAAATCTTTATTTAATGTTTCTCTAAAAAGACAGAATAGCTCTGAATCCTTGAAGAAAGATGGTAGATGCTTCCTGAATGCCCAATCTCAACAAAAGACTTTAAGCTAGAAATGACAGTTGAAACAATAGAACGACTTTGGCATGCTTCCCTGGACTATGTTCTTTTCATGTAGGCAAGAATAAGACTGGCCTGAGAGGAACACGCTAAATGTTCTTACAGACTAGCCTTCTCCCACACCCCGGTTTAGGTAGTTCACAACTGCTGCTCTGTCATAAGCCAGATGCGAGCATCTATCATGTATCATAGCGAGCTGCGGTATCCCCAAAAACCTCAAAACTTCTAGTACACTGCATTTAACAGGTGCCTAATAAGTATTTACTGGATAGTGAATACCATCAATGGAAAGACCTAATAAGACATATGAAAAATAATGGCTATCATCTACAATAAAATATTTCTATTCAAGTTTGGATGTGGAGAAAAATGATGTTATTTTGAGACAGAAAAGATAAAATTATTGATGAACTGTTTTAAATTAGTATTTATACTAAAAATAAAAAGACATGGAGCCAAATAATCAGTAAAATAAACTTTTTTCTTATTGAAAAAAAGATATTTTACCATTAGGTTGATTTGCTTTTTAAACTAGTAGATAAGGCTAGTTTTTTTTTTTTTATATTTTGACATATCAAGTTGTTGATGAATGATTTTAACTCCCTTTTTCTATTCAAAGCAAAAGATTCATTTATAATTTATACAGTTATGCTCATGTGAATGTGAGATAGAGATATAGCTGCTTTCATTAAATAATAATTCTTCAAATTGCTTCATATTTTTTCCTTCCAAAAAATTCAAACTGTTTGACAATTACTATATCATTATCCTCCTTTTCCAGTTGACTCTTTCTTTTTTTCCTTAACATTACTTCACCTTGGAAATATGGTAAGGCACAAAAGTGCTTCATAGAATATAAATTAATCGAGACAACAGAAGATATTATTTGCACTAAATCACATAAATAATTAAAAGTAAAGTTTGATAAATGCGGTATATTTTTTTTTCTGGTGTTTAGGAATGTTACTCCTAATGCATACAGTTAATGCTGAAGTTATATTTTGCCAGTTGTTACTGTATTTCAGACCTTCTGTCTCTTTTGAACTCTAATCAATGAAGTCAAAAGATTTCATGACAACTTGTCCCACTGAAAGCAAAAGCTTTTATAGTGGTTAGATAAGAAAATGGCATGGGTTCTATCTGCAATTTTAAACCTTAGCTTGCAATTGTGTAAATTATGACCCAGATATAAATAATGAGAAATTAAAGATGATACAAGAAGAAATATGCTATTCAAGTACTCTACTGATCACCTAATTACACTTTTGAAGTTATTACCTTTATTATCGTTGCAAAGTCTACATGGAGACACCTATTGGACCTAGATATTTTAGAATACTCAAAGAAAAAACAAAAATAATTTAGAATATTTGGAATTAATTTAAGTTGTAAGAGCCAAAATTTTCCAAGTAACTATTGAATATTCATGAGTATCTAATTAATCTAATTATGAAAACTCACCTTGACTCTCTGTAACTACTAAATTTATTATTCGAAGTACCACACAAATGGGAAAGACAGTGTACAGTACTGTGTTACTCAAGTCTGACAAATTTTTATTTGTATAAATTTGTAGAGTATAATTTTGTTACATACCTATATTGCAGAGAGGTGAAATCAGGGCTGGTAGAGTTTTCATTACCTGAATAACACATGTTATATCCATTAAGTAATTTCTCATCACCTAATCCCCTCCCAGCTCCTCATCCTTCCAAGTCTTCACTGTCTATCACTTCACACTCTATGTCTATGTATATACAAAATTTAGCTCCCACTTATGAGTGAGTACATGTCTTTCTGTGTCTGACTGTTGCACTTAAGATAATGGCACCAGTTTCATCCATTTTGCTGCAAAAATATTATTTTATTATTTTTAATGGCTGAGTAGTATTCTATTGTATTCATATAATATATATATTTTATATTTATTCCATTGTGTGTGTGTGTGTATATGTGTGTGTGTGTATATATATGTGTGTGTGTGTGTGTGTGTGTGTGTATCACATTTTATATCACATTTTAAAATCTAATCAACTATTAATGGACAGATTAACTCCATGTCTTTGCCATTGTGAATAGTGCTGCAGTAAGCACACAAGTGCATGTGTCTTTTTGATATAATGATCTCTTTTCCTTTGAGTTGATACACGGTATTCATTGAGTGAAACTACTGGATTGAATGTTAATTCTACTGTCAGTTCTCTGAGAAATTTCCATACTGTTTCCCATAGAGATTGTACTAATTTACATTCCCATCCACAATGCAGAAATGTTCCATTTTCTTTTCATCCTTGCCAAGAACTTTTATTTTATTTTTGGCTTTTAGTATTGGCCATTCTGATGGGTATCAGAAGGTATTTCATAGTGGTTTTAATTTGCATTTCTCTGATGATTAGTAATGTTGAAAAATTATTAATATGCTTTGTACTCATTTCTATGTTTTATTCTGAACAATGTCTGTCCCAGCTACTCAGGAGGCTGAAGCAGGAGGATCACTTGAGTATAGGAGTTCTTGGCTATTTTGTGCTAAGCCTGTTGGTGTTTGCACTAAGTTTCGAATCAATATTGTGACATCCAGGGAGTGAACACAACCAGCTTGCCTAAGGAAGGCTGAACCACGCCAGGTTGAAAACAACATCTTTGTGTGTGTGTGTCTTATTTGATCTAAATGTTTAAAAGTGTAGAAGTTTTAGTGTATGTTATAGTGCAAATAACACAAAAATGGTAGCATTATGTGCTGAGAAAGAAAACACAGAAGTCTAAAGTTAAGTCATGGTGCTAAGTCTCATTAAGTATATGCCTCTTTGCAAGTGACTTAACTTCCCTGAATTACCATTATTCCATTGATAATGTGGGAATAACAATTAGTACTGTATTTATTTCATTGTGTGCATGTGAAAACTAAATAATATATTTTATGAAAACATTTTTAAATTATAAATTCATATTAGAATAGTAGCTATTATAAAAATAGTTCACTCAGGCTTATCTGGTTTATGGAGCAAATTGAAACTGGCATTTATTACAAATTTATCAGTGAAGCTAATGATGATATTAGTTTTTAGTCATAAAGTAGAGAATTAATACCTGAAGAGTTTTCAATCTTTGTTGTTAAGTGTGAAGAATCCTACAATAATTTTGAGAATTTTCACAAGGTTACAGATAAGGTTATTTGGGGAACTATCTTTAGATTCTGGATGTCATATTTAGCAATTTCTCTGTTTTTCAACTACATGTTTGTCACTATCTATGTTCTTTTTTTATCATTGTTATATTTTTATTTTTCTATTAGTAATAATTTCAAATGAAAGATTTCATGAGGATTTCTCATCAGTCAAATAACTAATAAATTTTCCATATAACTTGTAAATCAGTTTGATTGTCCTGTAAACTTTATGGTCAAGCCCCTTTTTCTATTGATGGGTCCAGATTTTAAAAAATGTATTAGTATATATCAAATTATTTTAAACGATCATAGTCTACTAAAGGTAATCACTTATCATTATAATTTTCTTGTGAGTATTAAAAATCTAATAAATATCATGAGTATGTAAATTAAGAAAATCTTACTTCAAAATATTGTACAGATCAATTATCAGGCATTGTATTCATGTACGAGAAATTAATCCTTGAAATCATTGCAGTTTTGTTGATCTTTAAATGCCACCTCCCACTTCAGCACAAGGTGAATGTGTCTTAATGTAAGTTGAGAAACAATTACTTAATTAGCACACATGTTAGAAAATATTAATTGGCAATTAGGTAATGCAGTAAGAAGACTGGAGAAGAAATGGATAAATAGGGAACTATGGAAGAGCTCTGGGACCAAGAGCAGGGCAGGAAAACTTAATTAAATAAAACATATCACTTGCTTTGCATGTTTCTATTCTAACTAATAATACGATAGCCAAAATGTATATAGTGCTATGTGCTACACATTGCTCTCTTCTCTCTCTCTCTCTCTCCATGTCTATAGATAGATAGATGATAGATAGATAGATAACTACATAGATAGATAAAAACTTTTACAGCAATCTGGAAGGTAGTATACTATTATAGTGTATGTTACTGATGAGGAAACAGAAGTACATTAAATTTAAGTAGCTTGCTAAAGATTGTGTGGTTAGTATATAGCACAACCAGGTGTTGAAATCAGGAAGTATAGCTCTAAAATGTGTGGTATCAACAACTAGAGTACAGTTTCTTTGCATTATATATAATATGTGGTAGGCAAAATTAGACAGAATTCTAAGGTGGCCCTGGATATTTCTGCCCTTTCTTATGTATGCCTTGAAAAATTCTTTTTCCTGGTCAATATGGTGGAATATCAGTCTCATGATTAGACTACTAATAGGTTGACTTTGAGTCAATCAAAAGAGAGATTAGGTGTGTGTCACTAATCTAATCAGGTGAGCCCTTAAATGGGACTGACCCCTTACTGAAACCAGACAGATTCCACAGTAGGAACATTTTCCATTGATGGCTTTGAAGATGATGAGTCCATGTGCTAAAGACCAGCAAGCAGTCTCTACGGCCTGAGAGCAACCTTTTGTTGTCAGCGGGTAGAAAAACAAACAACAAACAAACAAATAAAAAGCAAGACCTCTATCCTACAGATTCGAAGAACTGAATTCTGTCAATAATCTGAATACTTTTCGAAGAAGACCTCAAGCTCCAGATAAAAATGCAGCTCAGAAAGCTCCTCTTTTTCAAAATTGGTAGACACTTAGCTAAAGACACTGTTAACCAGTGCTTGACTGCCAGGCTGGTCTCAAACTCCTGACCTCATGATCCGCCCACCTCAGCCTCCCAAAGTACTGGGATTATAGTAGTGAGCCACCATGCTCAGCCCAGTGCCAGAGTTTCTGATCTACAGAAACTTTGATATCATAAATAAACATTGCCTTAATCCATAAAGTTTTAACTAATTGGTTAGCAATACAAAACTAACACAATACGTGTGATCTGTGGAACAGATAAGAGTAGCCTTATTTAGATATTCTCTTCATTGAGACGTGCTGCCCATATATTCAGTCTTTTGGAGGAATACAGCCTCAAGAATGAATGTCTGCTGGGTCTACTTATTCAAGTAGCTCTCTAACAGTGCCTGAAAAACTAGTTATATGACTGAAAGAGAAGAAGAGCCCTCCCATGGCCTGGGAGTCACTTACTACTCACTCCACATTCTTTCAAGTAGTTTGTGTGCTAGCCAGGTCTGGCTCCCTTGTTCATTCCTAGGGTTATAAGCACCTATATTAGTTTACTAGGGCTTCCATAACATAATACCAGAGACTAGGATACTTAAATACAGATATTTATTTCCTTACAATTCCGGAGACAAGAAGTCAAACTCAAGATTTTGGCAGATTTGTTGTTTTTCTGAGGTATCTCTTTTTAGCTTGCCAAAAGCTGCTTCCTCTCTGTGTCCTCAAAGAGTTGTCAGTAGTAGGATTCTCCAGAAAAAGAGAACCAACCAGAAGGAATACACACACACACACACACACACACACACATACACACATACAGACACACACACACATATATGTATATGTATTAGTATAAATATATATCCACACTAATATAGTTAAGTAATTATTAATTAATATATCATATAGTAACTGGCTAATATATATATAAATTGGCTCACATAAATATGGAGGCTAAGAGGATTTATGATTTCCCATCTGCACACTGGAGACTAAGGAGAGCCAGTGGTATAGTGTCAGTGTAAGTGCAAAAGCATGAGAAGCAGCAAGAATTTCTGGTGTGAACAGATGGTGTAAATTTTAGTTGTGTGCAGAATAAGACCAAAATGACCCAGTTCAAAAAAGCGGGAAGAGAATCTGAGTTCTCCCTTATCCTACCTTTTGTTCTATTTAGCCCCCCAATGGATTGGATAATAGGAAGAGAATCTGAGTTCTCCCTTATCCCACCTTTTTTTCTATTTAGCCCCCCAATGGATTGGATAATAGGAAGAGAATCTGAGTTCTCCCTTATCACACCTTTCGTTCTATAGGCCCCCAGTGGATTGGATGATGCCTACTTACATCCAGGAGGACAATATGTTTTACTCAGTTCACTGATAAAAGTGCTAATATCATCCAGAAATGCTCTCACAGACAATCCCAGAAATAACGTGTAACCGAATATATGGACACTCAGTATCCTAGTCAGGTTGACACATAAAATTAAGCATCACAAGTTCAGACATGGTCACCTTGGCACTCCTTAAACTATACTTAATCTACAAATAAGACAATAGCAAGGTTATGATTCTGCCTAACATGAGAAAACTATCCTGTGTACAACTTAAAATGCACTAACGCCTTTCCCAGAAGCTAAGATACAGTCTTTGAGTAATGTTTACTGTTTTTCTTCTCCTTATATTCCTTAAGTACTATGATGTAATATTAGCATCACTTAAATATTTTGATTGTAAGTCAATACATTTTATGTTACATAACAAGGGAATAAGAGAGGAATAAAATTAATGATATTTCTCTGTGTGTGTGTGCAAAAAAGAAAAATGAACACACATAGTTTCTACAATCCTTCTTTCTATAACTGGTCACATTGTTACACTAGTATTTAAAACTACTTTCTTCCACTTCCCATTCTACATTCCCTTACCTGTATCAATTGCCTCAACTGATTGTGGCTTTTCACCTGGTGGGAAGACCCAAACTTTTATTTCTAAAAGGTCTCAGACATTAGTAGACCTACCTGAATCGGGTTGTTGAATTTGCCATTGATCTTAATCGGTAATGGTAATACTGTGATATGCCCTAAAACATTATATATATACCACTTCCATTTAATGATGGAGTGTTGCTATACACACCTAACTTTATGGCTTGATAGGTCAAAGAGCGCCCACTTCATGATGGGAGGCTCAGGTTACATGGTGACTTGGTGACCAGAAAATTTTAAAAAGATATAAATGAATACATCTCTCTGAACGTGACTCCTCTAAAACCTGGGAGGCAATATGAAGCATGGAATGTAAAACCAGTATTCAGATAAAGAGTATTTAATTCAGTGAAAGGTATTACTAGGACTTGTTTACATATATGTGATATTTGACACTGCTTAATTAAAATGGAAATATTAAGCACAAAGTTAAGGGTCTGTTGATTATGTCAGGGCTAGGCAACTACCAGTTACGTGAATTGTGTCTCATTTTATTGTTAATGGGCAATTGAAGCTGTGCAAGACAAAAGAAAAAGGAAAAGGTCTGGACGTTTTAGGATTCACGTCTTACACACATACCTTTCAGCAAAACTCATGCTTTAGATATTGTGCAGAGCACATAAATTATAATTTAAAAAATTCTTGTTTAAAAATTCTGATCTGCTATTAATTAGCTAAGTGATTTAGGGCAAATGACTTTTCTAAGCTTCAATTTCATTACATGTAAAATAGGATTTAACAGTACTTATTTATAACAGGTAATATGAGAATCAGATAATGGAAAGGTAGATTGTATGATGCCTGTACAATATATGTGTTTGTATTATTTCATCCCTATATAATCCTAAATATGTTTGTGGTTTTGCATATTTTCACATATTATTCATTTTACTAATAACCTCTGTAACTTAGTAGTTTTGACTTAGGTTAATTTTCTGGTTTTGATAAATATACTATGATTACATAGGTGTTAAGATTAATGAAAAAGAGGTGAATAGTACACAAGAGTATTCTGTACTTTCAAAAACTTTTCTCTGAGCCTAAAGTTAGTTTAAAATAAAGTATTTCAAAATATATTAGCAAAAAAAAAAAAAAAACTAAAAAATCCATAGCATTAAAGGAAAGTTATTTTAGAATTTAAATAATATCTGTTTGTTAAAAGAATGTGGTTCAGGATATTTCTAAACTTCAACCTCACTCTAAGATAGATTTACTGTATCAGTATTTTACAGACATTCTGTAACAGACTTCTAAAATTTGTTGAAAAAGTAACCGGTGTACTCCTTCTAATACATAATTCCTTTAATTACATGGTATATACAGATGTACACATGCATTTTATGGGCAATTTCGTGGCTATTATTAATCAATATGCTTATAATTTGAGCTAAACTCTAAAATAAATAATCTGATGTCTTAAAAGATCTATGACCTCTGAGAATTATTTCACCCTTCAAAATGCTTTGTAGGGTCACAAACCAGGACTTTAAAAAAAATGAAAATCATGTAATTTCTGTGTAACAAAATATAATTTTAAGCTTTATTAATGCATAGACATCTAAGTAAGTGAGATAACAGATTTCTTCCTAAGTAGATATGTTGAGCAATTTTAAGATCTTAGTGTCTGTTTTTACTTCACCTTTATGTTTGCATTTGTTTTCAGTTTTGTTTATGTGTGTGTGTCTGTGTGTAGTTATGCTATAAATCAGCATTAGAAAATGCTGCAACCACTTTTTGGGCTGTGTCTCCCCCCAGAGGCCCACAGAGAGGAATCTGTTTGAACATTGTTTCTGGTGATTTTTGGTTAGAATAACAAGCACAGATAGATACAGTGTTTATAGGTTTTTATAGATTCGTAATATCATTAGTGATAAAGATTCATCCAAATTACTTAGATTTTCTTGGAGAAAAAAGATCAAATAAATTAATAAACATTACAAGGTCTTTGTGTATAACCGGTGATTTTGAGGATGATTGAAGTTTAATCTTAATTCGTTTCAGAGTATATTTTTCTGTGATTCCTGATTTTGCATTTTTGACAGCTTTTCTGTTAACCTTAAGGTAAAGCTATCCTAAAATCGAATACAACACATATGGAGCTGGCTCACTTAACAGTTTGTGGCAAATTGCTTTGGAAACAAACATTTCTAGAGTCATAATATGCTAATATTAAATGTTGTTTTAAGTTGGCTGCTCTGCATGCAATTTCAGTTTTCTAATGATGTCACCAGAAAAGTAATTATTTTCAACAAATCCATCTCTCTCATCACTATTAATTAATGGTTACTTTGTGAAACAAAATCTTTCCTTAAAAACACCTTGATGTGGTTGTAATATATTCTGCATTTAGCAACTATTGTGTGAGTGTTTTAGTCCAAGAGTTTTGCCATGTATTGAATCTTGATTCACTTCATGGCATAACATAACTTTACTTTACTTTTTATTAATTCTCTTTATTACTGTTTTCTCAAACCTCCTGAATATTGAGCAAAGAGGCCAGCCCATCTGATCTGCCACTTTAGAAACTTAGGTATTTCAAAAGCAGCACTGAAAAAAATAGTAAATCAGGTAATACTTTCAATTTTTCACTGAGCAAATTACTTTTTAGACTGGGACCAGATAGCTCCTAGGATAGGTAATTGGATGCAGAGCCTCTCACCTCCAGGTCGGCCTTTCCACCTGGTCTGGGTTAGTGGTGACAGAAAGCCATTAGCCTCTGATTACTGTTTGCTGACCTGTGTGAAATGAGTTGATAGTTCCCATTCAGTTTCTAGTGGACAAGTGCATGGATCACATTTGGCATCCTTGTTGGTAGTTTCAGAAAAATAGAGAAGGATTGAGTAGGCTTTCAGGTTAAACTACTGACCCACCAGATTAGGACTGACTTTCCTTGGAGGGGAGTTTTGCTCTTTCCTGGCCCCTACTTCATACTTACTTGTTAGGTACCAATGAAGCACTTAACGTGCTGAGGAGTACCATCCACTACTTTTAATACACAAATATTCCTCGTGACTGTGAATTGAACACTTGATATTATTTTCAAGGGTTGTTTTCTTAGTGCTGAATGAATGCTTTGGAATCAACATAAAAATTTATAACTATTAGTGGAATAATTTAAAAATCAACAAATGTATAATACTGAAATGAGAAAAATGTTTTATTTTAAAAATTACTATTAAGTATACAATTTTTTTTTTCACCAGCTACCATAATTTCAACAGTATCTTTTCCTCTGAGAGGATTGATAACTTCAATTTATTACCTTGGTTCCCGTTTTGGCCTCAGCTGGAATACTTTCTCCTTTCTGTGTCTTCAGCCTCCATACTCTTACACTAGTCCCTAATTACAGTTCAATTTTCCTAATAAACCCATCCCAGAATTCTCCAATTATTCACATGTAATTCCCTGTTTGCTGTCTGAATCACAAAATGAGCAATTCATCGTAGTCCCTCTAATCTTGTTTTCTTATGCACCGTATTCCATATTATTTCTATCTTCCCTAATATACTATAAGCACATTGAAATCAGGAATACTTTGATTTATTTGCTTGGTATTTCCTAGGTTATCTAGCTGATTAGAACTCACATAATGTAAGCATGAGTCTTGTAGGATAAAGTGTTATGCCATTTAGAACATTTATTTTTTTCACATAATCATGGAAGCCCATAAGAATTGTTATTTATATTGAGGTTACCTTTAGTTTAAATAGATAGATATAAGTATTACCCTAAGGGATGTAAAAAGCTATAGAGAGAACATACTCTAGAAGACCATACTTCTATGTTTTTGTTACATAGAAACTTAATAAACTGAGGCAATTAATAAACTGATCATCTCTCTGGAGGCCACTTGCTTCATTTATAAAATTAAGATAAAGCAGCTGGGTGCAGTGGCTCACACTGGCAATCCCAGCACTTTGGGAGGTCGATGCAGGCGAATCACCTGAGGTCAGGAGTTCAAGACCAGCCTAGTCAACATGGCAAAACCCTGTCTCTACTAAAAATACAAAAATTAGCTGGGCTTGGTGGTGGGTGCCTGTAATCCTACTCAGGAGGCTGAGACAGGGGAATCCCTTGAATTTGAGAGGCAGAGGTTGCAGTGAGCTGAGATCACGCAATTACACTCCAGCCTGGGTGACAAGAGTGAAAGTCCATCTAAAAAAAAAATAGAAATAAAGCATAAGTATTACTCTTCAAACTAGATGGTCATGAGAAAAAAATAAGTGAGAACAGATTGTGGGGAACAAAACCTTGCAAATAGTTAAGAGTGATACATATTTCAGTATTTTACTAAGTATCGTCTAAGTAATAAATATTTATTTATTTGATAGTGCAACTGTTATGAGTTGAATTATGTTCTCTTAAAAATTCATATGTTGAAGTCCTAACTCCCAGGACCTCAGAATGTGTCCTTACTTGGAATCAAGTTGTTGAAGATTTAATTAGTTGGTTTTTTTTTTTTTTTTTTTTTTTTGAGATGGAGTTTCTCTCTTGTTACCCAGGCTGGAGTGCAATGGCACAATCTCGGCTCACCACAACCTCCGCCTCCTGGGTTCAGGCAATTCTCCTGCCTCAGCCTCCTGAGTAGCTGGGATTACAGGCACGCGCCACCGTGCCCAGCTAATTTTTTGTACTTTTAGTAGAGACGGGGTTTCACCATGTTGACCAGGATGGTTTCGATCTCTTGACCTCGTGATCCACCCGCCTCGGTTTTGATGAGATCACACTGGAAGAGGGTGGGCGCTTAATTCAATATGACTGATGTTCTCATAAAAAAGATGAAACTTGGACACAGACACACACACAAGGAGAATGCAGAGAAGAAGTCAAAGATTAGGGTCATGCTTCTACAAGCCAAGGAATAACAAATATTGCCAGAAAATCATCAAAAGTTGGGTGAGAGACATGGAACAGAGTCTTCCCCACAGCCCGGAACAGAAACCAATGCTGCCAACAGCTTGACTTCCAACTTCTGGCCTCCAAAACTGTGAAATCATAAACAGCTGTTGCTTAAACCTCCCAGTTAGTAACACTTTGTTACAGCAGCCCTACAATGTATTCAGCATTTGATGTGAAATATTTGTAAATAAACAGAATAACCACCAAGGAAAAGGAATGCTGCTTTTGTAAGACTTTATGTTTCAAAGGACACTATGAAGAAACTGAAAAGACACACTACCAAATGAAAGAGCGTATTTTCAAATCATATATCTGATAAATGACTTGTATCTAGAAATTCAGCAAATAAAAGACAAATAACCCAATTAAACAATGGGCAATGGATCTAAATAGACAATTCTTCCAAGGAGATATACAAATAGCCAACAAGTATGTGAAAAGATATTCAGTATCATTAACCCACAGGAAAATGTGACTATAACCACAATGAGATACTGGGTCACACCCATGAAGATGGCTAAAATCACCAACAACAATAACGATAACCAGAAGAGTATGTGAAGAAATCAGAACACACACACATTGTTGGTGAAAATGAAAAATAGTGTCGCCAAATAGTGTGGCTGTTCCTCAAATGATTAACAGAGTTACTATATGGTTCAGCAATTTTATTTTTTTGGATATACCAAATACGAATGAAAACATATGTCCAAACAAAAGCTTGTACATGGATGTTTATAGCAGTATTATTTATAATAACCAAAATGTATAAACAACCCCAAAGCCCATCAACTGATAAATGAAGAAATAAAATGGGATATATTCATACAATGGAAACTTATCCAACCATAAAAAAAAATTAAATACTGATATATGCTATAACATGGATGGAACTTGAAAACATTATGGTAATCAAAATGAGCCAATTACAAAGAAACACATATTAGCTCACTTATAAGAAATGTCCAGGATAGACAAATACATAGGGGCAGAAAGTAGATTGGTAGTTGCTTAGGCTTTGAGGAGTGGAGTATATGGGGGTGATGGCTAAAGGGTACGTATGATGTTTCTATTGAGATAACATAAAATAGACTCTAATGATGGTTGCATTTACTATAAATATAACAAAAATTAAATTGTATAGTTAAAACAGAATAATAAAGTTATTTAAAAAGGAAATATTCAACTTGATTAGATTTTTAATTTACCCAATTAATGATGTGAGTTAAACCTTACCTATCGATCTGGCTTTTTTCTCTGAATTTCTCTCATTTTGCTCAGTTTATATTGCCAATTTGATATAGGTTTTTAATTACGGTTAATGTAAAACTTTTGGTTATTAGACAAATGCAAAGTTGTAGCTAACATTTATGAAGTACAAGATTCTTAAATGCTATACATGTACACATAATTTATTTATTTATTTTTAACTTTAATTTTAGGTTTAGGGGTATATGTGCAGGATCGTTATATAGGTAAACTGTATTGTAAGAATCTGGTGTACAGATTATTTATTAAATCAGGTAATAAACATTACACCTGGTAGGCATATATATTTTTTGATCTTCTCCCTCCTCCCACCCTCCACCCTCAATTAGGTCCTGGTGTCTGTTATTCTACACTTTGTGTCCATGTTTTCTTGCTGTTCAGCTCCTACGTATAAGTGAGAATGTATGGTATTTGGTTTGCTCTTCCTGTGTTAGTTTGCTTAGAATAATGGCTCCATCTCTATCCATATTGAAACAAAGGACATAATTTTCTTCTTTTTATGGCCATGTAGTATTCCATGCTAAGTATGTACCACATTCTCTTAATCTACTCCACCATTAATACGCACTTAGGTTGTTCCCATGTCTTTTTTACTCAGCATGTGCTGCAATAAACGTACATGTGCATGTCTTTGTCACAGAATAAATTATATTCCTTTGGGTATAAATCAAATAATGAGATTGCTGAGTCAAACCCTAATTATGTTTTAACTTATATGAAAAACAACTATATTGCTTTTTATAATGGCTGAAGTAATTTACACTTCTATCAGCAGTGTAAATATGTGCCCTTTTCACCACAACCTTGCAAGCAACTATTATTTTCTGACTTTTAAATAATGGCCATTCTAACTGGTGTAAGCCAGTGAACTTGTACTAATATAGTAAATCCTTTTTTTTTTTGGTAGAGAAGAAAACTGAAGTCAAGGATACTAATTTCTTTTTTTTTTTTTTTAATTTTTATTGCATTATAGGTTTTGGGGTACATGTGCAGAACGTGCAAGATAGTTGCATAGGTACACACATGGCAGTGTGTTTTGCTGCCTTCCTCCCCCTCACCCACACTTGGTATTCATCCCCAGGCTATCCCCCCCAGCCCCCCCCCTCTGTCCCTCCCCCATTCCCCCCAACAGTCCCCAGTGTATAGTAGACCGCCTCTCTGTGTCCATGTGTTCTCATTTTTCTCACCCACCTATGAGTGAGTATATGCGGTATTTCTTTTTCTGTTCTTGTGTCAGTTTGCTGAGAATGATGTTCTCCACTAATTTCTTATTTAATATCATTAACAAATAAATAGTGAAGTTGGGATATGAACCAACGTATTCTGGTTTCAGAACACTTGAGATTAATCACTATACATAATTTCCTTTCAACTTGAACTCAAAAAAGCAATAGATTTACTATAAAAAGCAGCAATGGATAACTTTTCATTTCAGAACATATAAAGAAAAGCAATTCTCACTCATTAATAACAAATTAAACTTCCAAGACTTAATTAATATTAATATTTATATATAAACATATATACTGATATATATAGAATATATATGAACATACATATTCAATTCTAATTAAACATGAATGAATATATATTTTTATATATTATATATATTCAGATTAAAAAATAACCTAAGAAAAGATAGTGAAGGCCCAGATGTAAACTAAACCAACTAAACAAAAATATAAGATTCAAAATATTCATAATGTAGGGTAGAGTTAATACTATATTGTGTGACTTTTCTCCAAGTGAATTTTATATATTCCATTGAACTAATGTGTTGCTATTTTTATGTGTGTTATAAAAGGAGAAATATTAGTATTATCAGATGGTTTTATATAGACATATAGAATATATATAAATATATATTCGATTCTGATTAAATATAGATTCAGCATAATTAAATATATATCTATATATTCTATATATATATTCAGATTGAATAAATATATATTCAACATATATATACATGCATATATATGTATATATGTGTGTAGAGACAGAGAGAACTATCTGAAATTCAAAAATACCTTTAGGATTTTTAAGTTGAGTAAGGAAAGCTTATTTTCCAGATGACCCGCAAGAGAAAATATGCAGAAGAAAAAGCAAGAAAAATTGACAAACGAATTCTAAAAACAGTGAACTAGGACTTAAGTATATAGCGAACATTTTATAAAGCTTTAGCAATGAGAACCAAGAGGTTTTGGTAGACAAATACAGCAGTGGCTATTCAGAAAAAAAATAAAAAAAGAAACCAATGTTTATAAAGCAATTTAGAATATGAAGAAGATCACATTTTAAACTCATGTAAAAATGAGTTAATTGAAATTATGTTGTGAAAATTGGAAAAATAAGTTAGAGTTCACAAAAAGTATATATGAATTGAAAATTTGATTAGATTGAAGGTTTTAAATGTAAAAGTCAATGCTGTAAAATAACTAAAACACAATATTGGATAATATTATTCTTATTAACATGGTGACTTAAGTAAGACACAAAACCCAGAGTTGCTAAGAAAACAGGTTAGTAGAATTCTTAGTGCGCGGTGGCTCAAGCCTGTTATCCCAGCAGTTTCGGAGGCCAAGGTGGGTGGAACACGAGGACAAGATATCGAGACCATCCTGGTCAACATGGTGAAGTCCTGTCTCTACTAAAAATACAAAAAATTAGCTGGGCATGGTGGCGCGTGCCTGTAATCCCAGCTACTCAGGAGGCTGAGGCAGGAGAATTGCCTGACCCCAGGAGGTGGAAGTTGCGGTGAGCCGAGATCGAGCCATTGCACTCCAGTCTGGGTAACAAGAGCAAAACTCCATCTCAATTAAAAAAAAAAAAAAAACTTGTATAAAAATATAACCATAAGCAATTTATTGAGAGAACATACATTATCGTGGTGAATAGGATAACTTATTCACAATTTTTTTTTATTTTCCATTTTTGTGACTCCTGTCATGACTTGGGGCATGGCTATGTGACCTGCTTTGACAAGTAGCATTCGAAAAGGTGTAATGCATGTGATTTTGGAGTGGGGTTTTTAAATGCACTTATGTGATCACACTTCTCTTGCACTTTTGCCATTAGCATGAGGAAACCTTTCCCAGGTAGCTAATGGTTTCTAGATTGAGGCATGAGAATGATTCCTAAACCTGATCTCCAGACTAGAGTCCAGCTCATTCACAACCAAGAAAAATATATCTTGCAGACAACTTGCAACCTATAGTCAATCCAGGCACCTTGCAGACCTAGAGTCAAGAAAAGTTAATGACTGCTTTTGAAAGCCACAGAAATTCAGAGCTAGTTTTCTTTTTTTTTTGCTTTTATTACAATAGAAACCTGACTGGTACAATGCATATGTAAAAATATTTTAAATAATATATGCAACAAAGCTCTTACAAAACGTCAGAAAAAAACTAACTGTATAAAAAACCTGGTAAAATATAAAGAAATATTAAATTTTTCTGTAATATTTGAATATGTTTATGTTATCCCTTTTGTATAATGCTTTGGCAAATTGTATAAAAATAAAACGTGCAAAGTGGGCAGAAATGGGTATTCTAAAACAGTGTTGTGAAATGTTAAATCATATGAGCTTTTGAAAATATAAATTAACATATACTATTAAAGTATTAAATACGCATATTATATGAACCAGCAATTTATTCCCAGGAATCTAGAGCTCCGGACTATATGCATTTATATTCAAATATATATTTTTAAACAACCATATAATCTTTGATAAACCAGACAAAAACAAGCAATGGGGAAAGGATTCCCTGTGTAACAAATGGTGTTGGGAAAACTGGTTAGCCATGTGCAGAAAGCAGAAACTCGACCCTTCCTGACACCTTACACTAAAATTAACTCCAGATGGATTAAAGACTTAAACATAAGACCTGGCACCATAAAAACCCTAGAAGAAAATCTAGGCAAAATCATTCAGGACATAGGAGTAGGCAAGGACTTCATGACCAAAACGCCAAAAGCATTGGCAACAAAAGACAAAATAGACAAATGGGACCTAATCAAACTCCACAGCTTCTGCAAAGCAAAAGAAACAGTCACTAGAGTGAATTGGCAAACAACACATTGGGAAAAAAATCTTTGCAGTTTACCCAACTGACAAAGGGCTGATATCCAGAATTTACAAAGAACTCAAACAGATTTACAGGAAAAAAGCAAACAAGCCCATTCAAAAATGGGCAAAGGATATGAACAGACACTTTACAAAAGAAGACATACATGAGGCCAACAAACACATGAAAAAATGCTCATCATCACTGGTCATTAGAGAGATGCAAATCAAAACCACATTGAGATACCATCTCATGCCAGTTAGAATGGCAATCATTAAAAAATCTGGCGACAACAGATGCTGGAGAGGATGCGGAGAAATAGGAACACTCTTACACTGTTGGTGGGAGTGTAAATTAGTCCAACCATTGTGGAAGACAGTGTGACGATTCCTCAAGGGCCTAGAAATAGAAATTCCATTTGACCCAGCAATCCCATTACTGGGTATATATCCAAAGGAATATAAATCGTTCTACTATAAGGACACATGCACACGAATGTTCATTGCAGCACTGTTTACAATAGCAAAGAACTGGAACCAACCCAAATGCCCATCCATGATAGCCTGGACTGGGAAAATGTGGCACATAGACACCATGGAATATTATGCAGCAATCAAAAATGATGAGTTTATGTCCTTTGTAAGGACATGGATGAATCTGGAGAACATCATTCTCAGCAAACTGACACAAGAACAGAAAAGGAAATACCACATATTCTCACTCATAGGCGGGTGAGAAAAATGAGAACACATGGACACAGGGAGGTGGGTACTACACACTGGGGTCTATTGGGGGAAATAGGGGAGGGACAGCGGGGGGGAGCTGGGGAGAAATAGCCTGGGGAGAAATGCCAAATGTGGGTTAAGGGGAGGAAGACAGCAAAACACGCTGCCATGTGTGTACCTATGCAACTATCTTGCACGTTCTACACATGTACCCCAAAACCTAAAATGCAATAAAAATTTAAAAAGTAAATAAAAATAAATAAAATATCTTTTGCAATGCTGTTTTTACTAAGGCAAAAAACGGAAGGCAAAGGTTTATACATAGAATGAGATACGAGGTAGACCTTTGAGAAATTGCACGGAAAATTTCTTACAGCTATTATCTTGTGCCTGAGTGCAGTGACTCATGCCTGTAATCCCAGCATTTCTGGAGGCCGAGGCAGGTGGATCACCTGAGGTCAGGAGCTACAGACCAGCCTGACCAACATGATGAAACCTCGTCTCTATTACTAACGTGCAAATTAGCCAGGTATGGCGGTGTGCCACTGTAGTCCCAGCTATTCGGATTTCAGGGAGCCAAGATAACGCCACTGCATTCTAGCCTGTGCTACAGAGGGAGACTCAGTCTCAAAAAAAAAAAAAAAAGTGATATTATCTTGTGAGGGAAAAAATACATAACAATATCTCTACTGTGACTTATCTACTATGATTTATGTTAAGAAGGAACTATATAAATATAAAACGGTAGAGAAAAGTTAGAAAGATATATAAAAAACATTTAACAATATTTACTTCAGAGGAGTGAAGGAAGGTAGAGAACACAGAATGTTGGAACAGGAGTCATAAATTTGGGCTCTCTATTTTTGGAGTGATTTTTTTCTTTCTGAAAATATGAAGGAAATATTAAAAATTTAAGTTATTAAAAATGCAAGTTAGAAAAAAGTAAAAATAGGAGGGAATGTTCTCCTTATTCCTAAATAGGAAGATCATTACTTCCAAGGGTCATTAAAGTGATATTTAACATATTGATTTCATGACAGCATTAGAATGAAAATATTGAAACTCGCAAACTCTAATTCATGAGAGATTTATTAAACATATTTAAAGCTGAACAATTCCAAATATAGAAGTCATCAATCTGAAGACTAAGACCGTAGATCATTTGTTCAAGGAAATCAGTCATGGTGTTAGAAAAGACAATCTAAGCAGCATTTTTAAAATGGAGATTTCATTCCTGAAATTTCTATGGGTAGCTCTGGACTAAAGAGTCATTCTAAAAATAGGCTTTTTGGGAATCCTATCACTAGAATGATTGCAAAATTATTAACACAATGTTGGATGTATCTTCTTAAAAATACCATTTGTTTTGGATTTTCAAGAAAGAGGCTAGAAAATAGAAACCCAGTACAATTATTTGGTTTGTTTTGTACAACACTACTATGACATTTCTCAAGAATGTGGAAGTTTTTAAAAATGTTTCAGATATTTTTCTCACATTGGATATTAAAATTTACTGTAGATTCCCTCAAAGTTTTCAAAGATTTGTCATCATTTTCCATAATGTGTTTGTGATGGTAAAATCTTGGTACCCTTATCAATGTCTCAACAAACTGCTAAATTGTGCTCTAATTTATGCTTTCTGGAAAACAAAGTATCTTGTCTGATATTTGTGGTATTTGATGTCTGTAGTTCGAGATTATGCTGGTTTTTATGAATCATGTTTTATATGGTTCATATATGGTGATTATTCAATAAAGTTCATAATTTAAATTTATTTTTCAAAGATTTGAAGCTTTTGTGATTCAACATACAATGACTGTTCTTGTGGCTTTATGCCTTGGTTTCTAAATTCATAGATTTTATGGCTCTATTTCCTCTGAGTGTCTGTATAATCACTCCGTCTTTATTAAGATGTATTTAAAGTAGAATTTACTCACAAAAACATAATGAGTAATTTTTTTTTTTTTGAGACAGAGTTTCTCTCTGTCACCCAGACTGGAGTGGAATGGGGCAATCTGAGCTCACTGCAACCTCTGCCTTCCAGGTTCAAGCAATTCTCCTACCTCAGCCTCCTGAGTATCTAGGATTACAACAGGTGTGCATTTTGGCAATATATCTTCTCTGAAAATTCTTTGGAAGATTTCTAAATTGCTTTTGTATTTTGAAGAAAACATTTGAACTATGGAATATGTGTAATTTTGTTTTTCTTATAGTTTATGACACACTATGTGTTAATTTTGGGGCATATATTATTTCTCTAGATTAATAGTGAGTCTTTCTGAAATAGAAATGCGGAGACTTTTACTAAGCTTTATAAGTTATTAATTATTCACACCTCATTATTTAACTGGTATTCTTCTAACATAGAACCTTTACTACAAATTCTCAGAGACCATTTTTATAAGACTATCTGTAACAAATATTAATTTAATCCCTTTTAATAATTTTGACATTTTCAGATTATAATTAAAAATATATGTTTTGTTTTCTTATACTACTTTAAAAATATGACTTATAATTATGTCTGGAATATATTCATATACAGATAATTTTTAAGACTTCTTGGTCCCCAGTTCTTATGAACAGAGATATTAATTTAAATAAAGTAAAAGATTGCATACAGCTTCGTGCACCTTATTGCACCAAATATTTTCTTTATAAATAATATTTCCTTTCCACCTCCACCCCTTCCTTCAGAAGGCATTTAATAGTTTTTTTTTTTTTTTTTTTTTTTTGAGACGGAGTTTCGCTCCTTACCCAGGCTGGAGTGCAATGGCGCGATCTCGGCTCACCACAACCTCCGCCTCCTGGGTTCAGGCAATTCTCCTGCCTCAGCCTCCGGAGTAGCTGGGATTACAGGCACGCACCACCGTGCTCAGCTATTTTTTTGTATTTTTAGTAAAGACGGGGTTTCACCGTATTGACCATGATGGTCTCGATCTCTTGACCTCGTGATCCACCCGCCTCGGCCTCCCAAGGCGTTTAATAGTTTTATATACATTCTTCTTTCCTTAATATTCGTCACTGCTCTTTAGAAGGAATGAGATAAACAGTAGAGATGAGTAAAAGCAAATGATGAAATACATTGTTTCTTCCATTAATCTTTGCTTCTTAAATATATAATGTTCAGGTAACAGGAGAAAACTATGCTGATAAAATATAGGACATGACTGAGTTGTCTGATCGTTGCTTTTGTTAAAAACAAGTGAATTTTACTAAAAGTTCCTAAAATTATAAGCTGTAGAGCAATGTAAACTTACTAATTTGCTCATACTCCATAATGTTTACACAATTCTTTCTGTATTGCCTTTCCTAATTGTTTGTTTTAAAGTTTGAATATTACCATAGTTTTTTTTTCCCTATAATCATATTTGGCTGAATATGAAAAATGACCCCAAAAGCAAAATATAGGAAAAAGAATGCCAAGAACAATTATTATTTGTAAAGAGTTCTTTTTGGGGGAATATTCCTATATACCTCCAACAATGGACATCACCCAGAGTTGATCGTATGACTAAATATTCTCTTGGGTTCAGTTTAGTTATATGCAATAAGGTGTAGAGCTTGAAATAAGTTATATTTGAAACAACAGACAGAAAAATTAGATGTGTTAGAAAATATGTAGAGTTAGAAATAGTTTGATATAGAGAAAGCAAATGATAATAATAAGTTAAGTTTGTGAATTTATCTTTCTGCCTATGGACAGTACAGATGCTTTTTAATTTTTTGTCCCAATGCCACATCTGCAGCCATATGCAGCTAAAAAACACTGCCTTTCCAGCTGGTTTCCTTGTCACAGGCAATGAAATGAAAGGCTTTCCAGAACAGACTGATAGTGCCCTCTGTTGATGTTTTCAATTTTTCAGATCATTTCAGGAAAAAAAAGCAGCATGATTTTTTTAATGTCATGGAAACAATTTTCTTCAGAGGTAATAGGAATCAAGTTTTACTATTTTCATGATGTACTTTTTCACCCCTTAAAAAGTGAGTATGTGCAAAGGTGTTACTATTACAACGACTTTCCCTTTATCAACTGTAGTTTTTGTTGGCTGAATGCACTTTTAAAAATAAAAGAGTCACAGGAAGTTAGCAAAACAGCAAACTCATTAGGAAATTTCACAGATTAGTGCACAAACAATAGGTTGTTGAATAAATAGCTGGGGAAATTCTAGTCAGTGTTTTCAGCTTGCAGAGTAATCAAACACTACCTACATCTTTCAAAGTGATACTTTGAAATGATGTCATCATATGTGGAAAGAAGTTATTCCTGGACACTTTATTCTGATACCATGTTTATTCTGATCATTACTAATTTTTGGCTTTTTATTTTCCCAAGATTGCATGCTTTGAAAAATCTGGGTCTGAAAATTTTTATTTCATTTATACAATAGCATTTCATTAATTGTTTTAAAAGGGTGTGCCTCTTTAGTCCACAATTAGCTATGTAAATAAAGTGGAATCAATTTTCTAAGGATAAACCTTGCAAATGAAAAGTATCTTGATTTTCACACAATGAACGAATACAGTCTGTGCAAAATTACTTATTTTATCTGCATTTTATTCTCTATCACCCAATCTTCTTTTTCTTTTTAAATTTCTCTCTTGTTTCATCCCACTTGGCAGCTCTTAAACATTTTAATGAAAATTTAGAGATAATGCAATGTAGCTTTATTAGATAAACAATCTTTCTCATAATGCAGTGAGGTAAATTGAGACGGTGAGTAGGAGTCACAACAGAATAGGTACTTTTCTAATGTCAAATGAATCATCTGTTCCTTTTGGTCCTTCTTTATTGTATTTGAAGTGCCTATTCAGAGCATTACAAATATTCATTTCAAGTATGCCAAAACAAAAACCGCAATTAAGAGCCAAATACAAACTATCTCAAGTGTTTTCTTTTTATTTATGTACGAGATTACAAAGCTAGCTCTTTGTCTATATTTACCGGTATAAGAATTTAAAATTTTAACCCTGATTTTCCAGTGATTTTGCAAATAGTTATGAATCTAATCATTTACTTGGTCAACATATCTGTAGGTTGTACTGTGCATTTAACTCAGAGATTTCTAATTATTTTTACTCTCAAAATAGTTATTTATTAACAGTACTGGCTACTAATTTGACTGTAGATTCTGTTTATAAATCTAGGTATGTTCTTACCAAAGTAAATTGTCCAGTAACCCAACTTTTATAATGTATTTATACTTTATTAATGATTTATAATTAAATAATGCAATTTATTATAACAATTTATAAAGTTAATTCATTTATATTTGTTCTCTGTCTCTGTGACAACTGATTTGAATACAGAAAAGGAAGTATGAATATATACTATATATATATATTATATATATGTATATATATATATTATATATGTATGTATATATATTCATTTATTCCTGTTAATGAATTTTAAACGCCTTTTAAATTATGTCCAAAATTCAATAGCATCTAATGTAGTAATTTTTAGCCAAGTAATGTTGGAAACTATAAACAGAAAGCAAAATTTTGTCTCCTTAAAGGCTCTAGTGTTTTTGTTTCAGTTTAGTTTATAAAGAAAAATATGGCCTCTGAAATTCATTTGAGTCTGGTATTATGAAAATTTACCTGACCTGCACTATGCATGAATTTAATAATTCCAAATAAAAGTCTGTAGATGAATAAGAGCACTTGGGACATATTTAGTGCAGGCTTGGATGGAATGGTGAGGTATTCAGACGCCTTATCATAGTTGGTTCAGTAAAACTACTACTACCACCACTATTTCTACTACATACAAACACACACACAAAGAGAGAGCTTATTCTAATCCACTTTCGCAATCATGACAGAAAAAGGAAAGATGAGAAAATTAGATGAAAATTAAATCTTTCTTATGTTACATGTTAGATAATCATTCAAAAATATCCTAAGTTATAACTGTATAAATTAAATATACTGTAGATACAGAAAAATATAGTAAGATATATGCAACAGTGTATTAATACCAGAAACAATATACATTCTTATATAGTTGAGACCGCAGAGTTGAAATTTCAAATAAATCAGGAAAAATAATAAAATTTATTTGAATGGGAAACCAAACAATATTAAATATGATGCTTTTGAATGCAGATGAAATTAGCTCCTGGTTTTAACAAATGAATCAAAATAAGTTTCCAAAGCATTATTTCAGTATAAAATATGAAGCAGTAAAATTAATTAAAGATTTGTGGATAATTACTTATATGATTCTAAAATAAAGGATTTTGTAAACATTATTCCATATTTAAGCCCCATAAAAATAATGTGGCATATCTGATCATATGAATTTCAAAACTTTTGTATATTAGAAAAGAGAGAGAAAAATAGGCTAAAATTTTTGAATATATATATGATAGTAAAATTACTGATATTTTTAATTTTTTAAAACAATAAGAATAAAATATATAAAATTAACAATAAAATAAAACTGAGCAAAATTGCATCATAAATAATGGGGTGAAATATATGGTCTCACTCATAATTGAAAATTAATATAAAAGCAATGCTTAATTGTTTTGCCACTGAAAAACAAAAAACTGTTTTGTATGCAGAAATGAACATTCTCATATATTCTTTTTTTGGAATTGAGATCTGTGCATATAAAATGAGTGATGATGATATTGACAGGAGACACAGATTACTAGGCAGACAGGGACAGGTTCCCAGGGAAACCCAACCTTCAAGCCAAAGGCAATGCAAATCCAGAAACAGCTGCGGGTGGATTTCATGACTGAAGTGAGAACTTCCTCAAAGTCTTTTAGCCAATCAAATGATGCTTTCCCTAGGCCTGCCTATGGACCAATCAGCACACACTTCCCCATTCAGAGCTCATAAAAGTCCTGGACTCAACCACACAGACACTACTCACTTATAGGCCTCCTTGTGTTACTCAGTGAAATTCTTCTCATCCTACTCATTCTTGGGTGCCCACATCCCTTATTCTTTTTGATCAGGGGACAAGAACACAGAACAACTGTGGGCAGCAAAACCAAACAAGCAACAACATGCCCCCATTCACCAAGCTGCAGGTGGTGGGACCAAACAAGCTGTAACATTTTTGGGGGGCTTAGACTTTGGGACACTCCTGGTGAGAGCTTCCTCAAAGTCTTTTAGCCAATCAAATGATGCTTTTCCTAGGCCTGCCTATGGACCAATCAGCACACACTTCCCCATTCAGAGCTCATAAAAGTCCTGGACTCAACCACACAGACACTACTCCACAGCAACTATGTGGAGCCTATGTGGGGCCTCCACAGTTGCTGGCATATCTGAATTTTCAGGTACCAACCAGTTCCCCTCTTCCAGATGCCGGCACCCAAGATGGAAGCAGGTTGTGGCACAGCCCGTTAAGTCACAGGCTGAAAATGGAAGCTGTGCAGGTGAGGGATTTGCATCAAGTTACAAGCCAAGCACAGCCTGCTAGGCCACGTGGGCCTAGCAGGGGGTCATGGGAGCTGTAGAGATTTCAAGCTGGTGAAATGGTACCAAAGGACTCCTGTAACACTATAACCCTCCCTTCTTCTCGGGGAGCAATAGGGAGAAAAATACACAGAACGCCATTTCCTCCTTCTTGCTAAATTACAGAAGCCACACAATAATATCTTAGTAAATACGTAGTGTCTTTTTTTTAATTCATAAAATTTCCTTTAGGATTTATATAAGAAAATAATAAAGATTTTATAAGAAATTATTCTAAATATTGTTGTTTACATATTGCTACAACAGTGATTAATATAAAACACTTCAAACATTGATTGCAAAGAATTAATATTTAAATATATATTACTCAGAAGTATTCCACAAATTATATGTTAGAATATTGAGTAATTGGCAGTAATGCTTTTTAAAGCTAGTCATGAAGTCAAATGTACATGGTAATGCCACACTTTTTAATGTGTGTGTGTGTGTGTGTGTGTGTGTGTGTGTGTGTATACCCATACATAATTATACATACACTAAAATATTTTAAAATTACATATTAAAAGGTTGACAATATCTTTCACTGAGTTGATTTGTTAAATGTTTCTTTATTGACATTTCTAAAATTTTGTAAAATTACCTTTTTTGAAAAATAGTAGCTTTTAAAAAATATTTAATATCCATCCCCTTTGCTGTTGTTTTCCAGCAGTAGGTCCACCTTTTAGGACTTTTACATAGTAATCGATTTTATATCTGCTGACAAACCAAATGACTTTGAACAGAAAAAAAAATGGCAAAAAATTGATGAGTAATTTTTAAATTTCATGTTTATAAAGTAAGCATTAAAGCATAGTAAGTTGAAAAGCACCAATAACCCTACAACATAATAATTTTGGCTATGAATTATACATAAAGCTAGTGTGATACAAAATAGAACATTAAGAATAATGATCTGTTTCTAAATCAAATACAGTTTACGTTCCTCTATTTTCTCATTGATTGCTATTACAGTGAAAACTTCATAGTGTTTTTCACTTCCTAGCATTTATGGTTTAGAGGCAAAGAGTCTCTAAACAAAAAGATAATTGAAGTTTTTCTTTTAAGATTTAACAAACACTGGGCCGGGTGCGGTGGCTCAAGCCTGTAATCCCAGCACTGTGGGAGGCCAAGGCAGGTGGATCACGAGGTCAAGAGATCGAGACCATCCTGGTCAACATGGTGAAACCCCGTCTCTACTAAAAATACAAAGAATTAGCTGGGCGTAGTGATGCGTGCCTGTAATCCTAGCTACTCAGGAGTCTAAGGCAGGAAAATTGTCTGAACCCAGGAGGCGGAGGTTGTGGTGAGCCGAAATTGCGCCATTGCACTCCAGCCTGGGTAACAAGAGCGAAACTCTGTCTCAAAAAAAAAAAAAAAAAAAAAAGAAAGAAAAAGAAAAAGATTTAACACACACTGACAATAAACCTTATTTGTTTACCATTTCGAATAGTTTTGTCTTTGCTAGTAGAACTGTATGTGTTTTATTTTTCAAATAACTTTGTAATGAAAGATATATATCATATGCTCTATATTAGCAGTCTGGAAATTCTTGTCTGTGCATTCTTACCAGAAAAAATTAATGGCAATACCTGTAATATGCATATCTGTTTTTTTCCTTCATTTGCTCATATCGAGTATCATGTGTGCCTGACATATCTCAAACAGCATTCCGCCCTAGTGATGTTTGTTTTACAGATGTACATGCAGCTGTCAATCTATATGTTGTGTGAAAAAAAACTAACTTTATTTAATACATGACACTACTATTTGTTCATCTGATAAAATAAAAGTGACAGTGTGTAAACCCCACATTTAATGAATTTCCTTTAAGTATGACTCCTGTATTGTGCTAATATTATCATTTACAAAATGTCATCCACAGAGAGAAAAAATAATGAAATTATAACCTTTCTGGGTAAGGCATCTTTCTAAGAAAACAATGCTAAGTTTTTACAATAAACATCTAAATGAGAGTGAGTGAATTCACTTGGCTAGGTCATGCACAACTGAAAGCAGAGAATGTTTTTCTTTAGTTTTAAGTTTTGCAAACTATAAAAATGGGTGAGATTTTTCTCCCACTTTATATGCCATCTTGTGGTGAGGGCACTTTCAGACGTATCTAAAGATAAACCGATTAGGAACATGTAGATTTAATTTTTGGATACATAAACCTTTCATGGGAATCCAGAAGATGGTGAAATAGGCTTTATCTAACAGGAACAGCAGTGGATCTGTGTATGAGCTACTTTTTTCTTGCCTGTTCTTCCCCCCTTGATTTTTTTTCTTTTATTTCAAATTCTTATTAGTGAATTTGTTTATTCAAGTGTTACCTGATTTGAACCAAGTCATAAGTTACTAGCCAGCATATAAATAAACAAATTTTGGTTTACGCATTCAAGGATTTTGGAGAGTTGTGCATAATTTAGTGCTATGAAGGGTGAATGCCCACTAAAAAAGTTACGGTAATAAATTATTCCAAAAAATGTTATTAAAAAATATACTTAAGGCCTGGTACGGTGGCTCAAGCCTGTAATCCCAGCACTTTGGGAGGCCGAGGCGGGTGGATCACGAGATCGAGAGATCGAGACCATCCTGGTCAACATGGTGAAACCCCGTCTCTACTAAAAATACGAAAAATTATCTGGGCATGGTGGCACATGCCTGTAATCTCAGCTACTCAGGAGGCTGAGGCAGGAGAATTGCCTGAACCCAGGAGGCGGAGGTTGCGGTGAGCCACGATCGTGCCATTGCACTCCAGCCTGGATAACAACAGCGAAACTCCGTCTCAAAAGAAAAAAAAAAAATTCTAAAGTGGCTTGATGTGTGTGGCAGTAGTACTGACATATTCTTTTATTATTTACCTTTCCCTTATCTTTTCTTTACTGTCTTATACATTTTAGAAAGTAAATGAAGAAAAAGTTCTTTCTAACAATGTTGTCTAGACATTTCTAGTAGGTTTAACCATATTAGACAATATTTTTCCCATGTAAAAAGAGCAATTTCATATGGCTCAGTCTAATACAATGAGTCAATGTAATCCTTTAGTAGAGAGAGTACTCTATTGGTTTTTACACATTATTCTTATCAAGCTGTAAAGGAACTCTTTAACAATTGGTTAGCTACTGACTTTTTTTTTTTTTTTTTGAGACAGGGTCTCACTGAGTCATGCAGGTTGAATGCAGTGGAATAATCATGGCTCACTGCAGCCTTGACCTTGAGGGCTTAGGCAGTTTTCCCACCTAAGCCTGACTAGTAGCTGGGACTGCAGATATACACCACTGCACGCAGGTAACTTTTTATTTTTGTAGAGATGAGGGTCTTGCCCTGTTGCCAAAGCTGGTCTTGAACACCTAGACTCAGGTGCTCCTCCTGCCTTGTCGTCCCAAAATGTTTGGATTACAGATGTGAGCCATTATGCCTGGCGTGACAACTCTCCTTTTTATAAAATGAAGAGGCATTGGTACATGAATAATTAATGCCTCTTTATTCTGCATCTCTCTACTGTTCTCCACTTTTCAGAAACATCAAATATATTCAGCTCCCGTCTCTCTTCAACCATGTAAAATTATTTCAACAACTATCAGGAATTGAAGGTGAAACTGGCATGTCTGTTTGTTCTTCTCTTTCTGGTGTCAAAGACTCTTAAAACATGCATATAAAATTTGAAAGTAAATAAAACGTAATAAAAATACTAATATTCAAATATTTACAAGTCATTCTCCTTACTCTCCCTTTTTCTCTGGACCCCTAATAAAAATAAAAATTGGTGTCCATCAAATGATAAGCACATAAATAAAAAAAATTGGTATATTTATACAAAGAAACCTTATTTGGTGATAAAAAGATATGAAGTATTGATATGTGCTATGCCATGTATAGACTTTAAAAATAATATGCTAAGTCAGAGATGCCACCTGCAAAGGACTATATAACACAACTGCACTTGCATAAAATGCCTTGAATATGCACATCTATAAAGAGAAAAGTAGGTTAGTGATTGCTTGTGGCAGGAGAGGAGGGTAATATAGGATAACAGCCAAATGATACAGCATTTATTCTTGAAATGATGAAAATTTTCTAAAATAGACCATTGTGATGGTTGCCCATATGTATGCATATGCTAAACATTTATGTTTTGTGAATTATATTCCAATAATATGTTTAAAAAATAAAGATAAGATTATATGGTATTGTTACCAAAAATGTTTGTAAAAAGCAGTCATGTCTTCTCAGGAAGACAGATTCAGAGCTTGCAGGTATGAGAACATGGAGGAGCTTATTTTCTCTGATGGACAATTTCAGTTGAATCACATAGTCCCTCTTTATATGTGGAAAAACAAAAGTGACAGGGAAGTATAATTATAATCTTACAGAGAATAACTACATTTTAAAAATTATAGGAGCAAGATAATATAGTAACATATTGATAAACAGCTTTTTATTTTATTAAAAATCCTTTCAGAATATTATTTTATTTAATTTACATTGAACTACACCTCACTCATTTTGAACTGTGAGTTTGAAAATGTTATTAATTCACTCACTCATTGAAAAACTGTATTAATATATTAGATATTCTCCAATATGAAAACCTAAAATAGCATCTGATTTAATGAGAAATAATAAGCAATGCATTACTTAATAAATATTACAATAAATTACAGAGCAGCACCATGGAGTGCATAAGTAAAAGAAGTGTCATGTTAGCTGGGCATTAACACATGAAGAATTGGGCAGATGGAAATTAATAAAGAATTGTGGCAGATATACTTGAATGAGCAAAAGCAGTAAATTTAGATACAGTGGAGGTAAAATCAGACATAGTTTACATCATCTATAGAGCAAAGACAGAAGGTTAGAAATGGAAAATTGTTGGCAATGATAAATTCTGATCAAATGGAGGGAAATTTTCTAAGTATCCTAGGTAGTCTGAATTCCACAGTCCATAGAGAACAAAGGCAGTCTGTTAAAGCAAGAAATTAATGTGTTTGCAGATATGCTTCAAAAAAGACTAGCATGTTAAGATATTCCAGAGGCAGGAGAAGCTACAGAAAAACAGATATTTTAAAATATATTGTAGCAAACTGGATGGCAAGTTACTCCGTTTCTAAATTAATGTAGTAATTACAGGGATTGAAAGGAAAGCTATTGTTAAGAAATGAGCAATTGAAAAATGTGGTGAATAATACAGAGTCACCATTAAAGTGGTCAGAAGATTTCAAGTCTAATAAGAAAGCTGGTGGGGCTATTAACAAACAGATTTGGTGATGACAATGGTGTGTGTGTGTGTGTGTGTGTGTGTGTGTGTGTGTGTGTGTGTGTCAGAGAAAGAGAGAGGGAAAGAGAAATGAGAGAGAGAGGTAGAACAGCTTTTCAGCATACTTATAACAAATATCAATGAGAAATGCAGAAGTATCAGAAAAATGGAAGGCTGGACATAGAGTAATGACCAGCTGATTCTTGTTCTTTAAAGCCAGTTCAAATATCACTTTATAAGGGATGCCTTCATTGCTACACCATCTAATGAGACCTTCTCCAACTTCATTCTGAATTTTTAAACAGTTCTCTTTATTTTTATTTGGTTAGTTTTGAGAGAGGGTCTCATCCTGTGGCCCAGGCTGGAATGCAGTGGTGCGGGGCTCACTGCAGCCTTAACCTCCTGAGCTCAAGTTATCCTCCCTCCTCAGTCTCCCAAAGTGCTGGAATTTCAAACATGAGTCACAGGCATAGTCTACACCTTGCCTCTTACCTGTCCATTCTCTACTAGTATATAATAAAATAGGCAATTACTTTGTTTATTTTTAAATGTGCTTACTGAGTGTCTCCCTTATTAAAATACAATCTAAGAAGAATGATTTGTCTTATTTATTGATAACTGATAGGTGGATACCATAAGACGGCATACTTCAACTTCTTAAGAAATTAAGAAGATATTTCTTTTAATGAGGCTCTCCTAATCCACGAATTCCTCATTGATACCCATGTTAAATTAGAGTCAATGACTTGTATGTACAATGAGAGCAAGAATCACACTCTGGGCATATTAGCAATCCATGTAACAAGTCACCCCAAAATTTAGTGGCTGAGAACAACAAACATTTGTCATGTCAGGGTTGCTCTGGGTAGGAAATTTTGAGGCAGCTTGGGTCACCTTGACTCTCAGTCTGTCATTTGTAGCCAAGCTTTCAGCCAGGTTGTTAGTTTTCTTAGGACTGGATTGGCATGGAATAATCCACTTCCAAGCTCATTTACATGATTGTTGTCAGATTTCAGTTCTTCAAGGGCTCCTGGATCTCTTCACAGGGCTATGTGAAGCTCTCCATAGGGCTATTCACACATGGCAATTTGTTTTTCCCAGTATGAGGAATGGGACACCGAGACAGTGGGACAGAGGACTCTGACAATGAGAAGAGTGAGAACAGTCCTTGCCTCATTTTTTTTTATTCCACAGGTTCAGAGATACGAAAGATTAAATTGTGTCTAAAACATCTTTGTAATGCACAGTGAAATTAAACCTACAGTTCATTACAGAGAGAGAGAGAGAGAGAGAGAGAGAGAGAGAGAGGACAGAGAGAGAGAGAGAGAGAGAGAGAGAGAGAGAGAGAGAGAGAGAGAGAGAGAGAGAGAGACTTTCTATAACCTAATCTCAGAACTGACATTCTTTTACATTCGCCAAATTAGAAGCTAGTACTAGGTCCCTTGCACGTTCAAGGAAAAGATGTTACAGAAAGGCATGAAGATCAGGAGGCTAGGATCATCTTTAAAGCTGCCTTCCACAATCAAGAGTATTTTGTAAAGAGTATTCTGGTGTTGATTAGCAGCTTACCATGGATTAACTCTAAATTTCTTTCAGTGTTAATATTTTTCTACTAAATTTGTAATCACAATACCTGGAACACCAAAGAAATATGGTGATTATTTGTGAGACACATTTTAAAAGCAACTCTTGCTCTAGTAGAGTCATTTGAATGCAGCAAGATTCAAGAATCCAAATATGCCAGTCACTTTCAGTTATACATTCATTCACTTAACATGTTCCTGGCTGTGTATCTACCATGCCAGGAACATGTTAAATTATGCAAATATACTGAAGAAGAAAAAATATGACTGTACTCATGGAACTTAACTACAGTGGAGAATAGCAATATTATAACCACATTAACAAAACATTTAACTGCACTTAAACTTTGCTGGATAATGCCAATAAAACACTTTTTTTTTTTTTAACTCCACAGATTCCTCTGTAATGCAGAGTGGAATCACATGTATTGCTTGGTTAACTTATAAGTGTTTAAGGCTTTCCTCAACACTCACATTATAAAGATGTTACACTGTATCATCATGCGTATTTTGATAAACCAACAGCAAAACAAGCTGTGCTCAATAACATTTCCTTCGTATTGGTTTGTGACTAAATGTTTTTGATGGGCTATGAATCTCAGTTCATGGATTAAAGTTATGGCAACATCAAATAGCTCTGAAGCTTACATAAAGCATCATCAAAATTCATAGTAAACACAGCAGGAGAGACTACAGATATGTTGAAACTCATTGTCAAGAAAGTATTGCCATTTTGCCTGAAATTGATAAGGCCTATATAACCAGATCAAGGAAAAGCTCTTTCCGTCTCCTTAATATTTTTTAAAGCTTACAATATGTGAGGAAAGAAAAAAATACCTTCAGACATGGAATTATGAATCATGGAGTTATTCAGCAGGCGTCCTACATAGTTTGTTGGCTTATAACATACAACTTTGTAAATTTCAGAGTATGTTATTTCTTATCATCATTGCTTGTGCTGTCTTTTTTCCTGGCCAATTTTCCAGGGGTATTCCCAGGGGAATAGAATGAAACTAGCCTGCTTGAACTTTTTCTGTGATGTGTTTGACAGAAAACAACTTTTGTCTTTCAAAGGAAAGTAAACAATTGCTGAGGGATTGAACCTGTTTCTAGGCTCATTACTATGCATATTAAGGACTGAAAGAATGACCTAGGAAAACTTTCAATCGCTTGTATTTTTAATAGAAGTTGCCTTCATGTTTTAAAGAGTTTAATGACTTGGGATTTCATTTATACCAAATAATGAGAGCTTGTGCAAGACTGCAAATTGTGTCTTGGGTGTTGCCATGCACTGCTGCACTTGATAGATAATTTATTCAGAGTCCTGGAAGAAAGCTTTTTAAAAATAACTGACATTGAGGATGCCAATAAACATTGATGCCATGCGCATACCAGCTGTGAAATCATTAGTAGGTGAAACACCCCATCGTGAAAACAGCTTCAAACTGATTTGAGGGATGTATTTTAGCCAAAGGCATAAATGAATTCATGAATTTGCCCTACTTACTGTTCTCTATCTCAGTTCTGTCTTTCACAATTTTTATTTATTTATTTCTTATGTTCATTTTGGTTGGTGTATAGAACAACTGAATAGGCAGAGTGCTCCAATTTTTTCTTCATAAAAAGGGAATTGCTATAACAGACTGTTAGCCAAAAATTACCATAACAAATCTGCCCTTCCAATTAGCTGGTACGTGAAAAGACTAGTTAAAATTTGGCTTGGAACTTTTTATTAAGACTAGGTGAGATTATAGGAAACCATGTATATATACATATATATATATATATGTGTTTGTGTGTGTGTGTGTGTGTGTGCATTAGTGTTATGATACACACAGATGCATATTTTATTTCTGCTACAAATCATTATGAGAAATAATTAAGTTGCTCTATATATCCACAAAGACAAAAAATAGGACCTATGAATACAGACAGAAATAACTCATTTTGAATAAGGGAGAATTTTCTAATGGTATAGCTGGCTGAAGAGAGGGTTTTGTTTTGTTTTGTTTTTGCTTGTTTGTTTTCCCATAGTTAGTAGGTTTCCTGTCCCTGGAATAAATAGATGCGGGATAGCGAGCTACTTGGTAGCAATGGTATATCAAGACTGTAGGCTTCAAATAGTAGGAATATTCTGCCAGAAGAATTCAATAAAGGTATTTTTCAACCTTTCAGTTTCTATCATTTTTCTGCACAGAAAATGTCTCCAGGCCAATTCTAGCTTTATGAGGAGAGGTAAACTGAAATATTGTGACAGAGGAAAGTGCAGCACAAAATTTCCCACACTGTAACTGGGAATATTTCGTCTCCTCTCTTTAAGTTCTATTAAAAGTCCATTGGAACAAAAATCACTGGAAAAGCAGCTATAAATTTGGGCCTTTTGGAAGATTTTTGCAATAATCATTCAACATCATCTTCATTTTTACTTAATTATGATTTCTCTTCCTTCTCTTCTTTTGCATTTCTTTTCAAAAGTGCCCCAAAAAGAAAATAAAAATTTTAAGATTATCTTTGTGGAACCACAACGTTATCAACTAAATGTAACCACTTTCACAATTCACAGTATAACAATTAGCATTATATTATATTAAATGCCTTCTTAAAACACTTTTTAATGACATATTACATTTATCAAATTTAACTAACAAGTCGCAACATGTAGATTTGCTGATATTTGACTTGACCATTTTGAATTACAAATATGCCAACTTCATGTATGTTACTATATGTTATAATAACAATTAAGATATTATTGGCGTAAGACAATTTTTGTTCTTACATGAAGGCTGACGAAGAACACTGGGATTTCTCTTGCAGGTTCTTCCAATTTGTATTCTCAACACCAGACCATTATTGTCAACACATCCATGGAGAGGGTGAGGTGTAAGTAGTAAAATAGCTCTTAGGTTAATCTGCTTAGAAATTAATAGAACATGTTATTTTTGCATAGCTTAGCCAAAGCTGGTGCCATTGTCTCATCAAAATTGCAAGTGAATTCAGGAAATGTAGGCAGGGGAGCACCACAGTTTCGGTTTTATAAGTCTAACATATATCATGAATTCCATGCTATTGATGCTTTTTTCCTGATGGAACCTGGACTCCCTGATAAACACATTCATAAGTAGATGCTATTATTGTCTTAGTGTTGCAGATGGAGAAACTTGGAACAGAGATAACCAAGGTCCTATATCTCATAAGTGATGGAGCCAGAATTCAATCCCAAGCTGTCCAGCAAATGGTAGTCTGCAATCCAACATGAGTTTATTAAAAAACATGCTATGTTATAGAGAAGAGAGTGTAGGGAGCTGCATGTAAAATGACCTGGACTTAAGTCCTACCTTTATCACGAATTAGTGACCCTAAAACCCATGGAATTATTCTTTCTACTACTTCTCTTTTCTGTATAAGAATTGATGGATGCTAAGTTATCTTTACTACTTTTCATCTTAAAATCCTATAAATTTACTGTACCAGGCCAGTACAATTTTTCTCCAAAATTGAACCTCCCTCCACAGTAATTGGAAAGGGTAACTGATATCCAGAAAGACTGGTATGTAGGCTCTGAAGTCACAGTCTGTGCAATTGAACCCTGGCTCTACTTCTTGCCTGTGGTTCGCAGAATAATGGCCCCCCAAAGATGTCCATGTTTTAATTCCTAGAACCTGTTAATACATTATGTGGCGGCAAAATGACTTTGCATATGTTATTAAGGATCTTGAAATGAGGAGATTATCCTGGTTTATCCAGGTAAGCCCAACATAATCACAAAGAACTTTATAAGAGAAAGAAGGAGGCAGAAGAGTCAGAGTCGGGGAAGGAGATGTGATGACATAATCAGTAGTAGGAGGGAGGCAGCCTCAAGAGCCAAGGGATGGGGGCAGCTTCTGGAAGCTGCACAAGCAAGTAAATGAATTCTCTCCTTCAGCTTCCTCTGGTCCATTTTAGATTTGTAACCTTCAACATTCTAAGGTAAGACATTTGCATTGTTTTAAGCCATTAAGTTTGTGTTGACTTGTTGAAACTTATGCAATGCCTAATATTATACTACCTAAACCATGACTCATTCCAGGGCCAAATCTTCTCCCTATTCAATGGATGATGCTGGGATAACTGGAATCAATATACAGAAGAATGAACCTGAACCCCTACCTTTTATCATATACAGAAATTAACTCAACATGGAATAAATATTTAAATGTAAGACCTTAAACTATAAAAGAAATCCTGTGAGGAAACCTAGGAAATATCATTGTGGACATCAACTTTGGTAAATAATTTATGACTAAATTCTCAAAAGCAATTGCAGCAAAAACTAAAGAGCTTCTGCACAGCAAAAGAAACTATCAACAGACTAAAAAGACACCCTCCAGAACTGGAGGAAATATTCACCAATTATGCATCTGTCAAAGGTCTAATATCCACAATCTATAAGGAATTTAACAATTCAACAAGCAAAACACAAATAGCCCCATTAAAATGTGAGCAAAAGAAATGAACAGGCACTTCTCAAAAGAAAACCTTCAAGATGCCAACCGACATATGAAAAAAGTTCAACATCACTAATCGTCAGAGAAATGCAAATGAAAATTACAGCGAGTTACCATCTCACTCTAGACAGAATGGCTGTTATTAAAAGGTCAAAAATTCTAGTTGCTGGCAAGACTCTGGAAAAGAGACAACACTTATACTTATTTAAATTAGTTCAGCCGCTGTAGAAAACAGTTTGAAAATTTCTCAAGGAACTTAAAATACAACTACCATTCAACCCGGCAATCCCATTACTTCCTATATTCCCAAAGAAAAATAAATTGTCCTACCAAAAAGACACTTGCAATTATATGCTCATTGCAGCACTATGCACAATAGCAAACACATGGAATTAGTGTGGGGCCCATCAATGGTGGGTTGGATAAAAAATGTATATTCACCTTAAAATATTAGGCAACCATAAAAAGAACCATATCACATCTTTTACACCAACATGGATGCAGCTGGAGGCCATTATCCTGAGTGAATTAATACAGGAACAAAAAACCAAATACTGCATGTTCTCACTTAGAAGCAGAGGCTTAACAATGGAAATACATGAATATAAAGATGGCAACAATTGACACCTGCGTCTACTGGGGAACAAGGGCTAAAAATCTACCTAATGAGTGTTATGCTCATTATCTGGGTGACAGGACCATTCATACCCCATCCTCAATGCCATGCAATATACCCATGTAATGAAACTGCAAATGTATCCCCTGAATCTAAAATAAAATTTGAAATTATTTTTTAAAAATAGGAAATAAATATGGTGACTATATTTAAGGATATTATATTGTATTCCTGAAAAATGCTGAGAGAGTGGAGTTAATTGTTCTCACCACAAAAATAATTATATGAGATAATACACATATTAACCATTTAAATTTAATAATTACAAAAATGTTTATATACTTTAAAAATAATGTACGCAATAAGTGCATAAAATTCATATGTCAATTTAGGTATTTCTTTTTAATTAAAGGAAAAGAATTGTACAGCTGGAAGAGGATCAGAAAGTTATTTTGTCCATGGGTACCCAACAGTCAGTTGTAGGGATAAAGGGTCCCACAGACTTTCTCAGTAATAATTAGTTTTCCAGCCAAGCCTCATAGAACTAGCTTATAATCTTTAGAGAGAGGGAAGCTACCTGAAGAAAATGAAAAAATCTTTATTTTTTTCTTTTTTGGGAGCAAGGGCCAATTGTAATCTTTGAGATACAGAGGCAAATGATAATAACTTGGTGATTAATGTGACATAAAAATAGGATTAGGCATTCTTCTTGAGTCTAAGTTAAACAATTTGATAAGGTGGGCACATTAATGGTTACTTTGCTGGTAAACTTGGGGAAGTCGTACTTGGAGTTAATTACAGTGTGATTGCTGAGGATTAGACTGTGAGCAGCAGGAAAATACAGATGGAAGTGAGCAAGACCACCACACAGAATGGGATAAAGAAGGTCTGACCACTCAGCCAAACTACACTGATATGGCCACATGTTTTAAAACTATATTTAACTCTCTGATTTCTGCTTTTGATTTCAATACCTTTGAATAGAGAGAATAATAATTTCTTTTCCTTGGAGCCAGTTCTCTAGTTTACAAATGGTATTGTGTAGCATGATAACTTATATTTTGGTATTTCAGATGTTTGAATAAATTGTTATTCCTATTAATTTTCTGCCTCTGTAGGATGCTTTTATGCTTCTTATGCAAATGATTGACTTGCATAATTACATGCATGTCTAAGCACTGCTTTTTGAGTGATGACATCAATGAATTTAAAGATTTTATTTTAGATTGTCTTTCAGAATTCTTTCAGATGCCTTCCTATGTATAATTAGCTCTGCTTATGCTGAACAAAAGTGGGCCAAATTTATGCTAAGTATCATTATGCTATTTTTCTCTGCCAATATATAGTGATATAAAGCATTCATATGTCTTCTATCTAGCTTTTCATCATAATTTTTCCTCTTCAGAAAGTCAATGTATTATTCTGTTCATCCGTCAGTCTTTATACCCAGGTACACACCCACCCATTTATTCAGTCAAACTTTTTGGAGAATTCTCTATATAACAGACATTGAGGTTTGCTCTGGTGATATAAATTGTGATGACACGATCTTGTCATTGGAGAGGTCACAGGTTATAGAGATGTGAAACACACTAATAAATAATTTGAAAGTGATGTGCTAATTGTTTTAATTATATAAAAAGCACTTCACATGGTTATTTTTCCCTTAATGCTTATAGAGCTTTATTAGAATTTAAAAATGAAGAGGCTTTAATGTTAGATGTTAATTAGACATCTAGAAGACTAAAACATGTTAGATAATTTAAAGAAAATACAAAACGTTTGGCTTATGCTTATTAAAATTAGTTATTAACATTTGGGAGCAAAAAATAGAAATTTATTATCTTGCTCAGTGCTCTTGCAAGAGCTCATTAGATATGCTTTATACTCTGCGGCCATTATAATGAGAAAAAGTAAGGGAAGATTAGTCTAAAGGAGGAAAAGAGATTGAAGAAATTTGATAGTAAAATGTATATTAAAAAGGAAATGCTACTGAATATAGATGAACTCTATCAGTAACAAGAAAATGATAGCTTTCCAGCTTAATTTACTTTGGCAAACACTTGCATGTATGCAATGCGAATATAATCTAAACACCTTATTAGAATATGTATCTCTTTGCTGCAGCTTGCTTTATCATATGCATAGATATATAATGCTCCCAGAAATAATTTGTGGTTAAATGTGTTTTGTTAGCTGTTACCAAAAAACCCAAAGGGAGAAATACATATTCTACAGTACTTTGAATATAATTTATTTTTAAAAAATAATGTTCATATTTAGGATACTCACTGATAGTTTGCATTACTTTCTATTGGAATCTGATGTGATGAAAACAAATGAGGAAATATAAGGTAATTAAACAATTGTAGTCTATTTACCTTACTTTTATCATGTCATATTGGAAAATAGTTAATCAAGTACCTATACAAATTGAGAAATGGTGTGATTATGACCCTGAGTCACATTGAAAATACAGTTAAAACTATATTATGATCTTTAAAGTACTTAAAAATGAAAAAAAGGAGATGAAAACAATTCTATTTCATTACTTTTTAGGATAGTTCATTTTAATTAAATAACAGAATTGTTATATTTTAGGCATAATTTCTAGATTTTGATTTTGCAGTGCGTTAAAAATGCGATGCTTATTTGATGTTAATGCTCATGTGAAATTTAACTACACAGAAATATGGATTCACTTCCTATCATAGAGACAGCCTTTACGTTTATCCTACTATTTTTCTTTTATTGCTTCTCCGCCATCCAGCTCACCCAGTTCTTGCCAGAGTGAGCAGATGTTTATGAGTCTATTTACCTCTACACCTAAGAAGAGGTGCTTGTCTATGGACCAAATTCTTTAGCACTTCTTTTCGACAGTCAAATTATATGCATTTTAAAGGTTGATAAACATCTGCTTTCAGCAATTAGAGCTACCTTATCAATGACTGGAAGGAAAAAAAAGAAATACTTTCATAGGCTGTTTTGTCTAATACGTATAGTTCACTGCCTGGGACCATTTCAGTTTTTATAATTAGTATTATAAAAGTTTTAAATTCTGCATACTGGAAAAGTGTTACATAACAACAATAATTTAATTTTATAAATTGACTAAATTAGTCAAAATGGAGTTTCTGAAGTTGTAGTTCATACAGAGTTTGGACATGACAATATTAAATTACTTGAATTGGTATATGTTTGAGAGATTTATTTGATAATAATTTTTATGTTTGCTTCCGCTTACTACTTGTGTAAGAGTAGGTATATCCAAATATACTAGATAAACTAGCTGTATTTAGTTTCAAATATCTAAATATTTGCACTGCATTATTGTAAGAGTAAACCATCCTGGCTGTTCATGGTATTCTGTATGTTCCAGGCTTTGAATTAAAAACATTTCAAACACTTGAAAAATTCTTTTATAGCAAAAACCATGTTCTCACTTATTTATTTTCAAATCTTAATCTGTATGTTTTTAAAAGAATAAACTACCTAGAAATCACACACCTTTTAGAAATTTGGTTTCAGAAATGTCAGTTCTAATAACACTCTCATGAAATATTGGTATTTCTTGGTAACTTTTTGGAAAAATGGTATTTTAAACAAATTGGTTATGTCTTGCCCTATAGGAACTACTCCCAAAACTTGAGGGTTTAAACAGTCAATTTATTTTCTCTCTTAATTTTTTGGGGTCAAAAATTTGGAGAAGGCTTGGCTGAATGGCTTTCCTCCAATTTATGTGTCATAAATTAGAGTGCCGTTTCTATAACATTTTCTTACATATGTAGGCTTTGGTGGTTATAGCTAGAATGCTAGACTCAGCTGAAATGCTCTTTTCAACGTCATTTCAAGCTCTCTCCATATTGTCTGTTACATTATATATCAGGGATCTAAGACACCAGTGCAAAAGCTGACAGTCAGCTCAAGGACTAGCTAGAATTAACGTCGTGTCAGTTTCAACACATTGTTGAACAAAGCAGTTACATGTTGCCCAAATTCAAAGGAGTGAAGGAAGATTACTTTCCTCCATGGACACAGTGGCAAAGAATTTGTGGCTGTCTTTTCTATACTGAAACAGGGAATCTCAAAAGACTAACTTACAAGTTAGAAAGTTTAGCATTAATTCTGTTAAGTGAAATCAGGTGAAATGTGTATTTAATAAAATATAGTTAAAAGTGTTTATCATACTCTGTGTTAGATATGTATGTATGTATATATATATGTGTATATATATATATATATATATATATATATATATATATATACACACACATACCTTGTCCAGAAAAGAAAGTTAAACCCATTTATTAAGATTTTGCTTATTTTTCTTTTTTTTCTTCTTTCTTTTTGAGAGGGAGTCTTGCTCTGTCTCCAGGATGGAGTGCAGTGGTGCAATCTGGGCTCACTGCAACCTCTGCCTCCTAAGTTCAAGTGATTATATCATCTCAACCTCCCAAGTATTTGGGATTACAGGCACAAGCCACCATGCCCAGCTAATTTTTGTAGTTTTAGTTGAGACGGGATTTCATCATGTTGGCAGGATGGTCTCGATATCTTGATCTCCTGATCCCCCTGCCTTGACCTCCCAAAGTTCTGGGATTACAGGCATAAGCTACCACACCTGGCCCTTTATCTGACTTTAATGTGAACAAAAATATCATAGGAAAGAGTTATTTCATGGGTGTTTATTAGAGAGTGCATTCATGTACCTCTGATATTACTCTGGACACTTATAAATGCTTATCATTAGTCACATCGACTGGCAAAGTATAGACAGCATATTCTGACTAGCATAAACTCACTAATACATCTCATAATATGTCAAAATCTTAGTGGTTCCAATAATAAAATTGTAGCTTCTGAAGCTCAAAGGAATCTTAGGGTTCATTTAGTAAGAGACGACTGATGCCTAATCATGTTTAAAGAACTTAAACATAGTTTTATAAGTAGAAAATAAGTCTTCTATGTTCTCCCCAGAACGTACACATCAAATTTAGCACATTTTCTCAATTATTAGAGACAATTAATTATTATTATAAAATTATCAAAGCCAGTTATATTCAAGTGCAATTGTCTGAGCTGTATTATATACCAGGACTTGGATTTGTACTCTACATACATTATCTTACCTAAGTGGATAACCCTAAAAAAGACATGCTTTACTTTTCTTTTTAGGTGACATTTGATATCACCAAGATTATTCCAATGTTACTGCTGGGAAATAATTTTATATTAGAGAAGAAGTACCATGGAGAAAAATATGTTTCATTTGTAACAGGAAAATGTAAAAAAAATAATAATAAAACAGGCAATGCTTTGCAACAATTTTTCTATCTTCCTTCATCCTGCAAGGAATTTTAAAACAATAATAAAACACAAATAAAATATTAATAATTATTAAATTATTAGGGAAAATATACATAGCATTTGCTGCCCGAAAAGAAAAGTCTTATAGACTACAGTGATCAAACAAAACATAGTTTAAACACACACACACACACAGAAATACCAGATATGGTTAGGCTTTGTGTCCTCACCCAAATCTCATCTTGAATGATAATACCCATAATCCCCACGTGTCAAAGAAGAGACTAGGTGGAGGTAATTGAATCATAAGGGCAGTTTCCCAAATGCTGTTCTTGTAATAGTGAATGAGTTATCAGGAGATATAATGATTTTATAAGGGGCTTTTCCTGCATCACTAGGCACCTCTCTTTCATGCCTCCATATGAACAAGGACATGTTTGCTTCCCCTCCCACCATGATTGTGTTTCCTGAGGCCTCCCCAGCCATGCTAAAGTGTGAGTCAATTAAACTTCTTTCTTTTATAAATTACTCAGCCTAAGGCAGTTCTTTGTAGCAGAATGAATGTAGACACACACACACACACACACACACACACACACACACACACACGAACAAGAACAACAGAAACAAAAAATTAGATATGCTTGGCCGTCTCTGCCTGTACCCACACTGATACTAGACAAATGCTGAAACTTAGAGGCCAGATGATATTTAGTAAACAGGGATGCAGATGATGTTCTAATAACCATACAATTAGGCAGAAAGAAAATACATTTTGAATCCAGCATTAATTGACACTATAGCTATTGTTTTTTTCCAGTTACAGCTCAATACCTCTCAAAATATAGCTCCAATTCTTTGCCTTATTTTGTCTAGTGGAGTTATAAGTATTGATTCAATACTAATAAGTGGCCACATTCTAGAACTACTCTATTATCTAGTTGTTTTTCTTCCCTAAAGTTTTTTATTTGTTTATTTATTTTTCATAAAGGGCTACTTGCTGAGAGACAGAGTAAAGAAGAAAAATTGATAATAGAAATTCCATAAAGCAGGGCTTATGTTTACTTACCTAATGATGACAAACTTTCCAAAGATTATTGCAAGCAGGTATATGTATATGATGCTGTGCATATTGCTTAATAATATCTTTTTATACTGCTTAATGGTATCTTTTTTGTGCTTAATATCATAGAGAGCTTTAGAAATTCTGAAGATTTAATGAAAATATATAGTCTTTCCTTTTTTGTTTTCTTTGCATCTCATTGCATTGCAAAAGTTCTTTTTTGAAAGTTTTTATCATGTTATCTGTTATGTTTCTTGCAAATAGTTTTTATCAATTTGTAACTTTTCTGTTTATTTTTATTTATTGGTATTTAAAAGTTTATGTACAGAAAATTTGAATTTGTACTTGTTTAAGTGCATTCACTTGCCTTTTCCAGATATAGGGCTTTGGTACTATTTCTTCAGATATTGAATGTTAAATACAGGTAATATAGGTAGCTAAGTGAAATTGGATGTACGTGAGTATTAAACATAAGAACTTAGAGCTTCGGCCGGGCGTGGTGGCTCAAGCCTGTAATCCCAGCACTTTGGGAGGCAGGCGGGTGGATCACGAGGTCAAGATATCGAGACCATCCTGGTCAACATGGTGAAACCCCGTATCTACTAAAAATACAAAATATTAGCTGGGCATGGTGGCGCGTGCCTGTAATCCCAGCTACTCGGGAGGCTGAGGCAGGAGAATTGCCTGAACCCAGGAAGCGGAGGTTGCCGTGAGCCGAGATGGCGCCATTGCACTCCAGCCTGGGTAACAAGAGCGAAACTCCGTCTCAAAAAAAAAAAAAAAAAAAAAAAAAAGAACTTAGAGCTTCTACCTACATGTAAACTCAGGGTCCAATTCTCAATTATTGACTTATTTTGATTTGCCAATTGATCCTGAATTGCTGAAATTGCAATTTGCCCATTTTTTCTTCTCCTTTTCATTCCTGTTTTCCCCAAATATTCGTTGAATGCTTTCTACATACTAAATTTTTAATATAACATCAGAAGATGAATAAGACACATGCTGTAATGTCAATGCACGTAAAAGATTAAGTTGGTATTACTTCATCACTCTTGCTTTTGATGTCAAAGAGAAATGGCTTGGAACGGCAGTTTTAAGATTTGTACTTCTGTTGACTATATCGTGTTCTTGGTAGCTATTTTGGAACAGATAGTAGGTGATGTCAGCTTTCTTTCCATTTTTTGTTTAAGTACATCTCTGCCTCTGATGAAGTATTTGAGTCTTGGCCAGGTTTTTAAGGTCTATGTATCTACTTACAAACTTGGAAATTGAAGAGTCTTTATGTATTCGGTCACTACTGCCACTTAAACTTCTAATACTGAAACTGCCGTCAAGAACTGGTATCACATACTTTATGAGGTTGAAATAGAAATAAAATTTATCTCTTTTATGCTTCCGATTATCCACTCAACCCTTCCCATATAATTGTATCAGCAGTCCTCAAAGTCAAAAATTGTCCCCAATACTAGAGCTTACTTTGACCATATGCTATGGCCTGGCTTTTTCCCCATCCAAGTGTCACCTTTAATTGTATTGTAGTTCCCCTAATCCCAACATCTGGCTGGAGGGACTCCATTGGAGGTAATTTAATCATGGAGGCATTTACCCCCCATGATGTTCTCATGATAAGCAGTGAGTTCTCATAAAATTTAATGGTTTTATAAGGGGCTCTGCCCCTTTGCTTGCCACTTCTCTTTCCTGCTGCCATGTGAAGAAAGATGTGCCTGCTTCCCCTTTAGGCATGACTAAGTTTCCTCAGGTCTCCCCAGCCATGCTGAACTGTGAGTCAATTAAAAAATATATTTCCTATATAATTACCTAGTCTTGGGTATGTCTTTATTTGCAGCCTGAGAATGAACTAATATAGTAAATTGGTACCTCAGAGAGTGGGGTGATGCTATAAGGATACTCAAAAATACGGGAACAACTTTGGAACTGGGTAACAATCAGAAGTTGGAAAAGTTTGGAGGGCTCCAAAAAAGACTGGAAAATGTGGGAAAGTTTGAAACTTTCTAAAGACTTCTTGAATGGCTTTGACTAAATTGCTGATAGTAAGATGGACGATGAAGTGGTCTCAGATGGAGATGAGGAACTTGTTGGAAACTGGAATAAAGGTAACTGTTGTTATGCCTTACCAAAGAGACTGGCTATTAAACCTACTTTTTTTTTTTTTTATAAATTACCCAGTCTCAGGTATGTCTTTATTAGCACTGTGAGAACAGACTAATACAATGACCTCAAACACATGCGTGGTATGTGTCTTAAGATGCAGTGAATTATTTGTATAGATTTATAGACGTAAATTACAGTCACTTTCATTTGTGTAAGCATTACTCTCTACTAGTATGATACAATTTTGTAATTCACAAGTATAATTAAAATCTAAGATTAAATCTTCAATGGAGTTGGAGCATTAAAAAAATGAAAGACTATATAAGATTGAAAATTGATATATTACATTATTCCTGGGTGGCTTAAAATTTATACTCTAACATTATATACTCATATTTTTATATTCTAAATTTATTTCTCCACGTTTTCACTGCCTTTATCAATTCCAGTTACCATCAGGCTCACATCAGTTGAGCACTCCAGGCATAATTGTATAATTACAATTTTATGTGAATTATTAATGTCTGGTTTTCCAGCTCCAAATTCATCTTTATATACTTTACATTATCCTTCTGGCATTGGAGTCTGCAAAAGAAATTTCTTCTTTGTCACCTGGCTACCTTTGAATATCTGCCAGTAGAGTGCTGAGAGTAAGATTGGGAGGCTGGAATAGTGAAAGGAGACTTACTCCTTCTTGTTATCTTCTGCTCCTGCTGTTATTGCTCCAGAAATAACCCTTCTCTCTGACCTCAGCAGAGTCATATCTTGGAGGGCTTGCAGGTTTGGCTCCAGATCATGCCAGTAAAGTGAAGAGTGCAATAAAGCAAGTCACACAGTGTTTTTGGTTTCCCAGGGTATATAAAGTTATGTTAACACTATACTGCAGTCTACAAAGCATACTCAGTGTTGTTTCCAAAATAATATATATGTCTTCCTTAAGAATACTATATTGCTAAAAAATTCTAATGATTGTCTGAGACTTCGAGGAATCATATTCCTTTGGCTGGTGAACAGTCTTGCCTCGATATTAATGGTTATGGACTAATCAGACTGGTGGTTGTGAAACATTTGGGAGGCTATGACAATTTTTTACAGTAAGAAAGAAAGAGGCCAGAAAGCTTGCCTTATTAATGACTCTCCTTATTATAAAAGATTTTTCTGTAGCATGGAGTTCTGATAGCATTTTACCTACAGGATTTCCTTAAAAATTGGAGTCAAATTCTGTTACTGTATTATCAATGAAATTTATGTAATGTTTTAAATATTTTGTTGTTAATTCAACAATGCTCACAGCATCTTCGTCAGAGGTAGACTTCATCTCAAGAAACCACTTTATTTGCTCAATGGTAAGGAGTAAGTCCTTACCCATTCAAGTTTTATCACCACATTGTAACAAATTCAGTCACATTTTCACGCTGCATTTTTAATTCTAGTTTTCTTCCTATAACCACTACAACTGTAATTACTTTCTCCATAAAGTCTTGAGCTCCTTCAAATCACTTAAGAAGGTTGGAATCAACGTCTCTCGAACCTTTGCTAATGTTGATATTTTGACTTTCTCCCATGAATCATGAGTGTTCTCAATTTTTTTCCAGAAGGTTTTCAATTGACTTTGCCAAAATCCATCAGAAGAATCAGTATCTGTGACTGCAGTAATCTTATAAAATGTATTATTAAGTAATAAGACTTTAAAGTCAAAATTACTTATTCTCTCATGGACTGAGGATTGGATGTTTTGTTAGCAGACACGAAAACAAAATTAATCTCCTTGTATATCTATATCAGAGCTCTTAGTTAATGCGGTGCATTGTGCGTGTGCAGTAATATTTTGAAATGAATATCTTATTTATTCTGCATAGTAGGTCTTAATAGTGGGCTAAAATATTCAGAAAACAATGCTGTGAACATATGTGCTTTCATTAGGCTTTGTTGTTCCATTTTTAGAATACAGGCTAATCTGTGTAGCTTTAGTGTAATTCTTTAGAGCCCTAGTATTTTCAGAATAATAAATGAGCATTAGCTTCAACTTAAAGTCAGAATTACATTAACATTTTACCCACAGATCTTCTTTCAAAATTGAAGTCAATCCTCTCAAATTCTATTAGTGTGTTATCAACTAAGTTTATGTAGTATACTAATATATATATTTTTTCATTTCAACAATGCTCACAGCATCTTCAGAAGAAGTAGATTTCATCTCAAGAAACCATATTTTTTATTCATTGTAAGTAAAATTCATGTAGGAATTTTATGGCTGGAGAGAAGAAGTCAATTCCTGGCTTCAAAGCTTCAAAGGATGAGCTGACTTTCTTTTAGGGACTAATGTAGATCTAACTTTTACAAGTCCAATAGAGAGCTACTTCATCTACAATGAAAACCTGTTGTTTAATATAGTCACTTTTGTTACAGAAAAGGGTTCCCAATCCAGACCCCAAGAGAGGGTTCTTGGATTTTGTGCAAGAAAGTATTCGGAGTGAGTCCATAGAGTAAAGTGACAGCAAATTTATTTGGAAAGTAAAGGAATAAAAATATGGCTACTACATAGGCAGTGTGGCCCTGAGAGCTGCTGGTGGCCCATTTTTATGGTTATTTATTGATTATGTGTTAAAAACGGGTGATTTACTCATGAGTTTTCTAGGAAAGGGGTGGACAATTTCTGAAACTGAAAATTTCTTCCCCTTTTTAGACCACACAGGGTAACTTTATGAAGTTACCATGACATTTGTGAGCTGTCATGGTGCTAGGGGGACTACAACAGTGAGGAAGACTAGAGGTCACTCTCATCGCCATCTTGGTGTATATTAGCTGAATTCTTTCTGCAACCTGTTTTATCAGCAAGGCCCTTATGACTTGTATCTTTTGCCAACCTCCTGTCTCATCTTGTGACTTAAATCCACTGACTGGGAATGCAGCCCAGTAGACCTCACCCTTATTAAACCCAGCCCCTATTCAAGATTGAGTTGCTCTGGTTCAAAGCCTCTGACAACTTCATCAATGATATTAGCTAGATCTTCTAACTAGCTGCATCTTCTGCATCAGTATCTGTTGCTTCAGCTTGCACTTTGGAGAAGCTTCTTTTCTTGAACTTTATGAACCAACCACTGCCAGCTTTCACATTGTTTTTGCAGCTTCCTCCCTTTCTCAGTCCTTATAGAACTGAAGAGAGTTATTTAGGACTTTGCTCTGGATTATGCTTTTACTTAGGAAAGTGTTGTTGCTGGTTTGATATTCTGTCCAGACCACAAAAACTTTCTCTATGTCAGCAACAGGGCTGTTTCACTATCTTAACCATTTTTGTGTTCACTTGAGTAGCATTTTTAGTTTTGTTGAAGAACTTTTCCTTTGTTTTCTTTTGCATTCACAAGTTGACTAATGGAACAAGAGGTCTAGTTATTGACCTATCTCAGCTTTGGATGTGCCTTCCTCACTAGGCTTAATCGTTTCTAGGTTTTCAATTTAAAATAAGAGATGTGTGAATCTTTCTTTCACTTGAACCTTTAGAAGACATTGTAGGCTTATTAATAAAAGAACTTTAACTGAAATCTTATTCATATCTAACAGTGAAAGCCAAACATTCCCAAACATGTATGGTAGGAAATAGAAATGTAGTATGTTTAGCCATAAATTATTCTTGAGACTCTTTTATAAAGACTTCCATGGAAATAAATTGATCATAAAGAGCTGGTTCTTTGAAAAGATGAATAAAATTGATAGACCATTAGAAAGATTAACCAAAGAAAAGAAAAGATAAAATACAAATAATCTCACTAAGAAATAAAAGAGGAGATATTACAACTGACACCACTGAAATACAAAAGATTGTTCAAGACTACTATGAACACCTTTATGCACGTACTGAGAATGCATCCCAGTAGATCTCACCCTTATTTTACCAAGCCCCTGTTCAAAAAAATGTAGGAGAGATGCATATATTCCTGGAAAAAAATGCAACCCTCCTAGCTTAAATCAGGAAGAAGAGATGCCCTGAACAGACCAATAACAAGAAGCAAGATTGAAATGGTAATTTAAAAATTACCAAAAAAATGTCCATAATGGATTTACAGCAGAACTCTACCAGATATTCAAACAATAATTGGTATCAATTCTTTTGACATCATTCCACAAGATCCAGAAAGAAGAAACCCTACCTAACTGATTCTATGTGGCCAGAATGATCCTAATCCCAAAACCAGGAAAGGACATAACTAAAAAGAAAAGTGCAGATCAATATCTTTGATGAATATAGATTCTAAAATCTTTAACAAAATACAAGCTAACTGAATCCAACAATATATCAAGAAGATAAGCCACCTTGATCAAGTGGGTTTTATACCAGGGATGCAGGAATGGTTTATCATACATCAGTCAGTAAATGCAATACACCACATAAACAGAATTTAAAACAAAAATCACTTGATCATCTCAATAGATGCAGAAAGAGCATTCAACAAAATCTAGCATTGCTTTATGTTTAAAACTCTCCGCAAAATTGGCATACAAGGGACATACCTTAATGTAATAAAAGCTGTCTATGTTAGACCCACAGCCAACATAATACTGAATGGGAAAAAGTTGAAGGCATTCCCTCTGGTAACTGGAACAAGACAACAATGCACACTACCACCATTCCTCTTCAACACAGTATTGGAAATCCTAGCCAGAGCAATCAGGCAAGAGAAAGAAATAAAGGGCATCCACCACAGTACAGAGGAAGTCAAAGTGTCACTATTTGCTGACAATATAATCATTTACATTGAAAACCCTAAGGACTCCTCCAGAAAGCTCCTAGAACTGATAAAACAATTCAGCAATGTTTCTGGATACATGATTAATATATACAAATCAGTAGCTCTTCTATACACCTACAGTGACCATGCAGAGAATCAAATCAAGAACTCAACCAATTTTACAACAGCTGCAAGGAAAATCAAAAAAGGAAGAAGAAGAAAAAGTATTTAGGAATATAACTAACCAAGAAATCAAAGGACTTCTACTAGGAAAGCTGCAAACTACTGATGAAAGAAATGATACAAACAAATGGAAACACACCCCATGCCCATTGATGGGTAGAACCAATATTGTGACAGTGACCATACTTCCAAGAGTAATCTACAAATTCACCACAATACCCATCAAAATACCACCATCATTCTTCACAGAATTAGTAAAAACAATTCTAAAATTCATATGGAACCAAAAAGTTCATATGGGACCAAAGCAAGACAAAGCAGAAAGAACAAATCTGAAGGCATCACACTACCTGATTTCAAACTATATTATAAGGCCATAGTCACCAAAACAGTGTGGTACTGGTATAAAAATAAGCACATAGACCAACTGAACACAAGACAGAATCTAGAAATAAACCCAAATACTTGTAGCCAACTGATCTTCGACACAGCACACACACATGCACGCGCACATGTGCACACATACACACACACACACACACCCATTAAGTGGGAAAAGGACATCCTTTTCAACAAATGGTGCTGAGACAATTGACTAGCCACATGTAGGAAAATTAAACTGGATCTTAATCTCTCACCTTATACAAAAATCAACTAAAGATGGATTAAAGACTTAAACTTAAACCCTGAAATTTTAAAAAAATTTTGAAGATAACGTAGGGGAAGAAGAATTTCTTCCAGACATTGGCTTAGGCAAGGACTTCATTACCAAGAACCCAAAAGCAAATGTAGTAAAAACAAAGATAAATAACTGGGACCTAATCAAACTGAAGAGCTATTACTTGGCAAAAGTAGCAGCCAGAGAGTAAACAGAGAAACCACAGAGTGGGAGAAAATCTTCACAATCTATACATCTGACAAAGGACTAATCTATAGAAACTACAACAAACTCAAACACATCAGTATGAAAAAAATCAAACAATCCCATTAAAAAGTGGGCTAAGGACATGAATACACAAAAGAAAATATACAAATGGCCAAGAAACATGAAAAAAAATTCAACATCACTCTTTACCAGGAAAATGCACAACCAATCCGAACTGCAATGTGATACCATCTTATTCCTGCAAGAATGGCCATAATTAAAAAAATAAAAAAAACAGGAGATGTTGGTGAGGATGCAGTGAACAGGAGACACTTCTACACTGCTTGTGGGAATGCAAACTAGTATAGCCACTAGGAAAAACAGTGTAGAGATTCCTTAAAGAACTAAAAGTGGAACTACCATTTAATCCAGCTATCTCATTACGGGGTATCTACCAGAGGAAATAAGTCATCATTTGGAAAAGACACTTGCACGCGCATGTTTATAGCAGCACAATTCACAATTGCAAAATCATGGAACCAACCCAAGTGCCCATCAGTCAACGAGTGGATAAAGAAACTTCGATCATTTCATATACATACACCAAATGCCCATAAAGATAAAGAAACAGTGAGATATATATATATATATATATATATATATATATATATATATATATATATAATGTATACACACACACATACACACACATATATATATACACACACATACACACACACATACATATATATATACACACACACACACACACACACAAAATAATGGAATATTGTGCAGCTATAAAAAGGAAATAATTAGCAGCATTTGCAGTGACCTAAATGAGATTGGCGATGCTTATTCTAAGTGAAGTAACTCAGGAATGGAAAACCAAATACTGTATGTTCTCACAGATATGCATGAGCTAAATTATGAGGTCGCAAAACCATTAGAATGATACAATGAACTTTGCGAACTTGAGGGGAAGAGTGGGAGAGGGTAAGGGATAAAAGCTTACAAATAACTTGCAATATATACTGCTTGGGTGATGGGTACACCCAAATCTCACAAATCAACAGTAAATAACTTCCTTGTGGATGCGCACAGTGGCTCTCTTCTATAATCCCAGCACTTTGGGAGGCCAAGGCAGGTGGATCACAAGGTCAAGGGATTAAGACCATCCTGGGCAACATGACGAAACCCTGTCTCTACTAAAAATGCAAAAATTAACTGGACGTGGTGGCATGCACCTGTAGTCCCATCTATTTGGGAGGCTGAGGAAGAATTGCTTGAACCTGAAAGTCAAAGGTTGCAGTGAGCTGAGATGGCGCCACTGCACTCCAGCCTGATGACACAGTGAGACTCCGTCTTAAAAAAAAAAGAGTTGCAACCAAAAACTGCCCATTTCTTAGTGAGTAATTGGAGACTCAGTCATGCACTTTATTAAGGAGAATCAGTATAGTGACTTGAATGTATATAGATTATTTAAAACTTCATTGTGTGTGTATATTTGTTTCTGTGTGCATACATTCACACAAATTCACATACTAGATTTCAAGATTTTAGAAAAATATAAAATTCATGTTTCTCAACCCCTAAAATTTCGCAACAACTATAGCATTTATTTCAAGAAAAAATGTTTTTATTGAATTGGTTTAGTTTCCCTTAGTGACATATGAATGATATTTATGTCAAGTGCTTTGGGCAAATAAAAAGATTATCATTTATTTATTTCATAATTTAGGTATAATTTATTGTTTGACAAGGTTGAAATGCTGATTTTTTAAGAAAACTCATCTTTAATGTTTAAAAAATTTATTTCTATTCTTTTTTTTTAAATTTTTATTGCATTTTAGGTTTTGGGGTACATGTGCAGAACGTGCAAGATAGTTGCATAGGTACACACATGGCAGTGTGTTTTGCTGCCTTTCTCCCCTTAACCCATATTTGACATTTCTCCCCAGGCTATCCCTCCCCAGCTCCCCCCCGCTGTCCCTCCCCTATTCCCCCCAATAGACCCCAGTGTGTAGTACCCCCCTCCCTGTGTCCATGTGTTCTCATTTTTCTCACCTGCCTATGAGTGAGAATATGTGGTATTTCCTTTTCTGTTCTTGTGTCAGTTTGCTGAGAATGATGTTCTCCAGATTCATCCATGTCCTTATAAGGGACATAAACTCATCATTTTTGATTGCTGAATAATATTCCATGGTGTATATGTGCCAAAAATAAATTGTCTTATAGTAATTTCACAATTATTGAAAAGTCATATTAATAACGACTTTTGAATTCACTTATATATACTGTGGGTATATGCTTCAAATTTTTTATAGTTGCACATTGTTTATTAAAAGCATTATATAGTTCTCACTCATAAGTGGATGTTGAATAATGACAACAAATGAGCACAGGGTGGGGAACATCCCACACCGGGGCCTGCCAGGGGTTGGGGGACAAGGGAAGGGATAGCATTAAGAGTACTAACTAATATAGATGATGGGTTGATGGATGTAGCACACCACCACAGCACATATATTCCTATGTAACAAACCTGAGTATTCTGCATTTGTATTCCAGAACTTAAGTATTATTAAAAAAAGAAGAAAAGGTGTCTGAGGGAGCAGGATTTCTGCCAGAGTTGACACTAAATCTGTGGGTTACATTTTCAGTCTAACTGGTGTGAATTGTGGAATGATGGAGAAAGTTACTCATTAAAAGTTACTTTAGTGATCTATCTTGCAATTGCCTTGGAACGTGATTGTGGGTTGCAGTTTCTTTAAAGAAATAGTCATGCTTGTATTTTCATGAAAAGAAGAAACGGCATGGCTATAACAAATAAAGAACTAAACTGTAGAAACAAACAAACAAAGGGTATTAGGTAGCTGTTTCTGGTAACTTGTATTCGGCATTAAAAATATGTATACTTTCATCTGTTGAATTCGTTGAAATATATCAAAGTATCTTTATATACATTACATCTAATCTAATTTTTATATATTCTCATCTACACAACTGTTAGAATGCCTGGAAAATAAGTTTCAGGACATCCAGAGTCCAAGCAGTGGCAGAAAGCTTACACCATACTGGAGAGCTTCTTAGCTCTCTACAACCGAAAAGCAAGTAATTAACGAAGACTCTTTCTGATCTTAACCATAGCTTCCTGCTGAGAATTGTGACTGCTTCTCTTCTCATTTTCCAATTGTGCAAAATTTTCTGAATTGCAGTATCTGACCAGAAAGTGTAAAACAAAAGGAATTTCTGAAAAAAACAGTTTTTTTTCTGTAACAAGGAGAAAAAAAAATACTTAAGGGCATTAAGTTGAAGATAAAAAATATAGATGGCCCTTTAATTATTAAAAATTTAGAATAATTACTATTTCCTGGAGGTATATTTTTTAATTGTATCTTAAAGATGATTGATTTACTGCTTTACTCAAACATATAATAAAATGTTTTTTATTAAATATATAACAGAGAAGTCTGTTTTATTGCTATACTTTAAAAGACAATGAACAAGTTATTTGAGATGGACACTATTACATAATTTATATACATATACATATATGTAAACATCCTCTAATTACTTTATAGTTAAATATAAATCACTGCCATAGTGTTGTTAGAAGAATATTATACTAGAATTGGACTTTATTATAATATGGAATGGGTGAATGTATCTTGTTCATTTTCTTGTGAATGCCAAATATATCATGTTTTGCCAGTATGTTTGTCAAAACAAGAGAAAAAATGTTTTAGTTTTGTTGAAGTAAATATCCCTTCATTATTCTGGATAAATCTTCTGATTTTATGACAGTGAACTAAATATATACTGCAGTCTTTCCATTTCCTGTCACATATTAGAAATAAATAACTGAAAGTTTTAAAAATAAATAAATGCAACTTTAGAAATCAAAGAGGAGAAAACCTGAAGAGCCAGAAATCGTGAGTAAATCCTTGAAAAGCTGAAAAGTGATTACTTTGTGTTGAAATATATAAGCCAAGATACACTCTTAAATTTTGTATCTATGGAATGTAGGATCAACACCAAGGGAGTTCTGGGTGTGGAGATGATGAAACAAGGATTATGGATGGGGGCAGAAAAGCCCGAATATTACTTGGTTTGGTTACTGTAGTGAGAGACATTAGTGAAGAGAAAGAAGATCTGTTCACCAGGTAGAAACAATGTCTAGGAGGTTGGATGACAGGCAGAACAAACCTTCTGATGACTGGTAACATGGTCTTCTTTTTCAGGACACTTGAGGATATGGGGTTTCTTCTTCTTAGCAAGGTGGTAGTCCATTCTCACAAATAAAGACAATCTGAGACTTGATAATTTACAAAGGTAAGAGGGTTAATTGACTCACAGTTCAGCATGACTAGGGAGGCCTCAGAAAACTTATAATCCTGGTGGAAGGGGAAGAAAATAAGTTGTTTTCACATGGTGGCATCAAGAAGTCCTGAACAAAAGGGAGAAAAAGCCCTTTATAAAATCATCAGTCCAGTCTATCATCGATTGGCATTTGGGTTGGTTCCAGGTCTTTGCTATTGTAAACAGTGCTGCAATGAACATTCGTGTGCATGTGTCCTTATAGTGGAACAATTTATAGTCCTTTGGATATAATACCGCATGTTCTCACTCATAGGCGGGTGATCAACAATGAGAACACATGGACACAGGGAGGGGAGCACTACACACCGGGGTCTATTGGGGGGAAGAGGGGAGGGACAGCGGCGGGGTGAGGAGTTGGGGAGGGATAGCATAGGGAGAAATGTCAGACGTGGGTGAAGGAGAGGAAGGCAGCAAATCACACTGCCATGTGTGTACCTATGCAACTATCTTGCATGTTCTGCACATGTACCCCAAAACCTAAAATGCAATGAAAAAAAAGCCATCAGATCTCATGAGAACTCACTCACTATCATGAAAATGGCATGGAGGTAATGATTCAGTTATCACCCACTGGGTCCCTACCACAAAATGTGGAGATTATGTAAACTACAATTCAAATGAGATTTGCATGGGGACACAGCCAACTTATATTACAGGGTAACTAAAATTCTGGACTCATGGACATGAATGTTAGATTTCTTTCCCGGAACTGTCAATTAACTTTATGTATAAAGGCAGAACATAGTCTAGCAATCAATCTCAACAGCTCAAAAGCAAAAGGCTGATGAACTCATAGGGAAAGGTAACATTATGGGAAGCAGGGGACAAACTCAAAAATTAAATAATACATTCTCTAGAAATAGAGGTAATAGAGCCTCAGAAGAGGGTATTAAGATAAATATAATTATTATTCACAAAGACATGTAGAGAGATTTTGCACTTATGACAAAGTAATAGGTGTGTAAAAAATAATTATATATGTAAAAGAGATAAAAGCATTATATACACAATTCACAAAATGCAAAACATCACCAGTGTAATAGATGTTTTATTTTTAATTTTTCCATCTGTTTGTGTCCTCTCTTATTTCCTTGAGCAGTGGTTTGTAGTTCTCCTTGAAGAGGCCCTTTACATCCTTTGTTAGTTGTATTCCTAGGCATTTTATTCTCTTTGTAGCAATTGTAAATGGGAGTTCACTCTTGATTTGGCTCTCTTTTACTCTGCTGTTTTTAGTACATTTTATTTGTGGCCCAAGACAATTCTTCTTCCAATGTGGCCGAGAGAGGCCAAATGATTGAACAACACTGGCTGACAGTGAGGTCAGTAGTAGCAGAGTACATGTTGTTTTCCGTTTAAAAATTAGATGCCAAGTTTAAAGAAGGGACAGGGAGACATTTTTCAAAACCCACAAATAAATATGTCACTCTTCAGGGAGGTGTTGAAAGATTCCAAAATTTTGTCTTCTCAATATGGAAATAAACATCAAAATTGTGGAGAAACGTTTCCTTCAGTCAACAAAGACTAGGTGTTTAAAAATTGCAACATCAATTGTGTAGAGATCTCAGAAGGAACCCTATTGGGAAGAGATGAAAGGTAATATTTGAGTAAGTAAAAGCCAAGTATGTTCCAGGCTCAGGAGACAGACAATGATAAAACCACATGCAAATATATACATCCTTACATATACATACATATTGCACATACACAGGCATATAAACACACATACACCATAGAAGAGTTTAATTTCAAATCAGAAAAATAAAACAAAATTCTAAGAGTTATTAGGGAAATCTATCAGAATTTTCAGGGGGAATGGTTAAAAGATTGCCTACAAATATATTACAACAAACTTTTCTTATCAGTTTTTATTTTTTAATGTTTTATTTTCAATTTTTATGTGTACATAGTAGGAGTATATATTTATGGGGTATATAAGATATTTTGATTGAGACATACAATGTGTAATGATCACACCAGAATAAATGGTGTGTCCATCATTTGTAGTATTTATTGTTTTTTGTGGCTTTATCAATTATTGGCACAAAAGAAGAACAGAAGAGTCTTCGAAGTGCTGAAGGGGAGGTCCTTTTGAACATAGACTCTTTAAATTATAAATGAAACAAAACAAAAACATCACTGTAATATAAGGCAGAATGATGATATATTTACAGAAATTAAAATATATAAAAGCTTATGATCTGCAACCATTGTTTGAAAGAGTAATTAGAGAATATCCTCTAGTAAGAAAATAAAACAACTCCAAACAGAAAAATTTATTGATCATCTTTCCAAACATACAGTAGGAATGGAAAATTCCTTCAATGTTCATCTGTAGTCTCCCTAAATGGCTCCCAAAATCTTGGATTACAGGTGTTCAGAGAGTACTTCCTCGGTCTCTGTTTTTCTAGAAGTATAGCCTGCCTTTAAATTTAAATTGAATTTTCAGTCAAGCTGTCAATATTACATATTTTCTTATAAACAGACTTACACTGATTTGGTGTCATTGTATTTAAGTTAACACATTTTGTCAGTGCTGTGTATTATAATAATGTACAAGAAAATATAATAAGAAATATAAATTATATTCTAAGTAAGATTTTTCTTAATATCTGAAAATCAAAGGCATCAAGAAATAGCAAGGAAAATGCAATGGTACCTAAATATTATTTTTTTTAAACTTTAACTTGTTATTAAAATATTTACATGACCATTCTTATTTTATAAATATTGCATTGAGGACTAATATCACACAATGTTTGGGGCATTATTTTAGTGTTTGACATATCTGAGTTTTACTCAGCTTTTATGACTTCCTGGAATTTTACCTGAGGTAAGTGATTCAACCTTATTGCATATAAATTTCTTCTCTTCAGAGATGCCTTTTACAGATCTTCATTCAAATATATGTCTCTAATATCCCAGCATGTCACTATGATTTTATTCTGCTTACTTTTGCTTAGTAGTAGTTATCACTACTGCAGGTGTTAGTATATATTTGTTACTTTAGTTATTATCAGTCTTTACAACTGCAATGTAAATTCCATGGGGCACACATGGGTATCTCTAGCCCAGGACCAATCACAATGTCTGAAGAATAGAAATCACCTGCTAAATATTTAGTAAAAGAATGAAAAAAAAATGCATGAGTGAGTAAGTGTCCTGGAAAGACGTTTTAGCAAATCAGTTTATTTATTTTCTAAATTAGACTATACATCTCAAAAAACACACGATTGATAATTTGTTTGTGAACTAGAACAAAATGCATCCAGACAGAAATATAACACATTACGTTTGAATAGTATTGTTGCCTGTTTTAATAACTATGACCACCTCTCACAGGGTCAGGAGTAGAAAATGATTATATTATGTTTTTCACTTGGTAAAAATTGATGCTCAGAAATTTAAAATAGCTCTGTGTATGTATGTATGTGTTTCCATGTATGCGTGTATATACACAGATATTAATTTTGATATATAGATATTCAGGAAGAGTTGAAACCAGAAGTGAGGACCAGGACTCTTAAATTCTAGTGTACATTTCTTCTGCTTTAAGTTGTCTTTTAAACACAAATTTTGTTTTCTTTCAATATTGCTTAATTTGTGAAAACAGAAACATAAGAGAAGCTTTGCCTGGTGACGGCTGAAGCCACAGTAGGAGGGGCATTATCTTAATTACACCACGGGTCTGACTGATAGAGAACAGTAGTGGCTAGATTCATTTGAGCAATTGTTTACGCCATTCTCACAGTCCATCTGTGTACTAATGGGAGTGGTGATGCCAGTGCCAGGCTAATGACAATCAGAATTCTGCAAGTAATAACACTTTGGACTGATCTTTTGGGCAGTTATTTGCAGGGTATGCAAATGAAAAGTCACAAATTAGTGTTCTCAAGTTCTTCCCTTCTCTGAAACCCTTCAGCATTATTGTTCCCTCTTGAATATTCACATGCATTTCTTAAGTTATTTATTCTCCAAAAACAGCTCTCTGAAGTAAATTATATTTAGGATTATTAATCACGGAAGGATTTTATTGTTTTCTGTGATGCAGTGGATGACACCAACAGGGTGAACACTGAGAAGCAACTGCTTTTAAACAGCATGCCATAGGACACAGGCCGAATTCATTTCATAATGAAAGGTTGTGTAATTTACAAATCGTTTGGTAAATTGGCAATCTGGGAGGTTTTCTATTATTGCCACTCTTCACTGCATCTCTTTGTTTTGTTATCTTAGTAATTAATCTTATAACTTACCTTTAAAGGAAAACAATTAAGTTGCAAGTTTCACATGCTTTTATGATTTTGGGAGAAAGATTTTGAAATATTTGACTGGTATGTAACCACAATCAAGGTTTATCCTGGTTCTTAAAGATTCATTCCAAAAAACTAAATATTATAACAAAAGTGATAATTTTATTAGGATAACTGTATGCCTAGTGTTCAGTCCCAAGTTACATAGAGACAAAAAAAAAAAAAAAAAGGAAAACAGGAAAAGAAATAGAAGCCATTTGCTTAGAGAGATAATAAGCAGTGATACACACTATAGTCAAGTATATTGAATATAGCCTCATAATTAGAATTCTTTTATATTGAGTGAATTGCTTAAACTTGTAATTTGAATTTCAGATATCAAATTATTTTAAACTATAATGAATAGAATATCATATTATCTATGAGCTGTAGCATAAAATTACATTTTTGCAGTAAGCTAAGCAAACTCTTTTCAAGTCATGAAAGAAACATTTTACAAAGAACATTTACTGGAAGAAACAAAGGAAGTAACCTATTTTAGAAGCGTACTTGTTTATGTATAATGTTATTTATAAGTTCTTTTCAAAAGGCTTCGTGTCTCTTTGCAATTTTAGTGATTACATATGATCAGACAAATATTTAATGTGAGAAACATTCCAGAGAAAACAACGTGTTTATTAATGTCATCACTCATCCAAAATAAACCCTTCTGTAACTTCACTCTAAGATGTGTTCAAGCCCTCTTTGAGTTTTTTCTGGTATTAGCAATTGCTTTTTAACTGCCACCCGTCAAATGCATTGTAGTTTACTATTCACATTTTGTTTCTTTTCCTTTAAGTATATCTATTTCAACCTTACTTAATGTATACAAATATCAAAAACTACTTTGTAGTAAATTTCATTCTTAAAGTGATGCTTTGTTAACTGAAAAGCTACATTCTGATTTTTGAGCATCCTTAATTTTGCTGTATTGGTTATCTATACATTATTCTTCAGAAGATAATAGCTTCGTGCTATACTTTAAAACAGATTTGAGACCATATTTTAAACTTTACTTGGTTGCTTGTCTATGTGAAAATGATTATTTTCCTCCTCATTTAAATTTGTCATTAAAGATCACAAATACTCTCTCCTATAATATTCTTCTATGAAAATAAGTTCTGTAAAAGTCTTCATTTTCTATATTTGAGGGAAATTAATATAATTGTGTAAGTTTTCTTTTAGAATTGTTTTTACTATAAAAAAACAGATGTCATGCAATGGTGAATATACTGCTTAAAAAAAGAAGCCATATAATGTTTTATGTTATGGTATTGCTATAAAAGCCTTATAACACTAACTTGTCTGAATTATAATCAAGGAAATTAGAAAACAGTATTGTAATTTTAAGATAGGAATTTGTTTCAGAAAGTTACATAAATAATGTAACTTCACAACTCCACTGACATGACTAAGTAAATTATTGCTGTGCCTCTGTGAATTAAAAAAAGTTAGTTTTGCACAAAGGTAAACACATAAACCTTGCTCCGCTTTGAACCTCTGATCTATTTTTTAAAAATTTTAAAGCTAGGCATGTGTATCAGCAATTTTCCACCTATTCCTAACCAATAATGAGTTTTGTGTTGAACATTGCCGAACGTATAAAAGATTTACACACAGCCATAACCAAAGGACACATGAATTATAATATATACAATTCTGTATGTAAATAAAAATAAATATGTGTATACATTATAGGTATGTCAGTATTATAATTAATGCAGATATTAACCTTGATAATTAGGTTATCAAGCACCAATCTCATTGTATTCTTTATATTCCATGTGTTATGCCTCTATATTACATAAGTGCTGAATAAATATATGCTGACAGGTGGGCAGATAAAGCAAATATAAGTAAATGACAATCTACTAAAGAAAACACTAAAGAGCCTGAATATTTTGTGTTCATTCCTACTGGATTAAAAAGCCATTATTTCTTTTCCAGGTGTGGTGACTCATGCCTGTAATGCCAGCATTTTGAGAGTTCAAGGTGGGGTAGATCATCTGAGGCCAGGAGTTCCAGACCAGCCCAGCCAACATGACAAAACCCCGACTCTACTAAAAATACAAAAATTAGTTGGATATAGTGGTACCTGCCTGTAATCCCAGCTACCTGGGGGACTGAGACAGGAGAAGCACTTGAACCCAGGAGGCTGGGGTTACAGTGTGCAGAGATCGCAACACCGTACTCCAGGCTGGGTAACGGAGTGAGACTCCCTCTCAAAATAAATAAATAAATAAATAAATAAATAAATAAAAATTTTAAAAAGCTACCATTTCTGAAGTAGAATAACTTTCTGTAAAAGTTTGACTGTTTTATATTTCCTATAATTTGCAGCATTTATAATCTTAATATTCTTGGTGTCTTTTCACTCAAAAATATCCTCAGTCTACAGTGATCTTCCTCCAAATCATCCACATTAAGGAACTCCACATCAAAGAGTAGTATTAAGCTTTATTCTGTCACAAGGAATGTGCCAATCAGCATTAAAATTATCACATGCAAATTGTAGAGGAAGGAATCACCAGCAGAAAACATATCATATCTTAGTTTTCATACTTAATTCTTTTTAATTCACAAATTTGTGACAGTATAAGAAAGTTTGAATCTTTCCTTAAATATATTACAGGTAGAATCTGAAATGAATATTTGAACCATGCTGTGAAAAATAGGTTGGAAAACAAACAGAAACTAGTGGCAATGAAAGAGGCATAAACCCGTAATCCTACTTCGCAAGGGGAACCTAGTTTAACAAATAAATGATACACAGTCGATAGCACTGCTTGCCACAGGCTAGTTTCCTTATGTTCTTTTGGGACTTGTTTTTCAATCTGTTCTTAATGGAAAAGTGTAATGGATAATCCTTACAACTGCAGGTCTCATCAGAGTGCATCTAAGAAGAAACCTGACACATTTGTGTAGAAAAGTGTTTGACTGGGTAAGAAAAGTTCATTAAAAGTATTTCCTCCTTTCTCATTTTTGCTTGTGTAATGTTATTTGGCTTGATTTATTTCTATAATGAATTATTTTCTGTATTTTTGTTGAGATTTTTAGTTGATTCTTGTTTCTTTAGTAAACTTATTTGTAGGTCCTCAAGGGAATCTTACTTTGAAGCTCTGAATGGTTCAAAAGCAATATTTAGTATAATTTAGTTGAGATTATATTTAAAATATTTTAAATTGAGCCTTTTAAATTAAAATCTGACAGGATGAATATTTTACTTGCACACAAAAAAGTTTCAGAACACTAATTATTTGCTAATCTTATAAATTTTATTTTATTGTACTTTAAATTCTGAGATACATGTGCAGAACGCTCAGGTTTGTTATACAGATATACTTGTACCATGGTTGTTTGCTGCACCCATCAACTTGTCATCTACATTAGGTATTTCTCCTAATGCTATCCCTCCCCTAACTCCCCCTCCTGACAGGTGCTGGTGTGTGATGTTCCCCTCCCTGTGTCCATGTGATTTTATTTTTCCACTCCCACTTATGAGTGACAATACGTGGTGTTTGGTTTTCTGATCCTGTGTTAATTTGCTGAGAATGATGGCTTCCAGCTTCATCTATGTCCCTGCAAAGGACATGAACTCATCCTTTTTTGTGGCTGCATAGTACTCTGTGGTGTATATACAGACTGGAACTGTTCCTATTCGGCCATCTATAAATCAAATGCTGGCACATTTCAGTGGTGAATAGCATTTTAAAGAGTTAATTGGTATCAAGTTTAGTTACTTAATTCATTCATTCAGAACTTAGCAGACAGTTATCTTATTTGTATAGCAATAAAAGCCCTGATTCATAAAACTAGAATAATCTTAATACATCTTAAGTTTAAAATTTTAAATGATATATTAAAACAAAACTGAAATGAATACATTATGTAGCTATAGATGCTAAAGTACATTTAGAATGACACAAATTATTAAATTTATTAAAATTTATGTTTCAATAAATGTCATAAATTTTGTTGACTAAAAATTAATTATGTTATCTGGAGTGACTGAATAAATTAATCATTCAAATTCTATTTGAGTGTACAAATAGAGATAAATTGCACAAATAATAAGAGATAGCCAGGGACCACATAAAGATGTTTTGGTCAATAGTGGACTGTATATGTGATGGTAATCCCATAAGATTACCATGGAGCTGAAAAATTCCTATCACTTAGTATTTATTATACAATATTTTTAAAAACTATTACTTTACAGTATATTCCTTCTACTTACCAAAAAAAAGTTAACTGTAAAAAGCCTCAGGCAGTTCCTTTAGGATAAATCTTAGAAAAAGACATTGTTATCATAGGTGAATCCAGCTCCATGTGTGTTTATGCTCCTGAAGACCTTCGAGTGGCACAAGATGTGGAGGTGAAAGATAATGATATTCATGAGTCTGATCCTGTGTAGGCCTAGGCTAATGTGTATGTTTGTGTCTTAGTTTTTAATAAAACTTTTTAAAAGTAAAAATATACAATTAAACATTTAAGAAAACGTATAATAAGAACATAAAGAAAATATTTTGTACAGCTGTACTTTGTGTTTGTTTTAAGCTAAATGTTGTTTCAAGAGTCAAAGGTTAAAAAAACAAGTTTATAAAGAAAAAAGCTATAAAGAGCTAAGATTAATTTGTTATTGAAAAAGAATTTTTAAAAATAAATTTAATGAAGTCTAAGTTTAGAGTGTTTATAAACTCTATAGTAACAAAATAATGTCCTAGGCCTTCTAATGCACTCACACCCACTCACTGACTCACCCAGAGCAATTTCCTGAACTGCAACTTTCATTCATAGTAACTTTCCTATACAATTGTGCCATTTTTATTTTGTATATCATATTTTTTACCATATCATTTCTATGCTTACATATACAAATACCTTTGTGTTTATGTATACAAATACAACTGTCTGGAGTATTATGCTGTACAAGTTTGTAGTCTAGAAGCAACAGAGCATACTATATAGCCCAGATGTGTAGTAGGCTATACCATTCAGGGCTTTGTAAATACACTCTATGATGTTCACAACAATCAGAATTTCTGTTGTTAATGTATGAGTGTATAGCTAATGTTTCCAGATTTATTGTATTTGATATGCTACCCCATTCTCCAGTTACAAAAAAATTGTAATCATAAAGGATGTATATCAACTACAGGTAGTTCCAAAAGTTAGAAACAGTATTAACTGAATTACATCTATATATACATACAAATTAATAAATGAACACGTTACGATAAGTTACACATACATATTTATGGGAGGGAGTCAAATAGGTATGATAGGCCACCAACATCAGGAGCAAATCAAATTCTTTTTAAAAAGAAAAATTCGCAGGAACTTTTCCAGAGATAATGAACCAAATGTATATGTGAGGGTTCAGGAATGTACATTTTAACAAACTTCTTCTTAGGTGATGTTTGGTATGTTAAAGTGTGAAAAGTTTCTGCCGTAGATTACATTTTCAATTTTCAATTGAAAATTCTTTCCATTTTAGAAGAGTGTGTACTGGCATAGGGATATGTGGGGTTTCATTTGCATAAAAGCAATATAAATTACGATTCTGTTCATTAATCAGAAATAATTAGAGCTGTTAGTATGCATTAGGGGTCTAACTGAGCTCAGTGCTCTACATGTATTATTCTAAATGTCAATGGAAAATTTAAAGTAGTTAGAGGGGTTAAGTAAAAAACTTCAGGGAACAAAAAGATGGTGGGGACCCAGGGTCAAAATCAAATCTATGGGACTCCTAAGTCCTTGCTTTTTCTACAGTTTCACACTAATTTGAATTACTGGTAAAAGGCGATTTAAACTTTTGGATATTGTGCTGAATGTTTTATCTTTATTTTCCACATCCACTCTTTTTTTTCTGTTTTAATCTTTATAGATTTAATGAACACAAGTGCATTTATATTTTATGAATATATTGTGTAGTGGGAAATTCTGGGCTTGCAGGGTACCTATTACCTGCATAGCATACATTGTACCCGGTAGGTAATATTTCATTACTTACCTCCTCCCATCCTACCACCTTTTGGAGTCTCCAAAATCAATTACTGTGCTTTGTGTGTCCATTATTTAGTTCTTACTTATAAGTAAGAATGTGTCATTTTTTTTTTACTTTCTGTTTCTGAGTCACTTGACTTAGGTCAATGCCCTCCAGTTCTGTCTATCCTCCTGCAAAAGGTATGATTTCATTCCTTTTTATGGTTGTGTAGTATTCCTGGTGTGTATATGTGTGTGTGTTTGTGTGTGTGTTTGCATACACACACTGAATTTCAGTTATACATTGACAGACACTTAATTCCATGACTATGCTACTGTGAATACTGTGGTGATTAACATACCAGTGAAGGTGACTGATATGATTTGACTCTGTGTCCCCAACCAAATCTAAACTTGAATTTTAATAGTCCCCATACATCCTGGGAGAGACCTGTGGGCGGTAACTGAATCATGGGGGCAGGGGTTTATTTACTGTGCTGTTCTTGTCATAGTAAATAAGTCTTATGAGATCTGATAGTTTTATAAAGGAGCGTTGCCCTGCATATGCCCTCTTGTCTGCCATTATGTAAGATGTGACATTGCTCCTCATTTGCCTTCAGCCATAATTGTGAGGTCTCCCCAGTCATGTGGAACTGTGAGTCAATTAAACCTCTTTCCTTTAAAAATTACCCAGTCTTGCATATGTATTTATTAGCAGCATGACAACAAACTAATACAGTAAATTGGCTATAAAGATATCCAAAAATGTGGAAGCAACTTTGGAACTGGGTAACAGGCAGATTTGGGACACTTTTGAGGGCTCAGAAGACAAGATGATATGGGAGTTTGGAACTTCCTACAAAACCGTGCAAAGAGACTGGTGGTGGGGCCCAAAGTGGCTCCGGCCGGATGTCGTGGCGCTTGCGAAGGCGAGGCCAAGAGTTCAAGGCCAACCAACCTCAGCAACCTTACAACCTCTCAATGATTGGCAAAAAAAAAAAAAAGAGACTGGTGGTATTTTGCCCCTACCCTAGAGATCTGTGGAAGTTTGAACTTGAGGAAAATGATTTAGGGTATCTGGTGGAAGAAATTTCTAAGCAGAAAAGCATTCAAGAGGTGATTTGGGTGCTGTTAAAAGCATTCAATTTTATATATTCACAAATATATCATTTGGAATTGGAATTTGTCTTTCAAAAGGAAGCAGAGCATAAAAGTTTGGATAATTTGCCACCTGATGATGCCATAGAAAAGGAAAAAACCCATTTCTGAAGCAAAATTTATGCCAGCTACATAAATTTACATAAGTAATGAGTAGTCAAATATTAATCTCCATGACACAGGTGAAATGTCTTCCAGGCATGTTGGAGATCTTCCAAGTAGCCCTTCCCATCACAGGTCTGGAGGCCTAGGAAGAAAAAATGGTTCAGTAGGCCTGGCCCAGGGCTCCCATGCTGTGTGCAGCCTATGGACTTGGTGCTCTGCATCCCAGCTACTTTATGTGTGGTTAGAAAGGGCCAAGGTACAGCTTGGGCCATGGCTTCAGAGGATGCATGCCCCAACCTTTGCAGCTTCCATATGGTATTGAACCTGAAGGTACACAAAAGTCAAGAATTGAGATTTGGGAACCTCTGCCTAGATTTTGGAGGGTGTATGAAAATGTCTGGATGTCCAGGCAGAATTTTGTTGTAGGGACCTGACCCTCATGGAGAACCTCTGTTAGGGCAGTACAGAAGGGAAATGTTGGGTTGGAGCCCCCACACAGAGTCTGCACTGGGACACTGCTTAGTGGAGCTATGAGAAGAGGGTCACCATCCTCCAGACTCCATAATGGCAGATCCACCAACAGCTTGCTTTGTGTATGTATGCTTAGAAAAGCTGCACTGAATGCCAGACCGTGAAAGCAGTTGGGAGTGGGCTGTACCCTGCGAAGCCACAGGGGTGTAGCTGTTCAAGGCCATGGGAGCCAACCTCATGTCTCAGTGTGACCAGGATGCAAGACATGGAGCCAAAGGAGATCATTTTGGGCTTTAAGATTTGACTGCCCCACTGGATTTTGGACTTGTATAGGACCTGCAGCCCCTTTATTTTGGTCAACTTTTCCCATTTGCAACAGGTGTCTACCCAATGCCTGTACCAACATTGTATCTAGGAAGTAACTTGCTTTTTTGATTTTACAGGTTCATAGGTGGAAAGAACTTGCCTTGTCTTAGAGGAGACTTTAGACTGTGGACTTTTGAGTTAATCCTGAAATGAGTTAAGAATTGAAGGCATGATTAGTTTTGAAATGTGAGGACATGAGATTTGGGAGGGGCCAAGGGTGGAATAATAAAATTTGGCTCTGTGTCTCCACCCAAATGTAACCTAGAATTGTAATAATCCCCAAATGTCATGGGAGGGACATGGTGGGAGGTAATTGAATCATGGCTGCAGGGTTTTCCCATGTTGTCCTGGTGATAGTTAGTAAGTTTCATGAGATCTCATGGTTTTACAAATGGGAGTTTCCCTAAACATGCCCTCTTGCCTGCTGCCATGTAAGTCTTGACTTTGTTCCTCATTCACCTTCAGCCATAATTATGCCTCCCCAGGCATGTAGAACTGCCAGTCAATTAAACTTCTTTATAAATAACCCAGTCCCAGGTATGTCTTTATTAACAGGGTGAGAACAGGTGAATACATTGACATTTTAATATAATAATTTCTTTTCCATAAGGTAGATGAAACCTAGTAGTAGGAATGCTGAATCAAATAGTAGTCCTGTTTCAAATTCTCTGAGGAATCTCCATACAGTTTTCCATAGAGGTTGTACTAATTAGCATTTCCCCCCTTCACAGCAGTGTATGTGTCTCCTCTGCTCCATATCCTTGCCAACATGTGTTGTTTTTTGACTTTTTAATAACAGTAATACTGACTGATATAAGATAATATCTCATTATAATTTTAGTTTGTGTTCTCTGGTAATTAATGATGTTTTGCATTTTAATAGGTATTTGGGTCACTTGTATGTCTTCTTTTGAGGAATTTGGTTTCTGTCATTTGTCCACATTTTATTGGCTTGTTTACTTTTTTCTCATTTAGTTTTTTAAGTTCCTTGTAGACTCTAGATATTAGCTCTTTGTCTAGTACATAATTTGCAAATATTTTCCCATTCCATCAGTTGCCTACATACTCTGTTGATTGTTTCTTTGGCTATAAAAAGCTTTTTAGTTTAATTAAGTCCAATTTGCCTATGTTTCTGTTTGCAGTGTTTGCTTTTGAGGACTTAAGTCATAAATTCTTTACTTAAGCCAGTATCCAAAAGAGTTTTTCAAAAATTTTATTAAGGAATTTTCTAAGTTTTAAGTCTCATATTTATAGTTTCAAGAGTTTAATTCATCTTAATTTTTATATGATGAGAGTCAGGGGTCCAGTTTTATGCTTCTGCCTATTGCTACCCAATATTCCAACTACCGTTTATTGAATAGGGTGTTGATTCTCTAGTGTATATTTTTGTCCACTTTATCAAAGATCAGTTGGTTAGAGCTATTTCACTTTACTTTGGGGTTTTCCATTCTGTTTCATTGATCTTTGTGTCTGTTTTTATACCAGTACTATGCTGTTTGGGTTACTCCATAGCCTTAAAATACAATCTGAAATCAGGTAATGAGCTATCTCCAGCTTCATTCTTTTTGCTTACTATTGCTCTGGCCATTTGATCTCTTTTTTATTCCATATGAATTTTAGTACTTCTTTTTTCTAATTCTGTGCAAAATGGCATTGGCAATTTCATAAGAATTGTGTTGAATCTGTTGATTGCTTTGGACAGTATTCAGATGTATAAAAAACTGGTACTAATCCTGCTAAAACTGTTTCAAAAAAATTGAGGCGGGGGAGAATCCCCTCTGACTATCTACAAAACCGGCATCACTCTGAAATGAGTACCAGTCAGGAACACAAAACAACAAAAACATGAAACTACAGGCTAATATCACTGATTAATATAAATGCAAAAATCTTTGAGAAAATGCTGGCAAACCAAATTTATCAGCACATCAAAAGATAACACACAGTAATCAAGTGGGTTATATTCCAGGGATTACAGGATGTTTCAGCATTTGTAAATCAATAAATGTGATTTACCAAATAAAGAGAATTAAGGACAAAACCTATATAGGCATCTTAGTAGATGCGGAAAAAGCATTTGATAAAATTCAGACCGGAAGCGGTGGCTCAGGCTTATAATCCCAGCACTTTGGGAGGTCGAGGCAGGTGGATCACGAAGTCAAGAGATTGAGACCATTCTGGTCAACATGGCGAAACCCCGTCTCTACTAAACATACAAAAAATTAGCCGAGCATGGTGGGGCGCTCCTATAGTCCCAGCTACTCGGGAGGCTGAGGCAGGAGAACTGCTTGAACCCAGGGAGAGGAAGTTGTGGTGAGCCAAGATCATGCCATTGCACTCCAGCTTGGGTAACAAGAGCGAAACTCCGTCTCAAAATAAATAAATAAAATAAAATAAAATTCAGGATCTCTTCTAGATAAGAAAGAAAGAAAGAAAGAAAGAAAGAAAGAAAGAAAGAAAGAAAGAAAGAAAGAAAGAAAGAAAGAAAGAAAAAGAGAAGAAAGAAAAGAATACCCCCAAGAAACTAGGCATGGAAAAACATACCTAAGTACAACAAAAGCCACATACCACAAACCCGCAGCCAATGTCATACTGAATGGGAAAAAGTTGAACACATTTCCCCTGAATTTAAAGGATTCTCACTTTGACCACTTCTATTCACCACATCCATTCTTATTTCTCATCTTGCTGTCTACCTAGGAAGATTAACTAGGCGGGGTTGCATTCAGTTCCTACTCAGATCAGACAATGAGACTCGCTGGTAGAAAATAGGAGACCTGGAGAAAGGAGGAATGGGGCACTTGTACCCCAGCTTCCTAGTTGATAGGTCATGGTTGGCTGCAGTTTTCTTTGGGTGCCAATCCTTTCAAAACCCTCTTTGTATGACTACACTTTGCCTTCTGGTAAGCACCTTCTCCTTTTGCAATTTTAATCCTAGGATGGAAATTATTCCCATCCCTGGTACTGAAATTTCCCTTCTTAAATTCTCTAAAGCTAGCCCACGTATTTGTAATAGTTTTTTATTTTTAACTTTCTTCAAATTCCCAGTTTGATTGTGCCATCTGTTTCCTGCCAAGTCCATGAGCAAACATTCATTCAGATTTAATGTATATTTTAAAAACAAACACTGTAAATTTAATACCTCCCAGTACAATTTTTATTTGGAGAATATCCTGATAAATTTTTCTCAGGACTTACCTAGAGACAAATATTTTGTTTAGAAATGATACAATAAAATTTAAATCTGTCATAATTTTGATGAGCCAGATTAATATTGGAATTTGGGGAATAAAGCTGACTGATAGACACAATATTGTTAAGGAGAAAAGTGCACATTCAGCAAAAAATAGTTGAAGAATTCAATGTTCCACTCGGTAATTGATACATCACCTAGACATGATATCAAAAAATAATATAGAATTCTTAAACATAAATACACTTGACCTAAAACACATCTACAAAACACTCTTGGCTTACAGTGAAAAATATAGTTGCAACTCTAAAGAAATTTACATCTGAGGTGTAGGCCTAATTTTTAAAAGAAATTATGACATTATGATATATCAACAAATTCCTGATGCTTCTTGTACAAATATGTTCAAAATATTATTTTACAGGCAATTTATTTGAAGATATAAAATCTGGTTTCTATACATTGGAATGTTCTAGGTGCATGCAGTTTGATTTCGAGGCCTGGTTGAAATGGTTTAACACTGATTAGAACATTGAACACTGTTAGAACTAGTTTTCAACATGTTCTATAGAGAGTGTGGAAATTCCCTGTTGCTAGTAATTCCCTAGAATCCCAGTAATTGTGTTTTTTCACAGTCTTGAGAGACGATGGTGGCATTTACAAACATGCCAGTTGAAGGCAATAATTATCTGCAAGGGATATCCTCAGCCTGGGAAAAAGGACAGAGCAGGCAGCGGGCACATATTTGTCTGTAATTACATAAGAATAAAGGGAATCTAAAAAATTTATCTTTAGAAGGAAATGGTCTAATTTGTCATTGTTTTATGCATCTGAAAGTGGAGATGGATTTCACAAGATTTCTCATTAGGGAGCTAGTGATATACTCTTCTAAGTAAGAATAAGGGAGAAAATAAGGTATGTGGTCATCTGTGAGAGAACAATCATCACTATTTAAAAAGGTAAAATTATCATTCTCAGCAAACTGACAGAAGAACAGGAAACCAAACACCGCATGTTCTCACTTATACATGGGTGTTGAACAATGAGAACACATGAACACAGGGAGGGGAACATCACACACCAGTGCCTGGGGGATGGGGTGCTAGGGGAGAAATAGCAGGGGGTGGAGTGGACTGGGGAGGGATAGCATTAGGAGAAATACCTAATGTAGATGACTGGGCGACGGATGCAGCAAACACCACCATGGCATGTGTATACCTATTTAACAAAGCTGCACCATGTGCACATGTACCCAGGAACTTAAAGTATAATTTAAAAAATAAAAAATAAAAGTTGCGTATCAAAAAATAAAAATAAAAAATGAAAAGATAAAAGTCTCACCAGTGAAAACACACCATATTGTATTTACCATGTGGATTAAGTTTTAAATGAATGTCACCAATGATGAAGCAGCATTCACATTATAAGCAGTCCTAGAAATATGGATAAAGCAATATCACTGCATAAAGTGTTTCATGGCCAACTATTTCTGGAACTATGACACCATAACCAAAATCATAGCTGATTTCTTTGTTACTTGAACATTTTCATTACATTTGACATGTCAAAAAATATTTTTTGTAACACATGCATAGCACTTAGCAGTGGGAAACCAAAATGAGGTTGTAAGGTTTCATTAACCCAAAGCTCTCACTGAGAAGATACACAAAGAGCAGCAATGAAACCATTACTCTGTGACTCTAAGGAAAACACCATAACAAACAAAAAAATTGAGTATTAACAATTGTTTATTTCACTTAGCATAATACCATATGCTCATATCTCAACACTATAAACTGGAATTTAACTGTACCTGTTAAAAAACTACATATATATAATTGCCAAAAAAAAAAAAAACTGGCTTGCCTCCACTGACATTCACAGGTTTGCAGGTAATGTTATAAATTATAATTGCAAAACCAATTCCTAATGTAGATTATTAAAATATCCAAATGAAGTCATTTAGGAAAAAATAAATAAATCATATGGAGAATTTAAAAATAAAAGTATTTAAAACTGAAAAAAGTAAATTTGTACAAATGTGAATATTCATTTAGCATGCTATGGCATATAGAAATGAGCAGAAAGCTATGTTATATGTGGCTAACTTTGGCCAAAACCATAATAAATGTTAACTTTAAATAATTAAAAAATATATTTTTGTAGAAAATTGGACAAGGAATCACTGTAAATCTTCTTATTTTAGAATTAATAAATCAAAACTCTTGTCTGGTCAGCAACATGTTTTTAATCATAGTAGTCACGTATCATGAAATAAGTACATTAACACTATCTGTTCTTTGATGTGCTTTATATTCACTTTTACATCTACCTATACAATAACTTTTTTTTTCATTTTGGATATTTTAAAGGACAGTGAAGAACATTGCCCATTTTTCTTAATTTAGAATTGTCAGAAATTCCTAAGAGAAAGGGAAAATAGAAAAAAGCAGCAAATTTGTGTTCATATGTATTTGATCATGTCTGCCTAACTGGTACTTCTGTAAAAGTATCTCTGTCAAATTTCTCTAGGCTTGCCAGACCGAAGAATGACACAAAGGAAGGAAATAGTTTTTTTTCTCAAGGCCTTTTAAAAATGACTCTTAAAAATCAAATATTATAACTGAGGATTAGAAAAATACTTAATACATTCTACATCTATACAAACATAGATCAACATACACTATCTATTTGCTTCATCTCACTAAGGAAAAATACCATGGGTAGTTATTGTACAAAATAAGAGATGGCAATAAAATATCGGAAGAAAAACAAGTAAATGAGCAAGTGATAGCAAGACATTTCTCTAGATGGCCTTGGGACAATCTAGTGCTTCTCTCTTTCTTGCTTGTAGATCTCAAGTATAACTGTAGAGCATGCTGGAAATGCAGTGTTTTGAATTAGGAAGGATAGCTGGGTTTTGTTCCTCCCACCCCTAGAAGCAGGATGTCCTTCAAAGTTTTGCCCGATAAGTCACATAGTCTCTGATGATGAACTGCCTTTCAGAGTCCCTAGACTATCATGCAAAATGGGGCAAAGGCAGTCAAGACTTTTTCTGCTCTGTGCTGTTTTCTTAATCCTTGGGGAACCAGCTCATAATGAATCCAGTCTTCTGCTTTTTTCAACCTATCAGTCAGTTTTAAACCTGCTTCACATAACTTGTATGTGAGTGTATTCTGCCACACTGGACTCAGGTAAATAGGTAACTGGTGCCCGACGGACATAAACAGTAGCTGATGATGCAGTGAGAATCACTATATAGAGTTCTGTTTCTGGTAATCATCTTTGCTATTCTCCATGCAGTAAGAGTCCCGTCTCAGGATCCATAATTACTGAATCTGCTTTAGGGTGATACCTTAGTAGTAAAGACAAAGTTGAAAGCTAATTGCCTAGAGATGCAACAGAAAGCAAGTGTATTTACACATAGAATAATAGAATGTTTCTGCCAATGAAACTCCCAAATACTTGTAAAGAGTAAAGACATGAAAACAGGAAGATTGTTGAAAGTTTGCTTGAACACCAGTTAAAATTCCAGATCTTCACATTTGTTCTGTGCAAACATGGCTTGTTCTTTCTAACAGTGGCAACATACAGAAAATATCTTCCCCACTCTTGCTTAAGCAGACAGATGCCGTATAAGGTAAGAAGACAGAATAGCGTGGAGTTACTGTGAGGGCAGTTGATTAAAAGTAGAAATGTAGGCCGCATGAGGTGGCTCACGCCTGTATTCCTGGCACTTTTAGAGGCTGAGGCAGGTGGATCACGAGGTCAAGAGATCAAGACCACCCTGGCCAACATGCTGAAACCCCATCTCTACTAAAAAATACAAAAATTAGCTGGGTGTGGTGGCACGTGCCTGCAGTCCCAGCTGCTTGAGAGGCTGAGGCAGGAGAATTGCTTGAACCCGGGAGGCGGAGGTTGCAGTGAGCCGAGGTTGTGCCACTGCACTCCAGTCTGGTGCCTGGCGACGGAGTGAGACCCTGTCTCAAAAAAAAAAAAGTCCAAATGTAGTAGTGATACTTTTCCAACTTGTAACATTGCAGTCAGTTATTTAAAATAACATTTCAAACTACAAAAAAATAAATAATAATTTTGAAGGGAGTCCTTTTCTTCTGCACCTCGATTTGTGAAAAATGCAGCTGGAGCACAAGATCTTTCTGGATGATCAGGGACTGTATGTCTCGGAATTTAACTGGTGAATACAGATTCTAGCAGAAATGGAATAGGAGACAATGTTAAACAAGTGAGGACAATTAGATGAGATGGAAGATGGGTTGGCTTCTTCAACCAATGTAGATAAGACTCTGGGCATTTTATGACCACAGAATGCAAGTCCTTTTATATTAATGATTAAATGTACTATATCATTTCTTGTTGCCAAAGAAACCTGCATTTGTTAAGGATAGAGTCACAGTTGCATTCAAACTAATGTAAAATCAAATAAACAGTTAGAAATTGAGTTCAGAAAATAGGTTTAAACAAGAAATAAGATAGCCAAGAGAGGACTGTAATCTGCCTGCCAAGCTACAGTAAGACATGCTGGAAGGCAGAGTTGGAACGCAAGAGGAAGTACCTCAGTGCAGTCAAGACGTTAGGACTAGGGCAATAAATACTCACTGGAGAAGTGAAAGTCTGCAGACTTATAATACCTAGCTAAACATCTTGCATGCGAATGTCTACTTAGTGCTTAGTCCACACAATTCCCCATGGAATCAAAAGATACTGAACTTCTATGTACCTTTAAGAAATACAGCCTCAGAGATGAATGATAAACAGTGGTGGGCAGTGATCCAAAGACTAGAAGTTTATGGATAAAACAGACTAGTTTCTCCCCCATGAGTAAATCCTCTTAGTCATTTTCTTCTATCTTTTAAGATACACGTTTTCATTAATAGCACTTATAAAAGTATTACCCTATTCATATTTAATAAATTTAGCACCTACAAACCATTTACATATTCTATGTCCCTTAGCATATTTATCTTTTCCATATAATTTGTCACCTACAATGTTACATATTTATCTGTAAATTTTCTTATTATTGTCTTTTTCGCTAGAATTTAAGCTTCAATTTGGTAGAGATTTTTAGTTTTAATCTTGTCTCTTTAGGCAACACACAGAGCAGGAGACAAATAAATATGTGTTGAGTGAAATGAATACGTATCTATTAAACAGATCAAGAGTGAACAAACATATTTATTTAAGGATTATTATTTAACACTTGTCTTCTTCTCTAGATGGCTATCTTTGTAACAATAGGGCGTGTTATAGTTGTGTTTTGCTTACCATTGCTTAATTAGAGCATATAAAATACTTAAAAACATTATAAATGCTTGTTGAATGAATGAATAAATGCTGGAAAATCTGACGGGTTTATTCACTGCTGTTAGGACTAAAAGAAACTGATATAGGAATTCAATATTATGAGATTCTGGATTCAAGAGTAATGCTTCAGAACCTAGGGGACAAATTGTGATGCACATTTGGAAAGATGATTTTCCACCACTCAACATTTCAGGCATAGAAGAGTTTTGTGATATGATAGTTTAGATAAAGTTTTCTGATACTGTGAGTGTGTGTGTGTGTGTGTGTGTGTGTGTGTGTGTGTGTATTTTAGTTGATACTGTTAAAAGAAACAGTGGTGGGAGATTCTGAAAGTCATCCAGAGTGGAGGCTCATAAACCAACTTTCTCCCTGTGACAGATAAACTGTTAAGGACTTCAAATCTTGGAAAACATTTTTAGTTGAAGGCCAGGAGAGGTTATTTTCCTTCAGTTAAATGTTATCAGGTAAAAACAGTTGCAACTCTTAGAATCTAGAGGATACTGGGAGTTACCTGCAAGTGGGCTCTGATTAAGGGGTTTCTGAAAAATAGATTTTTTAAAGTATAACAACTTAAAATTCATAAAAATTTGGAGATGTAAGGAAGAACTTCCAGTAAAAATATACAAAAAGCACCTTACCATAGGGGATTCTCTTAATCCCAATTTAAAAGAACACTTTCATGAATTTCCATGCAATATTTCCGATTTTACCTAAGGTGACTACATTAATGTCTTTTAATGCTGACAAACCTTCAATAGCACAAACCAAACACATTTATTTTGATATATATCCCCCAATACAAGACTTTTCAGTTGTCAAATGAAAAGCCAATAAGAAAAACAATAATTAATAATAGCTAACATACACCATGCCTTATTTTGTGTCAGGAACTTTAGAGGAACTATATCAGTGAATAACAGAGCAATTCCTAACTTCACAAAGATGGAAGCTGAGACTCAGAGAATTTAACATTTTAGTTGTAACTACAACTAAAAGAAATTAAAGCTAGGCTCCTGAAGGAGGAAGACTGCAGACTCAGGATCTTAAGTACATCATTATATTACTAAGGATGGCAAATCTGTATGTAAAATTTGCCATAGGTCTTGAACTTTGGGACCTACAACTAGATAACAAGCAAGTTAATTTTAGGACAAATAAATAGAGAAGTAGGGCCTGAGAGAGTAAGTCGAGGCAGTTAGGCCAGAGCACAGCGCTTTTGGACTGAGACAGGCACAGAAAGACAAATATCATATGTTCTCACAATGTGCTTATTTCACATTGCATGCCTGTATCAAAGCATCTCATTTACCCCACAAATACATAACACCTACTATGTGCAAAAATACTTAAATAATTAAAATATTTTTTAAAAAGTCTCTTCTCAGAGAACCCATTCAAAATTGTGAAGTCTATTTCAAAACGGAAATTTAGGTCCACAGGTATACTGGAACATTATTTGAATGTGTTTTACTTTGAAATTATTTTTATTTTTATTCATGATATGCTCATTTTGGATTGTCACCAATTGACACTTTTGAAGCATACACCTTTTTACCAGTAGTCTACCAATCTTTCTACGGAAAGATCACTTTCTGTTATCTTATTGAAAAATTAAATTCACTTCTCTGCCACACAAAGATTTATTTAAAATAGTTCTTGTTTGAAATATTATTCAGAGCTCATATTTCTTTAATGAATTTTTCACTGCGTTAAATCATAGTCTAAGGTATTTTAGGTACCTCGGGGCTAAAGTACATCAAAGTAAATGTGCAGTGAAATTTGAGGGCATCTTTCTTAGGACATTAAAGGAAAGGAGAATATAGTTTGAAATGTAGTTTCTTACTGGTTAAAAAAGATTCAGAAAAGATATCTCAAAAATGAATAATTTATTAAACAGGTCTGTTACACCTAATTATTAGAAAGCAAGGCAAATTTTATGAGAACAATAAGAGAGACCATTTCTAACTTATATATAAATAAAAAATTTGAAAAATAGATATATTTAATTATGTAGATAAGTACATTTCTGTGTGATTGTTAAGAAAATGAGGAAAAGGTAGAAAAATTAAAAATCGGTTAACTTTGGTGTTTTTATGTATTAATATGAGAAACTATTCAGAAAAAAATGCTCTATGTGCAATGTATTATTCATAGTGCAGATTGTAAGCAAATACCGAATTATTTTTATAAAAAATAATTACTCATCTAAAATTCAATTATTTGCTTTTCGTTCATTTAAAAGCTTTGTGCTTGTGTCTTCGTTTTCTATTGTGTAAGTATCTACAAACAATTAATGACCTCCTCTTTCAGCTCCTTAGCTCATTCATCTTTCACATAATTGTACCAAATCTCGATCTTGGAAAATGTATCAACGTTATACATTAAATATTATTTGTCATTTATGTATAACACAACATAATTCTATGTGCATACAATGTATAATACACTATATTCTATTCGTATATCATGTAAATAATATAACAATGAGTTTTTACACTTTTGAATATTTTCACATAAAGCAGAATCATACTGGCTAAAGTAATCTACAAATCGACAGCAGAGGGCACCCATTTCCTGCTTTGGAGAAAAACTGAAATACTTCCCTATAAATATTTTTCCATAAATGTGCATTGCTTTGTCAGTTTATTTAGAAAAGAAAGAAAGGACATTTTCTTTTTTCCCAAAACAAATTAAGAAAGTGAAACAGAACTGAGAAATACTTGCGGTGGAATCGATTTTAAAAAGAAATTAAAGTCTAGTAAGTTATAAAACAGTGAACAATTATTAAAGAAAATACATGTACAAATCTGTTGATCTATTTATTTTTATTACCATCATATGTAATTTACCTACCATTTTTATCTGTATTTGTATCTACATACCATAAACAGTTACTTATGCTTATTGTAGTAAATCCTTACCTATGATGTATTATTATTATTGATAACAATCTTTGTAATTTTGTAGAACAACTACAAAGAAATGATCTGCTTTCATTTAAGTAATTATATTCATCTACTGTGCATAGTTAAATCTGTGTGTGCGCATGTGTGTGTGTGTGTGTGTGTGTGTGTGTGTGTGTGTGTGAGACCGAGAGACATAGATTGAGAGAGAGACAGGAAGAGAGAGAGTGGATTTTGGAGTTGTAAAGCATTTTGATGTAAATGAATTAGTAGACTCCTCTTTAAACACATTTAAGAGAAAAGAATAGAGCCTTTACTGCAAATAGACAATTTTCAGTAAATCACTAAAGTCAAGATTTTGAATTTAATATGAAATTCAATAATTTTTTTTGCATTCAGCTTAGCTTGAACTCTCTTTAATTTATGTTGTATTTTATTTTATTTTTATTTATCTAATAATGAACAAGAAGGAATATTATTGATTTCATAGCCAGAGGCTTATATCATGTGAATCAGGTCAGTCTCTTTGGCGTTTGCCCTGCTATTTTATTGGAATAAATTTTTCCTTAATAGGTGAGCATGGATAATCTTATTTTAATAAATATTTAATGAAAAAATGTTTTATCTATTCATTAGACACCTTAGTAATATATGTTCATTAGAAGAAAATGAATAAGAGTATTTAATATTCTTTGTTTACAACAAACCACATGATAGAAAGTGTTAATATATAAGTTGTGACCTTCACACTTTGCCAGGTTTAGAAACAATGAGTATCATGCCCTCTCCTACTCTCTTCTTCACTTTGTTAATTTAATTGCAGCTACATAAATTAAATTCACCTTTATTGATAGTCATATATAATCTGTAATTAAAAATATAAATATTTTAAGAGTATTTTTTCTTAAATTTGAAAAAATGTAAGGTTAGAAATACAAAAGTGAGCATTGTAAATAATGTATTTAATCTCTAATATGTTGAACTTTTAAGGAATAAATTAATATAAAGATGTCTACAGAGCACCCGTGATTTGTTTTCTTGAAGATATAATTTTAAATCTGGAAATAGCCATTCAATTCAGTTCAATGAAAGAAAACCATGTAAAATATACACAAATTTCAATAGAAATTTAAAGTTAAATATTTAGTTAATGTTGTATATCAAATTTTCTTTTACTTATTCCCACTAATTTATTGGTACATTAAACAGTTCAAATTTTCAAATTAGTATTTAATAAAATCTGTAAGATATGAAGTATAAGTGCCTTCTATTTATAATTTATGATTATAGTAAAGCAGTTATAATTTCCTTTGCTTAAAATTAGAATATTGATGATTAAATGAGTGAACAGTTTTCAAACACCGTTTTTGACACAAACATCTGAAACATTCACTTGTGAAAACTTTTTAAAGACTTGAATAAATATTTAGTATTTGAATTTTTAAATTTGATAATTGGAGATCAGTTAATAAAATGGAAGAAAATCATTTATGTTGTTTATTAAAATATGTAATTATTTTAAAGATGTTGCTGGAAATAAAGTACATATTTTGAGCTCAAGTTGCTACTCTTAGAGGTAGATATGCTGTGAATGGCGAAGAAGAACTTAATGTATCCTGAATGAAAATTAACAATATCACATTAGTCCTACTGCTCACAAAACACTTTTGACATACCTATAGTTATGAAACATACTAAACCGTTTTTAAAATTCTGTGAAAAATATATTATTATTTGTCATAAATAAACAATAGTGAGAAGCAAGACATGAACCAGTTTTGTGAAGATTTTGTTTTTGCCATTACAGTTTTATCAAATAGAAAATATATTTTGTGGACACTAGAATTGAGACGTAAATTTATACATGTTTTTAGGAAGAATATGTGCTTGATACTAGTAAGCAAAAAAGATACAAGCACAACTAGGATTGTTTTTAACAATGTTAAACAGTTAACACCTATCTGTATATTTCACTATGTATTTTCCATAGAACTATACATTTCTAAGTACCTTTCATTATGACTAATTATTATGTCTTCATGTCTTCAAAATTATTCTTTAAAATTTATTATATTAAACTTTCTTGAATAGTGTCATAGGCTTAGCAATGAAAGTATGTTTAGTAGGAATAGTAATGTTGATGAATTAATGACATTCTTTTTCTTTTTTTTTTCCCAGACCCCAGTGTGTGATGTTCCCCTCCCTGTGCCCATGTGTTCTCATTGTTCAACACCTGCCTATGAGTGAAATATTATGCTTTTCCTTCTCTGATTTGTCTTTCATTTTCTTTTTACCATTAAATTTAAAAGAAAGTTGATTTTAATCATATAAGTTTTGGCAACAGTTTTCTATGTAAAATGACAGCTGATTCAAATTGTCAGCACTCTTACAAATCAATGCAGATAGCTGCACAATTGATCCAGTTATTGCAATCAGTATAGATTTTGAACAAAGCATCAGCTGTGCCACAATCTATTTGGCCCCAGAAACTGCATCATTTTTCTGAGTCCTACCTTTTAGAAACGGGAGGTGTTGGACTGAATACAAATGCACAAAAATTCATTTAATCAATAAAGCAGAAGGTAATGAATGACAAGTAAGGCTGTGTGGACAGAAGCAAGCCAACTGCTCTTTATGGTAGTAAAGATGAGACAAAGCATTCCAAGTTTTAAATAAAAACAATTGTGTTTTAGAATAAAGTAGCTTATTAGCTTATTCGGCTAAATAACCACATCCAATTAAAGATAGTCAAACATTGTAAGAACTGATAATACAATGTGTTAGAAGGATGAGTAGATTTTTAGCCTCATATTTAGCACTTTGTTTTATCACTCCCTTCTCATCCAGCTTTTTCTGTTTCTTTTAATAGCTGAATCACAGAATTGCAACTTCAATCACATTCAATTTATATTTTTCTTTTGCTTCTCCATTCAATTAATATGTCATTAGATATTCTATTACTATCTTGACTACTGGCCGCTAAAAGACAGTGTACTAGTGCTGTCACACTGTATCTCATTTCATTTTCCTATGTTTATGAGATAGTTTATATAACTAGTTCTTGGTCTCAGATAAAAACATCACAGTATTCTCATGATGAGTAAATAAAAAGCAATACCCCGAATTCAGGCCTACCTTCTTCCAAGATAGTTTTTAAAATGACATAACACTGTACCCTGAGAAATTCAAAACTACTTTTCTCTTCTGTCCATCAGTGCTTCTCTATTTTCTCCACCTCCACTAACTTAACCCATTGTGTAATTTGTTTAAAAATTGTTTGCTATCACTGATTTCTGTTAACAGGTAATCCATCCTACTAAACATAATTGGAATAATCTTTCTATATCAAATCTGTGCTGAAAACAACTTTAAGAATTGCTTAAAATTAAGAATATTTAATAAAAATAAAATGTTTTGGCTCACCCAAAAACTGTCAAACTTCCTTTAGGCAAACATATCACTTTTATTATTAGAATACAAATATTTTCAGAGTAATATTTCAGAATTAATGTGTAAATAAGTTATTTTTTCTTATGCTCAAATATATATTTTTTCTGAACTGGATTTATACTATAACAAATACTTTTATAATGTCTTTAAGTGTAGAATTCTTCACTATAAAATATAAAACAATTGAGAGCAAAAGAGGATATGTAGTTTTTTAATCTGGCATTTGAAATCAACCACCAAAAAAAAATCCCTACATTATTTATATTCCAAAGCAGAGTGATAAGAAGCCTTCCACTAAGAAAAATGCTTGATATAAGTAAGTTTGAAAAAGCCTGATTTGGCTTTTATGGTTATAGAATAATAAGTATCAAAATGGTAAAAAAAAACATGTAATAGCTCTCTGTTGCAGGAAGGAATAGAGAGTTATTTATCTTGTTTTCCTTACGTCCTCATGTTTTAGATAGTTTGGTCAAAATAATTTCATATACTATCATGATGAAAGTGAATAATTTTTCTGTAAGTCTAAACATACTATAACCTAGTTAAAATTATTGGGCACTTTCAAATTTTACTTCAGTTGAGGCTGTACAAAATTTACTCTGATATGAATAATTCCAAAATGTGAGTAAGTGGACTGTGACCTTCGAATTAGAGAAGAGTACCTACCAAATATCAGCACTGTATATTTCAAATAGAATCCTCTTTGAAAAGTGTCTGAAATAGTTTCATAATCATAAGAGGGAAGATGACTTGCCTTTTAATTCATTTTTAAGCCCATCATTTATAATGTTGATGTACTTTTTTTTTTTTCCTCCAGACAGAGTCTGGCTCTGTTGCCCAGGCTGGAGTGCAATGTTGTGATCTTGGCTCACTGCAACTTCCAACTACCCAGTTCAAGCAATTCTCCTGCCTCAGCCTCCTGAGTAGCTGGGACTACAGGCACCTTTTCACCAAGCCTGGTTAATTTTTGTATTTTTAGTAGAGACGGTGTTTCTCCAAACAGGCTGGAATGTTTTTTCAAGTCAAAATTGTAGCTGGAATTAGAGGTATGTGTCACCATGCCCAGCTAATTTTGTATTTCTAGTGAAGATGGGATTTCTCCATGTTGGTCAGGCTAGTCTCAAACTCCTGACCTCAGGTGGTCCACCCACCTTGGCCTTCCAAAGGGCTGGGATTACAGGGGTGAGCCACCCCACCCAGCCAACTTCTTTTAATACTAATATCTACCCTATATTTCATATAATGTACTTTATACTGTTTTACTGACTGGATCTGTATGCATGTCTCTGTAGTTAAGTGAAATAATGTTATACCCCAGCATCTGTGCTTGAATGTCACATAAAATGTTTATTGGCTCTTGGTATCTGCCAACCTCAGGGACATGTTCTTTACCTAAAATATCATTTCTTAAACACATAATCCATAGGTAAATGTGACTATGAGACAGATGTGGTTATGTTTTGACACCTAATTAATTTCTATAATTTTATAATGCTTGTGACAAAAATGAGTTTTGTGTTTGTGTCCAAAGACCAGGTTATTGAACATGTTACAACCTTATTGCCAAACAGTATTACATAAAATAGCTGCTTACTAAATGCTTAATGTGTTTATACTTATCTAAACCAAGAATCAGGTAACTGTGGACCATGGATCAAGTGCTGCCCACTTCCTGTTTTTTGTGAATAAAGTTTTATTTGAACATATTTCTGTTAACTTATGTATTGTGTATGGATGCTTTCCCAGTACGGTGGCAGGGTTTGTAAGTTACACTAGACATCTTAGTCCCCACAAAGCCTAAAATAGTTACTTTTGAGAAAAAAAGTTTGCCAATCTCTGATGTAAACTATATTATACAAATCTGTTTGTAAAATGGTACAGATGACTGTATATCAACATGAAGGTGACCACATAGATTTTATGAATTTAATGATTATAAATTATGTAATTGCCTTCCCCAAATACTTCCTTCTTCCACTGTGGTAGACTAAATATTGCTACTCCCATCCAAAAGTGTCCATATTCTAATCCTCAGAATCTGTTCATGTTACCTTACAGGGGCAAAAGAGATCTTGCTAATGTGATTAAATTAAGAATGTTGAGATGGAGGAGATATTCCTGGATTATTCAGGTGGGTCCCAAATACAATCATGAGAGTCCTCATAATATAGAAGCAGATGATCAGAGTGAATCATAGAAGATGTGGCTGCCGTAGCAAACACTGTGATATGCTCTGAAGATGGAGGAAAAGGTACTAGCCAAGAAATACAGGGGACTTACAGCAGCTAGAAGAAACAAAAAAAATGGAATCCCTCAAGATCCTCAAGAATGATCCAACCTGGTGACACCTGAACTTTAAGCCCAGGGAGATTGATTTCATATTTCTTCACTCAACTGGTGTGGTTTTAAGCCACTAAGTTTTTGGTAGTTTGTTACAGCAGCTATAATAAAGTAATACAATTTCTAACTGATAACCTGAAGTCTTTTGAATTTGTAAGACACATCTCTATAAGAAAATTCTTTTTTTTTTTTTTTTTTTTTGAGATGGAGTTTCACTCTTGTCACCCAGGCTGGAGTGCAATGGCGCGATCTTGGCTCACCACAACCTCTGCCTCCTGGGTTCAGGCAATTCTCCTGCCTCAGCCTCCTGAGTAGCTGGGATTACAGGCATGCACCACCATGCCCAGCTAATTTTTCGTATTTTTAGTAGAGACAGGGTTTCACCATGTTGACCAGGAATGGTTTCGATCTCCTGACCTCATGATCCACCTGCCTAGGCCTCCCAAAGTGCTGGGATTACAGGCTTGAGCCACCGCTCCCGGCCCAAGAAAATTCTAAAACTTTGAGGTAGCAATGACACCTCTGAACATCTGACAAAAACAACAGATAATCTCCACAGAAAATTTTGAACGTATACACAAAATTTTGCATTTAATTCCAGAGTTTAATGTATCCCCCATCTAACTAATTTGTAGACTTCCTTGAGTTCTATGGACTTCAAATGCTATGCCTGTAATTAATTGGCTTGTTTATAGATCAAGAAAATGATAGAAATTGTGCTTTATCTATTTCTGTATCAATATATGTTGGTGGTGTTTATCTGATTTTATGTCTCCTCCTTCTAGAATGAAAGCACTATGAGGACATAGACTTGGTCTTTTGTTTATCAATCAATGGGCTTTCTTAGAACAGCACACATATACTTAATAAGTCTTTGGTGAAATAATTAACGAATAAATAGATTGCTGAGCAAATATTGAGTTGTTTTGGAGTTCTTTGTGTACAATATGAGGAACCCTAGACATTTATTAGGTAAGGAGTGAACAAGGATAAATTTGACGAGTTTAGAGTGGTAAATGGATTAAATTCAAAATGACAGTGTGTATTTCAGTAAAATTAAATTTTAAAACTGTTAGGAGTCTGAATAATGCAAATTTAGTGATTCATTTATCAGAGCAATTTTTCATCTCAGCTCTCCAAAAAACTCTCAGAAACCTTCAGAGAAATCGAATACAAATTTGATTTGAGAAGCTTTTGAAAGATTATGATTTCTAGAGTTTCTTAACCAGATGCATTTTCAACAAGGCCCCTAAATCTGGGTTTTATAGAATTTACCAAATGATCTTAAGGAGAAATCATATTTGAAAAATCTGATTTGACAACAGTGCTTTAATGCACATTCTCCATAACTTTCTTATTACCTCCATACCAAATTTATCTGAATAATGAGACACTTGGGGAAATAATTATCATTTAGACTTATAATATGGTCTTGGGATATTTTCATTCAATATTTTAGAATCAATACCCAGAAATAAGGAAATATAGTAGACATCTTAGGAATTTACCATGACCTAATAACTTGAGAACTTCTATTCTAAGTAGCATATTTTTGATGAAATAATTGATATACATAACTGTACTCTTCATTTTGACCTTACATTAGATAGTTTGCATTGTAAGGCTTTTCTTTTTTACATTTTACAACCAGAAATGCTACACATTTCCACTAAGCAATTCAAAGTAGCAAAATCTTCCATTTCTTGCTAAAAAGTGAGCAAATGTGAACCTGTTTAATTGTGGCATACACACACAAACACACACAGAGAGACACACACACATACATATACATGCACACATACACATACAGTGTTTTCTTTCCTCAGATTCAAAGCTTTATTTTGTTTTTTAATGACAATATTTTAAAAGGCTACTATTTTAAAAGTCATCAGCCCCTCAGGGCTTAGTATGAATAACATCCAATTTCTATTAAAAAATGGAAATTGCTGTGTAGAGCAGGTAGAACTGGAAATTTCAGTACATGTTAGCAATTGTCTGTTTCCTTCATGTTTTGTGAAATTAAAAGAAATGAGAAAAGAGATTATGTTGATTTGGAATATTACCCAACTCTGTGGTCTCTTTTCTTGTCATTAACTTATATCTAGATCTCCTTTACCTTTTAGCAAATTGAACCTAAGTACGGCCTTTCTTAATATTGGTATCCTCCAGCTACAGCTTAAATATTCCTAATCCAAGATACTTGGGTCAAGAAGTTTTTCTTATACATTTCATATTTTGGGATGATCTGGGAATATTTGAATATACATAATGAAATACCTTGGTGTTGGAACCAAATTTAAAACACAAAATTCATTTATGTTTCATATACACATAATCTGAAGGTTATCTTATATGATATTTTAAATAATTTTGTGCACCTGTCACATGAGGCCAAGTATGAATCTTTCACTTCTTTTGACACATTGGCACTCAAAAAGTTTCAGAGTATGGTACATTTTGAATTTAATATCTTCAGATGAAGGATGCTTAACATGTATATGTATGGTGCTATGGTATAGATGTTTATGTCTCTCCAAAATACATATATGGTAATCCTCACTTCCAAAATGATTGTATTAGGTTGTGAGGCCTTTGGGAGCTGATTATGTCATAGGATTGGAATGCAAATAAATAAGATCATTGCTCTTATTGGAGAGTATCAAAAGGTACCCCTCCCCCATCCTACTATATGAGGTTAGGATGAGAATATAGCAGTCTAAGAGAAAGCAGGTTCTTACCAGACACTGAATCTGCTGGCACCATGATCTTGGACATTCCAGCCTTCGGAATTGTAAGAAATAAATTACTGTTGTTTATAATCACATAGTTTTTGGTATTTTCTGCACAAGCCTAAATGGTTTAAAAACGATAAAGATAGTAGGATAAAAGCTAGAGAAAGTTATGTATATTCATATTTATTTTTAGGAAAATAGATACCAGTATAGACTTGGCAGAAATAATTTTCATGTGGCAATTCTTGGGTTAGGTTAGATTTTATTCAAGCAAATTATGACTTCCAGTAAAGGCACTGTTACCAAAAGATTCTTTTTAGACATTCATGTGTGCATGTGCACACTCATATTTCCAAATTTATATATATATATGTTATATGTATATATTTCATAACAATACATTATATGTAATTATATACTTATTTATTTTCCATTTTCACATAGGGAAATTTAACAGACTATGTCTTTAGGATATTTAAAAAGCATAGTCCTTTTGTAAATTAATTATTTTAAGGTTTATTTATTTACATTTATATTTATATTTAACTTTATTTTTTTTTCTGAGACTGAGTTTCACTTACTGCCCAGGCTGGAGTGCAATAGGGGGCAATCTTGGCTCAGTGCAACCTTTGTAGCCTGGGTTCAAGTGATTCTTCTGACTCAGTCTCCCAAGTAGCTGGGATTACAGGCACATGCCACCATGCTCTGCAGATTTTTGGTATTTTTAGTAGAGACGTGGTTTTGCCATGTTGGCCAGGCTGGTCTTGAACTCCTGACCTCAAGTAATCCACCTATTTTTGCTTCCCAAAGTGCTGGGATTATGGGAGTAATGAATCAGTATGCCCGGCCTGTATTTGACCTTAACATATTTTACTGTTACCTGTTTGTTTTTTCATTAATGATTTCATAGTATTTTTCTTTTTATTTACTCCTAAAAATATGTAAAAATAAATTTTGAACATAGGAGTGTATTTTACATTCTTTCAATTTCTAGTAGTTGATTTTAAAAAGCATGGTACTCTCTTATTTTGTTGAGCAGTGGTTTGTAGTTTTCCTTGAAAAGGTCCCTTGCGTTCCTTGTAAGTTGTATTCCTGGGTATTTTATTCTCTTTGCAGCAATTGTGAATGGCAGTTTGTTCTTGATTTGGTTCTCCTTAAGTCTGTTATTGGTGTATAGGAATGCTTGTGATTTTTGCACATTGATTTTATATCCTGAGACTTTGCTGAAGTTGCTTATCAGTTTCAGGAGTTTTTGGGCTGAGGTGATGGGGTCTTCTAGGTATACTATCATGTCGTCTGCAAATAGAGACAATTTGGATTCCACCTTTCCTATTTGAATACCCTTTATTTCTTTTTCTTGCCTGATTGCTCTGGCTAGAACTTCCAGTACTATGTTGAATAGAAGTGGTGAGAGAGGGCATCCTTGTCTAGTGCCAGATTTCAACGGGAATGCTTCCAGTTTTTGCCCATTAAGTATGATATTGGCTGTTGATTTGTCGTAAATAGCTTTTATTACTTTGAGATATGTTCCATCAATACCAAGTTTATTGAGGGTTTTTAGCATAAAGGGCTGTTGAATTTTGTCAAAGGCCTTCTCTGCATCAACTGAGATAATCATGAGATTTTTGTTTTTGGTTATGTTTATGTGGTGAATTACGTTTATAGACTTGTGTATGTTGAACCAGCCTTGCATCCCCAGGAGGAATCCTATTTGATCATGGTGAATAAGTTTTTTAATGTGCTGTTGCAATCGGTTTGCCAGTATTTTATTGAAGATTTTTGCATCTATGTTCATCATGGATATTGGCCTGAAGTTTTCTGTTCTTGTTGAGTCTCTGCCTGGTTTAGGTATCAGGATGATGTTCCCAATGATTTGGGAAGGGTTCCCTCTTTTTGAATTATTTGGAATAGTTTCAGAAGGAATGGTACCAGCTCCTCTTTGTGTGTCTGGTAGAATTAGGATGTGATCCCATCTAGACCTGGGCTTTTTTTGTGAGGTAGGCTCTTAATTGCTGCCTCAACTTCAGACGTTATTGGTGTATTCATAGTTTCGGCTTCCTCCTGGTTTAGGCTTGGGAGGACACAGGCGTCCAGGAATTTATCCATTTCTTCCTGGTTTACTAGTTTATGTGCATAGAGTTGTTTGTAGTATTCTCTGATGATGGTTAGAATTTCTGTGGAATCTGTGGTGATTTCCCCTTTATCGTTTTTTTATTGCATCTATTTGGTTGTTCTCTCTTTTCTTTTTAACAGTCTGCCTAGTGTTTTGTCTATTTTGTTGACCTTTTTGAAAAAAACATCTCTTGGATTTATTGATTTTTTGAAGGGTTTTTCGTGTCTCTATCTCCTTCAGTTCTGCTCTAATCTTAGTTATTTCTTGTCTTCTGCTAGGTTTTGAGTTTTTTTGATCTTGCTCCTCTAGCTCTTTCAATTTTGATGATAGGGTGAAACATTCCATGTTCATGGTTAGGAATAATCAATATCGTGAAAATGGCTATACTGCCCAAAGTAATTTACAGAATCAACACTATCCCCATCAAGCTACCTTTGAATTTCTTCACAGAACTGGAAAAAACCACCATGAACTTCATATGGAAACAAAAGAGAGCTCACATAGCCAAGTCAATTCTAAGCAAAAAGAACACAGCAGAAGGCATCACACCACCAGACTTCAAACTATACTACAAGGCTACAGTAATCAAAACAGCATGGTACTGGTACCAAAACAGAGATATAGACCAATGGAACAGAACAGAGGCATCGGAGGCAACACAACATATCTACAACCATATAATCTTTGATAAACCAGACAAAAACAAGCAATGGGGAAAGGATTCCCTGTGTAACAAATGGTGTTGGGAAAACTGGTTAGCCATGTGCAGAAAGCAGAAACTCGACCCCTTCCTGACATCTTACACTAAAATTAACTCCAGATGGATTAAAGACTTAAACATAAGACCTGGCACCATAAAAACCCTAGAAGAAAATCTAGGCAAAACCATTCAGGACACAGGAGCAGGCAAGAACTTCATGACCAAAACACCAAAAGCATTGGCAACAAAAGCCAAAATAGACAAATGGGACCTAATCAAACTCCACAGCTTTTGCATGGCAAAAGAAACAGTCACTAGAGTGAATTGGCAACCAACAGAATGGGAAAAAATCTTTGCAGATTACCCATCTGACAAAGGGCTGATATCCAGAATTTACAAAGAACTCAAATAGATTTACAGGAAAAAAGAAACAAGCCCATTCAAAAAATGGGCAAAGGATATGAACAGACACTTTACAAAAGAAGACATACATGAAGCCAACAAACACATGAAAAAAATGCTCATCATCACTGGTCATTAGAGAGATGCAAATCAAAACCACATTGAGATACCGTCTCACGCCAGTTAGAATGGCGATCATTAAAAAATCTGGAGACAGCAGATGCTGGAGAGGATGTGGAGAAATTGGAACACTCTTACACTGTTGGTGGGAGTGTAAATTACTTCAACCATTATGGAAGACAGTGTGGCGATTCCTCAAGGACCTAGAAATAGAAATTCCATTTGACTCAGCAATCCCACTACTGGGTATATATCCAAAGGACTGTAAATCATTCTACTATAAGGTCACATGCGCACAAATGTTCACTGCAGCACTGTTTACAATAGCAAAGACCTGGAACCAACCCAAATGCCCACTGATGATAGACTGGACTGGGAAAATGTGGCACATATACACCATGGAATATTACACAGCAATAAAAAAATGATGAGTTTGTGTCCTTTGTAAGGACATGGATGAATCTGGAGAACATCATTCTCAGCAAACTGACACAAGAACAAAAAAGGAAATACCACATATTCTCACTCATAGGCGGGTGAGAAAAATGAGAACACATGGACACAGGGAGGGGGGTACTACACACTGGGGTCAATTGGGGGGAATAGGGGAGGGACAGTGGGGGGGGGAGCTGGGGAGGGATAGCCTGGAGAGAAATGCCAAAAGTGGGTGAAGGGGAGGAAGGCAGGAAAACACACTGCCATGTGTGTTCCTATGCAACTATCTTGCACATTCTGCACATGTACCCCAAAACCTAAAACGCAATAAAAATTTAAAAAAAAAGCATGGTATATAAAAGAAGCTCAAAAATGCTATGGAATACATGAATTAATTCTTGATTGCTATACTTGACTTACATCATTAATGCAGTAAATTCAGGAACACTGTAGTGTTCAAAAATTTATCTTTTCCATATCAAATGCTGTAAAATAATCATTATTTACAGCTTTCACAGAACTAAATTTCTGGTATTTTTATCCTATTTTCTGTCATTTTTTCCTTCATTGTAATGGACCATATTTGGAAATGACACTATTGAATATTGTTATGCAAATAGTGAAGTCACTGGAGTATAGTGCTTTTTCTGCACAGGCATTTTAGGCTAAAAAGAATGGATAGTTGTTAAGATAACTTCAGTTAATATAAGTTCAGTAAGAACAGCCAGAAAGATAGAAAATCATCTATGTTGCCGGCTTGGCAGACCTCAGAGTGTAGAGGTTGTAACGTATGGAAGAGTGTGCTTGCAATTCCTGGAACAGATTTGTGTGCCCTACTTCAGAAGCTTGATTCTCCTGCAGCCACCCAGAGTTTTTCAGAAGCATACACTTCTCCTCTTACTGTAGTTCTCCCCTATTTGGTAGTTCAGCTTCAAGCCTCTTTGCTTCATTGCTCAGCTCCGTGGAACTTGTTTCTACCCCAGGGCTTCTGCTTCCTCCTGGATTCTTCAGTTTTGAGCTTCTCTGTTCCTTGCATTCTTGCCTTTCACTCTACTCAGCCACCTGGATGAGGCCAAGGACCAGTCTCTATCACAGGAACCTCCTCTTGTACACAAATCGCTCGAGCAAAAAGCTGTGGTCAGAGTGGCATATTGATGTTAGAAATGCAGGAAACTGTTTCTATCTTTCTTCACAATGGGATATAAGCATGACCAATGCATGCATTTTCTCAGATGAATACACAACTATTAAATAAGCTACATAGATTCTCCAGAGCATTCAATATAATTTTTCTCTGTATGTTTTCTGTAAAAATATGTTATTAGACAAAGGAATTGAAATATTTTTTTTACCAAAGCTTCAATGCAGAATCACGTCTGCACAAAACTACACAGTGATATTTTGATGAAGTAGGGAGATCACATCATATTAGTAATCAGCTATGATAATCAGAAGAAGCCATATAAGTTTCTCCTCTCATAATTTAATAAAATACAGGAAATCATTCTATAATTGATTGGAGGGGGGACCTTTTTATAAGATATAGGGGAAATACCAAGAAGAAGAATTTAGAGCAATGGCCTTACATGTGGCACTCAGATATACATATACACATGGATTCTTTGGAGACTGTACTTTCCGAAGAAAGTCTAAATAGTCAGTGATGTAATTGCTTCTGGTATTGAAAAGGTGGTCTTATATTTTGCCTCCAGTGACAGGTGCTATTCCTTTATTATAATTTGAACCCCTGGGTGTTAAAACATTCATGACTTTTCTATTAGAAAATCTGCATACTCCTTCATCCATGTTTATTTATAATCCACTGATGAGTTGCAGACAAGCTCACTGAGAACTTAAGGCTTTGGCGTGTTAGTCAGAAATTACTACCTTCACCCACAAACAGAAAAAACTAGGCTCATTTGCATTTATATTTTAAAAATTTACCAAGTAGTTTATGTTAGTATTTGGGACTTTCCAAGTTAAGTATATTGTGAATTGTTGTACTTTCTAGTGAAATTTAGTATGTAGTGAATATATATGTAAAGTCTGTATTAGACTGTTTCTAACATGTGTGCACACCAGAGGGCATCATAGCTTTTATTCAAAACTTCTTTAGACATTTTCTTTTAAAGTGAGCTTTATGTTTTTTAACCTTTTTCTATTTATAATTATTACTCTTTTTTGCTGTAATATTCATAAAACATGTTTAAACAATATTATTCATCCAAGTATATTGAATGAACAGAAATATCATAATTAAATGAGAAAATTAAAGCAAACAAGCCATTGTAATAACTGTCTAACAGCTTAGATTTCTTTCTACTTTTGGCCTTCTTTTTCTTTTATCTTAGGATAAGTCCTACCGTTTGTAATTTTCTGATAATGTGTAAACTGTTTCATTTATCCTCTTCCTACACTACTTTGATACCCCCTCCATTTTTTAACCTTCTTTGTCTTCTTGTTTTCCAGGTAAATTCTTGCTGAAACAGAGCTCCATTTGAATGATACATTCGGAAAGCATTTATTGAATTTTGAAGGAACAGGACTCAGATCCAGTCTTTCAGAAGCTCACTTTCCTGAAGAGAAAAAAAGGAAACACATATGATGACCCTTCAATGTGATGAGTACTGTGTCCCAAATTGCTGAGATAACTCCTCAGATGGGTCCCTAATTGAGCCTACCAGCTATGGAGAGTGAAGTGATATATGGACAGATGGTTAAAGCTGAGCCAAGATTTAAAGTACAATTAAAAAGTTAATCAGGCACTATGACAAGCCTTCTTATTTTTTTCCAGTGTTTTTAAAATAAAATTTGGAGTCAATCACATAAAAGGACAGATAATTAGAGATAAAGAAAATGTTCTTTTCTTTGTGTGGCTTCCATAATTGTCATGTAAAAATGAATATGAGCAAACAAAAGGCTAGAGAAACTTCCAAAACCAGGCAATTTTATTCGTCTTTTTTTCACTTTACGTTTTTAAAATATGATGTGATTATAGCTTTTAAGCAATAAATCTCCTGGGTGATTATAAATTCAGCATGAAATAAAAAATAGCAACAACGAAAAGGTATGAAGGACAGAGTCAGAGGAAGCAGAGTGGTGAGAGTCACCTGTACTGAGGAGGAATTTCAAGTAGACAAATTAGTTATAGGTAAGCCTTTGACAGGAAAAAGGTAAATCTTTTTAAAAAATATTTCTCAATCATAGTTTACCTAGGAAATCTTTTCCAGTTGTATTCAACTAAAAGTGATCTTTTCTCTTAGGGTATGTTATTCCTGTCTTATAATTCTAGTCTTACATTTTCATTTTTCTATTAAATGTTAAGCTTCATGAAAGTGCTGATTTATCTGTTCGTTTCCAACAGTGTTTAGCCTAATTCTTAGAATAGAAGAAGCAATGCTAAAAAATTTGTTTATCAACATGAATATAAGAATTGAACGTAATTGTATTTAAAATAAAAATTTCAAAATGCCAGACTTTATGCTTTCAATTACAATTTTGCTGACAATTAGCCTTGTTACCTTAATTAAGTAATTTTATAATTTCTGTGTCTTGCTTCACCTGCTAAATAATAGAGTTTAACTCATTAATAATATGCTTGATTATTTAATTTGTGCCAGGAACTGGAATAAAGCATTTGTACATGTTATCTAATTTACCCTTGATAACAATGCTTATGAGATGGTGTGGTAATAATCTGCATTTATTCCAGGAGCCCTGAAGTTACTTGGATTACAGTGCCAAGTAGCATACCAGATATTACACCAATAGTATCTGATGGAGTCACACTGAAGACATTATTTCAGTTCTCATTTGAGAGCTCATTCTTGAATTTCCTTCCACCTCTGAAATGCTATAATTCCATATAAAAAAAGAATCCCCTAGTCATTGTTCAATAAAAAGTAATTTGATTGTTCTGCAATATGCCTTTCTTCTCCTCTGGAGATAATGTTTTTTTTTTCTATTATTAATTTTGGAAAAAGAGACATCGATTACTTCTTTAATCCTCAACTATCTGAAGTTCAACATTTAGCTAGCCTCATTTTTTTTTTAAAAGAAAAACACTTAAATCACCTACACTATGAAAATTGAATAGAGTAGGCATTCATAAATAATCTCAGCACATAACTAGATAGTGCTTTATCTTAAAGGCTCTTTTCTATTACCTTCAAGAAGAGAACAAGAGTATCTCCTCGCTAATTCTTTTTGCAAAGTATAAGTCATTGCCCTTCACAAAGGGAGAAAAAGATGTATAAAAAAGCCATGAACACTATTCAAATTCATTGCCTTTTCCAGGTGTGGGTAATTGAGTTGCCTCAAGATCAATATGAAACTGCCTAGGATACAGAAAGTCAATAGCTACTTCCAAAGTCAGGTCTGTCTAGTTTAGATATCTATAAAAGCAGAAGCTCCAGCTGCTGCTTCTAAACAAATCCAAATCTGCATAACAAAACTTGAGAGTGAATTCCATAAAGCAAGAGCTACCTAAGCATCAGATTTTGATACAAAAAAGGTCAGGGAGACCCCTCTTGAGCAAATAACATTCCCTTCATATTTTCTGGACCCTGAAGTGACACTGAATGAGCCATATATTTGATTGCATTTGATGTCATTTGATTTTAACACAAGGTCTCTGTCCATGGTTCTTATTTCTAGGTTCCGAGAAATAGTTTTAGCTTTGAAAGAAAAAATAATTCAGTGAGACTATTTGTTCATGAAAACAATATACTTTCTTCTTACTATAACATGGGATATTGCATAATAACCTCTCCTTTGTTTACTATGTGTTGGAAATGAATGTGATAAAAGCATATCCAAATATGTTAATTTTGTGAAACTCTCACATTAGTAATTTTGGGAAGTAGAAAACACTGTCACCTCTTCCAACAAAAGAGTTTCTGTTTTCTATTAAATGGAAAACTCCATATTGGAATTGGTACTTGAAACCCCAATGCTAAATTTAATCTCCAATTCTCACATTCTCCTGGGAACCATTTGCTAATTACCTCTGCAATGACCACCTTGTCCTGTGTGAGGGTGCTGAAAAGAATACTACTTTCTCTTTGTAGCTCTGTAACCTTTCCACAGAACCTGTCTTAATCCTACATAGTATGGTTGAGCCTTTTGTGGAAGGCAAATAAACCAAGATAAGCAATGGACACAGAATTTTGTGTGATAATAATAAAAAACAGAGCATTCACATTCTCTGGCATATCATCTGAGGCCATGGGCCATATCATTCTCTAACTCCTCTCTTATATTTATGTGATGGTAGCAATATATCACTTTGCATTTTAAAAAAGGGGTTCTGAGAGACACAGATGTTTTTAAATGCCATTTTTGTATGTTCCATTCCCTTTATCTTTAAAAAGTGTTCAAAAATGGAATTTTGACTTCTTCAGGGAGGTTCAGAATTGCCTAGAGTCTGCACTACTGTAAAGACTTATCTGTGGGGGTAATGCATGTGAGGAGTGCAGGATGGAACAGAGGGAAGATTCCTTAATAAAAAATACTCAAAGTCTATGCAACAATCTGTTAGTTTCTAAGATTACCTAGTTTATTTTATTAGGCAGTTAAAGTCAATTAATGCTTAACAATTAGGTGTATAAACAATGCTTCCTAAAAGCTGAAAAATATTTTTATTTGGTGTATAAACTAGGACAAAAGAAAATAAAAGAAATAACTATTTTATTTATTAAATATTTTCTGGAAACATTTACATCTGGATTCCAGATGTAGAGTCCATATTTTGTTACCCTTCAGTGTATTCACTGGTGTTATACTGGCTTGTTATTTTGAGTGGTCCTCTTTACTTCTTAAATATATTGTAAGTTTCTACAAAACAGGAAAAAGCCTCATGTTTATAAACTACTCACTGCCTCTGCCAGTATTTCTTAGGGATAATAAGTTATGAAGGAGGAGCAAGTCAGCTTTGGCAACAGACTTCACATTGAATCTTGGCTCCACAAGACAACAGCTCGTAATACTGGCAACTGAGGTATTTCTCAGTTTTAGTCTCCTCATCTATGATATTAGAAAACTAACTACCTCAAAAAGTTGTTGTGAGGCTTGAAAATGATAACATACACCAAATGCCTAGCTACACATCTGGAACAAAATAGCAATGAATAACAAATTTCAAATGATTATTATCAAAGGGATATATCAAAACATTTTATGATCTCTGCTGCTGTATGTCTTTTTCATTCCTTAGTGGATTACAGTGAATTCCTTTTCTGTATGTGAATTTAATGTTAGAAATAACAATAAATCAGATAATTTTTTACTATTTGCAGGTTTTTTAATAACTAGAAACTGCTAGAGCACTTTATCAAAAAGGCTTATAGGAGTCTTCTCCTATTGTCTGGTGCTGAGAGATAAAGAAACCACATCAGTGATTCTGAGAGCTTCCTGCTTTATAGTGCTAAAATTAGACCACGAAAATCAATTTTTCTTACTTCCTGCTTTCCTCCTTTCCTCTCTGCCTTTCTCTGCCCTAGTTTTTCCCTGTTTCTCTTCTTCCTCCTCTCCTTTCCTTCCTCACTATTTTTCTTACTTTTTCTTCTTCAGAAAGAATGAAGCTAAAGATAGATGATTTGTTATCTGTTTTTTTTTTTTTACCACACAATTTTAATTCAAACAAAAATTTGGACACAACTTTCACTGTATTACTTATACTGAAATTTCTAAATGTAACAATTTGTCTCAGGTTTCTCTTGTAAAAAGGGAACACTTACAAACTACCTTTGATGCTGGGTTTTAGGGACTACATTTATTGTAGGCCTAATGAAGAGATTTTATTGAGTTTTTTTAAACATCTGAGTATTTTAGAAGTGTAACTGGCTGATTATATTATGTTGATAATATTATATGTGTGACATGTCTGTTATGAAATATGTCATAATAGCAGCCCTATGTTATAACACAATAACTTCATTTTCTGGTAGAATTACAAGTCTATTATTATACTATAATGTGGACAAATACATGGAAAAGGCCAAAGATAGACAATAGATTGACCAGAAGTCATTTGTGAGCTAGCACTATTAGCCTTTGAATAGCAAAGATACCTCTTAAAGAGGGGTCTCTAGTTTTATCTTGTATTCCAGAACACCTTCAGATGTGTCAGGTCCCAGCTCTATGTACCAGAATTTCTTCTGCTTTGAGGTATAGTAATTTGTTTTTTATCGGGTTTCCTCCACATGAATTACCTCCTTTAATGAGAGGTAAGTCATGAAAATGTATGGCTTATACACAAAGTGTTTCTAAAACAAATCTTGTATTTAACTTTAATGAGACACATTGTCAGTAAAGATTCATTTTGATGTAATGGAAGTAATTAAAAACTTATTATTGGGAGATCCAAGACAGCCAAATAGGAACAGCTCTGGAGTCCAGTTCTAAGTGAGAACAATTCAGAGGGTAAGTGATCATGGCATTTTCAAACAAGTTTTTACTGTCCACAGACCAGGAGATTCCCGGGTCAAAAAGTGCCACTAGTTTCCAGCATGGCTGTTTCAGCCAGCACCACAGGTTTTCACACACAAAAAAACTCACACAAATATGGGTGGGTTACAAATAGGAAATTTACACAGCAGCTGGGCAGAGCCCATGGCAGCTCAGCAATGCCTCTGCTGGCAGACTGTGACTAGGCAACCTCCTTACTGGGCAGGGCACCTCTGAAAAAAGGCAACAGCACATCAGGAACTTATAAATAAAGCCCCACATTCCCAGGACAGAGCACCTGGGAAATGAGGTAATTATGAGTTCTGCTGCAGCAGACTTAAACATGCCCTCCCAGCATCTCTGAATGGAACAACAGAGCTCCCAGCATAGCATTTGAGCTCCTGTAAGGGACAGACTGTTTCCTTAAACAGTCCCCCAACTCTAGTATATCCAAAGAGGCACCTTTTAAAGGAAAGCTCAGGCCAACATCTGGTGGGTACCCTTCTGGGACAAAGATAACAGAAGAAACTGGAACAACCCTGAATGTTCTACAGCCCCCAGGGGTGATCCCCAGGCAAGCAGGGTATGGAGTTGATCTCCAGCAGTCTTGCAGCAGAGGGGCCTGTTAGAAGGAAAACTAAAAAACAGAAAGAAATAGCTTCAACATCAACCAAAAGGACATCCTCTCAGAGACCCCATCAGAAAGTCACCAACTAGAAGACCACAAGTAGATAAATCCACAAAGATGGGAAGAAACCAGCATGAAAAGGATGAAAACACCCAAAACCAGAATGCCTCTCCTCCTCAAAGGGATCACAACTTCTCACCATAAAAGAACAAAGTTGGATGGATAATGAGTCTGATGAATTGACAGAAACGGGCTTCAGAAGGTGGAAATAGCAAACTTCTCTAAGCTAAAAGAACATATTCTAGTCCAATGCATAGAAACTTGGAGAAAGGTTAGAATGAAATGCTAACTAGAATAAATAGCTTAGAGAATATAAACAACTTGATGGAGCTGAAAAACACAACACAAGAACTTTGAGAAGAATACACAAGTTTCAATAGCCAAATCGACCAAGCAGAAGAAAGGGTATCAGAGACTGAGGATCATCTCAATGAAATAAAATGAGAAGGCAAGATTAGAGAAAAAAGAGTGAAAAGAAATGAAAAAAGCCTCTAAGAAATATGGGATTATGTGAAAAGACCTAATCTACATTTGATAGGTGTACCTGAATGTGACCAAGAGAATTAATCCAAGCTGGAAAACACTTTTCAGGATATTATCCAGGGAAACTTCCCCAACCTAGCAAGGCAGGCTAATATTCAAGTCCAGGGAATACAGAGAACACCACAAAGGTATTCCTCAAGAAGAGCAACCCCAAGGCACATAATCATCAGATTCATCAGAGTTGAAATGAAGGAAAAACTGCTAAGGGAGCCAGAGAGAAAGGTCAGGTTACACACAAAGGGAAGCCCATCAGACTCACATTGGATCTCTTGGCAGAAACTCTACAAGCCAGAACAGAGTGGGGGCCAATATTCAACATCCTTAAAGAAAAGAACTTTCAACCTAGAATTTCATATCCAGCCAAACTAAGATTCATAAGCAAAGGAAAAATAAAATCCTTTATGGACAAGCAATTGCTGAGTTATTTCATCACCACCAGGCTTGCTTTACAAGAGTTCCTGAAAGAAGCACTAAACATGGAAAGGAACAATCAGTATCAGACACTCCAAAATATACTAAATGGTAAACACTATTGACACAATGAAGAAACTGCATCAACAGGCAAAACAACCAGTTAATAATAAAATAGCAGGATCAAGTTCACACATAGCAATGTTAACTTTAAAGGTAAATGGGCTAAATGCCCCAATCAAAAGACTCAGACTGCCAATTGGATAAAAAGTCAAAACCCATCAGTGCTGTATTCAGGAAACCCATCTCACATTCAAGGACACACATAGGCTCAAAAGAATGGGATGGAGGAAGATGTACCAAGCAAATGGAGAGTTAAAAATAAAAGCAGAGTTGCCGTCCTAGTCTCTGATAAAATCGAATTTAAGCCAACAAAAATCAAAAGAGACACAGAAGGGCATTACAAAATAGTAAAAAGATCAATGCAATAAGAAGAGTTAATGATCCTACATATATATGCACCCAATACAGTAGCACTCAGATACATAAAGCAAGTTCTTAATGACCTATAAAGAGACTTAGACTCCCACAAAATAATAGTGGAAGACTTTAAGACTCCACTGTCATTATTAGACAGATCAACAAGAGAGAAAATTAACAAGGATATCCAGAACTTGAACTCAGATCTGGACCAAGGGGTCCTAACTCTCCACCCCAAATCCACAGAATATACATTCTTCTCAGCACCACATCACACCTACTCTAAAATTGACCATATAATCAGAAGTAAATCACTTTTCAGCAAATGCAAAAGAATGAAAATCATAACAACCAGTCTCTCAGAACACAGTGCAATTAAATTAGAACTCAGTATTAAGAAACTAACTCAGAACCACATAATTTCATGGAAACTGAACAACTGAATCCTGAATATCAACTAGATAAACAAGTAAATGAAGGCAAAAAATAAAGATATTCTTCAAAACCAATGAGAACAAATACACAACATACCAGAATCTTTGGGACATATTTAAAGCAGTGTCTAGAGGGGAATTTATAGCAATAAATGCCCACATAAGAAGTGAGGAAAGATCTAAAATTGACACTCTTTCATCAAAATAGAAAGAGCTAGAAGAGCAAGATCAAAAAAACTCAAAAGCTCGCAGAAGACAAGAAATAACTAAGATCAGGGTGATAGTGAAGGAGATATAGACATAAAAAATCTTTCAAATATCAATAAATCCAGGAGCTGATTTTTTGAAAAGATCAACAAAATAGACAGGCTGCAATCCAGATTAATAAGAAAAGAGAGAAGAATCAAATAGATGCTATAACAATAAAGTAAATATCACCACTGATCCCACAGAAATACAAACTACCATTAGAGATTACTACAAACAACTCAATGCACATAAACCAGTAAAGCTGGAAGAAATGGATACATTCCTGGACACTTGCAGCCTCCCAAGACTAAACCAGGAAGAAGCTGAATCCCTGAATAGACCAATAAGAAGAGCTGAAGTTGAGGCAGCAATTAACAGCTTATCAACCAGATCCAGATGGGTACACGGCCAAATTCTACCAGATGGTACAAAGAGGAGCTTGTACCACTCATTCTGAAACTATTCCAAACAATCCAAAAAGAGAAAATCCTTCCCAAATAATTTTATCAGACCAACATCATCCTGATACCAAAACCCAGCAGAGACTCAACAAGAGAAGAAAACTTCAGGCCAATATCAATACAAAAATCATCAATAAAATTCTCACAAGCTGATTGCAACAGCACATCAAAAAGCTTATTAATCACAATCAAGTAGGCTTCATCCCAGGGATGCAAGGCTTGTTCAGTGTACACAAGTCTATAAAGGTAATCCTTTACATAAACAGAACCAAAGACAAGAACCACAGAATTATCTCAACAGATGCAGAGAAGGTCTTCAACAAAATTCAACAGCCTTTTATGCTAAAAACTTTAAATAAACTAGGTATCAATGGATTGTATCTCAAAATAATAGAAGCTATTTATAAAAAACCCACAGCCAATGTCATACTGAATGGGCAAAAACTGAAAGCATTCCCTTTGAAATCTGGCACTAGACAAGGATATGCTCTCTCATCATTCCTATTCAATATAGTATTGGAATTTCTAGCCAGAGCAATCAGGCCAAAATATAAAGAAAGAGAGAGAGAGATAGAGAGAGAGAGAAAAGAAAGAAAGAAAGAAAGAAAGAAAGAAAGAAAGAAAGAAAGAAAGAAAGAAAGAAAGAAAGAAAGAAGGAAAGAAAGAAAGAAAGAAAGAAAGAAAGAAAGAAAGAAAGAAAGAAAGAAAAAAGAAAGAAAGAAAGAAAGAAAGAAAGAAAGAAAGAAAGAGAGAAGGAAGGAAAGAGAGAAGGAAGGAAGGAAGGAAAAAAGAGAGAGAGAAAGGGTATTCAGTTAGCAAAGAAGGAAGTCAAATTGTCTCTATTTGCAGATGATATGATTGTATATTTAGGAGGCCCCATCATCTCAGCCCAAAATCTCCTTAACTGGATAAGCAAATTCAGCAAAGTCTCAGGGTACAAAATCAATGTGCAGAAATCACAAGCATTCCTATACACCAATAATAAACTAACAGGGAACCGAATCAAGAGCAAACTCCCATTCACAATTGCTACAAAGAAATAAAATACCTAGGAATACAAATAACAAAGGATGTAAAGGAACTTTTCAAGGAGAACTACAAACCACTGCTCAAGAAAATAAGAGAAGACTCAAACATATGGAAAAACATTCCATGCTCATGGTTAGGAAGAATCAGTATCATAAAAATGACCATACTGCCAAAGTAATTCATAGCTTCAATGCTATCCCCCTCAAGCTACCAATGACCTTCTTCAAATAACTGGAAAAAACACCTTAAACTTCATACAGAACCAAACAAGAGCCCACATAGCCAAGACAATCCTAAGTGAAAAGAGCAAAGCTGGAGGCATTACGCTACTTGACTTAAAACTATACTACAAGGCTACAGTAATCAAAACAGCATGGTACTGATATCAAAACAGAGATATAGACCAATGGAACAGATCAGAGGCCTTGGAGGCAATGCCATACATCTACAACCATCTGATCTTTGACCAACTTGAACAAAAACAAACAATGGGGAAAGGATTCCCTGTTTAATAAATATGGTGCTGGTAAAACTGGCTAGCTATGTGTAGAAAGCACAAACTGGACCCATTCCTGACATATTACACTAAAATTAACTCAAGATGGATTAAAGACTGAAACATAAGACCTAACACCATAAAAACCTTAGAAGAAAACCTAGGCAAAACCATTCAGGACATAAGCATAGGCAAGGATTTTATGACTAAAACACCAAAAGCAATGGCAACAAAAGCCAAAATAGACAAATGGGATCTAATCAAACTCCAGAGCTTCTGTACAGCAAAGGAAACAATCATTAGAGTAAACTTACCACCAACAGAATGGGAAAAATAAATTTTGCTATGTACCCATCTGACAAAGGGCTAATATTCAGAATCTACAAAGAACTAAAACAGATTTACCAGAAAAATTCAAAGAAACCCATTCAAAAGTGGGCAAAGGATATGAAAAGACACCTTTCAAAAGAAGACATATATAAAGCCAACAAACATATATATATATATATATATGTTTTTATATATACATAAAACCTCATCATCACTGGTCATTCGAGAAATGCATATCAAAACCATATTGAAATACCACCTCATGCCAGTTAGAATGGCAATCATTGAAAAATCTGGAGACAACAGATGCTGAAAATGTGGAGGAATAGGAACACTATTACACTGATGGTGGGAATGTAAGTTAGTTTAACCATTGTGGAAGGCAGTGTAGTGATTCCTCAAGGAGCTAGAAATAGAAATACCATTTGACCCAGCAATCCCATTACTGGTATATACCCAAATGAATTGTTCTATTATAAAGACACATGCACACATATGTTCTCTGGGGCACTGTTTACAATAGCAAAGACCTGGAACCAACCCAAATGCCCACTGATGATAGACTGCACAAGGAAAATGTGGAACACATTCCATAGCATAACACATATGCTATGGAATGCTATGCAACCATAAAAAATGATGAGTTTATGTCTTTTGTAAGGAGATGGATGAATTAGGAAACCATCACTATCAGCAAACTAATACAAGAACAGAAAAATCAAACACCACATGTTCTCACTCATAGGTGAGGGTTCAATGATGAGAACACATGGACACAGGGAGGGGAGCATCACACAAGTCTGTTGATGGGGGTTAGTGGAGGGACACCAGGGGATGTGGAGGTTGGGGAGGGATAACATGGTGAGAAATGCCAGATATAGGTGACAGGGGATTGATGCTGCAAACAACATTGCCATGTATGTACATATGCAATAATCTTCATGAACTGCACATGTACCCCAGAACCTAAAGCACAATGAAAAGTAGAACAACAATAAAGACATCATTATGTACATTAAATACATTATAACAACATATGGGCTGTTGATGTGTTTATTTTTTTAAAGCATTTGTGATAAATTTATAATGCTCTTAAACATTTCTAATTCAATTATTTACTGAAATCTTTCTAAATAAAATATTTAAATATTTTAAATTATTAGTTTTACCAAGTATCTGCAAATACAGAGAGATCAACATTCTGTACCATTAGTCTTCATTTTTACTTTCTTTCCTGCAACAACACAGAATACCCTAGAGTCTAAATTACCTTAATTAGATGCAATTAAACTAGATTGCTTTATCTGTTAATGAACAAACCTGGGATTTAGCAATACTGTAATAAGCATTATGTGGTCTCTCTGAGAAATGGTTACATTTTTTTATCATTTTTCTAAATTTCATTTAACCTGATTTCCTCTGAATTTGAACCTGTTTTCTGATTCCAATCCATATTTCAGCAAAAATGCATGTTCAATCCACAGACTTTTCTTTATCCCCAAATGTAAGCTGACATTGCCTCAAATCATCTGCTTTAGAAATACGTTGAGAAAATACTAAATTCAGGTATGATGCATATTCAAATGTTGTTTGAATATAAATGTTATCTCAATGACTTTTTAAACCTTACAGTTTAGGTAAGCAATCTGTCAGGAATTCATAAGAGCTCTTTTCAGGCAGGGACGTATACTCGATGCATCTTTCTTCATCTTTCATTTCATATCAAAGTTTCCTTTATTGGCCTGGATATGGGCCACCCAAGGCCACAGTATTGAACAGCACTGGTGAAGAATGGCATTCATATAAGTTTTATACATTAGAAATCAGATATCTCCTAACTTTCTCTTTAATCTCTCTTTCTGTGGTTCCTTTTAAAACTTTCTTGGATTGATTAATTTCATTTATGCTGAAAAGGGTTGGCCATTTTCAAATCATGTGATAAAATTCTTGCCTGGAAGCTATTTATTGACATTTTAGTGAAATAATGCTTACATGCACACAGACCTTGGGGAATATGATAGTTTTTCCACTGATTTCTTTGCCACCTCTCTCTCATTGACTGAATCCTCTCTACATTCTTTCCAGAAAATTTATTGTCTTAAATACACCCTTCTTTCTGTCATTTCTCTCTTAAAAAACCTTCAGTCACTCTCAAACGGCTGGAACAGTTACTCCCCAGAGTGTTACAAAGGATTGTAAATTCATGTAGACACCATGTACTGAAGGCAGACTAGTTAAATATCTTGCACAAATAGGTGCTATTATATTACAAATATGTGTGATGATGTTAATCAAATATTTATTTTAAATGTTGCTTAATTTTTAACTTGTGGATATTATACATATTCCTCAATAAACAGTGATTATATTTTTGAGATTTTATTTTGTCCCATTCAGTTTTACCTAGATTAGTCTAATTATTCCTAGCACACACACTCACAGGCACACACACACATTCACAAATACACCCACTCAACACATGCACACACAGACATAACATCCACGAGAATGAGACACATATGATTGCTATTTTCAATTTGCAGTTGAAAAAGTGAAGTAAAGAGAAGTTAAATAACTTGCTTGCACAAGGTTACACATCTGAGTAGTAAATTGGGATTTGAACTTAGGAATTCCAATTCAGTGATAAATACTTTAAATCACACATCCAGTGTAACTACTATTTTATTGGTGGTGTCCATAAAACTATTTTTTACTTTAATAATCCTGGTATTTAATAAATTAGAAATCCAATAGTGTAAATAATTAAGCACATAATTATTATTTCACAAATTATTGAAAGTTGTGCTACAATAATTTCCTAAATTGGGTTTAAATATAGTTGTTTTAGGAAATATTGACAAAATGCAATGTAAGAAAGTTGTTTGTGGTCATGTAATCTTAGAAAAAACTGAAACCATGTATTAGTCAATTCTCATGCTTCTATAAAGGACTGCCCATGACTGGGTAATTTATAAAGGAAAGAGATTTAATTGACTCACAGTTCCACCTGGCTAGAGAGGCCTCAAAAAACACAATCATGGCAGAGGTGAAAGCAAACACATCTTTCTTCACAAGATGGGAGAAAGGAGAAGAACTGAGCAAAAGGGGAAACAAACTCTTATAAAACCACCAGATCTCATGAGAACACACTATCATGAGAAAAGCATGGAGGTAATCACCCCATATGATTCAATTACACCCCAAGGGATTCCTGCTATGACACCTGGGGATAATCAGAACTACAATTCAAGATGAGATTTCAATGGAACACAGCCAAACCATATCATTATTACTCACTCCCCTCCAAAATCTCATATCTTCACATTTCAAAACATAAGTATGCCTTTCCTACAGTCCCCCAAATTCTTAACTCATTTCATCATTAATTCAAAAGTCCAAATCCAAAGTCTCATCTCTGACAAGGCAAGTCTCTTCAACCTATGAGCCTGAAAAATAAAAAAATAGGTACTTCCTAGATACAATGAGGGTGCAGGCATTGGGTAAATATACTCCTTTAAAAGGGAAGATATGGACCAAAACAAAGGGGCTACAGGTCCCATTCAACTCTGAAATTCAATAGGGCAGTCATTAAACCTCAAAGTTTGAAAATGATTTCCTTTGACTTCATGGCTCACATCCAGGTCATGCTGATGCAAGAGGTGAGCTCCCATGGCCTTGGGTAAGTCCACGCCTGTGACATTTCAGGTTATACTTCCCTCTTGGCAGCTTTCACGAGATGGTACTGAGTGTCTGTGGATTTTCAGATGCACAGTACAAGCTGTCAGTGGATCTATTGTGGGGCCTAAATAAAGGTCACCCTCTTCCCATGGCTACCAGGCAGTACCCCAGTGGGGCACTTGGTGAGGGGGCTCCAACCCCACATTTCCATTCCATTCTACCCTAGCAAAAGTTCTCCATGAGTGCTCTGCATCTGCAGCAGAGTACATCCTGGACATCGAGGTATTTCCATACATTCTCTGAAATATAGGCACATGTTCCCAAACCTCAATTCTTGTCTTCTGTGTACTTGCAGGACCAACACCAGGTACAAGCTGCCAAGATGGGCACTCTCTGAAGCAACATCCTGAGCTGTTTCTTGGCACTTTATAGCCATGGATGAAGTGGTGGGAGGCAGTCCAGAGGCTGCACACAGCAGGGAGGCCCTAGACCTGCCTAAGAAACCATTTTTTCCACCTAGGCCTCTTGGCCTGTGATGAGAGAGGCTGCTGTGAAGTTCTCTCACATGCCCTAAGAACGTTTTCCCCATTATCTTGCTGATTAACATTCAGCTCCTCATTACTTATGGAAATTTCTGCATCAGGCTTAAATTTCTTCCCAGAAAATGGGATTTTCTTTTCTATTGCATTGTCAGGCTGCAAATTTTTCAATTTATGCTCTGCTTCCTCTTGAATGCTTCGCTGTTTAGAAATTTCTTCTGCAAGATACCATAAACCATCTCTCTCATGTAAAAAAGTTCCACAGATCTCTAGGGCAGGGGTAAAATGCTGCCAGTCTCTTTGCTAAAACACAACAATAGCCGACTTTGTTTCAGTTCCCAAGATGTTTCCCATTTCCATCTGAGACCACTTCAGCCTGGACTTCTTTGTCCATATCACTATTAGCATTTCAGTCAAAGCCATTCAACAAGTCTCTAGGAAGTTCCAAACTTGCTCACATCCTTCTGTCTTCTTCTGAACCCTGAAAACTGTTCCAGCCTCTGTCTGATGCCCAGTTCCAAAGTTGCCTCCATATTTTCTGGTATCTTTATCACAGTAACATACTTCCAGTACCAATTTACTGCATTAGTCCACTGTCATATTGTTGTTCAAGGATTGCCTGAGACTGGGTAATTTATAAAGCAAAGAAATTTAATTGACTCAGGGTTCCACACAGCTGGGGGAGCCTCAGGAAACTTACACATCACAGAGGGGGAGGCAAATATGTACTTCTTCATATGATGGCAGAAAAGGGAAGTGCTGAGCAAAAGGAGGAAAGCCCCTTATAAAAACATCAGATCTCATGAGAATTCATAATCACAAGAAAAGCATGAAGGTAGCTACCCCCATGATTCAATTACCTTCCACCACGTCCCTTCCATGACATGTGGGAGTTATGGGAACTAAAGTTATAGTTGAGATTTGGGTAGGGACACAGCCAAACCACATCAAACTGTTATTCACATAGTGGAGATTCACAATGTATGTTAGTGTATCAAATTATTTGGGGAGCTCAGCATAAATAAAACTGTTCTTTATTTTTCTATTTCTGTATTTCCCACTAAGTGGAATATAGAACTCAAATTTTGGAGTGTACTTATTGAATAGGGTTTTGTAGCAGAAAAGCTGGGGAAAACAGGATCCAGACAGTTTCTGTTCTTTTATTCAACAACTGTCCCAAACAGCCTCCAAAAGTTTAACCTTGGGCATACCTCATTCCTTGTAATTTCTGTGCATTTCTTCACTGTGTTAGATGTTCAGTGTATATTCCACACCAAAGATGAAGTTTATCATCACTCAATACACTGCTAATTTCCCACATTCTTCAGAAATATATATTTTTATTTTTTTTAATTTTTATTGCATTATAGGTTTTGGGGTACATGTGCAGAGTGTGCAAGGTAGTTGCATAGGTACACCTCCAACCTGTAGGAGTCTCTTTTTCAAAACAATTGGCAAAGAATCACACAATGCCTTGTGACATTCTTATACTCCATGTTCCTGTCTTATTACACAAACTGTAGCATTAGGTCCTGTATGCAACTAAGGCTACTTATCCTTTACAAATAACTTATATACTTAATTGAGTTTTTGTTTTTTTTTTTTTCAAATAGAAGGTACTCAAATGTGTATTGCTATGATAGGTCAAAATAACCAAATTTTTTTTTGCTAAGACAATATAAATTTTGAGTGCCCAGAGAGAGGGAAGAGTAAACATTTAAAGGTTTTCTCTTTTAGCTGTTTTCAATCAGTTTATGCTACAGTCATTGTGATAATAAACAACTCTAAACCTCAGAAGCTTCCAACAAAAACAAACAAACAAAATGTTTATAGCTATGCTGGGCAGGCTGGAACTATGCTACAGTTCATTCATAATTTGGAAGTAAAGGCTAAAGAAAAGTGCTTATCTGGGACTTTGCATGTGTTATGCAAAGAGAACTTGTTGAACCTAATCAATGGGATTGAAAATTTCTGCTCTGAAGGTGCATATAACAGATAACATTTCATAACAAAGCCAGATATAGATGAAATGAATATAATTCTCTAAGAAAGAAAAAGACATATTATTTGCATCATATAATAATGCAATCTACTACACAATCTAATTTTTCATACCAAGTAATCCTTTCGTAAAGCTTAATTATTTGAAACAAAAAGGTTGAGTGAATGTATTTTTTCTACATAATAAATGGTGCATGTGAAAGCCTGGTCACGTTAAATTTTGAAGATATTTTATTCAAAATACATACTTATGGAGGTAAAAATATTTTTACTACAAGCTTTTCTTTTAAGATGAGTTAGTAACTAAACAGCAAACCAAACATTATCCCCAGTCTATGTCCATTACCAGGATAAATGTGGTTAAATTAAAAATTGTATAAGTTAATATCTATCTTCATATAAAGTATGCATTCTGCTATATGTTCTTGGGAGAGCTAATAGTGAGCAGATTTTGTAAACAATAAATATTTTTTGAAAATTTTAATAAAACATTGAAATACACTTATAAAAAATAAAATATATTGACTATCTGTGCAGTCATTTGTTGGTAAAAACAAAATCATTTTTTTCAAGACTTATGTGCAGAAACACACATTTCTGCCCACATATAAACATTCAAAATTCACTTGTGTTCTAGATATATAAAGCCTGGGAAGTTCATTACTGTCAGAGGGGAAAATTAAGAGCATTTCAGAGAAACATCAAAATAATGACACTGAAGTGTTTTTAAAAGCATTTATTCTCATATTCAAAGCTGCAAAAAATAACAAAAACAGTTACATAGGTCAGTGGTGGATAAATTGGCTTGGTGTGTCATTGATCATCCTACTGTAGCCCAATTAAAAAAGTGGTAGATGGGGACAGGAGTACAGAATATAATGAGGAGAATGCCGGAATATTCTGTATCTCAAAAAAAAAAAAAAAAAATGCAATCACATTTCCTCATTAATATCAAGTGTCACTAAATGCCTACATTTCTAGAAAAATTGCTATGTAATTTCTGAATGTTACAAACAGATACGTGGATAATTTAAAAACTTAACACTAGTCACTACTATCCTGTACAACTTTTAGAATTTTTTGTAAACTGTCTTAACTCAGGTGTCTGATCTATAAAGTGAGATTAACAGTCTATCCTGAAGTATTCCTACTCTGGAAGTTTAGTTTATAATACTGCTAATGCATTAATATTATTTTTATATCATGAATACATCAAAAAGTAATTTAAAAAATATAGTAAGCTCTGTGTCCATGGGTTCTGCACCTGCAGATTCATCCAACCATGAATTGAAAATATTTGAAAAAAAATAACAGAGCAACAATAAAAAATACAAATGAAAAATACAATATAATGACTATTTACATAGCATTTACATTTTATTAGGTACTATAAGTAATCAAGAGATGATTTAAAGTACATGGGAGGATGTGCATAAATTACATTAAATACTACATTATTTTATGTAAGGGATTTGAACAGCCTCAAATTTTGGCATCTGAAGAGATTCCTGGAAGAATTCCCCAGGGATAAAGAGGAAAAAGTGTGTTAAGTTTAAGACTCCTGAATATATTAAATGCATAAATTAATTAGTGTGTACTTTTTAAAAAACAACAACACTTTGTAGTTATATATTTGAATGGAAATACTTATTTTGATAATTTTTTAAAGTATTTTGCATACTGATATATTGCCAATGCTTTTCTAAGGGTAACTCTAAATCACTCCTAAAATTAGACGTCAAAATATCTATTTCATTCTATAATAAAGTACGAAATCTAGAGATTATATCTATATACCTAATATTTTAAAACAAAGTATTAAATCAAGAGATTATCCGTATATACTTACATATCCAGATATTATTCCTGTATAACTACATATGTGTACCTGCAAGTATATATCTATATCTATACAGTTAAATATATACATGTATAATCTATACCAATATAGTATATCTAAAATATAGATATTATCTATATATAATATGTATAATTATATATATATAATAGGAATGGGTATAAGCATAATGGGTATAATTATGTAAATATAATAAGTATAATTATATACAGATAATATATAGGTATAATCAGTATCTACAGACCTATATACTATATCTATATACGTATATATTATATCTATAAAGTACTATATCTAGAGAGTATACCTATATACCTACATATGTATTTGCAGGCATGTACATGCATATGTATATGCAGGTAAATACCTATATATCCATATATGTATATATGTACAGATATATAGACATATGTATATAGGTATACTCTCTAGATTTAGTGCTTTATTTTAAATCAGTTAGTTTTAATGTAGAGGTATTTATAGGTATATAGGTAAAACATATAAAAACCTCTACATTAGTTGATATTTTGACCAGACACTTATTCAGAAAATTTACAAGCTTAAATGCTTTAAATTTAAATATGTGGAGGGTAATTAGTTATCAAAAAGATTACTGTTGAAGTTGAAAACAATGTATGCTTAATTCCTTAAAATCAAAGTTTCTCTCTAAGCTATGAATTCAACACTTCTAACATGTTATCAAATTTCATGTCTTGGTACCTAAAGTCTGTTGACTTCAGTGATAGAAACTGAATTCTCTTGGACATGACAACCAACTTGATAGGCGTGTAAATCAACCTAGAACACATGAAAAAACCTTGACATTTTGTTCTTTAATTAGGTGATCCATGGAGGTTTTTTCTCTTCAAAGCAATTGCTACCCACTTACATTTTTTAAATGCATTTAAGTAAACCTATATTTTTATCTTAAGCCAACATATTTAAGAGTCACTGAAGCCATTTCTTTTGTTGTTTTAATGTCTTAGGGTATAGAATGTTCAGACTGAAACCTTTTAATGTTTAAATACAAGTAGATGCAATAAATGATCACTCCCATTTTCTGATTAATAACAGGGTTTTGAATGTGGTTGGAAAATGTCAACCACATACTATTGTCTTTTTCTTACAGTCTAGTCCCTCACTTGTATTGTCTTTCCTGATTGATTTGTCATTTGGTGGCAGCTGAACTGTGTGTTTGAAGATCTTTTGTTTAGATTTAATCAGGAAATGAAAATCACGTCTTTGATTGACACTAATAATTTATAATGATTTGCTCTAGCTGAAACAGCTGTATCGCTTTAAGTTTCTGAAAATGAAAAGCCCTTTAAATGTCTTTACCTTTTCATTTCAAACCAATTTATGTAGGTAGTCATGGGGGAAAAGCTGTCAATTTGGAATAATGTATATTGCATGACAATTTTTAAGTAATTAAGTAAAAACATTTCCCTGTTTGTGCATAAGCATACCTTAAATAATTCCATTAAATTTTTAAAGTAAAATTCAGAAAGATGATATTGAGGTGCATGTTGGAAAAAATGTTTGCCTTGATAGTGTGAGTATAATGAAATTTTCAACTATTTCAATTATTTCAAAAATAATAAAAGAACGTCATATATCATAGAGTTTCTTTAATTAAGGATGAAGTTATTTGTGACTTAAGCTGTCTTAATACAATGCAGAGATAATATAGACATACCCTCCCTAAACTATCAATACCTAGTATCTAGTTACCATAGATTCTGACACCATGAACACTGAGACTTTCTGTTGCACACTTTGTCATTTTCAGAGATTTTGTTGTTGTTGATTTGTAATCAGGTCATCTTTATTTGATCACTCCCACATACGTATAGACTTGTATTTATAAGTTGTAGAGTAAATATGTGAGTAAATATATTTTTGATTGTACATTTGAGGTACATTATGTTAACACATGTGTATCTCTGCTTGCAGAGAAGAATACAATTTTAGACAAGTTAAATATTTGAGGCCATTTGCCTTTATATATTAGATAATCCAGTAGACACACCTAGTAATTGCTTAGGGAAAATGGTAGCCTAATGAGTAATATTTTTTTTAGGTCATATATACATTACATACTACTTTTAAAGTAAATTAATCTCCTTCTCTCCTAATCATCTCTCAATCCTATTAGAAATAATTCTTCCCTCTAGATGACAGCAATATTTTCACATACATAATGCATTCTATCTAGGTCTGTGGATATTTTAGTGAGCGTTTAATGTTCTTCTCCTTAGAGATCAGTGACCTGTGTATTGCAGATAGGAAATATCTATTTGTTTAACAAATAATAAATTACTGACTACATGAAAGTGGTGATGCTTCAAGATTCCTCCAAAGTTATTAAATGTCAAATTGACTGAAACTACTAGAAATTCAACTGTAATAAAAAATATTAGAGTTACTCATCCATTTTTCAGATCTTATTAATTGTTATCCCATGTATAATTTAGGTTTTGAAAGAATAATATTTATACTGTTGTTATTTTTGTATTTAATTTTTGGCTGCTTATATATCAGAATATATTACATATTCTTTGTAATATGAAAATTCAAGTCGATCTTATTTCTTTTGTTTTTAAAAATTATTATTTTAATAGTTTTGGGGGAACAAGTTGTGTTTGGTTACATAAGTTCTTCAGTGGTAATTTCTGAGATTTTGTGCACCCATGACTCAAGTATTGCACACTGTACCCAAAGTGTAGACTTTACCCCTCATCCACTCCCACACTTCCCCCAAGTCCCCAGAGCCCGTTGTATTATTTTTATGCCTCTGCATCCTCATAGCTTAGCTCCCACTTGTAAGTGATGGCATACGTTTGATTTACTATGCCTCAGTTACTTCACTTAGAATAATAGTCTCCAATTCCATCCAAGTTGCTGTGAATGCCCCTGTTTCATTCCTTTATATAACTGAGTAGTATTCCATGGTATATGTGGACATATACAACATATATATGTGTATATGTGGGTATATATACATGTATTCATGTGTTCGTTTATATATATATATATATATATATATATATAGTATGCATATATGTGTGTACAAATGTATCTCTCATTTCTTTATTCATTCATTGGTTGATGGGCATTTAGACTGGTTCCATATTTTTGCAATTGCAAATTGTGCTACTATAAACGTGTGTGGAAGCATCTTTTTCACGTAAAGACTTATTTTCCTATGCGTAGATATCAGCAGTGGGATCGCTGGATCAAATAGCAGACCTACTTTTAGTTCTTTAAGGAATCTCCGCACTGCTTTCCATAGTTGTTGTACTAGTTTACATTCACTAGTAATTCACATTACAGCAACTAGTACTAGTTGTTGTACTAGTATAGAATTCACTAGTAATTCACATTACAGCAACTAGTACTAGTTTTTGTACTAGTATAGAATTGTTACATTCACTAGTAATTCACATTACAGCAAGTAGTACTAGTTGTACTAGTATAGAATTGTTTCCTTTTCACCACATCCATGACATGTATTATTTTTTATTTTTGAATTATGGCTCTTCTGGGATTAAGGTGCTATCACATTATCGTTTTGATTTGCATTTCCTGATAGTTAGTGATGTTGAACATTCCTTCATATGTTTATTGGCCATTTGTATATTGAAGAGATGGATTTTTATCTTCTAAACAATCATGGAACATGAATAAGTTTGGGAATTTGGAATAAATGTTCAGGCAGATTACTGAATTAAACATTTTAGATAGAAAAAAAAAGAATTCCTGTTCTTTACAACAATCCACAAATTCTTATTTTGTAAATATTTCAATGAAACAAACTTAGTTAAAACATGACACACTATGAAACAGTTGTGTTCTCATCATTCTTTTCTTGTGTCATTTCTAAGTTTTCATTTCTACATTTTTCAACTAGATATGCTTTTCTCTTTGATAATAGTATTTTCACTTGAGAGAGGAGGAAAGTCAGGCTTCATGTTTAGTTCACAAAGTCACCTCAATTCAGCAAATGTTTGGACTTAGAAAAACTACAGTTTGGTCTCCAGATATATTTTCCACAGGACTTTGGATGGCATCTTTAAGCTCATTGTGAAAAGTCAGTAGCTTTTGCAGCTCCATGAGATTCAGAACAATCTTTACTTCACACAGAGTGTATATGAAGATGTTCAGTTGGCACAGTGAATACATAAAGTAAAAATAGGTATAAAAAAACAATTCATGAAAATATGGGAGGTGGAGGTAAATTGTATACAAGACTCCATCAATTATCATAAAACACTCAATTATAGGAAAGAATGCAGATTGCTTGTGAGTGTTTTTGCTCACTTTTCCCCAGTGGCACCATCTTGTAAAACTATAGTACAATATATAACAGGGATACTGACATTGACACAGTCAAAATATAGACTGGCTCCATCACCACAAGGATCCCTTCCGTTGCTGTTTCATAGTTACATTGACTTTTGTCTGCTTATCTCTAATCCTTTGAAAGCATGAATCTGTTCTTCATTTCTAAACTGTTGTTGTTTTAATAATGCTACATAAATGGAACCTTTCTATAAGCAACATTTGCTGATGGATTTATTCAACTCAGTGTAATTCCCTGGAAATTCATCAAGGATGATTCATACATCATAACTTGTTGTTTCATATTATTAAGGTGTATTTCATGGGATGAATACATCACAGCTTTTAAAACATTCACTTATTGAAGGACATCTGGGTTAGTTCTAGTTGTTGGCTATTATGAAAAAATATAAATAAATATGCCACTTCCTCCTGCTTTTAGATGAGAAATCCAGTTAGGAGAGTTGATGTTCCCCTATAACTCACATGTCATTTATCTATGACTGCTTTTAAGACTTCTTTTGGTCTTTATTTTCAGAAGCTAAATTATGATATTTCTTGGTGTATTAGCTTGTTCTCGAATTGCTATAAAGAATTACCTGAGACTGAGTAATTTTTGCAGAAAACAGGTTTAATTGACTCAGTTCTGCAGGTTGTACCGGAAGAACGGCTGGGGAGACCTTCGAGAAACTTATAATCATGGCAGATGGCAAAGAGTAAACAGACACATCTAACATGGCTGGAGAAAAAGGAAGAGAGGGAAGGGGGAAGTGCTCTACAATTTTAAACAACCATATCTCATGATAACTCACAAACTAGCAAGAGAACAGCACTAGAGGAAATCCGCCCCCAGGTTCTTATCACCTTCCACCAGCACCCAGCTCCAACACTGGGAATTACAATTCAATATGAGATTTGGGAGGGGACACGGAGCCAAACCATATGACTTGGTGCTCATTTCCTTGGTTTTACCTTGTTTCAGGTTTGCTTGTTGCATGTATGGGTTTGTGACTTTCACCGAATTGGAGAAGTTCTCAGTCATTATTTTCTCTGGCTGCTCTTTCTTGCTCCAGTCTTTCATTTCTCCCAGAGCCTTTACAGTACAAATGTTGGAAAACATGTTTTTGTCCCATTGATCTCTGAGGCTCTGCTCCATTTTTTTTTTTTTCCTGGACTCTCTGTTTCTTTTTTCAGTTTAGTTTTTTTCTCTGTTGTTCAGATTGGGTAAATTACATTATTTTGCCCAAAAGTTTGTTGATTCTATTCTCTGTCATCTTTACTCTGCTGTTAACCAATATAACACATTCTTATAATTTATCTAATTTTTCAAATTAAAATAATTTCAATTTAGTTCACTTTAAAATTTATATTTCTTTGCTAAGATAGTCTATTTTTCACATCAAGATAATTTTTAATTGGTTGTTTACATATTTTTTGATGGCTGCTTTCATCTCAGTGATGGCTTAATTTGATTATCTTTTCTTTCTCAATCTGTCATTTTTTTTCAGTCCTTACTATGATGAGTGATTCTCAAGTGATTCTCAACTTTACCTTGGACATTTTGACTATTCTGTTCTGAGACTCTGGGTCCTATTAATTATTTTCTAAATAGTTTTAGCAGGCTGTCACTCTGTTTTCTTTGCACAGATCCTGACTCACTTTTGTGGGCTGTGGTCACTTTGTAAATCTAATTTACGGAACTTTGCTTTGCTATTTTGCTTTTTGCATCTTGTCTTAGGCATCTGGGCTTCCACTGCTTCTTGTATTGGAGGTGGCAGGAGTTTCCAGGACAAGCCAGCAAGGGGATTATGCTACAAATGCTTGAAACTAGGAAGCAGCCTCTCCTTCCCCATTGGGTCCAAAACTCCTGCATCCTACTAGGAGGAAAGGGTGAATAATTCCTGAAGAAATCTTATTCTTGAAATTGTCTTTGCCGGTTCCTCCTGCAACAATAATTCCTGAAGAAATATTCATACTTTAAGATGAAAAATCTTTTCTCCAACCTAGAGGCAGTGATGGTTTTTGTTTCTCATTTGAATCCCTAAAATCTAAAAATTTATGTATGATATATATTAATTTTACTTCCTGTTTTTCTTATTCTAGGCTAGACAACTTGACATAGTTTAAGATACCACCTCACCCCAGTTAGGATGGTTATCATTAAAAAATCTGGAGACAGCAGATGCTGAAGAGGATGTGGAGAAATAGAAACACTTTTAAAGTGTTGGTGGGAGTGCAAATTAATTCAACTATTATGGAAGACAGTGTGGCAATTCCTCAAGGATCTAAAAATAGAAATACCATTTGACCCAGCAATCCCATTACTGGCTATATATCCTAAGGATTATGAATCATTCTGTTGTAAAGACACATGCACACGTATGTTTATTGCAGCACTGCTCACAATAGCAAAGATTTAGAACCAACCCAAATGCCCATCAATGATAGACAGGAAAAAGAAAATGTGGCACATACACACCATGGAATACTATGCAGCCATAGAAAGGATGAGTTCATGTCCTTTGCAGGGACATGGTTGAAACTGGAAACCATCATTCTCAGCAAAACCCACACAAGAACAAAAAACCAAGCACCATCTGTTATCACTCATAAGTGGATGTTGAACAATGAGAACAGAGGGACACAGGGAGGGGAACATCAGACACCGCAGCCTGGGGGGCGGAGGGCTAGGGGAGGAATAGCAGCGGGTGGAGGGATTGGGGAGGGATAATGTTAGGAGAAATACCTAATGTAGATAATGGAGCACTCCATGCAGCAAACCAACACCATGGCACCTGTGTACATATGTGGCAAAACTGCACCATCTGCATATGTACCCAAGAAGTTAAACTATAATAAATAAATTAATAAAATAAAATATAACAAAAGGAGGACATTGAAGATAATTTAGATTTAGAGTTAGTGGGCATGAGGTGGCAAAGTTTGGTCTAAATAGGGAAGTCCACGGGAAATAAAGGGAGTAGGAGCAGACAACAGTAAGAAAAAATGAAGATGCAGCTGTAACATTTTTTTAAAAAAATTCAGTCTTTACATTTTCATCTGGTCACTTTAGATTCTTCATCCCAGTGGACCATGCAGTAATGAATCTCTTTCAGATGATAATCACAGTTGTTTCGGATTCTCTTGTGCCTACCTTGGGAAATTATTAGTGCTGAATCATAACTCAAATAAAATGTTTTCTCAAAAAGTAGTTTTTCTTGTATTTTGCTATCAGTTACATAATTCATTCTCACTATAGTCATTTCAACGATATCATCTGGGAAACATTAAAAAAGCAACACTCCCTTGTAAACCCATAAATTTAGACTGATGACATCCCATTCTTCTATCCAATCGAGCCCTTGTCTCCTTCATTCCAGCTTCTTACACCTGTATTCTGTTGCATTTGTTTCCCACTCCTTTTGTGGGCTTGTTGTTCCTTATTGAATAACATAACATACAATGTCACCTTAATTCCTTTTTAGGTGATGTAAGTATAAAATGTTAACATAAAGACGTGCACTGCTTTCACATACTTTGGGCTATAATACATGTTTCCTGGCCTGCTCAAATGTAAGTCAGTGATCTCCTTGGGGAGACAATTTCGAATTTTAGTTTCTATTGTTGTCTTTGCCATAGATTCTGTGGTAGGCATTATTCAGATGAACCCCCCGAGGTCCCTGTTTCTAGTATACTTGCCTACGTTATCCCTGGGACTGTAACTATGATGGGATTTACTCCTATGATTATGTTTTATGGCATAGGTGACATTTAGAAAGAAAGATTATCTGCATGTGCCTGATTTAATCACAGAAATCCTTTGCAGAGTTTTCCTTCTACTGGCTGCAGTAGAAGTCAGAGAACTATAGACAGATTCCGTGTGAGAGAGATTCTCCATGACTGAGATGAAGGAAGCCCATTACTATTGAACTGACTGGAACCGAGAGAAGTGTTAGACCCACAGCCAACAGCACAATGAGGATATAAGTTCCACAATTGCAAGAAAATAAATTCTACCAACAGTTTGCAGGAGCATTCGCTAATCCAGCTTCCAGATGAGAACACAGCTGGTGAACACCTGAACCAGAAACCCAGCTAAAATGTGCCACACCCCAGCCCATGGGAACTGTGAAATAATAATTTGTTATTGTTTTATTAGACTTCAAACTTTGTGACAATTCACTATGTAGTAAGAGAAGGCTAAGCAAGTTCAATTACAGGGTAGGCCCTATCAGCTGAAGTTCAAACCCACTGAAATGTCAGTACTAGTCAAAATCTACTTTAAACTTGCTGATGTTCTCTGGATCTTTCCAGACTGGAGGCAAATGTGTCATTGCTGATAACATGCCAGAAAATTCGGAACACTGGAAATGGCTTCAGATTAGGTCAGGGAAGTAAATTGCCATTGAACCTTTAGCACTTTGTGTGCACTTGCATCTGCTCATTTCATTGCTGCAAATAATTGCCACCTCCACAGGCTGCAGTAAAAAATCAATTGTCGGGGGAGACCCGGCAAGATGGCGTTGTAGAAGTGACTCAGGATTGCAGCTCTCAGTGACGGCGCAGAGGGTGAGTCCTAGCCGCATTCTCAGATGGACTTTTCTAGCCCACAGAGCGTTGAAAGTCCCACAGGACGCTAGTAAAGTAAAACCGGCTAACGCAGCCCTCTGGCGCGGCCACTTCAGCCGGCGCCGCAGCAGGACCCGGCACGGAACTCACTGGTCTGGGCGCCCTGTTAAACCAGCAATCTGAGAGTTTGAAGGGCAGATTGGCGCGTCCATCTGATTGAACGGGACTTGGACAGTGAGCCAGACCAGGAGTTTTCTGGGAGTTTCCTGGGAAGCGTGATATGAGCCGGTGAAGTGGGCAGCGGCACGGGAGATCGCACGGATCCCAGTGCCCTATCGGCAGGCTCCTGGGGTGCCAGTGAGAGAGTCAAACTTTAAGCTTGTGGAGAGGGAGGGAGAGAGAGAGAGGACGGACTCTGAGGCAGGGAGCTGGGTAATCGGGCTCAGCGGGTCCCACCCTCACAGGGACAAGCAGGGCAATGACTGGAGACGCTTGGCGCTGAGAGTTTTGCTGCCGGCATCTAGGACGGTGCAGCCCGGTGAGGGAGGGGCGTCCACAACCGCTGACACAATCCGCCCCTATTGAAGTACCGCCCAGGGCCGAAGCAGCCTGCCATTGCCGAGGCAACCTGCCATAACAGAGAGACTCCCAGGAGACGGGAGCTCTCCACAGCAGAAGGGAGCCCAGCAGCAACAGGGCAGAACCCCGCTAGCAGGTCAGATCCCCGGCAGGCAAATAGTGAATAGACTGCCACCTAGTGGGGCAGGACAGTGCAACAGATACTCATAAAGAAAGCCCCAACTCCCTGAAACAGTGCATATAAGGGGGGGAAATAAAAGGGTGGTGTTTTATGAGTTCTATTACAGCAAACATAAACAACCTCCCAACAACACTGAATGAACAACGGAGCTCACAGCTCAGCACTGGAGCTACTATAAAGCACAAACTGTCTCCTTAAGCAGCTCCCTGACCCCTGTATATCCAAAGAGTCACCGCAAAAAAAGGACTAATCAGACTGACATTTGGCGGGCATCATTCTGGAACAAAGACAGCAGAAGAAGAAACTGGTATCATCCCTCACTCTTCCACAGCTGCTACAGGTATACTCCAGACAAACAGGGCCTGGAGTGGACCTCAGAACTCATACAGCAGAGGGGCTAGACCACTAGAAGGAAAACTAAGTAACAGAAATACTTCATCATCAACAATCTCAGCATCCACACAGAGACCCAATTGAAAAATCAGCAACTACAAAGACGACAGGCGGATAAATCCATAAAGATGGGAAGAAACCAGCGCAAAAAGGAGGAAAACACCCGAAACCAAAACACCTCACCTCCAAAAAAGGACCAAAACTCCTCACCAGCAAGGGAACAAAGCTGGACGGAGAATGAGTGTGACGAAATGACAGAATCAGACTTCAGAAAGTGGATAATGAGAAACTTCATTGAGCTAAAAGAACATGTTCTAAATCAGTGCAAAGAAACTAAGAACCTTGAAAAAAGATTTGAAAAAAAATTCGAGGAATTGATAACAAGAATGGAAAACTTAGAGAGGAATATGAATGAATTGAAGGAGCTGAAAAACACAACATGAGAACTTCGTGAAGCATGCACAAGTTTCAACAGCCGAATTGACCAAGCAGAAGAAAGAATATCAGAAATTGAAGATCAACTCAATGAAATAAAATGTGAAACCAAGATTAAAGAAAAAAGCACAAAAAGGAATGAACAAAATCTCCAAGAAATGTGGGACTATGTGAAGAGCCCCAACCTACGTTTGATAGGTGTACCAGAATGTGATCAAGAGAATGAATCTAAGCTGGAAAACACTATTCAGGATATTATCCAGGAAAATTTCCCCAACCTAGCAAGACAGGTCAATACTGAACTCCAGGAAATACAGAGAACACCACAAAGATACTCCGCAAGAAGAGCAACCCCAAGGCACATAATCGTCAGATTCACCAGGGTTGAAACGAAGGAGAAAATACTAGGGCAGCCAGAGAGAAAGGTCAGGTCACCCACAAAGGGAAGCCCATCAGACTCACAGCAGATCTCTCGGCAGAGACTCTACAAGCCAGAAGAAAGTGGGGGCCAATATTCAACATCCTTAAAGAAAAGAGCTTTCAACCCAGAATTTCATATCCAGCCAAACTGAGCTTCATAAGTGAAGGAAAAATAAAATCCTTCATGAACAAGCAAGTACTCAGAGATTTTGTCACCACTAGGCCTGCTTTACAAGAGCTCCTGAAAGAGGCACTACACATAAAAGAAACAACCAGTTCCAGCCATCCTAAAAGCATACCAAATGCTAAAGACCATCAACAACATGAAGAATGTACATGAACCAATAAGCAAAATAGCCAGATAGCATCAAAATGGCAGTATCAAATTCACACATAACAATATTAACCCTGAATGTAAATGGGCTAAATGCACCAATCAAAAGACACAGACTGGCAAATTGGATAAAAAACCAAAACCCATCAGTGTGCTGTATTCAGGAAACCCACCTCACACACAAAGATACACAAAGGCTCAAAATAAAAGGATGGAGGAAGATTTACCAAGCAAATGGAGAGCAAAAAAAAGCAGGAGTTGCAATTCTCATCTCTGATAAAATAGACTTTAAAGCAACAAAGATCAAAAGGGACAAAGAAGGTCACTACATAATGGTAAAAGGATCGATACAACAAGAAGAGCTAATGATTCAAAATACATATGGACCCAATGTAGGAGCACCCAGATATATAAGGCAAGTTCTTAATGACTTACAAAGAGACTTAGACTCCCACACAATAATAGTGGGAGACTTTAACACTCCACTGTCAATAGCAGACAGATCAACCAGACAGAAAATTAACAAGGATATCCAGGACCTGAACTCAGACCTGGAACAAGCAAACCTGATAGACATTTACAGAACTCTCCACCCCAAATCCACAGAATATACATTCTTCTCAGCACCACATCACACCTACTCCAAAATTGACCACATAATTGGAAGTAAAGCACTCCTCAGCAAATGCAAAACAACGGAAATCATAACAAACAGTCTCTCAGACCATAGTGCAATCAAGTTGGAACTCAGAATTCAGAAAGTAACTCAGAACCGCACAGCTTCATGGAAACTGAACAACTGGCTCTTGAATGTTGATTGGATAAACAATGAAATGAAGGCAGAAATAAAGAAGTTCTTTGAAACCAACGAGAATGAAGACACAACGTACCAGAATCTCTGGGACACATTTAAAGCAGTGTGTAGAGGAAAATATATAGCAATAAGTGCCCACATGAGAAAAGTGGAGAGATCCAAAATTGACACCCTATCGTCAAAATTGAAAGAGCTAGAGGAGCAAGATCAAAAAAGCTCAAAACCTAGCCGAAGACAAGAAATAACTAAGATCAGAGCAGAACTGAAGGAGATAGAGACAAGAAAAACCCTTCAAAAAATCAACAAATCTAAGAGCTGGTTTTTTGAAAAGATCAACAAAATAGACAGACCACTAGCCAGACTGATAAAAAGGAAAAGAGAGAACAACCAAATAGATGCAATAAAAAACGATAAAGGGGAAATCACCACAGATTCCACAGAAATTCAAACCATCATCAGAGAATACTACAAACAACTCTATGCACACAAACTAGTAAATCAGGAAGAAATGGATAAATTCCTGGATGCCTGTGTCCTCCCAAGCCTAAACCAGGAGGAAGCTGAAACTATGAATAGACCAATAACAAGGTCAGAAGTTGAGGCAGCAATTAAGAGCCTACCACACAAAAAAAGCCCAGGTCCAGATGGGTTCACAGCTGAATTCTACCAGACACACAAAGAGGATCTGGTACCATTTCTTCTGAAACTATTCCAAATAATCCAAAAAGAGGGAACCCTTCCCAAATCATTTTATGAGACCAACATCATCCTGATACCAAAACCTGGCAGAGACTCAAGAAGAAAAGAAAACTTCAGGCCAATGTCCATGACGAACATAGATGCAAAAATCTTCAATAAAATACTGGCAAATCGATTGCAACAGCACATTAAAAACTTATCCATCATGATCAAGTAGGATTCATCCCGGGGATGCAAGGCTGGTTCAACATATGCAAGTCTATAAATGTAATTCACCACATAAACAGAAGCAAAAACAAAAACCACATGATTATCTCAATTGACGCAGAGAAGGCATTTGACAAAATTCAACAGCCCTTTATGCTAAAAACCCTCAATAAACTTGGTATTGATGGAACATACCTCAAAGTAATAAAAGCTATTTACGACAAACCAACAGCCAATATCATACTTAATGGGCAAAAACTGGAAGCATTCCCTTTGAAATCCGGCACTAGACAAGGATGCCCTCTCTCACCACTTCTATTCAACATAGTACTGGAAGTTCTAGCCAGAGCAATCAGGCAAGAAAAAGAAATAAAGGGTATTCAAATAGGAAAGGTGGAATCCAAATTGTCTCTATTTGCAGACGACATGATAGTATACCTAGAAGACCCCATCACCTCAGCCCAAAAGCTCCTGCAACTGATAAGCAACTTCAGCAAAGTCTCAGGATATAAAATCAATGTTCAAAAATCACAAGCATTCCTATACACCAATAACAGACTTAAAGAGAACCAAATTAAGAACGAACTGCCATTCACAATCGCTACAAAGAAAATAAAATACCTAGGAATACAACTCACTAGGAATGTAAGGGACCTCTTTAAGGAAAACTACAAACAACTGCTCAACGAAATAAGAGAGGACACAAACAGATGGAGAAACATTCCATGTTCGTGGTTAGGAAGAATCAATATTGTGAAAATGGCTATACTGCCCAAAGTAATTTACACATTCAATGCTATCCCCATCAAACTACCATTGAATTTCTTCATAGAACTGGAAAAAACCACCATGAATTTCATATGGAACCAAAAAAGAGCCCGCATAGCCAAGTCAATTCTAAGCAAAAAGAACACAGCGGGAGGCATCACGCTACCAGACTTCAAACTATACTACAAGGCTACAGTAATCAAAACAGCATGGTACTGGTACCAAAACAGAGATATAGACCAATGGAACAGAACAGAAACATCGGAGGCAACACAACATATCTACAACCATATCATCTTTGATAAACCAGACAAAAACAGGCAATGGGGAAAGGATTCCCTATTTAATAAATGGTGTTGGGAAAACTGGCTAGCCATGTGCAGAAAGCAGAAACTGGACCCCTTCCTGACACCTTACACTAAAATTAACTCCAGATGGATGAAAGACTTAAATGTAAGACCTCACACCATAAAAACCCTAGAAGAAAATCTAGGCAAAACCGTTCAGGACATAGGAGTAGGCAAGGACTTCATGAACAAAACACCAAAAGCATTGGCAACAAAAGCCAAAATAGACAAATGGGACCTAATCAAACTCCACAGCTTCTGCACGGCAAAAGAAACAGTCACTAGAGTGAATCGACAACCATCAGAATGGGAAAAAATCTTTGCAGTTTACGCATCGGACAAAGGGCTGATATCCAGAATTTACAAAGAACTCAAACAGATTTACAGAAAAAAAACAAACAAGCCCATTCAAAAATGGGCAAAGGATATGAACAGACACTTTACAAAAGAAGACATACATGAGGCCAACAAACATATGAAAAAGTGCTCATCATCATTGGTCATTAGAGAGATGCAAATCAAAACCACATTGAGATATCATCTCACACCAGTTAGAATGGCGATCATTAAAAAATCTGGAGACAGCAGATGCTGGAGAGGATGTGGAGAAATAGGAACACTCTTACACTGTTGGTGGGAGTGTAAATTAGTTCAACCATTGTGGAAGACAGTGTGGCGATTCCTCAGGGTCCTAGAAATAGAAATTCCATTTGACCCAGCAATCCCATTACTGGGTATCTATCCAAAAGACTGTGAATCGTTCTACTATAAGGACACATGCACACGAATGTTCATTGCAGCACTGTTTACAATAGCAAAGACCTGGAACCAACCCAAATGCCCATTGATGATAGACTGGACTGGGAAAATGTGGCACATATACACCATGGAATATTATGCAGCAATCAGAAATGATGAGTTTGTGTCCTTTGTAGGGACATGGATGAATCTGGAGAACATCATTCTCAGCAAACTGACACAAGAACAGAAAAAGAAATACCGCATATACTCACTCATAGGCGGGTGAGAAAAATGAGAACACATGGACACAGAGAGGCGGTCTACTATACACTGGGGACTTTTGGGGGAAATGGGGGAGGGACAGCGGGGGGGGCTGGGGGGGATAGCCTGGGGATGAATACCAAGTGTGGGTGAGGGGGAGGAAGGCAGCAAAACACACTGCCATGTGTGTACCTATACAACTATCTTGCACGTTGTGCACATGTACCCCAAAACCTATAATGCAATAAAAATTAAAAAAAAAAAATCAATTGTCTTGTTCCAGTCTCTAGCAATTCCCTCTTACAGATGTGACTGATGTGTCAACATTGACATAAAAAGGCCATAATGTTGCCTGTGCCCAAACAAGTTCTCTTTTAACAGTCTACTCCTTCCGGCTCAATTTCAGAATCATACTACGTGAATTGGATAAGTACATAGAGCCACATTGCTTTAAACCCAGCTTATTGGACTAATTTGCATGGGTCTTTCTACAGCTAAACAGATGGTTTCATGCTGTGAGCTTACTTGTTCTCAGTTAATCAACCATTGCCATAGGTAAATCAGGTTCAAAAACATTCTGTAAAATTTAGAGGCACATACATTTAATATCAAATACTTCTTACATATTATTGAAATATAATTATTTTAAGCACCTCAGGTTTCTTTAAATGTTTGTCTAGAATCACCCAAGAGATTATTGAACTCATTCTCTTAGTGCTATTTAACATCCATTGATGGTAAGTACAGTTCTGCCTATACTTAAATAATAGCTTGATTGTCTTTTTAAAATAAACTAGTGAATAATGTCTTCAAAAACTCTCTGGTCAAGTAACCTTACTCCTGTGGCTTTTATGTCTGCTTTCCTGGAGCTGTCAGTTTGTAACTTTGTAGTTGATACTCAAATATTATAGGATCACTGGTGTATCAGTCCGTTTTCACTCTGCTGATGAAGACATGCCCGAGACTGGGAACAAAAAGAGATTTATTTGGACTTACAGTCCCACATGACTGGGAGGCCTCAAAGATCATGTCAGGAGGTGAAAGGTACTTCTTACATGGCAGCAGCAAGAGAAAATGCAGAAGAAGCAAAAATAGAAACTCCTGATAAACCTATCAAATCTCATAAGACCTATTCACTATCATGAGAATAGCATGAGAAAGACCAGCCCCCATGATTCAATTACCTCCCCTAGGTCCCTCCCACAACATGTGGGAATTCTGGGAGATAGAATTCAAGTTGAGACTTGGTTGGAGACACAGTAAAATCATATTACTCTGCTCCTGGCCCCTCCAAATCTCATTTGCCAGCATTTCAAAACCAATTATGCCTTCCCAATAGTCCCCCAATGTCTTAACTCATTTCAGGATTATCCCAAAAGCCCACAGTCTAAAGTCTCATCTGAGACAAAGCAAGTCCCTTTCACCTATGAGCCTGTGAAATCAAAAAGCAAGCTACTTACTTTCTAGATACAATGGGGGTGCAGGTATTGGGTAAATACAGCTATTCTAAAGGGGAGAAATTGGCCAAAACAACAGGGTTACAAGAACCACCTAAGTCCAAAATACTTAGTCAAATCTTAAAGCTCCAAAATGATCTCCTTTGACTCCATGTCTCATATCCAGGTCACACTAATGTAAGAGGTGGATTCCCATTGTCTTGGGCAGCTCTGCCCCTGTGGCTTTTCAGGGTACAGCCTCCCTCCTGGCTGCTTTCACAGGCTGGCATTGAGTGTCTGTGGCTTTTCCAGGCCCAGGGTTCAAGCTATCAGTGGATCTACCATTCTGGGGTCCGGAGGATGGTGGCCTTCTCATAGCTCCACGAGGCAGCATCTCAGTAAGGATTCTGTGTGGGGGCTCTGACCCCACATTTCCCGGCCACACTGCCCTAGCAGAGGTTCTTCATGAGGGTCCTGCCCCTACAGCAAACTTTTATTTGGGCATTCAGGGGTTTCCATACATCTTTGGAAATCTGGGCGGAAGTTTCCACACCTCAGTTCTTGACTTCTTGACTTCTGTGTACCCACAGGTTCAACACCACATGAAAGCTGCCAAGGCTTGGGGCTCTCACCCTCTGAAGCCACATCCCGAGCTGTATGTTGGCCCTTTCAGCCACAGCTTGAGCAGCTGCGACATGGCACCAAGTCCCCAGGCTGGACGCAGCATAAGGACCCTGGGCCCAGCCTGTGAAACTACTTTTTCCTCCTGGGCGTCCAAGCCTGTGATGAGAAGGGCTGCCAGGATGGTTTCCAACATGACCTGGAGATATTTTCCTCATGGTCTTGGGGATTAACATTAGGCTCCTTGCTACTTATGCAAATTTCTGCAACCAGCTTTAATTTCTCCCCAGAAATGGATTTTCCTTTTTTTATCCCATAGTCAGGCTGTAAATTTTCTAAACTTGTAAACTCAGTTTCCCCTTTAAAACTGAATGCCTTTAACAGTATCCAAACCACCTTTTGAATGCTTTGCTACTTAGAAATTTCTTTCACCAGATAAATCATCTCTCTCAAATGCATTGTTCCACAGATCTCTAGGGCAGGGACAAAATGCCACCAGTCTCTATGCTAAAACATGACAAGAGTTGCCTTTGCTCCAGTTCCCAACAAGTTCCTCATCTCCATCTGAGCCCACTTCAGCCTGGATTCTATTGTCCATATATTCCTCTCAGCATTTTAGCAAAGCCATTCAAGTCTCTAGGAAGTTTCAAGCTTTCCTACATTTTCTGTGTCCTTCTGAGCCCTTCAAACTGTTGCAGTCTATGCCTTTTACCCAGTTAAAAAGTTGCTTCTACATTTTCAGGTGTCTTTTCAGCAATGCCCACTCTACTGGCACCAACGTACGGTATGAATCTATTTCCATGCTGCTGATAAACACATACCTGAGACCGGAAAGAAAACAAGGTTTAATTGAACTGGCAGTTCCAGATGGCTAAGGAGGCCTCAGAATCATGGCCGGAGATGAAAGGTACTTTTTTTAAAAAAATTATTTATTATGCTTTAACTTCTTGGGTATGTGTGCTGACTGTGCAGGTTTGTTATGTAGGTGTACACATGCCATGGTGGTGCTTTGTTGCATCCATTGCCCCATTATCTACATTAGGTATTGCTCCTAATGCTATCCCTCCCCAATCCTCCAACCCCCTGCTATTTCTCCTCTAGGCCCACACCCCCAGGCCCTGGTGTGTGATGTTTCATTCCCTGTGTCTGTGTGTTCTCATTGTTGAACACTCACTTATGAGTGATAATATGCAGTGTTTGCTTTTCTGTTCAGTTTGCTGAGAATGATGGTTTCCAGTTTCATCTATGTCCCTGCAAAGGACGTGAATTCATCCTTTGTTATGGCTGCATACGTGGTATATACATGGAAAGGCACTTTTTACATGGAAGCAGCAAGAGAAAATGAGAAAGAAGCAAAAGCAGAAACCCTTGATAAGCCCATCCGGCACAGGAAAGCCCATAAGCACAGGAAAGCCCATAAGCACAGGAAAGACCAGTCCCCCTGATTCATTTACCTCCCACTCTGTCCCTTCCACAATATGTGAGAATTCTGGGAGACACAATTAAAGTTGATATTTGAGTGGGGACACAGCCAAACTATATCAACTTGGCTCCACAATATTCATAAAGGATGCTTGTTGTAGATGTTTTATAGATTCATCCAGTGACCACTGCTCCAATGTTCACTCACTATTCACTTCAGTTTAAAGAAAACACTTTATTATGTTTTAAACTGGCACTTAGGTTCTGATAATTGGTGCAGGTGTTAGAAATTATTTCTTCAAATTCTAAATATTCTTACTATCTCTGTGGTTCATTGTCATCTCTGAATGTTTTCAGTGATCAGCAATTTATGGTTTACCTTGCTAGACTATCCCTAAGTGGCCTACCAGCTCCAGTCCAAGGTAGAGATAGCAAGGTAATTTGTGAAATGGTCCATATATTTTTTAATATTTACATCAGAACAATCTGACACACTCATAACATGTTTTGATACTTTTACCAAATCAAAACGCTTTCCTGCCACTGTCATCCTTACTACCATATTATCAACATAATGGATAACCACACAAATGATGAACATCTCTACAGGAATTTTTTACTAGTTTAGAAAATTCTTTATTATTTGAGAAAATAACAAGAAACAATAAGCATATTTCAGGCTGCTCTGTCAAAATATGCATCACTCTTTCTGGTGAAAAATCAGATTGCCTTAACTGTCTTTGCAAAAAAGATGAAAAAGAAGCTGTCAGCAAGTTCTATCTAAAACACATTTTCCTTGAGTTTGCTAAACTTTGTTTTCTACGGTTGGTAAAAGGCAGTCTCCAAGATGGCCACCTATGATCCCAGTCTTCTAGTATTAATTCCCTATAAAAACTTCTCCTGTGGCAGATGGGACAAACTTATTAATTGGCTTATAAAAAGTATAGCAAAGTGATGACACTTCACTTTTGAAGTCATATCTGTGAAGACCTTAGATTCTGAATTGTGATTTCTCCTTTCTTTTACATCAAGTGTTGGGAGAAGCAAGACATCACATTGCTGTGAATGGTCCTACGCAGAAGCCCATGTGAGACAGTGATGCCTTAGCCCAAAAGCCTAGGAGAAACAAACCCAGCCAAGAGTGAGAGTAGAAGTGAATCTTACAGGCCTAGTCAAGTCTTGAGACGCCTGATTGCTGGTCAAGAGCTTGCTAGTCAACAGCTTGCTACAATCTCATAAAAAAAATTAATTCAGAAACACACAACTAAGCTATGCCTTGATTTTTGACACAGAGAACTGGAGAGATAAGAAATGTTTGTCATTTAAGTTGCTACATTTTAGAGTACACAGCAATACAGAACTAATACAATCACAATCACTACATCTGGAGGAATAACTATTGTCTACTTTATGTAATTTCATCTTATTGCTGTTTTTGGTTACTAGCTAACCAAGGCTATCATACGAGATTTATGCAGTAGCTATTTTTTGCAATAAAAGTCTTACTTTTATTTCTCCAGGATTATATAATGGTGAGAATAAAGCTTCCTCCAGGTTTATAGTAGTTAGTGTAAATATAGCTTTTATCTTTACTACTATGCTTTTATCTGACTTAGCTTTTACTCTAACCCCCCCAAAAATTATAAAATGTAATGGTTTAAATAAGATGGATGGTTCTTGTCACTATTATTGCTCTTTTCCCTTTTACTTCATAGTCTGTAAGTTAGTGGCTCTATTTGGAGGATTACCCCAATTTCACAAAGACCATTAGAGTCTCAAGATCATTTCATCTCTTTACCAAATAGTCTCCTATTCACATGGATGCAGTCTTCCTTATCCATATCTATATGCATGCACAAAAAGAAAACAAAAGGAAAGAAGAACACCCATATGTTACAATCAAGATCCAGAGGTGGCATGTACCAACCCAACTTTTACCACATACTATGAGGGAGGATGGAAAATGTAGTCCGTTCTTAGGTATATGAGCAACATTCAACTATTATAAAAAGTAAAACAAAATAGATATTGAAAAACAATTAGAAGTACGTTGGGGAATTCACAGTGTTTCATATTTGGCACAATCTGCATATTTGATGCAAACTCACTCCACAAAACCAATTAAATATCAGCAAGGAAGACATTGTAAACTGTTCATTTAGGTAACAGTGACACTGTTTTTAAAAAGTTTATTCATTATATATGCATTAATAATGTTCCATTACTGAAATAACAACAAATTCCTTGGAAAACATGTTAGCAATTTGTGTATGAAGTACTTTATTTTGCCCCACATTCACAGATAGACTCATGGAATCTTGCAACCTTTATCACAGTGACTGGGAATGACTACATGAAGTACCAGTATCTAGAATCCCACGGAAGCACTCCTCTTTATTCACAAACCAACATGCCTTAACCCAGTATAAAACCTCATTTGTTTTCCTGAATACATGATTAGAAAATCCTAGTCTTATCAATTATAGAATTACAGTTATTTATTGCTGTGTAACAGCCATAAGCTAAGGCTTAAAATAAAAATTTAATATTAACTTCTATATTTCTGTAGATTGTACTCAGTTCAACAGTCCTTGTGTATAATCTGCAATGTATTTGCTATCAGATGGTAGCTAAAGCTGCAGTCTTTTGAAGGCTCAAATCGGCTGGATGAGCCAAGAGAGCTTACACACCAACATATATGTTCTGATACTTCACATGATACGGTAGAAGAGTGCCCTTTTTACACCAAAATAAATGTGCATACCTGATAATCCCTGTACCTTGCCAATATTTCACAAAAGAGACTTGGCACATGTAATTATCAAAAGGATCTTAAAATGAAGAAGAATATCCTGGACTATCTGGGTGGACTCATATAATCACAAGGGTCCTTAAAAGAGAGGGGTAAAACAGAGGAGGGGAAAAGGTATGACCAAGTAGCAGAGGTTGAAGAGATGTCATTATTGGGAAGGGGCCTAAGAAGCTAAGAAATGCAGGTGACCTCTAGATTCCAGAAAAGACAGAGAAAGCGATCTTCCTTCCAAAGTCTCCAGAGGGGTCAGATCTACTGACACCTTCACTTTAGCCCACAGTTACAAATTTTTACTTCTGATCTCCACAATTATAAGATAATAAATTATGTTGCTTTAAGCCACTGAATTTGCAGTAATTTGTTACAGCAGCAGTAAGAAACTGATTTCAATATAAGGAGTGGAATAATTGGGTTCTCTCTCTCTTCCTCTATGAGGCCATTCTATATGAAAATCTTGAGCTCTTTTGCAGTGAGCTACTCTCAGGTTAACTGGACTTTAAACTTGGCAGTTGCCTCTCCTCCCCTGTGTTTCTAGATATTAGGAAGCAGAAGATTCTCTTACTCTTTTTTCTGTTGTTTTAATTTTTTTTTAGAGATAAGGTCTCTCTATGTTACTCAAGTGATCCTTAGCCTCCTAAAGTGCTGGGATTAGATGCACGAGGCACTATGCCTGCCCGCTGTTACACTCAAATACTAGAACTGAACTGACGCAGCAAGACTCAGATACATTCTGCTAGATATAGAGTAATCACAGATCTGAGCCAAAGTCAGCTTTTGGTGGAAGCTGGCCATCTTTAATATACCCTGTGGGCACATATTATTTTCATTTCTTGTAAATGCAAAATGTATTAACCTCCTCCTAAAATTCGCAAAATTTTATCCCATAATGAAATCAATTTTGGTTTTTAGTTCACAATCTTGTCATTTAAACCAGCTCCAGGTGAAAATAAGGCTCCTTGTATTTGGATTTTTAAGTATTATTTTTTTTTTCATGTTATTTCTTTTTATGTAAAGATGCAAAGTAAAGGAGCAACCCATCTGTCTGTCCTGACATACAATGGGAAGAGGCATGAGAACCTGCAGTAGATAACTCATTTCAAAGTAAAGAGAAACAGCAAAGCATGCAGAAGTCACAGGTCCAGAGCAATTCTAAAATACAGTCAGTCTCTTGTCACTTGTTCCTTGATTAGAGCCCAGCCCTGCTCTGTGAGTGCAGGCCTATGGAGCTCTTCACTCCACCTAAGTTCTGTTTTTGAAATCATATTCTTTTGCATATTAAATGGTCCTCCTTCCTTGTCTCCCTCCCTCCCTCCTTCTCCCTTTCTCTCTTTTCTTTTTTTTATCTTTCTTTCAAACTGAGTAGATTTCACAGCCTGCTTCCACCTGTAACAAAATTGATGCTAATATTGTAATTGTTTTAGGGCACCACAAACTGTACATATAAATTAGTCAAAATAGGTAAAATTACTTTTAAAATTTTTGGACTTCAAATTATAACTCACTTCATTAGACAAGTCACCCAAGTCAGTGTGTCATAGGACAATACCCTTGAGAATCTTACAGGATTGCTTGTCTAGCAGAGAGGATTTATGAACCACTGCATTACATGTTTCTAATGGTTTAACGGAAAATCTCAGAGTGTCATTCAAACGTGACCAGTGTCCTGAATTCATTGGTTTCCCTGAAGACAATTTTTTATTTTAAGAGTATTTTTCTGGGAGAGATTGGAGATTAGAAAGCATTTCATTTTTTAACACAACAAATCCTGCCTCAGAAACAATTTTCTCTATCTTCTACTTTGAAATGGAACATTTTCTTCTTCAGTTTTTTTCATTATGTGTATATTATTAAGCAGAGCTATAAGAAACCAGATGGGCTTTATAAAGTTCTACCTGGAAATCTACTTAGCGAAGTCCACAGTATTTTACTTCCACTTTAGCACACATGAGGCTATGACCAATTTTTGTCACTAATTAACATATTTTTGTAAGTAGCCTCCTAACAAATTGCTACCTGCATTTATGAACAGTCTTTCTAAGGCCTTTCAAAGAGGCCTGCTGTCCATCCCCAAGCCAATCTCACATGTCTTCACTAAGGAAAAAATTCACAGCAGCAATTCACTCTCACAAATTAATTTTTTTTTTCTGATTTAACTATTTCTGTGTAACAAATCACTCCCAAACCTTATGTAACAGACAACCTCTCAAAACAAAAGACTGTCATCATCTCTCATATTACTGATAGTTAATTATCTGATGTGGATAATTCATGCTTTTGGTTTCTCGTGTGGTTGCAGGTAGAAGACAAATAGGACCAGAGTCATGTGTAAGCTTGATTGAGTGAATAGGCAAGATGTGTTCTTTACATATATGCCTAGAAACTCAGATTGGAGGCCTGGAATGTCTGGGGTTCAAGGGTTTCTTCTCTCTCTCTCTTCTCACTCTCTCTCTCTCTCCACCCCTTATCTCTCTCTCCTTATCTCTCCCCCTTTGTCCCTCTCTCCATGTGTCCCCTTCATGTGGCTTCTCCATGTGGCTAGCTCAGGCTTCCTCACAGCGTGGTCGTCTAGTGTATTCAAATCCTTCACATTGAAGCTGGCTTTTCCCAAAGCAAGCATGCTAAGACAGATGGATCAGAGATTGCCAGTAGCATTACCAAACTGGATTAGTTTGTGAATTGTGGGTTTTTTTTGGTGAAAAAGTCACAGAGCCAGTCCACATTCAATTAAAAGGACAATAAACCTCATATCTTGATAGGAAGAGTGGTAGAGAGTGTACCAGTTTTCATCTGGACATGATATTTTGACTCTCTTTTCCAGGAAATTTCACTCACACAAGGATCAAATTCTACTCGTTTATATGCCTTTCTTCTCTAACTCATTTATGAATGACTCAAGGATCGGATGAATGTATTAGTCCCTTCTCAAGCTGCTGTGAAGAAAAACCCAAGACTGGGTAATTTATAAAGGAAAGAGGTTTGACTCACAGTTCCGCATTGCTGGGGAGGCCTCAGGAAACTTACAATCATGGTGGGAGGCAAAGGAAAAGCACGCATCTTTGTCATAGGTGGCAGAACACAGTGAGTGGGAGCAGGGGCAATGCCGGAATCTTATAAAACCATCAGATTTTGTGAGACTCACTATCAGGAGAACAGCGTGGGGAAATCTACCCTAGTGTCTTCAGCTGGGATATTGATATTCTGTCCTCAGAGTCGTACACAGATTGGGATTTATGCCATCAGATTTCCTAATTATCAGGCCTTCAGACTTGGACAGGAACCAGGAGCGACATATCAGTGCTCTTAGGTCTCCAGCTTAGCAACTGCAGATCCTAAGACATCAAAGCTTCCAAGCCTCCATAATCATGAGAGCCAATTCTTTTTGATAAATTATATCTCTCTGTCTCTATCTCTGTTTCTCTGTTAATTTTCTTATGGGTTCTATTTTTCTGGAGAATCTGATAGATACGTTGAATTAAAAACAAATCAAATTTACTGAAAACATAAAATAAATTTTTACTATATAAAAACTTCTGTAAGTCAATAAGAAAATAGCAACATGGTCAAAAATGAGCAAAGTGTCATAAAAATTAAATCATGGAAAATAAAATAACAATACTTGTATTATGTAAAAGATGTTCAAGGTCTTTTATAAGATAAATTTCAATTTAAAATAAAACAAGTTACCATTTTTTACCTCTCAGATTGACAAAGACAAAATATTTTACATTGTCTAGATATTCAAGGATTGATATAAGAGATACAACAATAGATTGAATATGTGTACTGGTATTTTCTGTACAAAGGGTAATTTTGCTACAATATCCAAATTAATATATACATATCCTATGATTGAACAATTGTATATCCTAAAACTAAATTCATATTTTTAAAATAACTATGTATTTTAGCCTTATTTATTGCAACATTATTTTTCATAGAAAAACATCATAAACAAATGTTCATTAATAGAAAATTGACTAAATATCCTATTGTGCACTATGATAAGCAATAGAATACTCTATATCTGTAAATAAACTAATAAGAACTTAGTTTAAATTAGCCTACTTGATAATGAATCAGTTATGAAGCTCTTTTAAAACTAATATGGAATAACTTCTGTTATTTTGCTATCACCAAAGAAAAGAAAGATGTGCTACAGTGTACTTACTGTATGCTATTATTTGCAAATTAAGGACACTTATAAAACACACATATAGTTTTGTATACACACAGATAAACATATGTACATATGTGCATATGCACATATATGTGTATATGTGTATATATTTAATTGTTGATGTGCATCTTTGACTATACATGTATGTATACTAACAGACTGTCCACAAAATTAACTTTAGTTTTGTTCTTCTAAGAATAAGAAAGTTCTTGGACTGAGTGAAAACTGCAAAAATTTTTGTTGTGTCCAGTTTTCCATGTATTATTAATTTTTGACATCTATAAGCATACTAAGCTTTAAATGTTCAGTATAATGTGGATAGTGGCATATATCCTCCTCAAGTTTAGACTCAATTATTTGCATTCCTCAAATAGTGAGGTTTTCATATGACTCTTTAATTATACTCACCTGGGACTGACAGGTTTTAATCAAATAAACAGAAAGTGAGTAATATAAAGAAAGCAATACTTTACATAGTACGGGCAATGCGGAATTGAAAAAATATTGAAACAGAGTGAAATCACCCAGTGGCATGTGTAATACGGAATGTATCAACGGGTTTTCCCAGCATGACTGCCATAGATTATTGAATTAAGAGAATTCATCCACTAAAATGATACCACATGCGGTCCACATTCCTACTTAGATTACTTGTTGATATGGTTTGTCTCTGTGTCCCCCCCCCCCAAATCTCAACTTTAATTTTAATAATCCCCCACATGTCACGGCAAGACCAGGAGGAGGTAATTGGATCATGGGGGCAAATTTCCCCACGCTGTTCTCCTGATAGTGAGTGAGTCTCACAAGTTCTGATGGTTTTATGAGATTCTGGCATTGCCCCTGCTCCCACTCACTCTGTTCTGCCACCTGTGACAAAGATGCCTGCTTCTCCTTTGCCTCCCACCATGATTGTAAGTTTCCTGAGACCTCCCCAGCAATGCGGAACTGTGAGTCAAACCTCTTTCCTTTATAAATTACCCAGTCTTGGATATTTCTTCATAGCAGTGACATTTATAAATAGCATGATTGTATAACAGATTATTTATCATACAGAAAATATTTTATACACACACGTTTATACAGCTGTATCAAGTTATTTTATACACTTGCCTAATTATCAAATTTTGGTACATCATATCAATGAACATTTGAAAGTATTAGCAACTTTTATTTTCTATTTATACAAAGTCTACTCTGTGGTCACCATTATGTCCTAAAATTTGCCATGGCATTTTCGTTACAGAGTAAACGCCAAATTTCTTACATCCCCCTGCAGAAATTGTTGCCAATTGTACCTGCCTCTTACACCTCTGATCACATTCTCAACTATGCTCTACTTGCTAACTCTCTTCAATGTTTTATCAAACTGAGTTTAAAGAGGACTACTCTTAAAGAACAGAGGTAATCTTCGGGGGTCTCTATAGTGAATTGTGTTCCCCTTAAATTTCTGTGTTGAAGTTCTAACTCCAAATACCTCAGAATGTGATTACATTTGGAGATAAAGCCCTTAAAGAGGTTAAGTTAAGATGAGACCATTCTGGTTGGACCTAGCCAGGTAGGACTTGTGCCTTATAGCAAGAGGAGATGGGGACACAGAAGCACACAGAGGGAAGACCATGTGGAGACAAGGGAGAAGAGGTACCAGGCAAGGAGAGATGACCAAGCCTCAGAAGAAACCAACTATACTGACATGTTTGTCTCAGATTTCTAGTCTCCATAACTGTAAGATAATACATTTCTGTTACTTAAGCCACCTCAGATCTGTGTTATGTTATTGTGACAGCCATAAAATATTAGTACAGTCTCCAAAAAGGAAACCAAGCAACAAGAATGTGACATAGACATCTAAGTCTATTCAGGGAAGAAAGCCTCTGAACCCAGAAGATAGGTGTTCTGACTAGATTACTTGGTATCATAAGAATATCTGAACAGGCGTAACCACCATGTATCTGCATGAATCATCTTTCAGCACTCTGTGTTTCTAGATTTAAAACTTGACACTGTGAAGGAAATTTCTGGTTGCAAATTCTGTTGATCTTAGGAAGTAGATGCACTTAATATCAAGCACAGGCAATTAGATTATCAGAAAACTATATATCTTTCCTGAATATCCACAATTAATGCTATTTTATATTTCTTGCCAGTGGGTAAGAACAAATAAAGCCTCTGTATCTGAATATGATTAAAGTTCAGGATCTGCAAGATGGTTAGCAGAAGAGGGAACTCTGGTACATGGTAACCACACCACGGGAAGGAGGAATACTCTGGTGAATGGTGACCAAGGGAAGACACTGACCACTCTTAGGCCTTTAATGGCAGTAATCTGGCCTTGCAAACCACCTTAACTTGATGTTGTCAATCTGTGATGACATAGCGTTTCATAACCTTGGACTATTTAAACTAGTACTAACATTGAAATGATGGAGAAGTTAGCCAAAAACAAATTGAAATGATAGAGGAGTGATAACCTTTGTTATGAGCTAAAATGTAAATATAAATTAACAAAAGATGAAAGTTTAAAAGGATTTTGTGTCTCTTAATATAAAAAGAAATGCTGGGTTAATTTTTGCCTATTTAAAATAGATTCATTTTGTTTTGTCTTAAATTCACTGAAATAGAAAATTAGCATGAGGTTATGAAAATAAAGAAAAAACTCATTGTGAAATAAAATGGAAAGTAATTAATTGGCACACTCTCAGCTGCTTCTAAGAAAGGGAATGTGTTTCAAGAAAAAAAATTAACACTGTAAAATAATCTAAACAGTAAAGGTCAGAAGTACTGATTTTATTGAGAGAATGCTTTAGATCATGTAATTGAAAACAATTCAGCAATCTTCAAGTTTTACAGAGCTGTATGTTGAATTTTACTTATTTCCTTTAAAGCATTTTTACAAGTTATTAAGTGAATACATTCTAAGAGTATTTTTTAATTAAATAAATGATCATTACACAATATTGGACTGCACTCAGGTGATCCGCAGTGCTATTTGCTAAGCCACCAATGTTATTCCCTTCGTTCTTGAATCAAAGGGAATACTGTTCTTTGTCAGTAAAGGAACTCTTTACTGGTTCCTGTGGTGGTTCATTTAGTGTCCAGATAATTGGTCAAACATTATTCTGGATGTTTCCATTAACATACTTTTGGATGATATTTAATTTGTAGACTTTGAATAAAGCAGATTGTACCTTATGATATGGGTCTACCTTATCCAAACAGTTGAAGGCCTAAGTAGAATACAAGGGTGACTTCCCTAAGCAAGAGAGAATTCTCCAGAAGACTGCCTCCAGACTTCATCTGCAGCATTGGCTGCACCTGGTTACCCACCTCACTGTCTTTGAACTTAAACTGCAACTCTTTCCTAAGTCTCCAGCCAATCAGTCTCCCATGTCAGATTTTGAATTCATCATGCCTCCACAATCACATGAGCCACTTCCTTAAAATAAAGAAATAAATCTCTCTATCTATCCACCCATGCATCCATGCATCCATCCATCCATCTAGCTACATCTTATCAATTCTGTTTCTCTGGAGAATGATGACTAATAAGTCACAGAAAATGTTTTTCAATATTCTCCTCTCTCTTAGCTGGCCTAAAATTTCTGTTTAAGATGCTAGATTTGAGATTATTCAGAAATTCTAAGAAATTATCCAGTGTTTCTGTTTAGAATTCAGTTTTAAATTTTATTTTGGTTCTATCATATGTAAGAAGTAGTTTTTGTTTCTTTCATGATTTTCTATTCGTCATCTTTCTTTTTTAAATAATATATTCTCACTCGTAGGTGGGTGAGGAAAATGAGAACACATGGACATAGGGAGGGGGGTACTACACATTGGAGTCTATTGGGGGAATACGGGAGGGACCGTGGGGGAGAGCTGGGGAGGGATAGCCTGGGGAGAAATGCCAAATGTGGGTGAAGGGAAGGAAGGCAGCAAAACACACTGCCATGTGTGTACCTATGCAACTATCTTGCACGTTCTGCACATGTACCCCAAAACCTAAAATGCAATAAAAATTTAAAAATAAATAAATAAATAATATGCCTTCATTAAAATAATATATATTCAACAATAAACCATCTCATTCTTATATTAATACTCAAAGTAATAACAGTGCAAACACAAAAGAGACAACTTTTTTTTTATAATTAAAAAGACCGGCAAATGAGATTTAACAGAGGTTACTTTTATCCCCTATTTTCTTGTCAACGTAAATGTGTTTTCTGTATACTGATCAATAGGTTGGGAAAACCCACCTGTCTTCTACAGTTTGTATTATGACAGGCAGCATTATTTCCAACTCTAGGTAATATTCCAGGTTAACTGTGACAGTAAGCTGCAGCTTTAATTGTGCAAGGCAATTTTAAACCAATAGACGTAAGGCAGGAGGAAGAAAGGCACTGCACTCCTTTGCCAAGTGGTGATACTGAAAATAAACTAAGTCCTGCTCTTTGTCATCTTTCAACATTTTAACTATTTGGTGGCTGGGTCCACAAGACCTCTTTGCATTTATACTGTTTAGAGTTTGTTGAATTTCTTGGTTGTGTATGGAAATGTTTTCATGAAATTGGTGAGATTTTCAGTTATTATTTCTTTAAGCATATCCTCTGCCCCTTCCAATCTCTCTGGTATTCCCACTATAGGCATGTTGATGTGCTTAATGGTATCCCACATTCACTGAGAGTCTATTGCTTTTTCTCATTCTCTTTTTACCCCTCTGATTTGCAGATTGCTTAGTTTCTATCAATCTGTCCTTAAATTTGCTTTATTTTGCCAGCTCACAACTACTAGTGAGGGTTTGTAATTATTTTTTCATTTCAATTATTGTACTTTTCACCTTCAAAAATTTCTACTTGTTATAATTTTAATATCTTTATTGATGTTCTTGATTTAATAAAGGTGTCATCGTACTTTCCTTTACTTCCTGAAGCATTTTTTCAGTTTTTAAAAATGTATTTATACTATTTATTTATTTATTTATTTATTTATTTTGAGATGGAGTTTCGCTCTTGTTACCCAGACTGGAGTGCAATGGCGCGATGTCAGCTCACCGCAACCTCCGCCTCCTGGGTTCAAGCAATTCTCCTGCCTCAGCCTCCGGAGTAGCTGGGATTACAGGCATGCACCACCATGCCCAGCTAATTTTTTTTTTTTTTTGTATTTTTAGTAGAGACGGGGTTTCACCCTGTTGACCAGGATGGTCTCGATCTGTTGACCTCGTGATCCACCCGCCTCGGCCTCCCAAAGTGCTGGGATTACAGGCATGAGCCACCGCGCCTGGCCTATACTATGTATTTAAGCCATTGTCTGCTGATACCTCAGCCTTTTCAAAAAGTCCTTTTTGTCTGTTTTCTTTTGTTTCTTGTGCATTGGATTCCTGTTTCTTTGCATATCTCATAATATGTTGTTTAAAACTGAATATTTTAGATAATATACTGTTGCAATTCTATTGAGTTGCTGAACCTGAACTCACTTTCAGGACTTGTGTTGTTTGCTTTTGTTTAGTTACTTGCCTGTACTGCTTCAGTGAAGCCTGTTTTCTCTGCAATATGTATTCTCTGATTTCATTTCTCAGAGCATGCAAACCGTGGCTCACTCATAGGGCATAAGCAGCATGCTGAGAGAAGTTTTCTAAGGCTGCACACAGCCACCCTAGGATGACAGTAGTTTAGCCGGGTTCCCTTTGACTGACTCTTTTCCTGATGGTTTTGTCAAAATCTAGTAGATCTACCTCTATTGGCATCACATCCATCTGGTAGCCTCCACTATTTGCTCACTGAAAACCAAAACAGTGTTGTTTTCAATATGCCAGGCATGAACGCTTCCAAAACCTAAAACAGTGAAATTCAGGATCTCTGCAGGAAGGATCATTGAGTCACCATGAATCTTGTTTTGATCTCAGGAAGGCTCTTCCTAACTTTGCACGTGGTTTTTCTCTTTTAATGTCTAACTTGTTTAGCTTGTTGCTGTTATGTAGCTACGAGACTCCTTATTATTACTTCTCACAAAAATCACCATTGTTTTTGACTATATCCTGAGGCTTGATAGTCTCACAAATAAAGTTAGTCCATTTAGAGAGAGCAACAACCCTGCCTTTTTCCTTATGGGATAATACTCTGCAATTTATCTGATGCTGGTAGCAGGAACAGTGGCTGACTTCTCTCAAAATGATGGCCCTTTTTTATGCATGGGTTATTGGGTCGGGGCAATAGTCCCAGGTCTTCTCAACGTCTTCCAGCATGCCCTATAAATGAGCCACGGCAGGGTGATTGGCGCCCAAGATTCTTGACTTGCTGAAGTAGACTTTCCACCCTACCAATGACGGTGAGATGAGAAATGTCAACAGCCTTCCCATTCTAGGAAGGCTCTTCTTAGACTGGGAATTGAGGAGAGAAAACCATTTGTTCTTGACAACCCATTCCAGAATAGAGCCTTCATGCCTGGGTGTGACATCAGACAGGGAATAGCAGATTGCAGAACAAGTGCACAAGATTTTGTTCTTCTTACCAAGATTTAGATTTTCTTTAATGTTTCTTCATTTGCTTGCTGTATGTTATATGAGCTGAGATTTGAATTTTTAAAAATATAGTTTTCAAAAGTTATGGTTCATTTTCCAAGGAAGATATACAAAATATATAGGCATATTTTAAATATTCTGATATATCCAAGCTCAGATTAAAGAACTGCAAAAGAAACAATTTGCCTGTGGCATATAAACCACCAATATATTCAAGGCATTTCACTCTCAGATAAACAAAGGTACAGATATAGATATACTGAAATATTTTATATCCCACTGCTTTACATATCTCAGATAAGATGCAGATGATGAAAAATTATTCTATGCATTGTAATAAACAATATACACCAGTTTACACAAGGAATATCCAACATGATTTCAGGCATTGAACAGTATATTATAAATCAATATTATTACATTTTAATACTGTCTCGGCCAGTGCTCAGTGCTGTAGTTCCATACGTCTCTGGACACAACCAAAGAGCTATTTCATATCAGCTGCAAGTTAATCCTCATCTTATGTAGCATGTTAAAGAGAGCTGGAAGAGACAGACCACTCTTACTAGAATTAGAAAAGTATACATGTAAGCATATTGTTTTTAATTTTCTTTCCTCTTTTTAAATTAGGGATGATTCATTATTCTTTATAAATTAGTTGGTAGAAAGTAAATAGATTTAACAGAAATCAGACTATTTTCAATATAGGTAAAGGACAATATTACTAGCTTAATAGAGTAAATGTATGGCTGTACTTTCTTTACATTAAAAATAATGGCAAGATAACCTTAGAAGTGCATTAGAACTACAGTTTTTCACAGGGTTTTAAGTAATCATAAGCATTCTATAGCACTTATCATTTGAAATTAGTTTATTAATTTAAAATACTTTTAAAGCATGTTTTAGATTTATAAGATAATACATATATTCAGTCACATTTTCTAATTTTACATGTTTGTGCTGGATGGCTTTTCAAGGTTGACACATACGGATATAACTTGGTTTATTAAACTTTGCTTTATTGCTCTTGCATATCATGCATTTTTTACATATTGAAGGTTCGTGGCAACCCTGCATTGGGCAAGTATATCAGCATCATTTTTACAACAGCATGTGCTCTCTTTTTGTCTTTTTCACATTTTGGTAATTTTCACAATGTTTTTAACTTTATATTATGATTATACGTGTTATAGTGGTGTGCCATTAGTAATCCTTGATGTTACTAATTGCTTTGGGGTGACACAAACTGTGCCTATGTAAGTAGTCAAAGTTATTCACTTGTTTTATGTGTTCTGACTTCTCCATCGACCAGTCTTGGAGCCTTCTTTTCCTCAGGCCTCCCTAGTCTCTGAGACACAACAATATTAGATTTAGGCCAAATAATAACTGTACAATGGCCTCTAAGTGTCCAAGTGAAAGGAAAAGTTGCATGTCTTTAACTGTAAATAAGAAGTTAAGAATGATTAAGTATAGTGAAAAAAAGGAAAGTCGAAAGCCAAAATAAGTTCCAAACTAAGCCTCTTGTACCAATTAGCTAGGGTGTGAATACAAAGGAAAAGTTCTTGACAGAAATTAGAAGTACTATTCCAGTGAATGCTAAAATGATAAGAAGGTAAAACAGCCTTACTGCTGATATGAAGGAATTTTAGGTTATCTGGATAGAAAATTGAATCAGCTAGAATATTTTCTTAAGCAAAAGCCTAATTCAGAGCAAGGCTCTTACTCTCTTGAATTCCATGAAGGCTAAAAGAGAGGTGAGAAAGGTGCCAAAAAAAAAAAAAAAAAAAAGTTTGAAGACAGCAGAGGTTGGTGAGGTTGGTTCAGGAAGTTTAAGGGAGCATCAAATAAAAGTACAGGATAAAGCAGCAGAGGCTGATGTAGAAGCTGTAGCAAGTTATTCTGAAGATCAGGCTCAGATCATGGATGAACGCGGCTATACTGAATAAGTGATTTTTAATATAGACAAAACAGTCTTTTATTAGAAGAAATTGTCATCTAGAGCTTTTATAGCTAAACAAAGGTTACTTCCTGGCTTCAAATCTTCAAAGGACCAATTGACTTTCTGGACAGAAGATTATGCAGCTTGTGACTAAGTTGTTTTATTGAACTTTGCCAATAATGATAAGCCAATGCTCATCTACTACTTCAACACCCTAGTGCTATTAAAAATTATGCTAAATCTATTTTGCTTGTGCTCCAGAGATGAAATAACAAAGCCTGGATAAAAACATAGATGTGCACATCATGGTTTACTGAATATTTTAAAATGTTGAGAACTTTTACTTAGAAAAAATATTTATTTAAAAATATTACTGCTCAATGACAATGCACCTGGTCACCTGATCATTCTAATAGAGACATCTAGAAAGATTAATGTTGTTTTCATGCCTACCAACACGACATCCATTCTGAAGCTCATTGATCAAGGAGAACTTTGATTTTCAAGTCTTATGATTTCATAAGTACATTTTCTAAGTCTATGTATGGTTGCCAAAGATGTTGATTCTTCTGATGGATCTGGGCAAAGTCAGGAAGGATTAATCCTTCTGGATCTCATTGAGAACATTTATAAATCATGGGAGAAGGTCAAAATATCAACATTAACAGAAGTTTGAAAGAAATTGATTTCAGCCCGCATAGATACCTTTGAGAGGCTCAAGGCCTCAGTGGGGGAAATAACTGCAAATGTGCTAGAAATAGCAGAAGAACTAGAATTAGAAGTGGAGCTTAAAAATGTGACTCAATTGCTGCTATCTCATGGTAAAACTTGAATGTTTGAGACTTTGTTTCTTTGAATAAACAAAGAAAGTTGCTTCTTGAGATGAAACCTAATCTTGGGGCAGATTCTATGGAACATTGTTGAAAAAACAAAAGATTTAGAATGTTGCATAAACCTAGTTTATGAAGCAATGGTAGGTTTTGAGAAGGTTTATTTTAATTTTGAAAGGAGTCCTGTGGATAAAATGCTATCCATAGCATTGCGTGCTACAGGAAAATCTTTCTTGAAAGGAACAGTCAATTGATACAGCAAATTTTGTTGTTAACTTATTTTACAGAAATTGCCACGGCCATCTCAATCTTCAGCAACCACCACCCTGATCAATTAGCAGCCAATAACTTGGAGTAATGATCATTCACCAGCAAAAAGTTTATGAGTCGCCAAAATATCAGATGATCATTAGCATCCTTAAGCAATAACGCATTTGTAATTAAGGTATGTGCACTGTTTTCTTAGACCTAATACTATTGCATACTTAGTACACTACAGTATAGATGTAACTTTTATACGCATGGGGAAGCCAAAGGAATTCACAGGGCTTGCTTTATTGTGATATTCACTTAATTGCAGTGGTCTGAAAATAAACTCACAATATGTCAGGTATGTTTCTACTGTAGTAAAAAAATTTTAAACTAATAAACGGTGATGATAATTGAGGATTTGTTTACATTATTAAATGGCATATACACAATTACCCTATCAAGATATATATTTATGCTTGAAACAGTAAAATATTGTTGTTGCTTAAGTTTAAGTGGATAATTTATTATTTCCTTAAGAATAATTAATTTAGTTTATTAAGTGGTAGAGAATATAATTTTTAAAGTATTAATTTAATTGTCTAACATCATCAGCGTTAACCAGAGCACATGATAGTTTCCATATGTACTAAAACAGGTGCTCAACGCTCTTTATATTAATAAAAAAATCTACATAGATAATTACTTGTTGGACTCCTCATTTAAATGGAAATTAGTTCTCTTGAGATAAAGGACATTCAACAATTAAATACTACTCTCTGAAAAGAACTTTATTCTAAAATAATTTATTCATTACATATTAAAGTTATTATGTGGCTCCAGTAGCCTGAGTTAATAAGGTTTAAAAGGCATTAACTCTATATTTTTTATTCAGTGTATTATTTCCATTTACTTTGAATCTAAAAAAAAAAAAAAATAAGAATTAATGCCTGCTTTTTCTAATAGAATTAACTATTTTCAGTCAGTATTAAATAACAATTACCCAGTAATAATTTATTTTAAAATTAATTTTTATCCTCTCTTGAATCCTTGAGAGTTTTCCCTAATGATTAGGCTTAACACCTGGATGATGGGTTGATCTGTGTAGCAAACCACCATGGCAAAGTACACTTACCTATGTAACAAAGCTGCACATCCTGTTACATGTACCCTGGAACTTCAAATACGTGTGGATATATATTAAAAAATAAACTTCGTGCTGTCTCCCTCTCTTGCCTTTCTTAGGCCAAATTGGGAAGTGGGCTCAGATTGTCTGCTCAGTCAGCCCCTTCCTCTTATATTATTCTCCACAGTTCCCTCCTCAAGGTACCATGCTATAGTAATTGTTCTTAGGTTGTTTGTATGAAGGGCATGCATTATTTTCTACACTAAGACTCTACCACTGTGTCTTCAAAGCATGACATAGCATTTATATAAAACTATGCTTCATAAGAAAAATGTCATTGCAGATACCATAAGGTGTTTCAAACACTGGTTATACTACAGGCAATGGCTTATAAGAATACTAGTTATTTTAAAGATATTTGGAGGTTCTTACAAATTTTAAACATCCAAGAATATATCAGTGTTAATTTATTACTTATGTGATCACTCTTCATAATTTTTAGAATGAGATTCTGTTACATCAAAATTGACAAAGTAAAAGAAATCTTAATTTTTTTCATAGCAGATAGTGCATTTATTAGAGGCTCCCATCCCTTTTAACCACAGAGATCTCTTTTAACTACAATGTCAGACAATTTAATGAATTCTCAGAAGAGTATCTGAAGTTATAATGAAAATTCTGATAATTAAAAAAAGCAAAAAAAAATTATATCTTTTATTTATTTTCTCATTATTACTTTGTAAATTTAGGAAATTGTATATCAATATATATCAGCTGTAATATGACAAATGCCTATACCTAAGCCTGAATTAAAGGATTTGCAATTATATACAAAAATCTGAAACCACTGTCCAGCTATTTCTTTTCACGCACCTTGGGGCAAGGACAAAATAACGGGTCAATGGACAAAATTACCTATTGATTGCTCAACAAAGTGCATCCTTTTTTATTATAACAAGTTTTATTTTTCCCTTTTAGGTGTTTGTGTATTGGAAAACCATTTAAAGACTATATCAACTAATTGAAGGCTTAAGTGTGAGTTTGACTTTTTATGATTAGTACAGAAATATATTTCCAAGTGTCTTAATTTTCCTTAAAAATGTTAGATACTATTATAAATTGCGTAGTATAGGTAAGCCTTTTATTATTACTTATTTAAATTGGGTCTGCAAAGGAAGCCCTGCAGACAAATTTTATACCCACTTAATGCCAAGATTGTCTGGCTGGCTCATGAGATGGTATTGCTGATTCTCTGCTCTTACCTAGAGTCTCTATGTGTTCTGTCACGTGTCAATTCATGGTTTCTTATTTTGAGGTCCAGATCACTGTGCTGGAGCCAGTTCCCCCAATAGAACCAGAGGTAAAACAAGAGACTTGGGGTAATGTAATTGTGTGTGTGTGTGCGTACGCGCGCGTGCGTGTGTGTGTGTGTGTGTGTGTGTGTGTGTTTGGAGACTAGTATAGGATGAAAGAATGTGGGATAAGAATCAGTTTTGCATACCATAATGAGAAGAGACTAATTGTCCGGAAGTTAAAATTATGCAGTGATCAGATGGTAAATTGCAGAAACTTATGATATGTAAAAGGAAGATCCTAAAAAATAGACACTGTAGTGCTTGTAAGTAAAAACTGAGTAGTCAAACTAAATATCAGGCTCTCCTAGAAAGTGAGTCAATTAAGTGAAGAGAAATATTAAATATTTGAGCTTCAACATGCAGTGGTCTTGATTCTTCTCTCCTCTAAAGCTGGGACTTTCATTCACAGAGTAGGTGGAATATGATATAACTTGTAGTCTTAACAGAATTTGAATATTGTAGATAATTTACAAATGATTCAGGCCAGATTGAAAACTAGTTTTGCTCTTCTGATTCTTTGACTCTGGTGTTCTCATCTTTGAGATCATGTATTAGCTAACCCAATTCTTATTGAAAACACAGGTGCTGAGGGTAACTCAAATCGTGTATGCACTCTGTGAATTTTTCTGTATCCTCCTCATATGGTAGATGTCATTTCTACCATCTGCTTTTATCTTTGGGTAAGCAAGATTCCTGCCAGGCTTTGACTTATACCCTTGGCCTTCCTATACAGGGTTGTAAAGAGTAGTCTAGGTGTTTGAAATTATGTTTAAAAGTATTACAGTCAATATAGACTAAATTTTGATGCAATAACAACCTCAGAACATTTACAATCACTGCTAGAGTGAGAAAGAGTGAAAAGAGAATGTCATGTGAGCTGTACACTATCTCAACTGTAAAACACAAAGGTTACCTCCACTCGCATTTCATTGTCCAAAACTAGTCTTATAACTGTGCCTAACTGGAAATGAGCATAAACTATTGTGTCTGTCATGACCAAGGAGAGGAAACTGGTTATCGGTCAGTGTCAATATTGTCCACAAATGTGAATGACATTTTACGATGTGTTGATTCTACCCGTCACCCACAAAAGTGCTTTGCATATAATTGGAAAATTATATATGCTACATTTTTAAAACAATATTTCTCTCCAATGAGCTACATGTAATAATTGTTTTAGATTATTTAATCTATTACTAAGCTTTTTTATATTACTAAACTTTTTTCCTGCTCAAACAAAAAATACTCTTACGATCAAAGAAATGTGTTTGTTGTTTTTGTTTTAATTTTCAAACACACATTCTGGACTCAAAACAGAAACACTTCTTCAAACCTCGAATACCAACTAAGTCATAATGTCTTTTGTATGGTAAGATGCTAGACCCAGAATAATAGAAGAAAAACAGTGGAATATAAATTTAAAAGTTAATGGAAGAAAACGTAATTATAGAGACTTGTAAATATGCCATATTTATTTTTAAACTGGTAATTTATACCCAAAAGAAGTAAGGATTTGATGAGGAAAGAACAGTGAACAGGAGATAGAAGCACTAATTTCTAGATGCCTTTTTGACATTAGTTAGTAAAACAATTTTGGAATGAAACACTGATTTATGTTTCTTCAATCTAATTAATTTATAGTATCTCATGTATATTTTTAAAAGGAGTTATACTTTGAAATGCAACTGATTAGAATATTTTACTATATTTCTGTGAAGTTTAACATTTTGTAAGCTTTCACTTTAACTTTTTAATACAATAGAATCATTTCTATTGTCATTTTATTGTGCAATACTATAGTAAAGCTTTAAAACATAAAAAATACAAAAGCAAATGAAATAATTAATAAAGATAAAATTCATAGAATAATTTAGGACACCTGTAATCTATTACAACAATTATCCTATTAACTTTCAGGATTGTTATTTGCTTCTAGTGTCTCATATGAGAATTTACTAATCTTAAGCTGTCAGATCCTACTTTGTTCACTTCCGTAACCATATTTTCTGCCTTCATCAGACCCTTGCATTCTTAACTTTCTTGATCTATAGCAAAATAAATATTAATATTAATTCATATAAAGATGGATATTTATAAATCTGTTGATGATTTCCTCTGAGTACAGCAGTTCCCTAACTAAGGTGCCACTATTCTGTCTTTTCTTTTCCAGGTACTCATGTCTATGGAAAATTCTGTGTGTGTGTGTGTGTGTGTGTCTGTGTGTGTGTCTGTGTGTGTGTAGTGGGAGGACAGTCTCACAATAGCCTTCTCTTTATTTTGGAATTGAATATGGGAGCCTCAATGCTCTACTTATGTGTTAAATATTTACATGTTTTCTCTTGAGCTTTTCTTTTTTATGTCTTTTTCTCAAAAACAAACTGACCAGTAAAATTAAAAAATATACTAGTAGTATTTTATGGACAAACATTTAAATCATAATAAAATAAAAAACAATGATTTCCACAGAAACATATAAATATATATATCACAATTTACAGATTATGTAAGTGTCCCATGAATCAAGACAAGAGACTCAAAAATGAGTGAAACTCCTTCCTTTGTGTCCTCCTTCATTAAATCGTTAGATACCCGAAGTTAAAAAGCCCAAGCTATGACACCAGGTATAAGCCATGTGATTTATATTGATTATCTAATTTTCCATTCACTACTTAATCAGATGGAAAAAAACTAATATTTTTCTAGGGACTACAATTTGTTCAAAATCTAATAAAGGTAAAAGCCAAAATTTAAACATAGATCTGCCAGATTTCAAAGTCTCTGCTCTTCCCATAATGAGAGGTTGCTTTCCTTCAGAAAATACATCTAATGACCAGGCTTCTGCAATATCAAGATTGAATTAAATTATGAAAAGTGTTATCTGAATTTCAGGAAAAATATGTAATATTTTTCATGGTACAAAAGAAATTAAATTGATTATCCTATGGACAATAAGGGTAGCTGTACCACAATAAAAAAATATTACATACTTACAATACAAGGCTTAATAACTATTTTTAGTAACAAGTATATTTAGAAAAATGACTTGAATGTCATCCACCTTTTTGATAGATTCATCATGTATAATCACACAATGTAAAAAATATTATTTGGTTTGTGGAAAACAGAATAAATACCTGTAAAACATTTTACCTTTTTTAAAACCTAATCCCTTTGAAAAAAAGCATCTTTAATATAATTGTGTCATTAAATCACAAAAATGGAAATTGTGTTAACAGCAGGATGTTACCTTTTATTGAGGGCAAACAGCAGGGTTGCTGCTAATGAGAACATCATCAATTTATCAGCAAAAGGTCAGCCTAAAGAGCTCTTTACCTAACTTCTCCCTCAGTAGTTATCTTCTCCTTTTGATGGCATTTTGCACTGACAGGCTAGACTCATATGTGGCTATATTATTATGAATCAATCTCTACTGTAACAAGAAATACAAAATTACAAGATATATATTGAGGTTGGTACAATACTCAGTAGTTAATTTCTTTCTTTATAAAGAATATTAAGATAATTGTGATAATCTTACTTTGTTGTTCATTTATTTTTTAATAGATTGAAATTATGTTTTAGTATGTTTTCATGTGAAAATTTGGAAAGGTGTAAAGCTATATTAAGTAATGCATAAGTTTATGGTTGGATTAAAACAGGCTTTAGTACACATTGACCTGATTTTTATTTTTATTTTCCTAATTGCTTGCTCTTCTAACAGAAAGATAAAGTGGCAATCAAAATGACAATCTCATTTATTGTGAATTTGCAATCTGCCATGCACTAGTCTGTTTTATAAACACCTTTCATTTTAAATTCATAATGACCTTGTAATACTTACAATGATAAATTTTTGTTTGCTTTTCTGTAGGTATTTGAAGGCTGTCACAAGAGTTTGTGAATATTTGATTAGAGTTGTTTTACTAATGATATTCAATAATTTAGATTCAGGCCTTTGGAATATAAGGCTGTGGAAGTTGTTGATTACATCACTTGAAAGTCTGCCTTTATAGCACCTTTTGTTCAGCATCCTGTGTGTATTTTCAGTGAAAGGGCACTTATAATTTTCTTGCTCCAATCACTAATTGACTAACTCATTGTATTACCAGACTTAATCCATACATGAGGTACATTTTATATAAGCTAAAAGAGGGCTGAATTCATACATACATAATAATGCTTATTACAGTGATACCTGATCTCAGTTATTTAATTCCCCACCTCAATTTCTGAATTTGCCAAAGGAATGAGTAACTGCCCTTCACTATGTTGAAAAAGATAGTGAGAATGTATGAGGCAATGTTAGAACTCAGAGTCTTTCTACAAATGAGTACCATAGTGCATACATTTCTGAAGTAATGCACTTTTCACATTTGTGTGTGTGTTTATATGGCTCTGTGTTCCAGTACGATTTCAGAAACAATTATGCAGCTTTATGACTAAATCTTCTACCCTAACAGCATTATTTAGAATTTCAATTCAAGAACACTTAATTTGGTCAAAATATTTTGTTTAATGCAAACATATTAGACAATGTATTATTAAAATCTTGTTTCTTTAACCTTGAAAACAGGTTGCAGGCTGTCAGTATCGATGACTGAATTATATAGGAGTGATCATATATCATACTTTTTGAATCAGTGATCTTAATTCTATGCTATATATCAAATAGAATTTCGCTTTACTAGGAGATATTAAACCAGTTAAGGATTATTATACAAATGTGAAGAGGCAGAAAATTGTGCATATATCAAAATCGCATGCCACACATTTTTCTATCAATAAATAAGATTACAAAATTAGATAAAATGATTTAACTCCAGTTAAGTGAAGATTGTCATTGTATTATCTTTAAAGCAACTTATTAAGTTAATTACTTAAGGATTTAATCTTTAATCTGATACTCCTTTGCACTAATGATAATGCTTATATTGGTACATTTTTATCAAGCACTTAGTAGCCTATAATACCACAATTATGTGACTCTAAAAATAAGAATTATACCATCAAGGCCTACAGCAGTTAAAGTGGAAAAAAATAATGTCTCTCACATAATCCATTAGACTGCTATTGTAGTTATTACCCTATTGTGGGTATCTGGACTCATACATTTGACAGTTTAAATGCCAAAGTTCTCTGATATGTTTTCTCTGGACTAACCTATATTAATATTATAAAATAAGTTATCACTGCTGGAAGGTCTTACAAAACCATGGGTCAATGCAGCAGTAGATCAGATCTCTTCCTTCTTTCTATGGTCTATTTCCACACTTTTCCCTAGTCTACAGCAGTACCCTTTTCCCATATGTAGAATGACCAGCTTCACCCTTTAGGTCTCTGTGTGCTTCGTCAAGGACTGAAGCAAAAGTAAATAATACCCTAAACAATAAGTAAATAAGCCCAGACATTAGGAGATGATTTATGGGTAGGTTTCCATTTGCAAGTGTGTGTCCCTCCCATTATTTTGAAGATATGACTTCACTGTTCTGCTTGCCTGGTTGGAGCATTTGAGATGCATGATGAAGTGCTGAGTTAAACCAGCTGCCTAGCCTAGATAAGCTGAGCAGAATAACTTAACTTTTTTCATGAAGTTTATTTTCCAATTAGCAAAAAGAACTTCTCTAGCAATGTTTTTGCCTGTGTTAGCTGTAGCGAATTTGCTGGTTTATGAAAAAGTATAAAACTGTGACACATATAGATCCAGCTAAACAATAAGAAGAAAGTGCTATTTATATTCACAAGCCAACATAAACAATCACATTGAGTAGTTTGATCTCTTTCGCCTACAGGAAGACATATAACCAGCTTTCTTTGTTCTGATATAACTGCTCAGAAATGAACCCCAAGGAAGGAGGGATGAGTAATATGTGGAAAAACTGTACTACGGCAAAGATTTGGTAGTACAACTCTTGCCATCTTCAGATCACACGTTGTTCAGATGTGCTTTGTAAAAGAGTGTTTTGATCTTTAACTAGAATTTCAGGGAGATTTTCAAAGAAGTATGGCTTTTTATACTCTTCGTGTCAACATCATTATCTTCTTTACTTTGGGAAGACCTTTCCCCCTTCATGATGCATAAAAGAAAAGCAAACATTTAAACTTCTTACCTTAGGCAATAATTGCTTCCTGCAAAATGTCAACTCATTTGTGAGCTGTTTCATGTACTGGCCGACATAAGGAAGTTATTTTATAATGCTTAGAAGGGCTCAGAGGTGATCCTTCATAATCTTGTTCAATTGTTCACTATCACTGACTGTAATATGTTAATATTGACTTTGCCTTTCATTCTCTATTTTTTTAAAGGAAAATCTTCACCATGATTTAAATTAGCCCTCAACATATATCTTGCAGAGAATAAGTTTGTGTGTGTATGATATAAAATCCAATACTTATTTAATTGGAAACTAATACTGTTTCTATTTATGTGTTCTTTAACAATTTTAACTATATATTATTTGGACTAAAGATAGCAACTAACCCTAAGCAACTTCTGAAGAACCAAAATAATTCAACTTTGTAAATAAATTTTAAATAATTATTAAATGCCAGGTACTGTTTTAGGTCAATAATTAATAGGAAAAAAAGTCTCTCATTTCCTAGAAATTATACTCTAGTGGAATTTTTCTACAATTGGCACATAATTGTTTTATTATTAATTAATTTATAATACAGTCATTTATGTAATACATACTATGCATGAAGTTCTTTTTGACATTGGGGTAAAGTATAAAAAAAGAGTTACATGCATGTCAACATGTAGTGCATTGATTTGTGGATTGGGAAACAGAGGCAGTAAAAAATTAAAAAATAATTAAGCCAGACAGCACAAGTTGTGATCAGCGTCATAAAGGGCATTTTCAAAGAGATGAGAAAAAGTTATTAGAAACCACATACAAGATAATCCAAACTATCTTCTCTAAAGCAATGCTATTTGTGCTGAGAACTTGTAGATGAGAAATGAGCAGGACCTGTAGAAAATTGAAAGGATATTTTGACATATTCAGAGTATCAAAACAGAATAGAAAATATAGTTAAACCTGCCAGGTGCGGTGGCTCACACCTGTAATCCCAGTACTTTGGGAGGCCGAGACGGGTGGATCACAAGGTCAAGATATCGAGACCATCCTGGCCAACATGGTGAAACCCTGTCTCTACTAAAAATACAAAAATTAGCTGGGCAAGGTGGCACATGCCTGTAGTCCCAGCTACTTGGGAGGCTGAAGCAGGAGAATTGCTTGAACCCAGGAGGCGGAGGTTGCAGTGAGCCAAGATTGTGCCACTGCACTCCAGCCTGGCACCTGGCGACAGAGCGAGACTCTATCTCAAAAAACAAAAAAGAAAAAACAAAAAACAAAAAAACAGTTAAACTTAAGAGTAATCAAATAAGCACAAATTTAGCAAAAATTAGGAATGATTTGATATATTAGATTTGCAAATTATTATCCGATAAGTTTTGAGAAATGAAAACTCTCATACATTGAAGTTACAGTAAATTGGATATCAGTTTGGAAGTATGTACTATTACTAGTTAGTAATGTTTACTAAAGCTACTGTATTCGTTGGATCTGGGTAATGGGAAGAGGGTGGAAGAATTTTGGTGCATGCTAGAAAAAGCCTCTATTGTTCTGAATGTACTGGAATGGGTCACTCTGGTGAAGACTCAGAAAGAAGACTATTGAGAAAGACTCAGCTTTCTTGGAGAATACTTATTCAATCCTGAACATAATTTGTTAGAAATAGGAATGACAAAAACAAGTCTAATGAGATATCAAATGGAAATGAAGCACATATTATTGGATAATGAAGGAAGGGCCATCCTTGTTATAAGGATGTTGGTTTGCTGCACTCATCAACCTATCATTTACATTAGGTATTTCTCCTAATACTATTCCTCCCCTTCCCCCCACCCACTGACAGGTCCCTTAGTGTGTGATATTCCCCTTCCTGTGCCTTTATTTGTCATTGTTCAACTCCCACTTATGAGTGAGAACATGCAGTGTTTGGTTTTCTGTCTCTGTGTTAGTTTCCTACAAATGATTGTTTCCAGCTTCATCTATGTCCCTTCAAAGGACATGAACTCTCTCATTTTATGGCTGCATAGTATTCCATGGTATACATGTGCCACGTTTTCTTTTTCCATCCTATCATTGATGGACATTTGGGTCAGTTCCAAGTCTTTGCTATTGTAAATAGTGCTGCAATAAACATACATGTGCATGTGTCTTCATAATAGAATGATTTATAATCCTTCAGGTATATATCCAGTAATGGGATTACTAGATTAAATGGTATTTCTAGTTCTAGATCCTTAAGGAATCATCACACTGTCTTCCAAATCATTAAACTCCCAACAACAGTGTATAAGTGTTCCTATTTCTCCACATCTTCTCCAGAATCTGTTGTTTCCTGATTTTTTAATGATCACCATTCTAACTGGCATGAGATGGTATCTCATTGTGGTTTTTATTTGCGTTTCTCTAATGATCATTGATGATGAGCTTGTATTCATATTTGTTGGTCACATTAATGTCATGACTAAAACACCAAAACCAATTGCAACAAAAGCCAAAATCGACAAATAGGTTCTAGTTAAACTAAAGAGCTTCTATACAGCAAAATAAACTATTATCAGAGTGAACAGGAAACCTACAGAATGGGAGAAAAATTTTGCAGTCTATCCATCTGACAAAGGGCTAATATCCAGAAACTACAAGAAACTTAAACAAATTTGCGAGGAAAAAACAACCACATCAAAAAGTGCATACTTTTCAAAAGACTTTCTTTTTTTCATAAACCTTGTCTTTAAACTAATTTATTTTCATACTTTGTTTCCATGTTTTACTTCTAAGTATTTGAGCTTGAAGAGTCACATGTAATAAATAATTTATGCTGTTGATTTTAGATAGATCTTATGCCACTTTTAAGAATAAACACTTAACAGGAGTTTATAATTTGCTTTACTCATTAACACCTCCTTAATTATATCAAATTATATGTCAGCAGCTATTGATGTGATCTACCTTCATTTTCTTTTATTAAAGTATCACATCAGTGAAATATATTATCACACATCTTAATATACAAATACACAACATAATACATTATTAGAATAACATTACTTGGATTTTATAAGTTCTATTACCTTACAATACTGAATATGTTTAACATTTAAAAAATTATTTTCTACTTATATTCATAAATGAAATTGCTCTCTAGTTTTATTTGGGACAGCTGGATTGATGGTTGCTGTCAATTTAATGAGAATCTCAAACACGACTTTAAACGATTATCTTTTTCTATAACCTGGAGTGCTGTTATTTATAGAATATTGATGTTTGTGATAATTATATATATATATTTATATGTTTTACTATTAACATATGTTTTTTTATTTATATTATTTTATTATTTATTTATTTTTATATGGTGCTATCTCCACCTCCTGGGTCTAAGCATTCTCCTCCTCAGCCTTACAGGTGCACATCACCATGCTCAGCTAATTTTTGTGATTTTAGTAGAGATGGGGTTTCACCATGTTGATGCTTATAGGCAACTTATATAATTTTCTTTGAGTTGGTTTTCTTTGAGTTTTCTCACATGTCTGTATCTGTGTTTTTTTTACCCATGTGTTTATACTTACAGACATAATTTTTTTTTTGAGTCCCTTCTCCTTCCCGCTTCACTCCTCTCCCAGCCCCGTCCTCTTCCTCTGAATCTCCCACCTCCCCGCTGCGCCCTCCCTTGCCTGTTTTGGCCGCCCCCTTCTGCTAGTTATCTGAACCCTGAGCAATCTCCCAAACTCTCCAGTTTAAGGAGATGGATGGAAAGCACGGTGGAGTGGGCAGCGGGTAGATTCCTACTTCTGCTTTTAACGTAGCCAAGGCCACTTAGTAATTCCATGCCTCAGTTTCCTTTGTTCTTTGTTCCATAATGGAAATCAAGTAAGGTTCCTAAATGACTGTGGAAATTTTTCATACTTTGTTCACTATCAGAGCAAAACCAATGGGAAAGAGATTATAGTCACTGTAATTTTCAAGATCCTAGAGATTCCATTATTTGTGTGGAAAAGAGGTAATATTGTAAGGTGATAGGACATTGAATTTTGTGTTTATTCAAGCACAACCTAAATGTGGCTGTCCATTAAGGCTAAGCTGAACAAGAAAAGAGTCTTGATTTCAAGCCAGTCTATGAAGTGTGCATTATTGGGTGTCCCATTACCATTGTTCCCTCTTCACCAGGACATTCATAATATCTGTAGCTCCAGCTACCAACTAGGTAGTTCTTCAGTTCTCTTGTTCCGTGTAGGGCTCCACAGAGTGGAGGTGTTGCTTGTATTTTTTAAAAGATATTTTCTAACCTAATTTCTTCAAGTTTCACATATTTGGGAGTACACTCTTTTAATCTCTAGTGATGATTTGAACATCTCCCTTTTTTAGGTAGAGAAAAGAAAAAAATTAAACTTGAGATTAGAATGGCATACACATCACATAACGTGTAATAAAATGTAGTTTCTTTAAAAATTTATGCTAATTAGCAGTGAATAAAGACTATAAAATTTCACAACATATTTAAACAATTTAGGTTAGTAGCTGATAAAGAATATGCAATTATCATCTTTACGGTTAAAAAAAACCATGAACCTATAGTAGCAGATTCCCAGGAGTATTTTATATCTAGCACAATGTTTTATCATCTATTTAATTAAAATATTAAATACATAAAACACAAATCATTATTTTTATCTTCTATCTGCCTATTAGCCAGAGATCTGTATTCTCTTTTAATTGCCAACTTCAAATACTTACACTTTAAAAAGTCCTTAATGTCTATCCTCTCATTCATTCATTTGATTGATTCAACAAATATTTATTTTGCTCCTGTTACGTGCCAAAAACTCTCCCAGGTGCTGTAAATACAACCGGGAAATAAATTCCTGTTCTCCTGGAGTTTGGAAACAGAGAGAATGCAAACTGGTCAATGTCTATTATGTTAATGACAATAAGAGTTATGAAGATGAAAGCTGCTTAACCGCATGGCAAACAGTGGGTGGAGTAGGGTAGTATTCTAGGTATAGAAGCATTTCAGTATAAACCTGAATGAGGTGATAATGAAGAAGACGTTCAGATACATTAGGGGAAAAATCAAACTATAAGGAACAGTAAATATAACAATGCAAGAAGCATTCTTGGCAGATTCAAAAGTGTAAAAAAAGACCAGTAACTGATTTTAGATCTGGGAAAATAATCATATGGTTGTAGTAACTGGGACCTGGTAAGCTGAGGTGGGAGCCTAAGATTTTATTCTGAATGAGTTAGGAGTGATGGGAGGGTTTTTTCTTTTTTCCAAGAAGGCATATGATTTGGTGTATGTCTTCACCTTAAAATGCATCACAGCTATGACTATGACTAGACTACCATAAGCTCACTTTTAGAAGATTGATAATTGAGCAGAGTGTCTAATTCTGAAGAAAAAAAAGAATATATTAGCCAGTAATTTTTTAAAATTATACTTGTGTTTAATGTAAAATCTGTTGAGCAGATAGCTGTATAATATTAATTGCCTTCTGTCTACCCTTTTCATAACCATGACTGAAATATGTAACTAAGTAAACTAGAGAAATTATGTACTATTTCCTATTCAAAATCTATGGGTTTTGTACTCCATTGAAAATTGATCAGGTTTCATTGCTTCTTAATGTATGTTGATTGTCTTTTGCAAAGGTCTGAAAGTTTTTGTGCCCTCAAAATTCATGTATTCAAATGCAATCACCAATGTGTTAGTGTTAGGTGGTGAGGCATTTGAAAGATGATTGGTCACAAGGATAGAACCTTCATGAATGGGATTAGTGTCCTTATAAAAGAAGCCTAAGAGAGCCACCAGCTTTCTGCCATGTGAACATATAGGGAGAAGGGTGCTGTCCAGGAAGAAGTAGATCTTCATCAAACACCAAATTTGGCAGTGCCTTGATCTTGAACATTTCAGTCTCCAGAACTGTAAGAAATAAATTTCTGTTGCTTAAGAGCCACCTCGTTCATGGTATTTTGTTATAGTAGCCCACATAAATTAATACAGCTTTATTGTTTTTTGTTGTTGTTTAGATTTTTAAGAAACCTGACTCCCAGCTGTTGCAGAATTAGCAATGTTTGTTGCTTGTGTATCTATTTGCTTTTACTTAGTGCTATTCCTACAAAAAGAAATAGAATCCACATTTTTTTTAAATAAAAGAAATATTAGAATAACTGAAATATTTGACATAAGGATGTATATGATCACATTTTTTTTTGGTATGCATATGTGTGTTTACTCTATTTTTAAGAAATCCATTCAATCAACTCAGTTTAATTTACATAACAGAGATTTTCTTTTGTATTTGACCTTTCATTAGCATAGCTTTTTAAGATTGCATAGAAGAAACAGAGCTATAGTGCGATTTGTTTGGATTTTTAAAGATAAAACAATACAAATAAGCAAAATATGCTGTTTCACTAGCTATCTAGGGAAATTTAGTAATAGTTTTTCCCAACTAACATCATGATAAATGTGATCATTTATTGATCACTATAAATGATATTCTTACAATTAGCAATCACACTGAATATCTCAAATTACTGAGTATCACTATAACTTTCATTTTACTAGCAGAGAAATAGAGGCTCAGAAAGAATGTCTATCTTTCCAAAGATCACACAGATATTTGGGGTACAGATTTTACACTCTAGCACTATGTGGATTTGCATTTCCATAGAAGTACAGCAGGCCACACTTTCCATAGAGGTATAGATTTTACACTCTACCACTATGTGGATTTGCACTTCCATAGAAGTACAGCAGGCCACACTTTCCATAGAGGTGTAGATTTTACACTCTAGCACTATGTGGATTTGCATTTCCATAGAAGTACAGCAGGCCACACTTTCCATAAATCCATATTCACACTGGAGTGCCAGTGACTCTTTGCTCTTTTAATCACGTATATATGCTTTGAAAAATTGAGAGCCTAAGTGGGCAACTTGGTTGCCATGGCTGCTTGGCTGTCTTGTAGAAGTGTTCTTGGGCAGCATTCTTCACCAATTTGTACCTGAAGCTATTCACCCCAATAAGACCCAGCTCTTGTAGTTTTTGTTGTAACTGTTACAATGATTTTTGGTTTAATAATCAAGGATGGAGTTTGTTTTGCATGATATATGAAATATAAGACAAAGATTTTATAAAGAGAACAATTTGAGTCTACCGAACAAATTTAAAATTTAGTAGTGCTCTTCAATAATAGGCTTCTATAGATACTCTATTTGACTAAAAATTGGTTTGCATGCGTTGTTATTTATTTTTTTACTGTCTCTTGTTTTAAAGTGCCAGCAGAATGAACCAAACAGTAGAAAGAAAGATGGAAGCATTAGGTTTTAGGAATTTGTTCATAAGCCCACCCAATATTTTATGATAAGAATTGATAATAATTTTTTTAAATTTGCTTAAACTAGATCTGTGATTACTGACAGAGAAAAAAATATAGGAAGGAATCAAATATTTAAAGATCCAGTTCAGAATCTAAGGTGGTGTTGTAAACCGTAGAGTAGAGCTAATTGGAAGAGAAAAATACTAGAATAAGGAGTCCTAACTATTTTTGAATAATATTGAAAGGTAAAATGATATCTAAACATATCTGCCTAATGTGTCAAACGTAATGAATAATCCTAGTGAGGACTATAGAGTGACCAGAGTAAAAGCTGGAGGGAAGTGGGAGGGGAGGGTGTGGCAAGGACAGCTGCAGAAAACACTTTACAGAAGATTTGATAGATGAGAATAAGAGAGCTGTGTAGTGGAAGAGGATGTGGGATTATAAAGTTCTTATTTATACATTGAAATATTTATTTAATGGTAGAAATTTATCCATAATGTTGAATAGAAAGACAATTAGGAGAAGGCTACATCCAATATAATAAAATTCATATACATTTTTAGTGAAAAATATATCATATGTACATATCTACTTTTAACGGAAATATAAGCATCAGATTTATTAACATTGCTGTTGAGCATAAGGGAAGTTCACAGTTAGGTCAGGCAGGGGCACAAAGGGAGCCTCAACTGTATTTGTAGCCATTTAGTTTAAAACTATGTGCATATAATGACTATATTAAATATATAAAATACATTTTAATTCCTATTATTATCTCTAATTGTACTGAACATTTTTTGCATTTGAAATATGAAGTAAACAATTTATGATGTTAGATTTCTGAGTTGTAAGTTTCAATGTGACGGTGAAAACCTAGGCATTGCTTTTTACTTTATCATTTATAAATAATATATCTATAAACCCGTACAGGGAGAAGCTGAGGACTAGATATCTAAGCAAAGATTTCCATCATATAGTTGACAAGGCTAGACAATCAATTTCAATAACATGACCTAGAGTAGTTAAATAAAAGAGATAAAATATATAATATTGGGGATTGATTTCTAATTTCTTATGATATGCTGAAACAGTTATTTTGCTGAATTGAAAATGATATCTTCAAAAGAACTAATAGCTAGCTACCATCAAATGAATTCATCTGAGTAATAATCTAGAAAAGAATAATGTAGCTTTTAAAAATTGATATCAAATCTAGTAAGTAAAAATTTCACGATGTACACATCGAATCTGCCACAAACTCCTGATGATTAGAGACATTTGAAACCATAGCAGTTTAAAATATAGGCTTGGAGAACAGAAGACTCTTCCTTCCTTCCCTCCCTCCCTCCCTCCTTTCACCTTTCTTTCCTCTCTCCCTCCTCCCTCCCTCCTTCCCTTCTTTCCTACACTTTTTCTTTCACCTCTTTCTCTTGCTTGCTCATTCTTTTTCTTTTTCCTTTCATCTTTCCTTCATTTTCTTTCTTTCTGCTTTCTTGCTTGTTGAAATGTTGAAAGTCAGAAAAGAGAAAAATAAAATTGATAATTTCTCATTTTAATGGCTTAGCTTTACTTAAACTAATGTAGATTATAATTTTTATGAAATTGAAAATTAAATAATAGCATTAATTTTCACATGAATATTAGAATAAGGTGTTGTTTGGTTAGACGGACTGGGTTAAAACCTTGTTTCTGCCACTTTCTAGCTTTGAAATCTTAGAAAGTTTACTTTTCTTCCTAGTGACACTGTTTCCTCCCCTGTAATATGAAAGCTATAGTATCAACTTTAAAGGGAGGTTATAAGACTTAGAATACACACACACAAACACACACACACACATACACACACATACATGTATATAAACACACATGCATATACATACAAATACACACACATATATACACACACACATACATATATATACACGTATAGTAGTGTCTGACATACAGCAAAACTAATACATAATATTTTTACTATAATATTATTTTCTTTTTGAGGCATTTTCCACACATTTCCTCTTTACAATAGCTTTGTAAAGTAGGTAGGCTATCGTGCCAATTTGTTTTACTCCTGCATTTTTTGTCTTCCTACCTCCTCATCTGCATTCTTCTTTCATTCTTGCTTCTATTCTTTCTATCAGCATGAAAAGAGCAAGAAACTATGCTAAGCTTTAGGCCTACAAAGATAAATACAATATTATAATTGATTTAGAAGGCAAAAAGTCTAGGAGGAAAGAAAGGCACAATGTTTGAAAATATTAAAAATAGAGTGGTTGGCCAGGCACGGTGGCTCATGCTTGTAATCCCCGCACTTTGGGAGGTCGAAGAGGGTGGATCACCTGAGGTCAGGAGTTCGAGACTAGCCTGACTAACATGGAGAAACCCCATCTCTACTAAAAATTACAAAATTGGCCGGGCATGGCGGCACATGCCTGTAATCCCAGCTACTTGGGAAGCTGAGGCAGGGGAATCTCTTGAACCCAGGAGACGGAGGTTGCCGTGTGCCGAGATGGTGCCACTGCACTCCAGCCTGGAAAAGAGCTAAACTCCTTATCAAAAAGAAATAAAAAGAAAGAAAATAGAGTCTATTGCTTTATTTTATGGTCCTATGGCTGGTCAGTGACAAGGGAGACTCAAGTGTTCATGAATCATGATTTTGAGAAAGAATTAGTCCCTGTAAACCTCAAATGAAAGTAACTGAGATTCTTTTGTTTTTTTTTTTTTTTTTCTTCTGTCCCACCAAAACCGACCCCCAGTAATTGGGATACTCGTGTTACCCATGTGAGCAATGTATGGCAAAGAGGTTATGTAATATTCAAAATACACTTTAATTCCTAACATATTTGAGGAATATTATTTGTTAGTAAATTGAAATTAGAATGCTATACTATGTACCCGAGTTTGAAGTAAAATGTGAGCTGAATCCCTTCTGCTTGAAAGATAACTCATTCTGCTTTTTAAGATTCAGCTTCCTGTGCCTCTTTTATTCAGTTCGATTGAAGGACAGAATAGAATAAAACAAATAATGAGCTAGTAACGCATAAGACTAACCCTTTTGAATAATAATAACAATAAAAGTACATTTACTCCCTTAGCTTATGTTTCAAGAGAAGATATGTATTCATATAGTCAAAAAAGGATGTCAAGGGGTCTCTAAACAGCAAAATGCAAGATTCAAAGTGTATTATTATTATGGAAGAAAGAAAATGTCTGGTTAACGCATGTAGGAGAGAATTGCGTAGCAAAACTAACAGGAAGACTGTGTATTGCAGGAGTATTAATGGATTTAGGAATTAACATAAGAAAAAATGAAGCAACAAATTGAGGAGATATCTGAGAACTTTTAACAGTAGGTCCTCATCCCTGATACCGAGCAGAGATTAATCCAATTATTGAGATGGAAAAGAAGAGCAAATGGGCTACAGACAAAAAAACAGACAATTACTTATACAACACCACCCCCAACAGGGATTTGCTTAAACTTCAACTAAATGTACATAGTGTAGCCGATTGACCTAAAACACGTAACGCAAAATCTACAATTATCTGTATAAGAAGTATTTAATTCTAAAGTCAGAAATATTGTATGCCAAGAATGGCTGTCGATTTTCTCAGAACTGACACTTCTGTCAGTTTTTATAATGTAGGTTTTTAAGTTGAATTAACATGATCTTCTCTAAAAGTATTTAGAAACTCATTTACCCTCAAACTTTTAGTATATCTAATACATCGGGTTATTCTTAACAGTATATTACTAAAATTACTAGTACTTTACTAGTGCCAACATTAGGAATAGTCTTAATGCTTAATTTTGTCTAAAATATAACTGAAAGATATCTCACATAAAGGTCTTCAGTGGACTATAATTACTAATTATTAATGATTCTATGCAAGATAAATTTCCCTTCATTGAAGGTCAAATGATAATTTAAAATATTGAAGAAAGTCCAGGCCTCCCAGTTGTCATTTTACTGCCACTTGGTCACAATCTTTCTGTTCGTGTTTCTTTTAGCGACTATGAATGTGAATAATTTACAAATTTATAACTAGGGAGAATGTATACAAAGAACAATAGTGTCTCCTGAAGTTAAATTAGAGAATGGTTGAGTTGATTGTGTAACTCTCCTGAAACAATTAATGCAGCATTCTATTAAACTGCTTGCCATTTTAGAATGTCTAAAATAGGAAGAAAATTGAAACAGATATGAAATCTTAAGTAACTCAATTTTATGTAAATTTATGTATGAAACAAAAAGCAGAATGGCAACGAAATCTTCTGGGCTTTAATTTGATTTGAGGTCTGATACATATTTTGACCATCTTTTCTTCATGCAAAAAAGAAAATACTCCAGATAGAACAAGTCATTGACTGCCTAATGTACATCAATCAAAGTGCTAACTTATGATGCTTCTCAAGGGTATTGGCTCTTTGGTAGTCGTCAGAAATATAAATGGACAGTGTGGTGTGGGTGTGCTGTGCAATGGAGCAGAGAGGCATGATATTTGATGTGCCATATTTCTTCACTTCAAATAACTAATTAATGGGCTGCTATACATCCTGTTTCTCAGGGGTCAGAGGTATTGTTAGGAATCCTCAATGTTGCCTATTTAAATTAAAAAAGATGACACAGATTCATCTAGGGTGTTAAGCATAAAGACAGAATAAAGTCCTTGTCTCTCTAGAAAGCTAATGCCAAAGAATGTGAGCATCTAAACCCAAATAACTTAGTTCCCTTTGGTAAATTTTATTGATTCAACTTTAACACCTTAGAGGAGAAAAATTAAAGGTAGTTAATTCTAAGAAAATCATTAATTCAATATATTTTATCTGGAAAATCATTTCTATGAATCAATTTCCTGATTAAACTACTTGTAGTTTAAGGAACAGAATATTTTTTTAAAAAGAAATCACATTTCTGAGAAGAGTGGTCTTGTCAGACTTTTCTCTTTTGCAAATCAAAACATACTGCTACAGTGATAATTTAAGTGTTTGAACTAATATTTAGATTTTAGGATATACATATATTTGGGTTATAAGAAAGGAAAATCAATAAGCTTAAGTCAGATAATATGTATTAAACAGGGCTCAGTTCAAAAAGAACTCTAGTTTTATTAAATAGAAATGTAATCTTAATATTTATGTAGCAAACAACTGTTGCTTGGGCATATTTTAATCATTTTATTCTTTTCCTTCACTTAACAGTATTACAAATCGAGATCCATTCTTTTCTTTTCGTTTTTTTCCCTTTTATACTCAGGGTCATTCAAAGCTAGACTGCCTGATAAAAAAATTAAGGTTAATGAAATTCAACAACAAAAATAATGCTATAATATCTCTCCTCTGTATTAGACATTCTTCTAACTGCTGGAACTAATAAGACATGAATGATGAAGCTTATATTCTTCTAGGAATGACATATACTTAACATAAATATAAATAAAAAGCCTGGATAATTACGAATAAGTTATATGAATGAAGCTGACGGTAACTGAAAGAAGTCCATTTAAATAGGGTTGTCAGAAAGCCTCTACAGAAGCTACCACCTAAGCCTAGATTCAAGGACTAGCTGTGCTAAGAACCACGGAGGGAGCTTTCAAGAGTGTAAGTGTTCAGAGGCAAAATAGTTGAATGAGTTAGACACGGTCGCGCAGGCTGGAGTGCATTGGCGCAATCTCTGTTCATTGCAACCTCTGCCTCCCAGTTTCAAGCGATTCTTCTGCCTCAGGCTCTCAAGTAGCTGGGATTACAGGTACGCGACACCGTGCCTGGTAATATTTGTATTTTTAATAGCGACAGGGTTTCGCCATTTTGGCCAGGCTGGTGTCCAACCCTAACTTCAGGTGATCCGCCCGCCTCGACCTCCCAAAGTTCTGGGATTACAGGCGTGAGCCAGGGAGCCTGGTTGGCTTTCTTTTCTTTTCCTTCCTTCCTTCCTTCCTTCCTTCCTTCCTTCCTTCCTTCCTTCCTTCCTTCTTTTCTTTTCTTTTCTTTTCTTTTCTTTTCTTTTCTTTTCTTTTCTTTTCTTTCTTTTTCTTTCTTTCTTTCTTTCTTTCTTTCTTTCTTTCTTTCTTTCTTTCTTTCTTTCTTTCTTTCTTTTTCTTTCTTTCTTTCGTTTCATTCTTTCTTTCTCTTTCCTTCCTTCCTTCCTCTTTCTTTCTTTCTTTCCCTCCCTCCCTCCCTCCCTCCCTCCCTCCCTCCCTCCTTCCTTCCTTCCTTCCTTCCTTCCTTCCTTCCTTCCTTCCTTCCTTCCTTCCTTCCTTCCTTTCTTTTTCTTCCCTAAACAGAATTTTAGCCATTAGAGTATCTGAGAAGGGATGCGAGCAAGCCTGGCTTTATTTTTAAAGTTCCCTTCAGCTAATTTCTGACACACTAGATTGTAGGTGTGTTTCAGTGTATGGTAGGAAGGAGAATATACAGGTGGGAGTGACTAAGTGTTTTTCATTATCTGTAAATACACACTATCACAACACTAAAAACACGCTGAAATTTTCATTCCTAACTTTTTTTTTTTTTTTTTGCCATTTCAAATCAATGAGCCTATCATGAATTGTTTTGAAAGGCTTTGTATTTTTGTCTCTATGATAGATCATGGCTTCATATTCGTTTACCTTTTCTATTTGGTTGTTTAATTATATTTATTTGGTTCCACTAAAGTCACATTCTGAACAGGTACGTTTGTATATATTTTGTCATTTAATCCCCACAATAACTTAGCAAACTCCCGCTTATCATCACCTCAATAGAAGATTTAGAAAGTTTAAGTTACTGCATCTATATAACTATGCAGAGCTGTAAAGAGAGAAGAGTAGAAAAGACACACAACTCATATTTGCAAACATTTTTCTCAATTCTTTGCTGTTCATTTTATCACATCAATTTATAAATATAAATTATAAATAAATTCGTCTTAAAGTTGTATTTTTAGTTTATATATTTAGAACCTGATCACTAATGTTTGTATTCCTATGAAATAAATCATAAAACCATAGAATTGTCATTCTATTTGATTAGCAATAAATATCTCCCTCCCTCCCTCCTTCCTTCCCTCCTTCCTTCCTTCCTTCCTTCCTTCCTTCCTTCCTTCCTTCCTTCCTTCCTTCCTTCCTTCCTTCCCTCTTATCACTGAACAAATGGCACTATTACACTTAGAGAAACTTTAATATGCAAGGGGATATTTTTAAAATAAAATTCTAGACTTTATATGGATAATCAAGTCTAGAAATTCTTCTCACAATTACTTTTCTTTTGTTACTATTAACACTATTGTTACTATTGTTGATATTTTATTATGTATTTAAATATGAATATTCAGTGGGATTTTTAAAAATAAAGTACTGTGTATTTTAAGACATGTAAAGATTCATGTAACCAGTAGCTTAGTCAGGATACAGCACAGTTACACCATTCCATAAATTCCCTCTTTGCTGTTCCTTTTCAGCAATGCATCTTCCACACATCCTAATTCTTACGATCACAGACTGATTCTCCCTCACTATAGTTTTGTCATTTCGTGGATATCATATAAATGGAAACATACACTATGTGACTTCTTGAGACTGACGTTTTTCATTCAGCATTGGCTGTGAGATCCACCCAAGTTGGATGATTAGCCCATTCCCTTTTACTGCTGTTACATTCTCTCAGATGAGTATACCAAAGTGTCTATCTCCTTTTACCTACGAAAGGGCATTTCAGTAGTTTTCAGTTGTTGGCAAATATGAAAAAGAACTTTTATAATCACTTGTGTGCTGTTTTTATATATGAACAAAAGTTTTCATATTTCTTGAGAAAATACCAAGTGCCCACATATGTGTGACTCTTTATAAAAAAATATTGCCAGACATTTTCTTTTTTCAAGAGTGGCTGTACTAGTTTTTAGTCTGCCATATTTGCATGAGAGATTGAGTTGCTCTGTGGCCTTGTCAACACTTGGTATTTTCAGCATTTTTCACTTAAACCACTCTAGCAGTTATGTAGCAATATTTTTTATAGTTTCAACTTACATTTCTGTATTGGCTAATTGTGTGCTGATTTATATTTCTCTACTGGCTTTATTCCCTTAATAAAGGGAATAAAGGGAATTATTCCCTTAATATTATTTTCATAGACATTTTTAAATTTTTTTAAAATTCAATTTATCATTTAACATTTTTCTTGTCATATCTAAAAAGTGCCTAAACTCAGCTCACAAGAATATTTTCCTACCTTTTCTTCTAAGTGTTTTATAGTTTGGGGTTTTAAATTGAGGTCTGTGATTCATTTTGAGTTAATTTTACATGCAGCATGTGTTTTATGCAGATATTCATTTTTATTTGGATGCCCAGTTGCTTCAGCCTGACTTATTAAAATCATCTTTGTACTTTTATTGAAAATTAAATAGCCATATTTGAGTGTGTCTACATTTGGATTCTCTATACCTCCACAAATATATGTTAGTCCTTTTGCCAATACAGCACTGTCCTGATGTATAGTATGTCTTAAAGTTAACTAGTGTGATTCCTCCAATTTCATTTTATTTTTCAAACTTTCTTTAGCTGTTTAATTTCTTTGACTTTCCTTAAGCATTTAAAAGTTGACATGTATAAAACTAAAAAAAAATCCTGCATGAATTTGTATTAAAATTAAGTTTAATCTACAGATCCACTTGAAGAAAATTGACACTTTTACAAATCTGAATCATAAAATTCATGAATTCAGTTTGTATTTACGTGTTTCTGGATCTTTTTCACCAGCATTTTGTAGTATGCATTGTACAGTTCTCGTAGAGTTATTTAAGAATTATATAATTATTTCATTGTGGTAGCTATTGTAAATTTGTTTTAGGATATGGGTATTCAATTCAATTGTTTATTGCTAGTTTATATAAACATATAATTTTGTTGTATGGACCTTGTATACTGAAACTTTTCTATCCAATGTATTAGTATATTGAATGTTTTGTAGATTATTTGAGATTTTCAATTTAAATAATCATATCATCTGTAAATAGGGACAATTTACATTTTTAATTTTTTATTATGTAAGACATTCCAATATGATGCTGACTAGAAATGTTGAGAATGGATGCACATGCCTTGTTCCTAATCATGAGTGGGAAGGTTGCATTGTCTTTCACCATTCAGGATAATGTCAACTGTAATTGTTTTTGTTGTTGCTTTTTGTTTTGTTTTGATTTATAGATATGTTTTACTAGGTAGAAGATGTCTTCTCTGTTCTTACTGTGCAGAGAATTTCTATCATTGAGGTACACTGAATATTATTTTTTTCTGTATCAGTTAATATGATACATTGATTTTTCTTTAGGCTCTTAAAGGTGTATTGCATTGATCTTCATATTTGAATCCAACCTTCCATTGGCAGTATAAACCCCATTTGGCCATCATTTGTTTGTTTGTGTGTGTTTGCATCTGTATATATGTATATGTATATATCTATCTATCCATCTATCTATCTATCTATAATACATATCTTTGATCTGTTCAAATTTTGCTCATAACTTTTACTTCGATATTCCTGAAAGATAACTGCTTCAAGATTTTTCTTTTTGTTCTCTTTTGCCCTGGTTTTGATGTCAGGATAAGACTGATTTGAAAAATGTTTTGGGAAGTGTTCACTTCCCTAGGTTGTCCAAAAGAAATGTGTAAATTTGGTGTAATTTTGTCTTCTGAAACTCATGCGAAAAAATTTCTGGGCCTTAAGATTATTTTAAAAGTTTTTGAACTAAACATTAAATTTATTTAAGTCATAGAAATATTCAGATTATCTCTTTTTGTTAGCTAAGTGTTGTTAGGGCTTTTTTTTCCTGAGGAATTGCTTTATTTTTATTATTTTCTAAAATTCATTTGGGTAGAAATGTTCATGGTATGTACTTACAATTCTTTTAATATCTGATGTGTTTAGGGAGTGATATTCTTTTATTTCCAATACAGTTAATTATTATCTCTTATTCTTTGGTCCATATTACTAGCAATTTACCCATTTATTACTACTGTTAAAAATTTCTTTCATTTGTTTTTCTTTGCTTATTTTAAGTTTTGTATATCTCTGCTTTCATGTGTATTATTTTCTCCTGTGATTGCTTTTCGTTTATTTTGCTGATGTTATCCTACTCTCTTAAGATTAAGCTGATAATATTACTTAAAAAAAGTATTATTCCCTATTCTTAACGATCATTGCTGTATATATCTAAAGCAATACTGCTTTAGCTATATCCCCTAATTTTGTTTTGTTTTGTTTTGTTTTTTGAGTTGGAGTTCCGCTGTTGTTACCCAGGCTGGAGTGCAATGGCGCAATCTCAGCTCACCACAACCTCCGCCTTCTGGGTTCAAGCAATTCTCCCGCCTCAGCCTCCCGAATAGCCGTGACTACAGGCGTGCACCACCATGCCCAGATAATTTTTGTATTTTTAGTAGAGACGGGGTTTCACCTTGTTGACCAGGATGATCTCAATCTCTTGACCTTGTGGTCCACCCGCCTCAGCCTCCCAAAGTGCTGGGATTATAGGCGTGAGCCACCTCGCGTGGCCATTAAATTTTTATATGTTGTATTTTCACTTTTATCAGATCAAAATATTTAATAATTTACACTGAAACTTCCTTAATCTATGGATTATTTAGAAGAGTTGATTAATTTGTAGATATGATATTCCAGTTATTATCATGACATTGATTTCCAGTTTAATTTGATAAAAATCAGAACATTTTTAAGTTTTAAGTTCATTTTTAAGTTTTTAATGGTTTATTACATAACACAGAACATTATCTACCTTGAAGAATATGTGTGCATTTGAACAGAATCTGTATTCTAGTCTTGTTAAATGCAGTGTTTTGTAAATGTAAGCTAAGTCCAGGTGGTTGATATTTTTTATCAGTCTTTTCTATTCTTGAATGTTGACTTTTCATCTACTAGTTCCATCGATTACATGAGCAATGTTGAACTCTCCAATTATATTTGCAGACTTGTTTATTTCTTCTACTTTTTGCTTTCTGTATTTTGAGATTCTCCTGTTCTGTTTACACACAGGGTTTTTTTTTTTTTTTTTTTCATTTTGAAACACTGACCCATTTATAATTAATAAATTATGTTCTTTATCTCTTATAATTCACTTTCAGCAATTCATTTAGAAAACATTTTCTTGCACACAATTCTTGCTTTTTAAAGCTTTATTTCTTCTCTCAACTTTATTGCTGAAGGGTATTTTTGCTGAATGTAGCATTCTGGGTTATAAATTCCTTTCATTTAGATATGTTGAATCATTAATTTTCAGCTGTTTGAGTGCAATGTTCCCAGATGTGTATTTCCTTGGGGTATTTTATTTAGGGTTTTCTGAGCTTCTTGTAGATTTAGGTACTTTTTATTTATTTGTCTAATTTGAGGTATTTTCAGCTTATAAATGTTATACATTTCTATATATATCATCAAAAGCATATACTCACACATACATACTTATAGTCATATGACTGAAAGTTGGCAAAGTAACAGAAGTAATGGGATTCAATTATCATTTTACATTAACTATGTATTCATTTAATGGAGAGTTATATTATGTTGAATAATGAAATAAAGACTTTCATAATTAATAAAATATTTATTACTTTTCTAGTGTGCATATAGTATATATGATGTTATTTTAGTAAAATCACTAATTATGTTTTGTTAACATGACTTCACATTATGACTTCCTATAAAGTCCTTTGAAAATAATTCTAAATTAGACAAATAGTTTTGAGTCAATGTAGTTCTTTTATTTTTATTATTAAATTTGTTTTAGCCAAGCTGCTTTTACAGGAGTAGTAGCAACTTTAGTTACTTTTATGAATGCCACTGAATTTTTCACCATGTGCAATTGTATGTTTTATCAGCTATCCATAGTACTTACAAATACAATGCATACAATTTTACAATGTTTTATTTTATTATGAATATGAATGGGTAACATCTACCTATATTTATAATTGATAACTTATAACTCTAATTAAAATGTCGAGATTTTCGAGTAAATAAATAAGCAAAGAAATGTTCCACAACTTTATTTCTGAAACCATATGTAGTCCTTTTGCTCAGATTGTGTCTATTTTATGAGCTTATCATGATTAAAAATAAAACAAGACATTACAAACTTGTTATTAAATATAAGAAGTATATCTTCATGCACTGTGTGTTTAGTATTTCATACTGTGAAATCCTGTTCAGAACAGAGATACAGCAAGTCATATTAAATTTTCTGTGAGCATGACCCTCTCAATCTCTGACATTCTTCATTTTACCAACAAAGACAAATGAAGGAGCAGAAAGTGTAGCGTAACATTGATCATTTTATCACTGTCAACTGCAGACAAAATAATTTACTTAGAATAGATTCTTCAAAAATATTATTTATTATACTTTTAATCTAGCCTATAAATACCTCACTGCAACAAATTTTTTCCTGATATTAGAGCTATAGGTCAAGTGGGAAAAACATGAATTTTTATGTTAATTAGTTATAAATATTATTTTTGAAATCTTTCTAAACAGAATAAAATTTAATTGATTTAATAAATACGATTAGTGTCCAGTTTTTATTTGAATGGTTATTTATAATTCATACTTTATCCAATAATATAAAATTACCTTACTATTTTACAGCTGACAAAGTATTTTTAAAAGTAGTTAAGGCTAAGAAACTGTAGAAGATAACATTTCCACATCAAATGTTCTTATGGCTAAACACTGACTTCATTTTTCAGTTTTATTAAGACACACTATTATAAAAAGGAACTGTAATCATTAAAATTTTATTATAATGATTTTTAGTAGAAGCATGGTAGAAACTTAAGCATTTAAAAAATATGGGTAATTATGAATAAAATATGGGTAATAGAAATTAATAAAATTTGTGTAATTTGTATTACCTAAATTATATTAATAAAATATGAGTAATATTTTGCTGCTTAAACGTTTATCATTTAATTTAATTTAGATATCAAATACAGGCTCATAAAATCTTAGGAATAATTTGGTTTATGAATATGTAAATCAAACAGATACACATATGTCTATATTTATATTTAATAAGCTGTGAACCAAACCTTTCATAATTGAATTTTCTCAGAATATCAAGATCTTGTTCATTTTAATGAGTTTCTGATAAACATAGATTGTATATATTCACTGTTTCTGTCCCTTCATAATTGCTTGTCTTTCTTTTTAAAGAGATATTTATTGAATATTGATCTATATATCTTTGTATATTTTAAAAATATTGGTTCATCATGGCATATACAATCTGCACATCAAATACATAATTACATAACATATATATATAATTAAGCCTATTTTTTGACATACATAAATATACCCCACAAAAGCTGTTTTATTTAAATTGCAAAAATAGGGAAATTGTTGTTGTCCTTCTTTTGTGCTTTATTTTTCTTAATTCAACATGGATATTTTTATGTATCTATCTATGCCTTCATGAAAAGAGAAACAAGAAAGAGAATCTCCAAGATTGTTGTAGTGGCCCTGACTTTTGAGATGTAAATATATTGATCAATTCGTGAGGCAAGCCTAATGTCCTCTGTTTTCAGGGTGGCCTCTGCCAGCAGTTTTAGGATTTTTCTTTACTCATCCTTACTTGAGTTTCAAATAATTTTGAGGCTCTTTCCCACTGAGACAAAGTTGGAGTTCATCACTTATTTTTACTCCATGCTTTTTTTAATACAAAGAACTTTTACAATGTATTTGGTACATTGCGAGCTCTAGAGATATTCACAACGAGAGTGAGTGGCACCACACAGGTTTTGGTCACCTTTCTCTTTGGGTTATTACTTTCTGTCACTCTGTCTTATTTCTCCACCCTTTTTTATGCTTCTCTTTTCTTCTCTAACCCAAATTCTGAGAGATAGCATATTTCTCAGGCTTACAACTTTGAAAATAAAATACAAAATTATTGTTCAAATACATATGGGCATTCCATTGAAAAATATCATGTATGTACTGATCCTATAATTCACTTCAGTAATATTTAGTTATATTTTACATGTAATATATATAAATCTATGCTTAATTTTAAAAACTAAAAAAAAAACTTATTGAGGTAATATGCACTTTTGTGTAGTTTTATACATTTTGACAAATTAATAAACATATGTAAACACTACAACATTTAACGTGTAAAATATTTGTGTCACCTCAAAATTTTGTTTTTGCCAGTTAATTCTACACTATTTTCAAACAAGGCAATGGCTAATTATCTTTCTATCATCATCAATCATACATTTTCTAGAATGTCAAATAAACAGAATTATGTAGTATGTTCTTCAGTGTGTACAGCTTCTTTCATTCATCATAATGTTCTTGAGATTTGTGTTGTGAAAGTAGCAACAGTTTGTTAATTTTTATTGCTTATTGGTTATCTACAGGATGGATATAGCAAAATTTATTTATTCATTCCCCTGTTGATAGACATTTGAGTTCTTTCAAGTTTTTTCCTGTTGTAAAACAATTGCTACAAATTATAAAATACCTAAGGCTGGAATTGTGGGGTCCTACAGTAAGTGCATATTTAACTTTATGAAATATTTTCAAACTCCTGTCCAAAATTTTTGTCTTACAATAGTAATGTATGAACATTTCAGTTGCCATAAGTCTTCACTGATATTTTGTCTTCTACTTTTTTTTTTTTTTTCTGAATCTTACATATGTAGAAGTTTGGACATTTTCCTGATGAACATTTAGTATTTTTGCTTTATTATTCTGTTGAGAGTCATTTATTTATTGTGATATGTAAATCCATGTATTTTTTAGAAAAACTTGTTAATTTCTACAAGTTATTTTTGATTTAGAGCACAGTGATTGTAAGAGTGATTTTGACAAGAATTAAAATTTTATATATTTGAGTTACCTAATCCATAGACATAAATTTTATCCATTTACTTAGGTCTTTCTTAATTTCTCTTAACCATGCTTTGTAAATTATCGTGTACGGAACTTACATATACTTTTTTTCAATGTATTTATAAATATTTTGTTTTTGATGCTTTTTTTTTTTTTTTTTTTTTTGAGATGGAGTCTTGCTCTGTTGCCCAGGCTACGGTGTCAAGACATGATCTCTGCTCACTGCAACCTCTGTCTTACAGGTTAAGCAATTCTCATGCCTCAGCCTCCAGAGTAGTTGGATTACAGGCACACACCGCGATGATGCTACCTTTAAATTTTATTATTAAATTTCTATTGTTTTATTGCTGTCATATTAAAACATACATAAACTTCATATGTTGATCTTGTGTCTTGTGATCTTCCTAAGTTCATTTATGATTTCTGATAACTTTTTAAAATATTTATTAAAATTTTAGAGTACTCCTTAATGTCTTCTATAAATTGACTAAATTTTCTCTTTCTTGTTTATATGCTATCACTTTTTTCCTTTTCCTTTTTCTATTTTTCTTGTATTTGTTTAGTTAGAACTTCAGTAAAAAGTTGACTATTAATAGTCAAAGTGGTTATTTTATTTTCTTCCTCTGATTTTTAATTAAAATCATTGTGTTTAACCACTATATTTAATACTAGAAATAGGCTATTTTTGTAGATGCCATTTCTCTGATTGAAAAGCTTTTATTTATAATTTTCTAAGCATTTTCATTGTAATTAGATGTTACATTTTGTCAAATGATTTTGCTATGCCTGTTGAGATTATGATACAATTACCTTGACTTTAAAAAAATTAACCTCGCTTTCCTATCATCCTGATAGGCATGTAGCATCCTTTTTACATATGCTTATGTTTTATTTGTTAATAATTTAAAAGGTGTTTTTCATCTATGCTAATGAAGAATATTATATTAGTTATTTTTGTAATATCGTCTTTCCTAATTAAATCAATAAACTAAACCTCTATTTTTTTGTGTGTTGGAAGAATTTTTCTAATAAAACTGAATTTATTATGTATATATTGGATCATTCATGTTTTCTCTTATTTTCTGAGTCACGTTTCTAGTCTGTATATGTTGAATAAGGTGTCTTTTTGTTTATTTTATTGGCATAAAATTGTTTATGATAATTTCTTAATTTTAGAGTATGTAGAATTTCTTTTTAAATGCTACTATTGATAATCAGTTCTTTTGTTTTCTCTCTTAAATCAATAATTCTATTAAAACTGTATCAGATCTGTTGACAATTTGGAAGGACAAGCTTTAACTTTACTAATTTTTCCATTGTTTGTCCATTTACCCTTTCATTGGTTATGCTTTATTTTAATAATTTTTGTACTTACTTGATCTTAATTTGCTTCCTCGCTCATGGTTGCAGAAACTTAGATAGTTGATTTCAGATGCTTCTTCTACTCCAATACATGTATTTTAAGCTGCCATATTAATAGCATTTCAGTATTGCTTTAGCACATTTTACAAATTTTGAATACTATAATTTTACTTTAATTTATGACAAGGTACTTTTTCTTTTGTGGAATAATCCTTGAAACATGAGTTATTTAGTAGTGTGTTGTTTGGTTTCTTAGCATAGTGTGAATTTTAAGGTATTGCTATGTATTAATTTTCTGAATTATTTATATTTGGGTAAATAAATATACCCTGAGAATTTAGAACTTGGTAAATTTATTGAGACCTAGGTTTTGGAGACTCATGTATGGTCATTTTCATTAATATTCCATATGCATTTGCATGTGTTTTCTCTTATTACTGAATAAAATAAGGAAAGTTAAATGAAAAGTTAAATCTTCAGATCTCTTACATTCTGGTGGAGAAATTTAAAATGATGAAAACCTTTCCCCAACACTAGCCAGAGACTGAAGATTGGGATTGGGGAGTGTATGAAAATAGGCTTTCTAGACTGGAGAACATTAAGCAGGTTTGATGAATGAGGAAGCAAAATGACGTGAAGATAAGTAAGTAATAAGTGCCTGGGATGCCGAAATACGTGACCAGTTTCATACACTCAAGTTTCAAACCATGAAAATTAAGGTTTTACCTTTCATATTAGATATTGAAAAATTATTCTAGGTATTCTGATCACCCTTCAGGCCAAAACTAGACTATCATCCTACAGAGGAAATCCCATGAACAAACTCCCAGCAAACTTTCATTACTCCAATTTTCAATATAACAGCCACAATTCATTACTTGTCTGAACAAATCTTTGACATGAATGAAACAGTGGAATTGAAAACAGCAACTTCAAGAAAACAGTAATCTACACAGCTAAAAAAAAAAACTCTATGAATGAAGAAATTTTTATAATTTTCTTGAAAAAATTAGGTACTATATCCTAAAAACAAAACAAAGATAGCATTATAATATTCAGAGAAAGAAAAAGACCTCTTAGAAATAAAAACATATACTCAGAAACGATATGAAAAACTCAAAATAATGTTGAAAACGTAAATTTGGAAGTATCGTCCAAAAAGTTTGTGAAGAGGAAAAACAAACAAACAAACAAACAAACTATATATATATAGTTAGTCAGTCATATAACTCTCAAACTGTATATGTGAATAATGAGATCTATATATGCAGTACTTCATAGGATTTTCCCAACTATACAATATGGATAATTAAAAGAGACAGGCATCTTTTAAAAACTGAAATTAACAATGGCTCATTATTTGGTTGCTATACAAATTTTTTTATCAAATTATAAAAATGAATTAACTAGAGCTTGGTGAGACAGTTTTTGTTTATTAAGTGAAAATAAATTATTTAATATATATGTCGTGTATATAAGTTTGAATTGTATATTTAATTAGACATGCATGTGTTTTTGTTATAAAAGTGATCATTTTGTTAAATACATATATAACATTTATATTCTTTCTTTGTTTTGTATGCAATAAAGATTTATTTAGCATTTATAATATTCCAGGCATGGTGTTAGAATTTTATGAGTTTTAATTTCAACGTATAATTTGACCATATATGTGTTGAAACATAATGCGAGCCCTACAAGGTAGATACTTTTATAATATTTCTGTGTAATTGGTATCAGAAGCGAAACAGAGAGAGGTTATTTCACTTGATGAGACCACAGAACAAGAAAACGGTGAATTCAGATTCAACACCAGGCAATCAGTCATCAGAACTCATGCTTTTGATCACAAAGATATTCTGTGAAAAAAATATTTCTAGGAAAAACAATTTTATTAGTAACTGGTTTTGGGTTTTGCATCACTTTTTGCAAAGTCAGTTTACAATGATAGTATTCTTACTACATTCTTTCTTGAGGTGTTATGTTTTTAAACGGGAAGAAAATACTGAATTTGATATACACTTAATTCAATTTTATGTTTGAAATCTTTTATTAGACTTACCGATTAATCTGAAATGTATTTGCTACCTTGTATAAAATAATTTTTTAAATTTATTGACTATTTATTCATTGAATGACCTTTCCATTCTCTTAATGCTATTTGAATGCTATTTGATGCTCTCTTTTTCATTCATACACATAATTTATTCCTGTGAAAATGTTCATTCCATTGTTTTCATTATTCTTAAGCCATTACTGATATTTTATTATGACTAATCTGTCTCCCTTTATAGAAAATATATTATATTTTGCTATTTGTTTTAGTTATATAATTCTTAGTAACATTTTTCCAATTTCCAAAAATAAATGCTACTGGCATTTTATTTTAAATTCACATAAACTATAAAGTAATCCAAACAATGGGCATGTATAAGATATATTTTTATAGGCAAGAATATGACATATATATCCATTAATATATTTAAAATACCCCATACATTAGCTTATTAAATGTTGAAAAAAAAAAAAACCTGCTGGGAAAGCAGTCAGGAGCAGCCTACACACTCTTGCTTAGTTGCATAAGAGCTTGCCTTGGGCAAGTAACATTTTTCTAATATGGAGATAATGAGTTGTGGGCTGGACATACAACCTTTTTGGAGTTTATTTTTCCCTATTCTGGACTTGATGTGAATTTCTTTAATTTGTGTAGAAGCGTGTGAATAAAACATCACCTGCCCAACCTCACTGCTATATCTGTCGCTAGTGGAGAGGAATGAGGTCCCTCACCCTTAGCACAAGATGGATGTATGCAGATAATCTCTCTATGTTGGCTGTGGAATGAGACCCATGGGCCATAGGGGATTGATATTCACTGTTGAAGCCTGGCCTTCCCTGTCTCTTCTCTATTGGAGTAAATCACTGTTTTATCCAGTGCCTACATGCATCTTGTTACTTTCATATCACACAGTGGCTTGATATCCTGGGACTGCTGCTCCTGGCGATACCTTTGTTAAGCTCTTTGCTATCCTTCCCTCAGTGGGACTTCTCCCCTGAAGGTGGTAATGAGCATCACTTGCTCAATAGAAGGTATATAGTAGCCACTATTAGACCCATTTTATGGTGAAGAACACTTTTAAAAAGTATTTTAATATCACAAAGCTATTAGAAAGTGGTTTATAGCATCAAGTTAATTACTTTTTGACTCCAAAGTGTATACCTGTAGTCATCATGTTTCCTATTTATATTATTGTCATTAACATATTATTTTACCTTTCCATAATGTCCTTATGGCTAATGTGTGTATAGTATGTATAGATATTTTATTAAAGCATGCTGCTTTACAAGACATGGATAAGTAGATATCGAGGGTCACAAATGCACGTTGGGCCGAGAGAAACAAGAGAGGAGCAATTAATATTTATATTTGCTGAACAGTGATTAGGCTTGGATTTTGTTACGTAGTAACATGGAAGATTCTTGATGCATTCACACTTGAAATGCAATCATTTAAATTAGTTCAGACAGATACTTAAGACACCTGTCTTTTTTTAACCTTGAAAAAATTAGATTGGATTGACCATCAAATTGCTCCTGTCTTATATGAAATTACTAATACCCAATCTAAGGGGAGTGATTTATGTAAGTAAGGCAGTTTAAAAGAGAATAAAATATGAACAATGAGACAAAATGGAGTATAAAATTGTGCACACGTTTTACAAAGCGATAAAAAGGTCAAACGAGTATTCCTGGAAATAACAGTAAAACCTCTGCAGTAATGTGTTCCAATCTATAAGCTATAATTTCACAACAATGCCAGAAAATATAATATGACTCATCAATCAGAATATAATTTTTTGAATTAATTATACATAAATTCAAAAAGTTTTAGAAAATGGTATTGCGATTGAATGATTAGTTCTTAATCATTATTATCAGTACATGTAAAGACAAAATGTATTACCATTGTCTAATTAAAATATTACCAACAAATGCAAATAATACTTCAAGTGAAGATAACAATAGTACTGGAAAAGATCTACAGGGTACGATTTATGCCATGTCGTCAGGAAGCTACTTTATGAGCAAGAATCCAGTATTTACTATTTTCATACTTCATCTTAACATTGTGCTGGTAGGTAAACAACATTTTGTTTTAAAAGAGACCTTGATTTTTGATCATTATTAAGGTAAGTAAGAGCCATGGCAGGCCTTTACTTGGTACTTTTGTTCATTTGTGTTATTGGTAGTATACTTGCCTAAAAACAGACAATGACCTTTTTTAAAAAGGGAAATACCAGATTGCAGAACAAATAATATAATCCTCAGAATTGAGCATATACTCTGTGTCAGTTTCCCCTTTATAACAACTCATTTGGTTCAGTAAAACATTAATTTTGAGAAAATCAAAGGCAACATGGGATAATGATTAAAAAAAGGTATCAATGAAACATATCTCAAAATAATAAAATCTATTTATGACAAACCCACAGCCAATATCATACTGAATGGACAGAAACTGGAAGCATTCCCTTTGAAATTCAGCACTAGATAAGGATGCCCTCTCTCACCACTCCTATTCAATATATAATTGGAAGTTCTGGCTAGAGCAATCAGGAAAGAAAAAGAAATAAAGGGTATTCAATTAGGAAAGGAGGAAGTCAAATTGTCTCTATTTGCAGATGGCATGATTGTATATTTACAAGACCCCATCATCTCAACCCAAAATCTCCTTAAACTGATAAGCAACTTCAGCAAAGTCTCAGGATATAAAATCAATGTTCAGAAATCACAAGCATTCCTACACACCAATAACAGAGTAAAAGAGAGCCAAATCAAGATCAAACTGCCATTCTCAATTGCTACAAAGAGAATAAAATACCTATGAATACAACTAACAAAGGATGTAAAAGACATCTTCAAGGAGAACTACAAACCACTGATCAAAAAGGTAAGAGAGAACACAAACAGATGGAAAAACACTCCATGCTCATGGTTAGAAAGAATCAATATTGTGAAAATGTTAATACTGACCAAAGTAATTTATAGATTTGATGCTATCCCCATTAAACTACCTATCACCCTCTTCACAGAACTGCAAAAAAAAAAAACAAAACAAAACAAAACAAAACAAAAACAAAACACCTTAAACTTCATATGGAACAACAGAGGGCCCACATAGCCAAGTCAGTTCTAAGCAAAAAGAACAAACGTCGAGGCATCACACTACCTGACTTCAAATTATACAACAAGGCTACAGTAATCAAAAGAGCATGGCACTGGTCCCAAAACAGAGATATAGACAAATGGAATAGAACAGAGGCCTCAGAGGCAATGCCACACATCTACAACCATCTGATATTTGACAAACCTGACAAAAACAAGCAATGAGGAAAGGATTCCCTGTTTAATAAATGATGTTGGGATAACTGGCTAGTCATGTGCAGAAAACAGAAACTGGACCCCTTCTTGACACATTACACTAAAATTAACTCCAGACGGCTTAAAGTCTTAAACATAAGACCTAACACCATAAAAGCCCTAGAAGAAAACCTAGGCAAAACCATTATGGACATAGGAGTAGGCAAGGACTTCATGACTAAAACACAAAAAGCATTGGCAACAAAAGCCAAAATAGAAAAATGAGCTCTAATTAAATTCCAGAGCTTCTGTACAGTGAAAGAAACAATCATTAGAGTGAACCAGCAACCAATAGAATGGGAAATTTTTTTTTGCAATCTATCCATCTGACAAAGGGCTAATATCCAGAATCTACAAAGAAATAAAACAGATTTACAAGAAAAATATAAACCCATTCAAAAGTGAGAAATAGACATGAACAGACACTTTTCAAGAGAAGACATATATGAGGTCAACAAACACGAAAAAATGTTCATCAACACTGATCATTAGAGAGATGCAAATCAAAACCACATTGAGATACCATCTCACACCAGTTAGAATGGCAATCATTAAAAAATCTGGAGACAACAGATGCTGGAGAGGATGTGGAGAAATGGGAACAGTTTTACACTGTTGGTGGGAGTGTAAATTAGTTCAACCATTGTGGAAGCCAGTGTGGTGCTTCCTCAAGGACCTAGAAATAGAAATACCACTTGATCCAGCAATCCCATTACTGGGTATATATCTAAAGGATTATAAATCATTCTACTATAAAGACATATGCACAAGTATGTTCTTTGAGGCATTGTTTACAATAGCAAAGACCTGGAACCAATCCAAATGCCCATCGATGGTAGACTAGACAGGGAAAATGTGGCACATCTATACCATGGAATACTATCCAGCCATAAAAAAATGAATTCATGTTCTTTGTAGGGACATGGATGAATCTGGAAACCATCATTCTCAGCAAACTAATACAAGAACAGAAAATCAAACATCACATGTTCTCACTCATAGGTGGGTGTTGAACAATGAGAACACATGGACACAAAGAGGGGAGCATCAGACACTGGATTTCTTGGGGAGGAATAGGGGAGGAACAGCAAGGGGTAGGGAGATTGGGGAGGGATAACATGGGGAGAAGTGTCAGATATAGGTGATGGGGGATGGAGGCAGCAAACCACACTGCCATGTATGTAGCTATGCAACAATCCTGCATGTTCTGCACATGTACCCCAGAATCTAGAGTGCAACAAAATATATCTATCTATCTATATGGATACACAGATGATAGATAGATAGATAGATAGATAGATAGATAGATAGATAGATAGACAGATTTAGACAGATTGATAGATTTAAAAAAGAATAAAAGAAAAAATCTTACTGTCAGACTTTTATTTGGCCACTGACAATCTATCTTCCTGAAGTTAAAATTTTCTAAATTCTTATCTCTATATCTTTAGAATGGATGCTTACAAAAAAATTGTGAACAATTTATTAGCTAGAGTTTACTAATTTAATGAAATATATGTTAGTGTCATTAAGTAAGCACATCCCTGATTATTGACACAATTAATTTTCCATAAATGTGATGCTTACAAAAAATGTGCAAAAAGAAAATAATAATCTGTCTCAGTACAGATTGAATATACTGGTTATATCTAATAATTTTTGAGAATGTTTATTTGAAAATGTTCCTTGAAGGAAAGACTCTCAGACTAGGTTCCAATTATAAAATTCATATACTCAGAAATATTTTTTCACTTAGGATTCTTTGACCAAGTGATTGCTGTCCTTGAACAAATTGATTTTTTAATTCATTTAATATACTTTAAGTTCTGGGGTAGATGGGCAGATCTTGCAGGTTTGTTATATAGGTATACACATGCCATGGTGGTGGTTTGCTGCATCCATCACCCTGTCATGTACATTACATATTTCTCCTAATGCTATCTCTCCCCAAACCCCTCACCTCCTGCTATTCCTCTCCTAACCCTTCACCCCATTGAGAAAAATTTTAAATAGAAAATATTATAATCCAAATATTGCTGATGGACAGAGTAGGTTGCAAACTGAGGTGGAATCGCATAGACCGGACTAATGATTTTGGCAAAGGACAAATTCTCTCCTTATAGCCCTGTGTCATACAAACTTACATAATGCCAGTTATAAGTAAGGCAGCCACCCCTATTTGGTTAACCATGGCTGATACTTATTACATTTATCTAAGGATTTTTTCAGTATCTCTCATAATATTCTCGGGTTAAAATGTAGGCCAAGAGTTGTATTGGTATCTGGCCACAGAGAATTGTGTCAAACTTCCTAATTGTGATATTTTACAGCTATTTTCTAGTTCTTCACTTTTTTATTCCTGTCTAAATTACAAAGACAGTAAGACAGAATTTAAATAATTGACTTTCCACATTACAATTTGTTCTGAGAAAGAATTGGTAATAAAAGCATATATTATTACTCTACACATAGCATTTCTAAGAAAGACAAACTGTGTTGTGTATGCAAAACCTAGTTGGAAGAAATTTATATTTGGAGTAGTGTAAAGTTTTATTCTTTTCAAATTTTTTTCTCAGGAAATTGGAGAAGGAAAGGCTAAACAACATCTGGGAGTTTATGATGTATTACTTGTAAAGCATTCACTCGTACTTTCTTGTGATCATGTGTATATGGATATACATAAAATAACAGTTTGTGAAATATCTACATGCATAAAATCAAACAACGCAGCTGCATCCATATTGGCACTAGTGAAACCTTTAATTTGACTTCATAGCAAATGAATACATTTCAGGCTTTATATAATCCACAGTGTCACACTGTACTAATTTGATTCACCAAGGAATGTATTGATTTCATTCTTCAGTTTACATCAATTGCCATATTCCACAATATAGACATGTTTTAAATAGATAGCAATTATTTAATTCTTTCTTTTGATTTATTATATCAAGTTTTATTTCAAATTGAAATGCAAACATTTATAGCTTTTAGCCTAATGATCTGATAAATTAGTGCTTGTTGGATGGGTATATGTACTGCCTTTCCAAACTCAATAGGAAGTTGCCAGTGCTTTTATGGAGAGGCAATATTTTCTCTTCCTCTGAATTTCTCAGAGGATCAGCAGTTAATACAGCATTTTCTGTAACAATTAAATTAAAGTGCTAGAGATTCGTTTCTCCATGTGTTCAATTTTTTTGATTAAGGAATGCCTTAAAGGACCATTTTAATAAGGTAAGTGCACTACCTGCATGAGCCAGACTTCACTTTTTAAATGATGAGTGGCTTCCTGCCATTACATTTTCATGCAAAAATGTTGGTTATACAAGCTTTCTGTAGTACAGAAAATATGTACATCTATATAGGCCAATTCTCAAAGACCAATACCAAGATACTGTCTGCATATTCCACAGAAAAAAGATTAAAATTATAGATAACAGTTTTATAAACTATATAAATAAAACAGCAACATTTATGAAACTAAAGGTTAAACAGAACACATATAACGTTCTGGAAATGAAAGATTACATAATGTGGCATTTATCTGACAATTCATTGTGTACTCTGTCAAAATTTTAAAAGATTCCTATTAGAGCAAAGTATGATTAATAATCAGATCACTAGAATATGAGACAAATTTTTAAATTTATGCAAACCTAGAAGGTAAAACAAAAGCCTTTAGAATATTTGTAAATCCTCTTGAGAAAATTCCAGCAGAGAGGAGGAAATTCCCAAAGCATAACAACATTTAAATGCCTTTTATTTTTGGCCATGATGGAGTTCTTGGCCACCACCTTTACCTTCCTCCATGAGCAATGTAAGAGTACATATGATGGTTAATACTGAGTGTCAACTTGATTGGATTTGAAGAATGAAAATTATTGATTCTTGGTGTGTCTATGAGGGTGTTGCCAAAGAGATTAACATTTGAGTCAGTGGGCTGGGAAAGGTAGACCCACACTTAAATCTGGCTGGGCACAATCTGATAGGCTACCAGCATGCCTAGAATATAAGCAGGCATAAAAATGTAAAAAGAGACACTGGCCTACCCTCCCAGCATACATCTCTCCCATGCTGTATGCTTCCTGCCCTCAAACATGAGACTCCAAGTTCTTCAGTTCTGGAACCGAGATTGACTCTCTTTGCTCCTCAGCCTGCAGACAGCCTATTGTGGGACATTGTGATCCTGTGAGTTCATACTAAACTCCCCTTTAGTTTGGAATAAATTTCTTTAGTTCTGTTCCTCTAGAGAACTCTGACTAATACAGTACATTCTAAAAAATTAATTTCAGCACATGACTATTGAAGACTAAGCTCTGATTTTTTTTTTAATCTTTACCAAATTCTTATCTAAGGGGTCTGGGGATTCCTGCCCTACAAACCAGAAATTCTCATCAGATGGGTTTTATTTAAACCTATATATTGTGACTTAATTTCCAACCCGATTCTGGAATAACATGATACAAGGAAGAAAATCAAAGTGTTTTACCCAAAAACATGTTTCTTTGCAATATCTTCAAATGGTTCTGCAAAGCTATTCTTTTCAGGGGAAAATGTGCATCTCTAAAAATCTCTAATAACAGCTAGATTTTTGTCTTCCATGCCCTCCCAATCCTCAAGAGCTTTAGTAAGGGTCCAGGACCTTTTGAAAGGTCTAAGTAGGAAACATTTTGTCATCTATTGTCTCTAAGGGCAATAACTGTAAGACTTCAAAAGAACTGTGGTCTCCACATCTTTTAGTTTAACCTGAACATTTCCTTTCTGTTGATCCCAGGTCTTAAACAATCTCAACCAATTATCAATCAGAAAATGTTTAAATTTACCAATAACCTGGACGCCAACCCACACCCCACCCTACTTTGAGTTAGTTGTCCCACCTTTCTGAACCAAACCAATATATTTCTTAAATGTATTTGATTGATGTCTCATGCCTCCTTAAAATGTATGAAGCCAAGCTGTGCCCCGACCACCTTGGGCACCTGTTCTCAGGACCTCCTGAGGGCTGTGTTCCTGACCAGAGTCACTCATATTTGGTTCAGAATAAATCTCTTCAAATATTGAAAAGTTTGACTCTTTTTGTTGACACAATAATGCATTAGAAAAAGGCTTTCTCTAAGGAAAACTGATGAATCCTACAATGTTCTTGGCTTTCTGCCTGGAGGTAGTTTTTGCATAACAGTACAGACTGGTAGTTTCAATGTTCGAGGAAAAGGTCAGAGTTTGATAGGTGGATGTACCTATAGTATGCCCAGTAGAAAACCAGAGAGAAGGAAGGTACACAGAAAAGAGCATCTCCAAAAACTCTATGTGTTTCCCCTCGGATCTGTTGTTGCCCAATAATGAATAACAAGTGAGTAGGCTGTAAGCCCATTACAAGAGACAAAGAATGACTTGGGAGATACAAGTTGATAAATTTCCAGAGCTCATGTTAGGCTGGGAGACACTGTGGTGTGCTGACTAGTTGGGGTGGAGAATCCTAGGGGAACGACATCTAGAGGACATTCAGTGGACAACTGGGTGAATTTAGTGGACACAGAATAAGGATCAAGGCTTAGTGAGCTTAAATTATTCCTAGAATAAAGCCTCCTTTTTAACTCACTAGCAGAGAATAAAATTAGCCTCAAAAGAATCCAGATAAAAGGCAAGTGTCAAAATTGCCAACTGGCCTGAATGAAGTCCTATACTTTTTAAGGAGAGACAGCAATATTTAGTACTCAGTCATGCAAAATTTCAAATGGCCAAACTCCAGCCAGTATTTATTGGATTTGTACTAGTTCTGCGTCAGCTTAGAGTGAGGAAAGCCAAGCTCACGCCCAACCTAACAATGAGAGAAATCTAGAAAATCTACAAAATCATGTTTTGAATCCACTGAGATTGCAAACCAACAGATGGACTGAATTCCAAAGCTTTATAAGACAGTAAGGACGGAGAGAACCCTGAACATTTTTTTATCGTTGGAAAATCATAGGAGAAAGATGTGGCAGTCACGAAAGTTAGTAACACATTTGAAATTTCAATGAATTCTTAAAGACTGAGCATGAACTAGCATTAGAGTTTTGCACTGGTAGAAGTCCTAGGGACAAGAGGAGTTCGCAACCACTCACTCGCCCTCTGCCGTGGGCCTCCAATTCGTGTCCACGAGAAAGGCTGAGAGCAAGGGAGGAGGTTCAGGAAATCCTTCTTGTTGGAATAGAGAGGCTGCTGAATTCTGAGTTTAAAAGTAAAAGTACTGAGTAGAACTATTTGTGCTCCCGGCCCTAAGCAAAACAGATTAGCGATTCCAAAAGGCCCTACATAGTTTAAGGTAGTGATCAGCTGCAGCTGAGAATAAAGCTAATTGACTGCCAGCACCATGGTCCTTCTTGGAAAGGAGGCAAAATCTCACTGATCCTAGAGGAGTATCACTAACCTGATGCTGCTTGGGATGAGGTGAGGCAAATACTAAGAGAGAGATTAAGTCTGTGAAACCAGTTTTCAGGTCTAGCTGAAAACTGAATGTGAAGCAAGAATAATGAGAAAAGTCATCTAGCACTTTTGGCCTCATATTAAAAATAAAATAGTAGCTGTCAATCACTGAAAGAATGTGAAGCCTTTGGTACAATGAAGGTAGTTACAACAACAATGATACTTCAACAAATATTAATTACTATCTAGCTTGATTCAAGCCTACCAAATAGAGCGCCGAAGGAAGGGGCAATTTCATTTGTAGGAATACATATTAACTCTGTTTCTATAGTTATTTATCTATAGTTATTTACACAATATCTGGCATATTATAAAAATCTATGAAACACACAAAATAAGAAAGGATTATCTATTCCTTATGAAGAGATAAAACAGACATGATATATAGGAATAGATATGTCCAGACATTGAAACTCAAAAATGGTTGATAACATAAGTATAATTAATGCATTAAAAATAAAGTGAAAAAATAGTAAGAATGGAGAAGTGGGAAATATCATTCAAATAAAATAAAATATAAAATGTAAAAACACTAAAAGTTGAAAATATGATATCAAAAATGAAGAATTTTTATAGTGAGTAGAGGTATCAACTAACTGGACAACTGGACTCACTAGGGGAAAGAATGAGTGAAGATGAGGATAGGTCCATCAAAATTACACAAACTGAATTATCTAAAGAAGCAGGCAAGCAAACACACAAAGAATCAAAACAGATTAGCGATTCCAAAAGGATAATATCAAATACCTAATGCATATGTAATTTTAGTTTTAGAAGCAGAATAGAGAAGTGACAAGAAAATATACACCTACTATATAATGGCTAAAATTTTTCCCAGCTTAATGAAAAACACTGAATTTTATGTCAAAGAAGTTCAGAAAATCTCAAGCAAGATAATTATATAAAAATTACACTGAGGCACATTATAGTAAAACTGTTGTAAATCAAAGATTTTGTTTTGATCAAAAAGAATGAAATGAACCATTTCATAAAATTGAAAATAACACATTCCTATTCCTCACCAAGATAGAGATACAGTGGCCAGAATTTCCTATTTGCAACAGCTATAAAAGAAATATATCTTAAACAAAGATAATTCAATATATTAGATTTTAACCAGCAAAAAATAATAATGTTTGAAGACAGATAACAAATGAGGTAAACCCTACAATTATCTCAGCTTATTATAATACCTGAAAAGATCCTCCAACGTAAACTATGCTAAGAATATTTCATTTTTAATTGATTTTTATTCTCCCCAAAATGTAAGAAGATTGCTGAGTCACATCACATATGTTATCAAGGCTTTTGATACAATTTAAGAAATTTCTTTTCAAGTTGTCCATTTCAAAAGTATACACATCACTAGTTTCTGTGTGTATTCTTTAAAAATCGTGTTACTATTGGCTTGTTTTTGTTTGCATCTAACGCTTATCATGGGAGAATTTCATTCAACTTTTGTATCTCAAAAACTAGCCTAAACTTTTAAAATATGCAGTAACTGGCATTCAGTAAGACTACATAAAATATGAACATGTACGTGACAGGCATGCATTCTACAAGTGCAAAATTACACCATATAATCTGTGACAGCAAATATCTCTGAATTCAGAAAGAAGACATGTATTTTCATTACTGACTGATGAGTCAGAAGTATCAGATTAGGTCCTATGAAATCGAAATATTTAGGAAGTAGAATAAAATGATCAAAAGCACATCAAAAATGGAATACCAAAAAGTTGGTATTTAAGTTGGTTCTTGAATGAACATAAAATATCAGTGTTCACAATGGTTTTCAGAAGGCATTTTGCCTTAAGAAAAGTGGCAAAACTGTTTAGGTTCTTATCTGTTTTTGTTAAGGATTGGTCATAGAACTGGCTGAAAATTTGCTTAGGGAGAGAATGTCTGTGTTTGAAAACCAAACAAAGGAGCTGAGACTTTCTTTTTGTGTTTATTGTTGGTTGGTTGGTTGGTCGTCTGGTTGATACTGATAGTAGTGTTTTAAGCAGTAAAGAGAGGTGATCAAAATTTTTGTTTGTTTATTTTATTTATTATTTTTAAACTAATCTTTTAACAATATACAGGGTGAGTTAGCTGTGTACAAAATAATGAAAAACACTAGAGAGACAAAATCGATATTAGGAGGCTACCAAAATGATATAAATAAAATATTAGATGAACACGCACTAAGTGGCAGCATAACAAAACTTATATTGGATGTAGAGTAGTTGATAATTAGAAGGAATGCATTCAAGCAAATTTATGTAGCTCTTCCTTTAACAATAAGAAAATCTTCCCTCGGCTTTTCTTTTTATTTATTTATTTCTTTTTATTTATTTATTTATTTTTATTTTTTTGAGATGGGGTCTCACTCTGTTGCTAGCTTTTCTTATTCTTAAAGATTAATCTCACCTGTTTATAATTCCTCAGACATGATAAAATGTCGTTTGTTGGTTGAAAGTCTTGGCATAGTCTAGTTTGTGTCAGAGTCTAAGAATTTCGCATATGCTAGTTTGAGTCTCCTGAAAAAGTAGTGCAATATACTAGGACAATATTATCAACAGAAAGGGATCAGTGATACACATAATTGAGAAAAAGAAAAGAAGAAAGTAATCCTGACTTTATTTTCATAACCAAAATTAATGAAGTGAATTATTGCTCAGTTATTTGGATAATGAGTCAAATAAATAACTACATTATTAATGGAAAGATTATTTAGTCAAAGCAAAGTTAACCAATGACTTAAGCATTGAGAAATGATAGACTTACTACTTCAACTTTCATTAAAAAATAAATTAAAATGGGAAAAATAGAAAGAAATAAAACAAAATTAAATAGAAATATGATTTGGAGTAAAAGAATGAAATATGTCTTTTATAATAAAACTTTACTTTTTTTGATAATACATCATGGTATTTAACCTACTCAGAATTGTATTGACCTTGTTACAATGAACATAAAATGCTATCGTATTATTAATAAATTTGAAAATCTACTGGTCATAGTACAATTAAATAATTTATAATTGTATATAAATTTATGTTAAATATTATCAAGAAAGTTGTATATAAAGCATATAATTTTCATCCCAAGTAATGTATAAAAATAGTTAAAGTATTAGAAAGCTAAACATGGTAGAAATTAAAACATTAACTTTATGAATGCAACTAGCAAACTAGCTGGATTTTATATTGTTCATGTGTGTTTGTGTGTGTGTAAAAACCATCAGGTCTTGTGAGGACTAACTCACTTTCACAAGAGCTGCATGGGGGAAACTGCTCCATGATTCCATTATCTACACATGGTCCATCCTGCAATATGTAAGGATTATGGGAATTACAATTCCAGATGAGATGGTGGTGGGGACAGAGCCAAACCATATCAATGATTAATGCTTTTTCTTTTTTTAACTGCTATAAAACCACGGAGTAGAGCAGTACCTAGTATATTCACCAATCTTCTAACTAATCCAGGTATATCTAAAAATGATGTATGAAATTAAATTACTTCTTAGAAATAGTATATTTTAGTTTTTAACATTAATGGGGACCATTTCCCTGTTCCTCTCTCTGCAGTGAGGGAGTTAAACTAGATAATATTTAAAGATGTGCCTTTAATATTCTATAATTGCTATATCTAGTAGAAATAGCTTTTTGATGGCTTTCTTCTGATTGATGTTTAAATTAACTTAATTACCTAAACAAAAGAAAATTACGTTTTTAAGATCACAATTTTGATTTCACATTAAATGAAGGCAATAAATTAAAAAATCCTTATACAAAATGTACTTGAAAGTAACTTCATTAACACCTATCTAGATTATCACATAATGGACTCTAAGGAATCTATTTACCATCACATGAACTGCTATTTTTTGCTATTTTTCAAAAATGCTAATTTTATAGGATTTACTTTGAGTATAATTTTCTGGGTATTTACCTAAGCTAATATAAAGTCTCTATCTATATCGTAAATGCTTTTCAATGTCTGAGGTTGTTACTTTTGATTTAAAAGAAATATTTTCAAAATGTAAGTAATTTTTAATATTTAATGGATACATAAAGTACATATATCTCTGTAAAAACAACACATCTGACATTTAATTTAACAAGAGAAAATTTTGACAAACCTAAACTTACTGGATTCTTGATAGTACAAATCAACACCCTTGTGGAAACACAGATTACAGCAAAACGATGAAACAGTTACTCTGTAAAAATAACACACGAGGTGCATCAAGTTCAATAAAAAGCCATATAAACTCATCATGTTAACATGCACATTTTGTTAAAGATTAATAATTTAACACATATGAAAAATTCAGAGAATGTTAAATAGCTATGCTGTTCCTTCACTCATTTCAGTTTTATTGATTCTGCTGCTATTCAAGTAAAGCTTAATCAGAGAATAATAAAGGAGGTTTATTGCCCATCTTTCTTACAGATTTCTCATAAGAGCACAGATGCACAAAATAACAGTATTTAAGGAAAAAACAAGTCTGGATCCTTCAGCCCATTCTTAAGTTATTTTCCAATGTTCTAAGTAATTCAACATCTGATTTTCTTGTTTGTTTGACTAAATTTGAAGAAAACAGACCATTTTATTGTATGAATAAATGCAGTTTACTTTTTCATAGAATAATACATCTTTCAAAAATTGTAAATTATCTCCAGCTCTGTTTATGTTTGAGGAATTGATACTTTCTCTGTAACCATGTCAAACAGTTTAATTAAACTGTATTTCTATTTTGATATCACTATGTCTAATTATAAATAGTTTTTTCTGCAATGTCTCTTGCTTCCCCTTAGCACTCTCATCCTTGGTGCCTCATTTGTCAACAAAATACTCTCCAAACTCTTTTCCTTTCTTATTTTCTGTATATTCTTGCATATTTAAATTTTTGTTATTACTCATTTAGGCATGTGAAGTCTTCATTCTAAATCATTACAGATGTTTCAAAATCTGACCTTAGTCATATTTTGCATTTCTTTTGTGTTTATTTTAAATAATAATAGTAATTAAAATGAATAGTAATAACTATCCATTCTAACTATCCCAACTGTCTACTTGGGAAAATAGACAGTAAATATCCATTGCTATTACCATTATTATCTAAAAAAAAGAATGCCTAATTTTGGGTATGAAAAATAAAGTTATAATGAAGTTTTAGTGTATGGCACAACCGCCCCCCCCCCATATTCCCTGCAACATTTTAAAACTTTAAAAACTATTATTTTATCTCTTCAAGAACCATTACTGAAAATAAAAGAGATGAAGTTCCAGCAGTAGAAATCAAATAGAAATTAAATATTTATAAATGGAGACATGGTTGTTTAAAACATTACAAGACCTTTTCTAACTTCCTCTGGAATACAAAATTTAGGAACTAAGTAAATTCTACACTTGAAGACCCCATGCTACTGTCCTCATTTCCTAAAATGTTTCTTTCAAAAGTACCAGAAAATAATTTTTTCACTGAAAATTTTACCATGAAATTTAGAAGGACTTTTATGCATTATTAAAAGGATAAATTAATAATGATTCTTACTTTATTTTCTATCAATTTTTCCATTTTTATATTATAAAGTATTCTTCAAGAAAAATTTTATTAAACACAATTTAGAATTTTGACCTCAATTTATTTGCTATTATATTACCCTCATTTGTAATACCTTTATATATATATATACGTATTTTCTATATATATACACATATATATGTGTATATATACATATATGTATTTTCTATATATATATACACATATATATGTACATATATACACACATATATATAGAAAAAGGTATATATATACGTATATATATATGTGTGTGTGTATATATATATGATATATATATATATATCATACTATATATAGTATTTCATATATACTCTGTTTATATATATATATCATACTATATAATTTCATATATACTCTGTTTTTATATATATTAGAGTAGAAATATATATTGCTTATGTTTTATATATAATATGTATGTGTGTATATATACATATATAATATATGTATACAAACACTGTGATGTTCCTGTATTTCTAATCTGATAAATATACATAAACATCTGTTTTTTATTTTGCTAAATTAGCACAAAATATAACATGGATTTTAAATATTTTATTGTTTAAATTAGATGATTCTGTAAATAATAATGATAGTAGTGGCATAGAAGAACCATATTACAATTTTTTTTAGCAAAACAGTAGAGAATTTGGGAATTTTCTTCAACATAGAAGGGTAGAGAATAGTATGGGTTGATGAAAAAAATAATAAAAGATGAGTTTCTTTACATAATGAAAGGGACAATAGTTTAGGAATAGTGATCACAATATTTTGTAGTGGGGCATGGGAAAAGATCAGTCTAGATTTTAAAGAACTTTGGGAAAACAATGTTCTCACAGGCCAGAATTGTATTACAGCACAGTTTTGCCTGAGGACACACCATGAATTTCAGAAGACATAGTAGAAAATATGAGAGTCAAAGAGGGCAATAATATTGAATAAAATAGGAAGTATATTAGAAACGAGAAACAAATGTCTAGGTGATGATAGATTATCAAAGGTGTTTAGACTTAAGATGTTCAGTTTAAAAGTAAGGAAAAGATAAAGGAATTATTTCTTATAATTTCCTAGGGGAAGCAGGCCTCTTCCTTTGAATCCATTTCTTAAAATTTGTAAAGTGGGACCAGTTGTAACTTGGGGAAGGATGATTAGCTAGAAAAAGAACTTAGGATCTGTGGGCATTGCTTATATTTGACTGTGGATAGTTTACAAAGCAAGCAATTCTCTGACTACTATTTGGAGGTGAAGACCCAGCTTGAAGACAGTATATTTTGGATTCTTTAGGTTTCTTGCATAAATATGAAGGTCAAGGTGTTAAATGCTGATTCATGGTCAAGTAAGTCAAGAATAGACAGAGTTCCAAATACTTCTGCCAGTGGTATGGGAGAAAAAGAAGGAAGTCTTTACATGTCTTCATATAATTCTCCTGTGGAGCCAACATCAGGGAGAAAATGTGAATAGATAGATTTCTCTTGTGCCCAGGCTAAAGCAAAGTTCTGAAGTTAGTATTTTTGCCTTCACATTAATGTAAATAACTGGACCTATATCATTGATATGCTGCCTTTAAATGAGGACTTTAATAGGATTCTGCCTCACAAGTGATCTCCTTTTATTGTTGGTTTGTGCTTCTTATAATAGTGGAGGTTAAATAGTGTTGATAATTTTCCGAGGTATTTTGGGCAGTTATCACAAAGTATATACTGAGCAGCATAGACAACAGAAATGTATTTTTCATTGTTTCAGAGGCTATGAAGTCCAAAATAAAGTTCCAGCAAACCCAGTGGACCCAGTGTCTAGGGAGGACACATTTCCGGTTGGCAGGTGGCTGTGTTCTTGCTATATCCTTATGTCATGGAGAGAGATATCATTCCTCTAGTGCCTCTTCTTATAAGGGTACTAATGCTATTCATGAGGGTTTCAGTCTCATGGTTCAATTATCTCCCAAATGTCCCACGTTCAAATACCATCATATTGGCCATTAGTCTTCAACAGCTGAAGAGGTACCATACTTATACCACTCTCTTCCCCTAAGAAGATTATATCTTGTTTTCCTTTTTTTACTTTGTATTTTGTGTTGATATTGAAGTTTTCTAATGCACTTATAGGTGGGAGAAAAATTTAAATTTATCTTGTGGGATGATGTTCTCTAAATTAAAATGAAGGTAATATACAGTAATACTTTAATATATACAGGCAGCTGTGAAGGAGATATTTTTGAAGATTACTATCACAACTTTATTATTTACAAACCTGTCAAAGATGGTGTTATTTTTCTGTTTGTTTGTGTGTTTGTTTGCTTGTTTTGAGATTAAATCTCCCTCTGTTGCCCAGGCTGGAGTGCAGAGGTGCAATCTCTGCTCACTGCAACCTCTGCCTTCAAGGTTCAAACAATTCTCCTGTCTCTGCTTCCCAAGTAGCTGGGAATACAGGCTTGCATCACCATGCCTGGCTAATTTTTGTATTTTTAGTAGAAATGGGGTTTCACCATTTGGGCCAGGCTGGTCTCAAACTCCTGACCTCATATGATCCACCCCATCTCAGCTTCCCAAAGAGCTGGGATTACAGGTGTGAGCCACCACACCAGCAGGTTTTTCTGTAATACTCTTGACGGCATATTGTGAAGGTTCTAATTAAAATGCAAATATGCTGCCTGAGACAAGTAGCGGCTGTGCCATTTTGACATGAATCAGTTTGTTATATTAACTAACATTATGCACTGTAGTATTTAAGGAAGGCAGAATAACAGCAATTTAGAAATAATAGTCAAAATGTTGGTCTAAACATAAATAGAGAAAGGGTTCTTCCTGTGAAATTTTTCAATTAAGTGCTCATGAGTGCTATATTTTTCCCTTCTTCATTATCTGGAGCCTGATTAATATATAAGAAGAAGAAAGAAGGAAACAAATTATCATGCATATGATATTTGAAATGTTCTAGGCTTTGCTCACATTGAATTCACTAATTTACAAAGCATTCCTGAGAGATAGGCATTTCACAAAGAAGTTATAAGCTCAAGTAAGGTAGCTTTGACTCAGATATAAATTTCAAACCACATATTTTTAAAAACAAAAAGTATTTATGAAATTTTGTCATGTTTATTTTTAAAAGAGAAATAAGGTTTACTCATCTATTGTACTCTTGAAATTAAAAGTATAAAAATATAATAAACATGAAAGTATGCTACATTTATGGTACAATGCTTATGAATTTGTGGCTTTTTAAAAATATTATTGACCCATCTTTAATTTTGGAGAAAAATTTTGCTATTCAACTTTCTGATGAATATCAAAAACATAGTTATTGAATGGACTCAAGGTGACAAGCCCTTGAAATGAACATAATATGATTATTTTGCAAAGATAAAGTGAAGTAAATCTGATTACCTATAACAAGTTTAACCAATGATGAGTGCATACTGGTACAGAATGTCCTGACATAATTGCAAGATAAAATAAAAAAGCACAAGGAATGGATTTTAGATGGTGATAGTACCATAAATTCGGTTGGTAAACAGACAAACGTACTTTTTCTGTAGAATCTGCCTGAATTCTGCCGATGTTAAGGTGTTAGTTGACTTTTTTTCTATCTCATTAAATATAATTTTAAAATGGAATAATTTTCAAACTATGGAATTTAATATGAGTAGTATGTCCCTGTTTGAAGATTATTTGATGCGATATAAAACAGTCTACAGATTCAATGAAATCCCTATCAAAATACCAATGTAACTTTTCACAGAATTAGAAAAAAAAGGTTCTAAAATTCACATGGAATCCAACAAGATCCCCTGCGAAACAAACAACCCATTTTAAAGGGGCAAAGGATACAAACGACATTTCTAAAAATAGTCTTTTGCTGGCACTTGCCTAATAATTCTGTATCACCACAATATTTAATTATGAATAAACTCCTGAAACAATGCTAACTTACCCAGCTTTATTTTGTTATTGTTGTGTTACAACTTATGATAATATAAACAAATATGTTAACTTGAAAATTTTACTTCTGTATATTTATTACAAACACTAGTAAATACTGATGATTTTCTATAGTTAAAAAATATATTAAAATATGTAGGCATAGGAATATTAAAGTATATATAAGCCAAAGCATATTAAAATATGTAAAATATTTACTTTTAAAAAGCATGTAAATATATATATATGTATATCCTAAACACATGTATGATCTAAATATAATATATAAGACACATGTATTATATTTAGTTCCAATTTATACTTGTTTTAGATAGCAAAATTTTTCAAATAACTAAAAGTAGAACTACCATTCGATCCAGCAATCCCACTACTGGGTATATACCCAGAGGAAAAGTAGTCATATGAAAAAGATACTTACATACATGTTTATATCAACACCATTCGCTGTTGCAAAAATATGGAACCAGCCAAAATGTTTACCAATCAACAAGTGGTAGATGGATTTTGGTGGAGACACAATCAAACCATGTCATTCTACTCCTGGCCATTCCCAAATCTCATGTCCTCACATTTCAAAATCAATCTTGCCTGTCTTACAGTCCCCCAAAGTCTTAACACATTCCAACATTAATCCAAAATTCCAAGTCCAAAGTATCATATGAGACAAGGTACGTCTTTTCCACCTCTGAGCCTGAAAAATCAAAAGCAAATTAATTACTTCCTAGATACAATGAGGGTACAGGCATTGGGTACAGGACACTGCTGTGGCACATAAAGCAACTCTATGATAACAACTACTATAGTCTAAATGTACCTCCCTAAATCGTGTGTTGAAAACTTAATCCCAAACAAAACAGTGTTGAGAGGTGTGGCCTAACGGGAGATGTTTCAATCATGAGTGCAAAAATCTCATGAACAGATTGAAGGCAGTATAAAAAGGGCTTTGGGGTGTGAGTTCACCCCTGTCAGTTCTACTATCATGTGATGACACAGAGTTTCTCCCTTGCCCTTTTCCCTTTAGTCAACTGAGCACACAGTAAGAAAGCCCTCATCAGGTGCTGGTACTTAGATTTTGGACTTGCCAGCCTCTACACCTGGGAGAATAAATTTCTGTTTTACATTTTCAAAAATACTCTGTTTCTAATTAATACTTACTCCATAGCCCAATACTATTTTAAGCCTCTCTCTTTATAATTAATAGAATCTCAAATATATATATTTTATAAAAATATACATAATCTTATTTAAATACATGTCTTATTTAAATATATATATTATTTTCTTAAGGATTAGTTTGTGTGAGACTATACACACCAAAAATATCGTCTTGTAGTTCTGTATCTTGTTTTAGCCATTTTGCAAGTAAAATATCTATTTATTTACATAAAACAACATTATTTAATTTTTGGAAGGCAAATAGCATATAATATGTAAACAGACAATTAAAGGCACATAGTAAGTTGTTCAGCAAGTGTTTATTAAATGAGTAAATAAATGCATTCATTATATATTAGTAAATGTGTAACCCATGAAGATCAATTAATACATCAGGGAAAAAAATAACAGTAACTGAGTTCTGCTTATGGTTGCTATGATTTTATATGAATAATTTTAGGCAATGATACGTGTCAAAAATGGTTTTCTAACTGTTATTCATTTGCTACAGATAAAGATGTCAAAGAGTGTTTCAGATCTCATCACAAAAGGTATTGCATCTATTAATTTACATAGCTAACTTATAAGAATTTGATACTATATTTTTAATAATTTATCAGCCTAAGGCATTTTTTTTTCACTGAAATTTTGTTCCTCCTTTTATGTTGCAATTTTCCAAACTATCTCTAGGATAGTTTTATGATTTATAGTCATTAAATAAATAATGTATCAGTGAAGTCTCTCTCAGACTTTATTCTGAATATGTGGCAGGTAATGCATAATCCACAATCAGAATCTGAAAAAAATTACATTAAATTATTCTCAAAAATTATGTCATTATCTAAAATACCCTACAATCAAGAAATTATGGCTGATGGATTTGAATCAGGCATTAAAAATTTATATTTTGTTATACCTATATATTTTCTTGTACATATATTGTGCTTACACAGATCATGAAAAATTTAATTTACTCGTTAAAGAGCTTTAAAGGAAAAAACATATTCTAGTGGGAAATGAAGAATACACTTTATTGAGTGTTTTGTCCACAGAGATTTCTAGTTAGATCAATACAGCCTCCTTTAAATGCATTTTTTTTTCTGACAAACTCACAAAGATTTATTTCTTTGTTTATTTGTTTTTCGTTTTCTATAGGAAAACAATCCTACCCTTGATTTTGGTTAAGTATAATAGTTGTTACCTAATATCACTGCAGTTATTTTGTGAATTAGACCTGTTTATGTTTTTAATTATGCAATTTGTTCTGTTACTTTGTGCTTTCCAGTCTCAATTATTCTATTTTTACAGCAAGTGTAGTTAATGGTCATATTTAATGAGTGTTGCCTGGTGTTTAACTAACCCCTAAGATAGTGAAATGCTAAAATTAAATATGTTTATCACATGTAAGGGAAGAGATTGCCTTTCAAGCTATTTCCCCAAAGTTTATTGGCTCTAAATCACCATTACCTACATGTCATAAACAAGCCTTTGTCTGCAGTAGGACGAGTTGAGACTTTTCATTCAAAATAGGAATAGCAGATGGGTGGCGAGCTAAGAATTATTGAGCATTACTGAGTGCTCAGCACTCTGACATGTGTTTACCATATATTATCTATTTTGTCCTTGAAACAACTACATAAGAGAGATATTTTATGCATGAAAAATCTTTAGTGAGCAATTCATGCAAGCCACTAGCAATTTGAAAACAGACACAGGCAAAGCCAATGGTAAGTTATTGCAAGAAAAAATGTAAAAAGAATTTATAATTATGGAATCTAAGGTAAATTCTAGATAAGGAAATAATTTATGGAGGGGTTTTAGTAGATAAAAGTGTCAGGGTGACTGTAAATATCATTAGCAAAAGATATAAACTAAAATAAATGAATAAACATAAATATGTATTTACATAGGCATTTCATTTTGTAAATACTTGTGGAGTGCTAGGAACTGTTTGAGCACTAATGACTATTAACTCCTCTAATCTTCAGAAGAACCCTATATAGTAGGCACTTTTGTAATCATTGTCCATGTTAGAGAAAAAAAAAACATAGACACACATGGGATAATTAAGTAAATAGTCCAAGTGCATATAGATAGTCAGTGGTTCACATTCTGTTAGCTTGGTTCTAGGATCCAAACTTTCAAGCAGCAGTGTATAAGCAGCAGAATTTTATGCTGAATTCCACTGGAAATTGTAGGACACAATGTAGAATAGAGAAAGCATATTTACATTCCAGTGTTCAAACCGATTGAGATTTAGGGGTAGGATATTCATTCTATGGGAGAATTAGGTAGCAAAAGAATATTTGAGCAATAGGGTGAGCTAGTACAAAAAGGCAAGGGCTTGACTTCCTTTTTTTAAAAAAAATTATTTATTATACTTTAAGTTCTGGGGTACATGTGCAGATCCTGCAGGTTTGTTACATAGGTATAGAGGTGCCATAGTGGTGGTTTGCTGCATCCATTGCCCCGTCATCTACATTAGGTATTTCTTCCTAAAGAACCTTGGTAAAACATCATGAACCTCAGAATGAAATCCTCATACACCAAGGGAAGAGAAGAGTCAGTAGTAACTCTGGCTCAGAAATGAACTTAGGAGTCTACTTTAAAGGAGATGCAATAAAAGAAGAAACTGTGCAGAAATCAGTGAAGTCTTTGCCAGCAGACCGTGACAAAGGATGACCACCTAACAGACCATAGTAAATTCAGCTCAGTGATTTTCCTGTTTTTTTCTAATACAATAATCTTAACAACTTCTTACATATTTGATCTTTCTTTAGAAAAATCAATTGAATATCATAAAATTTTATGTTTATGACAAAATTCTCTAGACGTAGAAAATAGATATATCCTTCATTTGAATGTGTGTGGAATTTGTGATAGCTATATTACAAAAGGAGCAAATCCCAAGAAAATTCTCATGGGATTTAAACATATGTGTTCCCTGTGAAATTATCCAGATGTGGATCCCTGGATAAGATTGAGTCATAGGCTACTGCACAAATTGTATGTCATTAGAGTATCAAAATGGTTTCATTATTTTCCAGCATGCATGTGACTTCATACAAATATTGCCAAGAATATGAATCAAAATGTCAAGAAAGTGCAGGTGAAGCCAAATAAACAAGTTGTAGATTCAGTTCATACATCATTGATCAATGAATGTTATCAATTTTCACACAGCCCAGGATCCTGATAACTTTCCTGTTGAGTGAGTAGCATAAATTTTAAATGACCTGGAGCTCACCATGAGGAGAATTGCTAAAAAGCACTCTCAGTGCTCTAAAAATATTCTGAATCACTAGTCCACATAAAGGAAAACAACTTTTACTACAATTCTCAAGAGTCATCTTAAATAAATAGAAATATGTTTCTTTATGGTTGAATTTCCTAAAGATTAATTTTCAAATAACGGTTCTGATAATATAGGTAAATGGAAATATTTTTTCCTTGTTGATTTACTCTGCAGCTCGAAACTATTAAATGCTGATTAAATTAAAAGGATTATAATGGCAGATTCTAATTATCCCAAATTATATTTTTATTCACTGTTCATTTAGAAGTTAAAGTTCATTCATAAAATACAAAGAATACAAAATTTCATAAAATAAAAATAGGCTGACCGGTTTCACTTCATCCATTCAAGACTATTTGGAGTTCAGAGCTGGTACACACAACATTCAACTGAACTGTCCCATTGAAATCATTGGTGCCATGCTATTGGGAACCTAACTTTCTGGGTCTTCCTCCAGCTCCACTTATTTACGTCATGAGATGGATACTTTCTTGCTTCTTATGATCCATTCATGCATTACTTAAAGCTTTAACACTGTAGGAACTGAAAGAAACATTCAAACTCATGAATACAACTATAGAGAATCCTTTCGAGGCAGCAACTTCTGAGCTCCTAAGTACATCCCTTCCTTTATTTAAGATATTAGTGCCTGTCATACACTCTTAATTTTCCTGATTGTTCTTTTTGTTTCTCAGTATGATTCTGTTATCCTCACAGACTACTCATCCAAAACGTGGATCTTTCAGTTCTCTTTAACCTCTTCCTTTGACTACTTTTTCTGCCATTTGCAAGTAAAAAGATCCATGTTTATAAATTTGGACTAACAGAAGCCAAGATGTAATCATTTCTGAAATTAATATTTTAAATAATGTTCACTAGAACAAGATAACCCTCTTTTCCCAGCTACCCCAAAACAATTTTATTTTGACTTTATCGGAAATTATATCATGATTTATTTTCTTATTTATTATTTGTACGTATTTACTCACCAATTACTATCTTTTGTTTCTCTTTTAAGTCACCACATATTCCACAATCTGCTGTTAACATTATTATCCTCCTAATAAACAATTACCTCAGAAACTCTGTACCAGTAAAACGCACCACCATCCACTCAGTTCTTTAGGTCAGGTGCTTGTGAGTAATTCTAGATGCTACATTCTCTTTGTTCCTCATGTACTGTGACTCATCGAGTCCTAAATATTCTATTTTGTAAAGGTTCTATGATTTAGTATATTTTTCTCCCTTAGTACTCTCATCAGAGTGTTTTATACTCTTGCCACCTTCCACCTAAGTAGCATGAACCACAAACTAAGGCATAATATATGAAATAAGTAAAACATAGTTCTATATACATGGGTCTGGTAAAAGTTTGCTGTTGCTTTAATTGCACCATTTGATTCACATGCTTATTTTGTATTTGTCTCTTTTTTATTTTTACTAAGGTAGCAATCAAGGGAACACAACTTTTGGGTCATGAACCATAGATTCATGATAATAGATCTATGCATTACTGACTTGAAGCATAGTATGATTATGCAGTACTGATTTGATGTTGAAAATAATTGCAAGGTAAAATTAGTTTCTTCACTACATTTTTTTATTCTACTCTTTTTTTTTTTTTTTGCATGCTAGAAGAGTGATCGTTTTCTTTTTAAATATTGGACTTTCTTTCCTGGAGTAGATTTAGGTTTACAGAATAATTGAACAGAAAGTAGATTCCCTACATAACCTACTCTTACTCACTACAGTTTTGTATATTATTAATATCTTGCATTAGTGTGATACATTTGTTGCAATTGATGAGCCAATATTGACACATTATTAATTGCAACTATAAGTTTTAATTAATTATTAAATAATTATACCATTAGAGTTTACTCTGTGCTACATATCTGTTGGGTTTTGAAAAAGTATAACATAATTCCACTATTAAAATATCATACAAAATAGTTTCAATTGCTTAAAAATCCTCCCTTCCATGTCTTTCTCCCTCTAGTCCTTTCCCCTAATCCTTGGAAATCATGTGTCTTTATACTCTCTTTCCTGTTTTATCCTTACTAAAATGTCATGTAGTTACAGTCAGATTTTATGTAGTGTTTTTATAACTTTGACTCAGCAATATGAACGTAAGGTTACTTTGCATTGTCTTCACAGAGCAATCTTATAAAAGTAAAAATCACATCTGTCACTATCCTCCTTAGAATTCCTTGATGCCTTCTCATTGGTATATTACTAGAGTTTAAAATTCTCAGTAAAGACTAAAACTGTGCTACTCAAAGTGTGATGTAAAGATAAGAAAATAGAATCCCCTAAAAGCTAAAGATTCTCAGGCATCACCTTGATGACCCTAGAAATATTGGGTCATCACTGACATCAAGATCCCAAGATGACTTGGATGCACACAGACATTCAAACGCAGTGGTTTGAAGTTCTTCCATGACCTGTGCTCCATATCCTTCCCCTGCCCATACTGTGGACCACCTTGCAATCCAGTGGTCACTTCATAACAAAGAATACCATTGTGCTAAAATTAAAGGTCTTTATTATATTTAGATGAATAAAAATTACAAAAGATCACTCATTTAAATATTAATTATAAAATAATATTAATAATAAGAATAATTTCTATTTTTAGGGTAGTACATATTTTCTCAGTGGCAACTTACTTTGAATTTTATCTTTTAAGGTACCTAAATATTTTCACCTATATTTCCATAATAAAAATCTGTGAAAATATATGTTTTTAATGAAAATTTTCACTTTCCTTTCTATTTTTCTTCTAAAAATAACTAAATTATTTGAATGTACAGACATTCAGTCCTAGAGTGAAAAAAAGTATAAAGCAAAGACTAAAAAAGACTATAAAAAACACATTTATTTTCCTTTATACATACTTTGTGTTTCCCTGTTGAAGAAAAAAGCTATTTAAGCTAATAAAACAGAAAGCTATGTGTGTGTCAATAAGACTATAAGGAATAATAATGCAGTGTCATCAAACCTGCCCTAGCTAACTTCTGTCCACCTATCAGATACAGGCTTGAATATAATTTCCTTAGGGAAATCTACTTTGGATGATTGTCAAAGGTCAGATCCTTCTATTGTCTCCTGCCCTGAACCATAATATCCTTTATAATGTAACACTGGATACGTTTTTGTGTATATGCCAATGCCCTGGTACATTGTAATTCTATTAAGAACTTAGAACAGAGACCATAGCTATCTTACTTATTTTGCAGTATGCTTAAGAACTAGGACACTGCTTAAATCGTGAATGATACAATTGTTTAACATTTTCTCAGTAAATGAAAATATGACTGCTGAGTGATGTAATAAAAATTCATACCTAAATCTTAAACCTTTAACATTTATGTCCGCTGCTTTATACAGAGATAATTGATGTCCAAAACAAATACCGTCAATTGCTTCTAAAAAAAGAGCCAAAACTACAAATGTCTTGTTTAAAGGATTCTGTAATTTAGTACCTCTTTTGCACATAGCATAAAATCTAAATATCCTTTCATTTACTAAGGTGAATATAGTTTACAGATTATTTTTAGTTGAATTTGTAAATCAGACATGTACTTAGAAAACATATTGATCACGTTTAGTTCGTCCCTTAAGATACAATCTCTTTTGAGACAAAAACCAAGAAATTCTGTTGTTTATTTTGTTTTTATGTTTGCCATTTTTTACCAAGCATGGAGAAGTTGCTCAATAAAAATTAATTTCCTTTCTCCTAAATATTTCAAAACTCCTTTTAGAATTTATTTGATAATCTTTATAACATCTCCTGCTTCTAGAGAAATGTTTTTTGTCCTTGTATATAAAACTGCTGGAATAAAATGGAAAGTTCAATAACATACAATAAAACAAAGGTGAAACTAAATGTAGCTCTCCTTTATCCCAGCTCGCTACTCACATCACAGTACATGGAATAATAATGGAAAACTGTATTTGAACTTGCAGGCCAGCAATAACCAAGATCATAATAGGATATGGATCCGAAGAAAAATACCTAGTGCATCAGCAATAAACATAGGGTAGATCCCTGAAATACTGCTTTCCTTAGGATTCAGAATTTATGCACAGAACACAGCAGTTGCTGTGAGACACCATAATAACAATTCTACAGCACAGTTTCAAAGGTCTAATAAATTAGATTCTTCCGTGGCTCAGTCAAAAATACTGTGTTCAGCAGTTTCAACAATGGAAGCCTCATCTAATTAAATTAAGTGCTGTAAAGGCTCACTCCAGCAACACTACCTCGAGCTGATAGACTCAGGTTTGCAATATTGCTAATCTGGCATGCAGCCACTGGGATGATCATAGATACTGAGCCAACAATTTAATCTTAAGTAACTAAAAGACAAGAAAGGAGCAATTTTCCTCTTAATGGTGCAGCCGTCCTAACATGTGTATTTATATTTTACCCCTCTCATCTATCTAGAATATTTTTGGAAAGCCCACTTATTTCTAAATTGACATTTAATTTTAAAAAAGACTGTGAGCTCATCACTATTTTAATATGCCAGCTAATTTTCTTCTAAAAACATCTGCACTGAAAATGGCAAATATTTTTTGAAAACAGTATTTTCTAATACTGATAGTTCTCGTAGTATAAGGAAGATTTAGTACTTTCCTCTTTGTGTGGATTTGCTTTATTTCACTTACTTTTGGCTTGCTAGTATGTTTTCTGTGATAGTTTAAGTAATTAAATTCAAAGTAAAGCTTGCTACTGTGAACATTTCTAATTAGAAAAGTGAATTAATTACTATATTTGTTGGTGCTATTTTAAAATCCAGAGTAACATATTTTTATGATTTTAGAGCACCAATTTTTTTTCAGTGAGCATATATTTATACAGTTTTAATTATTGAAACTCACAGTATACAAGGCCATACCTAGGTATTATCTGACTATTGATTTGATTAATAATTTAAGATTTTTTAAAGAATAGTTTTGCAATAAAAGTATATCATCATGTTTATTCATTTTAATCAAGCAGATCTGCATCAAAATACTGGAGTTTATAAATGAAAGTAAACAAAAGGCAGTGTGCAGAATTATTTGGTTAAGAAACTGAGTAAGAATATTAAACTGCAAATATATTAATAAAAGAAAATGAATAATATATAATTATGATTGCAGAAAAATGTGGCATAATGTATTACTCTGGCTTTTGAAACATACAAAACAATTTAAGGTTTCAGGTGGAATCAAGAGGGACCACACAGTCTGTAAAACGTAGTCATGGAAGAATATGTGAAATGCATGGAGGACTTTAAGCGTCAGGGCAAAAGACGAAAGCTTTCCACCGAGGGCTGGCTCTCATTGAAACCCTGAGATTCAAGGAAATAGAGAAAAGCTTTTGATGTTGCTATATAATAACAACTCTAAGAAAAAAGTGAACAACTTCATATAACACTACAATGAGTTAACAGCAGGAGAACAGGCTGAAACTGTCAAGTATCAATGAATTTCAAAGACAAGACCAGAAAGCATGGAACAATCTTAAAAATTCTTAATGTGAGGTGCATTTTAGCAAGGTCTATAGGTAATTGACATGAAAGTTAAACTTGGGAAAGCAGAGCGTTAGGTAATGCTTCTGCTGATTTAGTAGACTGTGAAGTCCATCTAGATAACACACCCAGCATAGTTACTTTCATAGCTATATTTAATTGATTATCTCAACAAATCACCTGAAAATAGTATTATGTCTAATAGGTGTTTCATGAGAATTCAGGGCACAAGTTTGAGAGAAAATAAAGGATATGTTGTGTGTGTAACAATAATGAATGCACTGAACATTCTTTTTCTAATTGTCATTGTTATTTATTTTTATTAAGACAGGTTATATAAGTGTGTAATTTATATGGCTTCTCTAAATTAAACTCAGTTATTAGAATGATTTTTGCTCTAGTATACATAGTATACTTTGACTTTTTTTTCAGATATTAAATCAAGATTATAATGAAAATTTTCAATTCTATGCTGTTGGGTGGCTATATCAAAAATTAAAGAGATTGCACAAGGACTTTCACAGTATTTAAACTGCATTTGAAAAAATAGTTAGAAATTAGTAATGTTTATTAACAAAACATATACATTAGAGCCAGAAAGAAAAGAATTCTTGACTCCTGCCTTTTTCATTATTGTTCTTTCAGATTCCTCACCAAATAGCTGTGGACAAGTAACAATAGAATGTGGAGATTTTTAGAAAATCTGTCTTTAGAAATAGTATAATTCAGAGTAAGATTCAAATTCACAGGTGCTATAGTCTGAAAGTTTGAGTGTCCCCAAGATATTCATATGTTGAAAACCAATCTAGTGCCACCATCAAATTGGTAGTACTAGAACATAGGGCTGTGGGAGTTTATTACATTATGAAGGCAGAGAGCTAATGAAAGGCAGTAGTGCCCTGTAAAAGAGAGCCCAGAGAGAGAGCCTTTGTACCTTCTACCATATGAAGATGCAGCTAGAATACGCCAAAAAATGTGACTTCAACTGCGACATTTTTCTTATCTTCTTCATTTTGTTACATGTTTTTGTACTACGTGGTCTCTCTCCATCGCGTCATCTTATTTTTATATTTTTGCTAATATACACGTCATGGAATCCCAGGACTAAGAAAGACCTCAAAAGCCTCCTGCTATATGCTACATAACCCCATATATGCTACATTGACCACTTGGCACAGCACTACTGTCAAGCTCTCGTCAATACCGTGCATGTTCTTACTGCTTTAAGTCCCAAGGCAAGCATTTCCATACTTAAAAGTAAAAAACCTAAAAGGTTTTGTAATATTGAGAGACATATTGTATCACAGAAATATCCCACCAACCACTCTAATCTTATGTATAAATCTCAATTCTAAACTTTTTTCAAAACAATTATGTCTTCTTGGTAAACGTTAAGAATAGCCAGTCTCTTTACCAATTCCTCATAATACATGGCTTATAGTCCCATTATCATTTGGATACTTATTCTAGAACATATGTTGATGTAAAATAAATCCCAGTCTCTTCCTGACTACCTCTTTCTCTCTAAAGTTGCAGAAACATTAAACCAATTCAAAATTCAGTGGGTATCAACTAACTCTTTCTAGAACATGAACTTATAATATACATATCGTGTGTGTATATATATATTTATTGTCATATATATGTCATACATATGTATGCACACACATAATATGCATATATGCCTTATATATTTATTATCATATATACATATATGTGGACACATATATACACATATGTATGTATGACAACAAACTTCCATTAATAACTTTAATCACCCAAACTCTTAACATTTTTAACAAGTATAAATTAATTGAGATGGAATCTTGCTCTGTTGCCAGCCTGGAGTGCAGTGGTGCAATCTCCTCTCTCTGCAACCTCTGCCTTCTGGGTTCAAGAGATTCTCCTTCCTCAGCCTCCTGAGTAGCTGGGACTACAGGCATACCACAAGGCTCAGCTAATGTTTTTTTGTTTTTGTTTTTTGTTGGTTTTTATTTTTGTTTCTGTATTTTTATTAGTGATGGAGTTTCATCATGTTGGCCAGATGGTCTTGATCTATTGACCTCCTGATCTGCCCACCTCGGCCTCCCAGAGTGCTGGGGTTACAGGTGTGAGCCACTGTGCCTAACCTTATTTAAATTTTTGTTGGAATATTATTATGCTTTTTTTCACTTTAATGATGAAGACACCAGTATAAAGAGACGTTAACATAATCACTCCAAAGTTAGGAAGCTATGTAAGAGAGTTTACTTGAGCTACCATTTTCAAAATCTGCCTAGTCATTACATGATCCTGCTACTGTTCATTCATTCTGATATTAACATCAACTCAATACAATAACAAGCTTTGTTATTAGACTTCATCTAATACATTTATCCTTGTAATCTTTGAAAATCTTATCGTTATGTGTTTTTTTCTGTAAGCCACTGACTATCATATTTTAGTCTTTAAACATATTTTAAAGACTTATTTCATCTTAATAATTCACAATTGCACATATGGAATTCCATCTTTCACATTTTATCTAGTAAATATTTCATAATTACATTCAAATTAGTCTCTTTCTTCTTATTTTATATTTGTACTTCTAATGTGCACAGTGAATAATTGCTGTAAAAATTTATTAAAACTTACGTAGGTTTGCTCTAGTAGCATGCAAGCCCATGAATGTAGGATGTCAAGTGATCACATAAAAATATACATATTAACTGCAAAATGTTAACACTAGTTGGTGACATAAATGATATTTTGCTTGTAGTATATAGAGATCTATTTGTTTCTGAATCAAATGTTTAAAATTTTAAGAAATTCAAGGAGTGATAAGCCAGACACAGAAAGACGAACATCTTATAATCTCACTTATTTGTGGATCTAAAAGTCAAAAGCAATTGAACTCCTGGGCATAGACACTAGAAGGATGGTTACCAGAGGCTGGGAAGGATTGTGCGGTGGAGTGGGGTTGGTTACTGGGTACAGAAAAAAATAGAAAGGATGAATAAGACCGACTACTAGGTAGCACAATAAGATGATTATAGTCAATAATAATTGTACATTTTAAAATAACTTAAGGAGTGTAATTGGGTTCTTTGTAACTGTAAGGATAAATGCTTGAGTGTATGGATACCACATTCTCCATGACGTGCTTATTTCACATTGCATGCCTGTATCAAAACATCTCACGTACCCCATAAATTTCTATACCTACTATGTGCCTGCAACATTTTAAAAATATATAAAAAATAGGAGCAAATAAAAATAAAGTACAATTTAAAATTTAAAAACATATAAAAGAAATCTAAGGACAGAAATGCAAGAATCTGAGACATACTGAACAAATACTAAGGAAACAAGAAAATCTGAAAAAACTGAAAATAATAATCAAGAAATTACAACAAAAGGATTAACAGAGAATATGACTAAAGTGAAAATAGAGTGAGACAAAGAGGAAAAAGAACTGTTAAGAACAAAGAACAAGTGGAAGAAGTTTAATAAAGACAACATTGCAATTGTGAACATTGCACAAAATGTAGCTGCAGTTTTCAGCTCATGTTTAGATCTCATTTGATGCTATAAATTATCATTCTTACATTCATAAGAGATAATCTTTTCTAAAGATTAGAACTTTCCAAAACACTCTAACAAGCCTTTGTATTAGGGAAGGCTTTACACAGCATTTGTTTTTACACTTCAAACCTTGTATTTAGACTCAGAAAAATCTATTCTTTTTTTTTTTTTTTTTTTTTTAAATAGAGTATTACTCTGTCACCCAGGCTGGAATGTAGTGGTGCAATTTCGGCTCACTACAACCTCTACCTCCTAGGTTCAAGCAATTCTCTTTCCTCAGCCTCCCAAGGAGCCGAGATTACAGGCATATGCCACCATGCCCAGGTAATTATTTTTTTGCATTTTTAGTAGAGACAGGGTTTCACCATGTTGGCCAGGCTGGTCTTCATCTCCTGACCTTATGATCCCCCTGCCTCAGCCTCCCAAAGTGCTGGGATTAGAGGCATGAGCCACCACTCCCCACCAAAAATCTATTATTTCATTGGACTCTCTGAGTGCTCTATTGGTGAAGAAGAAAATTGCTCAATGTGTTTGCAATGGTTAAAGAAGACACAACTAGGCTGGTTGTGGTGGCTCAAGTTTGTAATCTCATCACTTTGGGAGGCTGAGGCAGGAGGATCACTTGAGGTCAGGAGTACAAGACCAGCCTGGCCAACATTATGAAACACTGTTTGTACTAATAATACAAAATCAGCTGGGCCTGGTGGCATGTGCCTGTAATCCTAGCTACTCAGGAGGCTGAGGCATGAAAATCACTTGAACCTGGTGGCAGAGGTTGCAGTGAGACAAGATCATGTCACTGCACTCCAGTCTGGGCAACAAGAATGAAACTCCATCTCAAAGAAAAAGAAAAAAAGAAAACACATCTAAAACTGTTAATATTTCATCAGTTATTATTAATAATTTCTAGAAGACCATATATCAAAATTTTCTAAATATTCCATCAAGATTTATGTCTTGGAAACAGGAAGTAAGGCCAGGATCACCATTTAGGTAATCCCAGATACTAAAAGAATAGTCACACACTAATACTTTTCTAAATGTAAAATATTATTAGGTTAGTTCTGTTAAGTATTAGTTTATAATATAGTGATTTATTAAAGGTCTATATATTAAATAATTTTTAACAATGCAGGTCACCTACAGATTATAATGTATAATGAGGATCCCTCAAATACACAAGGTCAAATGTTGATAATGACAACAATACGGTGCGTATTTAATTTTACAATAGAAAATCAGTCAGCTACACAAGATTGCTTATAAAGGCCTCTTGGCCCTACTCTTTCTCAGGCCACTGTTGCAGCAAAGAGGTGCCAATGAAGCTTTGAACAGTTTAGCAAAGGGTCATCTCTGGTCTTTTTCAGAACAAATATTCATTCCTGTTCTAAGGCTTTTATGATCCTGCAATGTGGGGGCACCCAGGGACCCAGCTCAGTGCTCTTTTATAGACACCTTAAAAGGTAGGAAAATCAAGTCCAATATGCCATCTTTATTTAATGGAGGAATTTAAATCACGAACTATATGCTTTCCACGTTTGCCTCCCAGGTCAACTATTCTGAAATACAGTTCGAAGGTCTCCTCAGACCATCCAATCACATTAAGCAGCAGTCACATGTAGCACCTGCAAAATGGATCACACATCCTTCTGTCTTGTCTTCTTTTCACTTCCACTTCTTTATGTCACTCATGACTCCTTGGATCACTATTTAAATACGTTATCCACATGAAACCCTTTGTTTTGTTGCTTTCAGTGAATAAGGAAAACATATATAGTCATGAACCACATAACAACATTTTGATCAATGACAGACTATGTATTCGACAGTTGTCCCATAAGCATATGACATATTTTTACTGAACATTTTCTATGTTTAGATATGTTTAGATGCACAAATACTTAATAACTGTGTCATAGCTGCCTATAGTGTTCAGTACAGTAACATGTTTTATAGGTCTGTAGCATAGGAACAATAGGCTGTGCCATATAAGCTAGGTGTGTAGTAGGCTATGCTATATAGGTTTGTGTAAGTGCATGCTAGAATATTTGCATAATAACAAAATGACCTATGTATTTCCCTGCACACATTATTGTCATTAAGCAACATATAACTATTTTTGTGTGTGTGTATGTAAAGCATGCTTATGTTCAACTATTCCCTTCTTGCAAGCCTTTTCTCTCTCAAATATTTAGATTTATATAAAAGAAATGAAAATGCCATCACAAACAATCTTTCAGTTCCCCATTAGAGATCATGAAATTCCTAAAGCTATAGCAGTGGACTTTACAGGCTGGGTTGTTTTCTTTCATAGGTGTTGAGTTTTCTGGGTATACCCTCTTTTGACAGACCATCAGATAAACCATCAAAGAAATCATGCGTGTGTCATGAAATAGCCTTCTCTTTCATTACCAAATTTAAGCCTTCTCGCTTTTAGACTTATTTATATACTGTAGAGAGCAGTACCTGAAATCAATAAACCCCTCAATCAAGCTATGAAAAAATACCGCATCATCAGACAAATGTAATAGAGTTGAGAAGGGTCAGAAAGGGGCAGCCAGAATGATGAAGGGGATGAAGTGGCTTTCATATGAGTTTAAACTAAATCATCTGATCATAATGTGGCTTAGGCTTAACTTTTTCAAGAGTCCAAAGGCTATTTAAAGTCAAGAAGCGTGTTGAAGAAGAAGGTATGTTCTCAAAGTTGTATAATAGAAATTCAATGCATGCTTTCACTATTAAAATGCATTTTCAAGGCACATTATTAAAAATGTCTTTGTGAGTTGTGCAGTTATCATTATCCCAAGTGCAGTTATCTATAGGAAGTATCGATAAGGTCATATAAAATCATTTTTGGCATCTTCCTCATTGGAGATACATATATATATACATATATATATATATATCTGTTATGTTAAAGAACTTATCATTGATCTGCTAAGGTCATTTTTATGGTGGAAAATACATATATAAAATATATATTTGCTTCCTGTCAAAGGAGTAAATTTGAGAATACTGTGTTGAATTGAAAGATCAAACTCTAACAGAGAATACAATATATTTAAAGGTCTGTTTTACGTCTTCATTGAGGCAAAGTCAAAATCATTATGTTATTCATAAAATTCTGTTTATATTTCATTTACCCTTTTGTACTTCCAGAATTAGTACTATTGCTAAATTTTATTTGGAGAAAATCAGAATGGTCCAAAAAGAAGAAATCCTACCCTTGCATGCTAAATCTCACAGAACTTTGGAAACATGTGAAGCATATGAGCTATCATAAAAGAAAGAAAAGAGCCAAGTTTAATTGTTATGTAATGCTTTATTTATTGACTCTGGAGTATTTGATAAATTGAATTATCACTTGCTGAGACCAGCTATATAAATCAGATACTGTTTGTCTCTATATTTATACTTCATTGACATTTTCAAGACCATTTCAGGAAGGATAAACACATATTTAAGGAGGTGCTCCAATAATAATTGCAAATGATTTTTGAAATGGAAAGTGCACATCTAAACAAAATGCTTTTTTTTATTGAAATTAGCTATAACATTTCACAAATTTAATTATTATTCATGGCTTGTACATATATTACATTCACATGTTCCTATATCTGGAGACAACGATGTTAAAATTTTATTGTGTATTTTCCATATACATTCTATGCATCCACAAGAGACTATCTTTTCTTTGTAGATTTTTTATAATATAATTTGAAACACATGCTTTATGTAACAGAAATTTTAAAAATGTAATTATGTAAAAGTTTTCTATATTAATATATTTTACTCCTTCCCCTGAGTAGCAAGGGAAAAAAAAGTATAAATTCTTTTGTCCTGTTGCTTTTTACCATCAAATTTTATTGATTTGTTTATGGTTTGTAATGTTGACATTTGGTATTAATTAGTTGGTTTCTTAAAGAAAAATATCAGCTGCTTAATGCAACACAGGTTCATTTCCCACAAACATACAGATTAATGGGGCTTGGGAAGCCTCCTTCCATCTGAAAGTGACACCATCTGGAATATGTGGCCTCCAAGGGTACCATGGCAGTGGGAAAGAAAGACTCAAGAAGACACTAGGTCTTAAAAGCCTCAAACCAGAAGTGGCTCATAGTCATCTGCTCACTGTCTACTCTGCTCACAAGTCTCAAAAGTAACTGCAAGGCAGGCTGGGAAAAGTAGACAAAAGCAGGAAATATTTAGTGAGCAAAATAGTCTTTGCAATATGTTTATTATGCTATATATATTTAAAACCTTATTTTTTAATGTATATTTTAAAAGCATCATTTGATGCCAAGGTAAAATGCACCAAACATGTATGTACTGATGAATGAATCATTACATCAACCATAGATGTAACTAATAGATAAAAATTAGTACATTACTGGCATCCTAGAGCTGCCTTTGTGCCCATAATCAATCACTACTCATTCTCCCCTTCTGGAAGCACTAATATCTTGATGTCAAATACTATAATCTAGCTTTGCTTGTTTTAGAATTTATGTAAACAGAATAATTTCACTTGTATGTTTTTCTGAGTGGCTCCTTTTGCTTAACATTATGTAGGTAAGTTCTCTCTAAGTTATTAGGGCAGGTAAGTGCATCACAGCCACAAAACTCTAATCACATACAGTTTAGATATATCATAGGATATATTGGGGGGAAACTTACATCCAGAGAAGTGGGGAAGCACAGGCCCTCTCATGAATGCTTCTTTTTTCAGGAGCATAAGCAGGGGCTATATGTTGTGTGCATTGTGGCCAAAATGTAAGCAGAAAGTGTTCAGGATTGGCCAGCAGGCCAGGCATACAACAAAAACACTGCAAGAGAGAACACAAATGGTTCCCCATCACCTCCTTGCATTTTTAGTTATTCATTTATTTTTAGAGACAGAGTCTTGCTATGTTGCCCAGGCTGAAGCACAGTCTCTATTCACAGATGCAGTCATGATGAACTACAGCCTTGAATTCCTGGGCACAAGTGATCTTCCTGCCTTGGCCTTTCCAGTAGCTGGGACTACAGGCATGCACTACCATGCTGGCTCACTTAGCTTTTTTATAGGATAGCTGAAAATAGAGTAGGGAATACTGGCCTTCTGTAAGTAACAAGAACTATAGTGAGGGATTCTAAGGTCCAGAACAATACCAGGAACTAAGCAGTCTGTGTGGCAAGGTCCTCACACCAAGGGCCCATTTAAGGGAATGGTCTTAAAAGGATGGTATATTGAAATTAACTTCCTGGTATCTTCAGATTTCTCAGTCTAGGTAAGACAACTCTCTGCTAATTCACCAAAAGTGTGAAGTCAGTGAGCCTTCAGAGTGCCCAGGTTTACCTGCCACTGTGTTGCCTATAGATGAGTTCATTTGGTTTCATTATCACATAGTATTCTATTGTATCAATAGTCCAGACTTCATTTACCAATTCTACTCCTAATGGAAACTTAGGTGGTTTCCAGGTTTTGGATATGAAGAATATAGCTTCTCTCTGAGTATTCTCATTCATGTCTCTTGGTAGAAATGTGCACATTTCTTTTGGGTCTAATCTACTATAGGGTTCCCTGGGTCAAAAATGTGTACACCCATCTTGAGTAGACATAATGCATAAAATTTGATATGAAACTGGAATGGGAGAAAGATGATATATACTAATTTCCTTATATATATTAAGTTCTGTATTACTCAAGGAAAAAACAAAAATATATTAACATAGAAAAAATATTTGATTGTATTTTATAAGTTGTTGCTGAACCAACACTATATTTTAGCATTTTACACTTGTACTTTCAGAGTATCAGCCTTTCAATTGTGCTGCATTTTCGCAGACACTGCTTTCAGATTTCTTCGTTAGTTTTCATGTAGGAACATAGTGTTATCTTGAGGAGATTTTAATTTTTATGTCTCTGATCAGCAATGAGGGTGAGTACTCCATCATCTATTTCTCATTGTGGATAACCTCTCTTGTTAATAGTTTATTCATGTACCTTGACCACTTTTTTTGGATTGTCAGGTTTTTGCTCTTGTTTTATGGTAGTTACTTATACATCTATGATAAGAGTATTTGTTGAGTATATCTGTTACAAACTCTGGCTTGACTTTTTACTGTCTTAATTGGAGATTTTGTTGCTGTGGATGTTGTTGTTGTTGCATGCAAATTTAAAATTGTTGCAGCTTCCAGGTGAGCCAAACCTTTATTATTGTGAAAGTTTCATTACATCTCTTGTAGCCTTTTCCATAAAAGTCAACCTCCCTCCGACATTACTATAGTTACACCTGCTTTTTTGATTAGTGTTTGCATAGTAATATTTTCCTCCTGCTTATTTTAAATCTTGGAATACCTTTATATTTTAGATGTAGTTCATGTAAGGAGCATGTAGGAGATTAAATGAATAATCATACTTGATAACACTTATCTTTTATTTGGAGCAATTAGTCCGTTTACAGACATATTTTGTCTTAAATCTACTATTTTGCGATTTGCTTTCCATGTTTACCCTGTCTGTTCTATATTCTTTTTAATTCTCCATTTTCTTAACCTTCTTTGGTTTTGACCAAATAATATTGCTAATGGAAGAGTTTCCTTCCATTAGCATATTTATGCATTATTTTACTATTTACTGCATATGTTAGAATATATATATATCAATAATTAATTATATTTACTTTTTTCCTAATAATACAAGTATACTGTACTGTAGAAAACTTAAAAACCATTGTGGGCTAGGTGCAGTGGCTCACCCCTGTAATCCCAGTACTTTAGGAGGCTGAGGCGTGTGGATCACCTGAAGTCAAGAGTTCAAGACCAGCCTGGCCAACATGGCAAAACCCTGTCTCTACTAAAAATACAAAAATTAGCTGGACATGGTGGCATGTGCCTGTAAACGCAGCTACGCAGGAGGCAGAGGCAGGAGAATTGCTTGAACCCGGGAGGTGGAGGTTACAGTGAGTCAAGATGGTGCTGCTGCTCTCCAGCCTGAGTGAAGGAGCAAGAGTTCATCTCGGAAAAAAAAGTCAAAATTTATTTTAATACGCCGTCAATAAATGAACAATACAATGTTATCTAGGACAATCAATAGTAATTTGTATTTACCCATATATTTAAAATTTTCATTGTCTTTCATTGCTTGCCATTAGCTGGATTAGGATTAGATATATTCCGCATAAAAAATAATTTGGTATTTTCCTGGAAACACAGCCATAGATGACAAGTTGGGTTTTTGAAAACATTATTTTGCATTTATTCTTGATGAATATTTTCACTGGATATAAATAGAAGTCTAGGTTTTTAGTAATTAATGTTCTGCTCAAGAGACACTCTGTCATTGCTCTCTGGCTTCCATTGCTTTTGTTGTTGAAAAATTGGCTGTCACTCTTTTGCTTCTGTGAGTGTCCTGTGTCCTTTTTTCCAAAATTTTTAGCATTGTTATTTCTTCATCTCTGGTTTTCAATTATTTGTCTACATGTTCCAAATATATCTAGGTGTTTCTTTTTACTTCTCTTGATTAGAGTTGGAGGGCTTCTTGAATGCATTGCTTAAAATCTTTCATTAGTTTTGAAATTTTCTCAAAAATTACATTTTAATGTATGTGCTCTATGATGTGGTCTCTCCTCATCTTTTGGACCTTCTCACTCTATGTCTCAGATCTCCTGCATTGATTTCTGAACTCCTCATCCCTTTTTTTCAATGTATAACCGTCTGTATATTTTTCCTGATGTAATTTTTAGTTCACAAATTCTCTTCCACCTACCTGATCTACTATTTAATTATTCTAGTTTAACTCTTGTTTTTTGCTTTTTTTTTGAGATGGAATCTTGTTCTGTCACCCAGGTAAGGGTAGAGTGCCTCAATCTCAGCTCACTGCAACCTCTACCTCCCAGGTTCATGTAGCGGGGATTACAGGTGCCTGCCACCAAGCCCAGCTAATTTTTTTTTTTGTATTTTTGGTAGAGATGGGCTTCACCATGTTAGCCAGGCTGGTTTTGAACTCCTGACCTCAAGTCATTTGCCCACCCCAACCATACTGAATTCCTAAACTAGAAATTTCTATTTATTATCAATCTATCTAATGAAACTACAGAATAAAGAACCCCAAGTATTTGCCATATTTCTCTGTATTTCTTTATGATTTCTTCTCTTTAAGGTTGATCTCATAAATCCTTATTGCCTTGATAGCTCTCAGATATATCACAGCATATATATATGTGTGTGTGTGTGTATATATGCTATATCTACAGATATATGCACATGTGTATGTATACATATATTCCAAATTTTTCAAAATATTTCTAAAATAGTGTATATTATTTTCTAAATTTTCTACTATTATAAGCAGGAGATTGGTCTCAGTTATTTAGGCTCTGAATGCTCCAAAACATAGTCTATGTTCTAAGTGATGTAGTCTCGATATTTGTACCCTCCAAATCTCATGTTGAAATGTGATCTCCAATATTGGAGACCTGACCTAGTGAGAGGAGTCTGGGTCCTGGGGGCAGATTCCTCATGAATGGCCAAGTTGCATGCTGCCATCAGTGTAAGATGTGCCTTGCCCTCCTTCCTTCCACCATGATTGTGAGCCTTCCCCAGTCATGTGGAACTGTGAGTCTATTAAATCTTTTTCCTATATAAATCACCCAGCCTAATACAGGGAATGAATCTGTAAAGGAGAATGGCTTTTGTAGGTGATTGAACCTATTCAGTGTTAATTCAAACTTGATTATCATAATGGTAAAACATTAGTTACCACAGGTTACAAAGCCAATAAAAGATATTTTCTCTCTTTTAAATTTAACTTTGTATTTATCATGATTGTTTTTATATTTCTTCATCTGGCTTCAAGTTATTGTTGAGTGTCCCTTCATTTCTATCTGAAGAAATATCTTTAGTTTGTTAAAGGGAACTAAATATGGCCCAAGAAAGAATCCATAATTCTAGATTTGAGTCCTTTTGGACAAACTACAACCTAACTTAATAGGTAAAGAAGTTTGACCACTTAACTTGGGAGTATACACCTGCAACAATAGCTGAGTCTGGTCGATCCCAGCAACCATACTTGAACCACTCATACATTGCTGAGTGTTCACACTGTGTTCAAATATAGCAAACACCAGCCTGAAATCAATTCAGCTGTCTCTGTACCTCACTTCTGATTTCTGTATGTCACTTTCTTTCTTTCTTTCTTTCTTTTTTTTTGGTCTACAAATTTGTTCTGATCACAAGGCATACCCAGAGTCCCTCTGAATCTGCTGTGATTCTGGAGGCTACCTTAATATTTTTTCTCAATTAAATTTTATTAAGTTTAATTTGTCTGAAGTTTTCTTTTAACAAGTATTTGTTAAAAGAAATGATAAAATATTCAAGACGAAATGTCTTATTTAATATTTATCTTGGAAGGACTTAATTTCTTCTTCATTTTGATTTTTGGTTTTACCACATATAAGAATTCTCAGCTGATAGTTTTTTTTTTTTTTTTTTTTTTTGTTTGTTTGTTTTTAGCATTTATACATGTTATGTCACTTATTTTCGGCCTTAATATATTCTTTATCTTTTTCCATAATACATAGATATTTAATTCTTCATTGATATAACACAGACATGCACAGCTGTAGTATGTTTACAACTGTTTATAAATGTTTATCATTTTGACTTTCCCACTAGAGTTTCATAAACAGCTCTAGTGCTTTATTTATAATTAACTAAAAATACTTATTTTTTTTTCTTTTTTTAAAATTTTTATTGCATTATAGGTTTGGGGGTACATGTGCAGAACATGCAAGATAGTTGCATAGGTACACACATGGCAGTGTGTTTTGCTGCCTTCCTCCCCTTCACCCACATTTGGCATTTATCCCCAGGCTATCCCTCCCCAGCCACCCCGCACTGTCCCTCCCCCATCCCCCCCAATAGACCCCAGTGTGTAGTAGACCCCCTCTCTGTGTCCATGTGTTCTCATTTTTCTCACCCACCTATGAGTGAGTATATGCGATATTTCTTTTTCTGTTCTTGTGTCAGTTTGCTGAGAATGATGTTCTCCAGATTCATCCATGTCCTTACAAAGGACACAAACTCATCATTTTTGATTGCTGCATAATATTCCATGGTGTATATGTGCCACATTTTCCCAGTCCAGTCTATCATCATTGGGCATTTGGGTTGCTTCCAGTTCTTTGCTATTGTAAACAGTGCTGCAATGAACATTCGTGTGCATGTGTCCTTATAGTAGAACGATTTATAGTCCTTTGGATAGATACCCAGTAATGGGATTGCTGGGTCAAATGGAATTTCTATTTCTAGGTCCCTGAGGAATCGCCACACTGTCTTCCACAATGGTTGAACTAATTTACACTCCCACCAACAGTGTAAGAGTGTTCCTATTTCTCCACATCCTCTCCAGCATCTGCTGTCTCCAGATTTTTTAATGATCGCCATTCTAACTGCCATGAGATGGTATCTCAATGTGGTTTTGATTTGCATCTCTCTAATGACCAGTGATGATGAGCATTTTTTCATATGTTTGTTGGCCTCATGTATGTCTTCTTTTGTAAAGTGTCTGTTCATATCCTTTGCCCATTTTTGAATGGGCTTGTTTGTTTTTTCCTGTAAATCTGTTTGAGTTCTTTGTAAATTCTGGATATCAGCCCTTTGTCAGATGTGTAAACTGCAAAGATTTTTTCCCATTCTGATGGTTGCTGATTCACTCTAGTGACTGTTTCTTTTGCCGTGTAGAAGCTGTGGAGTTTGATTAGGTCCCATTTGTCTATTTTGGCTTTTGTTGCCAATGCTTTTGGTGTTTTGGTCATGAAGTTCTTGCCTACTCCTATGTCCTGAATGGTTTTGCCTAGATTTTCTTCTAGGGTTTTTATGGTGTCAGGTCTTATGTTTAAGTCTTTAATCCATCTGGAGTTAATTTTAGTGTAAGGTGTCAGGAAGGGGTCCAGTTTCTGCTTTCTGCACATGGCTAGCCAGTTTTCCCAACACCATTTATTAAATAGGGAATCCTTTCCCCATTGCTTGTTTTTGTCTGGTTTATCAAAGATAATATGGTTGTAGATAAGTTGTGTTGCCTCCGATGCTTCTGTTCTGTTCCATTGGTCTATATCTCTGTTTTGGTCCCAGTACCATGCTGTTTTGATTACTGTAGCCTTGTAGTATAGTTTGAAGTCTGGTAGTGTGATGCCTCCTGCTGTGTTTTTTTTGCTTAGAATTGAGTTGGCTATGCAGGCTCTCTTTTGGTTCCATATGAAGTTCATGGTGTTTTTTTCCAGTTCTGTGAAGAAATTCAATGGTAGTTTGATGGGGATAGCATTGATTGTGTAAATTACTTTGGGCAGTATAGCCATTTTCACGATATTGATTCTTCCTAACCACGAGCATGGAATGTTTCTCCATCTGTTTGTGTCCTCTCTTATTTCGTTAAGCAGTGGTTTGTAGTTTTCCTTAAAGAGGTCCCTTACGTTCCTTGTGAGTTGTATTCCTAGGTATTTTATTTTCTTTGTAGCAATTGTGAATGGCAGTTCGTTCTTGATTTGGTTCTCTTTAAGTCTGTTATTGGTGTATAGGAATGCTTGTGATTTTTGAACATTGATTTTATATCGAGACTTTGCTGAATTTTCTTATCAGTTTCAGGTGCTTTTGGGCTGAGGTGATGGGGTCTTCTAGGTATACTATCATGTCGTCTGCAAATAGAGACAATTTGGCTTCCACCTTTCCTATTTGAATACCCTTTATTTCTTTTTCTTGCCTGATTGCTCTGGCTAGAACTTCCAGTACTATGTTGAATAGGAGTGTTGAGAGAGGGCATCCTTGTCTAGTGCCGGATTTCAAAGGGAATGCTTCCAGTTTTTGCCCATTAAGTATGATATTGGCTGTTGGTTTGTCGTAAATAGCTTTTATTACTTTGAGATGTGTTCCATCAATACCAAGTTTATGGAGGGTTTTTAGCATAAAGGGCTGTTGAATTTTGTCAAATGCCTTCTCTGCGTCAATTGAGATAATCATGTGGTTTTTGTTTTTGCTTCTGTTAATGTTTTGAATTACATTTATAGACTTGCATATGTTGAACCAGCCTTGCATCCCCGAGATGAATCCAACTTGATCATGATGGGTAAGTTTTATAATGTGCTGTTGCAATTGGTTTGCCAGTATTTTATTGAAGATTTTTGCATCTATGTTCATCATGGATATTGGCCTGAAGTTTTCTTTTCTTGTTGAGTCTCTGCCAGGTTTTGGTATCAGGATGATGTTGGTCTCATAAAATGATTTGGGAAGGGTTCCCTCTTTTTGGATTATTTGGAATAGTTTCAGAAGGAATGGTACCAGATCCTCTTTGTGTGTCTGGTGGAATTCAGCTGTGAACCCATCCGGAACTGGGCTTTTTTTGTGTGGTAGGCTCTTAATTGCTGCCTCAACTTCAGACCTTGGCCTTAATATATTCTTTGAGAAATTAGCCATTAATCTTTTTGAGGATCCATTGTACATTAAGAGTCAATTCTCTCCTGGTACTTCAAGATTCTCTCTGGTTTTGACCATTCTGACTGTAATGCTTCTTGATGTGGATATCTTTGAGTTGACACTGCTTGGAGTTTGCTGAGCCTCTTGGATATGTAGCTTCCTGTCTTTCATTAAATTTTGGAATTTTTCTTTTCAAATATTTTTTAATCCTTTATTTCTCCTCTCTCTTTCTGGGACTTTCATTACACATATACTATTATGCCTCACAGTATTCCACAGCCTGCTAAACCTCCACATACTGTCCTTGTTGTGGTTGTTGTGTTTTTAACCTTTGTTCTCAGACTCGATGATCTCAAATAGCTTACCATCAATTTTGCTCATTCTTTCTGGTTGTCTACATCTTTTGTTGAACTTCTCTAGCGAATGCTTTTATTTTAGTTGCTGGACGTTCTAGCTTCAGAATTTTTGGTTCATTTTTATAATTTATTTTTTTAGTTAATATTTTCTATTTGATAAGCCATCGATTTTCTAGTTTCATTTAGTCCTCTGTTTACGGTTCTGTTAGTTCTTTGAAGGTATTTAGGACAGTTGATATAGTTTGTCTTAGTATATTCAGTGTGCTGTAACAAAATACCATAAACTGGGTGGCTTATAAACAGCAGAAATTTTTATCTTACTGCTCTCGAGGATAGGACGTCCAAGACGAAGGTGCTGACACATTGTCTGACTCTTCTTCCTACTTCATAGAATAGTACCTATTATGTCCTCACATGGTGGAAGAGACAAGTCATCTTGCTGGGGCCTCTTTTATAAGCTTACTAATTCTATTTGTACCCATCTCCATGACTTAATCACCTTCAATTACTTCATTACCATCGCATTGGGGATTAGATTTCAACCCGTGAATATTGGGAGGGCACAAATATTTATACCATATGAGATGTCTTTGTCTAATAAGTCTAATGCCTGAACTTCCCTGACTGTTTTATTAGTTTTTTTATTCCCAGGGAATGCACCATACTGTGCTGAAATTTTTTCGAATATTACAATGGACTTTTTGAATATTCTAATGTGTACTTTATACATTACAGAGTGCTCACACTGTGTTCTGTGGATGTGTTGAGTGTTATAAGATGAAGACTCTTGAAATCAGATGTGAGTATCTTTGCTTCTTCAACCCCAAGAAGTTTGCAGCTTGCTGTGGCTGTTGGGTGGTTTTGCTGCTTAACATGTGGTGGCTGTTTTTTCTTGTCATTTAGTGTCCTACTTAACTATTTTGCAAAGTCTGTATTTTGTCAAATGTGACCACTAAAGTCTGTTCTTAAGCTTAGCAATACATATTGTTTTGATAGTTTCCTTTTGTTTTTATTATTCAATAAAAGAAAAAAAAGGCGAAACAGAAATACAGTACTCTCTTAATCTTTGGATATTGGATCTGTGTCTGAGCACACCTTTACTGCTCATCAGGCCATTGACAACTCTGTGTTAACCTTTACTTATGGCTTGCATAGAGCCTGAAGGTTCACAGAGGTGAACATTTAAGGTCTTATCAAGCCTTTTATGAGCATGTGTCCAGCCTTGGGCGGGCATGTGGCCCTCACATATTTCCTGATATACCTAGGAACTTTTTAATTCCTTTATTTCTAGTGATTCTCCTTTTCTAACCTCTTCTCAAAATTTTTGGTCCATTGTTTGTCCTGTTCTCTTACTCCCTAGCCCCAGGCTGCTACAGCCAATACTTTATTTAGCCTCTGAATGTTTTCAGCAAAAAGTCCCCAGAAAGCCACCCCAGCCCTATGAGTGTTTCAAATTGGACGAAACAATGGCAATCCCTTGTGTCATTTCTTAAGGGAGACTCCAGAAGACAGGCAGAAGCACACAGCCACAATTCTTTTTTTTTTTTTTTTTTAACAAATGGTAGGCTATGTTTATTAGAGTCACAGTCAGTTGACTGTCTCAGTGTGACTCAAGACCACAAAAAAAAACATTTCTCCTTCACTTCTGAGTCTTGGGGTTGAGACCTCGACCGGCAAGTATACTGCTCGGGGCCCATTTACAGGTTTGCAAGTTTCTCATCAAGGGCAATCTGTGACTGTGTGAGGTTGGCCAGGTAGGTCACCATCAGCAAGTCATTGATGTTGCTGTTGAGCATGGTCTCAAAGTCATCAGGAACTATTTTAGGTACTTGGTTAAACAGGCTCATCAGGAATCGGCCCACAGTATTGTCAGCTGACACCTTTCCAGACAGTACATCCTCTGTGTGTTGCAATACCGTGCTCAGGGCATCCTGGATGCGAGCTGATGCCCCTCCTACTTGCTGCAAGTCATTTGAGAGTCCAATCACTTGGTTGGAGCTAAAGCAGGTCTTCATGATCAGGTCAACTCCAATTAGTTCAGTGTCATAGTATGCATATTTCACTGTCAGAGGTGTGAACTCCCATCGTCCTCCCGGGGACACCCATTAAAGTGCTGACATAAGCTTTGATGCTCATGCGGCCGTTCTGGAGACTAGTGTCCACAGTGAGGTGGATGGGGCTGGGGTGAGGTGGATGGGGCTGGGGCCCTCCCAGCTGTAGTACTCATGGATCAACACAGAGGGCTCTGTGATGTCATGGCCTGCAGCGTACCAGCCCAGGATGAGTTCATTTGGAGAAACATTTTTATGCAGTTCATACATGTTCTTAGCAAATTCCATGTCAACAGCCACTTCATCTTCTGACTCATTGTGCGGCACTGAAAAGCAATTGGTGACCTCCAGTGAGTGTTTGTCGACCGTTCCCAGCAGGGTCCCAGTAACTCGGGCAGCACCCTCGTTGCATCGCTCGTAGCTGTCCACAATCGAGGCCAAAATGACTGGTGCAGCCTGACCACACCGCCCCCGGGGAAGAGCCCTGGGAGAGCGGGACCAGGCAGAGCGGGCGCTGGGGTCTGCGCCGGAGCAGCGCAGTCGTAGCCGCTGCTGCCACAGGGTCTGAGGATGAGGCTGGAGTCCCAGCAGAAGGCGGAGCCGCAGCTGGTGCTGGCGTTGGCGCTGGAGCTGGAACTGAGGTTGGGCCCGAGACTGGGGCCGCCACCGGGGCTGGAGCTGGCGTGGCAGGAGGAGCACTTACTGATACCGCCGGCGTGGCCATCTTGTCGAGAGCCACAGCCACAATTCTTTAAGAAAATGATCTGTTTTTCTAACTCTGATACTCAAAACCTGCACCAAGAGTATAGGCTGCTGGCTTCATAGCTTCTGCCCATCTAAGAAGGGTGAAATAGTAGGCAATCATTTTTAAGAGCAATGGAGCTCTTACTACAATGCAAAAGCTTTTTTTTCCCTAAGTTTGGTATTGGCTGTGTCATTTTCTGACTGAATTCCAGTCTGCAGAAGCAAATTTAGAGAATTTTTCCTCATTTATTAGTTGCAAATGTGCAGAGACAGAGCCCTAGAGTTCCCTGTTCTGCCATTTTTAGTGATATCCACCTACTGCTCACTTTTATGTCCTTATTTCTGCATAGTGCAGTGAGTATCCTGATCCTCAGAAGAAACTACTACTGTTGTTTTACCCAATTATCATAATAATGCATTTTTTTTCCAATTATAATTCATGCATTCACTGTGACTTTCCACTCTGGGAAGTGAAATATAAGATAATTACAATGGAAAATCATATTTTTGCCTCAGCTGACAAGAAATAATGGTAATAGGCATCATATAATCAGAATCCATAAATCAGAATAAGAAAAAATGAAACTAAAATTATCACAGTGACTTCATCAGCAAAACATAATTCAAAGATTACATTGTATAGTGCAATTATTGTGTATAAATTCAAGCATTTTCTGTACGTAGTTGTTGAATATTTTTGGCAACTGACATTACGTTTCCCTGAGGAAACTTCATATTAAAAAAACGTATTAAGAAGTAGTGCCATTTTTTTTCTGTAGAGTGTTACTTTTCTGTGTGAAGAAATTACATGACTCACAAAACCTATTTCATTTCCAATATTGGTACCTCTGATAGAATAAGGAAATAGAATAAAATTGACATAAAGGAAGCTCCTTTAACATTTATTTATTTGGCCTTCCAATAATTCTTATTGTTAATTGCTTTTGCAAGTTTAGCTCTTATATGAATGACAAACATTTATGAAATTAGAGAGTATGAAAGTTTTTTCAATCCAGTATTTTGTAAAATGTAAAGGTATACAATAACTGCCATAATTATAGGTCAAAATCAAAATTTACCTTATTAGTCTTCTTTTGTTTTTCTATAAAAGGGAAGCATATTTTCAGTGTTAGCAGGGAAAATATTTCTTAGTAGTTTAAATTGCTACTGATAGTAGAATACTAATATCAAGTTAAAATGTCTCATTGTCTTGGCAACTTCAATTAAAAATTAATGCATACGTTTTTACTAGTTCAACATATATGAAAATAGAATAGTTAGAGCAAATTTTGCTAATAATTTTGTTGCTGAAATGATACATTTTTTTCATGATATAACATGGTATATGGTATTAATCTCATGATATTTTACTCTTCCAAAAAAGGAAAATACATTATGATTATTGAACAGTGGACTAGTTAGTTACGTTTTCTCTTGTCTGATTTAGAAAAAAAATCATCACCTCATACTCTTGATTATCAAAATATAAAACATACTAATCTGACACATTTAAATTTTCTCTTTCTTTGAAGTGACATATTTATTTTTCTTCATTGAAGTTAACTTTCAAATATTTCAACATCATTAATGAATACTCAGGGTCTATTTCTTCCCATCTTTTCTTCCCTGTTTTAATTTCTGTTTTCTACTTTTTTCCTTTCTGTTTTTTTTTTCTCTTGCATTGCTTTTTAAAAAGAAATTTAATGCTATAGTTTTTAGGGACAGAATTTTGAGAACTTATCCCCTTAAAATATCTTCATCCTATAAGATTGAGAGCCACTCATGATATTTTGGTACCCTATTTAATAAGAATTTACTTTCCGGCAGGATTATTTTAACATGCTTGCTAAAATCTATAGCTAATTACAAACTGTTGAGATTTATTTATTTCAATAATATTCATGTATTTATGGTAAAGCTTTATCCAGGGCTTTTGTCACACAGAAAGTTTGTTTAAAAAAATAGTTCGACCATTTGCAAATTGAGGAGAATTTGAAAATCAGAGAAGAAAAAGAGAAAAAGAAGATAAGTAAATAATAAAGATTAAAATCTCAACTTGAACAGAGAGAAGAGAAAAATATAACCCAAAGACCGTTTGGGAATAGTAAATCTTGCTTTGTATATTACCAGGAGTTGATTCACTACTGGCTCACAAAATGCCCCTTCTGATCAGTCTACTTTTAGCCAGCTGACCAGTGACATCAAGCAAAGGAATTCTACCTGTTATAAATTCTCTCAAGCCCTTGAACTTTCAGATGTGCAACAGTCAGTGTTTAATAAATAGTGCCTGTTTTCTTCCATTAATACTTTTTCCTTACTTAGGAATGTTATGCACTCTCTCCTCATTAAGACTATTTTCAGATAAAGTTTGATACTAGTTACTATTGTTCAGCAAATGATCACTTTTATTTCATTCCCCTATGGGTGAAGGATACTTCAATGTCCCATTATGACAAAAAAAAAAAAAAACTCACCGTTTTGTAGAAGGAAAAAGTGACATTAATAGACAATATTCTCACTGATACCCAAGCTTTGTTTCTTTTCATGAAGAGGAAGAAAATAAAATGATTAAAATCATTAATTTGGAGTCAATTAGTACCTTAAGTTAGGGGTCCTAAAAAACAGCCTGATCCAGGGACTTGGGTGTATGTGATTTGTTGAAGGAGTGCTCCTGTGAAAAAGTGGTTGAGGAAAACAGGATACAGAAAGAAAGAAAAATAAGCAAAAATATGATTCCAACTAGATTCTGGGTTCAGATTTATCTTGCAGGGTGCTCTGAAGCATAAGTTATACCACAGAGTTAATTTCACATTAAAGCAAGGAGTTCAGGACACTTATACCCTTATGCCATTTAGTCTTTGGGTGAGGGATTCCACCCCCATCACCATCACTCAGAATTACAGACCTTTTTCTGTGCATAAGGATGTCTCCAAGGATCATTTACATTTCAAAAACTATTTACAAGTTAAAAGTTTGACTTGGACCCAATTATTCTCCCTATTGATCATTTAAAATTAATTTTAACATTGTGATAGTAGATTTTTTCCCTTTAATTGGGCTTATATTTAAAAGTTCCTCCATCAAACATATATTAACTCTTAGGTATGTATTGCCTCCGTGACCTTTGTATATGAATGTATTCAAACCATACAATATCACAATCTAAATCATTTTACTTATAGTCATGTTATAGTACTCTGGATTTAAGTCTTACTATTTATGGTTTACACATTATGTTCTATAGAATAGCTAAGCATATTATTAGAAATAAGACATCTGTGCAATTTTCACTCACGTTCAATTTATAGATAAAGTGATATTTTTTTCACACAGCAAGAGAATTCAGCCTGGCATCTTTAGGAAATGGAAAACTGGTTGCCAGAGGGAAGAAATCTAAATATTTTCCATGTGGTTATTATATATATTGTAGGCCAGGCCTTTTTCCTGAGTGAGGGGAGGTGATACATGTATATATATTTATATTTTTAATAAAAATTTGACTTGGTAAGTTCATGAATTTATTATAGTGACTCAGTATTAAAATGGGGTTTTAATTAATTCGTTTTATTGCAGAATCACTTTCTTTTTAGAAATAATAAAATGAAATATATCATCCTTCTAATATTTTCATGTTCATGCAAGAAACTACACCTTTGCAATATTAGCCTGTATTGACAGTGTATAAAATAAGATATTCTCATGTGTCAAACCGAATGATTAATGAGGTACATAAATTGACTAAGAAAACAACAAGATAAACTGCCAATAAATGTTTGAGAAGGAAAGTTTACTAATGCATTTCTCTATGCCATCTGACTGTAAATGAAAGGATGGTTGTCTTCATCACTGCTGATACAGTGGCCTTTTCTTTATTAGACTACATGACTTTATACTATAATTACTTTCCCTCTTCTCCTATCCCCTTACAGATGAAATAACTGCCTTAGGAAATAATTGCCTCCATTTAACTCTATCTAGTATAGATAAGATTTCTCTTCTGTGTTATTCTTTTCCTGTATGCTTTTGTTCATTCCAGCTCACAAACATCACAAAATCTCTTCAAATCAAATTACAGGCAATCCTTTTTGACTCAGAGAAGTGAGTAATTATTTTCTAAGTAAATAAAACAGGGAGGTATCAACCTCTCAAGACCTGTTAAACATGCCATGTAGGAGGTAAGAACATTCACATTAACTACATTTCTAGGCAACCTCTGCTGACTCTAACTGCAGGTTTCCAGGTATCTGGTTGGAAACTACTGTGTGTTCTATGCATGTAACACAATTGTTCTTTCTTTTTTTTTTTTTTGAGACAGCGTTTCACTGTTGTTGCCCAGACTGCAGTGTAATGGAGCGATCTCGGCTCACTGCAACCTCTGCCTCCTGGGTTCAGGCAATTCTCCTGCCTCAGCCTCCCGAGTAGCTGGGACTACAGGCGTGCATCACCATGCCCAGCTAATTTTTGTATTTTTAGTAGAGACGGGGTTTCACCTTGTTGACCAGGATGGTCTCGATCTCTTGACATTGTGATCCACCCGCCTCGGCCTCCCAAGGTGCTGGGATTATAGGCGTGAGCCACCGCGCCGGGCCACACAATTGTTGTTTCATACTTTATATTCAAGAGGGAATGATTTGGATTCCTCATTACTTGTTCTGATATACCTACCTGGGGGAGAATATGTAAATATGTTATTATTCACATTTGTATTTCTGTATGTGTGTGTGTGTACAATATTATATTTATACATCAATATATTACATCAAGATATGTGTTGCAGATATGAGAATTTTCAGTAGAAAATACCAGAAAGATTTACGAGTCAATTGAGATGAACTATGTTACCAGTCTAAGAACTTTTTTCAATTATTTGAGTTAATTAGCATTTTCTATTTTCAATATTATTTTTAATATTTGGTTTATTTTCATGTTATTTTCAAAGATTCATCACCTCACTTACGTTTAGCTACATACCCTTTACTGCTTTGGATCTGATTGAAAGGAAGTATTAATATTGTTCTTAAAAACCTTTAGCTAGTAATACTTCCCAATACATTTCCTTTAGAAATATGGAAATAAAAACTATACCATTTCTGAGTACTCCTCATGCAAAGATGCAGTGTTAATTTCTGCAAGGTTCCTAAATATGAGTATATAAATTTTCAGCAAAATATTGTGACATGTGTATGCAGTATTATGATAATCTGATTTGATAAATGAATCAAAAACAGATAACTTTTCAGACTTAAAAATCCTTTCATGAAAAAAAATTGTAACATTATTATTTTCAAATCATGGGCAACATATTCAAAAGAAAGATTGGTTGAATTACGCAGTTTATTAATAAACATCATGCACTGTATGAATTATTTGTACTTTTTCTAGATATGACTTTTGTTCAAGTTTATACTTTGAGGTTCCACATGTGCTCCAAACTCAGCAATGAGACATACTATGTAATAGCGTGATTTTAAAAATACACATTGAAAATTAAAACTAGGTAATCAAGTAGTTTATATAGAAAACACAGAGCCACTGGAACTCTCCTGCACTGCTGGTGGGATTGTAGACTGGTGCAGCTGCTGTGAAAACTTGAAGGTTTCTTTAAGTCTAAATTTATTTAGAAATATTTGGATGTAACTCAGATTGCCTCTGTCAAGTCAGAGGCTGAATGTTGAATTAAAACAAACATTACATCTAATATCTAAGACTAGAATTTTGAAAAGTCACAGAGGCAAAATAAAAAACAATGTAATCAGAAAACAAGGAACCGCAGCTGTATAAACAATATTCCACATATTGTGATGGGGCAGCCGTCATCAGCCTGGATCTGAACCCTAGAAGAATGTCTGATAAAAGCAATCACAGAATCGTTAGACAGGAGGAGAGCTATTGAATAATAGACAGAAATAAATAAAACAAATCAGGCTGGGACGTGTAGTTTTCTTTTAAAAAATTTATTTCCCTCAAGACACATTTTATCAACACAAATCAGACTATTGCTATGTTTATCATCTGCATGACCCTTATGATGGGCAGACACTAATAGAGTTACTTTGTAAATATTAACTCGTTAAATTCTTTAATGAATTCTACGAGGCAGTCAATATAAATATGAACCCAAGTGAGGTTGATTTTCTCTTTGAACCTATCCATTCACTTAAAATTGTTCTTTGCTCATTTATGTAAAATAATTCAAACACTGGGACAAGTAAAAACAATATGTATAAATCATAAGTATTTACCTTTTGATGTCCAGAACACAACATAAGGAATATAACTCACTTATTTTTGTTCTGAGTCCAGCAGTTTGCTGAACAAATGGACAGGAAAAATTTCCAAATCATTTGCATATGTTGGCTGGTAAAAGGGCTTTTGTTTGGATTGAGAAAAGAAATAAATAAAATTTTAAAAAAATGTAGGTGTTTAAGCTTTTATCTATTTGTGTGCCAGGAATCATGTGTAACTGTGGATATGTTTGCATGTGTGTGTGTATAGGATTCTGAAGGGAAGGATAATGGAGATAAGACAGTGAAGAAAATGGTATTCTGCCAGTTTCTTCTCTGAGGCAACTTTTGAGCCTCATTACAGAGGTTTGAGATATGGCAGCTGGTTAAATGGGGGAACTTACTATAAACAAGTATATTTCAAGCATTGTTGATTTGAGTGCTCATGGCAGGAGCTGAAAACAGGGCTGTTCCTACTTTGACACACTAGGAGACCAGATGGTGTCTGGAGAAAACGACAGTTCTTAGTAGGTGGAGGTGAGTAACTATAAACATCAGAGGACTGACATCTTTTCATAGGGGATTGGAAGCTGAGAAAGTAAAACAGTTTATTCAGGTAGGAAGCAAGTCCTCAATGAGAAGATTCAGGATAAATGACATAACATCCTCAAGTTGCACACAAAAATAATTGGGGAAAGTTTAGTAGAAAAGTTTCTAAGGTCCAGAATGTGGTAAGAGCAATGCATAACCAGTATTTACTTATAAACTTAAAATTGCCTTTTATCGAGTAAACAGAAATAAGGGTCTATGAACATTTTAATTATAGTTTTAAGAATTTATATTGCATTAAGAAATAGTAACAATCATACTATCCCTGACACTAAATTATATGATATCTTAAATTATTATTTCTAATACAAAGTTTTAAAATTACTAGGTTGGCACAAAAGTAATTGTGGTTTTTACCATTACATTTAATGGCAAAAACTTTATATTTTATAGACAAGTACTGGTCACATATTGCACTAAAAGTAACCACAAAAACCTCAATGACATTTGTGTCACTCTAATAAATTTAAAGTAGTAAGAAAAAATAATGTAATAGTATTAAGGAATCAACACCAGTCTCAGCATCAGAATGTTCTTCCTTCTGCCCATCAAATGATTTTCTATCCTGTCTCACATAGATTGCAAAAAGTGTGTTTTGTCTTCAATTTTCAGAAGGAACTCTATGTAATACAGCTAATGCTTACATTGTATTTTCAACATCACACTTAATTTTATGAGGATTTGCACATTGATGTCTTGATCAAAGAGTAGTTCCAGTAAAACTAAAGCTTTTCTCTTTTTGATAAAGGTGGTGACAGCGTTTACATAATTTGCTATATTATCATTCTTTAGAACTTATCAATTCATCACTTAACATAGTTTACCATAATTCAGTAATTAGTTTTTTACCGCCTTAATTATATATCCAAAAAAGGAAAGCAATTAGCTGGCACGTTTAGGTAGACTATTGTAAGACTCACTGTTACTTTCATATTTGTTTTGTAATGTTCATAAAAAGGCAAGTCAATAAATATGGATAAGACAGAGGATTTGTAATATTTAGAAATTTCAACAGATTTATATATTTGTATTCTTTTAGTTTAAACAAAATGTATTCTCTATACACATTTTAGGCCATAAATATCTAAATATATTTATGTGTGTGTGTGTGTGTGTGTGTGTGTGTGTGTGTATCCTCAATGTTTGCTTTTTTTTTTTTTTGGTAAGTTTTTACTTTTTCCAAACTTAAATACACTGCAAACTAGAATGAATTTACCTGCAATTTTTCTCAGCAATAGAATAGTAATGAAAGGAGACCCTTAAGGGATATGGACAATGCCACTGCATATTTTTAAAAATATCTTTCTCTATTCATCAAATGTTTATTGAAAATCTCTAAAGGCAACATACTGTGAAAAGCACATACAGGGCGCTAAGATAAATTAATAATTATCCTCAACCTGAAATATTTTAGTTTAATAAGCAATGTCAGATACAAAATCACCATAATAAAATATAATATGCAAAGTGCTATGAAAACACAAAGGGAAGAGTAATTTGTTATGCTATCAACAGGAGAAAGGAGTTTACAGGAGAGCAACAATGAGGTGGAACTTAAGGATGAACAGGAGGTCATTGGAAGCAAATGACAAAAGGCATTCCTGGTACCCAGAACTGCAGGTGAAAGTCTCAGGAACTGGGAGGTGACTCAAGATTTGGGAATATCAATTCAGCTAGTGCTCATGTATGTGGGATAAATGGGGGAAGTTAAGTTGGGCAAATAAAACTTCTTCAGAGATCATCAAAGACCTTGCATGCTAGACTATTATCTTTGTAAATTTTACCTTTCAAAACACATTTACTCATTTCGATATCCCCTATCCTCACTGGATGTTTTTTTCTTTTCTCTTAATCCTGTTAACTTTCAAGACCCCTCAAACCATATGTACTACTTGAAAACTGATCCTCTCAAATAGATAAAATAATTTGCTCCATTATCTGAATTCTGTCACACCTAATTTATATTTTATGGCTCTAATAACATAGTTGCTTGTTTTTATAATATCTGTAACATGTTCCATCATTATTCTAAACTGCTATATAGATTGAGGGAAAGTAACCAGTGCATTGAACATAACAGGCATTCAATACATATCTGAAAAGCAAAGTGATTCTCACTAATTCAGATGTCACAGTTGTCCAAGTGATTGTGCAGAGGAGAACAAATTAAAATGCTAAATCGTGATCCTCATGCTCAGTATCTTTAAAACCAGCCTTGTATATTTCAGCTTGTCTATTTTATCTGTTGCTTTTCCTTCCTTTGCTTCAATGCATGGCTATGACCAGCTGCTGTTCAAAGGCATACAGATTAATGACGCTTAACCTACCAAGCCCCTCACTTACAAGCATTCCTTTCTACTCACAGAGAATCGTTACTGCAATATACTCTCATGGTCATATATTTTTGTAATATTTGCAAAAGATAGTAATTGTAGTCGTTTTAGACATCTTCTTGATGCTCTAATTGTCCCTCTTCCACACTTTATCTATCTCTATGTGGTATTAGAGAGACCATGGCTGACATGAGTAGGCTGCTCATTTAGTTTCAATTTTGTGTTGCATATTTATGTGATTCGTAGTCTCTTATATTTTAGTTAGATTATAGCTAAACATCCAACAATAGGAATAACTTTTAGGAATACTCCTAGCAACCGTCCAACCTCTTTGATGTGTGAAGGAAGGTGCTGGATGGGAGATCATACAGAACTATGAACAAGCCCTACAGCGCCCAGCACCAGCAGTATGCACTTAGTGGGCACTGTCAGTATGCATTTAATGGGTACTGTAAGTTATGTGAAGGTATTTAAGACCACTTTGCAAGAAAACTTGAAAAACATTAAAATCTTCATATATATGTAAAACTGGTTCTAATAAGTGATTCTCTCATTGAGCAACAATGCCAACCATTTACAAATTACTGGATGACTTTTTGAGATATTTGTCTGTTCTTTATTATGATAATAAAGAATATCCTTTTCCAATACCAACTGCTCATCAGCATTTCTATACCTGTTATAAATTAATGCCCGCTTGCATTAATCACAAAATTCCTGTAACAATCACATTTAAGAACATGTGATTATTATGTATTCTACTTTGAGCTTCAGCTATGTGAGAGAAAATTAAGATAAATGGAATGTGCCCTGAGGCAGAAATTTTTGAAAAAATAAAAGTGTTCTGGTTAATTAATCTTTAAAAAAATTTGAACCTCCCTTTTCACTAACCTAAAAAGAAAAAAATATATAATGGTCTTTTGTAGTACAATTCACCCAAAACCCTAATAAAGTTACTATAGTCAACTAGTACCTTTAGCTAATAGAATGCTCATTAATGCCCAGCTTCCTACACCTCCTAAGTCTCTTTCCTCTCTACTACAAAATATTTAACACTTTTAAGAGAGAGTATCTTCTCTGTTATCATTGAGATATTGTTTTATTAAATTATTTGTTCATTAATTTTAATATGATTGATTATAAATATATGAAATGATTGCAAAAGGTCCTGGCAAAATCAGAAAAAAAAATCTACAAGCATAAATAAAGTGTGATTTTTACATGTAAGCTGAAACATTAAAATAAAAGATCAATAGGAAGTACCATCCACGTGGAAACAAATTCATCTGAGAAAATGCAAAATTAACAACATGGATTTTTTTTTTTAATTTTACAGATTTGTCAATGAAAATTTTAGTGAGGATGTGAACAAATATTTCCATTAAGGAAATCCAGAATAAAATAATTGGATTATGAAATTGGAAAAGAAAGTAAAAATGAAGCTGGTAAGACATCTTATCAGGCCAATATTATGGAGGTTCCTGAGTATTATACTAAATGTTTATCTGGTATTTTATTTTTGGCATAGTCATGCATCATTAAAAATAAATAGGCAAGGCATGGTAGCTCACATCTGTAATCCCAGAACTTTGGGAGGCCGATGTTGGCAGATCATGAGGTCAAGAGTTCGAGACTATCCTGGCCAACATGGTGAAACTCTGTCTCTAATAAAAATACAAAAATTAGCTGGGCATGATGGCATCTGCCTGTAGTACCAGCTACTCAGGAGTCTGAGGCAGGAGAATCTCTTGAACCCAAAAGGCAGAGGTTGCAATGCCACTGCACTCCAGCCAGGCTGCAGAGTAAGACAGCTCAAAAAAAAAAAAAAAAAAAAAAAAGAAGAAGAAGAAATGCATCCTTAAGCATATTCATTATTGTACTACAACATAAGAGTGTACCTACACAAATCTGGATGGTATAGCTAACTTTACACATATGCTATACAGTATAACTGATTGCTCTGAGGTTATAAACCTATTCTTCGTGTTACTGTACTGAACACTGTAGGGAATTATAGCACAATGTTCAGTGTTGGTGTATAGAAACATTTCAATGCAGATAAGTTACAGCAAAAGAATAGCATAAAAGGTAAAACATTGTACTTGCCATAAATGGAGCTTGTGGGACTAGAAGTTGCTCTGGGTGGGTCAGTTAGTGAGTGGTGTGTGAATGTGAAGCCCTAGTATACTACTATGCACAACTGACGATGTTATAAATACTGTACCCTTAGGCTAAAATAAATTTATTAAAACATTTGTCTTTCTTCAATAATAAATTAACTTTAGCTGGTTCTAGATATTTATTTTATAGACTTTTAATTTTTTGTTTGTTTGTTTGTTTTTTGTTTGAGACAGAGTCTCACTCTGTCACCAGGCGCCAGGCTGGAGTGCAGTTGTGCAATCTTGACTCACTGCAACGTCCTCTGCCTCCCAGATTCAAGCAATTCTCCTGCCTCAGCCTCCCAAGTAGCTGGCAATACAGGCACATGCCACAACACCTAGGTAATTGTTGTATTTTTAGTAGAGGCGGGGTTTCACCATTTTGGCCAGGATGGTCTCCATCTCTTGACCTCATGATCCTCCCACCTCAGCCTCCCAAAGTGCTGGAATTACAGGCATGAGCCACCGCACCAGGCCAACTTTTTAATTTTTTTAATCTTTTGACACTTTTGCAACAAAACACTTTGAAACAAAAACACTTTGTATAGCTGTACAAAATTATTTTTATGTCTTTATTCCATAAGCTATTTAGATGTTTTTATTTCAATTTATTTATTACTATTTAAATGTTTGTTGAAAACTAAGACACAAACACACACAGCGTAGGCTTACACAAGGTCAGGATCATCAATAATGCTCATGGAGCTGTCATCTTCTATAATAAAATTATGTCTAATATTTCTTGAAGGACCTGTCTGAGGATGTTCTGCAGTTAATACTTTCATAAGTACAGAGTAAATTGTAAAATAATAGTAAAAATTACAGTATAGTAAATCCATGAATCAGTAACATAGTTGTTCATTATTATTAAGTACTATTATACTGTAAATAATCACATATACTATAAATTTTTACAACTGGCAGTACAGTAGGTTTGCTTACATCAACATCACCACAAACATGTGAGTAATGGGTTGTTCTATGACATTGCAACAGCTAAAATAAAACTAGGAGATAGCAATTTTTCAACTTGATTACAGTCTTACAGGACCATAATCATACATGTGTTCCATTGTTAACCAAAACATTCTTAGGTGGCATATGACTATATATGTCTGTATATAGGTATATGTAGGTAATGTAATACATATACATACATATGTATACAATTGTACATATAATTATATATATATTATTTATTTATTTTTTATTGCATTTTAGGTTTGGGGATACATGTGAAGAACATGGAAGATAGTTGCATAGGTACACATGTGGCAGTGTGATTTGCTGCCTTCCTCCCCTTCACCCATATATGGCATTTCTCCCCATGCTATCTCTCCCTAACTCCCTACTCACCACTATCCCTTCCCTATTCCCCACAACAGACCCCAGTGTGCAGTGCTCCCCTCCCTATGTCCATGTGTTCTCATTGTTCATCACCCGCCTATGAGTTAGAACATGTGGTATTTCATTTTCTGTTCTTGTGTCAGTTTGCTGAGAATGATGTTCTCCAGATTCATCCATGTCCCTACAAAGGACAAAAACTCATCTCTTTGATAGCTGCATAATATTCCATGGTGTATATGTGCCACATTTTCCCAGTCCAGTCTATCATCGATGGGCATTTGGGTTGGTTCCAGGTCTTTGATATTGTAAACAGTGCTGCAATGAATATTTGTGTTCATGTGTCCTCATAGTAGAACGATTTATAGTCCTTTGGATATAATTATATTTTTAATGTTGATTGTTCTTAGTCTACCAGGATTGCATTTTCCTACCTCTTACTTTTCATTTTAATAAACATAAGATAACAATTGTATAGTTTTCTTGTATGTCATTTTTGTCCTCGAACTGAATTGCAATTTTTTCTCACTCTTTTTTCTTAATTATGATTTGTAAAAATTTGGATTTAGTCACTGTTCTTGTTTGCACACAGGAATGATGCTTCTAAAGCATTAAAGGTAAAAGTGTCTTACTACACTCCATCAGTAGTTTACATAATAATTTTCTTCTCTGGGATGATTGTTTTAATATCAGAAAACAGGGAGCTCTTTAACGAGAGTTTAAATTTTATGGTACTGAATTGTTTTTCATTGTGAAGGTAATTCAGAATATCTCTTTGTCTTTTTAAATTTTATATGCATCCTTATTCCACTTGTTTTTCCAACTTACTGACCACCTATTTTCAAACTCATGATACATGAAGTTCATCATATAGTTATTTTGAAATGACATTGTAGGTTTTATTCTAGATTTTAATGATTGCTTAGAAAAATAAAATGGCTCATAGAAGAGAAATGTGATTCATTTTTATACATGGCACACACGGATGCACATTAATATCTTGAATTGTTATAGTGGTAAAATTAAAGTTAAATTATTTCCTAATCTTATGGTTCCCTAAGACATGGATCCTCAATTAAAGAGATAAGTATATTTTTATTGTTACAGTTGATATAATTGCATTTATTATTTGGTGAGTAGATAGGAAATAAATTGAGTTTGATAAAATAGTTAATGCCAGTCATCAATTCTAGTTTCTCCTAGAAGTCCCATGACAGACAGGAAAAGGGAATTAAAACTTAATATGTAATGAAACAAAACAAAAATTTCTTAGCTTGGTATATGGAGGCTTGAGACAACCCTTGAGAGACAAATAAATGAGCAATTAATTATGCATCCATTGCCCTAGGTTGCAATCACCTTACATAAAAAAATCAAATAGAGATACACTATAAAGGAATTGTAAGTCATAGCCTAAATTCTTCCATTAATTAAAATATCTAGTAACTTACTATTATTCTTACTTTATATTTTAAAAGGCTGTCTAGTTTTTTTTTCTTTTTTTCTTTTCAAGACAGTCTTGCTCTGTCACCCAGGCTGCAGTACGGTGGCATGATCTCAGCTCACTGCAACCTCCGTCTCCTGGGTTCAAGCGATTCTCCTGCCTCAGTCTCCCCAGTAGCTGGAACTACAGGCATGCACCACCATGCCAGGCTAATTTTTTTGTACTTTTAGTGGAGACAGGGTTTTGCCATCAGGAGTTTCACCATCAGAGACAGGGTTACACCTGTTAGGAGTTTGTCAGGCTGGTCTCAAACTCCTGACATCAAATGATCCGTCTGCCTGGGTTTCCCAAAGTGCTGGGATTATAGGCATTAGACACTGCACCTGCCAAAAGGCAATCTATTTCTAAAATTACTATTATAATATTTTTATGTGTAAAAATTATTATTCCAGTAGAGAAGTAGACCACATAATCCGTGAGCTGATGTAATTTTGTCATTTGTTTCTATGAAAGAAATAATTTTTTTCTCAGCAATTAAGATTTTATATCAAAAATTTAAATAGTAAACACAACATTGTAAAAAGTTTTTGCACCGAAAACATCTATAAAATGCATATTCATTCTTCACTTCAGTTTAATAAAATGTTTAAGGTCTTCTAGGATAAGCAAATCACATACCAAAATAAAACAAAACTCTTTTATCAGTAATACTTATAATTTTTTTTGATCCATAGTCTAACTACGTTTTCTGTATGTTTTCTTTTCAAATGCAGTCCTTAACTATTATTTTGGATGCCTCCAAATTCTAGAGTCTTACTAAATCTTTTTTTTTTTTTTTTTTTTTGAGATAGTCTGGCTGTGTTGCCTAGGCTAGAGTGCAGTGGCACTATCTTGACTAATTGAATGTCAGTCTCCCAGGTTCAAACAAGTATTGTGTATCAGCCTCCCAACTAGCAGGGATTAGAGGCATACCACCATGCCCAGCTACTGTTTGTATTTGGAGTAGGGACAGGATTTTACCATGTTGGTCAGGCTGCTTGAACTCCTGAACTTAGGTGATCCGCCTGCCTCAGCCTCCCAAAGTGCTGAGATTACAGGCATGTGCTTTAGCTTTCTGAATCTTAAACTACCCTTTTACCTGGACTCTGTTTTCATTCCCTACCTTTTTGGTTAAATTTTGCTCAGAACCATCATATTTGTATCTTTTAAGGCTTAAATTCTAGCCATAGAGTACAGTTTTCACTAGATAAAAGGAGCACATAACACAATATACATTTCTGTGAATTGTTCACTGATTTTTACTTAGGAAAACTGTATCTTGACATTTCTTACATTAACATCATAGAAACAAATGACATCATATTATTTTCAATAACTATTTCATTTTCTAGATTAATTTTATACTCTTAGACAGACATCATATGTTCTCATTTATTTGTGGGAACTATAAATTAAAACAGTTGAACTCATGGACATATAGAGTAGAAGAATGGTTAGCTGAGGTTGAAAAGGGTAGCGGGGAATGTGGGGAGGAGGTGGGTATAAACACTAATAGAACAAATGAATAAGACCCCACTATTTGATAGCATGATAGCATGACTATAGCCAATAATAATTTAATTATAGATTTTAAAATCACTTGATTGTAATTTCTTTGTAACTCAAAAGAAAAATGCTTGAGGGGATGGATACCCCATCCTCCATGATATGTTTATTTCACATAACTAGACTGTAAACATATCATGAATCCCATAATTATATACACCTACCGTGGACCCACAAAAATTAGGAAATAAAAAGTATATTGTAATGTATTTTCAATAGCTATCATTCAATATTCAGTTGGTAACTCAACAATAAAAATTGAGCAAGGACCCACAAAAATTAAGAAATAAAAAGTATATTGTAATGTATTTTCAACAGCTATCATTCAACATTCATTTGGTAACTCAACAATAAAAATTGAGCAACTGACCCAATGTTACGTTAATTTTTAAGAATTAGAAAAAATATATTGACCCAATTATTGAAAAGTTCACCTTCAGTTATGGCCAGATTTAACCACATAATTATACCACACGGTGATCCATGCTATAATAGAATATATAAAAAGTGGGCCAGGCAGGGTGGCTCATGCCTGTAGTCCCAGCACTTTGGGAGGCCAAGGCAAGTGGATCATGAGGTCAGAAGTTCGTGACTAGCCTGGCCAACAGGGTGAAACCCTGTCTCTACTAAAACTACAAACCTTAGCCCGGCATTGTGATGTACACCTGTAGTCCCAGCTACTTGGGAGGCTGAGGCAGGAGAATTGCTCAAACCTAGGAGGTGGAGGTTGCAGTAAGCCAAGATCAGGCCATTGCACTCCAGCCTTTGTAGCAGAGTGAGATTCTGTTAAAAAACAAACACATGAACAAAACAAAACAAAACAAAACAACAACAACAAAAACACCAGTCATGGTGGCTCACACCCATAATCCTGACACCTTGGGAGGCTGTGGCTTTTGGATCACTTGAGGTCAGGAGTTTGAGACCAGCCTGATCAACATAAAGAAATCCCATGTCTACTAAAAATACAAAATTAGCTGGGTGCGGTGGCACAAGCCTGTAGTCCCAGCTACTGGGGAGGCTGAAGCAGAAGAATCGCTTGTACCTGGGAGGCGGAGGTTGAGGTGAGCTGAGATTGTGCCATTGCACATCAGTCTGGGCGACAAGATGGAGTTCTGAAACTCCATCTCAGGAAAAAAAAAAAAAAAAAAAAAAAAGGAAAGGAAAAGGGTTCTGTTCACATTAAATCACGAAGGTATAAACTTTGTGGGAATTTTAGGCCTCATCTATTTTTTAAAAAAACACAAAGACTAGGATTAAAGAATGAAAGTGACTTCAGACAGATAAAAGTAGAATAAGAAATTTGATGAAAAATGACTAAGATGAGCAACGCACTGGGATAGAAAACTGCTCTCTATTAATATTTTCTTCAATAAATACAGATTATAAATTATTAATTCATGGTTATAAATAAAACAAAGTAAGCCAAGCTTCATTACATCTAAAATTATTTTTAAAGTGCTAATAGTTCAATTATTTACAATAGATTCCTATTTGGCTAGAAACTGAGTGGTCAAGTCCCTTGGAGTCAGTATCTTCTCCCCTGAAAACGCACTGTGGTCAGAAATGACAAATTTCAGTGCTCCTCACTAATGCCAAAAATTGACAATGTAGCTTCTGTTCTTATATGCCTTCAACAAGCTGGTACAATAATATCCTTACATTTCACTTTTTACTCTAGAGGTATTATACTAACAAGCCACTATTGCAGCTTTATGGCTTTGAAAAGCCATGTTGACAACCTCTGACTCATCATCTTCTTTCTGCTGAGTGGGATTTTAATAATGAAAGGAAAGAGATCTATAGTAGGTGTATAGAAAGAGGGAAGAGGATAGATGAAATTGTATTCAACTAGAATATCACAGATGCCACATTACTATTTTAGCATTGAATATTAAAATAAATAACTTTTGTTTACCTTTGTTTTAAAATACTCATGTAGGAAAGAGTGAAAGATGTGTAAGTTAAAAAACACAAAAAAAAGCAGAACCAAACAATATAGCATATTCCTCTTCAAGATACATAGAAAGCATTGCCTTCGCCCATTTTGCTACAACTAATATATGCTCTGAGTCTGAAAAGTTAATTTTTATCATCAGTTATCAATAGTTCTGATTCCATTTTCAATATATGTTTTATCCGTTTTTGTCTCCAGTTACAATAGGGGTTTGAGACAATTGGGTCACATATGGAGTACAACAGTCCTTGAATTGGATTCTTCTTATTACTCATCTGAAGATTGACCACTCTCCATCTTTGAACACTGCTGCCACCAAAATTGAAACAATATAGCTTTCATTTCTAACTTTCAGATGGTGCTTGAATTTTTTGTTTTATTGTGTAAAGAATAGTTATTGAAATAACGTCTTTTAACTAGCAATAGGTATTTTTTAATGAAACCAACATTGCATTCAATTCCTTTATAGCAAATAATGACCATGGAAATATAAATGCTTTTGAGTGCTATGTATATGATTCCTAATGAATAAACTAAAATAAATATGTATTATTTATAAGACAATGCTGAGAATATTTGTCAATGGCATTGTATGTATCAATAAATCTTTTTCATGTAGTTAAATAGCCATACCGTTAAATCAAATTCCCGTTAATAAAATATAAACTACAATGTGAATAATTATTACTATGTACTAGCATGAAGCATATATATATTTTTTACTAAATATTTTAACATTGAGAAAATCCTTTGACTGGCAGGAAGAAACATACATGTGGACAAGAGAACCACAGCAAAACTGGAGTGCGTGAAAAGAAAGGGCTGAACACACAATTTACACAGTGCACTTGATTGCTTATAAGTAAAGCCTCTTATAATATATTTTAACTGCGATCCTATGAAAAATGTCCAATTCATTCTTACTTAGCCTAAGCAGATAATAGCATTCCCTAATAATACATATTCAGAAAAGCATCTCGTTTTTCAAACCATTTCTTTATATAAAAGAAAGGATTAATGGAAAAGCAAACACTAATATAATAACCAAATAAAATCAAGTCATGGATTCTTAGGTATTTTGTCTAAATACGGTGTCCAAGTAACTTTGGAAATTATTTTTTAAATTCCTAGTCTCAAATCACTAAGTTCCTCCTTGAGATAATACTGAATATTTTTACTATTATAATCGAAACTCAGGAATTCTCATGGTGATGCCAACTTATATGAAACATAAAAAATGACTAAACACAGGAGAATACGTTTTTCCTAAAAGCTATAGTATTTTCCAGAAAAAAGAACAAGTTCTGGGGAGCATTTATGTTTTTTAATATCATAGAAGCTGTTTATAACCTATCTAATTTTTTGTTTAAAAATCTCAGAAAATTTAAGGACAAATTTACCAAAATTAGAGATTTTCAAAAGATTTTAGAGTACTTCAGATTGATTTAAAAACATTGTAGTACAAAGAATTAAATAAATGAAGACTCATTTCATTTTCATGTATAAGACAATATTGTGAAGTATTAGTTCTTTCCAATTAGATCCATAGTATCAACATAATCCCAATAAAAATCCCAACGAGGTGTTTTTTGGATATTGACAAACTGATATTAAGGTTTACATTGAAAGGCAAAAGACCCAGACTAGCCAGCACAAGACTGAAAAACAATAAAATTGGTAGACTGACAATACCCAACTTTGACATATTCACTATACCATATGCTGCAAACCTGTAGTAATCAAAACAGTGTGGTTTCGGTGAAAGAATACACAGATCATCAATGGAACAGAATAGAAAGCCAAGAATAAATGCACGTAAATATACTCAAATGATCTTTCACAAAGAAGCAAAGGCAATATAATAGAGCAAAGTTACTTCCTTTAAATAACGGTGCTAAACAAGTAAAGATCCACATTTAAAAAAATAAAAATAAATAAATCCAGACACATACTCTAATAACCATCACAAAAAATAACTCAAAATGGATCAGGGACCTAAATATAAAATGCAAAACTATACAACTCTAGAAGATAACACAGGAGAAAATCGAGAATGACTTTGGTTTTGTGATGATGATGACGTTTTGGACATGATAACATAGGCACAATCCATGAAAAAAATAATTGATAAGAGGGACCTCATTAAAATTAAAAGCAAACTGCTCGGAGAAAGACCACATCAGGAGAATAAATAGACAAGTCACAGAGTAAGGGAAATAGTTTAAATATATATCTGATAAAGTCCTATTTTCCAATACAATTTAATTTTCATACTCTGAAAAGAAACAATTTTATTAAAATTGGCCAAAGACCCAGAGACATATCATCAAAACAGATATACAGATGGCAAATAAACATATAAAAACATATTGTACATTATATGTCATTGGGGAAATGCAGATTAAAACAGTAAGATTTAAATATATGTCTATTAGAATAGCCAAAATCCAGAACAGTGATGACACCAAATGCTGGCAAGGATATGGAACAACAGTAGTTCTCATTTATTGCTGGTAGAATGAAAAAGGGTAAAGCTATTTTCAAAGACAGTTTGGCTTCCTCTTACATAACTAAACATGCCCTTTCCACAAAATCCGGCAATCATACTCCTTTATATTTACCCAAAGAGGTTGAAAACATATGTCCACTCAAAAAGTGCACATAGATGTTTATAGCAGCTTTGTTCGTACTTGCCAAACTTGGAAGCAATCAAGATGCTCTTCAGTAGGTATATAGATTAATAAGCCGTGATATATTTAGGTAATAAAATATTAAGCAATGTAAAAATGAAATAAAGTAGCCATGAAAAGACATGGTGAAAACTTAAATGCTTACTATTAAGTGAAGGAAGTCAATCTGAAAAGGTTGTATATGCTATGATTCGAACTACAGCTGACCTTGGAACAACATGCGTTTAAACTGTGTGGGTCCACTTAGACAAAGAATTCATCTTCAAACAAATGCAGATTGAAAATGCAGCATTCAAGGGATGCTTTATTATGCACAGATTTTGGTAAACAAAGTGTGTCCTGGAACCAATCCCCCATGCAAACCAAGAGATGACTGTATATGACGTTCTGAACAAGGCAAAAACCATGGAGACAGTAAAAAAGGTCAGGGATTTCAGAGAGGAAGGAATGAATGGGCAGAAGGAACATAGAGGATTTTTACCGTTATGAAAATACTCTGTAGAATACCAAAGTGGTGGAAACATGTCAATATACATTTGTCCAATCTCTTAGGACATACAACACAAAGAGAAAACTCTAAGATGCTGTGGACTCTGAGTGATAATGATGTGTTAATACAGATTGATCAGGTGTAACGGATGTTCCCCTCTGGTGGGGGATGTTGATAATGGCTGAAAATATGCACGTGTTGGGGCAAGAGGTTTATGGGAAATCTTTCCCTTCCTCTCAATTTTGCTGTAAATCTGAAACTGCTCTAAAGAAGTCGTTAAAAAGTTGTATTTATTTTAGGCTTTTTATTACTAATTGTACTTCTTAACTGTAATTATGTGTGTGTGTGTGTATATAATTGATCCTATTTTGAGTTATTTAAAGAATGAAAGGTAAGAATGACATGGCTTTTTTTAATGTCTGAGAAGTATTTTTTAATGTTTTACTTGTAAAAAGTATCTTAGAACATGTTCCAAACAAATAAAAACTTATCTGCCACAGGGACTTAGTAGCAATAACAAAATAACTTATCTTCATATGCCAGCCACCTACACAGTTCTTTGCCTGCAAGGTGGCTTGGGTCATAATGAAAAATTGGCCTTAGTTAATTGGTTTCTCTCTAATAATAAATTAGTGTATTGATAACATTGTAAAATTTATATATCTAGAATGTCAATGGGAAAGAAGCTCTTTCTAATCAAGTTTGAAAAGCAAAATATTTGTTTTAAAGACATGAGAAAATGTTGTAAAAATTGTCCTTAGTTGTTAGTGTTCCTGGTCACCCAAACTTTATAGCACATATATCCTCTCTGAAAGCCATTTTGATTATCTTGATCTTGTTTAAGTTATTGATGTGTGTGTGTGTGTGTGTGTTTGTGTGTGTGTGTGTGTGTGTGTGTGTGTGTCTGTACCTCACATTTCATCTCAGAGCAAGTAAATTGACATGGACACTGTCTTCTTTTGGAACAAATAAATACATGAAGATATAGAGGACCTGGAGTAGACTGTTGTTAATATAGTACTATCATAGAGGCAAATAGTGTTGCAGAAGCTATCTTTCAAATTTCTACTGATGGATCTTTTTGGTGGAGAAGATGAGTCAACATAGATAAACTGAGCAAGAAATTATATTAGTGCAATAATTGATGTTGTCATGTTGTTGTTTTGGTTATATAGTACTCAGAAACATTTGTAATGTGATTACAGAGTTACAAAAGCTTAAGCCTGAGCCTCCTAAGCCTAAATTTGGCACTGTTCTCAAAGGAAGAAGAAAGTTAGAAGAGACTACAGAGATAAAGTCATGTTTGTATGCTTTCTCTTAAGACTGTGAAGGTAGGCTAGGCATGGTGACTCACACCTGTAATTCCGATGCTTTGGGAGGCTGAGGTGGGTGGATCAGCTGAGGTTGGGAGTTTGAGACCAGCTTGACCAACAATGAAGAAACTCTGTCTCTACTGAAAATGCAAAATTAGCTGGGTGTGGTGGTCCATGGCTGTTATCCCAGCTACTTGGTAGGCTGAGGCAGGAGAATCACTTGAACCCAGGAGGTACAGGTTTCATTGAGCTGAGATCACGCCATTGCACTCCAGCCTGGGCAACAAGAGCAAAACCCCACGCCACCTCCAAGAAAAAAAAAAAGAATGTGAAAGTAAGGTACCATTGGAGATGGCTATCCTTCAGTGGTCAGGAGTCTAGTATGAGGACAGTAACCCAAGCCTGAGGAAATATTTCATAAAGAAGACAGTGAATTTGAAGTGAATTCAGTAAACTGCCACAGAGACATAGAGTGGACTAAATTTCAGTTTGTGTCATGGCTGTTTTCTTTTTTTCATTTTCCTGCAAGTATCAGAGGAACTAAGGCTAAGAAGTTCATGGAAGGTAAAAAAGATAGACAATGAGTATCTTTTGAGAAGTTCAGCTATGAGGAATTGAGTGAAATAAGCAAGACAGAAAGTGTGGAAAAGGAGATGTGTGCACACGTATGTGTGTTTATGTAGACATGAAACACAGGAAAAATGAGTTCTCATTTGTGAGCTACTGGGTAACATTCAGTAAAGAAGAAAGGAAAATGTAAGCAAAAAAAAAGGAATACTAGAGTGGGCAAAGTTCAGAGAATGTGGAAAGGGAGAGAGTAATAAACAAAATGGGCACTTCAAAAATTGTATAAATTTAAGGCACACAAATGCAATTTTGTTACATGGATATGTTGCATAGTGGAGAGGTCTGGTACTTTTAAGAGAGAATAAATATTTGAGTTAGGATAGGGCCAGACCTAAAAGGATACGAGGCTGGGGAACCCAAACATTACATTGGCCCAATTCTTTTCTTTTTCTTTTTTAATATATATTTTATTGCATTTTAGTTTTAGGGGTACATGTTAAGAATATGCAGGATTGCTCATAGGTACATACATAGCCCAACTGATTGCCCATAAACAGAGCCCTCACTTTTCACTTATTTTATATCTCTTGGGAATAACTTTAAAGACAGAAATGCTAACTATTTTCTTACCATAAATGTTAAGAAAAAAAAAAACATAGAGTGTCTTGAGAAAACTGGTTTAGAAAGACTGAGATGATGGAGTAATTTCAGTAGCAAAATGTGCAGGAGAAAGAAGGCCTCATAGACTTTCCCACTATAAGGTTTATTTGACATTGCAAAATATGTGTGAGATTTGAGGAAAGTATAGTACAGTAATTCAGAATAAGATCATGAGAATACCCACGTGAAGAATACAGAGCACGATCACATTGTGCATGGCATCAATAATCTCAGTGACATACAAAGCACTGTAACCTTGTGCTGTGGTCTGAACATTTGCACCCATAATTTATTTCTTGAATTACCAGTGCGCTGGTATTAACAGGTGGGGCCTTTGGTGGGTGATAATATTATCAGGATGAAGCTCTTAGAAATAGGATCAGTGTCCTCCTGGTTGGGCATGATAGTTCATGCTTATAATCCCAGCACTTTGGGAGGCCTAGGCAGGAGGATCTCTTGAGGCTAGGAGTTCGAGACCAGCCTGGCCATCACAGTGAAACCCCATCTTTACTAAAAATGCAAGAATTAGCTGGGCGTGCTGGTACACATCTGTAATCCCAGCTATTCTGGAGGCTGAGGCATGAGCATCACTTGAATCCAGGAGGTGGAGCTTGCAGTGAGCCGAGATCACCCCACTGCCATCCAGCCTGGGCAACAGAGCGAAAATCTTTCTCAAAAAAAGAAAAAGGATTAGTGTCCTCCTAAAACAAGTCTCAGAAACCCATCCTTCACCTTTTACCACATGAGGACACAGCTAGGATGAATCATTTCTCAACCAGAAATTGAGCCTTCACCAGACACCAAATCTGACAGTATATTGATCGTGGATTTCCAAGCCTCCAAAACTGTGAGAAATAAATTTATATTGTGTGTAAGCCACTCGGTTTATGGTATTTTGTTACAGCAGTCTAAATGAACTAAGATACCCTATAAAGACCATGGCTCTGCCTCCAGATATTGGCATTTGAAATGTCAGCCTGTGGTGCAGCCCTGGGAGTTCCAGGCTCCCCTCCTCATTGGCTCTGTTTATTTCTAGTAAGTTAGCCTGTTATGTTATTAAATACTACATTTTTCTCTCAGCCTTCAGGGCGTTCCTCCAATGTAGTACATTGGGAATATTTATGTTATCTTCATGGTGATCCTTGTCTATCAAAAAGTATTTTTAAATTACATGATAAATTTAATGATTTATTAACTAGAAATTAGTGTAAAGTTGAAAAATGTTGATATAAATAGTAACATTTTATCTTTTATGAGATTACTGAAATGATTGGGTATATCTCTGAAATTTCAGTGTTTTTACCGACTATGTAAAAGGAGACAAATGAGATGAATATTTATAATTGTTCCAAATACAGCTTTACCTTTGGGCTGTAGCCAGTATACATTTACACACACATGAGAACTATAGAAAAACGTTTGCAATAATCTTTAAGTTTTCAAAATTCTCATTTCTAGAGGTATAATCTCAACCTCAAATGTCACATATTATATTAAAAAGCAATTATTTTCTCAAGACATTATATTCAGAAAAATCAAAATGACCCTGTATCTCCTCTAGTTCTCCATTATCAAACACATCTAGGTTATAGCAACAGGCTAGTTATTTGCAAGATTATCAAAGATGGAAAGTTTATCATCTTCCTTGAAATTTTAATTTAAACGTCACTAGCTTCCACCTAAAACATCTCAATTTATTATAATCTTAGTGAAGACAGAAAATGGTAATCAACACCTTCAATGTAATTCAGAACCAGAAATTGTCTCTTCATTGCCCGCATTTGTCCTCACCTTTCCTGCATACACCATGAATGTTGCATCTAACTCTGGCATTCCTGAAAACAATATGCCCTTTCACTCTCTGTCTTTCTAGAGAGAGCTTTCTCTTTCTTTCCACAAGTACAATGTTTGCTCAACATTAATGATGAAAACTAAAGGTCATCCCTGCAAAAACACTTCTATCTTATCCTAAGAGTCTTTCTCTTGTTCTTGCTCAGGCAACAGAGTAACATATCTTGGATTTGTTTGGATGCCAATCTCCCCCATTAATGATGGGTTATTTTATGACAAGGACTCGCTATACACAGAATCTAGCATGTATCCCTGAAGATTAGTGAGAATGTAATAAGCAAATTAATGCACAGATCCATTCTCTGTAAACAATTTTTCAGCTCCAGCTAAATCTGTAACTATTTTTCCTTACCACAGAAATGCTGCACAAATTTTTAAAAGAGAGTATTCTTAACCTGAATTAAAGTATGACAAGCTTAAAGAAGGGAGAAAACCCAGTGAAAAACAAAATCCTCACTTTAAGAGTTATCAAGTGGAGGAGACAGACCAGAGAGAAGTAAAGAGTAATTTAAAAATGTGAAACACGTTACAAGGAACAAACAATAAATTAAAATAAAAAAATTACAGGGTGAGACATATTTAGATTTAGTGTTTGGAGAAGATCTCGCTAATCAGGTTGTTTTAACACTGAGTATCTCATGGTTCTGCACCAATGTGTTTACATTTTAAAAGCAGTTATACACACACATCACACACACATATGCACACATACACACTGATGTTATGTTTAAACTAGTGCACATTTGCTAATAATCTCCTGAGAAATGACCCCTTACTACCTTTTAGTTGTGTTGATTTATTGCCTGTACGAGAGATTATTTCTCTTACTTCTTTTGATTCTTCTTCTGGAATCTACAAAATAATATTTAGTCACCTAAATAATATAAGTGGTTGTTTAAAAATGAATGGAGATGTTATAAGAAGGAAATTGAGGCCAAGGATGTGAACATTCTTTCTGTTGTAACTACTTTGTTTTAAATAATAACAATATAGTGTGCCAGCAAGCCAAAATTATAGAAAGAAAGAGTTGAAATGATCATAGCATGAAGAAAATAATACTTTTAGAGTCTGTGTTTATAAACCTAGGAATTAATTCTAGTAAAAAGCTCAAGAGAGGAAGGGAACATCAATGTCTCAATGGAAAAACAAAATTTGTTTTCTGTTGAAAATAAATTAACAAGCTAAGAAATACCCAAGTCACGACTGCAAAACACATAAATGAAAATCTGTGCTTTCATCTGTATTTACACCTTCCATGTTCCCGAGTTCTCTGGTCTCTGAAGTTTTTATTACTGTTGTTTTTGCCACGAGGTGTTTCGGCCTCATTTAAATGATTTTCTGATTGACAGACTTAGCCATGGTTTGGAGAACAGCACACAGCCCAGAGCATTAGGGGATTCAGTGAGCAGGTGTTAAACCTATTGCAGAAAATATTTCTTTTTATCAACCTCTAATCTTCCGACTTCAGAATTTTTAAACAGATGTTTTAGACAGATTTTCTCTACTTTTCATATTTCCATGGGGTTGTCTCTCACCTGCTTAATTGCTTCTTAGCCCAATAAAGAAAAACAAAAGGAAGGCAAAACGCATATTCTAACTTCCCCTGTGAGAAGAAAGTTTCCTTTTTTGATTCCTATACTTTCATTTACTTTTCTTTTAAGGGTGACATTGTAGGAATAGAGCTAAATCAAATTTGTCTACTGGATGTTAGGAGCCCTGAATACATGGATTACCACCTGTGTCCACAAGCTTGGCGTTCCCTCGGTGTTCACAGTTTCCTGAGTGCTACAGCTCTTTAACCTGCCTTTCCTTTGTCCAGCCTGAGGACCAAAACCTTTCTTTTTGATTCAAGTTCAGCAAAAGACTAAAGACAAAAACAGGGACTATAAATATAGGGAAACTGAAAACCTGCTTTAGGAAGTTTATAGGGTTCATTTGAAAGGAGCAAAAGAATGGAATACTTAGGACAAAGGAAACTATATGCCATGTGTATTTGGGTTATTCATTTGATATTACATAGTAATCACATTTCTAAATCACATTTCTATCCATGTCTGGCACACGGGTAGAGTAGGTTTGACAGAAGTTTATATATATGTATATATCTGTGCATGTGTGTATACATATATAAATACATAAAACATTTGTATACATAAAGTTTGTGTGTATAAACTTTATATATAAAATATCCATAACGTTTACAAACTAATACATAAATAAACTTTATATGTAAATAAAGGCAGGCTGGAATGCTAAATACTACCTTTCTGAATTTCTGTGTCCCTGAAATTGTAGTTTATGTATCTAAATTTTACAATATAATATGTTATTTAAGTTAAGTGTATATCATACTTTTATACTTTAACACTATATGTAGACTAAGTATATATTTAGATGTTATTTTTATATTATGGATGCTCCAGGGTTCTTTATGCTTTTATAAGTATTTATATAGAGTGTGTGCCTGTATTGAGTACATACAGATATGAATTCCCTGTGTATAAATTTTCATATAGAAGTACTCTGCATATTTATAAACAAATATAAGCATATAAGTATAAGAATATGTATATGTATACACATACATTCACATACACACACACTCTAATGTGACTGCTGCAGCAGCCATTCAAAGGCAAGAAGTGGCCAAGTATAATGAGCTTTAAGTCAGCAGAAATTCCTTAGACATAGATGTTAAGTACATTACAGTACCATCATCAATTTCTATCTCTGGCCTAACCACATGAAAACAGACTATTATATTTCGATGCTGGATCCTACAAAAAGATGTCTGAAAAATTCTTTTCAGGGACCCCCAAAATAAGAGCAATCATATTTCTTTAATCTTTCTTTACTGTAAAGCTTTGTTACCATAAAGGCTTTTATACGTAAGTATGTGTCACCATCAAGTTGGAAAGACGCAGCAATCAGAAGCAGAATTTGGACTACCTAAGTGGAAACAGAAGTGCCAGATGGAATGCTGATAGAAATGCTTGCTGAGAATTTTGTATAATATCATAGAATCTAAAGTAGTAATTGAAGGTGAGGGTTATTGAAATTTAAATTATATCATGTAGTTGTTCCAGCTTCATGTCAATTTCCTTCTAAAATATTACCTCTTTTGGAGAGGTTGAAATGGTAAATATTACCCTTTCTGGTTTGCTTTTTGTTTGTTTCTTTGTTTTTGAGTTGGAGTCTTGCTCTGTTGCCTATGCTGGGGTGCAGTGGTATGATCTTGGCTCACTATAACCTCTGCCTCCCAGGTTCAAGTGATTCTCCTGCCTCAGCCTCCCAAGTAGCTGGGATTACAGGCACCTGCCACCATGCTGGCTACTTTTTGTATTTTGAGTAGAGACTGGGTTTCTCCATGTTGGGTAGGGTGATCTTGAACTTCTGACCTCAGGTGATCCACCCAACTCAGCCTCCCAAAGTGCTAGGATTGCAGGTCTGAGCCACGGTGAATGGACGCCCTTCCTGGATTTTTGTGTCTCTGAATTTTAAGTTTGGTTTTGATCCTGCAATTAAATATAGTGAAATAAGAAGTGAAGCATGAGACAGAACTCGCCTAAACTGAAGATTTAAGATAGTTACAGGAACAATGGTGACATTTCTGTCCAATTTCAGGATATGGTATTGGTAGGATGGTTTCTGTGAGCTCATCCATGAATCTGTATCTTAGTCCTTCTCATGAGTCTGTAATCCAATTAATACCCTGAGGAATTGCTCTACGCTTACATTTTCTATAGAGGCACCAATGTTTTGAAACTGAAACCTAACTAATAAATAAAGTAAATGTATTTCCATCACTACCTACAAGCTGCCAAGGGATAGGAAAATTAGATTCCATATTGCATAGGGAAAGCAAAGTGGTCTGAGCTATCACAACAAGGACAACATACAAATAAAAAAGGGAAATCAAGTTAAACATGGGTATATGCCACAAAGGAAACTTGCATACACACTAACTATATCAGTTTTCTGCATGGAGTTTTGTTTATGGCTTCTGTAGCCTACAAACATTTCTTCCAGCCTCACTGGGAAGGAATTAGAATTGCCACCATTCATCCTTGGTGGTTACTAGGCACAGTATAGTCTCCCCAATATGCAAAACTCCTCATTCTCCTTAGCATCAATTGACTCCTCCCTACTCTGTCAGCCAATTATATGTAAGCCACAGCAAGCTCTCAAAACCCAGCAGAAACACTTCAATTTAAAACTTAAAATCATGATTTTCCTCTTCTTCTCAAGGATTCCTCAGGTTTATTGAGCTTTATCTTTGAAAACAATGTTTTTTGTTGCTGTTTTGTTTTTGTTTTTGTTTCTACCTCTGCTCCCTAGACTCACAGGCAACCATTCCTCCCTGCTTTTTGCTTGTCTTACTTTTCGGTGCATATCAGATAATCAGGTATTTTCACTGTTCTCTTTCCTATAAGAAGGGCATATTTAGTTTGTTTAGGACAAATTGGCCTATCAAATGTGGAATGAGCATTTATTTCACCATTACAATAGTGTTATGAATACACTTCAAAGGTCTACTTGATCTGTTACAAGTCAACAAAAATCCACTACTCTTTTCTTCAATCCTGAGAGAACATACTCTTTCTGTCTCCCCAAAAAGATCAAGAATACCTTATGAGAGCTTTTCCCCTACCTTTCTGTGTAGAAGTCAATATAATCATAAATTCTGCCCTGCTTTTAAAGCTAATTTTTCATCAGAGCACATGATCCTTTCTCCTTCCTTTCCTCAGGGACCTTCCTTCATCTTTTTTTTTTTTTTTACCTTTCTCATTTATATTTTCAGTTGTTCAAATTCTATTGGCTTTTATCTCTTAATATGTGTAAATAATTCCAAGACTTCATATTCCTGAAAAACGAGTAAAAAAAAAATGAGAAAACAAAAGAATATTTGCCACTCTCAATTTTATAATAGGAATGTGACAATACTGTAAGCAGCAATTATGTTAGATAAAGAGGGATGCCAGTGAGACTGGAAAGGTATCTGGGACTCGAGGAAACAGTAACTGGAATAGGGGCAGAGACAGGAGTTTATGGGCCCACGTGAATGGGAAAAAAAGAGAAAATGAAAGGATAGGGAAAACAGGACAGTAGAGTTGGAGTGTGCAGAGTGAAGGATTTGATGCTATGTGGAACAGCACTTTGGAGGGAAAGAGTTATGGAGGGTTGTCTGGAAATTTTGCTTTTGTTTTTGTGGAGTAATTAACTATATATTTGTTTTCTACTAGATATGATACATATTTCAGACTGGATAAATGTTCTGCTATGTTAGAATTCCAAACAAATTGTATTTAATACCAATGCAGGTATTCTTCTATAACAATCACTAATTTGCCTAATCCTAACTTAATTAAATGCAATTACTGCTCTGATTAAATAAATAACACATCTCTACAGAAGAAATAAAAAGACATTTAAAAAGTAGAAGTGGCCGGGCGCGCTGGCTCATGCCTGTAGTCCCAGCACTTTGGGAAGCCAAGGTGGGTGGATCACGAGGTCAAGAGATCGAGACCACCCTGGTCAACATGGTGAAACGCCGTCTCTACTAAAAATAAAAAAAAAAATTAGCTGCGCACGGTGGCGCGTGCCTGTAATCCCAGCTACTCAGGAGGCTGAGGCAGGAGAATTGCCTGAACCCAGGAGGTGGAGGTTGCAGTGAGCCGAGATCGTGCCATTGCACTCCAGCCTGTGTATCAAGAGCGAAACTCCGTCTCAAAAAAAAAAAAAAAAAAAAAAAAAAAAAAAGTAGAAGTGTCACCATTTGGTGAGAATAGAGATAGTGATGATAGATACTTTTTGCCTGTATTGCTTGGTTATAAGACAGTAAACTTTTATATTTTCATAAGATCAGTTAGAAAAAATTTGCTGCATCAAAATGGCTGTTCATCCTAGTTTGTCAGTTATATGATTGAGAAGAAAATCCATGAAAGTTCAGTAATAAAGCAAGGCTGATGCTTAATAAAATTTAATAACTCAAAAAAATAGAATAATTTAAGTCATGAAACTGTGGCTATATTAAGTGATTTTAATTACAGATAGAATTTGTACAGGCAAATAGTTATCACGCAGGTTGAAATTTAGTCAAGCCACTAATGTCATCTGAAGGTGCTGACCCTAACATGTATGAACCAAAGTGGCAAGTGACCATTTTGTTTTTTCTGAATACCCAAAATAGCATGTGCAAATTTACATTTGGTTTTATCAACAAGGCATGATAGAATGAGAATCACATAAACTATATTTCTTATAAGGTGTTCCATTTTAAACATTATATATAAACATTTCCTTGAGAACAGCAAGGAAAAAGTAAATCCTAGTAAAAGGGATAGCTAGGTCACTTTGATGACAACAGATACTGTGAAATAAAGAAGAAATAGGTAACAAAAGGTTTTTTTTAAAATTGCTCATTTTTGCTTCAGTGCATCTAGTAATGAAAAGTACTTTTTCTTTGTAAGTAAGGAATAGAAACAGAATCTTAAAACTGCTGCTGCCATTTCACATTTTTGAAGCCCTAAAACTATTTTGTTTACATATTTCCCTTTGTATAGAACAAGTTTCAGTTAGTTTTAAATGATTTCATATGCCAATATTAGGTAAGCTAAAGATTGGGTTAATGGAGGTTAGAATGCACAACTCAGATATAATTTTATATAAGTAAATGAAGATTTTCTTTATTGAAAGCCTTTTTAACCTAGAATAATGAGCACAGCAGTCAAGGTAGGTTATGAATGAAAATGTAATCAGCTGGCAGCTGAGTTCAGGATATAATTATGTTACTTGTATAAACATGTTATGGTGGCTCAAGGTAAACCAGGCTGTGACAGGATACATAGTTTATCCAAAAGGGAATTTGAGATTAAAATGTTATAATAACTGTAAAAATAATTTTAAGTGAACTGACACTTTTCTAAATTGCAAAAAAATAAAATAAATTTCTAGAATACTATTTGAACTTACAATTGTTTTTCAACATAAGACTTTATTAAATTATTGATTAAATTGCATGTTTTATCTAGATGGACTAGCTGCACCAATCTGGATAGGAAAATAGAGTTATAACAGTATTAATAAGATAGATATCTTCCAGCTTGTCCCTGTCACAAGCAGCATTTGTTTTAAGGCCAGAGACAGAAAGGTTAACCATTTTTTCTGTAGCACTTTAAGCATACATGAAAGAAGAAGTTTCTAGAAATAATAAAGTTGAAAAATGATTATCATTTATATATTAAGAATGTATTTCCATTTTATAATTTATTAAAAAATATATTTATATCATTCAATGAGATAATAGAGAGAAAAATGTCTTTGGGTAGAAGTTTTCAGATTTAATCTCAAAGAAGAAATATAGCATGGTTTAGATAAATCACAAACGAAAAATGCTGACCTGAGTTAGCAATATCTGTATTATCTGCCTGACTATTATCAAATATGATCCTTTATTTTGATCACCTTCATGCTCAACTGACATTGCTGCTGAATATATATAATAAATTTTTTAGTTATTTTTTAAAATATAATTTACATAATTTTGCATATTTATGAGGTACAATATTATGCTTTAATGTATGTATATATCACATAACAATCTAATCAGAATAATTACATCAACCATGAAATATTTATTATTTCTTTCTCGTGATAACATTTGAAGTCTTTTCTTCTAGCTATGTGGAAAGGTACATCACACTGTTATTAGCTATAGCCACGCTACTGTGTAATAGAAAGCAAGAATTGTTCTCCATGTTTGACTTTAATTTTGTGCCCTTTTATTAATCTCTCCCAGTACACCCCCTTCTGCCCCCATCCCCCATCTTTGGTAACCACTATTCTACTCTCTACATTTACGAAATCAACTTGTTTAGATTTCATAAATTAATGAGATAAAATAGTGTTTGTCTTTCTGTGCCTGGCCTATTTCATTTAACATTGTCTTCCAGATTCATCTATGCTGTTGTGAATGACTGTATTTCATTCTGTTTTATGACCGAAATAGTATTCCATCTTATATATAATACTATGCTGCATACTATGAAACAGAATTCCATTGCATAAATACAGCCATATATACATACATATATATACACACATTCACATACAATGAAATGAATAAACAGAATGTGATATAGATATACATATATATGTATATATACACACACACAATGAAATATTATATACTTACACATTATATTTTCATTATTCATGTGTAGATGGGCATTAAGGTTGATTCTATTCTTGTCTATTGTGAATCGAACTGCAGTAAACTTAAAAGTACAGATAATTTTTAAACAAACAGATTCGACTTCCTTTGGATAGTTCTATTTTTAATATTTTAAGAAATTACCACACTGTTTTCTATAATGGTTGTGTTAATCTACATTCCCACCAACAGTATATAAGTGTTCCTTTTTTTCCACATCTTCCCGAAGGTTTGTTACATTTTGTCTTTTTGATAATATTCGTTTTAGCTAGTGTAAGGTAATATCTCACTGTGATTTTGATTTTCATTTTTTCAATGATTAGTTACATTGAACAGTCTTTCATATATCTGTTGAACATTTATATGTCTTCTTTGGAAAATGTCTACTCAGATCCTTTGACCATCTTTGAACTGGATTATTTGTGGATTGATATTTTGTTTTCCATTGAGTTGTTTGAGTTCCTTATATATATTCTGGATATTAACCTTTGTCAATTACAGTTTGCAAATGCTTTCTCCCATTCTGTAGGCTGTCTCTTCATTACCATGACTGTTTTATTTGCTATGCAGAAGCTTTTTAGTTTGACAGAATGATATTTGTCTATTTTTTGCTTTGGTTGCCTGTGCTTTTGAGGTCTTGTTGAAAAAATTACCTCCCAGCCCAAAGTTCTGAAGTGTTTCTCCTATGTTTTCTCCTATATGATGGATGTCATATATTTATGTTTTTAATCTATTTATTGTTGATTTTTGAACATAGTAAGTGATAAGAGCCTTGTTTAATTCTTCTACATGTAAAAATATTCAGTTTTTCTTGTGCCATTTTTTAAAGAAATTATTCATTTTCCTATGTATGTTTTTGGCACCTTTGTTGAAAAGCAGTTGGCTATAATGGTATAGCTTTATTTCTGAACTCTCTATTCTGTTTTATTAGTCTATAAGCCTATTTTTGAAGTAATTTCATGCTGTTCTGGTTACTATAGCTTTGCAGTAGATTTTTTAGTCAGGTAATGTGATACCTCCAGCTTTACTTTTTCTCATGATTGCTTTAGCTATCCAGGATCTTTTGCATTTTCAAATGAATTTTAAGAAGGGAAGGGAAGGGAGAAGGGAAGGGAATAAATGAAATAAATGAAGAAATAAATGAAGCAAAGACTAAAATTAACAAAAGATCAATGAAACAAAGAGCTGATTTTTTTTGAAAAAATAAACAAAAGAAACTTTAGCCACAGGAAAAAGTAAAAGAAGTAAATGTAATAGATACAGTTTATTATTACATACTATTTTTATTTATTTTGTTTTTCCATTAGGTGCTTCACTTGAGAAATTTGGACTCAGTTAATGGGGTACACCTTGTCACAGCAATAGCTTAGTTGTATACTAATTTTTAGTTTACAACATATTTTAAAATGTGACATTTTGTTAAATCATAAAAGTGTATAAAGATAATATTCATAATTTTGATAAAAGAGCTGAAGATCTGGCAGCTATTAACATTAAGCCATTAAGCATCAATGTATAGAGTTTCTTAAATCAGATATTTGACCAAAGTTTATTTTTTGTAATTATTATTACTTTTTTCTTTTCCCCAGTGTTCCTTCTTCTCTAGAATACTGCTCATTTGGCAAAATATCAATGAATCTTGTTAGATTCCCACACTAGTTTCAAAATAAAATAATGACACTTAAATCATAACAATGTACTGACCAAGGTTTAGAAGCAGTTTAATCACTGAGGTTCACACCAATGTTAAAAAGGGCATAGACCTGGGCCACTGCTTTTTTATTTCATTCTAATGAGAAAAAGGCTAACTGAAACAGCTGTATGATGAGAATATGTTTGAGAGCTTTTTGTAATGAAAGTACTGATATCAGAAAAAAGTAGTTGTGGGAGTAAAGGTGGCTGTATCAAAGTTTATAGATTTCTACTACAGCCAAAAATAAAAACCATTTTATATTTTTAATATTTACCTCTAAATGTCACACTAAGTCTTTAAGACCTAATGACATTAATTAAGAGGAATTAATTCTATGTTTATAGAGTCACTTCTTTCCTTTACCAAGTCAGTGCCTAATAGATTTTGTTTTATTTACTTCTTAACTGTAATCTTATCCAAAAGTTTTTAATTTTTCATTCATAGAATTAACTAAATCTAATATTTTATAAAATTGTACAGTTTTCTAGGGATTATAAGGGAAAAAAGTTTTCATTAAGAAGTAATATGAATGTTTACGCTCATCTTTAAATGTTTCAAAAATATTTTTAAATTTTTTTTATTTTATAAGGACATAACAGCAATGTAAAGAGACTAGACTTGGTATAAAACTGAAAGTCAATTTCCAACTCATGCTTTTATTTGTGTAAATGCACAAACTACCCAAGTATTTCAGAAGAATAGAATTATTCATGTTATGAATCAAATTATGATGGGGTTAAGTAAAATTAAAATTCATGTCCCTGGTAAACATATTAATTCAAATCTTGCCATGTAATTAGAATGCTGAATTATTAGATGGAGATTAGATGAGTTTTTCTTGGGTAAATGAATATTCACTCTATATCCCAAGACACATTCCAATTTCATCAACATTCTAAATGTACTGTTATCACTGTGCTCTCCTGATTTACCGTATTTTCCTTAACCACACTTCCTATATTTTGACAAACTCTATAGCTATCATTTAGAATGTTGAAAGTCATGAATTAAGCTCAATTTTTTTCTAGTTAATTTTATTCCACATAATACTACTTGCTTTAACAACTGGGAAGGGAGATGTTATCCAAATGTTTTAAATATATGAATATGCTGGAATGCAACTAACATCACTATGCAGTTACTTCCCTTCAAAATGGTTCAGAAGATTTCACACAAACTGTTCAGAATATTTAAACAGAATAGCTGAATTATTTAACTTAAAATTCATTAAACAATACTGTGAAATAGTGAGGAGAATGCATATTTGGCAAATTGATAAACAGACATGTTATTCATACTTGCTCAAAATCAAGTAGTTCATAGAGTGTACTAATTTTATTCTGAATGGTAATATTTATACGTTTTTATTTATGGATATCAGGTACCTTTCACAACTTATACACTACTATATTAGGAGAAAAGTAGAATATCCAAGATAACTTTAAAATAAAGCAATGTTTCAAACTTACTTTCACATCAGCAAGATGACATAATCTATTTTTTTTTTTTTTTTAAGAGACAGGGTTTCGCCACGTTGGCCAGGTTAGTATCGATCTCTTCACCCCGTGATCCACCGGCCTCAGCCTCCCAAAGTGCTGGGATTACAGCTGTGAGCCACTGTGCCCAGCCTCATAATCCATTTTTAATAATTTTCCTTTAATCTCGGGAAATACAGATCCAAACTAATATTCTTATTGCTATGTTTCTGTATTAGGGTTTTTTTTTTTTTTTGGTTTTTTTTTTTTTTTTTTTTTTTTTTTTTTTTTTTTTGAGATGGAGTTTCGCTCTTGTTACCCAGGCTGGAGTGCAATGACACGATCTCGGCTCACCGCAACCTCCACCTCCTGGGTTCAGGCAATTCTCCTGCCTCAGCCTCCTGAGTAGCTGGGATTTTACAGGCGCGCACCACCATGCCCAGCTAATTTTTTGTATCTTTAGTAGAGACGGGGTTTCACCATGTTGACCAGGATGGTCTCGATCTCTTAACCTCGTGATCTACCTGCCTCGGCCTCCCAAAGTGCTGGGATTACAGGCGTGAGCCACCGCGCCCGGCGTATTAGTGGTTTTTAAAAATTGCATTTATTTTATTTGTTACTACTTTTTTTGAGACTGTGAGGAGAAAGGTTAAGGGCTTGAACTTCCTTCTAACTCTAAGTAGGAAAATGAGACCCCTGGGAACATGTGTACCTGTCACAGCTACACCCTATACCCAATGCTCAGACTTCAAAAAAATCAGGAAGGCTTGTTCTATCACCATTTTGACTTCCTAAAATAATACTAATGTTCATTTACAAGCTTCAAAATGGAAAAGCGGGACAATGAGTATGCTAAAATATTGCTTTGACTGTAGTTATAAATGGTTGGCATGAAAGCAACACAAATAATGTATCTGGTTTCCTACGTTTTGTCTTGGTCACTGGAAAGTCAAAACTGGATCTTGGCCCACATTTCTCATCTGAAATAAAGACTTGGAACAGACAATTACTAATTTTTTTGCTATTGTTCTTTTTTGAACTAAATACCTAGGCATTGCTAGGATATATCAGGCTTTTTGGTCTTTATAAGGTAATATTTATTTAAAGACTTTAATTGAAATTAAAGAATACTAAAGTTTTTTCTCATCTTGGTACTTCACATGGTAAAAGAATAAAGGAGAAAAGAAAGAAAATTAAAAAAAAAATAAAACCTATACAAACTCTTCACTTAATCTGAATCAACTCAGTGTCATAGCAAATGCCATTTTCTTTCCTTTTTCAGAGTCTCGCTCTGTAGCGCAGTCTGGAGTGCAGTGGTGCAAGCTCATTGAAGCCTGGAACTCATGGACTCAAGTGATCTCCAGTCTCAGCCTCCAGAGTAGCTGGAACTATGGGCAGACACCACCATGCCTGGCTAGTTGTATTTTTTGTAGAGACAGTCTCACTATATTGCATAGACAGTGAAAATGTTCTTTTCATATGTCCTTTCTTTTTTTATTAAAAAAAGGTTCAATTTCTGGGGTACATGTGCAGATCTTGCAGGATTGTTACACAGGTATACACATGCCATGGTGGTTTGCTGCCTCCATCCCCCTGTCACCTACATTAAGTATTTCCCCTAATATTATCCCTCCCCAATACCCCAACCCCTGCTATCCCTCCACTAGGCCCCCAAACCCCAACAGACCCCAGTTGTGATGGTCCCCTCCCTGTGTCCATGTGTTCTCATTGTTGAACACCCACTTATGAGTGAGAACATGTGGTGTTTGGTTTTCTGTTCTTGTGTCAGTTTGCTGAGAATGATGATATCCAGATTCATCCATGTCCCGTATTAATGATTTTTTGACAGATAAATTGAAAAATGAAATTGTTGGAATACATGATCATCAAGATACCATATTGTACAGACTGTGGAATGTGGAAGCCTAGGTTCAAACACACATTCTCACACCCAATAGAGTAAGAATTTTGTCAAGTTTATGTCATAATTTTGTATCAGTTTTCTTGCATATTTAACAAAGACAATACTGGCTTCATCTTCTGAAAGCTCTTGTAGAGAGATTGAATAAGTTTTCATGAGTAAAGCACTTAAAACATCACTTCATACATTGGTACTCTTTAAATAGAAGCTATTCTTACACCACATTTTATTATTTTTCAAATCAACCCCTTGAAATTTTTGCAGTGTGCATGTTTGGATGAGAAAGAGTTTTTTTTTCACTGTCCTTATACTGTGAAAGGACAAATGTTGGAAACATTTCCAAGATGATAAATAATTTTAGTCTCAGAAAGGACATTACTGGTATTTTTAGAAGAGCTTTGTTGCAAAGGCATTTCATTTCTAAACATGAGTTCTAGTTCTTCTTGTGTCACAGTGTTATAGAGCAAGCAAATACATTTCAGTCTAATATAATTTTAAAGGTAAGGTAAACATTAATAGTAAATATGACTAAAAATAAAAAAACATGTTTATACAAACTGGCATCTGTATTTTTACTATTTAGTATACTAAAATACAATAAGTTGGCTGGAGAATATTTTATAAATTCTATTTTGTCACTAAGTCTGAATTGAGTATTTAAATATAAATTGAATTAGATACCACTTGACTAACAGATGGATGTTCTGGGGAAAATTGGCAAATTTCCAAACTAACATAACTTTGTAAAAATGTAAATAGAGATGCTTTTCAAGAGAAAACACTGGCAAAATACATGCTTTTGAAAATCTATCAAGAGAAAATAAAGAGAATCAAAGGTATATTTGGGCAGAGCACAAATACTGAAGTGTATGACAAAATTTTAATTCAAACAGTATTCACTTTTCACAGTCCCAATACACGTGGATTTTCATTGCTGAGTTCTGGTAGTTTAAGTAAATAACACAAGTGCACCAACAAGAAGGTACAAATTTCAGCTACCACAGTATGTTAACTGAGTAATACCATGAAGTACAAACTTTGCTGCGAGCTTTCCAGTTCAAAATTCATTAAGTGAAATCAGATGTACGTAATTACCAAACATATCACTTATCTCAAAGTCTGCATATCTGTAATTCAGTTTATACACAAATAATAAAACATACAGTTCTGTTGTTTTCTTGTTCTCAGTAATAAACACAGGTCATATTTTATTGAATAAATGATCAAGAGAAGAAAATTGGCCAACAAAAATAAATGTGCACAAACAAGCAAAGAGTATTACTCTGGTAATAAAATTCTAATCAAATATAAGTGAAGCTATAGAAGAAACAGCTGACCATTGATTCTGGGAATATTGACACTGCTGCTGTTCAAGAGATTTTTCTTCTTTTTTATTTGTTTTTTTTTTTTTCTTTTTTCTTTTCTTTGGCATTCTAAATATGGAGGCAGAAATAGTTGATGAAGGCAAAAGTATTGACATAAACGACAGGGAAAGTTGCAATAAAAAGATGGTGTCCCAAAGAAAGTGACACAAGAAAATTTTAGAGCAAGGGCAATCTTGAAGATAATATACAACATTGAAACAAAAATAATTAAATGTTGGCAAACTGATCCAAATTTAGAAAGACTATGATAACTGGCCAAGTTATAGAAAAGATTCTCATTGATATTGTGCATTATAAAATGAGAAGGCAAACACTGTTCACATTATTCTAGATAATATTTTTTCAAAGAAGTAAGACAACTTAATTCTCAATGTTTTGAATGTTGTAAATAACTGCAAAATAAAGATTAGATTTTTAAAAAAATTTTCAACATATTTATTACCAGCAATAAAATAATTTTAAAGTTCTGACAAAATTGTTTAAAGGTAATAAAATAATTCTATATTTTTTCATTGTTAATTAGGCACATTTTGCATGCATTCAGCCTGCTTCATCAATTTTTAGTCTTGTAATGTCATGTAAATTGAGAACTGCCTATACTTAATGTTAATTATTTATAAGTGAAGAATTGATATGATATTCATTGCTTATAATAAACATACATTATTTTGGTAAATATATGCATATCAATAAAATAACATATAATATATGTATTCATAGACATATATTGTATTAGTCTGTTCTCATGCTGCTAATAAAGACATACCCAAGACTGAGTAATTTTTAAAGAAAATGGGCTTAACTGACTCAGTTTCCCATGGCTTGGGAGTCCCCACATTCATGGTGGAAGGTTAATGAGATGTACAATCATACCTTATATGGTGGCAGGCAAGAGGGTGTTTGCAGAGCTGCCTTTTTATCAAACCATCAGATATCATGGGACCTATTTACTATCATGAAAACAGCACAGAAAAACCTGCCCCCATGATTTGATTACTTCCCACTGAGTCCCTCCCATGACACGTGGAAATTATGGTAGCCACAATTCAAGATGTAATTTGAATGCAGACACAGCCAATCCTTATCATTCCTCCCTTGGCCCCTCCAAAATCTCATGTCCTCACATTTCAAAATCAATCATGCCTTTCCAACAGTCTCACCTATGATCTTGTAAAATCAAAAGGAAGTTAGTTACTTCCTAGATACAATGGGGATACAGGCAGTGGTAATACACCCATTCCAAGTGAAAGAAATTGGCAAAAACAAAGAGACTAGAGATCCTATGCAAGTCTAAAATTCAATGCAGCAGTAAGCAAATCTTAAAGCTCTAAAATAATCTCCTTTGACTTCATGTCTCACATCCAAGTAACACTGATGCAAGATGTAGCCTCCCATGGCCTTGGACAACTTCACCCCTGTGGCTTTGCAGGGTACAGGCTTCCACCCAGCTGCTTTCATGGGATGGGGTTGAGTGTCTGCAGCTTTTCCAGGTACATGGTTCAAGCTGTTACTGAGTCTACCAATCTAGAGTCTGGAGGACAGTGGCCCTCTTCTCATAGTTCCACTAGGCAGTGCCCCACAGGGACTTTGTGTGGGGGCTCCAACCCCATATTTCCCTAACACATGCCATAGCAGAGGTTATCCATGAGAGCTCTACCCTGCAGCAGACTTCTGCCTGGACATCCAGGCCTTTCCATACATCCTCTGAAATCTATGTGGAGGGTCCCAAACCTCCATTCTTAACTTCTGTGCAACTGCAGGCCCAATGCCACATGGAAGCTGCCAAGATTTGGAGCTTACACCCTCTGAAGCCATGGCCTGATCTATACTTTGGTGCCTTTTTGCTGTGGTTGAAGCAGCTGAGATGCACGGCACCAAGTCCATAGCCTGCACAGAGCTGGGCTGTGGGGGTGGAGGCACTGGGCTTGGACCAGAAAACCAATTTTTCCTCCTAGACCCCAGGGCCTGTGATGGAAAGGGCTGCTGTGATGGTCTCCAAAATGCCCTGGAGACATTGTTCACATTGTCTTGGTGACTAATATTTGGTCTCTTGTTTCTTATGCAAAATTCCTCAGCAAGCTTGAATTTCTTCTCAGAAAATGGGTTTTTCCTTTCTATGCAACATTGGGCTGCAAATTTTCCAAACTTTTACGCTCTGCTTGCCTTTCAAACATAAATGCAAATTCCAAACCATATCTTTGTAAATACATAAAACTGAATGCTCTTAACAGCACGCAGGTCACCTTGTGAATACTTTGATGCTAGAAATTTCTTTCACCAGATACCCTAAATCATTTCTCTCAAGTTCAAAGTTTCACAAATTTCTAGTGTGGAGCAAAATGCTGCCAGTCTATTTGCTAAACCATACAAAAAGACACCTTTACTCCAATTCCCAACAAGTGTCTCATTTTCATCTGAGACCCCCTCAATCTGGACCGGATTTCCATATTACTCTCAGCATTTTGGTTGAAGCCATTCAACAAGTCTCTAGAAATTTTCAAACTTTCCCACATCTTCCTGTCTTCTGAGCCCTCCAAGTCTCTGGAAAGTACCAAAGTTTCTCACATTTTCTTATCTTCTTCTAATCCCTCCAAATTGTTTTAATCTCTGCCTATTACTCAGTTCCAAAGTCATTTTCACATTTTCAGGTATCTTTACAGAAGCACCCTACTCTCTGCAATATCAATGTAATTTATTAGTCTGTTCTCATTGCTGCTAATACTTACCAGAGACTGGGTAATTTATAAAAGGAAAGATGATTAATTGACTCAAAGTTCCATGTGGCTAGAGAGGTCTCACAATCATGGTAGAAGGCAAATGAGTAGCAAATCACGTTGTATGTGGTGCTGGTAAGAGAGCATATGCAGGGGAACTGCCGCTTTATCAAACAATCAGATCTCATGGGGCTTATTCACTATCACAAGAACAGCAGGGAAAACCCCACCCCATGATTCAATTATCTTCCACTGGGTCCATCCCACTACACTTGCAAATTATGGGAGCTACAATTCAAGATGAGATTTGTTTGGGGACACAGCTAACCCATATCATAAATGGATTGAGTTACATTAGATAGAAGGTGTCCTCTTGTTTCTTAAGATCCTAATGACAAAACTGTTGAGATAATCTGAACTATTTGCATTTTTGTCATTAATACAAAGAAAATGAGGCAATCTCAATAGCACCAAAAAAAAAAAAATAGCTTTTTTTTCCCAGATGGATTCTCATTTTGTCACCTAGGCTGCAGTGCAATGGCATTATCTAGGCTCACCACAACCTCTGCCTCCCAGGTTCAACTGGTTCTCCTGCCTCAGCCTCCTGAGTAGCTAGAAATACAGGCACATGCCACCACACTTGGCTAATTTTTTGTATTTTTAGTAGAGACAGGGTTTTACCACCATATTAGCCAGTATAGTCTTGATCTCGTGACCTTGTGATCTGCTCACGTTGGCTTTGCAAAGTACTGGGATTGCAGGTGTGAGCCACCAAGACTGGCCAACAATACTAACATTTTAAAACTAAATACATTTTCAGAGAAAATATTCAACTATATCAGTGACTCCCAAGAAAGTCAGATTGAAAACATCACAATGATAACATGACACAATTTGCTCCAAATTAAAAGTAAAATATTCTTACATTTATATAATCATTTTCATATAAGGTAGTTTACAATGAATCATTAAGGTTATAACAAAGGACAAGAGGCATGTTGTATATCTTCATATCATTAAACAAATAATCTCCAAAATAAGAGACTCATAACATCTAAGAAATAAAGAGGAGCAAACATTAGTATTACCACAACCTGGACTTTTTGAAAGCTAAAGATACCCATAATAACAGTGTGTATAACATGTCTACAAGCTAGAAAAATAGTTGAAAACAAGCATGTTGAAAGCAAAAGCTCCTGAAACTACACATGATTAAGTAAAAAATTATTATGAGAGCATCCCTATGCTGAGCTAAGCATAAGACCAGGGGCATATATTTTAGCATCTCTAAATGTCAGTTTTCTTAACTATAAAATAATCTTAAATTTGTGGACATCAGGTGTTTATAATAGGGTATAAAGAGATGCAAATCAAAACCACATTGAGATACCATCTCACGCCAGTTAGAATGGCAATCATTAAAAAATCTGGAGACAGCAGATGCTGGAGAGGATGTGGAGAAATAGGAACACTCTTACACTGTTGATGGGAGTGTAAATTAGTTCAACCATTGTGGAAGACAGTGTGGCGATTCCTCAAGAACCTAGAAATAGAAATTCCATTTGACCCAGCAATCCCATTACTGGGTATATATCCAAAGGACTATAAATCGTTCTACTATAAGGACACATGCACACGAATGTTCATTGCAGCACTGTTTACAATAGCAAAGACCTGGAACCAACCCAAATGCCCATCGATGATAGACTGGACTGGGAAAATGTGGCACATACACACCATGGAATATTATGCAGCAATCAAAAATGATGAGTTTGTGTCCTTTGTAAGGACATGGATGAATCTGGAGAACATCATTCTCAGCAAACTGACACAAGAACAGAAAGACAAATACTGCATATTCTCACTCATAGGCGGGTGAGAAAAATGAGAACACATGGACACAGGAAGGGGGTCTACTACACACTGGGGTCTATGGGGGGAAGGGGGGAGGGACAGTGGGGGGGGCAGGGGAGGGATAGCCTGGGGATAAATGCCAAGTTTGGGTGAAGGGGAGGAAGGCAGCAAAGCACACTGACATGTGTGTACCTATGCAACTATCTTGCACACTCTGCACATGTACCCCAAAACCTATAATGCAATAAAAATTTAAAAAATTAAAAAAAAATAAAAGAAATAAAATGCAACTATGAAATCACTTGCAACCTTAAACGTGTTGTACAAAAATTGATTATTATTACTTATTTATTCCCTTAGTTTAGCTAAGTAAGACATTGGCTACTGTCTTTATTAATATAAACTCTAAAATATACTGAATAGACACTTTTTAAAGGATTTTTCCAAATATGTGGTTTGAGGAAAGTATATCAGCATTTCTTTCCAGTTTAATCTTCTTTTATAATTTTTAGCATTAGCTTAGATGTAAAACAATGCATCACAGATAACGAAGAATGAACAAAGGGCTATTCTAATGTGGGCCAAATGTGTTAACTCCATTCTTGTTATTATTGAGATGTACTGGAGTGGAGGGCAATAAAGGAGAGTTTCAGCTGCAGCTTACTACACACTAAACTGACCTAACTGACTACAATACAATACCTTTTTATTCACAAATGATGACAAAGGGCTGTTTGTATGCACATGCCACAAAATCATTTCAGAGTTCATGTCACTTTTTGAAAGCAGTGCTTGTTTTGTAATTTATGAAGTATTACAACACATTATTTTCTGATAAGATGTGTGAAGGAACCAAATTCCCTGAATCCGTTCCATTGTTAGAATAAAAATTTTATTGACCGGTGGATATCCTGACCTGCTAATTGCTTCAAAATCTGATTTCATATTTATATTCACATTTTCTAAGGTTCTGTACATGCTATGAACCTTTCTTTCTTGTGTCTTTCATTATATGAAGTGATATATGAGGTGCTCTCAAGAAATCAAAGTTTTAGCAAGATATTGTTCAATAGAATACTTTTGTATACATTATTCATTTTTGAAAGGACATTAGAAAAGAATAAGAGGATTATTCTTTGAGCTATAAAGTTCTATAGATTTTCACAAATGTTTAATGTTTGGTATTATACAGAGCAGTTTCCCTGCCCTACACATTCCCAGGATGGAAATCAGAACGTGAAAAAAGAATTTAAACTTATCCTAAGTGTAACTCCCACACTGAAGGGAGTGGAGGGATAATGTGCTAAGATTAGTGTGTTTGAAAATGAATGGAGGCTGTTGAGAGTAAAAGGGGGAAAAAACATTTAAAAAAAGAAGAGAAAATGGAAGATGATATTTTAAATGCATAATTCAAATATAAGGAGGCAAAAAATAGTAAATTGAAAGCTTAGAGTCCTATTTTCTGTATTTAACAGTAAACATTTTCAGATAGCACAGTGATTAGGTACACTCCACTACAGCTAACCATTTAACATTAATATAGAGGTTAAACTCTCCATTCTCAGTTTTCTGATTTGTAAAATGATGATGAAAATGGTACTTACCTTAGTTAGAAGGATGAAATATTTTTAAAAGATTACAGTATATAAAGTAAAGGCCACATCAGATTTTACAGTTATTATTGCAGCCTACCAGGCAGCATGGACAGAGGTGACTAAAGAATCATGTTAAAGGAAGTCCTCAAGAGAATAAAAACAGACTATGACTTTTCCTGATAGGTGGAAATCTGAAGAGTTTGTATTAGAGCAAGGAGTATCCAGATTTGGTGAGCACAGAATTACATATTTTTCGTATTTTTTCTTGACGAAAATGAATATAACATTTAAAATACCAATTATATAAGGATATGTTTAATTTAGAATGAGAAATAAGTCAACACAAATTATATTTGAAATATTTAACAAAAGCATTAAACACCATCAAGTTTAAAAACATAGAACACTATTTTTACTGATTACATGAAATTTCCATAATAATCTCGACAGACTTCTGGATCTGGACAATTCAAGCTTTTCTTCTCCTGTCCCACGTACATACTTCTGATCCAGGTTGCCACTGACCACTTTGCTATGGCTATGAGACTCCTGACCTGCGCCTTCGTCTCACAGTGCAAGTAAGATTTTTTTTTTTTAGTAGAGATGGGGTTTCACCATGTTGGTCAGGCTGGTCTCAAACTCCTGACCTCAGGTGATCCTCCTGCTTTGGCCTCCCTAAGTGCTAGGATTACAGGCATGAGCTATGGTGCCCAGCCCAGGTTCTCTTTAACAGGCATCTCTCTCTGGAGCTAATAGAGTGAGATCTCACTCACTACCCTGAGGTTGGCACCCAAGCCATTCATGAAAGATCTTCCTCCATGACCCAAATACTTCTCACTGGATCCTAATTCCAAAAATGAGGATCAAATTCCAACCTGCTGTTAGAGAGACCAATTTTCACACTATAGCTGTTGTACACTATACATATATGCAATTTTCATTTATAAATTATATCTTAACTAAATAGTAGACTGGGATAAAAAGTACATTTTCAAAAGTTAGGTGGGAAATATAATTGGAAAGATAATTTAAGTGTAGATACAATTCTGTACTTTCTAATGCAGCAATTGGTAGTTGTTGATTTTTTTAAAAAAAAAATTAGACTAAATTGTTGCATGTATATGTTGTGAAGAAAACTATAATTTTTTGGGGAAAATAATATAAACAAATATTTTCAAGAAAGGATAATTGATGAAATATGTACCCCAGAAATTTAACTCAGAGATCTATGAACCTGAACTTCCTCTGGCACAGTGAAAGATGAAAAAGACAAACAAATTGGAGATATTTCAGAGATAGAATAGACATGCTTATTATTGAATAAAACAAAGAAGAGTTATATTCCAGAATATAAATTTTGAAAATAAACATGCCTTCACTTAAATGAAGTCATCTATGAAATGTCCCTAGGTCTAACTGAAGTTATTTCTCAAGTGTCAAGAAAATAAATCAAAATAACTACAAAAAGGACAGGTTGCAAGAGCAAATGAATTAAAGGAAAGAGTGACATGATTGTTAATGGCTCCCAGTAAGTCCTTGCTATTGGTGTAGTTGATAAAGTTATGAAGAAAATACATTTAACCTTGCTTTTATTTAATGAGCTTAGCACCATGTTATTAATTCTTGATATTAAGTAGGTAAAATATGTCTCTTGAAATCTATGGCAGCTTTAAATCTTGGAGATGCATTGATATATAACTAAAGCAAATTAAATAGACGTCACCTAGAGAGGACTTAGGGTGTTTGTGATATGGAAACATCTTACATAGGAGAAAAAGTATTGTTGAAACTTTTTCAGTTGGTTTGGTAAGTCTATTTGGCAATCTGTATAAAAATGTAAGTTTCTTCGTGTACCTTATATTGTTACAAAATTGGCTTCAGAATTTTTTTTAATTTTTTTTTTTAAATTAAAAAATTAAAATAATCAGAAGCATTAGATTAATTTATAATAATGTATTAAATATGAGTTCAATGTGTAACTGAAGATCTGGAGCAAGAGATAATTTCATTTGTTACAATAGAGCCTGTAGAAAGGAATATATGTTATTCCTAATAGATATTTTTATTTCAAAGAACAGGATTTTTAAATCTTTCCAATTTTTCTCTTTAATTCAAATGGACACGTCTACCAGTTAGTTTTACTTGTTTATTTGATTTTATTTTGCTGACAATGTAATGCATACTTTCAATTTTTCTATACCTTCTCAAGCAACGTTCTCTGCAATCTATACAGACCAAGTTCTGTGCATACAGGACCTTTCTAGGAAAGCACAGCTCATTATAATTTACATTTTATAACAAGTTCACATAATTTAGCAAACAACAGGAAAAGTTATGTTTTAAAAAATATGGTTTATTTGTGTTTTAAAATATCTAGAAAATCACTTAGGCATCATAAGGAAATTATTTGGTATTTTAAAGTTTAAATTGAAAAATTGAACATTATTTATTTTAACTTGGTCTGTATAGATTGCAGAGAACGTTGCTTGAGAAGGTATAGAAAAATTGAAAGTATGCATTACATTGTCAGCAAAATAAAATCAAATAAACAAGTAAAACTAACTGGTAGACGTGTCCATTTGAAAAGAAAAAAGATCCTGCATTTATCTGGAAGACAGCTTTTAACCAGTTTAATGAGTTTCAACTACGAGATGATTAAAATGAGTCATGTGCATCTCACTAACTGGGTTTATAAAGAAATGATGATAGGTTACTAAGTATAATGGCCACTGAAGCAAGTTCAAAATATAATGTTGCTTTTTTAGCATCTAATGCTATTTTGCCATGTAGTAATTTGTGATAACACTGAGAGTCTTTGATGTCATAATTGGATCATCATTTGTATGATTTTATTACTCATATTTGAGGAGCTTTCTCTCTGCATATTGTACTTAGTAATTAAAAGCTTAATAATGATGTTTAAAAGAATAAAATGGAAAAGGATAAATTTGGATGTTCTTTTTTTTTTAATTTTTATTGCATTATAGGTTTTGGGGTACATGTGCAGAACGTGCAAGATAGTTGCATAGGTACACACATGGCAGTGTGTTTTGCTGGCTTCCTCCCCCTCACCCACACTTGGCATTCATCCCCAGGCTATCCCTCCCCAGCCCCCCCCCCCCCGCTGTCCCTCCCCCATTCCCCGCAATAGACCCCAGTGTGTAGTAGACCCCCTATCGCTTCTTGGCCTTTTGGCTAAGGTCAAGTGTAGTATCTGTTCTTATCAGTTTAAAATTTGGATGTTCTAAAAACATGGTATTGATATCTGATTCTCAATTAGAAATATAATAAAGAATTCATTCTGAGTAATAATATTGAATTTATCTTTATTGGTGCTGAATAAGTATGAATGAGATTTTTTTTTTTTCTTTTTTAAATTATACTTTAAGTTCTGGGGTACATGTGCAGATCGTGCAGGATTGTTACATAAGTATACACATGAATGGGAATTTTAAAACAACCTCTCATGGTTTCAGTATAAGTAAGAAAACTCACTGTAATAGGGAGAGACAAATCTTGAGTGAGATGTTCGAAAGTATATTTGCTATATGAGTTTGAAGTTGAGTTCAAAGAGAAAGCTTTGAGTTCAAAGAGAAAGTTAATTACCTCCTTTATTACAATTATTTTTCTGAGAAAGCAAATATCCTTTTCAGACATCCACAAAGTAAGCGTTCATATGTACTAATTACTAGAATCAAGGATTAATACAAAATCATTTTTTTCATTACTAGCTATGGACATAAGTATAAATACCAGAAAGTAGAATTAGAGTCCTAGGAGCCTTCTAGTGCAACCTCCCTCACTTTTCAGGGCAGAAGAATATAACCCAGAAATGAAGAGTGATTTTTTCTTTTTCTTTTTCTTTTTTTTTTTGAGACCACATCTTGCTCTGTCGTCAGGCTAGAGTACAGTGGTGCGACCTCTGCTCACTGCAACCCATACCTCCCGAGTTCAAGTGACTCTCCTACCTCAGCCTCCCAAATAGCTGGGACTGCAGTCACGCACCACCACGTCCAGCCAATTTTTATATTTTTAGCAGAGACAGGTCTTCACCATGTTGGCCAGGATGGTCTCCATCTCTTGACCTCATGATCAGCCTGCCTTGGACTCCTAAAGTACTGGGATTATATGTGTGACTCACTGAACCAGGTCAAGAGTAATATTTAAAAGACATAAAGCAAGTATACTTTCCATTGTATTTCCCTTTTGGTAAAAACAACAAAAGAGAAAGAACTTACAGAGTGCCTACACACATTGGTGTTAGGTAACATATAAACAAAAAACAACAAACTGCAAAAGACAACAGGAGGCCTCTGAAGAAAAAAAGCCTCTCCATGCCTCATGTTCCGTTGCAAAGTGACCTAGACTCAGTTACCATAAACATTGTGCTCAAAGACGTAAAATCCCTTCGTAACACTATGACACAGCCAGACTTGTAAAGCCCAAGTTCCACCACAAACACATAAATAATAAGTTAAAAATAACCACATATTCTTGTTTTGTGAAACTCCCAAATCACCGCTGTTATGAGTCCTTAAAATGACACACCAGTTCCGGCTCACTGATTCACTCCACCATCACGTCACCCACTCCCCACCATCACTCCACCCCTACCCTATAAACCAAAGTGATTGTAATCAATTAATAGTGTAAATGATCAAAACTCAAGGCCTTCACTGCCTCCAGTAGTAAGTGATGGACCCTGGCCCCATTGTCTCTCTTAATCTATCTTTTCTTCATTCTTTTTTCTCCATGAAACTCAAAAGTACCCACAAGAAATATAAGACTGACTCCCTATATTCTAGTGCTCAAAGTAAGGCTCATACATTCCCTACGTTCCTACACCCAACGTGTGGGCCTCAAAGATCCCTACATTTCCCTGAAGCTGCAGAGCAAAGAATGAAGAAAACACCAAGAGCTCACTACATTAGGTAACTTTCTTAATCCCTGTAAAGTAAGCTGACGCAGTATCAAGTTTACAAGCCTTCATTTTATTTCAGGCATAGAAAACCCTTGTATTTTTTTATCTTTTTCTTTAGCATATATTGTTTCTATTTGTGTTATTTGCCTATCAAGGAAAGTTTAGTCAGCTGTTTGACTAGAGTTAATATTACTGTTTTTTGTATATTAAGTTTTGTATATAAAGTATCCTTATATGTTGATTGTATCAGCTTTCTGTAGAGAAAGGGTATCAACTGAGAGCAGGGAGAGGAAAGAAGAAAAGAGAGAGGGAGGGAAAGAGAGAGTGAGGGAAAGAGAAATTGAGATTGATTTTCAGAAATTGGCTCACAAGATTGTGGAAGCTGGCAAGTCAAAAACTGATGCGGCAGAAAACAGGCTGGAAATTCAGACAGAATTTCTATGTTACATGCTTGAAACACTCAAGACTTTTCCTTTAAGACCTTAAACTGATTGGATGAGGCTCAACCACATTATGGAGGATATTCTGCTTCACATAAAGTCAAATAACTGTAAATTATAATTACATTTATAAAATAGCTTTATAGCAATATTTAGACTAATGTTTAACAAAAACCTAAGCAGTATTGTCAAGCCAAATCGACATATAAAATTAATCATATAAACTTAATCATGGCGGTGTGTCACAGTGGCTCAAGTCTGTATTCCTAGCACTTTGGGAGACTGAGGTGGGCGGAACACGAGGTCTGAATTCGAGACCAGCCTGAGCAACATGGTGGTTACCCCATCTCTACTGAAAATACCACAAGATTAGCTGGATGTGGTAGTGGTGCCTATAATGCTAGCTACTCTGGAGGCTGAGGCAGGAGAATGAATCACTTGGACCCGTGAGGCAGAGGTTGCAGTGAGCCAAGATACTGCCACTGCACTGCAGCCGGTGACAGGGAGACTCTGTCAAAGAAAAAAAAAAATCGTCATCATCATCATCATCATCATCATCACAAGGATTAGAGAAAATAGGTGAAATGTTTGTTATTTCAGACAAAACTGGAAGCTGAGGGAAATTAGTAAAAACCGAAAGTTTATTAGGGCTCATAACACTTGAGTGACCAGTTAAAGTTATTTTTTATCAATAGATAAACCAGAATTTCAGCATGTCTTTTATATTTGTAATTAAAATGAAATAAAATAACCTTATAAAGCAATTAGTTTCATTCTAGACATGTAATACGTATTCAATTAATGATAGCTATAATTAAAATGAGAATTTTTACAGGCAGTCGATTGCATTCATAGTGCTAATTTTTTCATTTTATAGATGAGAAAAATGAGATAAATAAAGCATAAGTAACTTGCAGAAAATCACAAAATAGAAGAGCTTCTGGTACTTAGATCAGCAAATAGAGGAGACATTTTACAAGTAGGCTGTAGAATGTCAACAATATCTGTGACCTTGAAAACTGTTGCTACATAATAGAAAGTAGTCTGAGATGGAATACTGAAGCCAGGAAACAAAAATGGCAGTAGTCTTAAAACAATACTTAAAGAGCTTTTATGAATGGAATGTAAGAAAGACTCAACGTTTAAATGTATTAAAACAAATTATAAAATTTTCTCTTCAATTCTGAAAAGAATACGTTGTTAAAAACTTGGCAAAAAATAATAAAAGCATGCATGAGAAAATGAAATTATCATACTCTCAGGAAATAGAAATTGCCACTATTAGTTTTCTTACACATAGACACGTTGTATTTACATTTTTTGTGTATGGATAAACATTGCAAGAAACCAATTTCTTTGGTTTTCTGACCACAATCAAATAAGCAGGATAATTATGAATATTTTAAAGTCACAGAAATAGTAATTACACAACAAAGAAATTACATTCATTTTATTTTTAACAATTCAGTGGGTTTAAATGGGCGCTCAATGTTATTTAATCTAATTTTATACTACTTAGATTATGAGAAAGGCTGAACATTTTTCTTCTTTATGGGCCATTTATATTCCTTATCTTGTGGATAGCCTGTCCAGATGCTTTAGTCCCAATCAAACTCAAATAATTATCAGTTACACTTTCAATTTCCTAGGAAATACATATAAAGGCAACTATATATTTGAGTAAACAATTTTAAATGACCTGCATTTTTCTACTATAAAAGAGACTGATTTTCACTGTAGAAAATTAAAAGAACATAAAACAGGGTGAAAGATAATGTTAAAAAAGGCACAACTACCTTCTATTATTTTACCATTCTGATAAACTGAATAATAATGACTAACATGTTTTCTTTTATGGGTGTTTTTCACATAAGTATATAACTGCATATTTCTGTTTTTCTGAGCAAAAATAAAATGCAAATATAAGATAGATAAATCAGTGATCTCTCACACACATCCCTAATACAAATTCTTCAAACTCACATCTTAAAATTCTATGTCATGTTACTTTTCTACTCAAACTTCTCCAGACTATGCAAGATTTCCATATATGGGTATACCACATTTTATTTATCCATTCATTTGTTAATGGAGAATTTGTCTTGTCTTCTGAAGTCCTTAATGTTGAAGTGTATAATTTCATATTTTGAAATTTCTTCTAAGAAAATAGTTGGATAGGGATACAAAGTTTTTTAAGTAAATGCATTGAAGAAGCTTTTAACAGTTATTTATTATCTATTATGTGCCAAATACTATGTTAGCCATTGGATTAAAACAGTTAATGGCACTGACAAAATTTCTAACTCCACCAGGATTAAACTCTAATGAGAATAATAATAACAAAAGAACATGTAAATATATACATATGTATACATGTATTATCATATCAAATATTGTTTAGCACAGGACATTTTTACATATATATATATATCAAAGGTATAAATATAACTATAAAATAAAATGATTTAATAGCATTGATCAATCTTAAGATTATTACACTGAGTAAAATGAGCCAGATAGCCAAGGAAAATATCCTGTAAAGTACCATTTTAGTGAAATTATACAGAGCGAATTTAATCTGTAGAGATAAGAAACAAATCCAGAGTTGCCTTTACCCAAAGGCAAAAGAACGAATGGATTACAAAGTTTCACAAGAAAACTTTTAATTTCTTAATTTCACAATATACTAACTAAAAACTTGAATATATTTTATTCTTTTAATTTTCCTGGTTATTATGAGAATGCAAACATTTGAATTTGTACATAATTCATACATTTTCTTTGCCATTCTTCATCTTTGTTTCCATGGGTTTCTTTATTTTTTTCTTATTGATTTATAGAGATTTTCAGATCAAAAAATACACATTTCATATATTTATTGAAGACTTTACTAAATTATATTTTAAGTTTTAATTTTAAACTCTTACAGAAATAAATAAATTTTTTTTTTTTTTTTTTTCTTTTGAGATGGAGTCTCCCTGTGTTGCCAGGCTGGAGTGGAGTGGTGTGATCTCGGCTCACTTCAACCTCCAACTTCCTGGTGTAAGCAATTCTCCTGCCTCAGCCTCCCCACCCTATCTGGGATTACAGGCATGCACCACCACACCAAGTTAATTTTTGTATTTTTAGTACAGACGGGGTTTCATCGCATTGGCCAGATGATCTAGATCTCCTGACATTGTGGTCCGCCCTCCTTGGCCTCCGAAAATGTCGGATTGCAGGCATGAGTCAACAAGCCCAGCCTAAATAAAGAAGTTTTACACTTACAAAGAATTCATTACATTAAACTGAACTCAATCCAATTTAATTTATTTGTTTTCATTCTTTCAGAGAATATTTATGAACTACCTATGTTGGAGAATGAATTCATATTTTATCTTTATTGCAAAATCTGAGTTTCCAAAGAAAAAAGAAACATGGTTTAAAATTATAAGGTGTGTTGTGTTTTGGTTGATTTTTTTTTTCTTTTGGAAATTCAAACAAGATCCTTTATTATTATGTTCAGAAAGGGGTTTAAAATATAAGTGAAAGTCATGGTACATTTCAAGCATTCAAATTAATCATAGTTGTCAACCCATTATAATATTTTTATCATAAGCATTTTTATTATTGTATCTTTTGTTAAAATAACAGTTTTAAATCTCGTTTTGTTCAGCTTAGGGGGTATGACACTGATCTTCAAAATCTCTCTTAGACTTCTATAAAAAGTGAAATGTATATAATTGGATGCTACTGAAGTCAGCAGCTCCAGAGGCAAGAGTTCCATTTTGAATTATTTTAGAAATGTCAGAGTGTACACAGACTTGTGAGTAGTTGCATTGCCTTTGGAATGCTCACTTGCTTAAGAATGAGGACATTTGTAAGTAAATGTACAATCTCTCTGTAAATTATCAGTGTTCCAGCAGCTGAGTGACCAGGCAGAACCAATTTGTAGTTGAAAGATTGTTCTTGGTTACCCAGCAAGTAAAAATGGCAATGTTTGAACACATTTACTGAATTATAAAGAAGACATCTTTTAATTTCAATCTTCACTTGTCAATCAAAGGCAACCATATATTCTAGTAATTCAAATTTCAAAATTTATCATCTTTTTAATAATGCTAACAAAGAACAAATGAATTACATCTTTAGGATGTTAAGACACAGACGGGAAGAATAAGATCAAACTTGGCTAGATGTTAAAGTAGACAACATTATGTTGAGTGTTTGGTGCAAAAATACCGTGAGTACAACCATCACTAAGGGCACAGTCTAAAATAATTAATGTGAATTAGTTTTGCCTTCTATTTAACTCCCATTATTTTTATTTTTGACAGTTTAAAAATGTGCACTTTTTCCATATTCATAAATCATAATACATTTGCTATTAAATTATTGCAAATAGATAACCCTTTATATGAAAAAAAGACTTCTGTTTTGACATGAATGTATGTTTTCTTATGCAACATGATAATTCTACAACTTAAAATCCTTGTAATGGTCCATCTGTTTTAATTTTTACTTTTGAAGTGCTAAAAAGCACTACCCAAAACACACACATGCTGTACATGCATGTACGTATAAACAGGGAAAATGTTTTCATCTATTTAAAGAAATATGAATTAGCTTGGAGACAGGGTCAGATACCCAATCAGTATCAGTCAACTCCTGTTCCTATGAATGCTTTGGTGAAGACTGAGAGCTTTAGGCTGATAAACTAGATAAGGTAAAATTGTGATTCTTTAGAAATCCTTGGTATACGCTGGCTGGGCGCGGTGGCTCACGCCTATAATCCCAGCACTTTGGGAGCCTGAGGCGGGTGGATCACGAGTTCAAGAGATCAAGACCATCCTGGTCAACAAAGTGAAACCACATCTCTACTAAAAATACAAAAATTAGCTGGGCATGATGGTGCGCACCTGTAGTCCCAGCTACTCGGGAGGCTGAGGCAGGAAAATTGCTTGAACCCAGAAGGCAGAGATTGCGGTGAGCTGAGATCGTGCCATTGCACTCCAGTCTGGGTAACAACAGCGAAACGCTGTCTCAGAAAAAAAAAAGAAAAGAAAGAAAAAAAAAGAAATCATTGGTATAAATAGCTTACATAAGAAGACACAAGAGTGGAAAAATTCTAGCTCTATTAAATGAAATACGTATTTTAAAAGGTCATATATTCATTAATTCATTCATAATTCATATTTTAATATCTAGTTTGTCAGTCTTGTTATCATACATCTGTACTTTGCAGTATGGTAGCCACTAGCCGCATGTGGCAATTAACACTTGCAGCATGGCAAATACAATGGGGCTGCATTTACTTTAAGTAATTTTGTGTAAAATTAAGCTAGTATTTTATTCAGTTATTGAAAAACACATATTTGGAACACCTTGACTAAGTGAACCTATTTTTTCAACTAAACTTTATGAAACCTAAAGGCAGATCAATTATTTCTCCATGAAAATTTAACATCTTAATTAAGATATGCTTTATGTATAAAGAACACACAGACTTTCAAAAACTAAGTACAAAAATAATGCAAAAAGTCTCAATAATAATTTTCATATTAAGTATTAAAGTAATAACTTGGATTTATTAGTTTTAATAACATATATTCTAAGAATATATTTTACTTTTTTCATTTTTTACATATTTAACGCGTGTATTAAATACTATAAAAAATAAGGATTAAAAGAGTTAATGTTGGTGAAGAACTTAACAATTTTCCTCAAGGCAAAGTTGTTAATATTCATGCATTTCACTAGGATCCATCTTCAGCTAAAGGCAAAGAGATATTTTCTTTTATAATACCTTGAAAATTAACAGTAAAACACCTGCCTAAAAGTGTTACTTCATTCTAGCATAACCTGAGGCCTAGGTTTATTTTTCATGAAGCCTTTAAATAAGAGCAAGAATATTTTATTAAAACGCACATCCAGAACTAATGTATCAAGTGTTTTCACACTCAGCTAAGAGAGTGGCACTAAATGCATTTTCCGTAGTGTCTTAATTCTTAAAAGAGCTCAGTGAGGGGCCGGGCGTGGTGGCTCACGCCTGTAATCTCAGCACTTTGGGAGGCCAAGGCGGTTGGATCACGAGGTCAAGAGATCGAGACCATCCTGGTCAACATGGTGAAACCCATCTCAACTAAAAATACAAAAAAAATTAGCTGGGCTTGGTGGCACGTGCCTGTAATCCCAGCTAGTCGGGAGGCTGAGGCAGGAGAATTGCCTAAACCCAGGAGGCAGAGGTTGTGGTGAGCCGAGATAGTGCCATTGCACTCCAGGCTTGGGTAACCAAGAGAAAAAAAAAAACAACAGCTCAGTGAGGTGGGTGGCACTACCTAACTCTAATACACAGAAATGGCAATTAAGATGCCCAAAAGGCACAGAATTTTTTTTCTAGATAGTAATTAAGAATTTAAAGCTAGATATGCCTTATTAAACTTCTCTGTCTTCCTTAAAAGATATTACACTAATTTGGTGCTTTGGGACTAGTAATTCAATACCTCAACTCTTTATAGACTTAACCTCTAAAAAAGATTAATAACAAAATTAATACTAATACAAATACAGCCATGTAGAACTTGGGGTAAAATATCACATGTAAACACCTCTATATTTAGTAGATATCTAATATATTTACTTTTTAAATGTTCATGTTATTTTAAAGCTATTCATCACATGACATAGCATACTTTATGATACTCTGACATTCAAATCGTCTGAATTTGATATTTTAGTACTAAGAGTATTATCTGATATTATAAAATCATTGCAATAGGTTTGAGTAAATTTGAGTAAGTTTGCTTTGATTTTGTAGTTCTGACCTTAAATATTACTGTTTATCATTTTCCCGAGTGTTACCTGCTCAAGACTAAAAGTTCATGAGGAGTTTTGATTAAAAACAAATAACATTACCCTAAATAAAATTTTACAGTGGTGTGGAAAAGAATTAGACCACCATTAACTTCACATAAATGAGGCTGAAAAGTAATATTCATTCAATTTTAAACTTTTGAAGTAAAAATTCAAAAAATTAATTTAAAATGTGATTTTGATACTCATTACATTGTTTGACAACTAGTAAATTGTAAATATTACAAAGGTTTGAACGTATTCCAGTATATGAAGATAGTCACTTCGTAAGAAATGTTCTTGTAAGAACACTTTCATAATATAAATCCCCAAGTTTTTAAGCACGAAGTATGAGAATACAGAAGGAAACCACATATATTTTAGCTATGTGAGATAATTTCAAATGCAGTACAAATTTTAAAGGCTTTATATATTAAGATTTTTATCATAAATTTCAGAGATTTTTGTTTCATTTGGGAAGTCAAAGTGTTTTAATTGGTTTGCTTTCACAGTCGAAAAAAATTCTATTGATTTCTATTACATCAAGTATCAGACAAAGGGATGCTGATATCTTCAAAGGAGATGATGTTATTTTTTATACCTGCTTCATTTTTCTAATCATAAATTTATCCAATTGAAAGAAACACAGATTCAAATATATAAAATATAACTTGTTTTGTGTAGTCCTTATTTTAGTAAGTAAAAACCTTAAGAAAACCATGAACAAAATATTCTTAGGGCATTTTAAATTAATAGTACTTAGAATAACAGTTCAATAAAATGATTGCATTATTTGGTGGAACATCATGATTTTTAATCTAGGAGCTAATGGTGGGTTTTAAAATATGTACAAAATGACTTCTTCTTTTTTTTTTTTTTTTTGAGATGGAGTTTCACTCTTGTTACCCAGGCTGGAGTGCAATGGCGTGATCTCTGCTCACCTCAACCTCCGCCTCCTGGGTTCAGGCAATTCTCCTGCCTCAGCCTCCTGAATAGCTGGGATTACAGGCACGCACCACCATGCCCAGCTAATTTTTTGTGTTTTTAGTAGAGATGGGGTTTCACCATGTTGACCAGGATGGTCACGATCTCTTGACCTCATGATCCACTAGCCTCAGCCTCCCAAAGTGCTGGTATTATAGGCGTAAGCCACCGCACCCGGCCCAAAACGACTTCTTATGAAGCTTATAAATAATAACTAACAGTGATCTTTGAATTTTGCAAGTCAACTTATCATTTAAAAAACAGACAATTAAAAAGCTTACCAACAAGCCTGAACATGAGATGTATGTCTTTAAATTAATAAATGAATTTGCCCACTTATTAATTAGAATATGATGTGATGGTCAGAATCCAGCTATTGCAATGCTGTAGAAAACAAACTTGGGAACAAGACACTCACAATACCTTCCACAAATGACATTATACAAGAAACAATTCAAAAGCTGATGATACGTTGTTTTCTCTATTAATCAAAGTCTCTGATTTATTTAGCCTAATCTTATTTGGCCAATAGAAAAAAATGAGCAGTCTATAGTGGAAAATGAAAGTAATCTGACTACAGAGAAATCCTATCACTTCAGGCAGTGACTTGTGATAATTCATTAAATGTAAAGAAAATAAGTAGAAAAGAGTTGCTTTAAGGGCTTTGGTATTTTATTGAAATTGATGGTTTTTGTTAAGAAACAAATGGGTCATAGCAGTAAGCCAGTAGAAATCACTACATGTTATTTCCAGTTTTTACTTCCATGAGGATTTATTTTGCACAAAGTTATGCCCTGATGTCACCAAATGCTACTAACAGATATGGAAATGTTGTCATCAAAACCTCACCAAACACAATGTGCCCTCAAGGTTCATTTTATAACTTTCTGTGAGTTGTACACTGTGTTAATGCAATTCATTACATGTACTGAGCCTTAGTATTATCAGCTAACAACATGGGATATATAAAATATTTAAAAGACTAAAAAGAAAAAACAAAATAAAACTTTTCATATACAGAAGAGAAATTCCTTCTGAAAAAATCATCAACTACAGCCTACAAAATACTAATGGTTGTATTATAAATGAAAGCTTCTTTCATTAGCTAAAAGCCTTTTAGAAGCTATAAAATCATTATCCACTTATGATAAATGCATACCGCATGGTAAAAACTGGTCCATACCTACCCCAAGTAGGGTATTTATACAATATCGCCAACCACTGAATAAATTTATAAGGGGTTAACTTTTTTTTTTTTTTAATGTCTGTCCTGTGTGGAAGATAAACCCGACAGGAGGTATTCATTTTATGGGATCAGTTTGGTACTCATCCGTAGTCAGTTCCCTGATGTGATGTTAAACTGTTTTTACATAAAAAGAAATGTCCAGTAAAGCATAACGAGTAAAACAGAGATGATGCAGGGGTTCTTTATATATATTTTAAGTTCTGTGGTACCCTGCAGGATTGGTACATAGGTATACACATGCCATGGTGGTTTCCTGCATCCATCCCCTCATCATCCACATTGGGTATTTCTCCTAATGTTATCCCTCTACAATCCTCCAACCCACTGCTATCCTTCCCCTAGCCTACCCACCACCTAACAGGCCCTGGTGTGTGATGTTCCCCTCCCTGTGTCCATGTGTTCTTGTTTTCTTTCTTTCTTTCTTTCTTTCTTTCTTTCTTTCTTTCTTTCTTTCTTTCTTTCTTTCTTTCTTTCTTTCTTTCTTTCTTTCTTTCTTTCTTTCTTTCTTTCTTTCTTTTTTTTTGAGACGGAGTTTCTCTCTTGTTACCCAGGCTGGAGTGCAATGGCGCGATCTCGGCTCACCGCAACCTCCACCTCCTGGGTTCAGGCAATTCTCCTGCCTCAGCCTCCTGAGTAGCTGGGATTACAGGCACGCGCCACCATGCACAGCTAATTTTTTATATTTTTAGTAGAGACGGGGTTTCACCATGTTGACCAGGATGGTCTCGATATCTTGACCTTGTGATCCACCCGCCTCGGCCTCCCAAAGTGCTGGGATTACAGGCTTGAGCCACCGCGCCCGGCCGTGTTCTTGTTTTCTAATACCCACGAGGTGTTTGGATTTCTGATCCTGTGTCAGTTTGCTAAAAATGATGATTTCCAGCTTCCTTCATGTGCCTGCAAAGGACATGAATCATCCTTTTTATGGCTGCATAGTATTCCATGGTGTATATATGACACAGTTTTTTTTTTTTTTAATTTTTATTGCATTTTAGGTTTTGGGGTACATGTGCAGAACGTGCTAGATAGTTGCATAGGTACAGACATGGCAGTGTGTTTTGCTGCCTTCCTCCTCTTAACCCACATTTCTCATTTCTCCCCAGGCTATCCCTCCCCAGCTCCCCCGCGCTGTCCCTTCCCTATTACCCCCAATAGACCCCAGTGTCTAGTACCCCCCTCCCTGTGTCCATGTGTTCTCATTTTCCTCACCCACCTATGAGTGAGAATATGTGGTATTTCCTTTTCTGTTCTTGTGTCAGTTTGCTGAGAACGATGTTCTCCAGATTCATCCATGTCCTTACAAAGGAAATAAACTTGTCATTTTTGATTGCTGCATAATATTCCATGGTGTATATGTGCCACATTTTCCCAGTCCAGTCTATCATCGATGGGCATTTGCGTTGGTTCCAGGTCTTTGCTATTGTAAACAGTGCTGCAATGAACATTCATGTGCATGTGTCCTTTTAGTAGAACGATTTATATTCCTTTGGATATATACCCAGTAATGGGATTGCTGGGTCAAATGGAATTTCCATCTCTAGGTCCTTGAGGAATCGCCACACTGTCTTCCACAATGGTTGAACTAATTTACACTCCCACCAACAGTGTAAGAGTGTTCCTATTTTTCCACATCCTCTCCAGCATCTGCTGTATCCAGATTTTTTAATGATCGCCATTCTAACTGGCGTGAGATGGTATCTCAATGTGGTTTTGATTTGCATCTCTCTAATGACCAGTGATGATGAGCATTTTTTCATGTGTTTGTTGGCATCATGTATGTCCTCTTTTGTAAAGTTTCTGTTCATATCCTCTGCCCATTTTTGAATGGGCTTGTTTGTTTTTTTCCTGTAAATCTGTTCTTTGTAAATTCTGGATATCAGCCCTTTGTCAGTTGGGTAAACTGCAAAGATTTTTTCCCAATCTGTTGGTTGCTGATTCACTCTAGTGACTGTTTCTTTTGCCGTGCAGAAGCTGTGGAGTTTGATTAGGTCACATTTGTCTATTTTGGCTTTTGTTGCCAATGCTTTTGGTGTTTTGGTCATGAAGTCCTTGCCTAATCCTATGTCCTGAATGGTTTCGCCTAGATTTTCTTCTAGGGTTTTTATGGTGCCAGGTCTTATGTTTAAGTCTTTAATCCATCTGGAGTTAATTTTAGTGTAAGGTGTCAGGAAGGGGTCCAGTTTCTGCTTTCTGCATATGGCTAACCAGTTTTCCCAACACCATTTGTTAAACAGGGAATCCTTTCCCCATTGCTTGTTTTTGTCTGGTTTATCAAAGATTATATGGTTGTGGATATGTTGATTTGCCTCCAATGCCTCTGTTCTGTTCCATTGGTCTATATCTCTGATTTGATACAAATACCATGCTGTTTTGATTACTGTAGCCTTGTAGTATAGTTTGAAGTCTGGTAGTGTGATGCCTCCCGCTGTGTTCTTTTTGCTTAGAATTGACTTGGCTATGCAGGCTCTCTTTTGGTTCCATATGAAGTTCATGGTGGTTTTTTCCAGTTCTGTGAAGAAATTCAATGGTAGATTGATGGGGATAGTGTTGATTCTGTAAATTACTTTGGGCAGTATAGCCATTTTCACAATATTGATTCTTCCTAACCATGAACATGGAATGTTTCTCCATCTCTTTGTGTCCTCTCTTATTTCGTTGAGCAGTGGTTTGTAGTTTTCCTTGAAGAGGTCCCTTACGTTCCTTGTAAGTTGTATTCCTAGGTATTTTATTCTCTTTGTAGCAATTGTGAATGTCAGTTCATTCTTGATTTGGTTCTCTTTAAGTCTGTTATTGGTGTATGGGAATGCTTGTGATTTTTGCACATTGATTTTATATCCTGAGACTTTGCTGAAGTTGCTTATCAGTTGCAGGAGTTTTTTGGGCTGAGGTGATGGGGTCTTCTAGGTATACTCTCATGTCGTCTGCCAATAGAGACAATTTGGCTCCCACCTTTCCTATTCAAATACCTTTTATTTCTTTTTCTTGCCTGATTGCTCTGGCTAGAACTTCCAGTACTATGTTGAATAGGAGTGGTGAGAGAGGGCATCCTTGTCTCGTGCCGGATTTCAAAGGGAATACTTCCAGTTTTTGCCCATTAAGTATGGTATTGGCTGTTGGTTTGTCGTAAATAGCTTTTATTACTTTGAGATATGTTCCATCAATACCAAGTTTATTAAGAGTTTTTAGCATAAAGGGCTGTTGAATTTTGTCAAATGCCTTCTCTGCATCAATTGAGATAATCATGTGGTTTTTGTTTTTGCTTCTGTTTATGTGGTGAATTACATTTATAGACTTGCGTATGTTGAACCAGCCTTGCATGCCCGGGATGAATCCTACTTGATCATGATGGATAAGTTTTTTAATGTGCTGTTGCAATTGGTTTGCCAGTATTTTATTGAAGATTTTTGCATCTATGTTCATCATGGATATTGGCCTGAAGTTTTCTTTACTTGTTGAGTCTCTGCCTGGTTTTGGTATCAGGATGATGTTGGTCTCATAAAATGATTTGGGAAGGGTTCCCTCTTTTGGATTATTTGGAATAGTTTCAGAAGGAATGGTACCAGCTCCTCTTTTTGAGTCTGGTAGAATTCGGCAGTAAACCCATCTGGACCTGGGCTTTTTTTTGTGTGGTAGGCTCTTAATTGCTCCCTCGACTTCAGACCTTGTTATTAGTCTATTCATAGTTTCGGCTTCCTCCTGATTTAGGCTTGGGAGGACACAGGTGTCCAGGAATTTATCCATTTCTTCTTGGTTTACTATTTTATGTGCATAGAGTTATTTGTAGTATTCTCTGATGATGGTTTGAATTTCTGTGGAATCTGTGGTGATTTCCCCTTTATCGTTTTTTTATTGCATCTATTTGGTTGTTCTCTCTCTTCTTTTTTATCAGTCTGGCTAGTGGTCTGTGTATTTTGTTGATCTTTTCAAAAAACCAGCTCTTGGATTTACTGATTTTTTGAAGGCCTTTTCGTGTCTCTATCTCCTTCAGTTCTGCTCTGATCTTAGTTATTTCTTGTCTTCGGCTAGGTTTTGAGTTTTTTTGATCTTGCTCCTCTAGCTCTTTCAATTTTGACAATAGGGTGTCAATTTTGGATCTCTGCACTCTTCTCATGTGGGCACTTATTTCTATATATTTTCCTCTACAGACTGCTTTAAATGTGTCCCAGAGATTTTGCTATGTTGTATCTTCATTCTCGTTGGTTTTGAACAACTTCTTTATTTCTGCCTTCATTTCATCGTTTATCCAATCAACATTCAAGAGTCAGTTGTTCAGTTTCCATGAAGCTATGCGGTACTGAGTTAGTTTCTGAATTCTGAGTTCTAACGATTGCACTATGGTCTGAGAGACTGTTTGTTATGATTTCAGTTGTTTTGCATTTGCTGAGAAGTGCTTTACTTCTAATTATGTGGGCAATTTTGGAGTAGGTGTGATGTGGTGCTGAGAAGAATGTATATTGTGTGGATTTGGGGTGGAGAGTTCTGTAATTGTCTATCAGGTTTGCTTGTTCCAGGTCTGAGTTCAAGCCCTGGATATCTTTGTTAATTTTCAGTCTGGTTGATCTGTCTGATATTGACAGTGGAGTGTTAAAGTCTCCCACTATTATTGTGTGGGAGTCTAAGTCTCTTTGTAAGTCATTAAGAACTTGCCTTACATATCTGGGTGCTCCTGTATTGGGTCCATATAGATTTAGGATCGTTAGCTCTTCTTGTTGTATCGATCCTTTTACCATTATGTAATGACCTTCTTTGTCACTTTTGATCTTTGTTGCTTTAAAGTCTATTTTATCAGAGATGAGAATTGCAACTCCTGCTTTTTTTTTTTGCTCTTCATTTGCTTTTAAATCTTCCTCCATCCCTTTATTTTGAGGCTTTGTGAATCTTTGCATGTGAGATGGGTTTCCTGGATACAGCACACCAATGGGTTTTGGTTTTTTATCCAATTTGCCAGTCTGTGTCTTTTGATTGGTGCATTTAGCCCATTTACATTTAGGGTTATTATTGTTATGTGTGAGTTTGATACTGCCATTTTGATGCTAGCTGGCTGTTTTGTCCCTTGGCTGATGCAGATTCTTCATTTTGTTGATGCTCTTTAGCATTTGGTATGTTTTTAGAATGGCTGGTACTGGTTGTTCCTTTCTATGTGTAGTGCCTCTTTCAGGAGCCATTGTAAAGCAGGCCTGGTGGTGACAAAATCTCTGAGTTCTTGCTTGTTGGCAAAAGATTTTATTCTTCCTTCACTTATGAAGCTCAGTTTGGCTGGATATGAAATTCTGGGTTGAAAGTTCTTTTCTTTAAGGATGTTAAATATTGGCCCCCACTCTCTTCTGGCTTGTAGAGTCTCTGCCGAGAGATCTGCTGTGAGTCTGATGGGCTTCCCTTTGTGGGTGACCCGACTCTTCTGTCTGGCTGCCCTTAGTATTTTCTCCTTCAGTTCAACCCTGGTGAATCTGACGATTATGTGCCTTGGAGTTGCTCTTCTTGCAGAATATCTTTGTGGTGTTCTCTGTATTTCCTGGAGTTGAGTATTGGCCTGCCTTGCTAGATTGGGGAAATTTTCATGGATAATATCCTGAAGAGTGTTTTCCAGCTTGGATTCATTCTCTTCATCACATTCTGGTACGCCTATGAAATGTAGGTTAGGTCTCTTCACATAGTCCCACATTTCTTGGAGATTTTGTTCATTCCTCTTTGCGCTTTTTTCTCTAATCTTGGTTTCTCTTTTTATTTCATTGAGTTGATCTTCTACTTCTGATATTCTTTCTTCTCCCTTGTCAATTCAGCTTTTGAAACTTGTGCATGCTTCGCGAAGTTCTCGTGTTGTGTTTTTCAGCTCCTTCAATTCATTCATATTCCTCTCTAAGTTGTCCATTCTTGTTATCAATTCCTCAAATCTTTTTTCAAATCTTTTTTCAAGGTTCTTAGTTTCTTTGCACTGATTTAGAACATGTTCTTTTAGCTCACTGAAGTTTCTCATTCTCCACCTTCTGAAGCCTGATTCTGTCATTTTGTCACACTCATTCTCCATCCAGCTTTGTTCCCTTGCTGGTGAGGAGTTTTGTTCCTTTGTAGGAGGTGAGGTGTTCTGGTTTCGGGTGTTTTCCTCCTTTTTTGCACTGGTTTCTTTCCGTCTTTGTGGATTTATCCACCTGTCGTCTTAGTAGTTGCTGACTTTTCGATTGGGTCTCTGAGTGGACGCCCAGATTGTTGATGATGAATTATTTCTGTTATTTAGTTTTCTTTCTAATGGTTTAGCCCCTCTGCTGTATGAGTGCTGAGGTCTGCTCCAGGCCCTGCTTGTCTGGGGTACACCTGTAGCAGCTGCGGAACAGTGAGGAATGCTACCAGTTTCTTCTTCTGCTATCTTTGTCCCAGAATGATGCCCGCCAAATGTCAGTCTGATTAGTCCTTTTTTTGAGGTGGCTCTTTGGATATACAGAGGTCAGGGAGCTGCTTGAGGAGATGGTCTGTACTTTATAGAAGCTCCAGTACTGAGCTGTGAGCTCTGTTGTTCATTCAGGTTGCTGGGCGAATGTGTCTGCTGCAGCAGAACTTATGAAAGCCCCCCCTTTTTTTTCCCTCAAATGCTCTGTCTCAGGGAGTTGTGGCTTTCTTTATGAGTATCTGTTGCACTGTCCTGCCAAGCTAGGAGGCAGTCTATTCACTATTTGCCTGCCGGGGCTTCGCCCTGCTAGCATGGGTCCACCCTGCTGCCATGGGTTCCATTCTACTGTGGTGAACTCTGCCCTGTTGGCGGCATCTCTCTGTTATGGCTGGTTGCCTCAGCAACAGCAGTCTGCATCAGCAGTAGGTGGTACCTCAGTAGGGGCGGATTGTGTCCATAGTGGCGGACGCCCCTCCCCCCCTGAGCTGCACCATTTGGATTCAGCTGACCCTGCAGCAAAACTCTCAACCCCAAGTGCCTCAAATTGCCGCGCTGCTTGTCCCCGTGAGGGTGGGCCCGCCGAGCCCAATCACCTGGCTCCCTGCCTCAGAGTCCCTCCTCTCTCTCTCTCTTTTTCTTTCCAAATTGAATGGTTGACTCTCTCACAGGCGCCCCAGTCGCCTGCTGATTGGCCACTGGCATCCGTGTGCTCTCCCCTGCAGCAGCCCACTGCACTGGCACAAATCGCTCTTCCCAGGAATCTCCTGGTCTGACTCACCATCCAAGTCTCGTTCAATCAAATGGACATGTCAATCTGCCCTCTCCAAACTCAGATTGCCAGTTTAGCAGGGCACCCAGACCAGTGAGCTTTGTGCGGGCTGCGGCTGTGCCGCGGTGTGGCACCCGCCAAAATGGCCATGCAAGCAGGCTGCGCTGCTCTCCTGTGTCTCTCCTACACCTGGGAATTTGCCAATTCTTTGGGCTACAAAAGTCTGTCTGAAAATGCAGCTAGGACTCACCCTCTGCACCTTCACTGAGAGCTGCAATCCTGAGTTGTTTCTATGGCGCCATCTTGGAACCGCCCCCACAGTTCGCCACAGTTTCTTTATCCATTCTATCACTGATGGGCATTTGGGTTGGTTCCAAGTCTTTGCTATTGTAAATAGTGCTGCAATGAACATACCTGTGCATGTGTCTTTATAATAGAATGATTTATACCTTTGGGTATATATCCTTAAATGAGATTGCTGAGTCAAATGGTATTTCTATTTTTAGATCCCTGAGGAATTGCCACTTTTTCACAATTGTTAAACTAATTTACACTCCCACCAACAGTGTAAAAGGATTCCTATTTTTCCATACCCTCTCCAGCATCTGTTGTGTCTCCAGATTTTTTAAAGTGCAGGAGTTCTGAATTACTCCCAGTCCATATGAGAAAATCATTAAACAAACCGTGTCATGCACAGAAATCATCTCTAGTAGAAGTTCTAATAAATTAAAAACAAAACATTGTATTTTTGAATATTTGAATGAGAATGAGAAGGGAAAACTCAACAGAAGAAATAATATTTAAAGAATTAAATAGAAAATAAATTCTAAGCAAAGAAAGAAACATTTATTAGAATTTAAAAGTAAACTCACAGGTAGTTATATTTATGGAGCTACATTATCCTGTAAGAACAAGGAGTCATCAATGTTGTTTTCATTTCTAGATGAGAAAACAGAAGCTGGAAAGTTAAATGACTTGTGGGAGCCAAGTATCCATTGGTGGTGGAGCAAGGATGGAGACATGGGTTTTGTAACCAAGATATTTTCTCATTAAATACTAGCATGTTAACAGGAATGATGCTATAAAAAGGTCTTTCCTCTTTTCATTGAATCATCCCTGTTAATGTGCTGGTACTTAATGGTGCTCTAGAGATGTCGAAATAATTTTAGTTTCAATTTTCTGGTGAGAGAACTGGGAATGTGATTTGGACTTTAGACTCTGGTGGAAAGTTTTGCTTCGTAAAGTAGTACACACCATATTGTCAGTGTTTGCACCAATTATCTCATTTGTCTTATTATTTCAGCAATGAAGGTATATATATACAGCCTTGCACCATACTTCATTCAGGCTGTGTCTAAATGAAGCAAACAAATAAATAAGTAAACACATTAGTTACCAGGTTTTTACTGCTATTTGGCCTGAAGAAAATAATGTATTATATAGTTTTCTTTTCTCTCATGAATTAAAGGTTTACTTTTAAAAGATTATGCATAGTAAAAACATTATTGATCTATTTATAGTCAATGTTATTTTAACTTTAGCATTAATAAAGGTAAAAAAAGATATCTTCAGTGAAGGAAAGCATTATTTATTATTTCAGATCCATTTTAAATATTTGCAATTTAAGAACAAAAAATCAAGTAATAGTTTACATCAATACTAAAATAAAGGTCTGCATTTTTTTAATTAAAATTATTAGAAAACAAACTCTTCCACTTTTCAAAATTTTTTTTCAGTTTCAGTTATTTGTGTTAATTTAAAAGATGTATTTAAACAACCAAGGAAGGAAAAAGCCATTCTGATTTAGAATTACCACAATATGCAGCTGGTGATGCTTTGCACAGAATTTAAAAATTGGTCAGAAATTATGCAGCTAAGAAATAGATAAAATGGAGTTGATAGAGCTTAAGACAATGCTCTCTCACTCTCTGTCATTTGCAAGTTGAATAACTGGGTATGAGAGTGTATATATCTAGATGTGTATATATAGATGTCATCTATTTACATATGTTTATGTCTACATATAGATAGATAGATAGATAGATAGATAGATAGATAGATAGACATCTAGATATATCTAGATATATATATATAACAATATATAGACATATATATAGATTTATAGATGTATATATCCCGTAAAGCAGACAATTCTAAAACAAATCAAGTAAAAGTTAATTTGTACTTTAAAAATGACCATAAAAAGAATTTCTCTTTAAAGTTTCTAGCACCACCTTCCAAATTTTGACATTAATATATTTTCTTCTTAGTAATAATTTTTTATGCCTGAAGAACTTATACAAAGTATCTAGCTGTATTATGTCCAGAACCTTGAGATGTTGAGAATCATGTTCTCTATCATGCCATGTTTGGTACACAGTCTCAGGGGCTGTTTTCCCTTTGTTTATTTACCTCTTCTTGTTGGCAGGTTTATGTATTTGTCCTTTAATTTTGAATATCTCATTTCATCTTGCACTTAGATTTATCCATCCTACCTTTTGGTAGGAACGGAGAAATGACTTTTACAATAATGATAATTAATAAGTCCAGAATAAATATATTGGGTAAAATAAGCAACATAATTCTATGAAAATATATGACTACTTCATATGGTTGTAGTAAAAAGTGACTCATTGATAAAAATAGTAACACTTGGCTGGGCGTGGCGGCTCAAGCTTGTAATCCCAGCGCTTTGGGAGGTCGAGGTGGGTGAGTCACGAGGTCAAGAGATGAGACCATCCTGGTCATCATGATGAAACCCGGCTCTACTAAAAATACAAAAAATTAGCTCGGCATGGTGGCACGAGCCTGTAATCCCAGCTACTCAGGAGGCTGAGGCAGGAGAACTGCCTGAACCCAGGAGGCGGAGGTTACGGTGAGCTGAGATCTCGCCATTGCACTCCAAGAGTAAAAGAGTGAAACTCCGTCTCAAAAATAAATAAATAAATAAATAAATAATAATAATAATAATAATAATAATAATAGTAACACTTAGAGATGTCTTTATTTTTGACTTTTATTGACATCTGCCTGTTAATATCCACTAAATACAGGATTCATTAAACATGGAATATATTTCTTTTTACCCTTAACAATTACTATTTCTGACAGCAATATCATTTAGCATCTAGGAATAAACATTAGTTGTAAATGCCAAGTGCAAGATGGATTTTGACTGCCCATCTCCTGTAACTGTCTCTTTTGTCATTTCTAAGTCAGGATCTACTTGTCAGTTCACATTTAACATGCACTAGAATTCATGTTAGCATTTGGGATGCTAACAGTTATTAACCTTCACTCTCTTTTTTGTTTTTACAGCTAAGATGTTTACTCATTTGGGGGCACTTTGGGAAGAATATGAGGTGTTATGGATTTTCCTTTTACTTCCATTAAAAAAATTTAATTTATTTAAATTAAATATTTACAATATATTTTTGAAACTAAAAATTACCACTTGCATATACAGTGAACACTTGTATATATAGTGAAATTATTTAACTTAAATATTTACAATATATTTTTGAGAAAAAAGATGTTTTATTTACAATAAACAGCCTTGTAAACTTGAAAGAAAAAACAAGGACAAAATGCTCTATTAAATATGAAATAAATGTCATTATATGTATTTCTTTTTTAAAAACGAATATGTGAATGTCAACTCTATACCATTGAAAATACAGTGTCATATATACTGATCCTGAACAGAAAGAGCTCATTGTGTCACGAAGGCAAACACAAAGACATTACGACACTGAAAGGTACATTCCATTTTGGAGCTACTGTGTGTAATGGGTAATGAAAAATTCAAAAAAGGAATCACTAATTTAATTTGAAAAGTTAGGAAAAACTTCAGGGAGAATATGACATCTGAACCTTTGAAAGAAATGTATGAGTTTGAAAAGAATATGTATATTGAAGGTTAGAAATTCCAAGTAGAATTCAATAGTCATTGCCAAGCTTAGGAGATACAGTGTGTTCATGAAAACAAACAACTCCATTCAACTTGATTGTCACCTCTGGAGTAGCTGCTCTGCTCAGCCTGAATCAGTCTTTCCTCTGAGTAGCCTATTGCCACCTTTCATGTGCTGCAGTTTGATTTCTGCCTTGTGATTTTCTAGAGAACGTATTTGTTGAAGGTAACTGAGTTAATCATTATAAATTCACAAAATAGTTATTTAGAATTGCACAACAGAGATAAAGAAAGAAAATTATCTCTTTTTCAACCAGAGAAATCACTGGATAAAATGAAGCTAGTCATTGACGTCAATTAAGAATATGATAGAATGTAACATTATTGATATTATGAGTATCAACAAATTAGAATTTTTATGGGTATAACAAGTCACACAAAATGTTTCACTTGCTATTCTTTCTGAATCCTATTATACATTGGAATTTCCATTTTTTGTTTAGATATTCTATCTTTTTAAATATTATCTCCACTTTTCCCTTATAAAATTCTTCTATTGTGAGAGAGTAGAATAATCTGCCAATCAATGCATTGATATTGAAAAGGTCAAACATTTTTCCATGGAAACGTTCAGTCATTGTGTTCTTTGTTCTTCAGATTCTTTGGAGCCACAATTAATTCAATTAAACTAACTCTAAAGCTGTGGATTGTCATAGATCATAACCTTTCAAAATGTCTGTGTGTTGTTCCTCAAATTCACCATAGTTAGCATATTTTAATAGTATCACACAATGGAAACTGATTAAGGAGTCTTGGGGTTAGGAAAGCATGCTATGCCCCTGCCAATTACATTATAAAGGGAATGAGAAGGATAGTATTTCAAGACAGACAGAAATCAACATACTGAACAACATACAAACAGATCAAGAATGATGGAGATAAATATACAAAGTGACAAATCAACCTAAAACATTTATCATGTTGGCATTATGATTCACCTTTATTTCTTCAGATTCATTTATAGGTAAAGAAACAGTATTGAGTAAAATAATCTTGCATTTTCATGAACACAAGAAGGAAGAAAAACTAGTATTAATATTTTTAACTTCAAAATGGGTGTATTTTTATTAAGTGAATTATTTGGCACTTTTGTTTCTACCAGTGGAAGATAATTTTTATCTGGGATCTATTATGTTAACTACATGTAGTGCTGGATTATCCTGAAATAAGTAGAGTTCTGTAAGAAGACTGAAATTCTGTGAATGCAATATTAGTTTGAAAATTTCTCTTATGCCTACTAGTACTTTATTTTAAATACATTTTGAACAACAAATTTTTAAACAGAAATTGTATTTCTGAGATTTCATGATTATAAAACATAACCAAAATTTATAACTTAATGTAAGTTTTTTTTTTAATCACATAGGTGAAAATTCAATGATACAGAAATTTTGGAAAATTGAAAGAAACCTCGTATTCATATTTTTTTCAGTAAAATACAAAGTTTCATAGCTCGATGTAGTTCTTCCCGAAATTTTTTATATGGTTGCATACATTTCGGTGTTCGAAATTAGACCTAGTAGGTGTATTGTGTTTATTTAATCATACCCATGCTTTGATTATTTTTACTGTGATAATTCAGCAATAAATATATTTCTTCTTAGAGTTTTTGCCCCATGTTTGAACTATCTACTTAGCATTTGTTCTGAGAAGAAAGATTTCATGGGAACTGCTGTATAGAGGAAGATAATCAGAACATTGAATGGGGTGCAATTAGTTGCTATTTTCCTTTCAATAACATTGCTATATCTTGATATAGCAATAATAACATTTGATTTTCTTTATATGTGCATATGTATATATGTATATTTTTATTTATATTATATATATTATGATATATAACAATATATACAATATACAGTATTTAATAAATATATATTTACATATAATAAATCATTATTTTAGAATAAATATAAAATAAATATGTAGCCACATTTTATGTATGTATGTATATATATTTATTACACAATTTTTCATTTTTATTAAAAAATTGTCTTTATAAATAGCTTATTTATGGGTTGAATTGTATCAACTTAAAACATATATTAAACTCCTAACTCTTGATACTTTATAGTGTGACTTTAATTGGAAATAGGGTCTTTGCAGATGTGATTATATAAAATGAGGTCATACTAGAGAAAGGTGGTGTGTGTCCAAGAAGAGAAAAGCTACAGAAACACACAAGTGTAGAATACCACGAAATACAAATGCTGCAGCTGTAGTCCGTGCAATGCTAAAAATACCCACCAATCTCAGGAATCTGAAAGAGGCAACACTAGAGATTCCAGAGGGCATATGGCCCTGCCAAACCTTGATTTCAGACCCTAGCATCTAAAACTATAAGATAATACATTTCTGGTTGTTTTAAGCTGCCCAGTTTTTGGTAGTTTGTTTTCTTAGCCCTGGGAAACTAAGGTAAGAGTTGCCCATTTTATCAAAGTCGACGCATGTGGCAGATTGTCAGTGTTTTAAGATATTATGAAAAATATTGGTGTGCAATATATTAATCATCTGAGAAAATAAAAGCATGCTCCATTCTGCTTCCCAAGTCTTCCACAGTATCTCTTTAAGAATTAAGGAAATGATAATCGAAATCCTTAAGTGGCATGTTACAAAGCACTTACCCAGAAGGTCAAGGTATTTGTGAAGTAAAGAATTCACAGCAGCATTAAGATCCTAAAGAACATTGCAATTGAGAAAAATAGTTTGCAGAGAAAAACCACATAATTATGAACAACAAAACAGGATTTAATTATAACATAATTAATGTGAGGGAAAATAAACACTGAATCTCTAGCCATTAAAGGCTCTTGAAAATGTCAGACTCGTATGATCCTCTCAGTTGGATGCAGCAAAAATAGAGAGTGTTTTATGGAGTATCTCTAAGAGGTATTGCTAACCATACCAAGACATTGTCAGGGCTCCTATGTAAAACTCTAGGAAATATGATAATTTTTATTTGCCCAGGTGAGACTTTACTCGTGGATGAGAGCCAAAGCATTTGCTAGGTTGACACTGCAGGGTATGAAAACACCACAGATGGTAGTAGGTTAAGAGTTATGATGTGATCAGTGGGAGATACACCAAGAATCTCAGAAGGCTAGTTTCACAGGATACAAATGTGTACCCTCAGTCCAAATGATGTTCAACACCCAGGCTAGCATCAGGCATCATCAAAGTCTTCTATTTGCAAAAGTGACTGAGCATGTAAATCAAGTGGGTATCATGGCTTAACTTTATTTCTTCAGGTACATTTATAAGAATAGGAATATTATTGAGTAGGTAAGATAAGCGTGCTTTTTAATGAATGCAAGAGGTGGGAAAAAATAGAATCAATATTTTTAACTTCGAAATGGTTATATTTTTGTTATTGAATTATTTGGCACTGACAATGTCATAAAAAGGAGGAAAATAGTATCAATATTTTTAACTGGGTTATATTAATTATGGGCTATAATAATTAGTGATTTTTAACACATTAGAGAAGAGCCACGACCCTTAACATAAATAACACAACTTTAATTCGATGGAAGTATCAAATTATTTCCTACAGAATTCTGATAATTCAGAGAAATACATGTTAGTATAGCAGATGTAGCAGGCATACTTCTCAACTAACAGTTCTCTTTCTACTGACAATTTTCTGGATTTAATCTGAAATTAACTGCCTCTTTTTAGAGAGCTAAATTTTTTATTTAGTGGAGAAAGTGACTTGTTTTCTAGAAAATTCTATCATTCAAAATCTATTGTCTCTTCAATAATAATATAAAACCAATATTTTTTATTAATAGAGATATTTCATTTAATAAAAAAGCTGACTCTTTCTTTTAACTTTTCATTCAAAGTTGAGCTGTCAGGAAGCTCTAAAATTCCTTTGTAACAATACTCATTTTCTGGGGAAAAATCACATTTTTGTTGCTAAATTTTATTCAGAAACATCTGGAACAGCTGCAACTTTTGTATGAAATACTGAAATGATTTTTTTTCTGGCTTAATGATTAATAAATGATTTATCTTCTCTCTTGAATGTCTTAATGATAAAACTAATTAAGTTACTGTTTAAGATTTCCTGATTACGGTTTCACACCGACCCATAAAATATAGTTGTCTCTGGTTACCAAATAGCAAATATTTTTTTTTGAATGAGTCTAATAACACTTTAACAACATACCCTTCCCTTTGGAGCACTGAATAAACACATATTAATGTACTTTTATTAAAATAATTAACTTTAGTATTCATCAGCTTCTATGCTTTTGAAATGTAGAATAGAAAACAGTGTTTTATAACTACATACATAAATAACCCATCTAAAAGAAGATTAATTTTTTTTAAAAGTTCCTACAGAAGGCATAAACGTTTAAATGGTGCATTATTTATTCAAATATGTGCCAAAAGATCTCTCTTACAATAGCAAAAAATATTTCACAGTTTAAACTATGCTCGTTTTTTTCCCAATGCTCAGAAATATTAGTTTTTTTATTTTCTGTGTGCCGTGTTACAGACATGCTTAAATCAATGGGCGAAGTTTACTTATTCCAAGAATGTAACTTGGGTTTCATTGTAAATAAGTGATAATTTGCCTGTTATTAGAGAAATTCAGATGAATGATGTCTGTTGCTATTAGTATCTTAAGTATAAAAATATTCCTCAAAAGATATTTATGCCTTTTCATTCATATTTGTTATTCTGAAAATTCTGTTTTATTTTTATACAATTCTAATATATACTAAACATTAAATTGATGTAAACATTTATGCAGCTTATATAGGAAACTATGTAGATCCTCACTATAATTATCCTTCAAATAGATACTTTGCATACAAAGCCATTTATTTAAATATAAACCTTCCTCCTACTATAGTAAAACAATTTCCAAGAAATACCCATAAAATATTTGCTTTCATAAGCATAAAAAAAATCTTTACATTGAGTTAATAAAGTCAAGAGAAATATCAAGCAAAAATTGTTTTTATGAAAAAGCCCTGCAGAATTTGGAATATTTAGATATGGACTATATCTCAATATAAACAGTATACAAATGAGGAGTTAGAAGAAAATAAGGATCTACAATATTAATCTGATATGAATGGAAAATAAATAGATGGAGCTGTCAAATTCAATGATAAATACTGTATTTTCTGATTATCCAAGAAAAACTAACTTTATTTCTGTGTTTACCTGCCTTACCATTATTCGTATTCATCACTTTTGTAATTTTGCACTCTGACCATATGTAACTCTGAGGTAAGGGAGTAGCTAACCTCACTTTGATCTTTAAAAATTTCTTGACATTGTGTTCTTGAGATGATTTCTTATAGATTCAAGTTATCATCAGATGGAGTTTAAACATCTTGAATTTACATTTAGATAGCCTGACCATTATTAAGCTTGGTGATTGGCCTTGGAAACACACACTCCCTACAATGTGTTGGGTATTATGTATAAAGGAAACTATCAGGAAGGAGGGAACATATGTAATGGCAAGTTGAAACAAATCATTTAGCATGGTGACAGTATTTGTAAAAGCAGCACCTTGCGTGTGATGCTTTTGTCATGCACATGTCTGATGTCATTCTGGAGTGCATGATTGGTGAGCTAGTCATGTCCCCTGTGTTCGGAGAGTAGTGAAGCATGACAGTCCATGTGCTATTTTAGGCTTTTTCTGTTATACATGATGACAGCATCTGATAACATGTCTGGTTTTAACCATTTTCCTAAAGTAAGTCTAAGTGGTTGTGATGTCTCTCCAATTTCCCACCAACCAATTCTTTGGGAACTTGACTTTACTTTTATTAACCCCAAAGGTCTTTCCATTTGTTTAGTTCTCCCAAACAGTATCCAACTTTCAGAATTCAGGAAAATTGATGGGGCGCAGTCTTGTACAATAAACTTCCTTGTAAGATTTCCTTAAAAGCTTTAGCACTTAAGGAAAATCAATAGTGCTTGATGTGGTTTTGTGGCTTTCAGTCTTTTAAACATGAAATTCAACCTGAGCCATTGCTGTCAGTAGTTTAGTTATACTTCAGCCATCTAGAAAGGTGAATGGCTTGGTTCATCATCTGCCGTGGATTCACCCACATTGACAAGATTAATAAGTTTTAAATTTCTAGCTTTATTTTTTTACAAATAATTAATGAGTATCAAATAAATGATCTATTATATGTAACCACAATATGAAGTGGAAAGCTAGTTTATTTATTAGCAAAGCTTGTATTATCAGAGTTTTCCAGAAAAACATAACCAATAAGATATGCATATGCATTGATGAAGATTTATTGTAAAGAATTGGCTCGCACTATTATGGACTCCAGAAAGACCAAAATCTGCAGGGTGTATCAGCAAACTGGAGTCCCTGGAAGAGCTGATGTTCCAGTACAAAAGGCATTCTGCTGCAGAACCCACAGGAGCCAACGCTGCAGATGAAATCCGAAGGCAATCTGCTAGGGAATTCTCCCTCGCTGCTGAATATGCAGTCTCTTTGTTCTATTGAGACTTTCAGCTGACTGAAGTCCACCTACATAACGGAGGGCAATCTGCTTCATGCAAACTCCACTAATTTAGATGTTAATCCTATCCAAAAAAACACACTCACAGAAACACTCAGAATAAAATTTGACCAAACGTCTGAGCACCCTCTGGCCCAGCCAAGTTGACACATAAAATTAACCACTACTGAGCTCATTCTTATGTTGGTGGAATTTAAACAAATCTGGACATACTTGGTAAATCTATGTCATGAACACACAATTAGCATAAATGTATGGAAACTGGGGACCCTAAAGAAAGGGAAACTACATTCCATCTCTGATGCTTCGGACATTGCTATGCCTACCCTTTAGAACTGATGCTAAAGAAGTCAACCAGTATGGGAATAAAAAAAAGAAAAAAAAAGAAAAATAAATAAATAAAACATGACTATCATGGTTCACAGATAAGCCCATAGTATTTATGTATGAGTTCGGCCAAAGTTACTGAGTGTAATATGATGAACACATTCATAGACTGCAGAAAGAGAAAAGTTTATTTTCAGGTAACTGTGGCACAAGCTGATATTTACATGAAGGGAAGGGCATTTTCTCCAAGTTTATCACTGAGTATCTGTCTCCCTTAGAGTCCAGTTTGCACGTCTCAATGCTCAGCAAAATGGATAGAGAGATTTCCAGGCAGAATAGAAGTGGAACTGGGCAGGTTACTCAAACCCAGGTTGTAGCAAGAATGAGGTAATTAATGATCACGTGCTATAAATTGGTTCATTACACAAACAGTACAAAATTGAATTCATGTGTATGTGTAAGAAAGCCCTAAAAATTCAATGATGTGTTTATGTAATGGAATACTTTACAATCACTAGAACACAGTGAGGTTTATCTATGTATATAGGCATGGAACCAACTCTACATTATGTTTGGAGCTTTGGAAGAAAATTAATGTCATATTTGGTCAAAGGCAAGGGTAAAAATGTCACGTATACTCAAAAATAATAATTTAAATGGCATGCTCTGTCTTCAGAAATCATACAGATAAAATTATTATATACTATTCTTACAAACATTAAAATTATAAATTTATAAACAGGCATCAGCCAATACCACCTTGATATTGACATAAATTTTATGATATACAATTTTGAAGTAACAAATACAAAAACAATGTTATATAATTTATGTGGTTTTTGTTGTTGTTGTTATATTTTGAGACTGAGTCCCATTCTGTCACCCAGGTTGTAGTATAGTAGCCTGATCTTGGCTCAAAACACCTGTATCTCCTAGGTTCCAGTGATTCTCATGCCTCAGCTTCCCAAATGTCAGGACTGCAGGCATGCACCACCACACCTAGCTAATTTTTGTATTTTTAGTAGAGATGGGGTTTCACAATTTTGGCTAGCCTGGTCTTGAACTCCTGGCCTCAAGTGTTTCTCCTGTCTTGGCCTCACAAAGTGCTGGGATTACAGGTGTGAACTGCCATACCAGCCCATAATTTAAGTTCTGAAAGACAAATTTCAGAATGTTTGACAAATCAAGGAACTATTAATTCATTCATTTGATAGACAATGTTTTAGCAAAATAAGAAGTATGTTTTACTTGAATCGTTTTAGAACTTTGATAAATTTATGGTAAAATGGATGTAGAAGTATAGTTTAAAAGAACACATATATATGTGTGTGTGTATATATATATTATATATATATATACATACATAATGCAAAAAAATTACTTTCAGTATGTTAGAGCTTTATTATTGAACAAAATTTTTAATATAAATTATGTTATAATTTTCAAAGAGAACATTAAATAGCACCTATTATAACCCCAGGTTTATGTAACAATTTGTATAGATTACCAGATATGCAAAATCTACTATTAATATTTTCTGTTGCAATTATGGAATTAAAAAAAAAACAATAGAACTTAGAGATCTAGATTTTGCAAACCTTTTTATTTCTTAGGATGTGTACAGTTGGCTATAGGAAATCTAGATTTTTCAAACTTGTTTATTTCTTCAGATGTGTATAGTTGGTTATTTTGCTTAACTATTTTAACTCTCAATAAACTAAGCTGTAAAAAAAAAAAAAAAAAAAAAAAAAAAAAAAAACGAGAAAAGTGTTATATTTCATGTTTATCTCTGCATATTTGTGAGGGACTTAAATATTGATTTCCCAATCATACTCTCATAAACAAATGATTTTCAAATACTCTAAAAATATTTTAGGAGTTTTTGTTTGTTTGTTATAAGCCTCTAAAATACTGCTTTTAAAATTGTTGTTTAAGAAGCTGTAATTTTAAAAAATGTTTACTGAAAACTTACTAGTCCATTGAAGAATAAAATATGAGTAATATGTAGTCCATATTCTGAAAAAGTTTACAATCTTGTGATTATTGTTACCTTTATTGAGGATAATTGCTACTTTCTCAAAAGCTTTAGATGAATGATGCATAATGTCTTATATATTTTTTTGTTGTTTTGAAGTTTAATTAGGAAAACACTTGTCTAACCTTTTCATCAATGTTCTTAATTTACTTTTTCTACTTATTTATAATATGGCCTCAAAAAATTAATATAAGAATTTTACAAATCAGAAAGTCTAATGCAAAATAATTAAGAGTATCTTTAATCGATTATTTAAAATAATGTCTTTAAAAGATAATACTTGCCAGCATTAATGCTATTTTTGAAAAAACAAATCTGAGTTATTAAACATAACAAAATATAGTAAAAAATTAACCAAACAATGCAGATCATTTAATTTTTACTTTTTAAAAAATTTACAACATAAATAAATATCAAGTTGCATTTTTTTCATATACAGCAGTTCTGGTCTATTTTAAAAAAACTGAAACAAGAAAAAATGCAAGAGATATTATTAAGCGATGGTTATTCTATTTATAAGATTGATTCAGACTCCACAGGAAATTGATCAATATCAGTCAATCTATGTTTTAATCCAGGACTGCAAAGCATCATAAAATCATAAACACTTGTACACCTACATATGTTTGTTTTTTTGTACAAATATTGTCTCCCATTTAATAAACTATTTTCAAATTTGTCTACTCTCTTAGTCTGTTAAACTTACATATCTGTTGTATACATTTTAAAGTATTATTTTGCTTATTATCAAGAAATCGCATAAAAGTACTACTTGCCTGGGAAAGGAACAAACAACACATATAAGTGTGTTTCAGGTAATGGCCTTACCGTATTCTAAGTGGGTTTCACTATATTACAGTACTTTGTTCACTTTTAAATTTTTACTTGCTGTTTTGTTACAATCCCTTCTTAAACATGTTTTAATCCATGTATTCAAATGTATGCTATAAGTCTATTTGATCTAAACATCTGCTTCATATATTTCATATAATAATCCCATAAGTACAAATTTAAAGAGTCTAACACTTACTTTATTGCTGAAATATAAATCTACACTATCTTCTCTTTATAAACACAGTGTTTTAAAACTTAACCTTTGTTAATAAATCCCATTGTTTGGTTTATAATAACCTGAGAAGGCACAAGATCAATAAATCTTAGGAAATAGTCACATACTTTTGTGGAATGTTCTCTGTTCACAAGAACACAAGCAATTAAACACTGTATTTCCAACCTATATATTTAATATTTCTATATTGGGGAAATTTGATTCAGTTTATCATTGAGTTTCATACGTATTAGTAAATGACACTAAAATATTATTTTGTGGACCATACATACTGTTATGTATCTATAAAAGTTAAAAATAAAAACAAAAGCAAAAACAAAAAACAGAGATTGAAAATAACTATGCACCATTAGGAAAATATTTTTGGGAATAAGCTCACTCATCCCCTAAATGAATGTTCATAACTACTGTGATAGCAATCATTTATTGGACTTTTCAATAGTGACTTAGTGTCTGTAGAAAAATGACAATGTTTTTCACCCAGTCCCTAAACTTGGAAAGAAAATTAACTCAAATATTCACAAGTGCCAACTTCAAAGCAAGTTTTCCATGGTAACCGTACCTCAAAAGCCGGTGGTTGCAGATTTTTGCCAATTAGCAACTCCAAAGGGTGCTATTAGCTCCTTCAGAAACATAAGGGACATGGTTTTCATCTGCGACTGTTATTCCTCTTTTAGAGTTTGCCGTGATAAAAGATGGAATCCACAACAGCATACCATTTAGTTTGTAATTATAATCATATAACTGGTTCTAAGGAGAACAGTACATATTATGATGTAGTGCTTTTCAATAAAGAATAATTGTCCTTGTTAAATCATCAGCATTAACCCAGCAGACTGTGCCATACAAAATGCAAAAATCTAAACCTCATTTCACATCTAGACATCTAGATTATGCAGGTTTCTTAAATGTCTATCATCTAAGCAGTGAGCTAAGAATAAATGACACATACATAATAAAAAGCTTTACTATGATGAACATGGCAACCTGGAATACTCTAAGAATTATTCTTCATAACTAAACATTGACTACATATTCAGATTGCAATTACTTGAATATTCAACTTCCAATTTTTTTCATTTCTATTACTTTTCCTGAAATCTAATCAGATATTCTCTTCTACAGATGATGCTCTGTATTATTGAGTCAACCATAATTATAAAATTATTATTATGATGAATTAGCAGATATGATTTTATGGATCTGCAGCAAAGCATAAAATTGTTTTTCACTTAAAAGCATTTTGCATCTTTATTATTAGTAAAACTTAAAAGCAGTTTGCTTGTTTATTATCAGCAAAAATTCCCATTCAGGCAAATGAAAAAATAATCACACTATGATAGGAATAATATTGTTTACTTTGGGGTATATTTAAATGTTTGGGCAATTCTGCAATGACAGCAACTTAGTGTTGAGAATATTAATGTTATTACAATGATGTACTATTATGGTACAGTTATAAAATTAATAAATTAATTCTTATGCTAGACTATAAATTGCAGATTTTCAAAATTACTCAAGGAGAAAAAAACTCAAAATATTTTTTTTTAAATCCCCTTCAAAAATTAGATCTCTATTTTTTTACCAAATATATTTTTTACTAAGCTACTCCATAAAATAATATATATAAAACCTAGATTGAACACCAATTATGAAGAAGCTCTTTTAATATGAGTTCTCAACCCAACAAACTGTCACAAAGGAAATATGTGGAAAAGACTTGTTAGTTTTCAAGTTCTGCTTTAATTAAGGCAAAAACAGCATTTTAATCACATCCAAGATAAGCAAAATTGAGGAGTGGCAATTTTTACCCGCACACTTTTATCTTAGCATTTTTTGTACTACAATGTATATGTACAAATATGAAGTATGTATAATTTCCATTTTCTTAGAAGAATGTAACTATAAATTGCATTTCAAATTATTCCTTAGGTTCATGTTCATAAAAATATATAACAGAGATCACAAAAACACCTCTGAGAACAAAAACCAAAGAAAAGATATGAATAACAGGAGGAAAACAATTGTAAAAACATTAAATTGTTGAGAAATATCATGTTTCAAAAGGAAAGGTGCTGATGATGCTAGGAAATCTTATTATTCTGGAATATACATTGTTGAGGACACAAGATATAAAATACACTGTTACATGTTTTAAACAAAACTAAATTTACTATTTAAGTAATTTTGATCTTTTTATAGTTTTATATGCTCTGCCTGTCACTTTTTTCTCGAAGAAAAAAAGAGCATAGTGGTTTTTGTTATCAACAAGTAAAAATTGTATATTTTTATGGTATACAACATGATGTTTTGATATACATATATATTATGGAATTGCTAAATCAAGATATTTCATGAATGCATTACCTCACATATTCACTTTTTGTTATGATAAGATTTCACGGCTGTACTGTTTTTTTATTTTCATTTTTTGAGATGGAGTCTCAGTCTGTCACCAGACTGGAGTGCACTGGTGCAATCTTGGCTCACTGCAAAGTCTGCCTCCTGGGTCCAAGCAATTCTCCTGCCTCAGCCTCCCAAGTAGCTGGGACTATACGCACGTGCCACCACACAGATAATTTTTGTATTTTTAGTAGAGACAGGTGTTGGCCAGGATGGTCTCATTCTTTTGACCTCATGATTCACCCACCTCGGGCTCCCAAAGTGTTGGGATCACAGGCATGAGCCATTGCGCCTGGCCCACGGGTATACTATTACCAATTTTCAAATATATAACATATTGCCATTACCTCTAGTTAATGTGACAGACAATTTCTTGAATCTATTTCTCCGGTCTAATTGAAATGTTGTGTCCTTTAATCAAGATCTCCACAATCCCAAAAAAGTATAATTTTAAGAGAGTACCCCTATCTAAAGTAGACACAATATTGTATGAATTGAAAAATACATACAAGTTTCTATGCCCAGAATGTTATTGCCTAGGTTGTCTTCCAGGGTGTTATGGTTTTAGGTTTTACATGTAAATCTTTTTTTTTTTTAAGAATGAGTTTCACTGTTTTTTTTTTTTTTTTTTTTTTTTTTAGACGGAGTATTGCTCTTGTTACCCAGGCTACAGTGCAATGGCACGATCTCAGCTCACCGCAGCCTCCACCTCCTGGGTTCAGGCAATTCTCCTGCCTCAGCCTCCTGAGTAGCTGGGATTACAGGCATGCACCACCATTATTGCTTAGGCTGGAGTGCGTTGGTATAATCTTGGCTCACTGCAACCTCCACCTCCCGGGTTCAAACAGTTCTCCTGCCTCAGCATCCAGAGTAGCTGGGATTACAGGCATACACCACCACACCCAACTAATTTTTATAGTTTTTTAGTAGAGATGGGGTTTCACCACGTTGGCCAGGGTGATCTAGAACTCCTAACCTCGGGATCTACCTGCCTCAGACTCCCAAAGTCCTGGGATTACAGGCCTGAGCCACTGTGACCAGCCACATTTAAATTTTTAATCCATCTTGCATTGGTTTTTGTATATGATATAAGGAAGGGGTCCAGGTTCAATCTTCTGCACCAGTCATCCTAGCACCATTTATTGAATAGGGAGAGCTTTCCTCATAGCTTGTTTTGTCAGTTTTGTCAAAGATCAGATGGTTGTAGGCGTGTGGCCTTATTTCTGTTTTCTCTATTTTGTTCCATTGATCTATGTGTGTATTTTTGTACCAGCACCATATTGTTTTGACTACTGTAGCCCTGCAGTATAGTTTGAAGTCAGGTAATGTCTTTCCTTTAGTTTTATTCTTTTTACTTATGAATGCCTTGGCTATTTGGGCTCTTTTTTGGTTCCACATTAACTTAACATCATTACTTTCTAGTTCTGAAAGAACATTTCATAGTTAAATAGGTATAGCATTGAATATGTAAATTGCTTTGGGCAGTATGGTCATTTTAATGATGTTGATTCCTCCAATAAAAGAGCATATATAAAATGTTTTTCTTTTTCTTTTTCTTTTTTTTTTTTTTTTTTTTTTTTTGCATCATCTTTGATTTCTTTGAGCAGTATTTTGGAGTTCTCATTGCAGAGATATTAAACCTGCCTGGTTAGCTGTATGCCTAGGTATTTTATTCTTTTTTGTGGCAGTGGATAGCAGGATTGACTTTCTGATTTGGCTCTCAGCTTGGCTGTTTTTGATATATAGGAATGCTCATGATTTTTGCATGTTGATTTTGTATGCTGAAATTTTGTTGAAGTTGTCAACTGAAGGAGCTTTTGGGAAAAGATTATGGTGTTTTCTAAGTATGGAAACTTGTCATCTGCAAACAGAAGTAGTCTGATTTTCTCTCTTCCTTTTTGGATGCTCTTTCTTTCTTTCTCTTGCCTAATTGACCTGGCCATGGTATCCAATACTATATTGAATAGGAGTGATGAGAAAGGGCATCCTTGTCTCGTGCCAGTTTTCAAAGGGAATGCTTCAAGCTTTTGCTCACTCAATCTAATGTTGGCTGTGGGTTTGTCATAGTAGGCTCTTATATTTTGAGGTATGCTCCTTCAATACACAGTATATTGATAGTTTTAACAGGAAGGGAAGTTGGATTTTATCAAAAGCCTTTTTTGAATCTATCAGAGATGATTACATGGCTTTTGTTTTTAGTGCTGTTTAGTAATGAACCACATTTATTGATTTCCATATGTTGAACCAAACTTACATCCCAGGGCTAAAGCCTACATGACTGTGGTGAATTAGTTTTTCAATGTGCTGCTGGATTTGGTTTACAAGTATTTTGTTGAGGATTTCCGCATCAGTGTTCACCAGGGATGTTGGCCTGAAGTTTTCTTTTCTTTGTTGTGTCTATTCCAGGCTTTGGTATCAAGATAATGTTGGCCTCCCAGAATAAGTTGGGGAGGATTTCTTCGTTCTCTCTTTTTTTCTTTCTTTCTTTCTTTTTTTTTTTTATTGGCTACAGTTTCGGTAGGAATGATACCAGCTCTTCTTTGTACATCTGATAAAATTTGGCTGTGAATTCATCTGATCTTGTTTTTTTTTTTTTTTTTTTTTTTTTTTTTTTGCCATTGTTGTTGTTGTCAGTCTATTTATCAGTAATTCAATTTTGGAACTCATTATTGGTCTGTTTAGGAAATCAATTTTCTCCTGGCTTACTCTTTTGAAAGTGTATGTGTCCAGGAATTTATTTATCTCTTCCAAATTTTCTAGTTTGTGTGCATAGAGGTGTTTATAGCAGTCTCTGATGGTTATTTTTATTTCTGTGGGGTCAGTGGTAACATCCTCTTTGTCATTTCTGATTGTGTTTATTTGGATATTCTCTTGTTTATTCTTTATTAGTCTACTAATGATATATCTATCGTATTGATTTTTCTTCACACACACAAAACAAAAACAAAAAACCACACAACTGCTGGATTTGTTGATCCAGGCAATACCGTTAGTCTGGTCAAGACCATTCTGGACAAAGGAACTGTAAAGATTTCATGAGAAAGATGCCAAAAGAAGTCATAATAAAACCAAAAATTCACAAGTGTTATCTAATTAAAGTTAAGAGCTTCTGTACAGCAGAAGAAACTATCAACAGAGCAAATAACCAATAGAATGTGAAAAAATATTTGCAAACTGTGCAGCTGACAAAGGTCTAACATCAAGCATTTATATGGAAAGATTTATAAGAAGAAAACAAATAACCCCATTAAAATGTGAGCAAAAGATATGAACAGACATGTTTCAAAAGAAGACATATATGTGGCCAACAATCATATGAAAAAGCTCAACCTCACTGATCATTAGAAAAATGCAAATCAAAACCACAAGGAGATATTATCTTATGCCAGTCATAATGGTATGACCAAAAAGTCAAAAAGTAACATGTTGATGAGGTTGTAAAGAAAAGGAACACTCATGCTGTTGTTGGGAGTATAAATTAGTTCAACCATTGTTAAATGCAGTGTGATAATCCTCAAAGAGGTAAAAACAGAACTACCATTTGACCCAGCAATCCTGTTACCGGCTATATGCCCAAAGGGGTAAAAATCATTTTACCTTCATGGTAAAATACACATGTATGCTAATTGCAGCACTATTCACAATAACAAAGACATAGAATCAACTTAAATGCCCATCAATGGTAGACTAAATAAAGAAAATGTGATACGTAAACACCGTGGAATACTATGAAGCCATAAAAAAAATGAGATCATGTCCTTTGCAGGGATATATGTGGAGCTAGAGACCATCACTTCTTAGCAAATGGACACAAGAACAGAAAACTAACTACCACATATTCTCACCTATAAGTGGGAGCTAAATAATGAGATCACAGTGACACTAAGAGGGAAACAAAAGACATTGGAGTCTACTTGAGGCTGAAGGGTGATATCAGGGAGAGGAACAAGAAAAATAGCTATGAGGTACTCTGCTTAGTACCTGGAGACAAAATAATCTGTACAAAAACCCGTGTGACACAAGTTCACCTATATAACATACCTGCAAGCCACCAACCTAAAATAAATGTTAAAACAAGATGAAAATAAGCTCAATTAAAAAAAAACCTGCCATTATAGATACAGATTTATTTAACTTTATTTTGCTTCAACAAGATAAATAAAAATATTTATTGTTCTTATACTATAATACTCAGAAAAGAATTTTCAATGATTTCCTGTTTCTACCTTATGCATGATGGATATTGTATGACAGGTATTAAAGGATTTATGCTAAGGGTAAAGCAGGATGAATGACCTAACAATAATTCTTTAAAAGTTCATTTTTACTTTAAGTGGGAGATGAACAACTAGAACACATGGACAGAGGGAGGGGAACAACACACACTGGGGCCTGTCAAAAGAGGGAGGGTGTAGGAAGAGCGTTAGGGAAAGATCTAATGCATGCCGGGCTAAATAGCTAGGTTATGAGTTGACAGGTGCAGCAAACCACCATGGCACACATTTACTCACATAACAAACCCAGAACATTAAATACATAAATAAATAAATGTAAAATTTACGGAAAAAAAAGTTCATTTTTACTGAAGTGTTCAGAATGGACTAAACAGGTATGGGTGTAGGACAACAATTTAAACAGAAAATAAATTCAGGTGAGAATTCGTATGTTAGATGGCTTTGTATTTTTCTAACTAAGGCATCGTCCTAACTTTGACTAAGTGGGTGCCATTATGGAAAGAGATGAAGTGATAAATGTGATTGATATGTATGCCCTGGTTAATTTTATGTATGAACTTGACTGGACAAAGAAATGCCTAGATGGTTGTTAATACATCATTTCTGGGTTTGTCTATGACAATATTTTCAGAAGAGTTTAGCATTTGAATCAGTGAACTATGTAAAGAAGATCCCTCCTCACCAATTGGGGTAGATGCCATCCAATCCATTAAGAGCTGGAATAGAACAAAAAAGCCGAATAAGATCAAATTTGCTGTCTCGCTTTTGGAGACATCCACCTTTACATGCCCTTGGACATTGGACTCCTGGTTCTTGGACCTCCGAATTCTCGACTTTACAAGAGAGGGTTCCCCCTAGTGTTTCCCTGGCCTTCTGACTGAGACAGAATAACACAACCAAACTTCCTGATTCTCCAGCTTTCAGAACAGCAGGTGGTGAGATTTCTCAGCCTTGATATTCTTGTTAGAAAATTCCTGTAATAACTATGAATAATAAATGTACATTGGTTATGTTTCTCTGGTAAACCCTAACCAATACAATATATGAGCTAGAGAGAATAGAATTGATTATTAATTGGATGGGGTGGAGAAAAAGAGATAAGGAAGAGCTAGATGTGTGCTCCTAATTTTCTACCAATTAAAAATAGGTGGTCCTTGTATTTTGATAGGAATTGAATAAGAATCTGTAAATTGCTTTGGGTAGAATTATCATTTTAACAGTATTAACCTTCCAATCCATGAACATAAAATATATTTCCACATTTTTGTGTCATCTTCTATTGATTTCATGAAAATTTTATTATTTCCCCTGTAGAGATTTTTCACTGTTTTAGTTAGGTTGATCCTAGGCATTTTATATTTTTTTAGCTATTATAAATGAAATTTTTTTTCATATTGTTTGCTGTTGGCATATATATTAATACTGTTGATTTTTCTATGTTGACTTTGTATCCTGCTACTTTACTAAATTTATCAGTTCTAAAAGTTTTGGGTGGAAGTTATAGTTATAAGATTATGTCAACTGCAAAGAAGGCTAATTTAACTTTTTTGTTTACAATTTGAATTTCTTTTATTTATTTATTTTGCTAATTGATCTGGCCAGGACTTCTATTACTATATTGAATAATAGCAATGAAAGTGGGCATCCTTGACATTCTTTATAGAAATAGAAAAAAAATCTAAAATTTATATCAAACCATCAGAGGTCCTGAATAGTTAAAGCAATCTTGAGCAAAAAGAACAAAACTGAAGTATCATACAACTTCACTTCAAACTTTATTACAAAGTTTTAGTAACTAAAACAGCACCATACTTGCATAAAAACAGATGCAAAGATCAAAGGTACAAAATGGCAAACCCACATCTAAATTCATGCACTAAAACCAACTCATCCTCATCCAAGGTGCCAAGAACTTATACTGGTACTTACAATGTATTAGTCTATTCTCATGCTGCTAATAAAGACATAACCAAGATTGAGTAATTTTTTTTTAAAGAGTTTTAATTGACTCACAACTCCACATAACTGGGAAGGCCTCATAATTATGGTGGAAGGTGAATGAGGAGCAAAGTCACATCTTACATGGGGGCAGGGAAGAGAGATTATACAGGAGAACTCCCATATATGAACACATCAGATCTTGTGAGACTTACTATCATGAGAACAGTATAGGGGAAACCACCCCATGATTCAATTATCTCCACATGGCCCTGCCCTTGACATGTAAAGATTGTTACAATTTAAGGTGAGATTTCTGTGGGGACACAGAGCCAAACCATATTATGGGAAAAGGATAAATTGTACTGGGAAAACTGGATAACTAAGGAGACTTCTATTTCCCAACATAAACAAACAAACTAAAACGTCAAAATAGGTTAAAGACTTGAATCTGAGACCCAAAACTATAACATTACTAGAAAAAAAATCTTAATATGCCTCAAGATATCCATGAGGCCAATTTTTTTTTTTTTTTTTTGTGGAAGTCCTTAGAATTACAATCAGAGCAAAAATAGACAATTGTGATTACATCAAGCTAACAAGCTTCTGCATAGCAAAGGAGTAATAGATAAAGAGACAACCCACAGAATGGGAGAAATACTTCCAACCTATTTGTTTGTTAAAGGACCAATAACCAAAATATATAAGAATCTGAAACAATTAAATAGCAAAAAATAAATGATATAATTTTTAAAAAGCAAAATATCTGAACAGACATCTCTCAAAAGACATACAAATAGCCAAAATATATATGAAAAAAGTGCTCAATATCACTAATCATCAGAAAAACGCAAATCAAAACTACAATATATCATCTCTCCTCATTTGACATGTCTTGTATCATAAAGACAGTCAGTAACAAATGCTGGTGAGAATGTGTAGAAAGAATAACACTTATACACTGCTGGTGGGAATGTAAATTAGTATAGCCCCTATGGAGAACAGTGTAGAGGTTCTTCAAAAATTAAAAATATAACTTCTTAATGACCCAGCAATTCCCTAAGGGGTATATAGCTAGCAGAAAAAAAAATCAGTATATCAAAGATACATCTTCACTCCCATGTTCTTTGCAGTACTAGTACTATTCACAATAGCCAAGATATGAAATCAGTCTAAGTGGCCATTGACAGATCGATGGATTAGGAAAATGGGGCTTATATACACAATAGAATATTTTTGGCCATAAAAAATGAATAAAAACCCAGGCCAGGTGCACTGTTTCATGCCTGTAATCCTGGCACTTTGGGAGATCAAGGTGGGTGGATCATGAGGTCAGGAATTTAAGACCAGCCTGGTCAACATGGTGAAACCCCATCTCCACTAAAAATACAAAAATTAGCTGGCCATGGTGGCAGCTACTTGGGAGGCTGAGGCAGTAGAAATACTTGAAGTGGGACCCCAAAGGCAGAGGTTGCAGTGAGCTTAGATCACACCACAGCACTCTAGCTTGGGCTACAGAGTGAGACTCTGTCTCAAAAATAAAAATAAAATAAAATAACAAAAATATTTTATTTGCCGCAACATGGGATGGAACTGGAGGCTATTATGTTAAGTAAAATAAGCCAAGCAAAGAAAAAGAGATATGGTATTTCCTCATTTGTATGTGGCATCTAAAAATGTGGATCTCATGAAGTTATTGAAGATTGTTGCTTACCAGAGTCCAGGAATAGGAGAGGAGAGGAAGGATGAAAGAAAAAAAAAGAATAGAAATTTATTCATGACCACTGAACTGTACACTTAAAAATGGCAAAGATGGTAAATTATATACGGATATTATACCTCAATTAAAAATTAACAAATATGTGGTCCTGCCATTTATTTATGTAAGCATTTGCAGAGATAAGGACCATCAAATGTAAGCCGAAAGAGTTTTTTGAATTTGCACACATTGAATTTCAGTTTATTATGAATCATGCAAATGTAAATATTAATCTCATCAATGAAAATGTAAATCTAATGTTTGTGGCTTAATTATGAGCTGTGTATGAGTTAAACTAAACGTAAATTTTGCTAAGAAAGCCAAAAGGAGAGGTAATTTTGCTAAGAATGTCTCTGTAGATAATGTAGAATCATGTTAATGAGCCAAAAAATGGTTTTACTAATGCTAGTCTCTCTAATTAGTGGCTGAGAGTACATTACAAATAATTTCTTAGTCATGGAAGCAAAGGTCAGAATGAAATATGTTGAGCTGTGAATACCAATAATGGAATGAAGACATTGCCATTACCTACAAAGGAACGTGAAGTCCACATATATTTTGTCTTTTCTTTTGTTGATGACACTTTTTTAGATAGGGGTCACATTGCTTTAATATGTAGGAAACATTGTAATTACTTAAGTGAGAATGAATTGATAGATAATTCAAGTTGAGATTTCTAAAGAAGCAACTGCCCAAAGCACCATTGTACTTGAGAAAGTAACAAAATTAAAAGCATGAGCAGGTGCAAGACAGATTTTAGTTTGAGTAGCAGATGCTAAAATGGTTTTATTAAATGTCTTCATTTTTTTCTCAGAAGTTGAAGACAAAGTCATCTTTAAAAGGAAGAAGATATGTACAAGTTTTGAGAAGAATGGAGATTACTTATTATAGCCACTCTAGAGATTCATTTATATATATGAAAAGGAATAAAATATTATAATTGCAATGTTATATTTAGGATCCAGGGAGGAGTCTGGATCATTACTTTATGTTGCTATAAATCTTCTTAGATCTGTAGTTTTCTTAAGCTGTGTTTGAGAATAAAATGGATGCCACACTCCTCAGTGCCAACTTGTAGAACTATCCCTGCCCCCAGCGCTTATGCACTGGGGCAGAATTTTTGCCCGGAATAGGCATGACAGAAAGCTCCACAGTTATGCCCTAGAAGACTGTCTTAATTTGGAAAAGAACATGCAGAAATGTGTGCTGTAGAGTGTTGTCAAAATAACTCCATGATATTTGTAGCAATAAGCAATAGAGCCCTCAGAACTGTAACAGAAAGAACCAGGGAAAGAATCAGATAAGAAGATCCCTCCTGGAACCCTCCTAAGTGCCCCAACCCAATCCAGGAGGTTAGGGAGCTTTATCATGCACAAAGCTATATTCATTCAGGAGTAATCAGAGCAAGACAGACTTAATATATTCCTCATGATACAAAGGGATCCATCAACAGGGGGCAGGCAGGATGCTCATTGGCAAGAAGAGCATAAGAATAAACACGATTAAACACTGAATGAACAATAAACTATGCTGACCTAAAGGAATCCAAGATTAAACATAAAATTTTCTTTTAAATGTCTAGAAAACTGTGTGCATGCTTAAGTCTGTGCCCTATCAGGAGTGACCAAAGAGGAAAAGTCTAACTTAGTGTGAAACAAAAACATAGATTCCTTGAACTATACCAGCAAATTTTTAGAGATACAAAAATTAAGTAGCAAAGAATAAATTTACATGAGCAAAGAATCTTAGACTCAGCTATTCTTATAATCCAAATGTTCGGGTTCTCCCAAAATTCATGTTAAAATTTCAATCTTCCAGGTGATGGTTCAAGGGGTGAGGCCTTTGGGGAGATGATTATGACCTGAGGGAAGAACCCTCATGAATGAGGTTTGTGCTTTTATGAAACAAGCCCAAGGAAGCTTGCTCCTCCCTTCCACTATATGAGGACACAGTGAGAAGATGCTGTGCTATGAAGTAAGAAATGGGATTTTACTAGATGCTGCATATGATAGCACCTTGTTCTTGGACTTTCCAGCCTTTAGAACTGTGTTAGAATGGTGAAAATAAATTTGTGTTGTTTATAAGCCACACAGTTTATGGTATTTTGTAATAGCAGCCCAAGCAGACTAAGACAACCTTTGTCCAGGAAGTGGCTTATGTTAACTCAGGTAAGAAACCTAGGTAGCCAGAGAAAAATTTGAAAACAAACAAACACAAATCTTGCAGCAACATCAGAGGTTGCACAGTGCAAAAAAATAATAAACTTCACAGAATTAAATCAGACACATCACTAAACAGATAAACAATGAAGACAACAAACACCAGCCATGGTGGCAGCAGTGGAGGGTAGTGTATGACTATTCAAAGTCGCTACAATACATTATTTTAAATAATATAGTCCAGTTTTCTGTAAAAACCTTAAAAGGCATGGAAAGAAATGTAAAACATGACCACATACATTAGGTGGGGCCGAGATCAGTCAATAGGAACTGATTTTCAAAAAGCTACGATGTTGAATATAGAAAAAGAAAGAACTAAAAGGAATCATATCTAAAAATTAAATAGAGATATGATGACAATATCTCATCAGATGCACAATATCAATCCATATAAAAAACTATAAAAATGAACCAAATGGAAGTCTGAAATAGAAATGTACAATAACCAAAATGAAAATTCACCAGATATTCAACAGCAGATTCAAACTGTATGAAGATTTAGTGAGCTTGAGAACAGAACAATTTGTATTATACAATCTAAGGAAAAGAGAGAGGCCGGTGGGGTGGCTCATGCAGGTAATCCCAGCACTTTGGGAGACTGAGTTGGGTGAATCAGTTGAGGACGGGAGTTCAAGACCAGATTGGCCAACAAGGTGAAACCCTGTCTCTACAAAACATACAAAAGTTACCTGGGCATGGTGGGGTACAACTGCAGTCCCAGGTACTCGGGAGGCTGAGGCACGAGAATTGTTTGAACCCAGGAGGCAGAGGAGGTTGCAGTGAGCCGAGATCACAGCACTACACTACCTCCTGGGCAAAAGAGCAAGACTCTGTCTCAAAAAATAATAATAATAAAATAAAAAATAAAATAAAAGTTAAGAAAGGAGAGAAAATGGAATGAAAATATAAAAACAGAGGTTAGGAAAAATGTGAGGTTACACTAAATGTAGCAGCAGACATGTAATGGGATTTCCATAGAAGAGTATAGAAATAGAGAAACAAAAAGTTTGTGTAAAGAACTAAAAGCTGAACACTTTGCAAATTTTATAAAAAATGTAATGTTGATTAAGAAGATCAATCAGCTCCTATTAGGCTAAACATAAAGTGACTCACAAAAAAAAACATATGACAATCAAAACCTGAAAGCCAAATGTCAAATCTTGAAAACAGCAAGGAAAAACTATGCGTTATGAAACAATAAATTCCAATAAGATTGATAACTATCCTGTCATCTGAAACTATACATGGCAAAAGACACTGGTGTGATATATTTAAATTGCCAATAAACCCTAACCCAACACGAACTAACAAGAATCATATAGCTAGTAAAGCAGTATTTCAAAAATGAAGTGATAATCAATACATTCCAAGATAAACGCCAAAAGAAATTGTAACGAGCATACTTCCTTTAAAGAAATACTAAAGATTTTCTTAATCTTGAGTTCTAATTTGGTTGCACTGTGGTCTGAGAGACTGCTTGTTACGATTTCCATTCTTTTGCATTTGCTGAGGAGTAATTTACTTCCAATTATGTGGTCAATTTTAAAGTAAGTGTGTTGTGGTGCTGAGAAGATTGGGCTAGAGAGTTCTATAGATGTCTATTAGGTCTGCTTCGTCCAGCTCTGAATTCAAGTCCTGGATATCCTTGTTAATTTTCTGTCTCAACGATCTAATATTTACAGTAAAGTGTGGAAGTCTCCCACTATTATTATGTGGGAGTCTGAGTCTCTTTGTAGGTCATTAAGAACTTGCTTTATGTATCTGGATGTGCCTGTATTGGGTGCATATATATTTAGACTAGTTAGCTCTTGCTGTTGCATTGATCCCTTTACCATTACGTAATGCCCTTCTTTGTCTCTTTCGATCTTCATAGGTTTAAAGTCTGTTTTATCTGAAGCTAGGATTGTAACCCCTGTTTTTCTTTTTCTCTCCATTTGGTTGGTAAATCTTCCTCCTTTCTGTTATTTTGAATCTATGCATGTCTACGCATCTGACAAAGGGCTAATAACCAGAATCTACAGAGAACTTAAACAAATTTATAAGAAAAAACAAACAACCTCATCAAAAAGTGGGCAAAGGATATAAACAGACACTTCTCAAAAGAAGACATTTATGCAGCCAACACACAGAAGAAAAAAAGCTCATCATTACTGATCATTAGAGAAACACAAATTAAAACCACATTGAGATGCCATCTCACACCAGTTAGAATGGTAATCCTTAAAAAATCAGAAGACAGCGGATGCTGGAGAGGATGTCGAGAAATAGGAACGCTTTTACATTGTTGATGGAAGTGTAAATGAGCTCAACATGTGGAAGATAATGTGACCTTTCTTCAAGGATATAGAACTAGAAATACCATTTGACCCAGCAATCCCATTACTGGGTATATACCCAAAGGATTGTAAAACATTAAGTTATAAAGACACATGCACATTTATGTTTCTTGTGGCACAGTTTACAATAGCAAAGACTTGGATTCAACCCAAATGCCCATCAATGATAGATTGGATAAAGAAAATGTGGCACATATACACCATGGAATACTTCTCACCCATAAAAAGGAAGAGTTTGTGTTCGTTCCAGGGACATGGATGAAGCAGGAAACAATCATTCGCAGCAAACTAACACAAGAACAGAAAACCAAACACTGCATGTTCTCACTCATAAGTGGGTGTTGAACAATGAGAACACATGGATACAGGGAGGAGCACATCACATACCAGGGCCTGTCGGGAGGTGTGGGAGCTAGGGGAAGGAGAGCAGGGGATAGGGGGATTGGGGAGGGATAACATTAGGAGAAACACCTAATATAGATGACGGGAGGGGGGATGGATGCACCACCATGGCATGTATATACCTATGTAACAAACCTGCATGATCTGCACATGTACCCCAGAACTTAAAGTATATATATATGTGTATATACATGCATACACACACACACACACAGACACACACACACACACACACACACACACTAAAGGATGTTGTTATGGATTGGATTGTGTTTCCCAAATATTTACATGCTAAACTCCTAATACTTAATATTACTATACGGAGATAAGACCATTAGTAGGAAGGCTAAATGAGGTCATAACGGCGGGACCTTGATCAGATAAAACTAGTTGTCTTATAAAAAGAGGAGGGGCAGATTTCTTTCCCCAGGTAGACTTCTTCAAGCCAGGAAAAGAGCCCTTTCTGGAAACCAAAACCTGCTGCAACTTTGATATTGAATTTTTCATTCTCCAAAACTAAGAGAAAATAAATTTCTGATGGTTAAACTATGTCGTCTGTGGTATTTTGTTATGGCAGGCTAAGAAGACCAATGTAATTTGGCACTGAAGAAGTGTGATGCTGCTGTTAAAGTGGAATTGGCGTTGGAACTGGGAGATGAGCAGAGGCTGAAACTGTTTTGATGTCCATCCCAGAACAAAAGCTTAGACTTTCAGAAGGATTTTTTGGTATAAATATGCACATTAAAAGGTGATTCAATGAGGGCTCAAGAAGAAAAGAGGAAAACTATAGAGAAAGCCTTTATCATTTTAGAGAATACATATATTTTTCATGAACAGAGTATTTGTAGAAATATTAATGTTAAAGAGAGTTCTGTTAAAATTTCAGACAAAGGTGAGAAGCATGTTATTAGAAACTGAAGGGTTTATAAACTTGCAAAGAACATGGGTGAACTGTGATCTATCCTTTCATGGAAGGTAGAACATGTGAGTGAAAATACTGGATATTTAGCTAAAGATATTTTGAAGCAAAGTTTTGACTTTGCTTTGTTCTGACTACCAACAACAAAAAAATGCAATTCTATCAAAGGATTGATTCTAATTTCCTCCTGTGCATAATAGGAATAATTACCTGCCTAATTGAGCTGTTGTCAGATTAATTAAGTAACTAAGTTCAACTTCAAATTCATTTTGAATAAGGCAAAAGATGAGTCTAGTACCACACATAGCTTCCAGATATGATACTTATATTTACTAAAAGTTTGATAGGTGGTGGTGTCTGTGCTAAATACTTTCCATGAGATTATCACCCAGCCTTACAAGCAGAATGCTATTAGTCATTACAAAATCTTCATGCTTCTAAGGAAAGCAAAGATTAAATAAACATCAAACACACATTCTAACTTTTACAAGTCACAGGAATATTCACATTCTGGGCAGGATTTGAGGAATCAAAGCAGAGGAAAGCATTCCCTTTTACCCTACAAAACATTTATGTTATACTCAGACTACTTCTAACAAAGATTTTTAATTATGTCTCAAAAGTAACCCAGGACTTAAAGAAAAAAATTCTGGGCCGGGCGCGGTGGCTCAAGCCTGTAATCCCAGCGCTTTGGGAGGCCGAGTTAGGGCGGATCACGAGGTCAAGAGATGGAGACCATCCTGGTCAACATGGTGAAACCCTGTCTCTACTAAAAATACAAAAAATTAGCTGGGAATGGTGGCACGTGCCTGTAATCCCAGCTACTCAGGAGGCTGAGGCAGGAGAATTGCCTGAACCCAGGAGGCGGAGGTTGCGGTGAGCCGAGATCGCGCCATTGCACTCCAGCCTGGGTAACAAGAGCGAAACTCCGTCTCAAAAAAAAAAAAAAAAAAAATTCTGGCTTTATATTCCTACTTTACCTATTAGTCAAGCTGTTTCTTGAACTATACTGCTCACTGCTAAATTGGGGCTGATAATAAGAATATTAATCATATTATATGGTGGTCATGAAACTTTAATGAAATAATACACATGGCTACTCTATATCTGATACATTACCGTGCTGCACTGAATGGCAGTCATCACCACAGCAGTTGAAGTAGTTGTTTTGGAGTGAAATAGTGGTGGTAATATACAGATTTTGAGTAAGTCTTAAAGTAAAAATATAAAGCAAAACTAAAAACCCATACAGGGTTGAAGAGACAAAGGCTAACACTGTAGTTTAGTTCTGGCCTCCCTGGTAACCAAATTAAAAATAATAATAATAAAAAAAGGAAACCCTGAATCTCACTTGTAAAATTCAAGCAAAAAAATAGGAAAACATTTTCTGATGCTAAGCTCAAGGCAATTTACATGGGTTTTTAAAATTAGAGTTAATGATTATACAACATAAAAAGAAATGTCTTCAACTATACTTTTTCAGAATATATATAATTCTTATGAATAGTTTTTATGATAATTCCTAAGAAAAACATTTTCTGAGGACTAAACTGCTGAGATTTAGGAACATAATTTTCCAGTGAAGATGGTCAGTTTTTTTTTTTTTTTTCTCTTCTAGTACATCAGAAGTGGGGCCTGCATTTTGTATGCATTATTTCTCATCTTTACGATTTCTTGCAAGGTAGGATTATTATTCCCTTTGATTATAGTTAGCAGGTGGTAAAAAACATCACATTCTTGCCATTAAACCAGAGAATCTTAAACTTTTGACACACAGATTAGTTTTATATGAATGACCAGTATGATCCTCAGACTGTCTTTTTCAAATATTAATGACTTACACTCAGGCTTTGGAGAGAAACTGGACAAAAGGAAGTTCAAGGTTCAGCTCCCTGATGAGTGTCCAGGGATCAGACACTCTCTCTAATTAAGTAGAGATTCTACAGCTTCTTTTTTGTTGCTACCTTACTCAACTTTGATGTGACATTTGATGATATGAACTCTACTTTTATTTTAGAAAGAAAATTAAAAGTTATATTTAATAATATTATCCATATTTCTTTTATTTCTTCAGAGTGATAATTTATATCTCTGCATCTTCAAATGTTTTTCTTCTACCACATACACACACCTGGAAAACTAAAGATATACTCCAGCTCCAAAAACTATAGGAAAATCAGAGAGCTACAATAAGGGCAATTCAGTAGAAAGTTTATAAAGCAAAATATAATTGTCCTATGGTTCTCCCCTTGCCTTCCTGTAGATCTGGGAATCTGTGTTTTCTTACTCAGCAACAGTGCTTCTTTTCTCCCTGTACATACCTCCAAGAAATCAGGGGATAAGCCATGCTAACTATTTCAGCTGAGTACCATGAGATGCTGACTCCCAAATGCAATGCAATGTATGCACAGTGAGTGTGCCCTTCTCCAAAGCTCTCTGGGGTTGTGTTTGTTAATTCTGTTCTCATGTTAAAGTTTCCATCCTCTACCAAAGGTTGATTATTTTCTTCCAGGAAGATCTGTGTTACTTCAATTCTGGTTACATTCCTTTAAAAAAGTTGACTTTCTTTTTTTGTGGAAAATACCCTGAACTGGAATAAGGCTCCATTAAACAACAAGGAATGCAAAGTTGTCTTTGCATCAATGGTAGGAAGCAACCAAATTTTCTAGGTATGGCCTCTTCCCCCTTAGAGTTTCTATAATTTGAGTGTCTCTATTGAACTGGGGAAATGAAGCCATGTAAGACTTGACCCTTGTAGATTCATAGAATTTCTTTGGATTTTTGAGGTGCTCTTTGATGGTTAATACTGAATGTCAACCTGATTGGATTGAAGGATGCAAAGTATTATTCCTGTGTGTGTCTGTGAGGGTGGTGTCAAAAGAGATTACCATTGAGTCAGTGGACTGGGAAAGCCAGGCCCAAAGATAGAGGCTTCTAGCCTCTATCTTTCTCCTGTGCTGGAAGCTTCCTGCCCTTGGACATCAGACACCAAGTTATTTTGCTTTTGGACTCTTGGTCTCACACCAGTGGTTTGCCAGGGGCTCTTGGGCTTTCAGCCACAGACTGAGGGATGCACTGTCAGCTTCTCTACTATTGAAGTTTGGGACTGAGACTGATCCACTACTGGCTTCCTTGCTCCACAGCTTGCAGGCGGCCTATCGTGAGAATTTACCTTGTGATCATGTGAGTCAATTCTCCTTAATAAACTCTCCTATGTGTAAACATCTCTGCTATTAGTCCTGTCCCTCTAGAGAATCCTGACTAATACATGCCCTAATATATATTTTGTATCTATGTGATTTGTGTATTCTCCTTATGGATACTGCTTGTTTCAAACTGTTTTTTTCAAATATCAACTAAGTTAAAAAGAAACCAATGCTGCTAACTCTTAGCTGACAACTTGATTCCTTACATGTGTAGATCTGTATAATACCTTTTTTTAAGATTTTAGAGTTTATTATAGGCATGGCCAAGTGAAAATGAAAACAAGAGACTTTTTTTATTCAAAAATTAAGAATTTTAAGAAAGCAAAAACTGAACATCAAACCAAGAACAGGGTCCTGTGAGCCTGCACAGGTTACAGGTCTCTGAAGCAAGCCCTGGTGTCTCTCTTTGATTGTGTTTCCTGAAAGCAAAGTCCGAGGTTGGGAATCAGATTCAAGTGATTTATTAGAGGGACTGCCCTTTAGAAAGGGTATTTGAAGGAAAGAAGAAGTAGAGGGGAAAACTAACCAAAAATATGGTCTCAGCTGAATACTAAGCTCTTGCTGATCTCACAGGGAAAGCTCTGGAGCAAAAAATCTTCCCAAGTGAGTCAAATCTATTTCCCAGCAGCTGTAAATAGAGTGAAAGTTCTGGTAAAAGGGATCTGGGTTGGGTAACATCATCTTCCACCACAGTCCCGTTCTTTAAGTCTGTGACACTCACAAGTCATCTAATCCAGAGCATCAGTGGCAGACTAAAGCATAGTGCAACAAAAAATGATAACGGTTTGGCAATGCATGGATCATAATCTGGTAGGAACAGTGTAGGTTCCTAGGCAAATTCAATTTCTTATAGCGTGGTTTAAAAATCCAATTGCCTAATTCTCCCTGTTGCTTTCTAGGAACTATTTCTAGAACTCAGATCATTTAAACTCTTCTGATAAATTAACAAGATTACATTTGACTGTTTGTTTCATTATAAAACACCCAAATGTACAAGATATATTAATGTTTTTCATTGCACTTTATTAAAGTAAATTTATTACAGCCTACTGGTATTTCTGAAATCACAAATGGCTTCTGAGAATATATCTCATCTCAGCACATCACCTTTTTTACAGGGTTATCCCCATTGTTTCAAGGTGAATTGCCTCTAATTTCAGTACTGAGCATTTTATCCCTCACTGTTGCAGTTATGTGCTGTAAGAGGATTCACTGATATTTCAGAAGGACCCACCAACATGAAGTCGATGTGACTATCAATCCCTCAGAGTGTGAGGAATGTAGCTCTTACTTTTCGGTGGTAAAACTTGGTTCCATTTGCAGCTCCAGTTCCACTTAGTAGCTACAAATTAATTTTAGCCCATTCAATATTATCTCTGTAAAAGCAACCTCTTTCCCCTAATGACTTTCCCTACATGGAGAGGAGCAGGTGAAGGACCTTCTATTAAATTCTGTCAACAGCATCAACCAAGGGGAAACACTTGTTTACAGCTAGTCTCAGTACCCAAGTTCAAGTACATCATTGTTCAACCTACCTCTCCTCAAACACAGGCCTCATGTAGGGGGTTTCTACATATGATCTGTATAGCTTCCCCTGTTTCCAAATATATATTTTAGCAATGTGCCTACACCATATCCCTTTGGCACCTATTCGTCTATTTTCAAACATCAATACTCTGCCAGCTTCTTTCCAACCTCTGGCTCTTAACTTCTACTCTTCCCCTCCACTAATCTGCCTTGGACATTTTTTCAAAGCCATGAGCTTGAAGAACCTATGAGACAGAAGTCTGTGGTTATTTAATTTTCCAGAGGCAATAATCAACAAATAATTATTATCGTAGTGCCGATGTTTATTATGAAAACAAGAGTCTGTGTATAAATACCTAAATTCTAAATGCTCTCACATTTTAGAATGACAACCCCGAGGTGCATTCCACAAGGTTCTTTGGAGTGGGGGGTGCTTGTTCTAGGTCTAGATGCTAAAAGCAGTAACCAATCAATCATACAGCCTTTATTGTTTTTTATTCTTATCTTCTCTCATTCTCCCCACTCCTTCATTTCTGCTTCTTAAAATCTCTTCTCGCATCAACTGCTTCTGTACAAGTCCTTGTCTCAGGCCTTATGTTAGAGGAACCCAAATAAAGATGATTTCCATTTAAAATGGCCTTAGAAAATAGAACCCTCTGGAAAACTAATCAGATATGACAAAGACCTTACTTCTGAGGACAGGCCGAGGAATACGATGATAAAAGCTGTGATGGCAACATAAGGTTAGACTTCCGTGAATTCTCCAGACAGTGTCAAAGCTTCCCTCACTTTTCTAAACAATACATAACTGCTTTGTTGGAATACATGCTCAGACACCAGATGCTTCAGATGTTTTACAAAATTGTAAGTCTTCTCCTCAGATTCACTCATATCTCCCCTTATTAATACCAGAAATAAATTAAGTCAGCAGCATAGTCCAAGGAAGGAATTATATGTCTGATATTAGAGAAAACATTAGATGTAATAAAAGAATTAAAAGAATGTGTTCCAGTAAGAACTGGAAAATGTAACTGGACATAGATCTTGCGGAAGCAGAATCCTGGTAGGGAAAAATACAACAGGGCATACTGCTGACTTACAAGCCTCATTTAAACAGTCTAGCATTGGCACTTAGCAATGAACCTAAAAATGATACTCTTAATCATTACGGGATAACTTCCTGAGCTTGGATGTAACAATGACTGCAGTGTGGTGGACAGTTTCGGGCATGCTGCTCACATATCACCTCAAATACTTTGACAACTTACACTTTTCTATCTCAAAGCTTATCTTTGAGGCCATGAGAGCTGACTCACACCAGGTGAAGGGCAAACTCGAAGTGTCAGTTAATTCCCATGTCTGGAAACAACATTCAACTAATAAGGAAAGATTCATTGCTAACTAAATGCTTCCACTTCTTAGCCTTCAAAGACATAATCCTGAAGCACATTATGTAGGTTTCTCAGGAAGTTCCATGGGGACTAAACCCCAGTTGCCATAGAATGACCAGTTGAACAATATCCATTTTCCTAGCTTTCTCTCCTTTCTACTTTTCTTCTTTAGACTGTCTTATCCAAAGAGCATTACCTGTACTCAAGTCATTGAATTAGGCTCTGCAGTGGCAGAAATTAAATAAATCAGAAATAAAATATATCTCTATGAGAGCAATGTTTACTTAAAGATCATCTATAGTAAAATATACCACATAAATATTTTCAAACCTTCTATATACATTAATCATTTCCTCCCTGCAAGTAGTCAGAATCAAAAGTGTGATCAAAGAAAGAATGATTTCAAGGGAACTATTGGAGTGATGAAATTTTCTGAATCTGGGTAATGGTGATGGTTGTACAACTTGATAAATTACTGAAAATTATCGAAATATATACTGAAAATAGATGAGTCTTACGGAATATAAACTGGATCTCAGTAGACCAGTTAAAATCCAAGTAAAAGCTTATGAAAGGGAATGATATTTTAAAAGCATATTAGATAAAGCATCAAAACAGAATGTCTCACTGATTTTTTCCTCAGCACTCTTGTTTTATTACAACATGATTTCTTAAACTGAGATCAGAAGACCTCAGTGATCTTTATACATTCTCTTATCCCAAAGAGTAATGTAATTAAGGTTTGGTAGACTTTTTGTCATCTCTACCATTTGACTTGTGAAAAATATAAAAAAAAAAAATCTCTATTTTGCCTAAGTAGGCAGACACTCTAGAATTCAGAAGCTCAACTATAGACAAGTGAGGACATTCTTTCCCTGAGTTATGGGAAAGGATGTGTCCATATCCAGGGAGAGACCTTAGTGTGAAACCAATGTAATTAATGTGTGATTTGGGACCTAGAAAACTCTTTGTGAGGATTATAATTCTAATTTTAACTGTCTAGAGACAGTTAAAATTCCGTGAAATTTCTGCCTCAATGTGATTTAAACATCAAATGGGATGGGTTTTAGACAAAAAGGTCATCCTAAATATGGGCATTTATGTACAGTATAATGTTGTTGTACATAGAGTTCAATATATTTGTTTTATAAGGAGACATTAGAAACCAACAGCACTAACAAGTTTGATCAAAATAAACTTTTATATTTAGAGTAAATAATTTTCTGCCAAAAAAGGTATTTGCTATGTAACTAAGTTCAAAAAACAGTATACCATTTGTGTGTTGTAGGATAATTATCACTATCTGCTTTACCAGATCTCCAAATTGTAATGGTTGTTTACAGTAAAAAAAAAAAATAAATAAATAAATAAATAAATAAATAAGTTAGTTTTTCATCTTGCTAAGAAAAGGTTAATGTACTATTCAGGCCCAGTGTCTTTAACATGAATGACTACTCAGTGATACAGATTCCCTGCATTCCTTTTTGCCATCTTCAACACATGGCTTTAAGATTCTCCTGATGTTATCCTGCTAACTGACAAAGGGGAGAGACATTCAGGAAGACCATTGATGTTTAAGTGATAAGGACCAGAAATGACAAACATCTTTATAATGCAAATTCCATTGCTCTAAATTTAATCAGAAATCTCTAACTGCAGAGGAAGCAAGAAAACAAAGCTGAGTTGTGTACCCAAGATAAAGATAAATAGGTTTTTGTCATGTAGAATCATCTCTACCACATCTCATTAACTAATTTGGGCCATTGCATGGTCCACTATCTCACTCAAGAGAAAACCGTAGTTAAAATCCTAGAAGTACATCTTCCAAAGAGCATAGTACTCTCTTCCTCCCAGCCAGGGCTGATTGGACAAGATTGCACTTGGACTCCTGTGGAAGTTCCTAGAGATGCCTTGAATCTATAATGGACTTTTAGTAATTGTTCTGCAAAGTCTTGCTTGTTGGAATTTTCTTACATGTTCGTTTGGATGTATGTCTTTATATTAAAACCACATAAGTTGTAGTAACTTAAATGAGTCCCCGTTCTTTAAGAAAATCTCTAATTACAATATTCTACGTTAGTCCTCATCTCTGTCTCTGAACAGTTCCACTGTAATAATCATTAACACTTTAAACTCAACAAACAGAAACTGAAACCCTAGCTTTTATGTCTTTTTCAATGGCAGAATTTTCTAAGCTCCTTGGACCAGAGACCCAGTTTAACTCATTTATCCTCTTCCTTGAAAATTGTGCACATCACACATCTTTCTGTCTTTGTTTCTAATCCTTGTTCATTTTCTTCCATTTGAAAATCATCCCTCTAGGACTTATTGCATACATTAGTGTACTTATTGTGTCTATAGAAATCATCCTTTACCTCAAATCCTTGCAAATTCATTTTATACGCTGTTCGACTGATTCTATTCATGTTGCTCCCGATTAAAAATGTGCAAATCACTGTCTAGCACCCAACTAAAAGTATTCATAATAGTTGGTTTAGAACTGATATTCCTTAAAAATAAAGCTGTGGCCCATCTTTCAATTTTCTTCCATTTTCAAATTAATTCTATACTCTCTATAAGTTGATATATACTTCTGTTCATTGGCATCCTAATGCTATGGTTTGAATGAGTCCCCTCCAAAATTCATGTGTCACAAATCTGACAGTATTAAGAGAAGGAGACTTTAAGAGGTGGTTAGGCCATAAGAACTCCTCTCCCATGAATGGGATTAAGGACCTTATAAGAGGGGCTTCAGTCAGCGTTCTTCTTTCTTGACCGTCTGCCTTCCATCACATGAGGGCACAGGTTCCTTCCCTCCAGAGGACAAAACAATGACATACCATCTAAGAAACCACCATATCTGCCAGTACTTTGATCTTAGACTTTCTGGCCTCCAGACCTATGAAAAAAATCAATTTCTGTTCTTTATAAGTTGCCAAGTCTTAGACACTTTATTACAACAGCACAAACAAACTAAACATCTACTTTAAGTCAAAATTGTATATTGCTTTCTTTAGTTGAATTCCTTTATTCTACTCCAGACAAATTTAATTTCTTGCTCCGTTTTGAAATGTATTGACTTGTTTTTCATTTTTCAAAAAACATTATGTGTGTTTTTGCCATGAAGTTGTTTGCATACATAGTTAATTTTTCTTTAATTTAGCACTAATAATATTTTATTTGAATGGTGGCTTAAAACCAAAACAGATGCTAAAAAGTAGGGGAACACTCTTACACTGTTGGTGGGAGTGTAAATTAGTTCAACCATTGTGGAAGACAGTGTGGCGATTCCTCAAGGACCTAGAAATAGAAATTCCATTTGACCCAGCAATCCCATTACTGGGTATATATCCAAAGGACTATAAATCGTTCTACTATAAGGACACACGCACATGAATGTTCATTGCAGCACTGTTTACAATAGCAAAGACCTGGAACCAACCCAAATGTCCATCAATGATAGACTGGACTGGGAAAATGTGGCACATATACACCATGGAATATTATGCAGCAATCAAAAATTATGAGTTTGTGTCCTTTGTAAGGACATGGATGAATCTGGAGAACATCATTCTCAGCAAACTGACACAAGAACAGAAAAAGAAATACCGCATATTCTCACTCATAGACGGGTGAGAAAAATGAGAACACATGGACACAGGGAGGGGGTCTACTACACACTGGGGTCTATTGGGGGGAAGGGGGGAGGGACAGTGGGGGGGGCTGGGGAGGGCTAGCCTGGGGATGAATACCAAGTGTGGGTGAAGGGGAGGAAGGCAGCAAAACACACTGCCATGTGTGTACCTATGCAACTATCTTGCACTCTCTGCACATGTACCCCAAAACCTATAATGCAATAAAAATTTAAATAAATAAATAAATAAATAAATAAATAAAAGCCAATATAAAAAAAAACACAAAAAATAGCTGCATATTATTTAATGTGTATTGAATGAATTAATGAACTCACTCTACCCATGAAACAAATTGTTTCAGAAAAATTAATATTGCCTTGCCAATAATTACTTGAAACACATAATTCTCTTTTATGTATATTTTAATGTTAACTTGGGATGTCATATTTTCTATTCTTGAGATATAAATCTATAGCCTCTTTTTTTTTTTTTCCTTGAGATGAAGTTTCCCTCTCATTGCCCAGGCTGCAATGAAATGGCATGATCTCTGCTCACCACAATCTTGACCTCCTAGGTTCAAGCAATTATCTTGCCTCAGCTTCCTGAGTAGCAGGAATTACAGGCATAAACCACCATGCCCAGCTAATTCTTTTTTTTTTTTTTTTTTTAGTAGAGATGGGGTTTCACCATGTTGGCCAGGCTGGTCTCCAACTCCTGACCTGAAGTGATCTGCCCGCCTCAGCCTCCCAATGCGCTGGGATTACAGGTGTGAGTCACCATGTCAGGCCAAACAAATAGCATCTTAAAATCTATAATGTTTTCCCTCTCTATCCTATATATGTCAATCAGATTATTTTTGTTCTGACTCTTCTTTACATTGTAAATTGAGCCAAAATGACATTAATTATGGTTTACATATAATAGAAATAATCGAATGTATCAAATCTAAAAATGAATAAATGAGGTGAGGCATTATCGAACTTTAGGGTAATCAATGTCTATATCACTTACGATGTTTAAGAATTATTTTCAAAAACTTCAATAAAGTCAATTTTCCTAATTATGTTATCTTTCTTCAGAAAATCAGCATTTGTTATTATATTTTGCTTATTAACTTGTATTTGTTTCACTTAACTACTGGTTTTGCAACAGTATTTTCCCACTACGTTTCATTGTTAATATGAATTGTATTGAGGTCATTATACATTAAATAGTCTTAGATAGATGAACCTAAGAAATTGTTCCTCATATCTGATATTTTGTCAGATGCAAAATGCATTATAAATTCCAAACAACGGACTTATAAATGAACATTGGAATTAGCATATTTTTATCAGCAGAAATTTCTCATATTTTCACTGTCTTACTGGAATAATAATTTGATAAATGCTTAGGCGCATGCTGTTCCTGTTATAAAAGTAATCCTCACTTATATATCAAAAATAACACAATAAAATTAAAGGAAATGATTGGTTTGTAGTTTTTTATTTCAGTTGACTTACTTCTCTGCTTAGTCTCCCACTTTTTTTTTTTCTTGACAGTGTCTCACTCTGTTGCCCAGGAAGGACTCACTCTGGAGCCCCCTCCTTTTTGAGGTTGTATATGCAGACATCCTTTTTGACGGAGTTGATGATCTGTTGGAGAGCCATGCCAGGTTTGAAGGCAGAAATGCCATTTTCATTCACCCTGCCTTTTCTAGCCATGCTGCACATAATTCACCTCCCTCGTGTGAAGCAGAGGTTACATGCTATGTAAGTGACAGGAGAAAGGACCCTTAAGGTGAATTATACCATATGTCTTCAGATGCCTTGGTGCTCTGTTAAAAGAACACACCTCCAGGTAGGATGTGAAGTATTTACTGTTTTATCTCAAATTCTAGTAACATTAACTTGACTTGACTTTCACTTTTGGAGAACAGACATAGTATTAATAGGAATGTTGTAAGTAGAAATTAAAATACTCACATTCACGTAGGTGAATAAAATTGAATATAAAACTGATTTATAGTGTGTAAGGCACCCTGTTGATCTTAGCAGCTTTAATCATGTATGACTTTCACAGGCCTCTAGCAATGGACTTAATTCTTGCTGTCATTGATTCTAACTGATACTTAAAGATTCAAATCATCACACTGAAAGCATACATTTTAAAACAAATTTTTTAAAATATGAAAAATAAAGGAACAGAAGAAATTAAAACTCAATTTTTATTATTTAGGTTCTAATGGGGAAAAAAAGACATAGCTCGTTTGTTTTAGTAATTGTTTCTATTTGGTGCCTGTCACATGAAAAGTAATAATAATTCTTGTCAGATGCCACAAATTATATCTTTAAAACAAACATTTGTGTGCCTTTGCCCTAATAATCTCACAAATATTTCATATTGAATGTGAATGCCATATTCTAAAGTTACTAGTAAGATGTGTAATTAATCTTTGTACTTAATATTATGAAAATGCAATTAAATGTTTAATATTGTGTCTGAAGACATTTACATATGAGTACGCTCTACTTTTCAGAAATTTTAATGATTGACGTTTCTGTTGAATTTCCTGTAGCCATCCAGATACACTTACACAGTGATGATGCTAATTTAGAGTAGGTATATTAGCATGTTGGAATCTTTATCACGAAACCCGAGTGTGGAATTGACCAGGAAGAAAATAATAGAGAAATGTATGACCTATTAATCTCTCCATACCTGAAATTTTGAAATAAACTCCATCTCTTTCTCTTACCCTGTCCCTTTACCTCTCTTCTGCTTTTGTTTCTTTTGTGTCTTTTAGCCATCAGGAATAACTTTCATACCTTAACCCTCATATAATTACTGCATTATTCAGAATATAGCAAATCCACTTTCATGAGGAAGTATGCCTTCAAAAGACTTTTGAAAATTGTCCAGTAAAAGAAAAATCAAATTAAAGGAACTGGTGCATACCTCGTAAAGACTCTACTTAGAGGGGTTGTGTTATACTGATCTATATACTCAGGAAACAGGAAACTATCAGTTCAGCTTTCCTTATTTGAGATGTTGAATGAATACAGGCTGTCCGTCTTCAAAACAAATGTATCTAACTCACAATCTGCAGAAAATTCAAAATGTAATCAAAATCGTTATCATTGTGTGTGTGTGTCCATGTGTGTGAATATCTACTCTATAAGAATCACTTTGGTGATTATATTCTTGGTTGTTATCCCTGACCCAATGTTTTTCCTTAATTTAAGTTCTAATAAATGTTGATATAATTTCTCTGCCTGGGTGATTATGTTTCCAAAATTTAAAGCCATATTAGCAAATTGTAGTTATTTAGGAAATAAATGCATACATTTAATTGCTTAATATGTTTAGTTCATGTTGGTAATAGGTGCCATCATATTATTATAAAAATCATTTATGAATTTTTATGTTATGGATTATAACATACTCTATTTTATAAATTAATTCATTTATCATAAGAACGAATTACTGATCATTTAGTACCTATTGTTCGTAGGCACTACCAAGCATATTGTGTATACTAATTGTTTCAAAACCCTGATGAAATTGGTGCTATTATGATTTGCTAGAGATAACGATCTGGAGCCAGATCATTTCTGTTTCATAATGCATTGATATTTGTAATTAATTGTCTTGTTTACTTTGCTGTTATCTGCTGCTACACTAGATTTCAAAAAAGCAACTTACAAATAGTGGAAGTTTGTATTTGTTATTCACGCTAACATCTTCCATACGTAGCTGGCAAACACACCCTAAATTAATCCCAGATGCCTCATATTCTTCTATAATCTCTAAGTTTCCTTAATTACCATCAGAATCTAAGACTTGTTTCTCATCAATAGAATAGGCAAAGATAATAGGATGTCACCTCCATGATTCTGCTACATTATGTAAGACTCTGTATTAGTGGATTGCAATGGGAGCTTCTCTTTCTGGTCTTGAAGAAGAAAACAGCCATGTTGCTGACTGCTTGTGAAAGCCATAATGCGGGGAAATGTGAGTCACCTCTAGGCTGTGAGGGTGCTCTACAGCCACAGCCTGCAAAATGCTGGTCTCTCAACCTTACAACTGCAAGGAAACAAATTTGGCCAACTCCCTATGTGAGTTGAGATGTGAATTATTCCCTTATTGGGTGTCTAGATGAGAAGGCAGTCCAGGTGACATCTTCATTACAACCTTGTGAGACCCTGAGAAGAGAACCTGCTTCATAGAAGGGGTAAGGTAATGTATTTGTGTTCTTTAAGGGTGCTAGGTTTGTGGTAATTTGTTATGCAGTGTGATGGTTAATGTTGAGAATCAATTTGATTGGAATGAAAGATGCAAAATTGTTCGAGGTTGTGTCTGTAAGGGTGTTGTCAAAGGATATTAACATTTGAGTCAGTGGACTGGGAAAGGCAGACCTACCCTCAAGCTGGGTGGGCACAATCTAATTAGCTGCCAGTGTGGCTAGGATAAAAGCAGGCAGAGGAACGTGGAAAGATAAGATTGACTGAGTCTTCTGGCCCCCACCTCTCTCTGTTGCTGGATGCTTCCTACCCTCAAACATCAGACTCCAAGTACTTCAGCTTTGGAACTTTTGGACCTTCAACTAGAGACTGAAGCCTGCACTGTTGGCTTTCCTACTTTTGAGATTTTTGGGACTCTGACTGGCTTCCTTGTTTCTCAACATGAAGAAGGCCTATTGTGGGACCTCATATTATGATCCCGTGAGTCAATACAACTTAATAAACTCTCCTTTATATATACATCTATCTTATTAGTTCTGTCCCTCTAGAGAACTCTAACTAATACATGCAGCAATAGAAAATTTGTACTATCTAAGTTGACCTTCGGAGGTAATTGACCAATGTTTATGAAATATTCTATGCATTACCTCCAAATCTACTTAGATAGAAAGGCTATGAATTGGTGTCCATTGTTTGTCATTAATATATTTTTTCACATGAAGTGTTTTTATGTTATTATTTAAAAACTGAATGCCAGGGAAATAATCTAACCCTTTTCTGATAACATTTGCCACCAAATAAACATTTTGAGTGACACTATATCTTTGCCAATAATTTAAAATAAAGTGACATTTGGTGATATCATACTTTTGTCAAGTAATTAAAAACAAGTGACAAAATAGATTTTAAGAAACTCTAAATGTCTGTTATTCCTATATATTGAAGTTGTTTATGGGTACACGATAAAGTGGCTTTTCTAAAGGAAATCTGTCTTGCAATGTCTGTGTGAATTGGCTAAGTTTTGTTTTGAATAAAATGTAGTATCTCTAGAGCCATGAAATAATACTTGTTTGTTAATCAGTACATTTATGCTTATTTAAAAATGAAGATTTTAAAAACTGAGGCCACCTAACATAAGTTAATATAATAAATAGCTATTTGGTTAGTATGTTTTCAATTTTCAATCTTTCAAAATTTTGTGGAGGTAGAATAAATGGTCAATTAAAAAGTAAGTTAATCACAACATTTTAAAATAATTTTCAGATAAACTGTTTAAACCATATTAAAATCAGTAAACTGACTATTTGTAGTCAATAAAGTAAGCCTTTCTCCCTCTCACATTAACTGCTCTTAGATTGGAATACTAAAAATAAAAAGCAGATTGCAAAACTGACATTTAGAACTCAGCTCGGCTACAACAAAGATGTACAAAGTGAAATAGAAAATGAAAATGAGTGAAGGTGGTTTTTATTGATCTCAGAGAGTATATTGCATTGGCTGTTTTAGCTTTGAAATCTCTTCTCAAAATTGATTGCATTACTCTTGTGGTCAAAGAGATGAGCTGGCCAAAGACTAAAAGATCTCAACCAAAGGACAGATTTTCTCTTATGTGTATAAGATTCAATCTCAATAAAAAAGAAACTACAAAGGAAGTTTGAATATGAAAATAGAAAAATAACCCTGCATATGTGTAAACTTAATTTCCAAAAAGCTTAAGAATGCTCACATAAAACAATCTGCTGTTACGATGAAGACATTGTTGTCATTAATAAGGAAATGAGGCTATTTTTTTCTATTTCTGATGTTCATGTGGAAAGCTGTATATGCACACATATATATAAACACACACATTTGTATATATGAAATATCATACTGCATTGAGATCATGAGGGAAAATATAGAATATTGAATATAACATTTATATTGTCAAACTTTTCAGGCACTACTTCAAAAATATTTGCTTCATAAACTTTCATGACTACCATGCTGTTCTATGACTTTCTGATTCTCTGTCAAATTCTTGTGTCTGTCTCTTTTTCTTCAAATACAATCCTAGGTGCATAATCTAATATGTGAAAGTGGTAAAAATGACACTGCTTTAGTAGAAACATAACTGTTTAAATCAACTGACTAGCAGTTGCCTTCTTTCCAAAGTGACCCCTGGATTTTGAAAACTGTGTAAAGTTTATTTTGTAAACAATTATTTTCCAGCACTCAGCTTATCCCTAACATTTGTAAATAAATTGCCTTTTCTTTGCATTAGCTGTCTCCTCAATTTGATTGTAAATCTCTATAAACAAGAGCCAAGTCTTCATGTGCAATTATCATAGCATCTGAAATCTGGATGAAGCATTTCTCTAGAAGCCTGAGAATACTTTCATAGTAATTAGACATCTCAAACTTCAGGAGGAAATATATACAGAGATTAAAACAGCATTGCCCTAAGTGCAAATCGGCACCATCAATGTAATTAAACATATTCATGCTCTTCTTCAGCTCTCTATCTTCTTCCTCCCCATGATCCACAATCACCACTCATGTCATGTACCTTGCAGAAGAAATAATTTAGTGCACGATTTACCTTTCTTATTTGTGAATGGTTTACTTATGCATCTACTTGAGTGAGCCCTGGATTACCAAGATTAAATATCACTGCTGGTTATGTTTGTGATGAGGTCTCCAGATGAAATTACTAATTTAATCAGTGGAGTCAATAAAATAGACTGCCTTTCCCAATGTGGTTGGTCATTACCCAATTCTTTCAGGGTGTGATTAGAATAAAAAGTCACAGGAAGAAGGAATGTGTCCATTTTTGCTTCCTTCCTGCCTGCTTATTCGAGCAAACACATCAATATTTTGTTACCTTGCAATGGGTTTATGCCATCACTTCCTCTGGTTTTCAGGCATTTGGATTCAGACTGAAATTATAACACCTGCTTTCCTGGGCCTCTAGCCTGTAGATGGCAGTTTCTGGGACTTCTCAACTCCATATTCAAGTGAGCTGAAGCCTCATACTAAATACTAAATTCATCTCTCTCTCTTTGTCTCTCTCTCTCTTTTGGGAGCAAAGAAGATGGCCAAGTAAATGCAGCTGAAAAGCACCTCTCCCACCAAGAGAAAGCAAATACAAACTAAGCTATCATACTTCGAACAGATCTTTTGAGCAAAAATAGAGTTAATATAGAGGCAATGCAGACATTCTCCGGAACATGCTCTGACTATGCTCAGCTCAGAGAACCAGCAGTTTCCTGAGGTGTTGTGGGTTCCCTACTGACTTAACCATCAGCTCTGGAGAGTGCTGTCCACTAAGGCCTGCTTTAGGGCTAAGGAAACAGAGGCATGACACCAGTGATTGGAAGGGCTTCCCTCAAGGCCCAGGAATGGATCTGGTGGGGGGATTATCTCTCACCCCACCATTTCCTCAGGGCACTGCTAAATGTACTCGGAAATACAAGAGACATGATGCTGATTACAAACCTATTTGCCAGCCCTTAATCTTAAGCACTATTTACTGTATCATAGCCTGAATTAAATAATCAATCAAAATTGAGTTCCTTCAGCCCTCAATACCTGTGAAACCTAATGCAGAAAACTAGCCACAGCTAAGGAATTATACAGAGCCTTCACCCCCTAAAAGCACTCAGAAATGAAACCAATCAACTTTACAGAATACACACCCCCATCAAATGCCCAAGAGAAAAAATGTTGAAGCAAAAAACCCCACTCAAATTGTCATTTACAAAAGAAAAGCAGCATGAGCCCCTCAAATGAGAAGAAATCAGTGCAATAATTCCAGACATTCATAAAGTCAGAGTAGTTCTATATCTCTAGAGAAGCACATTAGCTTCCCAGCAATGGATACTAACCAGATTAAAATGTCTGAAAAGACAGATACAGAATTCAGAATCTGGAATAGAAGTTCAAAGATATTTAAGAGAAAGTTAAAATCCAATCCAAGAAAGATAGTAAAATGATTCAAGAGGTGAAAGATGGCAAATCCAATTTAAGAAGGAACCACACTGCATGTCTGGGTTTTAAAATTTTACTATAAGAATTTTAAAATACAAATGGGATCCTTAACAACAGAATAGACAAAGCTGAAGAAATAACTCAAGATTAGTCATTTGAATCAACCCAGTCAGATAAAAATAAAGAAAAAACCAAAATTTTTAAATGAGCAAAGCCTCAGAGAAATATGACATTTTGTAAAGAGACCAAACTTATACATTATTTGAATTCCTAAGAGAAAAGAAGGAAGAGTAAGCAACTTGGAAAACATATTGGAAGATATAATCCATGAAAATTTCCTCAATCTTGCTAGAAAGGTCATCATGCACATGACAGAAATTTAGAGAATCCCTGCAATATGCTATACAAGACAACCATTCCCAAGACATATGGCCATCAAACACTGTAAAGTCTATGTGAAAGAAAAATATCTTAAAAGCAGCTAAAGATCATTTACAAAGGAAAGCTTATCAGGCTAACAGCACACTTCTCAGCATAAACCTTACAAGCCAGAAGAATTTAGGGACTATTTTCAGCATTCTGAAAGAAAAAAAAATTCCAACCAAGAATTCATATTTCACCAAACTAAGCTTTATAAGCAATGTAAAAATAGCATCCTTCCCAGACAAACAATTGTTAAGGACATTTATTTTTATTAGACCAGCCTTACAAGAGATACTTATGGAAGTTATCAACATGTAAATGTTTTTAAAAAAGACATCTATTCTGACAGAAACACACTTACATACATAGCCCACAACACTATATACTGCGCAACTGAGATTACAAACCAACCAGCTGACAACAGCACAAGAGGATCAAAACCTCACATATCAATGTTAACTTGGAATGTAAATGGTCTAAATGCACTACGTAGAGAGCAGCAAGCTGAATAAAAATTAGTAATAAGACCCAGCTCAAGGTAAAGAGATAGAGAAATCTCCATTACATGAATGGAAAACCTAAAAGAACAGGAATTACTATTCTTACATGAGATCAAAGAGGATTTAAATCAATGACAGTAAAAAAGAACAAAGAAGAGCATTACATAATGATAAAGAGTTCAATTCAGCAAGAAGATTTAACTATACTTAATATACATGTATCCAACATTGAAACACTCAGATTCATAAAAGAGGTACTTCTAGACCAACAAAAACACTCAGACAGTCATGCAATAATAGTAGGCGACCTCAACATCTCACTGATAGCATTAGATAGATCTAGGCCAAAAAAGGACAAAGAAATTCTAGACTAAAATTTGAAACATGACCAATAAGACCTAATATGCATCTGCGGAATACTTCACTCAACAATCACAGAGTATACATTCTTCTCATCAGCACATGGATCATACCCTAAGATTGACCACATTTGGTCATAAAGTGAGTTTCAATAAATTAAAAAAAATCATAATTATACCAAATATATTTTCAGACATTAGTGGTATAAAAACAGAAATCAAGACCAAGATCTTTCAAAACCACACAATTACATGGAAACTAGACATCTTGCTCCTGAATTGTTTTGAGATAAACCACAAAATTAAGAGAAAAAAATTGAAAAACTCTAAATAATTAACAAAGACAGACCATATTAAAATCTCTGAGATGTAGCTAAAATCACGTTAAGAAGAAAGTTTATTGTGCTAAAAACACCTACATCAAGAATTTGGAAAGATCTCAAGTTAATAATCTAATACAACACGTCGGAGAAATAGAAAAAATAAGAACAACCTAATCTTAACTCCAGAGGACAGCAAGAAATAAATACATCAGAGTAGACTGAAGGAAACTCAGACCACAAAATACATAAAAAGGATCAAAGAAACCAAAAGTTAGTACTCTGAAAGTACAAACAAGGTCAAGAGACCACCATGTAGATTAGCCAACAAAAAAAGAGAGAAAACTCAAAGACGCAAACTCAGAAGTGACAAGGTGACATGACAACCAATCCCAGAGAAATGCGAAGATTCTTAGAGACTATTACGAACACCAGTAGGCACACAAATTAGAAAATCTAAAGGAAACTGATAAATTCCTAGAAACAGAAAACCTCCCAAGATTGAGTCAGGAGAAATTGAGATCCTGAACAGATTGAAAACCAATTCTGAAAATAAATCAGTAATAAAAACTCTATCAACCAAAAAAAGTCCTGGACCAGAAGAATTCACAGCTAAATTGTACCAGACATACAAAGAAGAGCTATTAGTAAGCCTACTAAAACTGTTCTAAAAAAATAATTGAGGAGGGACTTCTCTCAAACTCATTCTATAAAGCCGGCATCATCCTCATACCAAAAGCTAGCAAAGATGCAACAAAAATGAAAACTGCAGGGCAATATGCCTGAAAAACAGAGATGCAAAAATCCTCAACAAATTACTAGCAAACTGAATTTAGCAGCCAATCAAAAATTTAATTCACTATGTAAGCTTCATTCTTGGAATGCCAGGTTGGTTTAACATACACAGATGAATAAATGTAACTTGTCACAAAACAAACCTAAAAATACAAATCATATGGTCATCTCTCTCTCTCTCCCTCTCTCTCTCTCTCTCCCTCTCTCTCTCTCTCTCACTCTCTCTCTCTCTCTCTCTATATATATATATATTTATTTATATACTATATATATATATTATTTATATATTTATTATATTTACATATATAAATAATTACATATTATAAATATATATAAATATTATACATTTATATATATCAATAATTATATATAAATAATTTATTTTATTTATATATATATATAAACCTTTGATAAAATCCATTATCCCTTCCTGATAACAACTCCCAACAAACCAGGCATCAAAGGGACATACCTGAAAATAATAAGAGTCATCTATAACAAATCCACAGCCAGAATGACACTGAAGGAATGGAAGCTGAAACTATTCCCCTTGAGAACTGGAGCTGAAACTATTCCCCTTGAGAATTGGACAACAGTAGTATTCTAGCTGACTGCCAAATCAAAAAGGCAATCTGTTTTATAACACCTATACAAAAATAAAATATTGAGAAATACATCTATCCAAGGAAGTGAAGATCTCTTCAAGGAGAATGATGAAATGCTGCTGAAAGAAATCATAAATGACACAGACAAATGGAAAATATTCCATGCTCATGGATAGGAAGATTTAATATCATTAAAATGGCCATACTGCCCAAATCAATCTACAGATTCAATGCTGTTTCTATCAAACTACTAATACTAATTTCCACAGAATTAGAAAAAAAAATTCTAAAATTCATATGGGATCAAACAAAACCCCAAATATTCAAAGCAATCCTAAGCAAAAAGAACAAAGTCAAAGGTATCACATTTTATGGCTTCAAACTGTAATACAAGTTAGAGTAAATGAAACATTATAGTATTGGTACATAAACAGACACAGAAAATAGTCGAGGAAAGTTGATCCTGTTGTGGAAGAATGAGAGGACCACAGCTGTAGCAACAATGTTGGGATAAGGCACTTATCATGTTGAAGACTGAGGGCACAATGAGAAATATGGATTCCTACTTTAACAATATCACTGAACTGCCAAATTAGCCACCATCCTTACTCAAAACTCTTAGTAATATGACACAATATATTTTTTCTGATACTTCAAATTTGGTGAGGTAGAATTTTCTGTTTTATGTAGGTAAAACCAGCAGATACCATAATCTAACAGGTACATGTTTTAAGTGTTGACTAGAGCAGACATAATTTTTTTTTAGATAAAGATATGCCAATGCACTAGATATTTTTAAACCAGCAGATATTGAATTATTTAGTTTGTCAAATGGCTCTTTTGATAATATGGAAGGTATGTTATTTTGTTTCTAAAAAAAAGTAAAACAAATAAAAATAAGAAAAATTCATTGATTATGAGGACACTTGATATCATACTGAATCCAATGAAGAGTTGAAAAATCTCTCCCAGGAAATAATTACCACATACTGTCCTATGTGATTTATTTAAGACCTTTGAAAAACATCCTTCTGTAATATCTATCATTCATATAATTTGTCTCAGTCACAATCATTAAAATTATTATTTTAAAAATTGCCATGTGAGAGATCTCAATTCACCCACATTGAGTTAGTTTTCTTTCCTTACTCCAATTATTGTGGTCAAAAACTCAATTAACCTTACTTGAATTTCACAGTGTTCCATGATGGCAAAGATTTAACTATATTATAGAAAATCTAAGATACCTATTGTTACATTATTAAAGATTAAAGATTTCCTTTTGGGATTTATTTGTAGACCACAAACATACTATAAAACACAATAAGGATAAATGCTTTCGTAAGAAGAAAGGGGGAAAATAGAAAGAAAAATTGGCAAATCATATTTAAAATACTATTGTAAAAGTTTTATAAATTTTAGCGTAGAGCATATTATTAGATTAAATAAAACAATGAATTTGTAACAATATATTTAATAATCTAATAATATAAGAAGTATTAAATCAATTTTTCTTCTAAAAATATGTTTTCTAAACTATTACCAGTGTGATCTTGATAAAGTCTTAGAAGCGTAAATACCTTTTGTGGTTAAAATATTTTTGTGACATGGCGGGGCGCGGTGGCTCAAGCCTGTAATCCCAGCACTTTGGGAGGCCGAGGCGGATGGATCACGAGGTCAAGATATCCAGACCATCCTGGTCAACATGGTGAAACCCCGTCTCTACTAAAGATACAAAAAATTAGCTGGGCATGGTGGCGCGTGCCTGTAATCCCAGCTACTCAGGAGGCTGAGGCAGGAGAATTGCCTGAACCCAGGAGGCGGAGGTTGTGGTGAGCCGAGATCGCGCCATTGCACTCCAGCCTGGGTAACAAGAGTGAAACTCCATCTCAAAAGTAAATAAAATAAATAAATAAAAAAAAAATATTTTTTGTGACTTCCTGCAGCTCTAAAGATATGAAAGATGAACTCATTTCCAGAGACAGAGACATGCCTAATGTTTTGGAATTTGCTGTTCTCTCTAACCTCATCTATTATTACCAAGCCAAAAAAAAAAAAAAAAAAAAAAAAAAAAAAAAAAAAACAAACAAACAAAAAAAAACTGGGAATCATTCATAGAGTTGTAAAAAAGTAAACCCAGAATTCTGTATCCAATGAAAATATACTTTAAGAAAGAAAGTAGAAGATTTTCTCAGTGTAATGAAAACTAATAGAAGTTAATGTCAGCATACTTGCTCTATAAGAATTGCTTAAAAAAAAAAGCTTTCAGATGGAAGAAAATGATATGAGAAGAAAACCTGGAATATCAAGAATTAAGAATAACAGAAATGTTAAGGATCAAGTTAAATAAAATAGCTTTCCTGCTTTATAATTATTTGAAATGTGTATAGCTTTTGAAACCATAATGTAATAAACTTTTCAGTAGATAAATATATGCATATAGTATATATAGTATATGAAAAGCATATGTGTGTATATATATACTGTATGTATAGTATGCGTATGTATATACATACACTCATACACAAACACAAACAATACACAAAGGAACTAAATACAAAGGAGTGAAAGTAATGGGACATTTTAATTTCAAGGTTACTACATTCTACTTGACTTAGTAAAATACAGATTATAAGTTAAATGTCAAGTATGTATAATTCTTAGAGCAACCTCTAAAACGTTTGATTCAAATTTAGCCTGAAAAGGAAAAGCAAGACAATCATATGTATGTGTGTTTGTATAAATATACATATATTTATATTATTATGGTGAGTGTAGGTCATTACATTTTAATATACTTTGTTGTTAGATTTATTATTTTCTGGTTGTGCCCTCTCTTTATTAACTAATTAAATGTAATTAGTTATATTCACTATCAATAATTTAATTTTAATTAATAATTTAATTTAAATTAATACTTACATATTAATTATTAAGTTTTAATTCTTTGAATTATTAATTTAATATTAATTATTAATAAACATATAGGTAGCTAATAAAAGAACTTCAAAATACAAGATGGAAAAGCTCACAAAAGTGAAAGGACAAATTTACTGATCTATAATTACAGATATATGCTACAACACTTTTCTCAATAATATATAGAATAGCAAACAGAAAATATATAGTAAAAAGCCAAAATATAGAGGAATTTAATGGTGCCATCAGTCAAGAAATACAACTGACATGTGTAGAACACTTCATCAAACAACAAAAAATACATTTTCTTTAGATTCCAAACTTAAACATTTAAAAGAATGGAAAAAAAAATTTCAAGATATTCTCTGACCATATGGAATTAACAGAAAGGTAATAAAAATATATTCAATCATTTTGAAATAAAACAATCTACTTCTAAATAATTCATAAGTCACTATGCATAATTAGAAAATACTTTGAACTAAACAAAGATAGAGCTACAGCATATTAACATTTATGATTAATATTTGGAGTAAAATTTGTATTACTAAATGCTTATATAGAAAAGAAGAAAAGTCCGACATCAATAATCTACGCTTCCACTTTACAAAACTGGTAAAGAAAAGCAAAATAAACCTGTTTTTAAAATGAAGAGAGTAATCAAAATGGAAGCATAAATAAGATAAATTGAAAACAGGGAAATATTTCAAAAAAATTCATAAAATGGATGACTCTCTGACAAATGAATAAAAAAGAAAATTAGACGACACAAGTGGAAAATATGAGGAATGAAGTATGGGATACTACTACAAACCTACAGGCATTAAAAGTCAATAATCAATAACAGAAATAAATGAATTACTTTTAGAAATCCATATACTACCACAAGTCACTAAAGATGAAATGAATAATGACAATTGTCCTATATCTAGTAATGCAATTAAAATTATAGTTTTTAATCTTCCCAAAAAATCCTAGCAAGCTAGTTTCCATAATGGCTATGTTACTTACTCTCAGTGCCTAGGGACTCAATGTATAATAATCTTTCTCTCGCAGAAGTAAGTCTTTTTAAAACTGTGTCTGTTCATTTCTGTTTTTTTTTTTTTTTTTGTCATTGTCATTTTTATTATTCCCTCCACCTTTCCACAATGATTTTCCACCAATCTCCTAAAGGTAGTAGTACTTGCTATTATTTCCTCACACATCAAGGCTTTCATCTTGTAGTAAAGATAATAAATTAATGTTCTGGTAAAATTTTTTTGCCCCTTTCCAATAGCTGCTTTTTTACACTGTTCTGCTAGTCCATATTCAGTCTTCATTAGTATGTCACACTTTATGGCTCAACTGTTATTTAACTTCTCCCTTTTTAGGCACCATCTCTCTTTAGATTTAGAACCATTTGGTTACTCAGTAAACTCAGGTCTCTGAAGGGTTAAAAATTGTGAACTTGAATGTTGCCCTTTTTTTTTTTTTTTTTTTTTTTGTCAACACAAGGATAACTCTGTTTCCACTGCTGTATATTCTAGGGTAAAAGTTTGAAGCTGAACCTCTTTCTTGTATTAATATATCTTATAGATCTTCCTCTACTTATAAACAAAAGTCTTCATTTCTGTAGTGTCATAGAGTATTTATTAATACAGGTCTATAGTATGTAAAAACCATTTTGTGAGTGATGGACAGTATTTTTTCTCATTTTTTAAATCAAATGTTGATACTATCGATGTCTTTTGAAATATCTCTGCATGATTATCTCAATAGAATAAATATATTGAACTTAGGATGTTAGTATCAACAGCCCAACTTATTGTCCCAAAATAAAAGTCTAATTAATAATGTATTTCTTTCAATACAGTCTTTCAATTATCTTCCTTAAACTCAAATTAAAATGCTTTTACTATTTTATATATCTATATCCAACTTAATTATCATCTTCTATTTCATCTTCAGCATTATTCTGTCAATGATATAAAAAAACTCAATGGTTCCTTTTTAGAACAAGAAGTCTTCAAATCGTATGCTATAATATAATTTTAATCCTACAAAGATTTCCTCCTAGAAAGTTGATTCTATATTTCTGCTTATCGTTCTTTTTGTGAATAGACATAAGAAACAACTAGATGAAAAATTAGTCTAATATACTGTGACACTGATATTGAAGGCATGTTCATTATGTTTATGATTATCTGTTTACTGTTAGAACCAGACAAAGTTTATTTTCTTTCTTTCTGTGAATTTATTTACTTCTTTTATTAGATGATGAGAGAATTATAACATCAATTTTCCATTTCTGTTTTGATTTGCAGGAAGTCTTAGTCAAATTTTGTGTTCCAAATTATAATGACAACCTAGATTTTGTTAATACCTCTTTCTATAAAATTATTGACCAACTACTTTATTCAAGACACTATGTTAGTTATAGCATGGATAAGTGAGTGCCAGTCTAATCTTTTGTTCTTGCAGTACTTTTTTACCATTAGTTTGGGGAAAAATGACTCAGAAATGAAGCAATAAGATAATATAACGCATAGAGTTCAGGAAAATGAATTACTATGACCTGGAAGAATTTTTAAACATATTATCAGTTTATTAAGAAGATAGGATGAGATTAGGAATAAGGAACATGAGAATATGAGCATCTCCAAGACATGTTTGAAAGACTGTGAGATGACCTTTTATTCTTATAAGTAAATTTTTTTTTAAATAAAATATGACTTGGCTTTGGTTATAATTAATAAAAATTACTTGTTATGTTCATAAGATTTCAAGGACCAGAATCTTATAAAGCCAAGTGCTGTTAATTATCAAAGCACAAGGCTATCATTTATCAATAAGATAATATAGAGGAAGGTATAGAACATATGCACTCAAGAGATTGTGAAAGAACAGGGAAATAGGGCTAATTATAGGTAAGGTGCTTCAAAGACTTACTAGTCTAGTTCCTATTATCTTCAACAAGGCAAGGCAAGAGATTTTCTACTTCTTTATTGCAAGTTATTAATTAAAATTAGTTTTCAAATATTAAAACTACGTTTGCAATTTCAGAGGAAACTAAACTCATCTAGAAGCACAGAAAATACATTTTTCTCTTTTAATCTATAGAACGTGTATTATGCAGAAAAGCTAATTTGCGGCTGCGCGCGGTGGCTCAAGCCTGTAATCCCAGCACTTTGGGAGGCCGAGGCGGGTGGATCACGAGGTCAAGAGATCGAGACCATCCTGGTCAACATGCTGAAACCCGTCTCTACTAAAAATACAAAACATTAGCTGGGCATGGTGGCGCGTGCCTGTAATCCGAGCTACTCAGGAGGCTGAAACAGGAGAATTGCCTAAACCCAGAAGGCGGAGGTTGCGGTGAGCCGAGATCACGCCATTGTACTCCAGCCTGGGTAACAAGAGAGACACTCCGTCTCAAAAAAAAAAAAAAAAAGGTAATTTTCGCATCAAAATGGTGAATATGTTAAATCAGACTCTTGCATAATCAAGTATGTTGACTCTGAAGTCAACTTAAGAAAACTCAGATTCCTTAAGTCCCCTTGCAGACCACATTTTACAGTGTGCTTTACTGATTAAAACACAAAGGCAACACAGTGCTTTGATTGATGGATTGATTGTTTTCAAATATGAAGAAGTATGACAATATGTATAAGCATTAGTTAGATGACTAGTGCTAAACCTGGTAACCCCAGGATAGGACATTTTGGCATCTTCGCTTATGTAGAAATATTCAACAGAAGTATGACATTGAAAACTAAAAATATTCCTACCATTTGTACCTTTACAGGAAAAGCTGAAAGGATCATCCTTTTTAGATATGAGCTACCAATGGACCCAATTCCATAAATATCGTAAGAAAAATAAATAAAATTGCCATAAATATGTCATAAGTGAGATACAAGCTAGTTAATATAAGATTTCATTTTCTGTGACAATTCAAAATATCTAAAACTACACCCGTGTGTGCAACAATTACCTGGACATGAGTAGTAGTTTTCACCTTCGTAATGGCAAAAATAAACATTTAGTTATACCCATCCCCACATTGCGTATTGGCCATCAGGCTTGTTTCAATCAGTTATTTTAGTTTCTTTCAATTATACTATTTTCTAGTCCCATTTGTCATGGTGTCTTTGTTGCCCTTAGTTTACATTCATCATTGTGAATATTTTAAAATATCACCTTGGTGTCAGTCAGAGACATAATCTATAGCATATATCAAAATAAAACTTGCATAATATACAAGAAATGGTCTGTGGGACACAAATGTAGGTTTTCTTGAATATATATGTATAAACTGTTTCCTAATATGGATTTTACACAATAGGTTTAAATGCCCAACATTTCTGAAGAGCCTACTTTGGAATAGGTGCTAGGATAGATGACAATATACAGATATAAAACAGTCTTTCCCGTGCTGAGAGTATATGAGGTTATAGAAGAAAAGATCTCATGCAAATGCAATAGAAGGGTGCAATAGCACTGTGTTATTGGTACTCAGGGGAAAGCAGCTTATTATGCACGAGTGAATGTCTGGTTTGGGGCAGGGTTCCAGGTAAGAATGTTCAGAAAGATATCTCAGAGAAAGTAACACTGGAATTATCCAGAAGAATTATAATTTTAAAAAGCAAGAAAGCAAAGAGCAATTGGGACAGAAAGAACACTAGTGTCCCTGATGCATTGGTGATAAATGCACAACGATAAAAAGGTGATGTTGGCATTTGCACACATAACACAAATTAAGATTGATGAAAAATAAAAATATCCAATTTGCAAACTCTTTGCTAAATAGCAGCAGTTCTCGGAATAATGGTTCTTTTCTCTGAACGTGACAATTCTAATTGTTTTCTTGATTATTTTAGAAATTTTATATTCATTAACAAAGAATCATTAGTAAACTCTCACTAAATATAAGCCAAATGTCTTATTGTGCTATTTTCTAAGATTCTACATGAGAACAATATTTTTCTACCTCTTTTCAGAAATTGTACACCTTTAACATTGTTGCATATACATTTTCAATTTTTAATAAGATTCTCGTTTAAAATGAAAGACATGGTAAGGGAAAAGTGACATTTTTAACCTATTTCAGAATCTATTTTACCTTCATCTGTTACCTGTATTTTATTATTAATATAAGTTTCAGCTTGCAAAGCAATGCACTTTAAAACATTCCTGCCTTACACTTCTCTTTATTATATATGTAACATGGAGAAAAAAATTCAGAATGAAAGCCTCCTTTTACCAGTTTTTTTTTTTTTTAACTGCAATATCTTTCTTTTAACTATGTTGAAATTCATTAAAGTGATTGTGCTAGAGGATTTGCCAGAGTTAATGTCAGGCTTTAATTTATCAGGATAAATTATGTAAAAAAAAAAATGCTGTGCTTTGTCTAAAAACTGACATTTTATGTATGATTAAAAGCTAACATGATTTAGTTTGGAATGAGAATTATGGAACATATTGTGTGAAAACAGATTCATGCCATAAAATGTTTTAAATGAAAAAAATAGTTGGTGTCATGCTTCTTTCTCTTAAAGTAATGTGTTGATTTCTAATTCCCTCTCTCTACCCCTCCCTTCCTCTCTTAAGATGTGAATGCTTAAATTAGATAAATTCAATTATGCTGCAATTTGTCTTTTGCCTTTCGAAAAACTAATTAGAAGTTATTGGGTTAAAAACTATTAGTGATTGCAAAATATATTAGAACTGTGGAATTGAGACACTGCTGGATACATAAACTTACTGACTTCTAATCTGTCCATGCATATGTTGTTCATTGGAGCAAATATATCCATTATAAGAATGGCATATATATCTAAATATTTTAATGATTAGCTGAAGTGAGTCTAGGAATGGAAGTGGAATGAAAAGTTTAGGCAGAGGTAGCATTGCATACATCAACTTTCTGAGTTCTAATCTGCACATGCATATGTTACTCACTAAAGCAAATATATCTATTATAAGAATAACAAATAACACGTCTAAATACATTAAGGATGAGCTGAGGTGAGTCTAGGAATGGAAGTGGGATAAAAATTTTAGGCAGAGGCAACATTGGATAGTGAGTTCTATTTATTTATTTATGCTATTGTTGAGTTCTTAGTGTGTGTGCATCTCAAGGATGTATAGTCTAGGAACAGAATAATGAACTCACAGAGCATATGATCCTTGGAAGAGACTTAATAAAAATAATATTTTAGGCTGTTGGCCACTCCTCATTTTTATGGCGAAAGTATGAAAGCTTTTTTTCCTTACCCAGTGGATAGTAGCTTCATTGAAATTTCCACAGACGGAACATGCCTCAAAACACGAGGTAAGCATTGAGATGTTTTAAATGTCAAGCATGTGTGACATACATTAAAATGATACTAAATTTCTTCTAATCCGAGGGATCCCAGACTCCAAAAACACTAACATCTTGCTCTGGTGTTTTGTTTTCTGTAGTTTTAAAAAAAAAATTGTCTTCATATGGAAATACTGTACTCATACATTTATTAAAATATCATACTTATCAATTGTGACAAGTTATAAAATAAATTTGTAGTGAACAATTATACTATACAATGAGTGAGAATTCTGATTTTTGGGCAATAGAAAAGGTTAGAGAAGTAATCTTATTTAACACTTGCAGGAAGAGCCTTTCTCAAAAGCTAACTTCATTCTAGCATGCCTTCCTGTCCATTTAGTAATAAAAGGAACTGGTAGAAGATCATACTGATGGAAGGAGAAAGATAGGCGGGAGGCAGATAATAGGCCATGTTTTGTGCATATATAGTATATACGCTAATATGGATAGGCTCTCTGTCCCCATCCAAATCTCATGCTGAATTTTAATCTCCTGTGCTTGGGGAGGGACTTGATAAGAGGTGATTGAATAGCAGGGGCTGATTCCCCTTTGCTGTTCTTGTGCTAGTGAGTGAATTCTCATGAGATCTGATGCTTTAAAACTGTGGCACCCTTTGGGAGGCCGAAGCGAGTGAATCACGAGGTCAAGAGATCGAGACCATCCTGGTCAACATGGTGAAACCCCGTCTCTACTAAAAATACAAAACATTAGCTGGGCGTGGTGGCACATGCCTGTAATCCCAGCTACCTGGGAGGCTGAGGCAGGAGAATTGCCTGAACCCAGGAGCCGGAGGTTGCGGTGAGCCGAGATCGAGCCATTGCACTCCAGCCTGGGTAACAAGAGCAAAACTCCCTCTCAAAAAACAACAACAATAACAACAACAACAACAACAACAACAACAAAAACTGTGGCACTTCCTCAGTGAAGGAAACTTCACTCGCTTTCTCTCCTGCTCATGACAATAAGACATGCTTGCTTCCCCTTTGCCTTCCACCATGGCTGTAAGTCTCCTGAGGCCTCTGCAGCCATCTGAAACTGAGTCAATTAAACCTCTTTTCATTATATAATGACCAGTCTCAGGCAGTTCTTTATAGCAGTGTGAAAACAGACTACTACACACACACACACACACACACACACACACATATATATATGCACAAACATAAATATATGTATTCATGTATTTAAAAAAAATAGCAAAAGGAAGTAGCAGCTCAAAGATTTTAAGTAGTGTCATAAGATGATCACACTTGTATTGTGAATAGATCTGCTGCTGGCTGTGTGAGAAATGGTTTAGGAGGGCGTACAGTAGATGTGAGAAAAAAGGAAGAAATCCGTTGCTGCAGATGCTAGTCACATAGCCTGAGGGGAATTAGATCGATGTGAAATACATTTAGAAAGTAAAAATAAAAAATTTTGATGATGATTGCATATGAGAGAGAGAGAGAGGGGCCACTGTCAAAGATTTTGTTTAAAAATCTAATAAAAAAATCTGTAATATGTCTAGAAAAATGTAAGTTTTGGATATGAAAAGCCATATTATCACTTTGAAAAAAAGTGAAGTCAAATAAATCTCATAATCAAAATTAGGATATGGTTTTCTGTCTGGCTAATGTACCATAGTTCCTATTAGGAAATGGTGTATTGTCTAGTTGCGAAGTTGGCTGTAACAAGTAATTTTTTTATTGCATCTCTAACAAACTTAGCTTAACAGAATTTCACAATACTCTCTGGTCTAGTCAGCTTCCTTTAGGCAGGTACCATATTATTATATCTACGACTTATTCATTTTTGTTCCCCAGTGCCCAACATCCTCCTGGACATGCCAGTATGGAATGTTAACTAGCATACAAGTGTGGAATGTCAAGTAGCTTAACCAAGGTCATAAAGCTAATTAGAAAGATTCCATTTTGCAAAAGAAAAATAGGTATTTTGCCTCCTTTGCCTTAGTGTAATATTCTTTCTGATGGGCTTAACCCATGAATAAACATGCTCTTCCTCTTCTCATTTAGCCAATACTTACTGCTACGGACAGATCCCTGGGAACCTCTGGAATATTCAGACTTTTTCTTGGAATGAGAGCCTGACATTGGTTTGCCTTATTTCACACCAGTTCTTCATCGCCTCGGGTCTTCCTCTCGCTTCATCAAACCTTTGTGTTTATACCGCTACAAATGTGAAGATTAGAGCTTTATAGTTATCAGGCCTTGGAAATGTAGGATTTATCTATAGTCCCCCTCAGTAGCTGTTAGTCTTCTGTTGTTCAGATGTCCCCACAGTCTGACTGAGCCCAGTCTTGGCCCTATCCTGGTACTAGCCAATTGCCCTCCTCCCTCTGCCACACTTTGGCCTGCCTCAGAAATGGAAAATCTATGACTGTCTATGATACTTTAAAGTAGAAATGTATACTAATGGTGACAATTAGATTAAGAATCACCTGAATAAATGAATGAAGAAGAAAAGAAACTCTTCTTAAGTCTTCAAGAACGAGGGATTAAGCCTTGAATAAATAGTGTGCGCCTCACCAAATTTATGAAGTGTGCAATATATGCCTCTTGCTTTTTGAATAAATAAGAGTTTTCCTTTTTTTAGAGTACTATCCCCTTCTCTAAGATTATTTTCACAAATTGAGCACTTACATCACTTTGTTTTTAATTTGGTTGCTAACTAATACACTAATACCTGCTGAGATATTAACCGATAATTCACATAGAAATAAAGGATGTGTAGGAGTATTACTAATCAAGAAATATTTTTATTTTAAGAGAGCACATTAAATGTTAATGAATAAAGTCAGGGCACAGGATTTCTGGCCCCATAGGCTGTGATTTTTAGGCAGAGAAAAATGTTCTCACTTATCCATAGATTCTTGTATGCATTTTAGGCTTAAACTAGAATACTAAATTTTGTGGTTATTGGAGATGGATCAGGATCATGTCAGACAGACTCCCTTAAGTATACACCTACAAGTTGCATAGAAAAATTTCTAGAAAAAGACTGAAATGTGTTTCTAGAAAGAGATGACAACCTCTGAAACATTAATACCGTCTGTATGATAGTGTTTATTTTAGGAATATTTCCTGTCAGGGGAAAAATAAATCCATAAGAAAGAATTTGAAGTATGGCAGCCCTTTTGTCTTAGTGGTAAAACTGGTTAATAAATATGGTTAGTTGATGAAAAGTAGAAATGACTCATATTTCAAACTGTTGCCTTGTAGATACGGAATCATTTCAGGTGATTATAAAATTTTTTGCTACATCTTTTATGTTTCTTAGAAAAGATGATGAACTATTTTAAACCAATGTTGTTAATATACCACGGGTTAAAATGAAATTCTGATCACTGTGAGCAGCACTTCATAACACAAAAATCAGATTCGCTCATTATGTTTTGTAGCTTAATGAGTGTTGTTCCAATATATTTTCCTTTGTTTAGAGTAATGTTTCCTTTCACATTGTCTACTGCATTGTAATGTCCCACATTACATGATGCTCAATCACGATGCTCAATCATGTTTCCTGTTGACCTCCTGTAGTTCAACAGGACATCCTGATATTACACCATGATAATGTATATTCTATGTTTTACTTTTTTTTTTTTTTTTTTTTTTTTTTAGACGGAGTTTCGCTCTTGTTACCCAGGCTGGAGTGCAATGGCGTGATCTCGGCTCACCGCAACCTCTGCCTCCCGGGTTCAGGCAATTCTCCTGCCTCAGCCTCCTGAGTAGCTGGGATTACAGGCACGCGCCACCGTGCCCAGCTAATTTTTTGTATCTTTAGTAGAGACGGGGTTTCACCATGTTGACCAGGATGGTCTCGATATCTTGACCTCGTGATCCACCCGCCTCGGCCTCCCAAAGTGCTGGGATTACATTTTTTCATTCTCTCTGCAATATTGTCACTGCCCCAATTTCACCTTCTTTGCAGAGGCTAGGGTTCTATGTCTGTATATCCCAACCCAGAAGAAATTGAAACAGACAAAACCTAAGTCTTATTTGATGAATACATAAATGAAGGCTTTCACAGCTACCTTATTGCTGATGATCTTTTCATCCTTGAAGTCCTAATACAAAATTTTATATGTAATTGCATAAACCTTTACAAAAAGAGTCTTTCGTGTCAGTAATTATAGCATGTAAATTTTTGTCTATTTTTAATAGAGAGGTAATTATTTTATATTCTTCTTCTATACCTGACATTACCTAGAACGATTGAATTTTTTTCCAGTGAAAGGTAAAAAAAACTCTGGTTTATTCTCTTTTGAACAAGGTAAGCATCTTCACATGTTAAAGATCATTAGATTCTTTTTCCATGAAGTATTTGTTCTTAATTGTTGAAATCCTCTCAATATATCATTTGGTTTGGGTTATGGTGGGGTTGTTCTTGTCATATAAACATTTTTATGTAGTTAAAACTGATCAGTAGCTAAAATTGATCAATGGTTTTATTCCTTCTGGGTTTTAAGTCACATACAATATAGTTTTCCCCTATTCTTAGTTTATAATAGAATTATATCCGTATCTTCTAGTACTTGTATGCTTTCATTTTTACAATTAGATCTTCAGTCTGCTTGGTATGTATTTATATGCCTTCTTTTTTGATAAATTACTATTTATCATTTGGAGTATGCACATGGCTCTAATACATGCAATTCAGTATAATTATTCTCTCTGTACCTAGCTGTGTGCTAAACTCTGAGATGAATTAAGAGACATAAAACATTCTCCATTTGCTTATGGAAAACAAGTTACATTTAGAAAGAATATTATATTGTAGAGAAATAGATAATGACAATATATTCTATTCTTAAAAAATTCTGAGAGAGTAGATGTGAGTCATTCTCAACACAAAATAACTATGATAACAATCGGATAACTATGTGAGGTAATGTATATTATTTTAGTTAGATTTAATCATTCCATAACGGATATGTAATTCAAAACATTACACTGTGTATTATAAAAACATACATTTTATCTGTCAATAGTTTAAATTAAATATAAAGAAAAAAATTCCAAAAAGAAAAAAATACAGATTATTTTAAAGTTAACATTTTATTTCTTTAGTATTTTTAATTCACTTAAAAAGTATTCTCAAAAATATTTTTAATTTAATTGATAAAACTATTCTAACATAAAAATGTGGTTTTACTAATTGATGTTGAATTTTGTAAATTAAGCAACTTTATTAATTGCACAAAGGACTAATTTAAAGGAATTTTTTTTCTGTGATAGAAACATTATAATTCTAAAAGAATTAATTTGTACTAGACGTTTGCTTTAAGATGTTAATAATCTAAGAATAGACATAAATATTCGTTCATTTTCCAGGATTCAAATTCTATAATTCTTTTTCTTCAACAAACAGGAATCCGTGATTACATTTAAACTCACATTGGTAAATTCACATACTTGAAAGCATTATTTGAATAATTTCTTCCCAGACGTTATATCAAGTTTGAGATGTAACTGACATCTTGAGTTATGAATACAACAATCTCAGTGGATGTAACAGCAAATAAAATTAAACTCTTTAAAAATTGTTTTATACATGATATCTGACAGTTTTTTATTCTCCTATTTAACATCTGGAGTTTAAACATGGATGTAGCTACTTATTTTGGAACCCAATGAATAAAAATGATAATTCCAAAATGCCAGAGAAAATTAAAAATACTTCAAGGGAGTTCCTTAAGCAAAAAAGAATAACCCATAATTAATTTCAATTAGAAAACCAATGTTTCAGGTTTTTTATGGAGTATATTAACAAAGATGAAGTAGACAATTTTGTTTTACATTTAAATTCATTTAGGTGGAGGAGGCAAGATGGCGTCGTAGAGGTGACTCAGGATTGCAGCTCTTGGTGAAGGCGCAGAGAGTGAGTCATAGCCACATTCTTGGATGGACCTTTTATGCCCACAGAGTGTTGAATGTCCCAGGTGTGGGAGAGACACTGGACCCTAGTGCAGCCGGCTAATGCAGCCGGCTCCCGCTGCCTCTTCGGCCGGCGCCGCAGCGGGACCCGGCGCAGAACTCATTGGTCTGGGTGCCCTGTTAAACCGGCAATCTGAGATTTGGAAGGGCAGATTGGCATGTCCATCTGATTGAACGGGACTTGGACAATGAGCCAGACCAGGAGTTTCCTGGGAAGTGTGATCTGAGCCGGGGTAGTGGGCAGTGGCACGGGAGATCACACAGATCCCAGTGCCCTATCGGCAGGCTCCTGGGGCACCAGTGAGAGAGTCGACCTTTCAGCTTGGGGAGAGGAAGAGAGAGAGAGAGAGAGAGGACGGACTCTGAGGCAGGGAGCTGGGTGATCGGGCTCGGCGGGTTCCACGCTCACGGGGACAAGCAGGGTGGTGACTGGAGGCGCTTGGGGCTGAGAGTTTTGCTGCCGGCATCTAGGACGGTGCAGCCCGGTGAGGGAGGGGTGTCTACCATCTCTGACTCAGTGCACCCCCACTGAAGTACCGCCCAGGTCTGACGCAGTCTGCCGTTGCCGAGGCAACCTGCCATAACAGAGAGACTCCGCCAGGCAGCAACAGGGCGGACCCACTCTAGCAGGTCAGAGCCCCGGCAGGCAAATAGTGAATAGACTGCCGCCTACTGGAGTAGGACAGTGCAACAGATACTCATAAAGAAAGCCCCAACTCCCTGAGACAGAGCATCTAAGGGTGAAAAAAAAAAAGGGTGGTGTTTTATGAGTTCTATTGCAGCAGACATAAACAACCTCCCAACAACACTGAACGAACAATGGAGCTCACAGCTCAGCACTGGAGCTCCTATAAAGCACAGACTGTCTCCTGAAGCAGCTCCCTGACCCCTGTATATCCAAAGAGTCACCCCAGAAAAGGACTAATCAGACTGACATTTGGCTGGCATCATTCTGGAACAAGGACAGCAGAAAAAGAAACTGGTATCATCCCTCACTGTTCCGCAGCTGCTGCAGGTATACCCCAGACAAACAGGGCCTGGAGTGGACCTCAGCACACATACAGCAGAGAGGATAGACCATTAGAGGGAAAACTAATTAACAGAAATACTTCATCATCAACAATCTCAGTGTCCACACAGAGACCCAATTGAAAAACCAGTAACTACTAAGACGACAGGCGGATAAATCCATAAAGATGGGAAGAAACCAGCGCAAAAAGGAGGAAAACACCCGAAACCAAAACACCTCACCTCCAAAAAAGGACCAAAACTCCTCAACAGCAAGGGAACAAAGCTGAACGGAAAATGAATGTGACGAAATGACGGAATCAGACTTCAGAAAGTGGATAATGAGAAACGTCAGTGAGCTAAAGGAACATGTTCTAAACCAGTGCAAAGAAACTAAGAACCTTGAAAAAAGATTTGAAAAAAGATTCGAGGAATTGATAACAAGAATGGACAACTTAGAGAGGAATATGAATGAAATGAAGGAGCTGAAAAACACAACACGAGAACTTCGCGAAGCATGCACAAGATTCAACAGCCGAATTGACCAAGCTGAATAAAGAATATCAGAAGTTGAAGATCAACTCAATGAAATAAAACCAGAAACCAAGATTAAAGAAAAAAGCACAAAAAGGAATGAACAAAATCTCCAAGAAATGTGGGACTATGTGAAGAGACCCAACCTACGTTTGATAGGTGTACCAGAATGTGACGAAGAGAATGAATCCAAGCTGGAAAACACTCTTCAGGATATTATCCAGGAAAATTTCCCCAACCTAGCAAGACAGGTCAATACTCAACTCCAGGAAATACAGAGAACACCACAAAGATACTCTGCAAGAAGAGCAACCCCAAGGCACATAATCGTCAGATTCACCAGGGTTGAAATGAAGGAGAAAATACTAAGGGCAGCCAGAGAGAAAGGTCGGGTCACCCACAAAGGGAAGCCCATCAGACTCACAGCAGATCTCTCGGCAGAGACTCTACAAGCCAGAAGAGAGTGGGGGCCAATATTCAACATCCTTAAAGAAAAGAACTTTCAACCCAAAATTTCATATCCAGCCAAACTGAGCTTCATAAGTGAAGGAAAAATAAAATCCTTCACGAACAAGCAAGTACTCAGAGATTTTGTCACCACTAGGCCTGCTTTACAAGAGCTCCTGAAAGAGGCACTACACATAGAAAGAAACAACCAGTTCCAGCCATCCTAAAAGCATACCAAATGCTAAAGACCATCAACAAAATGAAGAATCTACATGAACCAACGGGCAAAACAGCCAGCTAGCATCAAAATGGCAGTATCAAATTCACACATAACAATATTAACCCTGAATGTAAATGGGCTAAATGCACCAATCAAAAGACACAGACTGGCAAATTGGATAAAAAACCAAAACCCATCGGTGTGCTGTATCCAGAAAACCCACCTCACATGCAAAGATACACAAAGGCTCAAAATAAAAGGATGGAGGAAGATTTACCAAGCAAATAGAGAGCAAAAAAAAAAAGCAGGAGTTGCAATTCTCATCTCTGATAAAATAGACTTTAAAGCAACAAGATCAAAAGGGACAAAGAAGGTCATTACATAATGGTAAAAGGATCAATACAACAAGAAGAGATAACGATTCTAAATATATATGGACCCAATGTAGGAGCACCCAAATATATAAGGCAAGTTCTTAATGATTTACAAAGAGACTTAGACTCCCACACAATAATAGTGGGAGACTTTAACACTCCACTGTCAATAGCAGACAGATCAACCAGACAGAAAATTAACAAGGATATCCAGGACTTGAACTCAGACCTGGAACAAGCAAACCTGATAGACATTTACAGAACTCTCCACCCCAAATCCACAGAATATACATTCTTCTCAGCACCACATCACACCTACTCCAAAATTGACCACATAATTGGAAGTAAAGCACTCCTCAGCAAATGCAAAACAACTGAAATCATAACAAACAGTCTCTCAGACCATAGTGCAATCAAGTTGGAACTCAGAATTCAGAAAATAACTCAGAACCGCACAGCTTCATGGAAACTCAACAACTGGCTCTTGAATGTTGATTGGATAAACAATGAAATGAAGGCAGAAATAAAGAAGTTCTTTGAAACCAACGAGAATGAAGACACAACATACCAGAATCTCTGGGACACATTTAAAGCAGTCTGTAGAGGAAAATATATAGCAATAAGTGCCCACATGAGAAGAGTGGAGAGATCCAAAATTAACACCCTATCGTCAAAATTGAAAGAGCTAGAGGAGCAAGATCAAAAAAGCTCAAAACCTAGCCGAAGACAAGAAATAACTAAGATCAGAGCAGAATTGAAGGAGATAGAGACAAGAAAAACCCTTCAAAAAATCAATAAATCTAAGAGCTGGTTTTTCGAAAAGATCAACAAAATAGACAGACCACTAGCCAGACTGATAAAAAAGAAAAGAGAGAACAACCAAATAGATGCAATAAAAAACGATAAAGGGGAAATCACCACAGATTCCACAGAAATTCAAACCATCATCAGAGCATACTACAAACAACTCTATGCACATAAACTAGTAAATCAGGAAGAAATGGATAAATTCCTGGACGCCTGTGTCCTCCCAAGCCTAAACCAGGAGGAAGCCGAAACTATGAATAGACCAATAACAAGGTCTGAAGTTGAGGCAGCAATTAAGAGCCTACCACACACAAAAAAGCCCAGGTCCAGATGGGTTCACAGCTGAATTCTACCAGACACACAAAGAGGATCTGGTACCATTCCTTCTGAAACTATTCCAAATAATCCAAAAAGAGGGAACCCTTCCCAAATCATTTTATGAGACCAACAGCATCCTGATACCAAAACCAGGCAGAGACTCAAGAAGAAAAGAAAACTTCAGGCCAATATCCATGATGAACATAGATGCAAAAATCTTCAATAAAATACTGGCAAACCAAGTGCAACAGCACATTAAAAAACTTATCCATCATGATCAAGTAGGATTCATCCCGGGGATGCAAGGCTGGTTCAACATACGCAAGTCTATAAATGTAATTCACCACATAAACAGAAGCAAAAACAAAAACCACATGATTATCTCAATTGATGCAGAGAAGGCATTTGACAAAATTCAACAGCCCTTTATGCTAAAAACCCTCAATAAACTTGGTATTGATGGAACATATCTCAAAGTAATAAAAGCTATTTACGACAAACCAACAGCCAACATCATACTGAATGGGCAAAAACTGGAAGCATTCCCTTTGAAATCCGGCACTAGACAAGGATGCCCTCTCTCACCACTTCTATTCAACATAGTACTGGAAGTTCTAGCCAGAGCAATCAGGCAAGAAAAAGAAATAAAGGGTATTCAAATAGGAAAGGTGGAAGCCAAATTGTCTCTATTTGCAGACGACATGATAGTATACCTAGAAGACCCCATCACCTCAGCCCAAAAGCTCCTGCAACTGATAAGCAACTTCAGCAAAGTCTCAGGATATAAAATCAATGTTCAAAAATCACAAGCATTCCTATACACCAATAACAGACTTAAAGAGAACCAAATCAAGAACGAACTGCCATTCATAATTGCTACGAAGAAAATAAAATACCTAGGAATACAACTCACTAGGAATGTAAGGGACCTCTTTAAGGAAAACTACAAACAACTGCTCAACGAAATAAGAGAGGACACAAACAGATGGAGAAACATTCCATGCTCGTGGTTAGGAAGAATCAATATCATGAAAATGGCTATACTGCCCAAAGTAATTTACACAATCAATGCTATCCCCATCAAACTACCATTGAATTTCTTCACAGAACTGGAAAAAACCACCATGAATTTCATATGGAACCAAAAAAGAGCCTGCATAGCCAAGTCAATTCTAAGCAAAAAGAACACAGCAGGAGGCATCACGCTACCAGACTTCAAACTATACTACAAGGCTACAGTAATCAAAACAGCATGGTACTGGTACCAAAACAGAGATATAGACCAATGGAACAGAACAGAAGCATTGGAGGCAACACAAAATATCTACAACCATATTATCTTTGATAAACCAGACAAAAACAGGCAATGGGGAAATGATTCCCTATTTAATAAATGGTGTTGGGAAAACTGGCTAGCCATGTGCAGAAAGCAGAATCTGGACCCCTTCCTGACAGCTTACACTAAAATTAACTCCAGATGGATGAAAGACTTAAACGTAAGACCTGACACCATAAAAACCCTAGAAGAAAATCTGGGCAAAACCATTCAGGACATAGGAGTAGGAAAGGACTTCATGACCAAAACACCAAAAGCATTGGCAACAAAAGCCAAAATAGACAAATGGGACCTAATCAAACTCCACAGCTTCTGCACGGCAAAAGAGACAGTCACTAGAGTGAATCGGCAACCATCAGAATGGGAAAAAATCTTTGCAGTTTACACATCTGACAAAGGGCTGATATCCAGAATTTACAAAGAGCTCAAGCAGATTTACAGGAAAAAAACAAACAAGCCCATTCAAAAATGGGCAAAGGATATGAACAGAAACTTTACAAAAGAAGACATACATGAGGCCAACAAACATATGAAAAAGTGTTCATCGTCATTGGTCATTAGAGAGTTGCAAATCAAAACCACATTGAGATACCATCTCACACCAGTTAGAATGGCGATCATTAAAAAATCTGGAGACAGCAGATGCTGGAGAGGATGTGGAGAAATAGGAACACTCTTACACTGTTGGTGGGAGTGTAAATTAGTTCAACCATTGTGGAAGACAGTGTGGCGATTCCTTAGGGACCTAGAAATAGAAATTCCATTTGACCCAGCAATCCCATTACTGGGTATCTATCCAAAGGACTATAAATCGTTCTACTATAAGGACACATGCACACGAATGTTCATTGCAGCACTGTTTACAATAGCAAGGACCTGGAACCAACCCAAATGCCCAACGATGATAGACTGGACTGGGAAAATGTGGCACATATACACCATGGAATATTATGCAGCAATCAAAAATGATGAGTTTGTGTCCTTTGTAGGGACATGGATGAATCTGGAGAACATCATTCTCAGCAAACTGACACAAGAACAGAAAAAGAAATACCGCATATACTCACTCATGGGTGGGTGAGAAAAATGAGAACACATGGACACAGAGAGGCGGTCTACTATACACTGGGGACTGTTGGGGGGAATGGGGGAGGGACAGCAGGGGGGGCTGGGGGGATGACCTGGGGATGACTACCAAGTGTGGGTGAAGGGGAGGAAGGCAGCAAAGCACACTGCCATATGTGTACCTATGCAACTATCTTGCACGTTCTGCACATGTACCCCCAAATCTATAATGCAATAAAAATTAAAAAAAAAAATTCATTTAGGTATGCCATATACTTATTTTACAAATATATACTCTCATTTCTGATGGATATTAATATTCACAGGGCAGTCGTACCACAATGTGTATCTTTACTTCCAATCAAAATCAATAGAGACTTATGAATTCATTAAATTAAGATGTGCGTCCAAGTGTTAAAAAGACACATAGTTCGGATATCCTTATAACGGTTTAATAGGGACTATAGTCTCTGAGTGACTGGAACTACTGTGTCTTATCAATTGTGCATTTCCATGATCTCTTTTTTTATTACTACAGTTTAAGTTGTGGGGTACATGTGCAGCACCTGCAGGATTGTTACTTAGGTATACACATGCCGTGGTGGTTTGCTGCATCCATCCCCCCCATTATCTATGTTAGGTATTTATCCTAATGTTATCCCTCCCCAGTCAACCCACGACCTGCTATCCCTCCCCTAGCTCCCCCCACACCCCCCGACAGGCCCTAGTGTGTGGTGTTCCCCTCCCTGTGTCCATGTCTTTTCATTGTTCAACACCCACTTATGAGTGAGAGCATGAGGTGTTTGGTTTTCTGGTCTTGTGTCAGTTTGTAAGAATGATAGTTTCCAGTTTTATCCATGTCCCTGCAAAGGACATGAACACATCTTTTCTATGGCTGCATAGTTTTCCGTGGTGTATATGGGCCATATTTTCTTTATCTAAATTAACGTCAGATGGATTAAATATTTAAACATAAAACCTAATACCATAAAAAAACCTAGAAGAAAACCTAGGCAATGCCATTCAGGACATAGGTATAGGCAAGGACTTCATGTCTAAAACACCATAAGCAACGGTAACAAAACCAAAAATAGGCAAATAGGGTCTAATTAAACTTAAGAGCTTCTGCACAGCAGAAGAAACTATCATTAGAGTGCATGAGCAACCAACAGAATGGGGATAAAGTTTGCAATCTATCCATCTGACTAAGGACTAATATCCAGAATCTATAAAGAACTTAAATTTACAAGAAAAAAAACAACCAAACCCATCCAAAAGTGGGTGAAGGATCTAAACAGATACTTCTCAAAAGAAGACATTTATTTATCCAACAAAGATATGAAAAAAAAAGCTCATCATCATTGGTAAATAGAGAAAGGCAATTCAAAACCACATTGAGATACCATCTTACACCAGTTAGAATGGCGATCACTAAAAAAATCTGGAGAGGACAGATGCTGGAGAGGATGTAGTGAAATAGGAACGCTTAACACTGTTGGTAAATTAGTTCAACCATTGTGGAAGACAGTATGGCAATTCTTCAAGGATCTAGAAATAGAAATATCATTTGGCCTAGCAATCCCATTACTGGGTATGCACCCAAAGGATTATAACTCCTTCTGTTGTAAAGACACATGCACAGGTATGTTCACTGAGGCACTGTATACACTATCAATATCTCTTAAAGCAAAGAAATAAGTATAGAAAAAGAGAAATAAGGCCGGGCGCGGTGGTTCAAGCCTGTAATCACAGCACTTTGGGAGGCCGATGCGAGTGGATCACGAGGTCAAGAGATCGAGACCATCCTGGTCAACGTGGTGAAACACCATCTGTACTAAAAATACAAAAAAATTAGCTGGGCATGGTGGTGCGTGCCTGTAATCCCAGCTACTCAGGAGGCTGAGGCTGGAGAATTGCCTGAACCCAGCAGGCGGAGGTTGCGGTGAGCCGAGATCGCGCCATTGCACTCCAGCCTGGGTAACAAGAGCGAAACTCCGTCTCAAAAAAAAAAAAAAAAGAGCAATAAGACCTACTGGGAGATTGGGGCTCCAGTGAGGATATCAGTCACGAGGGAGAACTATAGTAGGCAGACCTGAGATTCCATTTCTGAGAGGAAGACACAGAAACCCAGGAACTTTGTTCAGGTTTCTGAAAAATTGGTTATGATAGTCATTGAACTTGTACCAAGGATGTGTTGCAGTCCTAAAGTTACATACACTACGTCCAGGGCTCAAACCCTAATCAATCGCTCAGTTCGGGAATGAGACTTAGTCGGCAGCTTATATTGACTTCAACAGATAAGTGAATTTGATCAGGAAAAGTAAAAAAGTAAGCAAATAAATAAATAACCATAGTGTGTTAGATTAAAAAAAATAACAAAAACAAACTTACTTTGGAGTCCAATTGTGTTTGTGTCAGAGCACACAAAGAAAAGTTCACCCTTGAGAAAGTTATTTATATTCTCTCTGAATCTCAGCTTCTTCTCTTACAAAAATTGAGTTAAGCAAAGATGTAGGTCAGAACTCCTTCAGGACAAATCGTTCTACTCAATATAGCTTAAAGAATAATAATAAAATGGTGACGGGAGGTGGGAGACAGTGAGACAAATAATCTGTTAAACCACTTGTAGAAGAGAAAGATGTGCAATGCTTTGTGTAAAGAAAATGAAAAACCTCCTATGATCAATTAAAATTTTTATTTTCTCTACAAGGTAAACACTGAGATTTTAGTAATATATTTAGAATTTAGATATGTCAATAATAAAACAGCCAAGAAAAACAAGCTCACCAAATTGTACAATTTCTCTTATTTTTTCTCCCTTTCCATTAACAATTTAAATGATTAGCTATACAACATGACTTGCAATTGACAATGATTTCTGAAAATAAATACTTCATAATCCAAAGCATAACCAAGGAACACAAAATATCCAACAGAAATTTATATATATTGTACTTTTCTAGAGAGAAAAATACTACATAACTCCTCCTTTTGCTGTTACAAGGTACAATAAAATGCAAACAAAAATTGCTTTCACACAAGGTAAAATACAGTAAGATTTGCAGGAGTAATAAGTGATTTTTGCAGTTGTTTTTTTGGGGTGTGTGTGTGAGTGTGTGTGTGTGTGTGGGGGGGTGCTATTTAAAGATAACATAACAAATAAACAAGGTACTTCACTGCTTCTTCAGGAAAATTTCCCTCAGCAGTTTTCTTTTAAGAAATAATAATTTCTTAACAGTAATTAAAAGTTCTATGGTTAAATTTCTTGTTGTGCTTATAGAATATTTAGTGTCAATATCACAAAACTCTATTAATCATCTTCTCATTTTTACTCTGCCAAAATACAGGCATAGAAATGTTTTTGTGTGTGTGCATGTGTGTATATGTAAAAAGAGAGAAAGGGAGTGAGAGGGGAAAGACAGAGAGAGTGAGAAAGAAAAGCAAGAAGGGGAAAAGAACAACAGAAGGCAAACAAGAAGCAAACGCAGAGGGAAGGATACAGAAAGAAACGTAATTATAAAGAAACGAAAAAACCATTAAGGTTTAAGAAACTTGGTACTGGACCTGGATGGCTCACGCCTGTAATTCCCGTACTTTGGGAAGCTGAGCGGGCAGATTGCTTGAGCTCAGGAATTCCAGACCAGCCTTGGCAACGTGGTGAAATGCCATCTGTACAAAAAGAACAAAACAAAAACAAGAATTAGCTGAGCATGGTGGTGCATGCCTGTAATCTCGGCTACTTGGGAGACTGAGGCAGGAGCCTCTCTTGAACCCAATAGGCAGAAATTGAAGTGAACTGAGATTATGCCACTGCACTCCAGCTTGGGTGACAGTGAGACTTTGTCTCAAAAAAAAAAAAAAAAAAAGAGAGAGAGAGAGAAACTAATAGTGGAAACAATTGAAATACTTTTTGCTTTAAAATGATTTGATTAAAATTATGTGACTGAAATTGTGAAAATAAAATTGCCTCTGAAATATAAATCCTTAGTGATGACTTTATTAAAATAATATGTTTCAGAGATACAGGATTCTTCTTTATAAATACATTATTTTTAAATTAGGTTACATTGTGAAATGAATAATTTATCTTCTGAAAAGGAAAAAGGAAACATAAGCTAAAAGCATGGGGAGGTAGGGGAGAGACAGTGGGGGATGGGGAGGGATAATCTGGCCGGAGAAATGCCAGATATAGTATGCACCTAAAGTAAAATAAAAAAAAAATTAAAAGTAAATAAATAAATACATAAAAGAAAACAGGAAACATTTGCAAAGTGAGAGACCTTTAATTGAAAAATCATACTACCAGATCAAATATCTTTTATTTCTCAGTAAAACACTCATGGAAACACAAAGAAAAAAATGTAATTTGGTAGTATAATAAAATTTGGACTACTTGAATGTTGCCTAACTTATTTTCATTTATGTAATAAGTATTTTCAGTATCACAAGTATAGCGATAGGACAATACATTGGCCGAAAAGAGGTAGAAAACTACCTAGGCTTTAGCATACAACACTTTATTTCACTTCATAATAAGACTTACGAAACTTGAAAAAAAGTCAGGAAGGTACTTTATTTTTATTGTTTTATTCTTGATCAATTTTAAATTCAAAGATGAAAGAACTATATACTCTGGAGAACTGAAGAGCTGTCTTCTTTGGATGTCTTTGTGGTGCTCTTCCCTGTTTCTTGTTCCTAAATATAATAAACAACTTTTAATGTCAACTTACTTTACCTTTCTGCTGCGTTCATTACATTCCTTAGTTTCTTGGCTTTTTAGATCCTTGTCAATGAATAAACAGTATTCTATCTGTCACATGGATGGCTTTGAAGGAGTGACCCACCATCCCAGCATTATAATGTCATCTCCTAAGTCGGATGGCAGTACGATCTGGCCCTAGGGGGCTTCCTGTTCCCAAAAGTCATTGTCCTGGGCTATCCAGATGGCCCTGGTAATCTTACTTCCTTCTGCAATGTTAGTAATGCCTTAAGCTGATAGTTGCTATTTTGCAGAACAGTTTTCCTCTTTGCTTAGCTGGTAACTTGCCTCTGAGCCTGGGCTGATCTGAGAAACAGGCGTGATGAGAGCATGAACAGAGGTGCACCTGGGGCAGTTCCCTGGTTTGTACAGTCGGAAAAAAAAAAGATTAACCAGTTTATCTTCTTTTCTGTTCCTTCCTCAATTAACCCACTTTCAAGATACTTGGGACTCTACTGCTGGTCCCAGACCCTTTCTCTTATTTACTCCTTGCCTGGATGACCTAATTCCACACTTTTACTCTAACTACATTATAAACCAATTGTTCCTGCATTTGCCTGGTATGTATTGTAAAAACTGAAGAAACGTTAACCACAAAACTCCCAAGCATTTATTTCTCCAATGAGTCTGCACTTAGCTGTAGTTCCACTCAGATCAGTTTGATTTACCTCCAATTTGTGTACTGCTCAAGCTTGCTCCATGCATTCCTCATTCTCTTTGAGCTGACAGTTACTCAAGGTATTGTCCTCTGATGGCAGAAGGCAAAAAGTCCAACGGAACAACCCTAACTGAGAAAGTATCTGCTTATATTACTTTCTTTACTGTTCCATTGGCCGCAGCAGGGCATATTGACCAAATCTGAACTCATCTGGCTGGGAGTTCTTATTTCACTTACGCTACCAGGTCACATGGAAGAGGAGGGAAGTGAAGAACAACTCACAATAATCCAGTAAAAAATCCATCTGTATTTCTACTCACTTTACTAAACTTTAAACTCAAATATCCAGCTATGCTATGTAACATGTAATAAGCATCTGAAATAAAGTGGTGAAAATCAAATTATTGATTCCATCACTACGCAGCTTTTATTATCTGCTAGCAAGTTGCACCACATTAGGCCCAAATATCTACAGTTTTCTTTCCCTCAATCCTCGCAATAATTTCTGTCTGCTTTATCTCAAAAATATTTTGGAAATATCTCTAAATATTTTAATCTGTATTGCTACTACTCCAGTCCAAATCAACATCATTTATTTTCATGACTTACCAATGTGTTTCTAAAGTAATTTCCTAACATTCTTAATCTCTTAGGTATAATCTGTTCTCTTTATAGTACACATATTAAATTTTTAAGGCATGTAATAGCTAACCAACAAATCAAATGCTTTGCAATTCCTAGAAGTAAAACAGTGTACACACTGTTAGGTAGAGCAAAAATATATATTTTGTAAATTTCATACTGTTAAGTTTGTATATCATGAACAGTAGTCATTAAAGTTTTAAATACCAGAAGTATGAATGAAATAATGGTATTTCTTCACTAGAACAAGCAAACATTGAAAACAACAAACGCAATAACAAAACATACAAACAGAAATTTGGGCTGGGAGCTGTGCTTTCAATTTGCAAAACTGGTATGTCAATTAACCCAAAATAATGTAGATTAAATGAGAAACCTAGAATAATCTATTCATGATTTTGGAAAAAAACAAACTTTTTAATCTAGTCATTTATTTAGCTCTAATGATGATTAACATACTTAGAAAATAATCTTGTAGAAGCAAGAAATAGAAAATAAAATTGGATGAGTAAGCTTAAAAACAAATATCTGGAAATGATCTACTATAAAACTGAAAATAAAACACAGGAAATTTCATCATACTATAAATTATGTGCCTCTATTAGACTGTAAGAATATGTGGCTTTTATGAAAGATATGATGTAAAGAGTGAAGAGAGTGTGGTATGGACATATAGGATGAGCTATAAAAGAAATTGACAGGGAAAGAAATGTTTCAATAAGTAAAATGTAAGGAAAGAGTTAAAACTGACAAACTAGTGGTAAAATTCATGTTAGGGAAAAGAAAATCGTACATATCAGAAAACTTGTGATGTTTTCTCAATATGCAGATAAGGCAGAAAAAGTTACAATAATGAAAATGATGAGTAACATGGCAAACCTAGATGACAAAACAATGGAGAAATCATATATGGTTAATAAGTGTACTGAGTAAGATTTCAGTTCAAAGGAATAAAGAAATACCAAAGATATAAATGAAGACTGTTAGCACTTAAAGGCTCACTGCATGCCAAAAAACACATAATAAAAACAGTCCCGTTGGCATAATTTTGGAAAACAGATAGAAAAATATCTGAAAAGGACACATGAAAATATAGCAGGCTACATAGGGAAAAAAGATTAGATTTTTCTCACACTTCTCTGCTTCATTACAAATTCACGAATTAAATGTATATCACAATGATTAAGTGTGGCCTCTTCAGCTATATATACTGGATTTAAATCCTATCCTTATTTATAAGGTATGATACTGAGCAAAAAGAATTCTCAGTTCATCAGTATCCTCATCTATATAATTAGATGTGTGGAGTCCTTTTGATGATTCAATGAGTTTATGTATATAAAGTGCTTAGAAAATTATTGACACATAATTTCCTCCTACCAATTATTTCAGTTTTGAATTCAGTACATGTCATGTGTTAAGGCAATAGAAAAACTTATTCAGAAAATAGAAGGCATAGAAAACCTGCTTTCATAATCTAAAAAAATAAAAAGAACCTTAATTTCTTCTTTCAGAGTAGAAGGGAAACTATGTTAAATAAAAGAAAGTTTTAACATGTAAAACATTTTTGGGTACCATGAAAAGTTTAATGCGTAAATCATTTCCTCATATGACTATATTGTCATATTTAATTTTAAACTGCAGAAGAAGAAGGACATATCCAAAGATTTTATCTTGAGGGATCAAATGTTTTATAAAGCCTGGAAAGGAAGGATAGCATAGATAAATGTAATTAGCATAGGCATAGATAATATAACTAGAATTGCATTGATTTGATAATTGCCAGTGTATTCAAAATATTTCCCACAATGAAGACATCAGACAAAGATGTTTACTAACCCCTGCTCTCAACAATAAAGTGTTATTTTGTCCTTAAAAGTATATAAATAACAGTCAATGTGCTCAAACTAAAAGGGTGTGTCTTCTGTGAGAATTGAAAATAGATACATTATTCAAAATAAAATCATAATGACAAATTTGATAAAACATTTTGACTAGCTCTTTAAAATGAATTCACAATCTATAACCAATTTGCATATCACTTTACTTGATGTATGCTTATGGTAAAATGAGTGAGCAATTTTCTCTAATGGCATCAAAAATAAGTACCTTTAGGAAACAAACTTTAAAAGACAATATTGTTAAGATACAATGAATATAAAGTATAGATTATTTGCTTATTAAAAATGTACCATAAGGCCAGAAGTTCAAAACCAGCCTGGCCAACACAGAGAGACCCCATCTTTATAAAATATAATAATAAAAAGTTGTTGATACCTGCCTGTACCAACAACCAGCAGTATCTACACAAAATTAACAACAACACGAACAACAACAAAATTGAACTTAAGTTTCCCTCTAGGGACCTAGCAGACACCTGTAGACTACCTGCCTGTAGTCCTAGCTACTTAGGAGGTTGATATGAGAGGATCACTTTTGCTTAGGGGTTCAAAGCTACAGTGAGCAATGATCATGCCACTGCATTCCAGCATGGGTGATAGAGCAAGACACAGGCTCGAAAACTAAAACAAAATTTAATTTAAAAAAAGAACATCCAGGAAAACATGATCTTTCCAAACAAATTAAATGTGTCCTTTAAATTAAACAACATTTTATGTACAATGTATTTTTTTATTAATCAAACATTTATAAAACTGAGTGAAGTTAAGCCTTTAGTTGGTCTATGTCACCAGGGTAAATGCACTGGTTTTTAAAAAATTATTTCAATCTTGGCTGGGTGTGGTGGGTCACGTCTGTAATCCCAGCACTTTGTGAGGCCAAAGTGGCCAGATCACTTGAGGTCAGGAGTTTGAGACCAGCCTGGCCAACATGGTAAAGCCCTGTCTCTACCAAAAATATACAAAATTAGCTGTTTGTGGTAATGTGTGCCTGTGGGTCCCCCCAGCTACTTGAGAGGATTGCTTGAGCTTGGATGGTGGGGCTTGCAGTGAACCAAGATTGGACCCCTGCACTCCAGCATGGTTGAGAATGAGAGCATCCCCACCACCAAAAAAAAAAAAGAATTGTTAATAATAAAAACTACCAGAGCCTAAAGTATGAAGATAATCAACAATCTGTTTAACCAGCATTTGCTGATTTTAGAAACATTACTTTAGAGACATACTTATTCTGAACCTATTAAATACCTAACAATGTGCTAGGGGCTTCAGAGGGAATAAAAATTATTAAGGTAAAAATCTCCAACTTGAAAGTACTTACTAGTTTAATGGTGAAGACAGTGGGTGATGGAGAAATGAAAATAAGACAAAGCAATGACTATAAATGCATGTAATCATAGTAGGCATCATAAAACAAGAGGCATATAGAAGAAAGAACAAACTCTCCATAGATCAAGTAATATTGTTATACAACTGATATAAAAGAAATGAAACAAGAGGGACGTAACATTTAGAATGAATCAGTGAGCAAAGTTATTGTTCTTAAGGCTCTCACTGTAAAAAGGGGAGGCTGATGAGGTATAGCAAAGGATGAGAAATCTTAAGAAGTGTCATGTAGAGTACAGATAGATTAAAAGACTGGGAAAGTTGGGAAGCAGGTTTAATTAAGAAGACTATATTTTAGGTAGGTGTTTTTAAAATATGAGGTGGAATTGGTCAAATAATTGACTATTGTAAGTGAAGGAACAAAAGTTTCTATAGTCTCCACAATGTGGAGAACTTCATGCTGGGTATGTTAATGACATGAAGGCGATAACAATCCCAAGTTAAGTTAGAGTAACGATTTAAAAGTCTGTGAGTGGACAACCATAAAAGCTGGTACAGTTTCAAAGACAGATGAGGATAAATAATGATGACTTAAGTTTGGTTTTAATTGCTCTCAATTGGTTTAATAACAAACTAATAAGCAATACAAAGTATGCTCACTAGGTCAAGGGTGCAAATGGGTCTATAAGGCATCTGTTTTTGTATTCTTTGTTTCACAAATAGGCTGCCAATGGAAATTAACAAGATAGCATTTGTGGAGTGAGAACTAGGAATACCGATAGGATAAAGGTGTGGCCCTGTCAGCAACAAAGTTTCTATCTAATTATCATATAAAATTTTCCGTTGTGTGTGCTGCAGTTAAATTCATCTCAGCTCTGTTTCTTACTGCACCACTGGGACTGATCAAACCCTCTCAAAATTCAGGTTATCAGTTTAAGGCACACAAATATTATTTAAAATGCTGTCATCTGAATGACATAGTTTGAACAGTTAGAAATATAGTCGTATGACCAATTTTATCTTCTGGTAAGACAATGCAAGCTGTGTCATCTACTAATTTGAAATGGAACAGGGAAATAGACTGATGACAGAGATGGAATATTGTAATTGCCAAAATAAAAAATGGAAAAGTCCAAAGTTAAGACAGTGGAGGTGAAAATGGAGAATTTATATGTGAAAGTCATCTGTGAATGAGAAATGATAGAATTTAATGAACATGTGGATAATAAAGGAAGAAAATAATTCTTCTAATTTGAGAGAATGGGTGAGGAACTAGTAGAAAATCTATTTTCTTTGAAAGTATTGGATTTGATGAACACCTGGTGCAGAATAAATTATGCAGTGATATAACTGAAGTACTAATGCTTTGATCGAAACTCTGACACTAGCTCTACCATTTTTCTGTGTGACATTGAGTATGTTACATAACTTTTCTGTTTCTCTATTTGCTTATTCAAAGTAGAGAATAATAATATAACTAGTCAAGGCTTTTTAGGACATTAAATGAGATAATAGATATATAACATTTAAAACAAGAACAGAAGCTTAAGATAAGAGAAACATTCTTTTGAGATTCAAAAATTAATGAATATGAATATGAAAATAAGATTATAAGATTACTAGTGGTAGGATGAGAATAAGAGAAAATAAATAACAGGACTTATATAAGCTTCATATTGAAGAATTTCAAATAAGAAAAAAAAATCTTTCAAATTAGAAATAAAAAGTCAAGAGAAGTAGGATGAAAATCAGAAGAAAGTGGCAAAAAACCAATGGGGAGGGCATGGACTGTTAAAAACACAGAAAAAAATGGTTTTGTGAGAGAAAACCAGCATAATATACTTTCAAAACTTTGGACTTATTCTAAAGCCATGCAGTATTGGGTAATGTATCAGTAAAAAGAGCATTTGATGAAAACTAGGAATGAAATCTCAAGTAACCATTTATTAGCATATTGGTAAGCTTAGTAACATGTAATTGTGATATAACATTTAAAATAATAAATCGAACAGTTTTAGAATGAGATGTGAACAACTTTGATTTGCTTTGGCATATCTTCCAATAGTAGAAATACTGTAAATGGCATTTCACAGTTGGGAAAATATACACATAGAAATTAAATAAATTAGATAAGCAAGAAGGAATAATCATTAAGAACTATAAGATTTGGGGAGGAATTTTTTGAGGTACTGTATTTGTCACTTTCAATATTTATTTGGATATTATATTTAACAAATTACATCCTAAATTTTGGGTCACTGATTCAGAACACACACATTCTTATACTTTGTTTTTGCTTACATAGTATAACTGATAGTACATAGCATAATTATGGTAAATGCTAAAGTCTTCCCACATCTGAAATAAGTAAAAGTTAATATTTGGTCCACTTTCCCAAAATGTCTTTCTCAAATGGTCTTAATTAGTAATGTCTAATTCTATTTTTTTTACTTTTTCTAGTTTTAAAATAAACAACCCTATTAAGATCATTGCACTGAAAATCTTTAAAAAAAGTAATCACTTCATTAGGAATATTCAGGCATTCATGAAGTATTGAAATATGGATAATGACTTGAAGATGTCGCTAAAATAATCATCTGTCCCCAATTAATACTGATATATTACAGTTGGGAGGTCTTTTAATGATCACATTACTGGGAAATTATTGCTACTCATATAATTTGTCCTTATAATCATGTATTTATCAAAGGTACAAAAGACAAGTCTCCCAGGAGGCTTATTAAAATTCTTATTCTCCTTGATTTTTAATTGGTAAAGAGGATAATTTTTTCTTATATTTCTTCTGCAAAACCAACTGGGTTTTCATCAACCTAAGTATCATTTGATATTATGCCATTGTCATATACATAAATCTCCATTTTTAAAGGGCAGAAAATAATATGCCAAAGTGAAGAACCACTTTAAAGTACTGTTCCTTACTATTAAGTTATAATCAAATCAAATGAAACATTATTTATTAGATATCTATAGATGCTAGGCAATTTATTAATCTCTAAATTTACAGAGTACTAAAATTATAAGGTAAAGTTACTTTACAGAAAACAATTTGCATATGACTTTTCTATTTGCTTTCAAAATTATTTTTGTAAATTTTTATAAATTTGAATAACTCCAATTTACTAATTTTTAGAAAATACATTTCTGATTTCATGTTACATATAATTTCCCAGCATACTCCCCAATATTGCCAAAATCTCTAGCAAGACAGCATCTTAAGATACAACTATTTTTATAAAATCCTTTCAGGCACCATTCTCAGTTCTTTTTTTTTTTTTTTTTTTTTTAATTTATTTATTTATTTATTTTTATTGCATTATAGGTTTGGGGGTACATGTGCAGAACGAGCAAGATAGTTGCATAGGTACACACATGGCAGTGTGCTTTGCTGCTTTCCTCCCCTTCACCCACACTTGGTATTCATCCCCAGGCTATCCCCCCCAGCCCCCCCCTGCTGTCCCTCCCCCATTCCCCCCAACAGTCCCCAGTGTATAGTAGACTGCCTCTCTGTGTCCACATGTTCTCATTTTTCTCACCCACCTATGAGCGAGTATATGCGGTATTTCTTTTTCTGTTCTTGTGTCAGTTTGCTGAGAATGATGTTCTCCAGATTCATCCATGTCCCTACAAAGGACACAAACTCAGTTCTAACACGTTGGTTTATCCAGTGTCTAAGCGTGCCAACAATATTGACACCATGCCCACAAAACTTTTATTTTTTTGTTTACCTATTATATTTAGAGACAGGTCTTGTTCTATCACTTAGGCTGTAGTGCAGTGGCACGATCACAGCTCACTGCAGCCTCAAACTCCTGGGAGCAAACGGTCCTCCCACTTCAACCTCTCTAGTAGCTGAGACAAACTAACACAGGGGTTCTCTTTTCAGGATCTTTAAATGAGGCAATTAAGCTATTGTTTGGGTTTTGATCCTTCTGGTGCTTAGGTTTCTCATCCAAGTTCATGTGGTTATTCGACAAATTAAATTCCTTGCAATTGTAGGGCAGAGGTCCCTCATTTTCTTGCTGGCTCTCAGTTGGGACGCCTCTCTGCTTCTAGAGGGTCCTGGATTTCTAGTCATAATCATTTCATGGGTTCTTGTGGAATGAGGCTGCCTATTTATTTGAAGCTGGCAGAAGAATCACTCTCATCATGTATTTCTCAATTTCTTTTTAAAAGCTTTCTTCTGAATAAATCAAGCCCACTGTGTTAGTTTGTCCCTGCATTGCTATAAAGAAATACCTGAGGCTGGGTAATTTACAAAGAAAAGAAGTTTAAAGAAAAGAAGTTCAGGCTTTATAGGACACCTGCTTAACTTCTGCTGAGGCCTCAGGGGGCTAACGATGATGGCAGAAAGCAACAGACAGGCAGCATGACATACGTGAGAACAGGAGTAAGAGAGTGAGTGGAGAAAGCTCCAGACTTTCAAACAACCAGATCTCATGGGAACTAATTGAGTGAGAACTCACTTCACCAATGGGATGGTGCTAAACCATTCATGAGGGATCCGCTCCATGATCCAGTCAGCTCCTACCATGACCCACTTCCAACATTGGAAATCATAGTTTAACATGGGATTTGGAAGAAACAAACATCCCAACCATGTCACCTGCTTAGGCTGACCAGTTATTTAGATTAACTCATGTTAATTGCTTTAGAACCTTAATTACTATAAAGTAGTGCAATCATGTGGGGAGCATTTTATCATATTTATGAGTCCTCTCACACTCAAGGGTAGGGATTATACAGTGCATGTACATCAGGGGATGACTATATTGTGCCTATATTAAAATTCTTTCTGGCACGTATGTATTTACTGTTTAGTGTGAGAGTCATGTGTGCACCTGATGTAATGTTTCATTTTAATTTACATTGTCATGCTTGTGATGTTGTTGGATTCTATGACTTAGGTAATATTAAAATGGAAGGTACCCAGTATGAGGTTACTGAATCGTGGGAGCAGGATTTTCCCTTTCTGTCTCCTGATAGTGAATAAGTCTCATGAGATCTGATGGTTTTATAAAGGGGAGTTCCCCTGCACCATAGGCTTTTACCTGCTGCCATGTAAGATGTACCTTTGCTCCTCCTTTGCCTTCTGACATGATTGTGAGGCCTCCCCAGTTATGTGAAACTGTGTCTATTAAATCTCATTTTCTTTATGAATGATTCAGTCTCAGGTATGTCTTTATGAGCAGCATGAGAACAGACTAATACAATTATAACATGATAATTATCAAATATACAATGTTGGAACCTTATTAGAGACCCCAGAGATATAAAAAATAAAATAAGGATGGGTAACAAAGATACTATGCAAAAAACAAAATTAATTCAATAAAGATATGAATATGAAGCCCTCTCATGAATAGCAGCAATCTGAAGAGCCATATATTTCTTATAAATGGAAATCATAGTGAATCCATATATCACAGTGTTGGTATCAAATGGCTTCAAAAGGGCATTCTACAAAACATTTTAAAAAGAAAGAATATCCATTATATCTAAAATATTCCATCAAACAGAATGGGTGTCAACATTTGCCGCTTCCTTTTGAGGCCAGTATTAACCTGATATCACAATCAGAAAAGAACTCTACAAGGATTGTTTCAACAAAATAAAAAACTAAGACCAACAGCCCTCACGAACATCAATGAAAGATCAAAAAAAATTTAATAAATTAAGTTCAGCAATATACATAACTGACAAGGCATCAGGGTCAGGTAGGGATTTTTCTGACAATACAGGTTTGCTTTCATATTTTAAGAGTTAATGAGTGTAACTTACTTTTTTATCATATTAAAATGGAGTAATCACATGGTCTTCCAGTTGGAATTGACACGGAGTTGGAGTTAATGTCATTTTTTTCCCACAGCCATGTCTCTTAAACTTTAAAATAATTTAAATCTTTTTCAATAATTAAGTACAATTCTATAATCTTGAAGCAGTTGTTTCCTGTTTTGCCCTGTGAAAGAAATAATACATCGTTGGAAACCAACAGAAAATGTTCAATATGGTACCCCAGCAAAAAATAACAACAACAACAATAAGAAGAGTAAATTTAAAACTCGAGCAGTCACTTGGACATTGGCCATGTCCTTTATGAAATAAAGCTGGAAGTATCTGACTCAATAGCATAATCTGAATTGGACACTGTCCACATCCTGAAGAGTTTTATTCAATAGTAACATTCAAGTGGTCACAAAGAATACTTGGTTTGTGGGGATAATAGTATATTCCTGTAATAGCCACGGATACGACATTTATTGAAGTCCTGGTATCTGGCAGACGAGTATGGTTGGAAGAAGTGAAAGAACCGGTTCTTTACTACTTTGCGAATTGACATTACTTAATCCAGAGAAACATGTATCACAAGCAGGCTTACTTTCGATGAACCTGGCCACTGAGAGAGCACTGCAGTGTAGGAAAGAAGAAAGTGTCATGAACAACCTTGAACTCATTTCAACAACAACATTATTCTCCTTGACATAAAATTTAGAGATTACACATACACTTAGCAAGAAAACTGAGGCTTGTTTATTTGAGCCATACTTGGATATTAAGTAATGTGAAGTACAATAGAAAACAAATCTTTATATTCCTGTTATTATGCCACTTTCTATTACCAAAGACTGTCTACCCCTCTTACTTGTGTTTCCTGAATATCTCTGGCACCTCTCAACTGCACCTTGTAATCTGAACTGGATCTGAATGCTAAACTAAATGATAGTGGTCATCTAACATTCAGACTCTGCTTCATTATTATTATTATTGAGACAGAGTCTCGCTCTGTTGCTGAGTGCAATGGCATGATCTTGGCTCACTGCAACACTTGCCCCTCAGTTTTAAGTAATTCTCTTGCCTCAGCCTTGTGAGAGCTGGGATTACAGGCATGCACCACGACACCCGGCTAATTTTTTGTATTTTTAGAAGGGATGGGGTTTCACCATGTTGGACAGGCTGGTCTCGATCTCCTGATGTCAAGAGATCTGTCTGCCTCAGCCTCCCAAAGTTTTGGGATTACAGACATGAGACACGAAGCCCAGTCTGAGAGACTAATGTATTTATTACTTTTATTATTAAGTTACTTCATTTGTAATTCAAAGTTTCAATTCCTTGCTCTGATAAATTAAAAAGTGACTGCAAGTTTCTCATGTGTATGTGCAAAAAATGCTGTATTTGCATAAGCTACTTAATTTATATATGTACCTTACATCTGTATGCATAAGTATACAGTGTGGTAAATTTAGTACAAGCATATTACCTTTTTGCAAAAGTAAGATAAAGATTCACTTCAGTTTTATATGATAATTTGCATAATTATCAAGGAACATAGCGAAAGATAATATATAATATTAACTGTATCTACTGAGTTTTATATAAGGAAAAAAACATTTTTGGAAACCATTTGATATGGTATTCCTCAGTGTCACTACCCAAATGTCATGTCAAATTGTAATTCCCAATGCTGGGAGAGGGACCTGGTGGGAGGTGATTGGATCAGGGGGACAGATTTTCCCCTGTTCTTCTTGTGAAAGTGAGTGGATCGGATTGTTTGAAAATTTGTAGCACTTCTCCCTTCTCTCTCTCTCTCTTGCTTCTCCATGGTAAGATATGTCTGACTCCCCTTTGCTTTCTGTCATGATTGTAAGTTTCTTGAGGCTTCCCAGCCATGTTTCCTGTACAGCCTGTGGAACTTTGAGTCCATTAAACCTCTTTTCTTCATATTACCCAGTGTTGAGTATATGAATGAACTAATACACCATATTACCAAAAATATAGATGTAAGCAAAAAATATATTTGTGAAGATGTTCATTGTATTTTATTGATAATGGGTTATTGGGAAACAACAAATTTTCATCAGTAAATGTAAATGTAGATATATTTAAATGGCAAAACATTTATACATATATTAAAAACATGTATTCACATAAGAAATTTGTGCATCTTCTTAAATGATGGGCAAGAATCAGCAAAGGAGGAGCGAGGTATGAATATTTTAGCAAATAGATTGAAAATTTCCTTCTACCAATCAACATTGTCACATTTAAAATTTTGTAGATAGCATGCATGATTTTTACAATTCAGTTTTTATAGAATCTATATAGTAACACTTAAATATATCCAAAGGGCCCACAAGTCTAAGCTTTTCCATTTTCAACAATACTTTGTTGATTTTAATATAACCACAAAAAGAACTCTAGTTTCTACAACAAGAAATCTCACTTTTTCTTAAAAACAACAATAGTAATTTGGATTTAATTGTAATACCTAGAAAGAGGAGCATGAAAGAAGTATATGAATATCTTAAAATATTTTGTGCTGCTACAACAGAATGTCTTAGAGTAGGTAATTTACAATAAACTAAAAGGTAATGGCTCACAGTTTGGAGGCTGGAAAGTTCAATATTAAAGTGTTGGCATCTGGCAATAACCTTCTTACTCATTATCACATGGGGGCACAGAAGAGAACAAGAGAGGGCCAGGGGAGGCCATACTCGCCCTTTTTTCTTGATGCCAATCCCACCCATGAGGATAAAGTCCTCTGGCCTCAACATTCTTAAAGGTCCCCCATCTTAATACTGTTACATGACAATTAAATTTCAACATGTGTTTCAAACCACAGTAAAAGTAGGTAAAAACACAACTAAGTTTACATCAATTCTAATTGAAAGGAGAGTAGTGATTCATCAAATATTTTAAACTTAATACAGTCTTCAAAAATAAATAAAATGCATAGAATAACATATACACACCATAAACATAAATTTAGTTATCCTCATTTTGCATTATGGTTCTAGAAAGCACTGAAACAAATAAACAAAAAATATTTGGGCCACGTTCAAAGACTCAAATGATTTATCTTTTTATCTTGTGTAATGGACACTGGTCCTTGTTACCATGGTAATGGGAATATGAACATACAGTTTGTGCAGTTTGGAATCCAAGAAAGTGTCCATAGCTGCTCTCACAATCTAAATGGGGAATGATTGTGTTTACAGACACTTTTGTTTCCAAGACAACATGATATTTCCTCATGTGACTCTATGGAAACCAGCAAACTTGCAATTGGTTTTCAGTCTTTGTGGTAGCCAAACTCTGTTGGGTTCTCAATATAAATGCTAATGGAAGGAAGGTGGGTCGTTTTCTTTCCTTGTATTTCAAAATTATACGTTCAAACTACAAATTACTTTGGCATTCCTTAGAGCAAAGTTATATATAAATATAGTATTACATTGTTATTTATGATATACACAAAATCTGACTAAATTTTTAGTGCCAAAATTATTCCTATATGTTTATCAGAATAAATAATCTTTTTCCTCTGTACCCTAATCTACTAGTGTTTTCCTGTACAAAGGAAGGTTTCTAAAAACACTATTTCAAAAAATTTGTACCAAGGGCTTTTGCAGATTTTATTCATTCTGAATTGGCATAAAAGATATTCTAAAACTATCTTTTCTGTCATTCTTATGTTTAGGGATTCTGTTTAGCAAAGTTCGACCCACACATTAAGTAGATATGGAGAAAACATCTAAAAATACTAAGTAAATGGCATTCTAGTTATCTCTGATATACTATCTACTTACGGATTGGCTTAAAATATTCACAAAGGTATGCACATGTTTTCTAGATATCTGAAAACTTTTAAACAATAAAACGAGAAAGCCACATTAAACTTGTGATAATTCTTTATGAAATATGCAAATATTGACATGATAATGTATAATCAATAGGAAAAAAACACTATGTGGAGGATTCAGTACTCATACATTTTTAAAATAGAATCCAATTTATATGGTTTTTTCAACTGTAAAGTAGACAAGCATTGGCCCTATTGAATGTGTCTAAATTTGGGGAAAGGCTAGATGCATTCTCCTTATTTCATGTTTAACTAGTACAAATTAGCCAGCCAGTTTGAGAATATTATTCTAAGAATAAGGTATCAAATTATAAAAGCAGGATTGTAGGAAGAGTAAATAACCCGTTCCAATATTTACAAATGTAGTGAATATTCTGTTTTCCAAAATAACTAAGGCATATACACAATGCTAACCCAAATACAAATGGCAATAGATGATTTTACCCAAAATGCTGTGAGCACTGGTGGCCAAAGTCATCTCAAGTAATTGGAATTATCACTAAAAAAGTTGCTTCTTAGAGTCACAATAAGTTATTGTCATTTGAGCTTCTGCTCAGCAGTAAGAAGGCTGATTACTACTTATAATACTTCCTGCTATGGTTTGGATATAAATGTTTGTCCCCTGAATGCCAAGTGTGGGTGAAGGGGAGGAAGGCAGCAAAACACACTGCCACGTGTGTACCTATGCAACTATCTTGCACGTTCTGCACATGTACCCCAAAACCTATAATGCAATAAAAATTGAAAAAAAAATAAAAAATAAAAAAATAAATGTTTGTCCCCACCAAATCCCATGGTGAAATTTGATTCCCCAAGGTGACAGTGTTGACAGGTGGGACACAGAGGAATGTTTGGGTCCTGGGGAAGATTCTTCATGAATATACTGTTGCCCTATCTGAGATAGGGGAGCTCCTACCACTGGTTTTTACAAGAGCTGATTCTTAAAATGGGCCTGGCACCTCCTGTCTCTCCCTTGCTTCCTCTCTTGCCATATGATCTCTGCACAAGCGGGATATCCTTTTTTTTCCTGCCTTGAAGGGAAGCAGCCTGAGGTTCTCACCAGGTACAAATACCAATATCATGTTTCTTAGGTAGCTCACTGAACTGTGAGCCAAATAAACCTATTTTCTTTATAAATTACCCAACCTCAGGTATTATTTTATAGCAACACAATATGGATATGAACTGAGCCATCTAGATACACTGATACAGAAAAAATATGCAGCCCAAAAAATTCAGATAATACTGAAATAATGATTAAAGCTGATTCTGAACAACACGGGAGTTAGAGCACCAACTCTACCCACCCTATGCCATGGAATATTCACACACAACTTTTGGCTCCCCCAAAACTTAACACTAGGCTACTAGTTGCCTAGTGTTCACTGGAGGCTTTTAGTATAATGTAAATGCCAATTAACATATATTTATATTTATAGTATGTACTATATTTTTATAATAAATTAAGCTAGAGCTAAAATGCTATTAAAATAAGGACAAGAAAATATATATTCTTACTATTCATTAAATAAAAGTGAATTGTCATATAGATTTTTATTGTCATCATCTTTTCATTGGGTAGGCTGAGGAGGAGAAAGAAGAGTAGTTGGTCTTTCTGTGTCAGGGAGGACAGAGGTGGAAGAGGTGAAGGAGGTGAAACGGGAAGTGGAAGAGACAGGCTCTTACTTTCCAGAAATATATTTTGATTATCTGACTCTTCATGCCTGAGGAAATTAAGATGAAAGGAAAGTATGTGAAAACTAGAAAAAAAAGTTCACTACATTGTTTAACTCTGTTAAAGACAGCTCTGAAGTTAAGGAATTTGGAAGTTAGGAATATCTGCATCTTATGGTTCACATTCTAATTAGACTCTTCAGTGTTCCACTTAGACTCTGTCGTCACAAAACTGTAGAAAATAGACAGATTTTTCTATATTGGTCTATTTTACAAATATTTTTAACTGGTATATAGGAATAATGCGTATATGGGTCTCAGAGATAAGCAAATCTATATTTTTAATATTTATGAGAAATTAAAGGCACTGTCTTAAATTGTGAGATATATAGTAGCATATTATTATCATTTATTTTAATTTTACTGCATGCTTTTTAAACATTTGGATTCATTTAATATGGTACTTTTGCCTATAAATCAGTCAAGTAGTATTTATCGAATGCTTACTCTTTGGTTCCAAGGTTAATCATTCAGCTCCACATTCAATCGTATTTATAATTTATCATCACATCTAATATTCTATGGCTGTATGAAAAATTATAGGCAATTTCTTGATATATTTACATTGTTAATCCCAAAAGTTGTACCACTAAATTTCTAATGCCATTACAAACATGTTAAAATGTGATCTCAGAATTCTAATATTTTTCTATTTTCTTGTTGAAAAAGTTTATGAACTAGTCTAGCTTAAGAATCATTTTCTGATTTATGTAACACGTAACATCTGCCGTGAGAACACATTTCCAGAAACTAATAAATTAGAAGTGCCTATCTTTAACTCGTACTGCATTTGATAATCATCTAACTAAACTTGTTTTAATTTGCTTTTTCAAATACAGCTTAAAAACTTCAAGTTAATTACTTGATTTTATGCTTTGGTGGCTGATGATTCTTTGCCAAATTCTAAATAATATCATATACATACACTAACATTTTTTTGTTTGTTTCATTACATCATAAACAGACTTAGGGGATTTCTTTTTCTATCTGTAATGGAATAATAAATAACGACCCGGATTTACATCCCTTATAAACATGAGAAAACTAGACAAAATACAGGTAATGATGGTTTTCATACATTGGCAAACAGAAAGAGGGGGATTGTAACCCCTGAGAAAACAGAAACAAACAATGTGAGCCCAATGGTCAGCTTGGATTTACAGCTGGGGAAAAAAGTCAAAGAGGGAGGAGAGAGGGAAACCTTTAAAGAACCTAGAGACCTTGTTGAATTGAAAAAAAAAAAAAAATTGTAATTTGAGAAGTCTGATAAATACAACTTTTGGTACAGAGTTCAGTAAGGGAGAGAGAGAGACCACAGAAAGAGTTCTAAATATTTAAATAGGCAATGACTTACTTAATTAAAACTCTTTGCTGAGTACTAGGCCATGCACATGTAGCAAGACGCTCAACTAGAAAGCAAAAATCTACAAGGAAGTTGTAAAATAAACAATTCTCTGAGTTAACACAAGAGAAGGACACATTCGATCTTCAGCCTGAAGAGTAAAAAGCATATAGTGTTCAAGAAGAGGATTCATTAAACACCACAGTGGGCAAAATTTTAGTGGTAAAACAGAGCATTCCTGAAGTAAAAACTAATCTAGACTTTCTATAGAAAAGCCAAAAGTAAACGTAAAGTAATCAATCTGACCCACAAGTACCTAACTGCAGGTTAAACAAAGCCTAACACTCTAAAAGAGACAACTGAGTCCAGTTGGTCAAATTATAACAGTAACAATGTCCATCTTTTTATCAAAAAATTAATAAATACACAAAGCAAGAGAAAAAATCAGTGTGTAAATAAAGGGTCAACACATTGAAAAGGCTTGAGTTCGCTAACTAAAGCCATATATAAAAGTGTATAATCATGTGTTCTCATTGTTCAACACCCACTTATGAGTGAGAACATGTGGTGTTTGATTTTCTGTTCTTGTGTTAGTTTGCTGAGGATGATGCTTTCCAGCTTCATCCATGTCCCTGCAAAAAACATGAATTCATCCTTTCATTATGGCTGCATAGTATTCCATGGTGTATGTGTGCCACATTCATTTATTCTGTCTATTATTGATGGGCATTTAAGTTGGTTCCAAGTCTCCGCCATTGTAAACAGTGCCACAGTGAACATATGTGTACACGTGTCTTTATAATAGAATGATTTATAATTCTTTGGGTATGTACCCAGTAATGAAATTGCTGGGTCAAGTGGTATTTCTATTTCTAGATCCTTGAGGAATCGTCACACTGTCTTCCACAATGGTTGAACTAATTTACACTCCCACCAACAGTGTAAAAGCATTCCTATTTCTCCACATCCAGGGAGGGGAATGTCACACACCAGGGCCTGATGGTGGGTAGGAAAGCTAGGGGAGGGATAGCAGGGAGTAGGGGTATTGGAGAAGGATGACATTAGGAGAAATACCTAATGTAGATGACAGGGGGATTGATGCAGCAAACCACCATGGCATATATCTATGAAATAATCCTGCAGGATTTGCACATGTACCGTAGAACTTAAAGTATAACAATTAAAAAAAAAAGTTTACAATTTCAAAAAAAAAGCATAATCCCCAAATGATTATACAGTTCCTATTATTACTGAATAGTTCTTCTAAGTAATTCATAACTATCAGAAAAATATCACAAGGAAAAGTGTTTTTAATAAAGAGGAAAATAAAAACACAATACATCAAAATTTGTGAAGCAGCTTAGAACAGCCCTTGAAGGAAATATATAGCTTTAATTATATGTATAGAAAAGACAAAATTCTATAATCAATACTCTAATACAAAAATAAATAAAGTAAATTATCTATTTTTCTCTATTCCAAAGCTAAAAATAGAGAAAAATTAATCTAAAATAAGTGAAAGAGAGAAAAATATAAAAAGGAACAAAAAGCTAATAAGGTAGCATATAAAAAATATAAAAATGTAAAAATATTTTTAATTAATAAAAGTCATAGAGTCTAGCTACCATAATCAAAACATATATCAGAAGGGCAAACATACTCATATGTATAATGAAAAAAGAATGGTAACAGCACATACTAGATAATATAATAAATCAGGTTTACAATAAAAATCTTCTTGACAACAAATTCTAAAACTTCATAATAGAACATTTCTCTCAGTAGAAAAAATTATCAAAAGTAACTTAAGAATAATTTTAAAAAATTATTGCTTCATATCAATTAGATAAATTGATTTGTACTTAACTTTTCTGACAAAGAAAACTTTATGTCAAAGTGTCTTTATTTTTTCTTCTATCAAGCATTTGAGAAAGACCTAACACCAAAGTTTTGTAAGAACACAGAGGAAGGAGCGTGTACTACACATTTTATTAGGGTAGCATTAGCCTAATGTGAAAACCAAGCAAAGATGACAGAATAAACGACAATTACAGCCTTTATCACTCATAGATATAGGTACCAAAATCCTTAATAAAACATTAACAGGGTGACTCTAGGAATAAATAAGTAGAGCAATTTATTATGGCAAAATGATTGATTTTAGGAATGAATGGTCTTCAGCACTCAGAGGTCAAGTAACATAATTCACCATGTCATCAGGCTGAAACCAGGCAATTTCCATAACTTAAAAATATGGCAAGATTAAACATCCATATGTTATTAAAAACTTTTAGTAATTTGTAAATAGAAGTTAATTTTCTCAACCTCATAAATGGCATTTATAAAAAATTATAGCTAAAATTATGTTTAACAGTTAATGTCAAAAGGTTTCCCTGAAAGATTAGGAATAAGGCAGTTTTGTACATTTGCACCAACACTATACTAAATATACTAGCTATTAAAATAAGGCCAGGCAAAATAAAAAGCTATCTGTATTCTCAGATTACATGAATGTGTAAATAAAAATTCATAAGAGAATCCACAAAAAAAGTTACTAAACTTAATAAGTTGACAAATATTGTTGGATATTATATTAATATATAAAAATGTATGAAATTTACATTTTAATATAACATTTACAATACATTTTAAAAATGTAATATGCCATATTTGAATACAGATTTGAAAAATATATGCAAAAATCTACCCATTAAAATGTTCACACATTGATAGGTTAAAAGAGACCTAAATAAAGACAGACTATATTCTATGTTCATAGACCAGAGTACTCAGTGTTGTGAAGATCACAAATCTCCTTCAATTATTTCAGAGATTTATTGTACTCTCAATCAAAATTGCATCTGTTTTACTTCAAAAATTAACCCTCATCTTCTAAAATTTATAGGGACAGAAAAAATTACCTAGAATAAATTAAATGATCTCAAGTAATTTGACAATATTGAAAGACTTGAATTACCTATTTTCAGGACATATGGCTATAATGATCAAACTACAGGATACTGGCATCAGGATAGTCATAAATAATGTAACCAAACAGTTTAGGAATATTCTTTCATATCTATAGTCAACTGATTTTCAACTAATCTGCTAACATAGATCAATAAGAAAGAATAGCTATGTCAACAAATAATGGTGGAAAAATATCCACCTGTGTGAGAAAAGAATAACCTTTATCTTACTATATTTTACTAAAAAATGGATTATTTACCTAGACATACAAGCGAAACCAACAAAGAGCTTCTGGCAGGAAGGGAAGGAGAAAGCCTTTGTAACCTTTGCTTAGCAAAGATTTCTCAGATGGAATTTAAAAACTTCTAGACTTTCATGAAAGTGAAATATTGTTCTTTATCAAAATGTAAACTTTACTCTTCAAAAGTCACTGTGAATTAATAAAAATCAAGCCTCCGTCTTGAAAACATTACTCATAGCACACACACACACACACACACACACACACACACACACACACACACAATTTTCCAGAGAAATAGAACCCATTAGATATGTACACATGCATACGCTTGCACACCCAGGTTTACTGTAAGAAATTGCCTTACATTATCATGAAGGCTTGGTAAATTCAAAATACACAGGGCAGATTGCCCAAGAAAGAGTAATAGTTCATGTCCAAAGGCAATCTGCTAGCAGAATTTCTTCTGCTCAGAGAGTTCAGTCTTTGGTCTGTTAACTTCAACTAATTGAATGAAGTCCACCCACATTATGGAGGTTAATATGCTTTACTCAAAGTAAATTTCATAGATTTGAATGTTAATCTCATCCAAAAAATACCTCAAAGAAACATGCAGAATATTTAAGCAAATATCTGGACACCATTGCCCAGCCAAGTTAACACACATCATTAACCTTTACAACATATATCTGACAAATGACCATTATCAAGAATATGCAAAAACTTTGAAACTTGATAATGAGACATAAAACTGAATGCTCAAATGAGTAAAAATTTAAATGTCATATCCACAAGGAATATATAGGAATGGCCAACATACATATTAATAAATGCTTAAAATCATTATTCGTCAGGGAAGTGTAAATTAAAACCACAATTAGATAACACGACACAATTGACTACATATTTACAATGCTGAAAAATTAAAGACTGAGAATCTCAAAGGATGACAAAGATGTGGAGCAACTAGAACTCCCATATGTTGCTGGTGACATTACAAAAGGGTGTGACTACCTTGATATAAATTCTAAGCGCTACTATAAACGTAAACATATGTCCCAGCTCTCTCACTCCTAGCTGAAGTAGAACCTGTGCTCAGAAAGGAGTAATATCCAGAATCTATAAGGAACTTGAACAAATCAACAAGCAAAGGACAAAATATCCATTTTAAGAAATGGGCAAAGGACATCAACAGATACTTCTCCACAGAAGATATACAAGCAGGTAACAAATATATGGAAAATTATTTGACATTACTAATCACCAGGGAATGTAAATCAAAACCATGATGAGATACCATCTCACACCAGTAAAAATGGCAATTACTAAAAAGTCTTTTGATGAAAAGGAATACTTATATACTGTTGGTGAGAAGGCAAACTTTTCAGCCAGTTTGGAAAGTACTTTGGAGATTTCTCAAAGAACTTAAATTAGAACCATTTGATCCAAAAATGCCACTACTGGTTTCATACTCAAAGGAAAAGAATTCATTCCATCAAAAAGACAAATGCAGCCATATATTCACTGCAGTGCTATTCACAAGAGCAAAGACATGGAATCAACCTTGGTGCCCATTAACAGTGGATTGAAAAATAAAAACCTGGCACATATACACTATGGAATACTACATAGCATCAAAAGAATGAGATTATGTCCTTTGCAGCAACATGGAGGAAAGTGGAGACCATTATCCCAAGCAAAGTAATGCAAGAATAGAAAACTAAAACAAGCTGTTCTTACTTATGAATTGGAGCTAAACCTTAAATACACATAGACAGGAATATGGGAACAAAACACACAGTACCACAAGATGGGGAAGGAAGCGAGGGCAGCATGGGCTGAAGAACTACCTGCTGGGTATTTTGCTTACTGGGTGATGGGCAGAGGCCCCAAGCCTCAGTAACACATAATTGACCCATGTAATGAACATGAAGGTGGGCCCTTTCTCTTCCTCTTTCTTTCCCTCTTTCATTCTTTTTTCTTCTTTCCTTCTCTTTTTCTTTCTTTTTCTCAAAAAAAGTTGAAATTACTAAAAACAAAAAAAATTACTCAAAAAAGTTCATATCAGCTTTATTCCTAATAAATAATCTAAATTTCTATCAACAAATGAATTCATAAATAAATAAACAATAATATATTTACACAATGAAATACCATTTGCCAATAAAAAGAAATAGTGATTAATGCAACAACAAGGATGACTCTTTTTATTGAGACATTATATTGAGCTATAATGGCCATATACTAAAGAATACCTGAAAGAGTACAATATCATTTATATGTACTTCTAAAACAACCAAATGGATTAAAAATAAATGATTGTGATCTGTAGTAGAAGAAAGCAAATGGGATCATTTCCTGGGCTGGGGATGGTATGGGACCTTGACCAGGAAGGGACACAAGGTAACACTTTGGAACAATGGAAATATTCTATAATTACCCTGTTGTGACAGCGATTACCCTGATACATGAGTTTATCAAAACTTCTCTCTATATATACTTAAAATCAAATGCATTTGATTTTATTTATAGAATACAGCAGTAAAACAGATTTAAGATAGAAGAAAGGAAATACAGACTTACATAAATTGCATTATTTTTATTATCAAAATTGCTATGTTGAAAAACAAGAAGAAACTGCTATGAGAGAAAATGTATTTTAAATATTTATAAAAGGTTTTTTTTAACTGCAATTATTTTGGAACAAACAAAGAAACAAAGAACCTAAGCAGGATTCAGGAAGAAACCTTTATACAGGTAGGGCTGAGATGGGGAAACCAGGCCAGAGGCTATTGTTAGTAGATGCCATATTCTGGAACCACTGAGGAACACACAGACATCAAGCTTGGATATTTGCTAGTTTAAAATTTATTCCCAGAGTTAATTGGATTCCAAAATATCAGAGCTTACTTTTCTTAAGGATAAGAAAATCTGAAATAACTCTTTCTAGCTCATATGATGCTACAAGCAGAGTTGACTAAGAAAGAGCCCATTTTCTCAGGTAATTAGATCTGTGATGAGAAGCGAACAGATAGTGAAATAGGTTTCTGTAGTTTTGATTTTTATGTCAATATTGTTCATAGTAGCTGACACACATTTTATATATTCTGCACAGCTTGGTCAAAGGGAATTGGAGAGTAGTTTATTTCAAAGAATGGATATTAAAGTAGCACATCCATAGCATTGTATAAAGAAGGAAAAATATATATAGCCACTTGAAGTTTTGATAAACGATGGAATTTTTCACTATTGCTTTCTAAAATGACAGACACATGAGCTCGTTCAGATGTTACAGTTATATATGTAGCAAATGTAGAGTGTAAAAAAATCTTTGAAAATCTATCCAATATTTCTGACACATTTAGCAGAACAACGAGGACCAGTCTTAGAAAAAGCCCCTAAACAGAGGCTTCAGAGGCAACACAACATATCTACAACCATCTCATCTTTGACAAACCTGAGAAAAACAAGCAGTGGGGAAAGGATTCCCTGTTTAATAAATGGTGTTGGGAAAACTGGCTAGCCATGTGCAGAAAGCAGAAACTGGACCCCTTCCTGACACCTTACACTAAAATTAACTCCAGATGGATTAAAGACTTAAATGTAAGACCTGACACCATAAAAACCCTAGAAGAAAATCTAGGCAAAACCGTTCAGGACATAGGAGTAGGCAAGGACTTCATGAATAAAACACCAAAAGCATTGGCAACAAAGCCAAAATAGACAAATGGGACCTAATCAAACTCCACAACTTCTGAACGGCACAAGAAATAGTCATTAGAGTGAATCGGCAACCATCAGAATGGGAAAAAAAATTTGCAGTTTACCCATCTGACAAAGGGATGATATCCAGAATTTACAAAGAACTAAAACAGATTTACAAGAAAAAAACAAACAAGCCCATTCAAAAGTGGGCAAAGGATATGAACAGACACTTTACAAAAGAAGACATACATGAAGCCAACAAACATATGAAAAAATGCTCATCATCACTGGCCATTAGAGAAATGCAAATCAAAACTACATTGAGATACCATCTTATGCCAGTTAGAGTGGCGATCATTAAAAAATCTGGAGACAGCAGATGCTGGAGAGGATGTGGAGAAATAGGAACACTTTTACACTACTGGTGGGAGTGTAAATTAGTTCAACCACTGTAGAAGACAGTGTGGCGATTCCTCAGGGACCTAGAAATAGAAATTCCATTTGACCCATCAATCCCATTACTGAGTATATATTCAAAGGATTGTAAATCGTTCTACTGTAAGGACACACACACACGAATGTTCATTGCAGCACTGTTTATAATAGCAAAGACCTAGAACCAACCCAAATGCCCATTGATGATAGACTGGACTGGGAAAATGTGGTACATATACACCATGGAATATCATGCAGCAATCAAAAATGATGAGTTTGTGTCCTTTGTAGGGACATGGATGAACCTGGAGACCATCATTCTCAGCAAACTGACACAAGAACAGAAAATGAAATACCACATGTTCTCACTCATAAGTGGGTGTTGAACAATGAGAACACATGGACACAGTGTGGGGAGCACTATACACTGGGGTCTGTTCGGGGGAATAGGGGAGGGATGGTGGGGGGTAGGGAGTTAGAGAGAGATAGCATGGGGAGAAATGCCAGATATAGGTGAAGAGGAGGAAGGCAGCAAATCACACTGCCATGTGTGTACCTATGCAACTATCTTGCATGTTCTTCACATGTACCCCCAAACCTAAAATACAATTTTTAAAAAGCCCCTAAAGCAGCTTCCTATTGTTTCAGAGCTTGCCAGAGGCAGGGATTAGTGTGCTGGACCTTACCTTCTGTTCTACACATCATTAAAGTTTACTTTCAAATTATGGCTCTTTATCAATAGCCCAAGTAGCTCAACAAAGATGGTTACAGGGCAGTCTGCATCATGTGTCATAGGCCTTTAAGAGTTGCTTATCAGGGATACCTCATGGAATAAACACAGGGTTTCCTGTAAAACCTGTAATCCTGTTCATGGTTTTGCTCCTTTCATGGAATGTGGCAAGGCTCAAATCAGAAACCCTATTCAAACCACAGAGTAATAGATATTGCATAGATATAGAAGGTTGTTTTGATTATAATTTTACAAATAAGTTGCCATTTTAGGTAGTTTTAAGGTTAAATATTTTAAGATATATGATTCATTTAAAGTATCTTGTTCAAAGGCTGGCCCTGCGAATGCCATTTATATTTCAAGGCTCTCAAAAGATAACCGTAACTTGGTAAGCATGACTGTGTTTTATGATCTGTGACTACGAAAGCATTTTAACCATAAAAATAGTGGTGCATTGTTTAATGCAGATGACTCCTACGAGGGTTTCTTTTTGTGCTCCTGATTTATGCTCCTGAAGTAAAGATAAATGTCCTGTTTGAACATTTTATTACACTCATACTCATGTATGATCTTGTCTGAGGAAGCAACACCAATTAAGAAAAAGAAAGCGTATGGGACAAATCATTTCATGCTCTATTGATACAGAAGGTCAGTATCTAATTTAGTGAGTCTAACAATATTTTAACTTTAGATTAAAACGCCATAATGTAATTCTTCTGGTGGTAAACACCTATAACTTAGATAATATGTTTCTTACTGTTATTTGTCCTTTTTTTTTTTTAATTTTTATTGCATTATAGGTTTTGGGTTACATGTGCAGAACGTGCAAGATAGTTGCATAGGTACACACATGGCAGTGTTATTTGTAAGCTACTTACCATTAATAATACATGATTATAAATTAAATTTTAACAGTACATACATGAAAATTTTCAGGAAACAGTTTTTTCTTCTACATATTAAATTTCTGTTTATCTTTATTTTTTTGGGGTTATGATCTTCCTCTTTTCTTCTTCCCACTTCCCCACGGCTTTCCCTTTTTCCTTCAACGAGGCTTTTGTCATATGAAGTCCTATAAGCCACCTCACACCAGTCATGATTAAATGTAACCTAACACTGTATTGATTTTTCTGATGTCTGTTTCCTGTGTTGTCACTTTGATTGTGTGGAGATGTCTATCTGTTTTACCAAAGCAATTTAAACTGAGTTACTCCTTTTCAAATACTTTTTCCATATTTAATTTATCTTAAGTCACACCTACTCCTTATTTACCAATTGAAGAATTTCTACTTTATTTTTTTACAACTGTGCATGTTCCAATGCCTCTTTATGATGAGTTGCTTTTCAAATAAATTATTGTGTTATAGCGTACCATGTAGATGGTTTGTAATACCAGAATGACATTGATTTAAATTCCAGATATCGACATAAATTTACATAAAGGATTATAAGTATTTAATATATTTAGGCCCGGCATGGTGGCTCAAGCCTGTAATCCCAGCACTTTGGGAAGCCAAGGCGGGTGGATCACGAGGTCAAGAGATCCAGACCATCCTGGTCAACATGGTGAAACCCCGTCTCTACTAAAAATACAAAAAATTAGCTGGGCATGGTGGTGCGTGCCTGTAATCCCAGCTACTCAGGAGGCTGAGGCAGGAGAATTGCCTGAACCCAGGAGGCGGAGGTTGCAGTGAGCCGAGATCGCGCCATTGCACTCCAGCCTGGGTAACAAGAGCGAAACTCCGTGTCAAAAAAAAAAAAAAAAAAAAAAAGCATTTAATATATTTATACATACATAATACATATTCAAATTAATATGTAATTAAAAATGATAAAAACATAGAATGAATGTTCATTTATATACTATACAACATAAGAAACAGAACACTACCAGCGATACTGGTGTATCTTATTTATGTATCCTTGTATTGACCTATTTATCACACACAGAAAATCATCCTCAAATTTTTTTTGTCATTCCTTTACCTAATTCCCTTGAGCAATATACAGATATTATACAATTTATTTCTTCTTTCTTGAAATTTTATTATATTAAACTATAATATGTGATATTTCAAATTTGCTCTTCCACTCAACATTGTGATCCTGAAAATCAGTCACATTAATGTTACTCTGGTTCACTTACTTTTTACTGCTATTTCATTTTTTTTTTTTTAATTTTTATTGCATTATAGGTTTTGGGGTACATGTGCAGAACGTGCAAGATAGTTGCATAGGTACACACATGGCAGTGTGTTTTGCTGCCTTCCTGCCCTTCACCCACACTTGGTATTCATCCCCAGGCTATTTCTTCATTTTTCTATTTTTGTTTATAGGTATTTGAGTTGCTACATACTTTGTATTATAACATGTTGTTATGAGCATAGTGAGCCATGTCTTCATACATATGTGTGTATATACACTATATATTCATTACTTTTTAGAGAAATTTTTGTTTGTATATATGAACAATAATTTATATGTGAACAATAATATATAATAAAAGCAATAAGATATATGAACAAAAATTTCTCTAAAGAAAAGGCATAAGAGCGCCACTTCAACTTTGCTGGTAGACTTCAAATAATTTTCTAAATTAATTTGCATTCACCTTACTGCCACCGTAAAACACTAAGGCATTCTTTGGTCCATATCTTTACTAATGCTTAATAATTCAAACATTTTAATTTTCTTCTGTTGAGAAAATTTAAAATAATATTTTTGGTTTTAATTTTTATATTCTTAACAATGAAGTTAGGCAGAAAATAATTTTCTTTTGAATTACTTTCATTTGAGCCAAATTAATTTTACTTTTATTTTTAAAGTAACTTTTCATAGTTACTATATTAGGGAAATATTCCATTTGAAAAACAAAATAGCTCATGATGTAAAATGAGGAACAAACAAATTTCATGTCTGGCTCATTTCTGTTAAAGAAAAATTAAGTATTTTCATCTTTTGTGTACAGAATTAACTGGACACCTTCATAATAATTTAAACATAAATTGAGCATTGGATTATATTTGATTATATCTTTAAATGCACATAACAAAACCCACCATTTTTAATTTAATTAACATAGAAGCCAAGTTATGTTTTGTAAATTGTACAAAAAAAAATGAACAAAGAGAAAGTATGATTTTTATGAATTTACTTTAAGAGTTCATTAGTAATTAAGAAATAGCACCATCGAAAAGCAAGTTCACTACAATTTTCTATGAAATATACTTTATAGCCTTTTAACTTACTTTTTAATTTTTATTTCCCTTCATGCATTTACCTTTAAACAAATATTCTGTAGGTTGATTCCTTTAAATTAAAGTCATTACTGCTTACTGTTTAATAGGTAAATTTTTATAATGCCAACTGTAATGAGATTGCCAATCAGCAAAATATATGGCCTATTAAAATGATCAAAGGAAATGGGACTATCAGGGAAAATGCCATGGTCTTGGAAACTTTGATTGAAAAGTCTCAGTTTTTATAAAAGAAAATTTAAAAATAATGCAATTGAAAATGTTAATACATACCAAACTGCTACATCATGTTTGTTAAGAAAGCTCTTTATTCATTTATAATAATATGACATTACATAACCTAATAAATAAAACAATTCAATGTGTAGAAATTTGAATTTTAATAAAATATTACTTCATAATATATAAACAATAATAATTTTAACTACTACTTCTTTTAGGTTTCTATTTTGCAAATCATATTACCTCAAATGTTGGTGAGTTAAGAAACAATATTAATATTTATTTTTTTGTAGTTCATATTAGTCAAAAATGTATGATTGAACAGCGTTGTTTTGGCTTGATATCACTCATGAGTTTCAGGTAGATGTCAGTCTTTGTTGCAGTTTACTTAAAAATTGAATGTGCTTCCCACTTGTCTCATTCACGTAGCTTAGATAGCAAGCAGCCCCATGTTGTTGGGGGCCTGTGAGATACTTACAGCATAGAATACATTGCATTGTTTTCACGTCATCATAGCTAGGTATCTGATTCATACAGAGCTAGTCATACGTAGAAAGAACACAAGAAGCTGCAAGATATTTTATAACTGTGTTTCAGAAGTCACATTACTTCATTTATGTCATATTATATTGATCACATAGATTGATGCTGATACAATGTTGGAGGACCCTTCATAAATATTTGAGGAACAGAAGCTGAGGTTCATTCTGAGCTATCTTGGAGGCTGGTAAGTATATGCCTTTTCAAAGTTGCATGTATTAGTCAAGGTTTCCAGACAAACAGGCCAACAGGAGGTATGTATCTGTATCTGTATATGTATATATGGAGAGAAGGAGAGAGAGGGAGAGAAGGAGAGAGAGAGAGAGAGAGAATTTGCCATTTCTCAACCTTTTTGTTCTGTTTTGTCCCATAACAGATTGGGTGCGATGCCCCCCACGTTGGTGAGGGTGGATCTCTTTTCTCAGTCTACAGATTCAAATGCTAAACTCTTCTGGAAATGCTCCCAGATACATCCAGAAATAATGTTTACCACCTATCTTGGCATTCTTTAAACTCAGTATATTTGAAACATCAAATTAACTGTCACACTGTATATTCTTTTAATTTTTTTCTCACTTTATAGTGTAAACATTAAAAACAATAACAATAAGAAACAGCACCTCTTATTACGGTCTTTGTTACTTAACGAGTCTCTACTGCAATATGATTAACATATAGCCGCCGGGCGCGGTGGCTCACGTCTGTAATCCCAGCACTTTGGGAGGCCGAGGCGGGTGAATAACGAGGTGAAGAAATCGAGACCATCCTGGTCAACGTGGTGAAACCCCGTCTCTACTAAAAACACAAAAAAATTACCTGAGCATGGTGGCGCGTGCCTGTAATTCCAGCTACTCAGGAGGCTGAGGCAGGAGAACTGCCTGAACTCAGGAGGCAGAGGTTGCAGTGAGCCAAGATCGCGCCATTGCACTCCAGCCTGGGTAACAAGAGCGAAACTCCGTCTCAAATATATATATATATATAGCCATGAACCACATAGTATTTCAGTGAATGACAGATCACATATACATCGTTACATTGTAGTACTGTGTTTCTACTGTGTCTTTTCTCTCTTTAGATGTGTTTTGTTCCATAAATGCTTACCATCATACTGCGGTCGCCTACAGTGTTCAGTACAGTAACATGATGTTCAGGTGTATAGTCTAGGAACAATAGACTCTACTATATGACCTAGGTGTGTAGTAGGCTAAATTATCCAGGTTTGCATAAGCACAGTATGATGTTCCCACCACAACAAAATTGCTTAAAGATGCATTTCTTCTAACATATCTCTGACACTAAGCAGTGCATGAAAGTAGTTTCAATGATTCAGAAAATTATATGTTAAAATATGTTACTGTAGAATAGTAAACTATCAGTTATTTTTACACTAGCATGAGTTAAGGATATTGCCTAAATGGTAATAAAATAAGATCATCAAAGAAAATGTTAGAGTCTTCAAATAGTGATATGGAATTTAAGAGAAAATAAAGAATAGCAGAATTTAAATTGCATCCACTCCACAAACTTGCTGTGGCCCAATATTGTAACAATAGGTGACATTATTACATTTCTTAAAGGGATACAGAATGAAGAAAGACACTGAATGTCTCAAGTGTAATGTTAACATTACAAAATGTGGTTAATGCAAAATTATCTTTTGTATTTGAGTAAGTGGAGTCGGACAACTGCACCCATTTATAAGTGTATTTATTACAAACAGGCATACCAGAAATTAAACAAACAAAATCCAAAGTAGAAATAAAAATAAAACTTAAAAATGATGTCTAATATTATCTACTAACTGTCTCTTCTGGAAATCATTAAACTGTATTTCTTTACTTAATTGACTTTAACTCATTTTACTAATTGAGCATTGGAATAAGCATGGTAATAGTATTTCACATTTGTCTTGTGATTTGTAATACAAAGCTTATTTAGAAGCTATTTCAACAATATGTTCTAGATTTTGCTCCTTTGAAAGAGAAAATACTTAGAAACATAAAAAAGGAGCTAATTATTGGCTATAAGGATAATAATATCATCATTTTAGATGGAACAGTAGTCCTTTCTATAGACTTATTAGACAACTAAAATTAAAAGAATGTCACAGTTATTTGCCTATCAAATGAGGACATGATGATTCATATTAGCATAAATTACAAAATGGGATACAAGTGGATAATCTGTTTTGCTCAAGTGATTTTTTACACTATTATTATTAGTATATGAATTATAGTCTAGGTGCCTGGAGCATGAACATACACGTGTTACAGTTGAAAGCTAATTCTGTTCCCTGAGAAAATATATTCATTCTAACGTGACACCATTCAGAGTAAGACATATTTTTATCATCTGCTTGGTTTCATATTCATTTCTATGAATATGTAAAATTGATTAATGTTTCATAGTAAATAGAAGAGTTGTGAATTTCCTTGATGTTTTTGAAGTATTCAGGAAGTGTTATGCAATTCACACCCAGTTTATTCTCAATTATTTAGAGTAATAGAGAAAAAATATGGAATGGCATTTCTCAGATCACTAGCTAGCTGACAGAATATACAATTAGGCTTGATTCATAGCATTTATTAAAATTTCCATTTAATTGCTAATTAGTCTATATAGATTTGTAAATGTAGGAAATGGCACTTGCATACTTTCTTCTAATACTCAGCACAGCAGAGAGCATTGAAATTTCTGTAGAGTTGAATCACTGTGATTCTTCATTATGCCTTGTGCTAGTCATGAAAATAATTATGGATTCACTAGTCCATTTATTTTCTTAACATTCTTTGTGCTGATCTCTTACTTTCCCTCCTCCTTCACTCCAAGTTGATATGTAGAGAAAATCATTGAATATTAGAATTGGAAACACAATGTAAGTCAACCTTCTTATTTTACATAATATAAAATCAAGATCCAGAGAAATCGATTTTAGTTATGTATTCTACACTTTTCCCATGTAAGTCATAAACAGAATTTCAGCTCACATGAATCCTGATTACATTTTAAGGTTGCTATAGCAAATAAATTGTCTGATTTATTTCTTGTTTTATCCTTGTTGATGAACCAAAGACAAATTTTGAGAGTATTTATAGGTAGTTCAACAGGCATTAAGATATTTAATATGTTTTTCCTTTTATTCCCCTCCCTTTCTTTCATTCCTCCCTCCCTCTTTTCCTTTTCTCCTTGCTTCCTTTCATCCTTCCTTTCTTATTTCCTTTTCAACATTTCAAATTTACTTAAGGATTGAATCTTACCACGTGGTCCTTCCCATTTAAGAGATTTGATTCACTGTAGAATAAGAACAAATCCTCCAAGATATTTAAATGTAATAATCAAACATTGAATGTCTAAGCATTGACAAATTTGGGGTTTACTATTATATGGAAAATGTTTCAGATGACTTAGCTATTCTTGTCGGCAGCTAAGGAATAGGATTGAAACTACGGACTTTGGCCACTGCAAGAAGAGGCTTGAGAACTTGGCTCTATCCTCACTATTTAAGGTCTTGAGTAGGTAATTCCATCTCCATATACTCAATTTACTCATCTGTTAAATAAAAAAAAAGCAATCATATCTTTCACAGAGATCTTTTATGGTAGTTAAAATGGATAGTTTATAGAGTGCAGTAACAACTTTAAAAATGTTAGCAATTAACACATAAGACATTTTGATTGTAATTATTTTATTCTCAGTAGTTAATTGACTCCTCTAATCTATCTATCTATATCTATCATTATCAGCATCAGATATCAATTTGTGAATCAATCTATGACTACATTTATGCCTCTATATGCACATATATAGAGTGAATGTCTTTCTTAAAAACAATATTAAAGTGATTCTGTGCTTTAAGATGAAATATATTTATTCTCTCAAGAATTCATAGTTCTCTATGATAGTGTATTTTAATACTAGGACATCAACTCTAATGATATGTAGAAATATGTTGAATACTAATGCAAAAATAAGTATTAGTCTGCTTTCAAGCTGCTGATAATGACATACCCAAGACTGGGTAATTTATAAAAAAAAAAGAGAGAGAGAGAGAGAGAGATTTAATTGACTCACAGTTCTACATGGCTGGGAAGGCCTCACAATCACGGTGGAAGAGCAAGGGATGTTTTACAAGGTGGCAGGCAAGAGAGAATGAGAGAACCAAATGAAAGAAGCTTCCCCTTATAAAACTATCAGATCTCATGAGACTTTTTCACTACCAGGAGAACAGTATGGGGGAAACTGCCCCTATGATTCTGTCTCCCACCAGGTCCCTCCCACAACACTTGAGAATTATGGGGGTTATAATTCACGATGAGATTTGGGTGGGAACACAGCCAAACCAAATCAGATGGCTATCAAACTCCAACTTAAAGAGGATTTATATATGATTTACTCTACTATGCCTCTTTCAAATAACGCCCAGATCCTGAAACAACTGCCAACTTATATGACATCTCATCAACTCCTGAAAAGTTGAAATTTCTTTGATTTAATATTGACTGCTGTTGCCTTAAAGACGTTGCTTTGTCTCTTATGTAAGAATTTGTGCCAACACCAGTATTTTCCCTTCTTAGTTTATCTAAGCATTCTAGACCATTGACAATTTATCTAAATACAGTTCTATGGTGAAGTGCAATAGTAATATATCTTAGGATCAATGCTGCTAGAAAACAGGATCAATGTTTACATCTTTATGAATTGAATGAGTATTTCTCAGTAATAATTATAATGATAGTAATAATATTGCTAACATTTACTTTTTGCTATTTTGAATGAGCTATTTGTATACTTCAAAAAAATAATTCTCACATCAAGCATATGAGACAGATATTAACATTTCAATTTTTAGTAGTGAAAGCTGAGCCAGAGACAGCATTGCCCAAGATAAAAAGACTAAGAGGGCATTTCCCATTCAAGCTCCATAGTATTTATGGTTTGGCTTACAGCCAGTTTGTTAAAAGGATTTGTCTAAACTACAATGCAAATATTTCCAAAACTGAACATATAAAGTTATATTTAATAGTTAATATTTTTCACATGAAATGCATATGAAAGTATATCATCATTATCATTTATCTATATTCTAGACTATTAAATAACAAAATTTTCATATATACATAGTATCCTGTGAATTTTCTGTTTTTCCCATATTTCTCTAAAAATATTTTCACATTGGTGTGTAGGATTACACCAAGGCTAGCCAGTATGAGTACTGCAGACTCTGATACATTGCTATTGTGTATTTAAATAGAAAAACATACTTTAAAAATAACTTCACTTTATCTAGTAAAGCCAAAGATGCATCCACTTGTGAACCAGCCTTTACACTCCTAGGATTATTCCTTTTAGACAAGAGACTTGTATGTATATATGAAGAAGAAAACATGTAACAAGGTTACATGTGTTAATAGACATGTATGAAATGGCAAACCCCTTAAATATTTACTGAAAGGACATTGTCATTTTCTAAGATGAGTTTTTCTTTCCCAAGTGAGAATTTTTGCCTATTATCTTGTTTTCTCCTCCCCACTGGGGAAAAGAAAAACAAGTTTTAGCTTTGTTTGAGTGCAGTAGCTGAATATAAGTTTATAGTAAAAAAAAAAAAAACAACACTTGGGTTATATTCTTACATGTATTATAAAGGGAATTAGTCACTATAGAAGAGTTCAATGCACTGAAGCTAAACTCATCAACATGGAAAAAAAAGTTGCAAATGATTATAAACAGTTTAATATCATACACAAAAATTACCTAAACATGATAATTAAAGCAATGCATTACGTAGGGATGAATAAATACATTATTGTAATTCAGTGATAGTTCCACAAGTTATAAGATGAGAAAGTGGCAGGCCTTCATGTAATTTATTTTTCTACCATTACTGCATGCAAGACTCAGGAGTAGACATTTGGAGAAAATTTTCTCTCAGTACACCTACTTGCAAAATGAGAGCAATTTACTAGGTAATCTCTAAGGTTTTAATATCTACATCAATATTCAATATCTACGTCTTCCTGAAGGAATCATAAGCTCAATGTCAAAGGAATGGTTAAACTGTCATCATCTTAAGAAACAAAATCATTTATACTGAATAATAATTTAAGAATTACTGTTTAAATTGTGCATAGGTGGGGCTGTAAGTGAGAAAGGGAGAGGAAAAAAAAATTGGTTCCAAAACTATTAACTCATTAACCTGTACTGGGGTAACAAGTAAAGTGGAGATAGAGACATGGATTAAATGCATAGGAATGAAATGCTTAAATTATAAAGGATTAACTTTTAAGAAACTTTTATCTCACTGTCCAAAGTTGTGCCATTTTAAATCTCCAGCAGCAGTGTATGAGAGATTTGATTTCTCCATATCTCCAGCAACATGCAGTGCATTCAGTCTTTTTAATATTTTTCATTCCAATAGGCATGTAGGAATTATTCATTATGGATCACCTGAGTAACATTTCATATGCTTCTTTGCCATCCACAAATCTTACTAGGCAAAATATATGTATTCAAATCATTTGCCTATTTTTAAAATATATTTGTTTTTGTTTTTAGAATAGTCGTATATTTAAATAAAATTTAAAATGATACGTATAATATTCAAATAACTTAAATGCACTTTTCCCTATTATTAACATCTTATATTAGTAAGATAATTTTCTCCTACTAATTTAAGAATTAGTAAATTCTTAAATTAGTGAGAAACAATATTGATGTGTTATTATTAACTAAAGGCTGTACTTTATTCATATGCCCTCCATACTTAATGTCTTTTTCTAGCTCAGAATCTCATCCATCATGTCAAATACTATTTGATAGTCATGTCTGCATGAGCTCCTTCTGCATGTGACTGGTATGTGTCTTCCTTGCTTTTAATGACCTTGACAGTTTTAAAATGTACTGGTCAAGTGCTTTACAGATTTGCTTTTAATCTGAGATTGTGTTTTATCTTTAGTGATTAGATTAATGTCTTAGGGGAAGGAAAACAACAGAAATAAAGTGTCATTTTCAATACATTGTATTAAGGCTACACACTATCATAACATATCACTGTAGATACTAAACTTATCACATGGCTAATGTAGTGTTTTGCAGATTTCTCTACTGTGAATTTACTTTTTCATCTCTTACCTACTGTCCTCACAGGCAGAAAGTCACGAAGTGCGGTCCACACTTAAAGAGCAGGAAATTATGCTCTACTTGATTGATACAAGGCACTTATGTAATTATTTGAAATAACTGAGTGAGATATTTATCTCTTCTTCTCCACTTATCATTTATTTATAATAATATTAACACAGATATTTATTTAAAACTCGGGGTTGTTATCTAAGACTCTTACTTCGTTGCTCACAATTTGTCTATCCTTGGGTATTAGAGTGTTTTTCAATTGCCCTCACTTCACTGCGGTATATATTTTGAGCATTTCTTACTTGTTGGCACTAGAAGATGTTCCAGTTTTGGCTTGTGTATTTCCTCTTCCAATCCCAAAATTAATCATTTTTTCAAGAGGCTCTAGTTTGTTTTATCACAGATTGGCATAAGGCAATATTTGTGAGCTAGATATGTTCATTGCTTCTAGGGCTTCTCAACTGACAGGCCAAGCAAATATAGGTGTGTCTACTAAGCTGTGTGTGTGTGTGCACTGTCTGCTAATGCTTCTCTGTACACCTTCTGCATCAATGTTATGCTAGCATAAGTTCATATTCGTATCTCCAAACCTAATTCTGCACTGAATGGCTCATTTTAGCTTTCCTTTTAACTTGTTTGTAATCTCCTACTCCTTCAGTAGTGAGGAACCTTACTCCCATTTGATGCTCCCCATTCACTGAAATGTTCAATTCATGTGTACATGCATAGTGGTTTCAGAATTAACAAAGCACACTCACTTGGGAAACAACTTTATCAACCAAAGCACAGTGCTTATGTGCAGATCATTTTGTTCTTATTCTTACAGCCTTCACTCTCCAAAGTTTCGTAAATCAACAACTTCCTCCCAACATCCACACTTTGTGAGATTACATAATATATTTATAAAACAGTTTGATTATTTGTTCAGAATCTGAATTCTCTCCTGGAACACCTGATTTTCTAAATGATTTATTTTTAAAATGTTCATATATTCAGATGTACTCCTTCTGTTAAAATCTGAGTTTAACAATGCAGAGTGTCAACATTTATCCATCATTACAATATTGTACAGAATAGTTTAACTTTCAATAACAATCTTCTGTGTGTTGCATATTTATCACTCCACTTCTATCCCAACTGCTGGCTACCACTAGAGTTTTTACTAACTCTAGGTTTGAATTACTGCATATCAATATAATAACCCAGAATGTTGTATTTTTCAACCTTGCTTTTCCACTTAGCAATATTCATTTAAGATTTATGTATTTTTGAATGATTTGGTAGTTCCTTGCCTTTATAGAGAAATGTAATTATATTGTATTGATATTTTATAGTTCATTTAGTCACTCACCAAATGATACACACCCTGTTTTCCAATTATTTTGCCAATTATGAAATAAACATAAAAATGTATGCCTGTAGATTTCTGTGTAGACGAATGTTTTCAAATAAGTCATATAAATATCTTAGAGCATCATTTCTGAGTGTATGTGAAGACTATGTTAAATTCTGTAAGAAACTTTCCAGCTGTCTTCCAGAGTGTCTATATTATATTCCCACCAACACTAAATGAGATTCTGTTGCTCTGCATTTCTCCAGCAATGAATTTCTTTTGCTTTGTTTTGGAATGTTGGGTATTAAAATAGCTAGCTGTACAGTTGAGTCTCCTTGTAATTCACATTCCCAGATGACACACAGTGACGGACAACTTTTTATATATTGTTTTTCCACTTATATATCTTCTTTGGTGAGGTATTCATTCAGATCTTCTGCCAGTTTGTAATTATATGCTTGTTTTCTTTTTCTTTTTTTTTTTTTTTTGAGACGGAGTTTCGCTCTTGTTACCCAGGCTGGAGTGCAATGGCGCGATCTCGGCTCACTGCAACCTCCACCTCCTGGGTTTAGGCAATTCTCCTGCCTCAGCCTCCCGAGTAGCTGGGATTACAGGCACGAGCCACCATGCCCAGCTAATTTTTTTTTTTTGTATCTTTAGTAGAGACGGGGTTTCACCATGTTGACCAGGATGGTCTCGATATCTTGACCTCGTGATCCACCCGCCTCAGCCTCCCAAAGTGCTGGGATTACAGGCTTGAGCCACCACGCCTGGCCGCTTGTTTTCTTATTGTTCAGTTTTCAGAGTTATTTGAATGTTTTGAATACAAGTCCTTTATCATACATGTGATTTGAAAACATATTATTTTAATCTATGGTTTTTAATTATTTTACCAGTATCTTTTACAGAACAAATATTTTGGTTTTCATATTAATAAAATACAATTTATAATTTTTCTACTGGGATAATGGTTTTGGTGTTAAGTCTAAAAGAGTTACTTTGAAAACCAATGTCATGTACATTTTCTGTTCTTCTTGCACTTTTATCATTCTACAATTTATACTCAGATATATAATCAATTTTTCTTTAATTTTTGCATAAAAAATAAAAACTGTGTCTAGATACAACATTTTCATACTGATATCTCATTGCTCCATCACAATTTATTGAAGATTTTGTTTACTATTAAATTGTCTTTGTGGCTTTTCTCAGAATTGAATTGACTGTTTTTATGGATCTATTCCTTGCTAGACTAATTTATTGTGAAGGTCATTTTTCTTATAATTTCAAATTTCAATTGTTTATTGCTGGTATATGGAAAGACAATTGACCTTTGTATAATGACCTTGTATCATGCAACCTTACTCTGTTGGTTTATCACAAGTTTTTTGTCAATTCCTTGACAATATCCTGGCTGTGTTCTCAATCTTATGGGGAAAGAGGTTAGTTTCTCATGAATTATCACTTAGCCTTATGTTTATTTCTTTACTAGGTTAAGAAGTTATTTTTCTGCGATTCCTTTTCTGAGAGTTTTTATCATTACTGGCTGCAACTCTTTTCATAGTATTTGACTCTCATTGTACTGGAACCCCATGAGATGGTAATAAGGTGTGAGGGTGGAGCAGCATTCTATAATATTCAATTATGTCAGACTTTTAGTGGACCTGCATTTCCGAACTGTGCCTTCACTTGTGGTCCAGTCCTTCCTCCATTTTTTTTTTTTTTGAGACGGAGTTTCGCTCTTGTTACCCAGGCTGGAGTGCAATGGCTCCATCTCGGCTCACCGCAACCTCCACCTCCTGGGTTCAGGCAATTCTCCTGCCTCAGCCTCCTGAGTAGCTGGAATTACAGGCACGCGCCACCATGCCCAGCTAATTTTTGTATTTTTAGTAGAGACGGGGTTTCACCATGTTGACCAGGATGGTCTCAATCTGTTGACCTCGTGATCCACCCGCCTCGGCCTCCCAAAGTGCTGGGATTACAGGCTTGAGCCACTGCGCCCGGCCTCTTCCTCCAGTTTTAAAAATATTTTTCCCCGTCATTTCCTACCTTCACTGCCTGCAATTTATTGTCTTTAAGCTCTATCTACTGATAATTATACCATTACCAAGGGACTCAGAAAACATGAAAAGGGAAGAATTATCTTTTCCTCATCTGGAATAATGTTTTTCCCCTTGGTCTTATAAAGTTTAATTCCTTGGAGAGTAGGGTTTTGTTATGAAAAGCTATCCAGTATATTTCATAAAGGAGAGTCTTCCCTGCCCTGGTAATATCCAGAAGGGAATCTGTCTCGCTTTCTTAATTTTTACTTTCACAGCCTGATGGGGTCTCTATTGGGAAAGATCACACAAGTATGTGGGAGGGGAGGAGGCTGAACTGCAGCCCCACAGGGTTTCTTTACATACGTGTGTGTGTGAGTATATGTGTATATATATATATATTTATATGTATATGACATATGTATGTCATCTTTACATATATGTCATCTTTATCTACATGACATATGTATATCATATAGATATTTATGTGATATACGATATATAAAGATGACATACATGTCATATACATATATAAAGATGACATATATATGTGTCATATATATGTATCAGATGATAATAAGTGCTAGGGAGAAAAATAAGGTAGAGTTAATAGAGTGTGGTGAAGTCATGGAAAGCCTTAAAGGGAAAGTGACATCTGGCAGACATTTGAAAGCAGTGAGAATAGCAGTGACTATTCTCTCAGTCATTAGAATATCTGAGAGAACAGGGTTTCAGGCAGAGAGAACAGATGCACAAAGTTCTCAATGCAGGAGAGATTCTGGAAGTGCTAGACCAATGTCAGGGATGCAAATTATGGCTGGAACAAACAATATATATTTTTTATGAATGGAATTATAATTACATGGCATTTTTTGTTTAACTTATTTTGCTTAGCATAATGTTTTCAAGGTTCATGCACTTTGAAGCATGTATCAGTACTTCCTTTCTTTTTTATGGTCAAATAATATTCCAATTTGTTGATATAATAGATTTTATTTACCCATTCACCAGTTGATGAACATTTTAGTTGTTTCTGCTTTTGGCTCTTATGAATAATGGTGCCATGAACATTTGTATACAAGTTTTTGTGTGGATACATGTTTTCATTTCTTTTGGGTTTGTACTTAGAAGTGGAATTGCTCGCTGATTTAGTACCTCTATATTAAACATTTCGAGGACTGCCAAACTATATTTCAATTTTCATCAGTGGGTGCACCATTTACATTCCCACCAGCAATGTATGAGGCTTCCAATTTTCCCATGTCCTTGTAAACAATTGTTATTTTCCATTTTAAAAGAGATTGTAACCATTTTAGTGCGTGTAAAATGGTGTCTCACTGTGGATTTAATATGCATTTCTCTAATGAATAATGATGTGGAGCATCTGTTCATGTGCTTATTCTATTTGTATATACTTTTTTTTGGAGATCTACCTATTCAAATATTTTGTCCAAATTTGAATTGGGCTATCTTTTTGTTATTGAGTTGTAAGTAGTATTTATATATTCTGGATTAGACCCATATCAGATATACGAATTGCAAATATTTTATCCCTTTCTGTGGGTCCATTTCACTTTCTTAATGGTGTTTTTAGTTTTACATAAAAGTTCTTAATTTGGTGAGGTCAAATATCTATTTTTTCTTTTGTTGCTTTTTGCTCTTGATGTCACATTTAAGAGATTACTAATTCAAGGTCATAAATACATATATTTATTTTTTTATATTCATTTTAAGTTCAGGGATAGATGTGCAAGGTGTGAAGGTTTGTTACATAGGCAAATGTGTGTTAAGGGAGTTTGCTGTACATTGTCCAGGTATTAAGTCAAATACCTGTTTGTTATTTTTCCTCATCCTGTCCCTCTTCACAACCTCCTCCCTCTGATAGGACTTAGTATGTGTTGTTCTCCTGTATGTGTCCATGTGTTCTTATCATTTAGCTCCCATTTGTAAGTGAGAACATGTGGTATTTGGTGTTCTGTTCCTGCATCAGTTTGCTAAGGATTATGGCCTCTAGCTCCATTCATATGGAGCTAGCAAAGGACACGATCTAATTCCTTTTTATGGCTGCATAGTATTCCATGGCATATATGTACCACATTTTCTTTGTACAGTCTATTATTGATGGGCATTTAAGTTGGTTCTATGTATTAGCTATTGTGAATAGTGCTGCAATGAACATACACATATATGTGTTTTTATGACAGAATAACTTATATTTATTTGGGTATATACCAAGTAATGCTGGTTCTCATGATATTTTGGTCTCTAGGTCTTTGAAGAATTGCCACACTGTCTTCCAAAATTGGAGAACTCTCAACCCCCGAAAAACACAAGGGATAATTCTCATTGCCACATGGAACTTACTCTCGAATTGATCACATAATTCGAAGTAAAACACTCATCAGCAAATGACGAAGAACTGAAATCATACAGTCTCTCAGACCACAGTGCAATCAAATTAGAATTCAAGACTAAGAAATTCACTCAAGACCATACAAGTACATGGAAATTAAATAACCTGCTTCTGAATGCCTTTCAGGTAAATAACGAAATTAAGGCAGAAGTCAAGAAGTTCTCTGAAATGAGAACAAAGATGCAATGTGCCAGAATCTCTGGGACACAGCTAAAGCAGTGTTAAGAGGGAAACTTATAGCATTACATGCCCACATCACAAAGCTCAAAGGATCTCAGGTTACCAAACTAACATCCCAACTAAAAGAACTAGAGAACCAAAATCAAACAAACCACAAAGCTAGCAGAAGAAAAAAACAATCAATATCAGAGCTGAACAGAGATAAGTATAAAAAATCCTTCAAAAGATCAACAAATCAAGAAACGGTTTCTTTTTTGTTGATACAAAAAGTAATAAAATAAGTAGGCCACTAGCTAGACTACTAAAACAGAAAGAAGATTCAAGTAAACACAATCAGAAAGGATAAGGGGGATATTACTATTGGCCCCCCAGAAATACAAAAAAAAAATAAGAGAATATTATAAACACCTCTATGCAATTTAAACTAGAAAATCTAGAAGAAATGGATAAATTCCTGGAGACATACACCGTCCTAAGACTAAACCAGGAAGAAATTGAATTCCTGAACAGACCAATAATGAGTTCTGATATTGAAGCAGTAATAAATAGTCTACTAACCAAAAAAAAGCCCAGGACCAAATGAATTCACAGATGAATTCTACCAGGTATACAAAGAAGAACTGGTAACATTTCTACTGAAACTATTCCAAAACATGGAAAAGGAGGGAGTCCTTCCTAACGCATTTTATGAGGCCAACATCACCCTGATACCGAAACCTGGCAGAGATACAACAACAACAACAACAAAAAAGAAAATTGCAATACAATATCCTTGATGAACATCAGTGCAAAAATCCCTATGAGATTTCTTACTCTCATTCAAGTCCACACTCAACATTCAGCCTTTGATCAAATTGTATTAATGTGTTCCTGTTTATGGCCCTAGTGGTTCCTGCTCTAGATAAGTACATCTCAATTGTAATTCTCTGAATGTGCCTATCTCTCCAGATTCTGATACGTGCCCTGTGACCTCATCTTGTAATTGGGGTGTAGTTCTCTGATGGGCCCATAACTATAGTGCATTCTTTTAAAAAGATATTTACTGCCAGTATTTAATTACATGCAATGTATGTTTGATAATTTGTGTAAGTTATTTTGGCTTTTGTTAGAAACCTTTATGTAATATGTAAATGATTTCTATATACTTCTACATAGAATCTGTGGTAAAGGTATGAAAATGTGATCTAGTAGTTAACATCAAGAGATTTGGAGTCAGAAGATCTGAACTTCAATCCTGAATCAAAACTTTGGGAAGGCTTTTCATTGTAAAACATAAGCAATAATAACTATCTCATAGGATTTCTGTAAAGAGTAAAAGAGATACTGTATATATTTACTACAGTATCTAGCTTGTTAAAGTCTCCAATAAATCATAATTATTATTAATTTCCATTTATAGATAAGAAACCAAAGATTAATGTAGTTAAGGGCTTGTTAATATCTCTAAAGAAAAAAAAAAGTTATTTGTCTCCTTTCAAGAAAATAAAATCAAGCAAGTGGAGAAGAACAAATAAAGAAAACAGAAAAACACAAAGTTTTAAAAATGTCTAAATGAATATATAGAAAACTGCCTCAGGGCAGCAAGATTAAATATTTGCCACATTGTGATGGGGTGAAAGAAGGAAAATCTCTACGTATTTAGATAAGCATTGAGGGAACTGTAGAATATTCACGGATAAACACAACTTAGCTACATAAGGAAGCTGTGGCCAATGGATTTTATGCAGGAAAACAGCAAATAATGCAGAAAATTGAAGGCTAGCACTCATGTTGATTAACACAGAGAGTGTAAATGAAATCTAGACTTTTTAGATAGATAAAGTAGATTAATTTATTAAGCCATTTACTTTTAATGGGAAAATAACATAATGAAATATACAAGCACATTTTAAAATATTCTATTTCTCTTGCACAAGTTTAAATTTAATATTCATCTGTTTAGATAGATGAACACCTAAATAATCTAAGAAAAAAAGTTACTGATGTCAGTGCAACAAAAATACAACAGTTAACTAAGAAAAGACAGACAAATAAATTGGTAAAGAATTACTAAAAATCAGCTGTAGGCCAGGCGCAGTGGCTCAAGTCTGTAATCCCAGCACTTTGAGAGGCTGAGGTGGGTGGATCACAAGGTCAAGAGATCGAGACCATTCTGGCCAACATGGCGAAATCCTGTCTCTACTAAAAATACAAAAAAATTAGCTGGGTGTGGTGGTATGCACCTGTAATCCTAGCTATCCAGGAGGCTGAGGCAGGAGAATTACTTGAACTCAGGAGGCGGAGGTTGCAATGAGCTGAGATTGTGCCACTGCACTCCAGCCTGGTGCCTGGTGACAGAGCGAGACTCTGTCTCAAAAATAAAAAATAAATAAAAAATAGAAATCGGTTATAAACACTGTAAAGCTGATATCTTTTAACCCAGAAAACTAAGGGTCTCCTGCTGCTGGAAGTTGTATTTCAATTTCTCTTATAGAATATTTCAGGATTAGACATAGAGCCAAAAATGAACAGAAGTTTCAAAGCAAATAACAGTGCATTCTAGAATTTTACAATAATATACAACTAAATATTTACAGAATACTAATAGTGGTATTTTTTTCTTTAAGAAAATAATGAGGCCGGGCGTGGTGGCTCAAGCCTGTAATCCCAGCACTTTGGGAGGCCGAGATGGGTGGATCACGAGGTCGAAAGATCGAGACCATCTTGGTCAACACGGTGAAACGCCGTCTCTACTAAAAATACAGAAAATTAGCTGGGCATGGTGGCACGTGCCTGTAATCCCAGCTACTCAGGAGGCTGAGGCAGGAGAATTGCCTGAACCCAGGAGGCAGAGGTTGCCGTGAGCCGAGATTGTGCCGTTGCACTCCAGCCTGGGTAACAAGAGTGAAACTCCGTCTCAAAAAAAAAAAAAAAAAAAAAAAAAAAGAAAGAAAGAAAGAAAAAATAATGAATAATAATTCCTTTTCAAAAACAAAATTAAAAAATTATTTTATGATGAATATATGTAGGTTTTAATGTTCTAGTCTTGGAAACAAATACAAGGACAGCATCAGAACTTCTTAATGAAAACTATCCATGGCAGCCATCAAGCATTATAATACACTTAATAATAATTTTAAAAGGATATAGAATTTGAAAGACACATTTGACCATTCCTCGTCTAACAAGACACATTGGTATGTTAAAAAATTAGTTTAAATATTTCTAATAATGCCTCTGTCAAGCCTGTCTCATATTTACTATAATAAATTTACTACTTACACACAAAAAAATACAAACTGGGAATAAATACAATTCAAAACTGGCTTAATTTTGTTAGAATATATTTATATACCTGTATGTAGAGAGGAAGTCAAAGGAATAAGTAAATGTTCATTATTTCAAGCTCCTGTAGGTACTCTCTGTGAATAGATCGAGTATTCCCACTAATGGAGAGGAATGTAGGCTTTGTCTACAGATCATTTAAAACAATTTTCTAAACTGTGGTAACATTTTTGATGGGCTGTATATTTGAGAAGGACAAGGCCAGAAGAGTGGGCAAATAGACATGAGCTGTTACTTAAATGCATGACTACTTATTTTTTTTTCAAATCCTGTCCAGGGACAAATATTTTCCTAACTAAAGTTTGGTTTAAATATAACAATCTTAGTGTTTCTTTAAATATGCTACTGACCAAATTTTATTTTTTAAAAAAGACAAGAACATATGTCATTTTTAGTAGTAAAGGCAGGGGTTAAAGGAGAATTACCAAATGGATTCATAAAGAGGCTACTTTCACCACAGCTCAGTAAACATGATTGCTGCTGTCTGGGCCAAAGATTCATTTTGTTTTCACTCTGGCTTTCTTTGCCAGTGGGGAAAACTAAGTAATACTGCTGTCTTTTCAGTCATCCTTATCATAAATGATCACTCTGTGTGGCACGTGTTAATTATTCTAGCCATCTCTTTTTTTTTCTTTTTTTTTCTAGCCATCTCTTTTACTCTCTATTAGATTAATAGTTTACAATTATGTATCCTTTCTCCTGCACTGCTATTGTGTATACATTTCCTAATTCTCTTCATTACACCAGTGAGTATATAATTATGGTTATAAGTTATCCATTTATCTTTTCAAGGACAGTGAGCAATGTAATGCTGTGAGGGCTTGGCCTGTAGAGAGAGAAAGAGGGAAAGAGAACATTTAAATACATATAAAATGAGATAATTAGAAAGTCAGAAATTAAATTTGTTACATACATTTCTTCATTTCTTTTATTTAAAAGAACAGACTAAAACAAATATACAAAGATAGATCTATAAAATTCCAGTCTTATTTCAAGCATCCAGTCTGATCACTGAGGGAGCCCATGACCCTGGTGTTCAAATATCTTCCCCAACCTACTTGTGGATGCAACCTCTTCATTCTACTGAATGTTTGAGGAATTCATAATTCATTATAAGCGAAAAAGCTGAAACCACAATAATATATGATAGCATAATAAGTAAAATACACAATGAGCTGCAGGATTTTATAATATTCAGTAGGAGTTTGGTGGGAAAAATAGAACCTAGACAACTTCAGGCAACAGAGCCAGCTCTCATCAAGAGGAACAATGGCAGAGAACAGAGGTGATGAGTTCTGAAGATTCCCACTTACTGCCTCCCAACATAAATTAGTCATTAGGCTCTTCCAAGAGTAATACAATAATGAGAAGGTAGGGTGAAGTTAAAGAGGCAGGGAAAGACAGTCTTCAACATTTCATTTATTCCCTAAAAGATTGAAAAGCACATTAAAAAATCTGGAGACAACAGATGCTAAAGAGAATGTGGAAAAATAGGAACACTTTTACGCTGTTGGTGGGAGTGTAATTAGTTTAACCATTGTGGAAAACAGTGTGGCTATGAAATAGAAATTCCATTTGATCCAGCAATCCCATTACTGGGTATATATCCAAAGCATTATAAATTGTTCTATTATAAGGACACATGCACACGAATGTTCATTGCAGCACTGTTTACAATAGCAAAGACCTGGAATCAACCCAAATGCCCATTGATGATAGACTGGACAGGGAAAATGTGGCACATATACACCATGGAATACTACACAGCCATAAAAATTAACAATGAGTTCTTGTCCTTTGTAGGGACATGGATGAAACTGGAAACCACCATTGTCAGCAAACTGACACAAGAACAGAAAATCAAACACCACATGTTCTCACTCATAGGTGGATGTTGAACAATGAGAACACATGGACACAGAGAGGGGAGCATCACACAGTGGAGTCTGTTGGGGGGAACTAGGGGAGGGACAGCAGTGGGTGGGGAGTTGGGGAGGGATAACATGGGGGAAATGCCAAATATAGGTGATGGGGAGGAAGGCAGCAAACCACATTGTCATGTATGTACCTATGCAACAATCCTGCATGTTCTTCACATGTACCCCAAAACCTAAAATGAAATTATATATATATATGTGTGTGTATGTATGAAATAAAATAAAAAGCACTTTTGAAACAAACAACAAAGTTCATACAGTATTTGTTGTTGTTGTTGTTTTCGTTTTGAGACGGGGTTTCACTGTTGTTACCCAGGCTGGAGTGCAATGGCACGATCTCAGCTCACCGCAACCTCTGCCTCCTGGGTTCAAGCAATTCTCCTGCCTCAGCCTCCCGAGTAGCTGGGACTACAGGCGCACGTCACCATGCCCAGCTAATTTTTGTATTTTTAGTAGAGACGAGATTTCAGCTTGTTGACCAGGATGGTCTTGATCTCTTGACCTCGTGATCCACACGCCTCAGCCTCCCAAGGTGCTGGGATTATAAGCTTGAGCAACCGCGCCCGGCCACTCATACAGTATTATCAGGTGAAAAACCTGTGTATTTGGAGGCATGAGGCTGTTGTTCATATTTCTTTAACCTTCATTTTCTCTCATATGTAAGAAAACTGTCAGTGAGCCACCAGACTCAACCTTACTGGGTTGTGTAGCAGACTGATAGGCCCTTTGCCAATGGGGGTTCAAACCTTTATAGTCCTGAGAAAAGACGAATTATCCTTGCTCCTAGACTTGGCAACTTGTGAACTCCTTTTCATGTAAATCTTCATCTCTATGAAGTTTTACTTGGTCCCATTAGCAAGACAATTGCCTCATCCATTTTTGCATTCCTAACTTTTTCCATGTCTATTATCCCTTAGCATGTTGTAAATTCTTGCTTATGTACATCATTTTCTGTCCCTGGACAATGAACTGCTGGAGATTAGAATCATATTGAAATGAGTTACGACCTCACTTTAGACTGTAAGCCCTGGATCACAGTTGTTATTCGACAGGTGTCCCCTAAACGCAGTGATTTGCCTCATAACATTTCTGTCAATAATGGACCACATATACAATGGTGGTTTTATAAGCTTATTTTGGAGCTGAAAAATGATGTAGCCAGTGTAACACCACAGTACAAGTCATTGCTTACGTGTTTGTGGTGATGTTATAAACCAATCCACCGCATCGCTGGTCCTTTAAAAGTCTAGTATAAAGTTGAACATACACAATTATGCACAGTAAACACTTGCTAATGATCATTAGAGAGCCTTTTGCTCAGACATTCCGTAAAGCAGATCCTCCTTTTGAGATCATGATACTAAGGACACTGAATGTGATACAACTTGCCTGATGTTCCACCATTGTAAGTGGCAGAGTCAGGTTTCTAACCCAAGCTATTTGGTTCTACCGCACATTCTTTTAAACTGTCTATATGCTATATCTCTTCATTGTCAAATTCCAGAAGGAATTGCTTTACATGATCCAGTGTCCATTTTTACCCTTAAAAGTGGGTAGATAGCCTGGTGTGGTGGCTCATGCCTGTAACCCCAGCACTTTGGGAGGCCTAGGTGGGTGGATCGCTCCAGGTCAGGAGTTCAAAACCAGCCTGACCAACATGGTGAAACCCCATCTCTACTAAAAATATAAAAAATTAGCCAGGCATGGTAGTGAGCGCCTACAGTCCCAGCTACTCGGGATGCCTAGGCAGGAGAATCACTTGAACCCAGGAGGTAGAGGTTACAGTGAGCCAAGATCGTGCCATTGCACTCTAGTCTGGGCAACAGAGAGAGACTCTGTCTTAAAAAAAAAAAAAGTGGATAGACCCAGAACAAGTCATAGACTAGGATAGAACTCAGAGTTTTGGGCTTTAAGGAAATCTAATGTGAATGCTTGCCTTGCCTTTACTTCCAGGTTTGGCCATGGTATGCATTCAGTTAGCATTTATCAAGGGAAAGAGTATACCACACTGTGTATAACACAGAAACATTAATATTGCTGTCTAGAATCACAAAGAGTCTTAAATTAGGTATGGTGTATTTGGATTTTGGAAGGTTTTTGTTTCTCTGTATGAAGTCAACTTTAAATGTACTGTTCTCAAGAGTCTTAGGAGCTGATACAATAAACTTACATCAGGTATTCACTCTGAACTGGAAATCAATCAGATTTGGAAGGAGAAGCTAATCAAGTTATATCCTCCTAATGAAACTCAACACTGCAAACAAATATTATCACTTTAATTGAAAATTACTTGATGGCTATTTGAGAGTAAGTCAATTGTTCTCCTTTCCATAAATTTAGGAGAGGGCAGTCTATATGGATTAGCAAGATATCTTCCAAGAAGAAAAGAAAACAGGTAGAAAAGACAAATATGTGAGTATTTGGAATAAAGTTAACATTAGTTCATCATGAATAGATTAATAATAATAATAATAAAATGACAAGGGTGGTTATTAAACATGTGTATCTCCCTGATTACCTGGTGTAATGATAAAAAACAAAACAAAACAAAACAAAACAAAAACAGGAACAGGACATAGGAAACCTGAATTCTAATTCTAACTATGGTATTTTTTCTTTATTTAAGAAAAACTGCTTAAGTTCTCTCTGTGTCATGTTTTCTTATCGATAAAAATGGTATGATAATACATTTTAATGCCCACTTTACCAGGGTTTTTTGTGGGAGTAAAAACATGTGATAGATATAAAATGTTTTGTGTGCAGCATTTTCAAATAATTATTGATAGCAGATGATGCATATTTTTATACAACTTCTTTCATCATTCATCTATAAAATGACAATAATTTAGAGGATAAGGTTACATTTTAAGCATTGACATTAATTTATATATTTAATATAATCTAGGTTTTCAACTATATACAGAATATTGAAGATGAATAAATTATTTTATATTGCAGGCTATTTTGGAAAAAAAAAATGGGGTCAAATTGCTGAAAGCATCACAACTCATTCCTAAAATGGGCCTTATTCTCATTTAGTTTAATGGGAAAGATTATGACTTTTACTTTCCAGGTGTGATTTGGTGCCTTCAGACATCTCCTCACTGTTCACATTCCAATTAAATTAAATTAAATTAAATTGTTCCTGTGGATGCAATTGACTCATTTACTTTAGAGCAAGAAACTCATTAGTACATAGGCGGGGCTAAAAATCCAGGCGCTTTTCTGTTTTGCCTAATTTCTTTCTACCTTCCAAATGTTCATCCCAGAGAGCATGAAAAGAAAAAGTTTGTTCTGCCAAGCTATCAATTGCCCCTTGCAGAGTGTGAAGCAGAGCATAAAGAATGAAATGGTTAAAAATTTTAGAATCTACCTTTCCCTACGAACGAAAGGAAAAATTAAAATAATACAAAATGAGTACAGAAAAGGAAAATGGGCTGGTTGAGGCAAATCCTTATTAAGATAGGGACCTGGAGAAACACTTAAACGGAGGCTTTAAATGCTCCAGGTCACATAACAAATTAATAATTATCAGAAGGAGACTTCAGGAGCTTTAAACTCTTGTGCTTGGTCTTGGAAGGAGACAGTATTTCTTTCTCAGTGTTATATCTGGCCATATCTCACACTATCATGCAAAGCAAACCTAGATAGTTTTTAGTAAAGAGTGGGGGGGAACTGTCACATCTCATATCCAAGGAGTGCACATGAATCTTTATGTCACCCTGTTGTTCATGGCAACTCAATGGATCCCATTATATAGGCACAGAGAAGCTTTAGTGGACAGTTGCTATGGAGAACAGTGAACTTTTGTTTGGCTAAAGGGCTGAATTTCTCCAGGTCTCATCAGTTGGGTTTAGAAGAAAGAATTTGACTTACTCTATTGTTTAACCTATTTTTCTTTCCATTTATATTTGGAAGCAAGTATCCTTGGTTAAAATAAGTAAAAGGGAAGAGATACAAATATCTGGCTTCGAATCTCAGGTAAATGAGTAACATGAATTTTTAAAAATTATTTTGGATAAGTTAACATGTCTCTCTCTTTTTCAGTATCTTCTGTACCTAAATTGCAGGAATTTTTTTAACCTTCTATTTGTGGAAACAACACGTTTAACATCACATTATACTAAAATGGCTACGACTTCTGATCAAGATGGCTGGCTTCAGATTCTCATGTTGTGAACTATTCTGCTGCTCCAAAAATACATAATCTAATGTGTGTATTTAAAGAAAAGTCTGTTTTCATTTTATAAGACAAATATACATCTTTGACTAACACATATTTTTAAAAACAAAACAAAAATGTAAAATGTGTAAGTGAGGGAGAAAGCCTTCGCTTAACTAGCACTGAAGGCCTGCAGAAGTGGCTGGAGCAACATATCCTACAGAATAATGAGAAATAGTCTTGCTCCAAGAGAGTTCAGGAGTTGGAGGCTGAATTTCTGCAGGAAACCAAGGACTGGAGTGGGAGTCCCCAGAGTTTATGAGGAAAAGAAAAATCAATCTTCTACCAGCACTTCCATGACTCCAGTTTCTGTGGAGCCAAAAGCTTGGGAGATTAGACGACATGAATATAACCTTGAGACCAGAAACCAAACCAACTATCTTACTTTCTTTCCCCAGTGATGGCCTCTCTCTTATTTTGAATATTACCTTTATCCATGTTCTTCCAGAAGGATATTGTTCACTCTAACTTTTAGCATCTCCTCAATTTTGATAATGTCAAAATTACATCTCTAGATCCAATTGTTTTCTGAAATCCATACTAGTTTTCCAAGTTGCTAGTAAGTTATTTCCATCAGGAGACACTCTAGCCACTCTAATTCAAAGTCCACAAAATTTAACTGGAGAATAGACAATGATATAATTCTGGCTCGTGGGTTCAAAGACATCCTACATGATGACGTAACAAGCACCCACTAAGATTCATCAAGCTGCCTCGGAGTGTTAACCTCTTACAAAGTAACACATTCAGAGCTGCAATCTAAACTTAATTTTTTTTTTTTAATTTTAATTTTTTTTTTTTTTCTTTTCTGGAATAGGATGCTTTATAAATGGCAATGAAGGTGACTGAGTGTCTATATAAATATGAGGAGACTGTTTTAGGACAAACAACCTATTTGGATGAGCTTACTTAAACTGGTAGTATACAACTGGAAAACATGGTATCCATTAAAAAATAGTTAATTATTTAGAAGAATTTTTTTCTACTTCTTTTTCCATCGCAAGTTCCACACTGAGCTGTTTGACTTTGATTGGCATCTATCAAGTAACATACTTCTAGATTTGAGGATTTAGCTGCTGAGGATTGAGCTGCTACTGAGAAGGCCTTGGATTGAGGAAACTCAGCCTTGACCTTAATTCGTTCAAATTCGGTGGCCATAAATTCACAGAAGTTATTTTCTTGCAGTTGTTTTATTTTCTTCTTTATTTGTTTACAGCTATTCTTTCTTCCTTTTTCCAAACCTTGTGTGCATATATATATATATATATATATATATATATATATATGTTTTACTCTCCTTCACTCACTTTATTTCCTGCTACTTCACAGCAGAATTGTGAGACCAATATACTTATTTCTTTATGAATTACCCAGCCTCAGATATTTTGGTATAGCAGCACAAAATGTACTAAGACAGATGATTTATCAGTTTCTTTAAAAAATTAAACATACAGTCCAGGCTCAGTGGCTCACACCTGTAATCCCAGCACTTTGGGAGGCCAAGAAGGGTGGATTGCTTGAGCCTAGAGTTTGAGACTAGCACGGGCAACATGGCAAAATTTTGTCCTTATAGAAACTATAAAAATTAGCTGGGTGTGGTGGCTCATGCCTGTGGTCCCAGCTACTTGGAAGGCAGAGGCCAAGGAGGTAGAAGCTGCAGTGAGCTGTGATTGTGCCACTGCACTCTTGCCTGGACGACAGAGTAAGTCCCTGTCTTTAAGTAAAAATAAATAAGTAAAGTAAATAAATAAATGTATACTTACGATATAACTCTGCTGTCTTACTTCTAGGTATCTACTCAAGACAATTGCAAACATATATAAAAAAGCGAAGAATTGTATGCTCATGATCAAAGCAGCATCATAAAATTCAAACACTGGAGGCAATCCAAATGTCCATGGTCGTAATTATACTGTATTATTTTTCTACAATGTTAAGTTTACTTCTTATATCCTGACATCATAGTTTCAATTATTTGCAGTAGTTAGAGAAGAAATGTTACCAGATCCTCTCTGTATGTCTTGTGAAATTCAGCTTAAATCCATCTGGTCCTGGGCTGCTTTTGCTTGGTAGGCTATTTGTTACTGCCCCAATTTCATAACTTGTTATTGGTCTATTAAGGGATTCAACTTTTTCCTGGTTCAGTCTTCAGAGGATGTATTCATCCAGGAATTTATCCATTTCTTATAGAATTTTCGGTTTATTCGCAAAGAGATATTTATAGTATCACTGATGGTTGTTTGTATTTCTGGGGGCTCAGTGGTGGTATCCACCTTATCTTTTCTGATTGTATTTATTTGAATCTTCTCTCTTTTCTTCATAATTAGTCTAGATAGCAGTCTATTATACTGATTTTTCTTTTCAAAAAAACAGTTGGGTTTATTATTTTTTTGTACGGTATTTTTTGTGTCTCTTCTTCAATTCCACTCTGAGTTTGGTTATTTCTTGTCTTCTGCTAGCTCTGGGGGTTTGTTTGCTCTTGGTTCTCTAGTTCTTTTTTTTTTTTTTTTTTTTTTTTTTTTTTTTTGAGACGGAGTTTTGCTCTTCTTACCCAGGCTGAAGTTCAATGGTGTGATCTCGGCTCACCGCAACCTCCACCTCCTGGGTTCAAGCAATTCTCCTGCCTCAGCCTCCCAAGTAGCTGGGATTACAGGCACGCACCACCATGCCCAGCTGACTTTTTGTATTTTTAGTAGAGACGGGGTTTCACCATGTTGACAAGGATGGTCTCCATCTCGACCTCGTGATCCACCTGCCTTGGCCTCCCAAAGTGCTGGGATTACAGGCGTGAGCCACCACTCCTGGCGGATCTCTAGTTCTTTTCGTTGCAATGCTAGGGTAACAATTTGAGGTATGTTTAGAATTTCAATGTGGACATTCCATGCTATAAAAATTACTCTTAGCACTGCTTTAGCTGCATCCCAGAGATTTTGGTACATTTTCTTTTTGTTCTCATTGGTTTCGAAGAACTTCTAGATTAATTATGAAGCTAGACATCATTCACGAGCAGGTTGCTCAGTTTTCATGTAATTGTGTGGTTTTAGTGAGTTTCTTATTCTTGAGTTCTAATTTGATTGCGCTGTGATCTGAGAGACTTTGCTATAATTTCAGTTATTTTGCACTTGCTGAGGAGTGTTTTACTTTCAATCGTGTGATCAATTTAGAGTAAGTGCCATGTGGCACAGAGATAACTAGTATATTCTTTTGTTTTTGAGTGGAGAGTTCTGTAGATATCATTCAGAACCACTTGGTCCAGAGCTGAGTTCAAGTCCTGAATATCTTTATTAATTTTCTGTCCCGATGATCTGTCTAATAATGACAGTGGGATAATAAAGTGCTCCACTATTATTGTTTGGGAGTCTAAGTCTCTTTGGTGGTCTTTAAGAACTTGTTTTATGAATCTGAATGCAACTATATTGGCTGCATATATATTTAGGACTGTTAGCTACTCTTGTTGAATTGGACCCTTTAACATTATAGAATACCCTTCTTTGTCTTTTTGGACCCTTGTCGGTTTCAACTCTGTTTTGTCAGAAACTATGACTGTAATCCCTGCTTTTTTCTGCTTTCCATTTGCTTGGTAAATCTCCCTTCATCCCTTTATTTTGAGCCTATATTTGTCTGCATGTGAGATGTGTCTCCTGAACAAATCACACTGATGAGTCTTGTCTTTTCATTCAGCTTGCCATTCTCTGTCTTTTAATTAGAGCATTTTGCCCTTTTACATTTAAGGTTAATATTGTTATGCATGAATTTGATCCTGTCATCATGATGCTGGCTGGTTAATTTTGCAGACTTGTTAATGTAGTTACTTCATGGTGTTGTTGGTCTGTGTACTTTAGTGGGTTTTTGTAGTGGCTGGTAATGGTTTTTCCTTCCATGTTCCATGCTTTCTTCAGGAGTTCTTGCAAGCCATGCCTGACATCAATGAAATCCCTCAGCATTTGCTCAAAAAATTGAAAACAGAACTACCATGTGAGCCAACAATCCCTTTTCTGGATGTATGCTCAGAGGAAATGAAATCTCCACCTTGCAGACACATGTGCACTCCTATGTTCATTACAGTATTATTCACAAAAGTCAAGATATTAAGCCATCATGACAATTAATGTACTAATAAAGAAATTGTGGTCTATATACACAACGAAATATTATTCAGCCTTTTAACAGGAGATCCTGTAATTTTTGACCACATGGATGAAGCTTCAGGACACACATATCATTAATATCACAAATTATATTCATTTAATGCTATAGCAAAACAGAGATGAAACAAGGAAATGCCAAAGTTTGTTTTTAACCAAATATTTTTATATCTCATGAATCTTTAAATGAAATAAGCCAGACACAGCAAGAAAAATACTACATGATCTCAATTACAGTAGAATCTGAAAAAAATCAAATACATAAAAAGTCAAATACATATACAGAGAGAATAAGATGGTTGCTAGGGGCTTGGGTGTGGGAGAATGGAGAGATCTTGGTCAAAGGTTACAAAGTTGCTATTACTTGGATGAATAATTCAGGAGATCTAATGTATGGCATGAGGTCTATAATTCCTAATATTGTATTATACACTAGAACTTTGCTGAGAGACTGGATTATAGATTCTCTTACACACACACACACACACACACACACACACAGGTACTCTTACAGGTATGTGAGGTGATTGATATGTTAATATGTTAACTGTAGTAATTATTTCACTGTGTGTGTATTATATATGTATATATACATACATATGTACATATACATATGTATGTGATATGTATGTTATATACATATGATTATATATGTATACACACATATATACATATATAATCAGAATATCACATTGTATACCTTAAATATAGACAATAATTAACAGATATACACATACACACATAAATAAAAGCTACAATGAACATCTACATATTCTTCTGAAATGGAATCTTGCTATTTCCCCTACTGGCACTGTACAGATTGGCACAAACTTTTGAGCTTAACTGCTTTTTTCCCTCCACAAGATTTACCACAGACCTTAATTTAAAAAATTTTCGAAGACTGACAGCCCTCTAGTAGTGATTATTTTATTTACTCATCGGGGTACGAGACACATGAAGATGCCTTTTAATTTTTAAACCTCATCTAGCTTCAATCACATATCTCTGAATACAAATTTTAATCCCTTCAATACAAGGCTTCCCGTTAAGCGTTATTGCTTTAATTCCTTCATGAAACCCACTGATGTACTCAGTGCTCTTTGTTCCTGCAGTGCATTTCACAAGAGGTTCATGAGTATTTTGTTTATTCTAATTAAAGAAGAGATGTGTAGGAAAATTAGGACCCACACCGTGGAGGTCACAGAGTCGGCATCCTCTTCCACGACCAAGGTATTCTGGACCACACACTGCTTGTTTGTATTCTTCATCTCTCTAGTTCATTTGGTTCTCAATGTCTATAATTATTTTTACAATTATTATTATTATTTTTTAAATTTTTACTGCATTATAGGTTTTGGAGTACATATGCAGAACGTGCAAGATAGTTGCATAGGTAGACACATGGCAGTGTTTTGCTGCCTTCCTCCCCTTCACCCACACTTGGCATTCATCCCCAGGTTATTTATTTATTTATTTATTTATTTAAATTTTTATTGCATTATAGGTTTTGGGGTACATGTGCAGAACGTGCAAATTAGTTGCATAGGTACACACATGGCAGTGTGTTTTGCTGCCTTTCTCCCCTTCACCCACACTTGGCATTCATCCCCAGGCTATCCCTCCCCAGCCCCCCCCCCCGCCGTCCCTCCCCCATTCCCCCCAATAGACCCCAGTGTATAGTAGACTGCCTCTCTGTGTCCATGTGTCCCCAGGTTATTTTTTAAAAGGCGCTATTCAGTATCACAAATTATATTCATTTAATTCAATAGCAAAATCAGGAATGAATCAAAGAAACATAAAAGTTTGTTTTTTTTTAAAAAAAGTATTTAAAATAACTATGCTTTGATTCACTGTTTTCTTCTAGGAAAACTGCCATGTACAAATACTGGTGACAGTTCCTGCTTATTGATAAATGTTCCACCCAATTATGGCTTGAAAGGAAAGAAATCATAAGGCCTCTTTTAATGTGTTCTGCACTAAAATAGGCTTATTTGTGTGTAAAACAAATTTTAAAATAGTGGGCTGGTAGGTGCCAGGTAAATTATCTTGTAAGAATTTGATTATAGACTCTTTTATCCTTGGAGATACTTTTGCAAAATTGATATTATAACAGTGTCTATTATTTTAATATTAGTGAAGAAATTAAAAACAGTTATTTACAATGAATGCAAGCTAGGCTTAATTTTTCAAGGTTCATATTTACCTACTGACACAGGATTTGTATTTATGGCCTGTAGTGCATCCACCCCCTCATTTGAGTACAAGGGCACAAAATGACACTATAAATACTTAACACATTTGTAGGAAACTTGAATTCAAAATGCATGCTGTAAATCATAAAGAATTTGATCAGAACCTAAAGTTCTATGGCAGTGGAGATAAAGGAAAGTAACCATTATTCATAAAATTACTCTGGCATATAAATGCCTTGTAAGGCATGAGATGAATCAGTCTATGGATTTCATGCACACCTACAAATGCACCCCATGCCAGTAGCCATTATGAATAAATATTTGTCAATAGTATGATTAAATGTACGCATTGGAAACAATCCATTTGCATATGAAACACTAAGAATGTATCTAATACTAAAATAATTGTCTCAAATCTTCTACTTTTATTTTATGAAGCAATAACAGGAAATGCGGAACAGGCAGTCTCCTATTTTGGACTTAGGATTCACTGCTTGGAATTCTGAGAAATTAAGAGGTCTCTATGTCTGTCCCAGCTTCTTTTTCAGAAAAGCACTGGGTAAGAAGTCAATTAATCCAGGCTCTGTCACATGTACACCCTTAAACCAATCACTGTGGCCAAAAGGGCTGACTGCATAATATAACATCTTTCACTTATATTTCCAAACAGAGTAAGGGTTCCGGAAGAAGGAAGAGCTTCCCAAGAATAATGGTGTTAGCCCAGACATGACCCCTGGGAAAATTAGTGTGAACCAGGTATCAGCATCAATTTGTTTCTATGGGATATATTAGAAGCTTTATGTTTTATTCATGATGGGAATGAACTGATGTTTTTCCCATCTTTTACCCATCATTTGTGTAGACAAAGCCAGAACAGTATTGACGTCTGAAGGGAACACACAGCCAAGAATATATCCTTCATCTCTTGGATTAAGGTGAATTTTACCTGGCTTTCTTATTTCTATTCTCACTCCCATTTTGCTTAGCGATATCTAAAATACAGTCAATTTTCCATATTTTTTTTTTCTTCAGACTAAATTAAGTGATCCTCTGTGGGTTAGAAGGAGTGCCTCTTTTCCTGACCCCAAAGCATATATCAGAATATATGGGTCAGGCTAAAAACATTCGCAATGGGTCAGGCTAAAAACATTGGCAATGTGAACACCTACTCTAGTCCATTTTGATATTTTTTTCTTTCTTGTACACTGTTGAAGGCTGTGCTTCTCTCCAAGATTAGCTCTTATATTCTTTTTCAAAAAGTCTCCTGGGTCATGGGTACATGTCCCTCTTATGAGATCCATATCATTTATAATGTTCTACATAGCATCATGCCTTGTATACTACTGTGAACCCAAAAGTATCTGAGACAGGTCTGAATCAATTTAGAAAGTTTATTTTGCCAAGGTTAATAACACACCAGTGACAGCCTCAGGAAGCCTTGATAACATGTGCCTAAGGTGGTCGGGGCATAGCTTGCATGTATACATTTTAGGGAGCACATGAGACATAATAATATATGTCAGGCGTACATTGGTTTGGTCTAGAAAAGTGGGACAACTTGAAGTGAGAGCTTCCAAGTCATAGGTAGATAAGACACAAAAAGGTTGCATTCTTTTGAGTCTCTGATTATCCTTTCACTGAATACAAAATTTACATGTGAGAGGGCAATTGAGGAATAGTCATTTATACCTTAGTCTGGCTTAGGGAATCTGCATTTTTACACAGTCTGGCAGAGGAAGCAATCAGGTATGCATTTGCCTCAGGTGTGAGAGGCATGATTTGACTGTGAGTCCTCTCTGTCCTTTGTCCTGCACCTGTGAAGATAAGCTATCAATTTACATTGTCAGGGTGAAATTCAACAGAACTGTTTTAGCGTAAAAATTTTGAAGCCCACAAAGTATTTCCTTGTGGGCAATTGGTGAGGGATGCATGCACTTTTTTTTTTTTTTTTTTTTTTTCATCTTTGTAGCTATCTTATTTAAGAATAAAAGGAGGGGCAGGTTTCTTGACGCAGTTCTCAGCTTGAATTTTTCCTTTGGCTTAGTGGTTTTGGGGTCCCAAAATTTATTTGCCTTTCACATGGAAACTCCTGAGAAGCAGGGTCTATGTCTTATCAGGCCTGATGCAGACTAATAACTCAATAAACTATTCAAAGTCCAGCAATCCTTTTCTATCATGAAACTTTCCTGATAACTCTTGCCCCTTATTGTAATGCATGTTACAACCACAGAGTGAATATTCTCCAATCTTTTGATGTTAGTATTTTGGCAGGATTAGATTTCAATTCCTTCAGAGTGACATCTAGCTATTTTGTTTTAATGAGTTTCAGATTAATTTATTTTAGTAAGTAGGGCACTGGTAAAAGCCATATATGTGTGAAAGAGTTCAATTTGTTAGTTAGAAAATGGAAATATCATTTACATATCACTGGAAGGACATAGTATGTGATTTCATGAAATAAAATTCTCTCTCAAAAACAGTTGCATCTATGATAAAACGCAAACATTTATATCTAACATTTACGCTCCTTTGCCATCTGAACACCAGATATTTTCAAATACGTTTGATGCGTGTAATGTATACTGCAGTTCTATTGGTCTAAACAAGCTAGAATATTTCACTTCTGTACCTTTGCTTCCTCTTTCCTTGGTCCCAGGGACTCTCTAAATGCTATTTATTCTTTTTTAATTTTTTTTTAAATTTTACTTTAAGTTCTGGAGTACATGTACAAAGCATGCAAGTTCGTTACATAGGTATAAATGCGTGTGGGGCTATTTATTCTTAAAGTCTTTTCTTCCATAGTCTGAAACCTCACTTAAGCAATAAAAACCATAGGTATTTTTTTTTCTAGTGATATCACAATGACATTATTGTGAGGATACCCATTTGACCTTTAACCACTTATTCTCTTATGAACATTTTTGAATAAAACTCTCAAATAATGTTATATTACTTTTTGTATGCATATTATTTTCTCCTCAATCATACTTAAATTACATGACCATAAAGATATCCTTAAGGCATGACTATACCACGTATTCTTTCTTAGTTGGGAAGAAAAAAGAAACAAAAAGTCTGCATCTCCAATGACTAACATATTTATGTACAAAACAGACACTCAATAAATGACTGTTGAGCCACTGGAAAATGCACGTGATTGTGCCTTGAACAATAGAAACCTTCAGAAATATCTCACATCATGAACACTCTACCATCATGTTCAAAAGACTTTTCATTTTTCTGCATGGAATGGAGTGCATATTCTCTTTATTTATATAATGAATATCTTTATTATCATTATATTGTGCAGAGGTGACCTATTCACGGTCATGGCATCTGCATCTATATATCTGAAGGAGCTAGTTTATGAAAGTAACACCTTTCATATTTTTAAAAAATCTTTATATTGACATATTCTTACTTACTTTCAATCTTTGCATTCCACACGTTGGAATGTAGCCCCCTAACCTTGGTTTTACCTAATTAGAACTAAGCATATCAATTAAAAAAAGAATTGATCACTTCAAAATGAATCATAGACTGTCACAAATGTGATAAAGACAGGGAGAGAGAGAGGAAAGAAAATCTATACATAAACCATTCCATTTAATTTCATATAAAAATGAAAATTTAGTGTTGGTTTCTATAAAGGAAGTCATTACCTATATAAAAACTGATCCAACAGTCACTATATATTAAAGCTTTTATTAAGTTGAAACCCTCTGGCTGCATTAAAAATTTTGAAAAAAAATCTTCTTGAGTCTAAGAATTATTTGTTTGAGATGATCATATTGGTACAATTTTTTATTGGCACACAAGGAATCCAATTTCCAGGTTCATTACCCAAAACAACACAGAAATTTGAAACAAGAAAATATCGTAGTGCTTGAACCATAGATCAAACTATAATTCATACACCTCATTCCTTTGTGGATTATTACGATAAAAAGAAAGAAGAAGAAAAAAGGCAATTTCTCTGCCCACTTGATCGATGTTCCGTTTGACCTCTGTAATGCCCTCTTGCCATAACCTTTTAAATACCATCTGCTCTTTTTGTGAAGAGTGTGATGGGAAGGAGTCACTTCCAGACAGCAATTGATTATAAGAACATTAATCAAGGGCATGGATTATCTGTAGCATGACACTGTGTGCTGTAGTTAAGCAATCTGGCCTTCAATATGATTGGAAAGACTAATCCTTATGTGGAAGCCTAAAACAGACTTAGCATCACATGTTTAAGCAGAGCAGAGCAAATAATGCATGAACATTTATTGGAATCTGTGATAAATTTCAGCAATTTTAGGGCTAATTTGTTTATCCAGTCTAAAGGGATTGGATTGATTATAATATGTGCTCCTAAAATGTTATACATATCTCATGCTTGTTCCAATCACAGAGCACAGAAACAAGCCAGGCATCCTTTGCTTAGAATTAAAAAATATATATATATATATATATGACATTTTCTAGTTAGCTTGCCTAACACATATATCTGAATTTGCCATTTATTTTCCCCATTAAGTAATACAATCTAAAATAGGCTTTCGCTCATAAGGAAAAAAATTCTACAAATATTCTGTATATACAGAGGAAGAAATTTCTTTTTGCTTTAGTTATACATAATACTTAAAAAATTAAAATTAGGATTTTAAACTTCCATATACCTTTCTAGCTGTGTAAAACTTATTTTATAATAGTCTGTATTATTATTCAGTATTATATAGAAAGTCTGCATTAAAGAGCAATGAGAAAGAATTACAAAGCAAATGATAAATGTGTGAGCATATGTATGGGTGTGTGTAGTGGGGTGAAGGGAAGAAGAAAAGGAAGAAAGAGACAGAGAGAGGCAGAATGAGAGAGAGAGAGAGAGCAAATGAAACAGAGAAGGAGAAAGAGACAGAGAGAGAGAGAAGGAGAGAGAGCCTGTGCCTGTGTTTAAGTCTGAACGGTAAGCATTTCCTCGATGCCTTATCATGCCTATACAGAGCAGAGAAGTTTGTGATTTATGCAAAGAACTTCCAAGGGGAAAAAATCAGATTATCACTGAAAGAGGGGAGGTAAGTCATCGCAGCAAATGGAACAGGAAACAAAAAAATGATAGAACAATGTGTTTTTTTGAGAGAGTGAGCATTTAAGCCATGAGCAAAAAGAATATGACATCAACAAAAAATAAAGAAAATGTTACAAAATCATAACAAAATTATTTTATTTGAATAATTTCAAAAGGCATTCTATGTGTCAATGATTATAGTATTTGAAGCCTCATACTAGGCTCAAATGCATTGATTCTTAACAAAATTATCACTGCCTAATCTAAACCTTACTCACAAAGCTAACAGTAGACCAGATGTTTTTATAAAAAAAAAAAAAAAAAAAAAAAAAAATCCGAGTTTCTTAGAATTTGACAATCATTTAAAACACTCTTCATTATATTTTTTTCATCAGAATTACTACATACATATAGTTAAAAGTCAAATAGTAGTAAAAGGGTAATAAGTTATATCATCCACTGTTATTGGTTACAAGGTAAAAAACACAAATCTGGCTAATATAGGCAAAACAAAAACGTATGAGAAGGGTTTTAGGAAATTCATTGCATTATTGTGAAAGCTGGTGAACTGAGATTAAGAGAAATGCTGGAATCTAAGTACGACAGAAAAATGAACGACAGACAAGGTCATGAAGCCAAGAAAAGTCAGTTTAAACCAACCTCATTTCCTTCTAACAGCAAGGACATTGCCCTTGGTGAACAGAACTGCTGCTACCGATGGAAGCTGCTTTCATGAATAAATCCTAACCCATTTTGGGTTTAATTCCGCTTGCATGCACTCTCGAAGCCAAAAGACAGAAAAAGAAGAAAGTTCTAGCCCCTCAACCTCAGTCTCCTGGCATGCTTTACCCCTTCTTTTTCCTTTCCTTCTTTTTGGAACTATTATTAGTCTACTTTTATACTGTTGTTATATATATATATATATATATATATATATATATATATATATATATATATATATATCATCCTTCTTTCTATCTGCTTTATTTTGGGGAATATTTGGCTTTGAATTATAGCAAGTTTTTAAAACTTTTAAAGATACTTTATAATTTTTTTTAAAAAATTCTAAAACATTTTGTTGTTGTTGTCTTAGGCTGGCCCTTTTTGGAGCACTTTGTTCTTATTAGTGTTTCTCCATCGTCTAACATGAACTGACCAATGATGATAGAGTGCTGTTTATCACCTGGTTACCTTTCTGTAGGTGATTGGCTAATGAGAAGGCCGATTTATTAAAGAATCCCCAAAATGTCAGCATATGCAGATCTTTTATGTAGGTGTGTTATTTTACTTCCAATGTGGATTCTACAGTCTTCAACACCGGGGATTTTAGTTCTACCTGCTAGAATTCTAGGAGCAGGGCAAGCTAGTGGGCTGGGTAACACTATTGTGTGAAAGGACAGGTTTACAGCCTTATTCCATGACCGTCTACCTTTCCATATGCCCAGAAATTCATAATCTTTTTATTCAATGTCTCCAGAAAACAAACCATTATTCTGCCTGAAAGAATTTTTTTGTGCAGAAAGGTACTCAAAACTCCTGTGTTTAAATGTTTCATCTCATCCTCATTTTGCAGTCCCTGGTATCTGTATGCCCTGATTTTCTCAGGAATTCTTCAAGAGTATTTGGCTAGTTTCATATGGTTGTTTCATGCTGCAGGTCCTTTAGTTTTCTGCTTAGTGCTGGTACAATTAATTTAAAGAGCTTAGAACAGGGGAGATTATCCTGGATTACCCAGGTGTTCAATCTAATTACATAGGGCTTTAACAGCAGACAAGTTTTCCTGTCCACAGTCAGAGGGAGAGGTAACTATGGAAGAATGTTTGTAGAGATGAAACATTGCAGGTTTTGGAGATGGAAAGGGAGCCATGAGACTCTAGAAGCTGACATAGGAAAGGAAATGCATTTTTGCACAGAACCCCTAGAAGAGAATGTAACACTCTTGATAGCTTGATCCTGGGACAGTAAGATGTCAGGAATCTGATCTACAGGATTATATGCCAACAGATTTGTGTCATTTAAAGCCACTATGTTTGTGGTTGTTTGTTACAGCAGCAAAAGAAAACTAACACGAGAACAGAATGGTCAAAGAGAAAGAGCAATTGGTGGGGGCTGTGGCTCACGCCTGTAATCCCAGCACTTTAGGAGTCCAAGGCAGAAGGATCACGAGGTCAGGGGATCGAGACCATCCTGGTTAACATGGTGAAACCCTGTCTCTACTAAAAATACAAAAAAAATAGCTGGGTGTGGTGGCGCGTGCCTGTAATCCCAGCTACCAGGGAGGCTGAGGCACAAGAATCGCTTGAACCCAGGAGGCAGAAGTTGCGGTGAACCAAGATCGTGACACTATACTCCAGCCTGGCAACAGAGCGAGACTCTATCTCAAAAAAGAAAGAAAAGAAAAAGAGAAATTGTCAGAATCCAGAAGAACTGTCTGTGCCTCTAATAGAGAACTTCCCAACAGAATCTGTGACATTCAGTGAACTTGCTAACTCACAGACACATAACATAAATGAGGTTTGGGAAATAATACCCAACTTGGCTCTTCCTTATTACAATTTATTTATGTTTCTCCAATGTTAGAAAAAAAAACAACAACAAAAAAGAAAATCAAAAGGCAGGAGAAGTAATTCACAAATGGTATAGAGAAAAGTGGAATGTAGATATAGAAAAATAAATGGAAAATATCTGGCACACATTTTGTGCTTGTTTTCTTTACTATTATTATTATTATTATTATTTTAATTTTTATTGCATTATAGGTTTGGGGGTACATGTGCAGAACGTGCAAGATAGTTGCATAGGTACACACATGGCAGTGTGCTTTGCTGCCTTCCTCCCCTTCACCCACACTTGGTATTCATCCCCAGGCTATCCCCCCCAGCCCCCCCTGCTGTCCCTCCCCCATTCCCCGCAACAGTCCCCAGTGTATAGTAGACCGCCTCTCTGTGTCCATGTGTTCTCATTTTTCTCACCCACCTATGAGTGAGTATATGCGGTATTTCTTTTTCTGTTCTTGTGTCAGTTTGCTGAGAATGATGATCTCCAGATTCATCCATGTCCTTACAAAGGACACAAACTCATCATTTTTGATGGCTGCATAATATTCCATGGTGTATATGTGCGACATTTTCCCAGTCCAGTCTATCATCGTTGGGCATTTGGGTTGGTTCCAGGTCTTTGCTATTGTAAACAGTGCTGCAATGAACATTCGTGTGCATGTGTCCTTATAGTAGAATGATTTATAGTCCTTTGGATAGATACCCAGTAATGGGATTGCTGGGTCAAATGGAATTTCTATTTCTAGGTCCCTGAGGAATTGCCACACTGTCTTCCACAATGGTTGAACTAATTTACACTCCCACCAACAGTGTAAGAGTGTTCCTATTTCTCCACATCCTCTCCAGCATCTGCTGTCTCCAGATTTTTTAATGATCGCCATTCTAACTGGTGAGAGATGGTATCTCAATGTGGTTTTGATTTGCATCTCTCTAATGACCAATGATGATGAGCACTTTTCATATGTTTGTTGGCCTCATGTATGTCTTCTTTTGTAAAGTTTCTGTTCATATCCTTTGCCCATTTTTTAATGGGCTTGTTTGTTTTTTTCCTGTAAATCTGTTTGAGTTCTTTGTAAATTCTGGATATCAGCCCTTTGTCAGATGTGTAAACTACAAAGATTTTTTCCCATTCTGATGGTTGCCGATTCACTCTAGTGACTGTTTCTTTTGCCGTGCAGAAGCTGTGGAGTTTGATTAGGTCCCATTTGTCTATTTTGACTTTTGTTGCCAATGCTTTTGGTGTTTTGTTCATGAAGTACTTGCCTACTCCTATGTCCTGAATGGTTTTGCCTAGATTTTCTTCTAGGGTTTTTATGGTGTCAGGTAAAGCTCCTGCAACTGATAAGCAACTTCAGCAAAGTCTCAGGATATAAAATCAATGTTCAAAAATCACAAGCATTCCTATACACCAATAACAGACTTAAAGAGAACCAAATCAAGAACGAACTGCCATTCACAATTGCTACAAAGAAAATAAAATACCTAGGAATACAACTCACTAGGAATGTAAGGGACCTCTTTAAGGAAAACTACAAACAACTGCTCAACGAAATAAGAGAGGACACAAACAGATGGAGAAACATTCCATGTTTGTGGTTAGGAAGAATCAATATCGTGAAAATGGCTATACTGCCCAAAGGAATTTACACAATCAATGCTATCCCCATCAAACTACCATTGAATTTCTTCACAGAACTGGAAAAAACCACCATGAATTTCATATGGAACCAAAAAAGAGCCCGCATAGCCAAGTCAATTCTAAGCAAAAAGAACACAGTGGGAGGCATCACACTACCAGACTTCAAACTATACTACAAGGCTACAGTAATCAAAACAGCATGGTACTGGTACCAAAACAGAGATATAGACCAATGGAACAGAACAGAGGCATCGGAGGCAACACAACATATCTACAACCATATTATCTTTGATAAACCAGACAAAAACAGGCAATGGGGAAAGGATTCCCTATTTAATAAATGGTGTTGGGAAAACTGGCTAGCCATGTGCAGAAAGCAGAAACTGGACCCCTTCCTGACACCTTACACTAAAATTAACTCCAGATGGATTAAAGTCTTTACTATTATTTTTAATGCAGTCTCACAAAGCAGGAAAGATGAATGTGTTTTCAGCATTACATTCGGTATTATAAACAGTACTTATATCTTGAAAACATAAACAAATGTATTCATCTATATGTTGTTATAAGTTATTAGATATAATATTATTTAATATCCAGATATATTATTTAATAATCTCTAATAATAGATACAATGTTATGTAATAATCATATTTAATAATTATGCCTAATAATAAATCTACAGAACACTTTGGTTTGCCAGACATACTGGCAAGTGCTTCCTATTTATCCATTTACTTAATGTTCAACACAGACTTTAAAGGGAGTTACTATCCTTACTATTCATCTTGGGTTGCTTTTTTTGGTTTTAGAAGAAGAAATTCAGACAAAGAAAGTAAAATAACTGTAAGTGGTACAGTCAAGATTTAAACCCAGGTAATATGGTCGCAGAGTTTTTGCATGTGGCAGTGTTTCATGCTGAAATGCTATATCAATAGTCTATATTAAATAAATTATATGTGATGATGCACAGAAAGTATTTCATGTTTCATAAATGAAAACAAAAAGAAAATTAAAGATCTTTTCTAAAGACAGTAAATGTTGGAGAAAGTTTCTCCTGGGATTCTTTGCCTTGAGTATTTTTTTTTCTCCTATCCTTTAGCATTTGCTTTGTGTGGGTGTGTTTCTAATTACCAAAGGGTAATTATTTTACCTAAAGCTCTTAAGTAGAGAGTCAGCCAGGAATGCATATTGACTTCCCTGGGTGTAAAGCACTGTACCAGAAACTAACAGATTAGTGAAAGAGAAGAGTCCTCACAATAAGTAAACAAACCATTGCAAGGCAAAGTGGTGAGTGTAATGAGTGCAGGGAGTTAGAAGGACACTTTACTCATTTGGAAGCCTGGGATAGTCAAGGTGGACGTGCAGGAGATGGCGACCACAGGAGTGAGGGTTTTAATGACTTTCCAAGGAGAAAGTGGCTAAGGCAAATGGTTAGGGAAAGGTTTTCCAGGAAGGGAAAATACCATGTCAAAAGAGAAGGGGATCAAGGACACCACTATGTACGTAGAGGCTAATAATACTTCCATTTGATTGAAGCATGGAGACGTTGAAATAGTATTCAATAATTTCCGTAACCTCTCAAAGTCTGAACAAAAAGCCTGATATTTCCAATAATAAACAGTGGAAACTTAGACTGAATCTATGCAAGCATTATGCTGAGCAAGACGTATATTCTTTCTCTATCTCTATTTCATTTCCTCAATTCAGTCTTTGTAACTTACCATTTCCTCTTCTCTTCTCACTAACTAGCATTTGACCATCTATCAAAGAGAAACAGAAAACCGACAGCAGTGATAGCTGCATTTTTTTATAGAACTTTTTTTTTTCTAGAATTGAGCTAAATTAGATTATACATAAGCTTTCTGTGCCTATTAAGCTTTCTTTCTGTGCTCTTGTAGCATTAATGTCCGTAATATCCAGTGATAAAAGTAAGCAATTAACAATTGACATATAATGGAGAATTAGATTTACAGGCTCCTTTTTGTTCTTTCATATTAATATTTTCAGTTATTTACTTGCACTCACACTTGCCCTGTGAGCAGTGATGTCAGCAGCTTGCTCTCTCTTTTAGTCTTTGCTTGAACTACTTTAACATCCTAGGGGCTTCTTCATTACTAACATGGTTATGCTCATGGTTGGCTTAGGGGGAAATTCAGTAAGAGCAGTCCATTTTTATTGCTGCTGGTGCCAAATGGCATCACACTTTTACGTCTGCCCATGCAGAGCCGCTTTTCCTGAGCTGCAGGGATATTCTTGTTAGTTTGCATTATGCCAGCCAGCATATGATCCAGTCAGTTTAAAACATCCCTTGGCTAATGTAGAGACATATATTCATCTATTTCCAAAGCGCAACCACTATATTAGCGTGAGTAGGTCCAACAGCTTTCCTCCCCACAAATTTCCTAAGTTCCAGCCCTGTTTATGGGTTATTAGTCCGGCAAGTCTTAACAAAGAAACTTCAATCTACATTCAAATTGGTCCAGTTATTTTACTGCAGATAGGGGTAGATGGTGACTGTGGGACATATGTATGTTAGCCATTGTGATAACTCTCTAAGCTAGGGTTTGTCAAACACAGCACTATCAATGTTTTTGACTAGATAATTCTTTGTCGTGTGGGGCTGTTCTGGGCACTGTAGATGCTTAGTAGCATTCCTGGCCTCTATGGACTAGATGCCAATAATAACATGGTAAAGATAAATTATTCTTAAACACTGTATTTTTAAAAAATTTGCTAGTCCATGCGCTGTGCCTCACACTTGTAATCTCAGCACTTTAGGACCCCAAGGTGGGTGGATCACCTTAGGTCAGGAGTTTCAGAAAAGTCTGACCAACATGGTGAAACCCCATCTCTACTAAAAAAACACAAAAATTAGCTGAGCATGGTGGCAGGCCCCTGTAATCCCAGCTACTCAGGAGGCTGAGGCAGGATAATCACTTGAACCCAGGAGGCGGAGGTTGCAGTGAGCTGAGATTGTGCCATTGCACTCCATCCTGGATGACATAGCAAAACTTCATCTCAAAAGAAGGAAGGAAGGAAGGAAGGAAGGAAGGAAGGAAGGAAGGAAGGAAGGAAGGAAGGCGGGCGAGAGAGAGAGAGAGAGAGAGAGAAAGAAAGAAAGAAAGAAAGAAAGAAAGAAAGAAAGAAAGAAAGAAAGAAAGAAAGAAAGAGAGAGAGAGAGAGAAAGAAAGAAAGAAAGAAAGAAAGAAAGAAAGAAAGAAAGAAAGAAAGAAAGAGAAAGAAAGAAGGAAAGAAAGAAAAAGAATCTGAACACTGTTAAAAACAGCACTAAAAATGTTATCTAAGGATACTGTAATAGAGGCTAAGACTATTACAATGGAGAAGAGAGATTGAACTAAACTGAATATTCTAAAGGTAGCTGGAGATTTATAGCTAAGGATCAGCATGAAGAGATGAGTAGATAGAAATGTACTCATGTTCTGCACATGTACCCCAAAACCTAAAACGCAATTTAAAAAAAAGAAATGTACTAATAATCACTTGATTAGATATCAAGGATAGTGGAGTTTTTGTCAAAGAGACTCAGCAGGATTTTTGTTAAAGGCAGGTCAAGACTTAGATATGAAGGAATTCGATCAGACATCAAGGTGGGCAGGGATGTGATTCACTAAGTTGACCAGGTAGGATTCTTTAACAACATTGAGTTAACAGGCCAAGCTCATAGAACACCAAGGCGAAGTCCTGGTTGAAAAGAAAGCTCAGGGGAGCCTGACTAATGTTTGCTCAAGAAGGGAGTCTGTCAATCCACTTAACTGGAAATGGTGACAATAACAAAATTTCCAGATACCCCCAAATGTTTCTTGTGAAGGACAAGATTACCTGCCCTTGAAAACAAGAGTTCTAAAAGATTGTGTTAGGTGTTTTTGTGCCCATAATTTCACCACCCTAGAGCTAGGCTTTATTTATTTATTTAGGCTAAACATGAACATAGACTTTCAACATTATACAGAGAAACTAAAGGCAATGAATGCCAGTGGTGTGACATGCCCCCACTCTCATTTCATAGGAGAGTTTTTGAAATCATAACCTTCTATTGTTGTTTTTGGTAATTTTATATTAAAATGCAATATTACTCGATATTTGCCATTGATTATTTTGGTGAGTTTTACTTGTTTGCTCTTCTAATAGTGTCCAAAACTTAAGAGAATTTTAAAGGAGAAAATAAAATAATAAATATAATTTATAAATTATTGTGTTAAAACTACTTCCTTTACAAGGAGAAATTATATTTATGCCCTTGATAATTCTCTGGTGGACTTGTTGAAGAAATTCTCAGGAAGTACAATAAGAGGAAAAAATTTGATTTCACTGTTGAAATTTTCACATTTTAATTGCTTATATCTGTTATTTACTTTAACAATCTACATACATGTGGCTGTGTTCTAATACATAGTTTTCATTTTTTCAGAGAATATTAAGACTTGGCAATTCTAATAGGATAGGCACCACTGCTATAACTTCTACAATTACCATTTCTAGGAAAAAAATCATAAAATACACTTCAATTAACACTATATTTAGATATTAAATATACTAGAAAACATATATCATTTAAACAGATTTATAAGCAGGATAATTAAATAATTTAAAAGCAGAAGCATTCAGCAGTTATAACAAACTATAAACTTATTAATATATTCTTTCAGTCTTCATTTAACTTCTCATATTCAATAAAATGCTTAATCTGGAAACCATCATTCTCAGGAAACTGACGCAAGAACAGAAAATCAAACACCACATGTTTATGAGGGACTCTGTTAACTGCTCTTCCCTGATCCACAAGGCTTGTGGTTTCAAAGGCAAGAACTTTCCAGAGCCATGCCTTCATCCACCTTCCCATCCCGGAACCTAGAGTTCTTTGTCTCACTTTCCCCAGCGTGGCCTAGATAAAATTCCAAGTGAACTTCCTTTGTTCAGAAAGCCCACAAAAGTCCTGGAAGGAGGGGCTCTATTGCAGGCCAAGCAGCCAATCCTATATCAGAGTCAAAGATCCATCACTCCAGAGGAAGTCTGAAAGAACTCCTCTCAGTGGAGGAGAACATGAATGGGGAGGGAATAACTTCTGCACCTTACCTGTGTGGACTCCTTCTCCAGATCCCCTCCCAAGGCAACATGGAAGCTTTCTCTCCCTTTCCACCTGTACAAATTTCCCTCTCTGGGTCACCTCCAACAAAAGCATGGCTCTCTCTCTCTCTCTCTCTCTCTCTCTCTCTCTCTCTCTCTCTCTCTCTCTCTCTCTCTCTCTCTCTCTCTCTCTCTCTCTCCCCCCCCTAATAAATCGCTTTCTGCAAAACTCTTTGAGTCTGTGATATTCCTAGGAACAGTAAGCCACCGCGCCTCCAGGGCTTCTTTCCCCATTCCTGGAGCAGGGGAGGCCGAGAACCTGGAACGCCACGTTACATCTGTGGCAAGCCAGCCAGGAGAAACGTCATGAGAGGCTGTGTTACTTCGGAGCGGTTAGTGCCTTGGACCCCTTTGGCTTGCTGGAGTCTGTCCTATTCACTTCTCTTGAATCTGCAGTGGGGAGAGTACTGGGCATGCCCCTCCTGCGTGGGACTGCACACAGTCCCGGAGGTGGGACCAGGCAGACGCTGTCTGCAGAAAGCAAGTGGCTGGGCCTGCACTGGGCCCACACACAGCAGTGGCTGGGCTGGACGGGCGTGCTCTGAGCAGCCAGGGCTGGGTCAGGCCGGCATGGTTTCTGATAAGGCTCTGCCCAGCCTCTAAATAGTGCGGGCCGGCCAAATTTTAAAGGCACAGCACCCGGCCTTCTCCAAGCCAGCTTCCTTTTCTGGCTGTACTGTGTTTGATTTCAGATGGTGCTACTCTTCCCAAGGCAAAATCTCCTTTAAAATGTATCCTGGACAACTGGGACCAATTTTACACACAATCTTTAAAGAAGAAGCGGCTCATATTTCTCTGCAAAACAGCATGGCCATTGCAATACCCTCTGCTGAGTGGAGAAACCTGGCCTCCTAAGGGAAGTATAAATTACACCATCGTTGTACAATTAAACCCATTCTTTAAAAGTTAAGTAAATGGTTTAACGTCCCCTATGTGCAAGTTTTCTTCTATCTAAGGAATAATCCTCAGCAATGTAAGGCCTGTACCCCATTCTCTACTGGCCCTTCCTCAGGACTACCCCCACATTTAGGACTCCCTATAGCTACTCTCTCCACTGAAGCTAACCAGGTCTCCTCAGCTCCTGCCTCCCAAGAGGAATCACGAAAGGCCAAAGCTGCCCAGACACCTCAACTACTGGGGTGCCCCACCCTGCCCCCTACAGGCAGTAGGAGGAGAATTTGGCCCAACCAAGGTACATAGTCCCTTTCCACTTTTTGACTTACAGCAAATCAAGGCGAACTTAGGAAAATTTTCAGATGACCTGGACAAACATGTAGATGTTCTGCAGGGCCTCAGTCAGTCCTTTGAATTAGATTGGAAAGATATCATGTCACTGCTTAGTCAGACCCTAACCAGCAATGACAGAGAGACTGCTCTGGCAGTGGCTCAAGAGTTTGGGGACATGTGGTACCTTAGTCAATTACGTGACCAAATCAGGCCAGAGGAAGAGGATAGATTTCCTAAAGGTAAACAAGTAGTCGCTAGCATGAACCCTGGCTGGGATCCTGACTCAGAACAGGGGACTGTAGTCGTAGGCACCTATTAACCTGCATACTTGAGGGATTAAGGTGAACTAGGAAGAAGTCCATGGACTATGCAATGTTATCCGCCATAACTCAGGGAAAGGATGAAAACCCAACCTTCTTCCTTAAGGGATTATGGGAGGCCTTAAGAAATACACTCCCCTCTTATAGACTCCATCAAGGGTCAGTTAATACTAAAAGACAAACTTATTATGCAATCAGCAGCAGATATTAGAAAGCTCCAGAAGTTAGCCCTGGGGCCAGAACTGAACCCGGAATCATTACTGAATCAGTGACTTCAGCGTTCTATAATAGAGACCAGGAGGAACAGGCTGCAAGGAACAGGAGAGACTAGAGAAAAGCTGCAGCCCTAGTCATGGCCTTCAGGCAAGCAGACCCACAGGGCTCAGAGGAGCGAAAGGCTTGGGTTAGCCACCAGTCTGGCAAAGCTTGCTACCACTGTTGTCTAACGGGACACTTTATAAGAAATTGTCCCCATAGAAATGGATCACCACCTCGTCCTTGTCCACTGTGCCAAGGGGGTCGCTGGAAGGCACACTGTCCCAGGGGATGAAGGTTCTCAGGGCCCGAGGTGACTAACCAGATAACCCAACAGGACTAAGGGTGCCCAGGGCAAGAGCCGGCACAAGCCATCACCTCACTGAGCCCTGGGTATAAAGATAACCATAGAGGGCCAGGAGATTAATCTTCTCCTGGACGCTGATGTGGCCTTCTTAGTTTTAATTTCCCATCCTGGATGGCTGTCCTCCAAGTCTGTAACTGTTCGAGGAGTCCTAGGACAAGCAGTCTCCTGATATTTATCCCAGCCCCTAAGCTGTAACTGGGGAGATATACTCTTCTCCCATGACTTCCTCATTGTGCCAGAAAGCCCCACTCCCCTAATAGGGTGGGACCTGTTAGCCAGAGCAGGAGCCATTATCTATATGAACATCATCAGGGAGGAAATCCCTCTCTGCTGCCCATAATTTAAAGAAGGGATTAATTCCAAGGTTTGGGCAATGGACGGACAATTTGGGTGAGCAAAGAATGCATGCCAAATTCGAATAAGGCTAAAGGATCCCACCTCTTTTTCTTACCAAAGACAGTACCACCTAGGACCAGAAACCAAAAAGGGGCTACAGGATATTGTAAAGAACTGAACAGCTTGGGGTCTAGTAAAGTCCTGTAACAGCCCCTGAAACACTCCAATTTTAGAAGTACAGAAACCCAATGGACAATGAAGACTGGTGCAAGATCCCAGGCTTGTTAATGAAGCTGTGATCCCTTTGTACTCAGCTGTACTCAATATTTACACCTTGCTCTCTCAAATACCAGGAAAGGCGCAGTGGTTTACAGTCCTGGATCTTAAGGATGCCTTTTGCTGTGTTCCATTACATCCTGACTCCCAGTTTCTTTTTACGTTTGAAAATGCTTTAGTCTAGAATTCTCAGCTCACCTGGACAGTGTTATCACAGGGCTTTCAAGATAGCCCCGACTTGTTTAGCCAGGCTGTAGCTCAGAACCTTAGTCATTTTTCACATCCAGGTGCCCTGGTTCTTCAATGTATAAATAACCTACTTTTAACTGCAAACTCAAAAACCCAGTGTCAGCAGGCTACCCAGGACTACCTACTTTCTTGTCACTTGCAGATATAAGGTTTCCAAACCGAAAACCCAACTTTGCAGGCAAGAGGTAAAATACCTAGGGCTTGTCTTGTCTAAGGGCACTTGGGCCCTTGATAAAAACCTTCTCCAACCCACATTAGCCTTCCCTTATCCAAAGACCTTAAAACAGTTGTGGGGATTCTTCGGAATAACAGGTTTCTGCAGATTGTGGATTCCCAGATATGGTGAAATAACAGAACCCCTCTATGCTCTGATTAAGGAAACCCGAAAAGCTAACATGCATCCAATACAATGGAACCCTGCAGCTGAGGCAGCTTTTCAGATCCTAAAGCAGGCACTACAGCAGGCTCCAGCTCTAGGCCTTCAGACAGTAGCAACTTCTACCTCTCCTATGTGTTACAGGAGAGTCTTGAGTGGCAATGGGGGTTCTCACCCAGACTTGGGTGAGAACACCATAACCAATGGCATACCTAAGTAAAGAAACTGATGCAGTAGCAAAAGGCTGGCTGCACTGCTTGTGAGTCATAGCTGTGGTGGCTACACTGGTGTCAGAGCTGTTAAAATAGTGCAGGGGAAAGATCTAACTGTATGAACTTCACATAATGTAGCTGGAATTCTGGACTCTAAAAGAGGCTTATGGCTATTCATCAACCACTTACTCAAATATCAGGCTTCAGTGCTCAAAGGGCCTGTACTTCAGCTGCTCACATGTGCAGCCCTCATGACTGTCAGCAGGTTATAGCCCAGAACTAGGCAGCTCGAGAGGATCTCTTAGAAACTCCTCTAGACAATCCTGATCTTAACCTATACACTAATGGAAATTCATTTATGAAAAATGGAGTTTGAAAGGGAGGATATGCAGTAGTCAGTGATCAAACAGTGCTTGAAAGGAATTCCCTTCCTCCTGGAACTGGTGCCCAGCTGGCAGGACTAGTAGCCCTCATTCGACCTCTAATGAGAAGGCAGCAGAGGGCAATCGCCGAGCTGCCTAGAGGCAAAAAGGGCAGCTAGACAAGAATTTATAGAAGGACCTTTATAATGGGGGAACCCTCTGCAGGGAACTAGACCTCAATACTCATCAGAAGAGGTGGAGTGGGCAATTTCCCAGGGACATAATCTTCTTCCTTCAGGATGGCTAGCTACTGAGGAGGGAAAAGTGATCCTACCTGCTGCCAGTTGGTGGAAAGTACTTTAAACCCTACATCAAACTTTCCATCTGGGTATAGAGAATACACGTTGGATGGCCAAATCTATATTTACAGAAAAAGATCTCTTCAAGGCCATCCGACTAATAGTCAAAGCATGTGAAATATGTCAGAAAAATCATCCTTTGGCACATCACAAACTCCTCCTGGGGATCAGTGAGCAGGTCATTTTCCAGATTCAGGCTCCCTCGCTGTCTTCAAAACAATAACGGCCCTACCTTCAATGTTGCTGTGACCCAAGGAATTTTCACGGTGTTAGGAATACAGTATCATCTCCACTATGCTTGGAGGCCTCCATCCTCAGGGAAAGTGGAAAAGATGAATGAAATTCTTAAAAGACACTGGCACAGGAAACCCACCTCCTGCGGACTTCGCTAGTACCAATCACACTCTTAAGGGCTCGAAACCCTCCTCAGAAAATCATATGAGATGCTTTATGGATGGCCCTTTCTTACTAATGGTCTTGCATTAGACAAGGAAACAGCAGACCAAACAAAAGATTAACCTCCTTGGCTAAGTATCAACAGGCTCTTAGGTCCTTACCTGAAGTACACCCTAGAAAAACAGGGAAAGAGTTGTTCTTCCCTGGAGACTTGCTGCTTCTTAAGTCTCTCCCCTCAGACTCTCCCTCTAGGCCATCGTGGGAATGACCATTTTCAGTTCTTCTGTCTACCAATGGCAGTTAAGGTGGTGAGAATTGACTCGTGGATTCATCACACTTGGCTGAAGCCTTGGACACCTCCTGAAGAAAATCATAGGCCCCCCACCCCACAGCCTGAAGTTCCCAGAGACAACTGTTCATATACCTGTGAGCCTTTAGAGGATCTAGGTTTGCTCTTCCGACGAGATCTCCAGGAAAGTAACTTACATCCTGGCATTAACAGGATATTACTCGTAACTTTGCTACCTACAACTGAACTCTCAAACCCCAACTATCCCTTTCATAGTGGAAGGGAGGCCTGGAAAAATAGGACAAATTGGCACCAGCATTAGAAAAGTTACCATCTCTAGTCAGTTACTATAAGCTGTCTCAGGAGTTAAATAACATGAAAAGGTTGCTGATTCGCTCTGCAAAGGCAGAAACAGCTTAACTCTTTAGCTGCCATAGCTCTTCAAAGTAGAAGGGCCCTAAATCTGCTAACAGAAGAGAGAGAAGGAACCTGTCTCTTTCTAGGGAAAGAATGCTGCTACTTTATAAACCAATTGAGTGTTGCCTTAAACAAAGTTAAAAAACTCAGGGACCAAATGAAACACAGGGTTAAAGTCCTTCAAAAAACAGCATCATGGGGCTTGTTTAACAACTGGCTGTCATGGCTCTACCCTCTTCTAGGCTCATTTATAAATATTTTATTATTGCTGGCCTTAGGGCCTCTCATCTTTAACCTTCCTGTCAAATTTGTTTCTTCTAGAATTAATGCCGTAAGGACAAAAAAATCCTGCAAGGGGAACCCTGGATGTCTTTGGCTCATGAGTTCTATTGTGGACCTCTGAATCAACCTGCACCCCTGGAAGACTCCCCTCTGGAGGAGACCTCAACTGCTGGGCCCCTTCTATGCCCCAATTCAGCAGGAAGTAGATAAAGAGTGATGGACGCCCATGTCCTAACAGCCATTGGACTTTCCTGTTCACAGTGGGAACTGAGGGACTGTGTTAAATTCTCTTCCATGGTCCACAGGGGTGTGGTTTCAAAGGCAAAAACTTCCCAGCACCATGCCTCCATTTACCTCCCCATCCGGGAACCTAGAGTTCTTTGTCTAACTCTCCCACCTGCGGGCTAGGTAAAATTGCAGGTGAGATTTCTTTGTTCAGAAAGCCCACCAGAAGCCCTGAAAGGAGGAGCTCTATTTTGGGCAAAGCAGCCAATCCAATATCAAAGTCAAAGATCAATCACTCCAGAGGAAGTTTGAAAGAACTCCTCTCAATGGACGAAAACATGAATGTGGTGGGAATAACTTCAAAGTTAAAATTCCACTGCACCTTACCTGTGTGGCCTCCTTCTCTGGATCCCCTCCTATGGCAATGTGGGAGCTGTCTTTCCCTCTCTACCTGTGTGGATTTCAGTCACTGGAATATTCTCCCACAACAGAGTGGGAACTCTGTCTACTTCTCTGTCTCTCTGTGCCTAATAAATCACTCTCTGCAAAACTCTTTGGGTCCATGATATTCATAGGAACAATAAGCCCACCTCACCTCCAGGGCCTCTTCTCTCATTCCTGGGTCAGGGGAGGTCAAGAACCGGGGACACCTGGTTACATTTTCACTCATAAGTGGGTGTTGAACAGGGAGAGCACATGGGCACAGAGAGGGGAACATCACACAACGGGATGTTGGGAGGTGGGGGTTGGCGGAGGAATAGCATGGGGTGGGGACATTGGGGAGGGATAGCATTAGGAGAAATTCCTAATGTAGATGACAGGATGACAGATGCAGCAAACCAACATGGCACTTGTATACCTATGTAACAAACCTGCAGGTTCTGCACATGTACCCCAGAACATAAAGAAAAATAAATAAATAAATAAATAAATAAATAAATAAATAAATGCATTGTAGCTCTTTTTTGGTCTAAATGGGTGCTTTGGATTTATATTTTCACCAAGGTAAACTTAAGATACATTAAATTGGAAAGCATGATTAACTTGCTTTACAATATGTATTGCAATTCGGAGTTCTATCTGACAGTAACTTGCACAACTTGCTCTGCACATAATCTTATCCCAGTTAATTATCATATATTTGGATGGAGAATGTACAATCACTATAGATATTAATTAAAAGATGAGTAAGGATAAAAACCAGAAGAAACAAAACTCATCATTTGACTTTACAAATGTCTTTCAAAGTAGTATTTTCTAGTATTAGTTAATTAATTGCACTGCAGAGGGATGGGAAAAGTGACACAAAAACTGTTTTTAAAACAAAATGCAAAATGGATTTTGAAATAGCCTATTTATGAGCAAATGCTGCAACTGATTAAAATGAATTAAAATTGCATTAAACAGGCAACATTATTGTCATTTTAAGGTATCTAGTCATCGTGTATGCATTTTAGTAATGTTAATTTGATTTTTCATTAGATTTTTTTGTACACTTTAATTTCCTATTTGGAAGTAATAAAAAAAAGTCCAGAATGAGCGTGGCATTATATTACTGAAGAGTTAACAATGTACTTCCACCAACAGTGGCTGGATGGTAACAGAATCTCTAGGAATTTCACTTTTAAAGCTGTCCAGAGGTAATGTTTTATGTATATATTATGGGCAATATAATAAAATAAAACAAAACTTAATTGCATCTGCTTATTAAACTTGCTGAAGTGGCAATTTGGTATTTCTGTCCTCTCATCTAGTAATTCAGGAGTACACACAAGTAACACAGAATGTTACCAAGTTGCTCATTAAAGTATGTGTTATTTTGAGAGGGAGAGCCACTGCATATGCAATGGAGAATGACAGTTCAATATTGATTTATTTTTCTTTTTAGAAGATCGTCTAAGAAATCCCAATGTTCCAAAGATGACAAAGATATAGCAACTCAGACACATAAACAACAATGACTTCAACAAATGACAGTGGTCAGGGTATATTGCATTGCTGTTTTTTAAAGAATTCACCAGGATTGTCACGTTTTGATTTTATCTGAAGCAGAGCTATTGACATTACTTTGCCATATGTTGCAGCATGAAATTGGGTAGAATTACAAGTTGATTTGGATTCTTTTTCTTATGATATAACCAATGTCAGGGAAAATTATGCTGAGAACATGATATTTTTCTAAGTTGACGTCACAAAAGCCTCTTAGAAAAAATGACTAGTTTGAGCGTGGAAGTATTTCTTCAGTTAGTTCACCTACTACCTAAATGCTTTCTTTTGAAAATTAAATTTATTCATGTCCTTTTTGAATATAATGCTTTCCAGTGATTCAGAAACCTAAGAGTACCAAAAAAGGGACAAAGTCAAATCTTTCTCCTAATGTCTTGTCAATTTTCCATTTCCTATACCTTGTCCTCAAAATAGCTACTGTTAGTGGTGTTCATGCACTTTTCAGAATATTTTAATATATGTAAATGCAAAACCTAATATCCCAGTTTTCATATTTCTTGTTGAAGAAAGAGATGTACATTTAGAAAATTTATCTTTTCTGTTATTTCCTGAAATAATGCCTCCAATCGATTTCTTACTATTATTTATGCCTCTCCATGTTCTCTTATATGGCTTTTGCCCAGTAATAAGTATTTTGATGAGATTTACACATAACTTGGAATCTGAAGATTAATCTGCTTCCTATTTAATGCAAAACGGAGTTTGAAAGTTCTTTCTCTTCTTATGATTATTGTTGTTTTTGTTTTAAATAATTTTCATAAAAGGGGAAAATACTGACATACATAACTATGTTTATGCTTGAAATCCAACCTAAATTTATATTTTAAGTTTTCTTTATTATTCTCAGACCTGTAATCCTTCTTTCCAACATTACACTTTAAGTGAATATTTTCACAGAAGACTCCATAAAAGAAACTCAAACCAGTATCAGATTGGGTATACACATAATCTAGTTATTCTACATCAAAATACTTAGATCTAAGTTTTCACAATCACCATTTAAGAATAACTACTAGCCACAAGAACTTCTCACATCAAAAAAATCAATTATTTTTTCTGTATTGTGCATATTAACCTTTCCTTTTCTATTGCACTCTTTCAATTAGCACTTAATTTCATTTTCTATGCAGCTATTAGGCAGATTTTCTTCCCCTTCAGAAACAAACTCCAAAGGAATATTTTACATATTCTCTCTTTCTCTCACTCTAGTCTTGCTTCCACTCAAGCAAGTACTTATATCTCCTGAATGATCCATCTGTGTGTGTGTGTATGTGTGTGTATACACATATGCAGTCATGTGTTAATTAAAAGAAGCAGATTCTGAACAATGAGTCCTTCGGTCATGTTGTCATTCTGTGAAAATCATAGTGTATTTACACAACTCTAAATAGTGTAGCATGCTATACTTTTAGGTTACATGGTATAGCCTATTGCTCCTATGCTAGACATCTGTACAGCATGTTATTGCACTGAATTCTGTAGGCAATTGTAACACAGCAGTAAGGGATCTGTGTATCTAAATATGAGTAGCTAAACCTAGAGAAAAGGCACAGTGAAAATAAGTTGCAATAGACTAAAAAAAAATGGTACACCTATATACAGCACTTATCATGAATGGAGCTTTCAGGACTGAAAGATGCTCTGGGTAAGTGAATAATTAATGTGAAGGCCTAGGTCATTACCGTACACTACTGCAGACCGTATAAACACTGAATACTTAGGATACACTAGATTTATTTTCTTAAATTTATTTTTTACATGATAAATTCATCTTAGCTTTCACTTTTTTTATTTTAGAAACTTTTATGTTTTAAAATTTTTGACTGTAAAAACACAACTTCAAATACAAACATATTGTACAGCTATGCAAGAATATTATTTTCACTATACCTTTATTCCACTAGCATTTTTCTACTTTTAAAATTATTATAGTTTTTAAAAGATATTTGGTTGTTAAAAACCAAAACAAATACCCACACAGTAGCCTAGGCCTACACAAAATCAGGATCATCAATGTCACCGCCTTTCCCTTCCACATCTTGTTCAACTGGAAGGTTTTCAGGAGCATTAACACCCATGGAGCTGACATCTCCTATGATAACAAAACCTTCTTCTGGAATACCCCCTAAAAGACCTGCCTAAAGCTATTTTACAGGTAACTTTGCTTCTTTAAGTAGAAGGAGTACACTCTAACTATAAAATGTATAGTATAATAAATACATAAACTAGTTAGATAATAGTTTATTACCATTATCAAGGATTATGTATTGTACGTAATTATATGTGCTAGACTTTCAAATGACAGCACATTAGGTTTGTTTACACCAGCCTCACCACACACATGAGTGATGTGTTCTGCTACAAATTTATGACAGCTATGATATCAGAAGGTGATAAGAACTCTTAAGCTCCATTAAAGTCCTATGGTACCACTAGCATGTATGTCATCCATTACTCAAGAAAGTGTTTCTTGCATAGCACATGACTGTAAATATGCAATCTGTGTATGTGTACATATATACACAGAGAGAGTGAGCAAGTGAGAAAAAGTTGGGGGCTAGTAAGCCCAAAGTTTTGAGGATAAGTCAGTAGCCATGCAGCTTTTGAGAAAGGGTTAAGGCTGCAGTATTTAGGAAGAATTTCTTCTTCCTCAGGGAAACCTCTGTGTCTGCTTTCAAGTGGGTCTTTTAATGGATTTGTTGAGGTTCATCCACGTAATTGAGAATAATCTCCTTTGTTAATAGTCAGCTAATGGTAGCATTAATGACATCTGCAAAATGCCTTCACAGCAACAACTAGATTAGTATTACATTAATTCAGTGGGTAACTAGTCTGGCCACATTTTCACATAAAACGATCATACAACCAAAGGAACTTTTGATTGAATCTTAATCCATCTCAGCTGTTATCACAAACTACCATAAATTGGGTAGCTTACAAACGACAGACATTTATTTCTCAAAGCTCTAAAGGCTGGGAGGTTTTCACATCAAGTGCTGACAGATTTTTGTGTCTGGGAAAGGTTCACACTCTGAATCATTGAATGTCACTTTCTCACTCTGGAAAGTGTGGAGGGGATGGGTGAGTTACCTTGCACCTATTTTATAGAGGTACTAATCCGGTTATGAAGGCTCTACACTCATGTCCTAATTGTCTCTCAGTAGGCCTTACTTCTTCGTACCATCAGCTTAGGGGTTAGAATTTCAACTTACGAATTTTAGGCAGACACAAACATTAAGACCGTAAGAAATTGCTTTATTAGTAACCTCAATAACTCCATGTTTCTTAATTCAATTAGGATTTTTTCACTTTTCTCTTGCATAATCTTAAAGCATTCTTCAATTCTGTTAATGACTCTTGCCTTCCAGTAATGTTCTTTCATTCTGTTTTCATGAAACTATAGCACCCTGTTTGTTGTTTTTTGGTTTTATCTGTTTTTTTTTTTTTTTTTTTTTTTTTTTTTTTTATGGTTGTTTGTTGCTCGTGACCCTGTTTTGCTGTAGTGTCTTACCTCTCTATTGTAATTGCTCAATTTATTATTTTTCCACCTTTTTTTTTTTTTTTTTTTTTTTTTTGGTGAGATGGTGTTTCCCTCCTGTTGCCCAGACTGTAGTGTAATGGCACAATCTCGGGTCACGGCAACCTCTGCCTCTGGGTTCAATTGATTCTCCTGCCTCAGCTTCCTGAGTAGCTGGATTACAGGCATGTGCTCCTGTGCCTGGCTAATTTTGTATTTTTTTGTAGAGATGGTATTTCTTCTATGTTGGTCACTTTGGTCTTGAACTCCTGACCTTAGGTGATCTGCCCACCTTGGCCTCCCAAAGTTCTGGGATTACAGGCATGGGCCTACCAATTATTTTTAAGGTAGAGTTTCTCAAGATCAGGCCATAAGGATTAATCTCCTTTCTTTTCTTTTTTGATTAGATATTATTGACATCCATATTGTATAGTATCATCTTTATACAAATTACTCACCTGTTTATTTACTTGGGCTAAACATTTTCTTTCAATTCCAGGTGTATATCTATGTTGATTTTTGAAAAGCACCTAAAACTTAATGTGTATAAAACCAAATTTGTATTTCCCTGACTATTGTTTCCTTGCCTAACAGTTTTTCTCTTCAAGAGATATCAAATATACAAGACAAATCTTTGAAAATTCCATTTCTTTCAATTGCCAAATAAAATCTAGCACCACAATGTGTTCATTTTATTTCTAATACAATGTCTCAAATTACCATTTCTCCAGCCAGCATTCAAGTCCAAACTATGATCACGTCTCCTATTCACTACTGCAGTTTCCTGTTCACTAATTTCCCACCTCAGCCGTCACCATCTCTCATCTCTCTACTCTGTAATCAGAAGTGGTGGTTACGTACGCAATCAGATTACACCACTTAACTAAAAACATTATCCTTGAGGGACAAAGACTGACATAGTTTAAAATTTCCTAAATTGGGTCCTACTTAACTGAGTCTGCGTCCATAAGAACCAGGAGAGCCAATAATGGTAAAGTCAACTTGGTCTTGGGCAGAAGGACTGAGAACCAGGAGAACCGATGAGGTAAATTTTGAATCCAAAGGTCCAAGAACCAGGATCTCCGATGTCTAAAGGCAGAAGAGGGATGTGTCCCAGCCAAGAAGAGAGAACAAAATCCATCTTTACTCTGCTTGTTCATCCTATTCGGCTTTCCACAGATTGAATAACATTTGCCCACATTGGTTGTGGTGGTAGAAGAAAAAACTTCTTTACTCAGCCTCCTGATTAGAATTTGAATCTCTTCTGGAAATGTCCTCACAGGCACAACAGAAATAATGTTTTGTTGTATAAATTTGAAGGATATACATGTAGTTTTGTTACATGGATATATTGCATAGTGGTAAATCTGAGCTTTTAGTATGTAATTTCATGTATGAAGATTATAAATGCTTTAGAGTGTAGCTAAAAAATAATATAGTGGGTAAGAATGGTCTTTGTATTATGAAGTAGTTTTCAACTGAGAAAGATACTTCTGGGCTCCATACTTTTAGGATCCCACCCTTCCAAGTCGTCAGTGACTATTATTCCACATAATATTCACGTTTACCTCTTATTTAGCCCCACTTTTAATTAAGAATATTTGCTATTTGACTAGCTGTTTCTGAGCTGTTTCATTTAGGATAATGGCCTCTAATTTCATCCATGTTGCTGCAAAATACATGAGTTATCTTTTTTAAATGTCTGTGTAGCATTCCATTGTGTATGTACATATATCATATGTATGTCTATTACATATGTAACAATTTATATATATAATACATATATGCAAAATATTATATATATATATCAAATCATATAGTTTGATTCCATATATTTGCTATTGTGAATGATACCTGCACTCATATATTCATCACAGTAATAATGTTTCATCAGTTATCTGGGTAACCTTGAACCCCGTGAAGTTGACATAAAAGTTTAACCACCACATTCATTTTATTGACTGTTAGAACAACATGTTCCATGATGTACAACTTGATGTACAACTACATCTAATATAAGATGTCGAGGGTCAAAATTTAGGAATTAAAGAGGTTGTTTGTACTAAAATAAGAGCATCAAACTCTTTCACATTTATTTTCACCACATAATGCTCTCAGAGCCACCTCCATACCTCAAGAAAAATGAGAATACACCCTTAGCATCCAAAAGTGTTAAAGTGACTTACCAAATCATAATATACCTCAGAAGCTTCAGAGCTTATGTTTTAGGATAAAATACCCTGACATAATTTATATAGGGAAATAGAAACCAAAGTAATGAAGTATTATCTAAATATTTTATATTAGAAAATATACTTTTCCAGGCAAAAATAGAATTTGGCACCTAAATTGTACATTTGCTAATTTACTATTTGTATTGCACCATTTTTTCTAAATTAAAGATGTTATTCTTTGGATTAAACACTTTGTGTGTGTTCATTACATTAAATGTTTATGTTTGTTTTATTTTTTAATTTTTGTGGTTATGTAGTAAGAGTATATCTTTATGGGGTATTTGAGAGGTTTTGATACAGACATGTAATGTGAAATAAGCACTTCATGGAAAATGGGGTATCCATTTCTCAAACTTTTATTCTTTGAGTTACAAACAACCCAATTACACTCTTTGAGTATTTTGAAATGTGCAATTATTATTGATGGTAGTCACTCTATCATTCTATCAACAGTATTATTCATTCTTTCTAACTTACATGAACAGAACAATTGTGACAATATTTATCTAATGGAGAATTAAAATAATTGGTTATTTTTGTGTATATGTAATTTCATGTATGAAGAAGATCATAAATGCTTAAGAGTGTAGCTAAAAATATATAGTGGGTATTAATGGTGATTGTATTATGAAGTAATTTTCAACTGAGAAAGATACTTCTGGGCTCCATACTTTTAAGATCAAAGATTTCTCAGTGTAATAATTACAGCAAGACATAACGGCAATTCAGTCTCACATGAATTGTTCCTCAGTTAAAGTCAAGCATTTTGGGAAGTTGAATTATCTCTTTTAGGTCATTAGAGACCATTTAGAAAATCACTTCTTTCTTGCAATAATGGAAAAGTATAAACAAAATAAGTCCATTAGGTTCACATGCCACCTGATGTAACTGGAAAGTGTAGCAGAAGCATGCTAAAAAGAATGTGGGTTCCCCTGAGAAATCAAGAGCTAAAAACACTAATGAATCAGATTAGATTGTGGGTCGTCAGTATTGGTTGGATTAATGATTTTCTTTAAATCAAGAAACAAGTTACTATGCTCTGCTAGCACCCATTTAACCAAGTAAACGAAAAATAATCCCTAGTTATAGAAGAAAGAGAAACATAGAAAAAGCACTAAGTCAAAGCATATATTTGTTGTTAACAAGCTACGTAACTGTTAGTACATAAAAGTGTCTCTGTTTGAATGTATGCATACGCAGTAAAAGAAAATAGGCCACAGGAGTGAAAGAAAAGCACTTTAAACTTTCAGCTTTGAGTAGTTTTTTGTAGAAATAATTAAAATTCTACATCAATAGAATACACAATGTTGGGTTTATGTCTTATTTAGAAAGATAACAAAGCCTTAAAATGTTTAAAAGAAGTCAAATATAGTTTTGAATTATTTCTCAATTATCAGATTACAGTTTTTCAGAATCACCCAGCTATGGAGAGGCATTTTTTACAACATACTAGAAAAATCTAATCCATATATATGTATATATAAAATTTGATGAAAATCAGACTGTCTTCAGAATTCAGGTCTATAAATTAACCGATTATCAATCTTTGGCACATTCTTTCTACATACAAAATGCTATTTTCCCATATTCTTATCTGCATGATTGTTCTACATCCTGTAGGTATTGGCATAATGTCACTTATTCAAAGAAATTGACTCCGAGTGCCAAAAGTGGATTGGGTATGTATATGATAATCTCTAATCTCAGTCTCGACTTTGTCTTTAGAGCTTATTGTACTTTGTAATCATGCAAACGTGGTATATGCTCAATAATTCCCTAAATGAGGGGAAGACCACAAAGAATAGAAAGGTAGAAATAGTATTCAATAGCAGACTGAAAGTGGTGCATTTGAAATGGACATTCTCTTGTCAAAATTCAACATGTAGCTATTCAGCAATGCTCTCTTGGAAGGAAGAGAGTGGCATTATGTAGATTTTAATACTTTGCTATTTTCTGTTCATTTTGATTTGTTTTGTTTCTTTCCTGAGACAGAGTCTCAGCTCTATTACCCAGGCTGGAGTGCAGTGGCGTGATCTCGTCTCACTGCACCTCCGTCTCCCAGGTTCAAGTGATTTTCCTGCCTCAGCCTCCTGAGAAGCTGGAATTACAGGCATGCACCACCACACCTGGCTAGGTTTTGCATTTTTAGTAGAGACGCAGTTTCACCATATTGGTCTGACTAGTTTGGAACTTCTGACTTTGTGATCTGCCCACCTTGGACTCCCAAATTGCTGGAATTACAGGTGTGAGCTACCGCGCCCAGCAACTTCACTGTTTTCATATGCTTTCTAATTGGTATTTATAAAATTATTAAATCATAGGACAATGAATACTTTTACATTATCATAATCGATGAATCATTTTGATGTATACTTCTTTCCATATGTTTCTTTATTTGAAATTTATTTGCCAAATTAATCACTCCATAATATTTAAATTCATGATTAGCAACTATTAATCACGTTCTAACAGGATCACCTATAAAACATATTTTAATATTTCAAAAATGTTTGTGGGAGGCACCAGTATAGAGGACATTAATGTTATTTTCAATTTTTTTTGTAATTTTGAATGCCTTCTATTTTATGAGAAGACATCAAATTTTATTCAAATAATTATGTGCTATTAAGAAAACAGTGAATTAGCAGGAAAATTGTGGCATTAGTAAAATTTAAATTCTTCATGTAATAAACAATAATAACCTTTCTACCATGACATTGAAATTTAACATTTATTAGAGAATTATTATCTATTGTTAAAATAGATTTCAGTTATGCTCTTTTATTATTGTTATAATAATGATTAAATTTTAGCTATGGTTCTAATGAAAAATAATAAACAATATTTATGAAAATATGAAGATAGAAGCCTCAGTGTAAGTTTATAAAATAGTTTCTCAAAAACAATATATGGAAGTAATTTTTGCACAAAATGGAAAATTGGCAAAAAGATGCATATATGTTTTAAAATATGTTATGTTTTGGGCTGCACACAATTTTATTGTTACTAACCAGTTAAAGTCACCCTTGTCTAATTCAGCTGATTATTCTGTGGCTTTTAATGTCTGTTTTACCTAGACATTACATTTACCTTAGTTGTCTTCTTTGTATATGAGACTCAGTGATAGGACTGTAGGTATATTTATATTATAAATAGATAATAATAAGAGGAGTTATGATAAGCATTATTATTAAACAAAAACAAATTATATCATGCCAGGCTCAAAAGTACACCACCAGCCATTTTTGATCAGCTTAAGATGTTGAGACTATTTGAATCCTATTTGTAAAACCAAGACTTTAGAAGGCCTGCTCTCTACAAACAATGCAATCCAATCCCACAGCCTAGTCCATTTTAGTCACTATCAGATTGCCCATCATCAGAAGATGATTATATGTGTGCTTTGCTCATATTTCTTATTTTGACCTCATTTTCCATTCCCCTTCTACTTTTAAAAATATTTTTCTATGCCTCTAGAAATTGGCTTTCAGTCGTCAACAGTCACTCTATATGTTTAAATATTTTAAACACGTTTTTCTTACCTCAGTGCTTCCAACTGACACTTGCCATCTCTTGTGAACACTTTCTTCTACAGCCCTTTAAGGTCATGGCCATCAACACACACACACACAGACACACACACACACACACACAGACACACACACAGACACACGCACAGACACACACACAGACACACACACAGACACACACACACAGACACACACAGACACACACACACACACACACACACACACACCTTACACAGCTCAGATACGCAAAGGAACAAAATAGCACTTACTACTTACTATGATTTCAGTGCTGAATTTCTCACTCATACTTTTTTTTCCTTTTTTTTTTTTTTTTGAGACAGAGTCTAGCTCCATCACCAGGTGCCAGACTGGAGTGCAGTGGAGCAATCTGGGCTCACTGCAACCTCCGCCTCCTGGTTTCAAGCAATTGTCCTACTTCAGCCTCCTGAGTAGCTGGGACTACAGGTGTGCACCACCACACCCAGCTATTTTTTGTATTGTTAGTAGAGATGGGGTTTCACCATGTTTGCCAGGATGGTCTCCATCTCTTGACCTCGTGATCCACCACCTCGGCCTCCCAAAGTGCTGGGATTACAACTTGTACTTTTAAAAATTCAAATCCATACCTTTGATATAATCTTGCCTATTTTCTCATTAATGACTCAGTATTTAGCTCTCTCTTTTTCTCTCCCTCTTTCATTTTTTTAGAAAAATCTCAGCCCTGACTATAACTAAATGTTTATGGACTTGAAAAACTGCAGCTGAAAAGCTGAATATTGCTGAAAAAAGTGACATAAATATACTGAATGGATTTTCTTAAATATTAAGATAACAAACTTTAAAAAGTACTTAAATTTTTTAAGTAATCTCTTTATCTTCCTGTATTAATATTAGTTTTTCTAAAATAATTTCAAACCTCCTTTCCTTTCTCCAACATCCCCTAAAGACTTTTCATTCTTTGATGATGACTTTACCAAATATTTTACATATAAAAGTAACTGCTACAGAAAAAAAAAGTCCTTTATCGATTTCACCATCTCACTTACATCTGTACTTAAATACCTTATACTTCCCATTGAAATAATAAAGGGATCTTATTTTATTTATTTATTTTTTATTGCATTTTAGGTTTTGGGGTACATGTGCAGAACATGCAGGATAGTTGCATAGGTACACACATGGCAGTGTGTTTTGCTGCCTTCCTCCCCTTCACCCACATTTGGCATTTCTCCCCAGGCTATCCCTCCCCACCTCCCACCCCCGCTGTCCCTCCCCTATTACCCCTAATAGACCCCAGTGTGTAGTTTTCCCTTCCCTGTGTCCATGTGTTCTCATTTTTCCCCACCTGCCTAATCGTCCTACTATAAGGACACATGCACACGAATGTTCATTGCAGCACTGTTTATAAGAGCAAAGACCTGGAATCAACCCAAATGCCCATCAATGATAGACTGGACTGGGAAAATGTGGCACATATACACCATGGAATATTATGCAGCAATCAAAAATGATGAGTTTGTGTCCTTTGTAGGGACATGGATGAATCTGGAGAACATCATTCTCAGCAAACTGACACAAGAACAGAAAATGAAATATCGCATGTTCTCACTAATAAAGGGATTTTAATTGGCAACTCTGCCACTGAAGCCCTGGTGCCAACAAGTTTGCCTTCTCGAGGATGTGGCTCTCATACTTTTGTTTGTTTCTCCTGCGTCTTCACTTTCTGCCATTCACTGGGTCATTTCCATTAGAATAAAAATAGGTATCTTTTTAACCTTCCAAGAGAGCATTGCTGAATAGCTACATGATGAATTTTTTTAACAAATCTTCCATTGCCTTGTTCTATCAGACACTGTGCCGTTCTCCTACATAACTACCCAGCAACACTTCTTCAAATGTGCTTGTTTGTACCTCCGTGTCTCCCATTATCACCTCTAAACACTCCAAGACATTCATGCTTCTACTGCAATAAAATAGTTTGCATCAACATCTATTATGTCGTCCTCTTTCCAAATTCTCAACAGCGTTTCACCTTCTTTCCCACTTGAAACACTTTCTTCTTTAGATTTCTATGGCATCATAGCTGTTCTTTTACATCACCACTGCTTCTTTTCAATCTCCTTTGTTGGATTCTCTTTCTATACCAGACTTTTAAGTGCTGCAATGTTCTAAATCATTTTCCCCTCACTAGGGGCTACTAGTCAATTGCATGATTTTAATAACATTTATATGTGAGTGAATCTTACATTTGTATTTTTCAACAAGACACTTTCTCTGAGCACCAGAGCTGCTTTCTTGATAAATCCACTTTGATTTGTAGTGGCACTTTCAACTCAACATGACCAAAATCAAACACTTAAAATGGTTTTCCAACCATCTCAATACCTCCTTATCATTACATAGCAATGGCATACGTTTCTTGACAACTTTTCTCCACACCCAACATTAACCTCATCAGCCATTTCTATTTTTTCAACATAGAAATTTCTATCACAAATCCACCCACCTCTTACCATGTCTATTACTAGTCTAAGCCACCTCATCTCTCACTCAAAAACCTACAGCAAGCTTGAAATTGATCACTTTGCTCCAAATCTTTCCTCCTTCATGGTCTGTTCTACCCAAAGCACATAGTGTAAACTTTCAAAAGATCAAGTATGACTTTGTAACTCTCTTGATTAAAGCCCTCCAACTACTTCTCATTATACTTAATAAAATAAAAAAGCCTTAGCATAGATTTTCAACAGAACTTTCTTGATCTGGCCTGTACTTCTGCTCTTCTCCTCATTAACTGTGTTCTAGTCACAGCTGTCTCGATCTCATGGCAGTCACATTTGTTGTTTCTACCGCTTGGCAGGCCCTTCTCACAGATGTTCTCCTGGCTGTTCTCTTCACATCTCAAATGTACCATCTTCAGAGGAGCCATTCCTACTGAGTTTAACTAAAATGCTGCCTCCCATGTTCCCTTATGAGTCACTCACTTAATCAAGATCACCTTCACACTCTCATTGCTATGCAATCTTCATTACAAATTTCATTATTCTAAATTGTCTTAATTATGCATGGGCTTGTTATTTATTAACTGACTTATTCTTGCAGAACATAGTTTACGTTGGACATAGACTTTTCATAGTTACTGCATTTTTCCCAGTGTGCCCAGATCAGTGCCTGTCGTATGGTAAAAAATAAATGTTTGTGTCATGGTTAACTGAGCCTTTTAATGTGCCCACATATAATCTGTTTTTTCTGATTGTGTCATCATCATCATCACCATCATCACTATATTTTTTTTTATTAAAAAGACACATTTATTCAGCATCACGATTTGACTATTACATTTAGCAATCAATAGCATTGGTGTAAAAAATAAATACCTTAAAACTCTTCGTTGTAAATCTTTACACTTTCCACAGAGTGAGAACTAAAATAACATGTTATACAAGTAGTCAAATATACAGTCCTCTAGATTTTTTGCCCATAAACTTGAGTATTTCTCTAAAGTATGGTTTTCATTTTTTTGTAGCAGCTAGGCCCTGCCACCACTGTGCTTGGCTGAGTTAACAAATCTGTGGTAACCTGTAGCTTCCCTGACACTTCCCTGGCTCTCCTTTCCTGCTAAGCTTTGTTTCTTGGCAGTAATTAAATTTTTTTGCCACTGCCATAGCTACTTCTACTACTGAAACCATCATAGTCCCCTTGGTTTCATGGTTTGGCAAAGTATTGGCCTTCAGAACCATAGCGGTTAGAGATTCTGTCTCCACATTTCCTTCTTTCATGGGTCCAAAATTTGAAGACTGATTACTGTAATTACCAAAATCACTGTAACTTCCATCACCACCAAAATTGCTTCCACTAACACTGCCAAAGCTGCCTCTGCCTCTATTGTTATAGCTGTCATAGCTGCCACTCCCACCATAGCCACTGCCCTGGTTTTCATCACCCTATTTCCACCACTTTCGTAGCCTCTGCTCCCTCCAGAGTAAGCAGGTTTACCTCCTCCATAACTTCCATCATTACCAAATCCATTATATCCATCCCACTGCCACCATATTCACTACCACCATGGCTGCCACCAATACCACCAGGCCCACTTAAGTTTCCTCCACGACCAACATTGTCATTACAACCAAAAACACCTTCACAGCCACCGCCAAAGTTTGCAGAACCACTCCGATCTCTTTGCCTGGAGGAAGCACTAGCCATCTCTTGCTTTGACAGGGCTTTCCTAACTTCACAGCATGGCCATTCACAGTATGGTATTTCTGAATGACAGTCTTATCCATGGTCATCAATGATTAAAAGTTAAAGCTGCTTTTCCTGCCACTGCCTTGGTCCATTATGATTTCAGTCACTTCAAAGTTTGCACACTGTTTGAAATAATCTCTTAGGTGATGTTCTTCAGTGTCTTCTTTAATGCAACCAACGAACATCTTTTTCACAGTTAAGTGGGCACCTGGTTTGTGAGAATCTTCTCTTGAGTCAGATCTCTTTGGTTCTACAGCTCTTCCATCCACCTTCCGTGGTCTTGCATTCATGGCTACATCCACCTCCTCCACAGTGGCATAGGTGACAAACCCATTGCCCCTAGAGCACTTGGTTTTTGAATCTCTCATTACCACACAGTCCCAAAGACTTCCCCATTGCTCAGAATGGCTCCTCAGGCTCTCATTGGGTGTTTCAAAGCTCAGTCCTCCAAGGAAGAGCTTCTGTGCTGTTCTGGCTCTTTAAGAGACTCTGACTTAGCCATAATTGCATGGAAGACAGACTTTTATGGTGCTTCCTTGGCAGCATCTATGGGCAGCATACCTATTATTTAAACTCCAATTTTCTAATTGTGTTAGAACTCAGCACAACATAAGTAAATAATATAGTTTCTGCCCTCATAGAATTTATTGTCTGAAGGACGACATAGGAATCAAGGAGAAAATTATAGTATAATCTTTTAATCTTATAAATGTATTCTTATACCAGATATTTGTTGGAGGCCTAATATATGTGTCACGCATTTGTCTACATACTAAGAGTATGGTGGTCAATAAAATAGTAAGTATGTTCCTGTATGTAACTCAAATCATGTGGTGGTAATATGCAATATATAACAATAGTAATAATAACATAATATAAACTTGAGAAGTTTACTCTGTATATTCATGCATTTATAAATCTTTTATAAATTGTGATATTGCAAGTCTTTTCAGTTAACTTATGCATCTTTGGATAAACTAATAGTCTCAATTTAGGAAAACACAAAACAGAATAATGCCCTGTTATGCAATAGCACATAGAGTTATTGGTACCATCCTGGGCTTCTAGCTAGTTTTCCTTTTTTTAAATCTTCAAACTGCTGCAGCAATTTTTCTGGAATCATACAATTTTATGACCAAGAAAAACATTTTTTTATCATAAGTAATTGTTTACTATGAACTCTTTGTAAATTATCTGGACTCAATAGACGTCTAGTAGACCACCAGGGAAATACATTGTAGCACAAGAATGTTTTGAGATGGACAGTATGAGCATATTAGTTGTTTTCTTGGTGCACAATATACAATAATGAATAGCCTAAGCAGGTCTGCACAATAGGGTGGCAGCGGGAATTACCCATTCAGGATCCAATGCAATGCACATGTAATGCACATAGTGGGGAGCAGACTGAATGAGATCTGAAGAAGACAGAAAAGTAATTCCAGAAGGTAAAAATGTCCGTTTTCACTTTTTATTTACTGCATGCCTTGTCTTTCCATTTTTTTTAATGGAAAGAGTATGCATTCAATAATAGGAAGGAAAGAAGGAAGAAATGACAGAAGGAAAGAGAAGGGAAAAGGAGTAAGTAAAATGAGAGGTGAAGAGAATCTTTAAGGAACTCACAATGCTGAGTTGTAAAATTGATACCTTCTTTTTGGTTGTTAATTTGAAGTATTATCTAGAGACAACAGACATAGATAATTATAATTTTAAGTGGCAGTTTTATTGTTGTAGGTAATTTTGTTAAACATACTATCTATGATGTATCAGAGTATGTGTTCACATTGAGATGATTGCAAATACAAACTACAGGCCACTGTAGGTGGTTGGTAGACACATGGGTAATGTTGCTGTATAGCTTTCCTAGTTTTTGTTGACTTTATGTCCCCAGACTCTACTCCATAAAGCCACTTACTAATACATTACACACTATGAATTATAATAATGTAAGGTAAATATTTAGCAGTAATACCAACCAGGAAACAATGTTGGCACTCAAGTTGTTCATTTACAAATGAGGTTTAGAGGGTTCTTACACTAAAAGCCCTTTCTGAATCTCTATTCACTTTTATGATTGTAAAATGCCATGCTAAAAAGTGAAACACCTTTAATCAGCTTAAAATTAAAACTAACAGTCCAGGACAGGATCCAAGATGGCGGTTTAGGAGCAACTCAGGATTGCAGCTCCCAGTGAAAGTGCAGAGGGTGAGTGGACACTGCATTTCCAGATGGATATGTATTGCCCACAGACCAGGAGACTCCCAGGCGGACGAGCCCAATGGGTTGCCAGTGTAGCTATCTTGCCCAGCGTGGCTATTTTGCTGGTGCCCCAGTGAGGTGGTTCTCTGTACAAAATACACTGGTCTGGTTGCCCTTTTAAGCTGGTGATTGGAGCTCCAAGAAGGCTGAGTTGCCCACTCATCTAATTAAACAGGGAGCCAAGCCAGGAGATTCCCAGGCAGCACCACTGTTGCAGCTGGTGCAGTGGTTCGCAGCACAGGAAATCACACAGATCCCAGCACCTTTTCAACAGGCGACTGGAAAAACTGGGAAAGAGTCAACCATTCAACTTAAAAAAAAAAAGGCTCTAAGGCAGGGAGCCAGGTGATTAGGCTCAGGGGTCCCACACCACCCCCAAAAAAAGAAAACAACACAGCAATTGGAAACGCTCTGGGTTGAGAGTTTCATAGCAAGCAGAGCTGGGACGATCCAGCTCTGTGGTGGAGGGGCGTCTGCCATTGCTGGGGCAACCCACCATTGCCGAGGCAACCCACCACTACAGAGAGAGTCCATCATTACAGAGGTGGACCACCATTGCCGAGGCAGTTCTAACCACACCCACATAAACAGGACTGCAGGGAAGTTCACACAGCAGTAGGGCAGAGCCCACATCAGCTCAGCAACGCCTCTGCAGGCAGACAGTGACTAGGCTGCCTCCTTGCTGGGCAGGGCAGCCCTGAAAAAGAAAAGGAAGCAGCACAACAGAAACTGGCAAATAAAGCCCTAACTCCCTGGGATAGAGCACCTGGGGAAAAATTAAAAAGGGGTTTATGAGTTCTGCTGCAGCAGACTTAAACATACCTGCCCAGCAGCTCTGAACAACGGAGCTCACAGCTCAGCACTTGAGCTCCTATAAAGGACAGACTATCTCATTAAGCATCTCCCTGACCCACATATATTCAAAGAGTCACCTGACAAAGGATCAATCAGACTGACATTTGGCAGGCATCATTCTGGGACAAAGATAGCAGAAGAAGAAACTGGTAGCAACCCTTACTGTTCTGCAGCTGCTGCAGGTGATCCCTAGGCATACAGAGCCTAGAGCAGACCTCAGCAGTCCTACAGCAGAGGGGCCAGACTGTTAGAAGGAAAAATAGAAAGCTGAAATAACTTCATCATCAACTGGACGTTCTCTCAGAGACCCAATCTGAAAATTAGCAACTACAAAGATGACAGGTGGATAAATCCACAAAGATGGGAAGAAACCAGCACAAAAAGGAGGAAAACACCTGACACCAGAACACCTCTCCTCCTACAAGGGATCACAACTCCTCACCAGCAAGGGAACAAAGCTGGATGGAGAATGAGTGTGATGAAATGACAGAATCAGACTTCAGAAGGTGGGTAGTGAGAAACTTCTGTGAGTTAAAAGAACATGTTCTAACCCAATGCAAAAAAAAAACTAAGAACCTTGGAAAAAGATTTAACGAAATGCTAATGAGAATGGACAATTAGAGAGGAATATGAGTGAATTGATGGAGCTGAAAAACACAACATGAGAACTTCGCAAAGCATGCACAAGTTTCAACAGCTGAATTGACCAAGGAGAAGAAAGGATATCAGAGGTCAAGGATCTACTTAATGAAATAAAACGAGAAGGCAAGATTAGAGATGAAAGCATAAAAAGGAATGAACAAAGTCTCCAAGAAATATGGGACTATGTAAAAAGACCTAATCTATGTTTGATAGGTGTACTTGAATGTGACAAAGAGAATGAATTCAAGCTGGAAAATACTCTTCAGGATATTATTCAGGAAAACTTCCCCAACCTAGCAAGACAGGCCAGTATTCAAGTCCAGGAAATACAGAGAACACCACGAAGATATTCCTCAAGAAGAGCAACCCCAAGGCACATAATCGTCAGACTCACCAGGGTTGAAATGAAGGAGAAAATGCTAAGGGCAGCCAGAGAGAAAGGTCGGGTTACCCACAAAGGGAAGCCCATCAGACTCACAGCAGAACTCTCGGCAGAAACCCTACAAGCCAGAAGAGAGTTGGGGCTGATATTCAACATCCTTAAAGAAAAGAACTTTCAACCCAGAATTTCATATCCAGCCAAACTAAGCTTCATAAGTGAAGGAAAAATAAAATCCTTTGCAAACAAGAAAGTACTCAGAGATTTTGTCACCACCAGGCCTGCTTTACAAGAGCTCCTGAAAGAGGCACTCTCAGGAAGTGAAACATATAGAAAGGTATAACCAGTACCACCACTCCAAAAACATACCAAATGGTAAAGAGCATAAACAAAATGAAGAATCTGCGTCAACTAACAGGCAAAACAGCCAGCTAGCATCAAAATGGCAGTATCAAATTCACACATAACAATATTAACCCTAAATGTAAATGGACTAAATGTCCCAATCAAAAGAGACAGACTGGCAAATTCGATAAAATTCAAAACCCATCACTGTGCTCTATCCAGGAAACCCATCTCACATGCAAGGATACACAAAGGCTCAAAATAAAGGGATGGACGAAGATTTACCAAAGAAATGGAGAGCACACAAAAAAAAGCAGCAGTTGCAATTCTTCTCTCTGATAAAATAGCTTTCAAAGCAACAAAGATCAAAAGAGACAAAATAGGACATTACATAATGGTAAAAAGATCAATGCAACAAGAAGAGCTAATGATCCTAAATATATACGCACCGAATACAGAAGCACCCAGATACATAAGGCAAGTTCTTAATGACTTACAAAGAGACTTAGACTCCCACACAGTACCTATGCAACTATCTTGCTCGTTCTGCACATGTACCCCCAAACCTATAATGCAATAAAAATTAAAAAAAAAAACAAGTGGGAGACTTTAACACCCAATTGTCAATATTAGACAGATCAACCAGACAGAAAATTAACAAAGATATACTGGACTTGAAGTCAGACCTGGAACAAGCAAACCTAATAGACATTTACAGAACTCTCCATCCCAAATCCACAGATTATACATTCTTCTCAACACCACATCACACGTACTCTAAAATTGACCACATAATTGGAAGTAAATCACTCCTCAGCAAATGCAAAAGAACAGAAATCATAACAAACAGTCTCTCAGACCATAGTGCAATCAAGTTAGAACTCAGAATTCAGAAACCAACTCAGAACCGCACAGCTTCATGGAAACTGAACAACTGGCTCTTGAATGTTGACTGGATAAACAATGAAATGAAGGCAGAAATAAAGATGTTCTTTGAAACTAACGAGAATGAAGACACAACATACCAGAATCTCTGGGAAACGTTTAAAGCAGTCTCTAGAGGAAAATATATAGCAATAAGTGCCCACATGAGAAGCAAGGAGAGATCCAAAATTGACACCCTATCATCAAAATTGAAAGAGCTAGAGGAGAAAGATAAAAAAAACTCAACACCTAGCAGAAGACAAGAAATAACTAAGATCAGAACAGAACTGAGAGAGATAGAGACACAAAAAAACCCTTCAAAAAATCAATAAATCCAGGAGCTGATTTTTCAAAAATATCAACAAAATAGACCACTAGCCAGATTAATAAAAAAGAAAAGAGAGAATAACAAAATGGATGTAATAAAAAACAATAAAGGGGAAATCACCAGAGATTCCACAGAAATTAAACCATCATCAGAAATTATTACAAACAACTCTATGCACATAAACTAGTAAACCAGGAAGAATTGGATAAATTTCTGGACACTTGCCTCCTCCCAAGCCTAGACCAGGAAGAAGCTGAAACCCTGAACAGACCAATAACAAGATCTGAAGTTGAGGCAGCAATTAAGAGCCTACCACACAAAAAAAGCCCAGGCCCAGATGGGTTTACAGCAGAATTCTACCAGACACACAAAGAGGATCTGGTACCATTCCTTCTGAAACTACTCCAAATAATTCAAGAAGAGAGAATCCTTCCCAAATCATTTTATGAGACCAACATCATCCTGATACCAAAACCCGGCAGAGACTCAACAAGAAAAGAAAACTTCAGGCCAACATCCATGATGAACATAGACACAAAAATCTTCAATGAAATACTGGCAAGCCGATTGCAACAGCACATCAAAAAGCTTATCCACCATGATCAAGAAGGATTCATCCCTGGGATACAAGGCTGATTCAACACACACAATTCTATAAACGTAATTCACCACATAAACAGAACCAAGGACAAAAACCACATGATTATCTCAATTGATGCAGAGAAGGCCTTTGACAAAATTCAACAGCCCTTTATGCTAAAAATCCTCAATAAACTCGGTATTGATGGAACGTATCTCAAAATAATAAAAGTTACTTATGACAAACTAATAGCCAATATCATACTGAATGGGCAAAAACTGGAAGCATTCCCTTTGAAATCTGGCACTAGACAAGGATGCCCTCTCTCACCACTCCTATTCAATGTATTACTGGAAGTTGTAGCCAGAACAATCAGGCAAGAAAAAAGAAATAAAGGGTATTCAAATAGGAAAGGAGGAAGCCAAATTGTTTCTATTTGCAGATGACATAATTGTATATCTAGAAGATCCCATCATCTCAGCCCCAAATCTCCTGAAACTGATAAGCAACTGCAGCAAAGTGTCAGGATACAAAATCAATGTGCAAAAATTACAAGCATTCCTATACACCAATAACAGACTTAAAGAGAGCCAAATCAAGAACGAACTGCCATTCACAATTGCTACAAAGAGAATAAAATATCTAGCAATACAGCTCACAAGGAACATAAAGGACCTCTTCAAGGATAACTACAAACCACTGCTCAACGAAATAAGAGAGGACACAAACAGATGGAGGAACATTCCATGTTCATGATTAGGAAGAATCAATATCATGAAAATGGCCATACTGCCCAAAGTAATTTATGCATTCAACGCTATCCCCATCAAGCTACCAATGACCTTCTCAACAGAACTGCAAAAAAACACCTTAAATTTTATATGGAACCAAAAGAGAGCCCACATAGCCAAGTCAATTCTAAGCAAAAATAACACAGCAGGAAGCATCACACTACCAGACTTCAAACTATACTACAAGGCTATAGTAATCAAAACAGCATGGTACTGGTACCAAAACAGAGATATAGACCAATGGAACAGAACAGAGGCCTCGGAGGCAACACAACATATCTACAACCCTCTGATCTTTGACAAACCTGACAAAAACAAGCAATGGGGAAATGATTCCCTGTTTAATAAATGGTGTTGGGAGAACTGGCTAGCTATGTGCAGAAAGCAGAAACTAGATCTCTTCCTGACACTTTACATTAAAATTAACTCCAGAGGGATTAAAGACTTAAACATAAGACCTAACAACATAAAAACCCTAGAAGAAAATCTAGGCAAAACCATTCAGGACATAGGAGTAGGCAAGGACTTCATGACCGAAACACCAAAAGCATTGGCAACAAAGGCCAAAATAGACAAATGGGAACTAATCAAACTCCACAGCTTCTGCCCAGCAAAAGAAACAGTCATTAGAGTTAATCAGCAACCAACAGAATGGGAAAAAATTTTTGCAGTTTACTCATCTGATAAAGGGCTGATATCCAGAATTTACAAGGAACTCAAACAGATTTACAGGAAAAAAAACAAACAAGCCCATTCAAAAGTGGGCAGAGGATATGAACAGACAATTTATAAAAGAAGACATACATGAGGCTAACAAACATATGAAAAAATGCTCATCATCCCTGGTCATTAGAGAAATGAAAATCAAAACCACATTCAGATACCATCTTAGGCCAGTTAGAATGGCAGTCATTAAAAAAAATCTGGAGACAACAGATGCTGGAGAGGATGTGGAAAAACAGGAACACTTTTACACTGCTGGTGGGAGTGTGAATTAGTTCAACCACTGTGGAAGACAGTGTGGCAATTCCTCAAGGACCTAGAAACAGAAATTCCATTTGACCCAGCAATCCAATTACTGGGTATATATCTAGAGGATTGTAAATCGTTCTACTGTAAGGACACATGCACACAAATATTTATTGCAGCACTGTTTACAATAGCAAAGACCTGGAACCAACCAAAATGCCCATCGATGATAGACTGGACAGGGAAAATGTGGCACATATACACCTTGAAATGTTATGCAGCCATCACAAACGATGAGTTTGTGTCCTTTGTAGGGACGTGGATGAACCTGGAGACAGTCATTCTCAGCAAACTGACACAAGAACAGAAAATGAAATACCGCATGTTCTCACTCATAAGTGGGTGTTGAACAATGAGAGCACGTGGACACAGGGAGGGGAGCACTACACACTGGGGTCTGTTGGGGGGAATAGCGGAGGGACAGCAGGGGATGGGGAGTTGGGGAGAGAGCATGAGGAGAAATGCCAGATATAGGTGAAGGGGAGGAAGGCAGCAAATCACACTGCCACGTGTGTACCTATGCAACTATTTTGCATCTTCTTCACATGTACCCCAAAACCTAAAATGCAATAAAAAAAAAAGAACTAAAAGGAAAAATGGTTTTGCATTTCAATTTAGTTCACCAAATAACAAAGCAGCGCGTGCGAGAGGTAGCATAGATTTTCAACCCACTTCTCACCAATTGAGGCACCAAACCAATGAATGATCACGGTGCTTCAGAATCAGTACTTTTTTAAAAACTGAAATTTCCCTTCTTTTCAATAGGACATGGAATAAGAAGGAAGGTAAACAAAAGACACTTTGACTGAGTCCAGAGAAATAATAAAAGAAGCATGTTACAAATCTTATATGGGGCAGAAATATTGTATATTAACATAGTTTGAATTCAACTTCAGATGTCGCAATGATTTTTAATACTAGATGCACATTAGGATCAATAAGGAAGATTTATAAAATACTGAAATATGGACCTTGCCTCAGATCATTTAGATCAATTGAATCATGGACATGTGGCTATTAGGTTTCAATATTTGAAGACCCATTCTCTTCTGCCATGGTGATAAGATTTGCTCAGTGCTGAGAATCACTGAAATACAATATAGTTAAAAAGTGGCTTGTACTACACATTAGGCAAATGAAAATGTCCATTCCAACTGCTTTAAATTTTACTCGTTTTTATTTTAATTGAATATAATATATAATTGAATTGATTATAATTCAAATTTGTTCTAGTTCAGCCCAAAGTTGCATTTAATATTTCCCCAACTTATGCTGAAAGAGTGTTTCTCTGGGTGTAGAGGAGGCATAGCATTTAATCTAAAAAGTATAGTTTAGGAAAATGTTTTGGAGCCCTACCTCTTTAAATTGAAGAGCTACAAGTGGAGAAATCAACATAAACATATTATTTTTATTATTGGCATTTATTTAATAACATTGAATGCAGGTCAATGTAGACAAGAAAAAGAGAAAACTATCCATCTATTTACTATATGTGCATTCTTCAAAAGTGAAAGACAGCCCAATTTGGCAGCCGTATTAACACATAGGTATCTAGTATTGCTAACAGAATAAGAATAGATATGATCCAAATCTATTATGGATGAGATTTAGAATTTTCAAATATTAATAGCCTGGTTTCACTTCTATTCTATCACATTGCAAAGGTTGGCAAGCAAAAGGACTCTAAACAATGCCAGCCTTTATGTTTATGATTAGAATTGTTCTCTGTTGGGAGAAGAAAATGCAATGCAGTCACACGTTCAGGGCCCAGATGCTTTGCTGATCCAGGCATCCCAGACCACCTGTTTTCACATTCTCATAGGCACTTTAGTTTGTCATTCACCAATGCCCTATGCACATATTTGGCAGTTTGCTTGCCCAGTGCTTTGGCAGTTTTCCAAAGACATGTAAGTACATGAGCCTTACAATTTCCATGTGCAACGGTTTCCAAATTCATTTGAGGCATTCGCCATATCTGTAAGCATCATAGAGGCACTATAATCATGGCAAATTGCCTAAGCCAAAACAATTCTACCTAAAATTTTAAATCTGAGGATATTAAATGAGATCACATATATTTTATAAATGTCTGATGTCAACTTTTTATCTACAAGACAAAAAGAAATTAAAGAACTTGCTGCCATAACCTCCATTTTTTCCTTGATTCTCAGCATCATGAAGTATGGAGAACTTGGAGATAATTAATTTTGTGTAGGTTTTAATTATTGGCTAGACTCTACTTCCTCAGGCATCATTAGAAACTCACTGAAAAATGTGAACGGTAGCAACTTTTAAATAATTAACCTGTTTTTTTTTTGTTTTTATTTCTAGAGCTGTGACTAAATATGTCCAGATATTCTCAATGAAATCTGACTTTTGTTTTCAAGAATATATATCTTAGAGGTTATGCTACTTTTATGTGGAAAAAAATCAAATCCATATGTAATATATAAAGTCTGTTTAAAATAGAATACCTATTGGGACTAATTTGTTTTTGGCAAAAAACCCTTATTTTTAAGTATTAACAAAATGTTAGAAATAAAACAAGCTGTTGCAGTTAAAGTAAGTAGTTCGATGAAAGAGGTACAGTTAAATAAGTCCCGAATCCTATAATCATTTGGTAAAACCACAAGGCGCTCAACTCTGGTTTTCCCCAGGTGGTTTAGGGAGCGAACTATTAAGAGAATGTTTCACGTGCTGATCATTCTAAAATTAGAGCATGCAAATTGGCTAAATAACTAACATATACAAAGACTGATAAGAGTAAGATACTGTCCCAAATTCTACTGGGGAAATGCTTGTGTGTACCATGTAGGCTCAGGCATGTGGACACACACACATGCATTTTACATCCATGATGACAGCATAAACACAAGTACATTTTCAAAAATCCACTCTCCTCATTCCAAGTGAGTGAGAGATACAACTTGTATTAAATGTAACTGGCTCGGGCCGGGCGCGGTGGCTCACGCCTGTACTCCCAGCACTTTGGGAGGCCGAGGCGGGTGGATCACGAGGTCAAGAGATTGAGACCATCCTGGTCAACATGGTGAAACCCCGTCTCTACTAAAAATACAAAAAAATTAGCTGAGCGTGATGGCACGTGCCTGTAATCCCAGCTACTCAGGAGGCTGAGGCAGGAGAATTGCCTGAACCCAGGAGGAGGAGGTTGTGGTGAGCCGAGATCGCGCCATTGCACTCCAGCCTGGGTAACAAGAGTGGAACTCCGTCTAAAAAAAAAAAAAAAAGTAACTGGCTCTTATTTTAGAAAACAGCTTAATGGGCATTCTTACCCTAGTAAACTATGCTTCCTTTGGCCCATCTCCCTACTGGGAATAGGATGGGAATGTTTTTCACATGCCCCCAAAATGCACTGCTTAAATAATGAATGAAATCGATGTTTCATTTTTTCCGTGACTGGTATAAAACACAAGCCTTTAAGGATGAATGAGAGAGAGAATTAGCGTTTGGATAGAGGATCTGTGGAGAGTGAGTCAGACGCTCTGCTGCTTGACAGTATAGGGAGCTCAAAGGGATACACAGCAAGTGTGAAACGTATACAGAGATGACTAAGGAACTCTTAAGAATAGCCATGTCTCCTATTCACTTTTTAGTCACTGGCTGTGCTTTTCTGAGATATTTCTCTATTTATCTTAAACTTTAAAGGAAGTATATTAAATACAATAATTATGCCTCTGCTGTGTTTTGCAAAATTGCGCAAATAGTAACTGGCACGTGCTGAAGTAGTGAAGAGAGTGAACAGCAGCTGCGGGATCTAAGATGGATGGATAAGGCATCGGTGACAGTGGAGAAGAAAGCTGCTGTACATTCAAAACAGCAGCAGATATGAGATATTCCCTGAAATACCAATGTGAGTTTACACTTGAGCTGGGGCGGCTAAAGGCTGGCAACACATGACATGAGCTCCATGTGAGCTAAAACATGTAGAGAAGGTAGCAGAACACCATTCCAAAATTCCAGAGAAGGCACTGTGCTTCTTATAATATGTGGAACGAAGGCTTAATTTTTTCAATGGGAGAGTTTACTGACATCTGGGATATTAAAATATATGTCCTCTGATAAGGTATGTAATAAAAGTACAAAGTGCGCGAAGGCAGTGGGAAGAACACAGATGTTTTGGAAACAACTAGGTCAGCAGTTGTAGCCTACTTTCATTTATGAGCCATGTGGTATTGGGAAAGTGAATGACCCTCTCTGGGACACGTTTCTCATCCATTAAATAAGATTAATAAGGCTAACTTCATTGGATAGATGTGTACAACAAATGTGTTTAACACACCTGGCATAGCATAGGCACTAAATAAATCTCAGTCCCCTTTCCTAATTGTCCTATCCATCCTACTCTCCAATAAGAAATTTAGGAGACAGAAGTATTGCTTCCAATTAGAAGTAAAAAGTTAAAAAGTGTGGTGCTAGGTGGGGTGGTTCCCACCTGTAATCCTAGCACTTTGGGAGGCCTAGGTGGGCAGATCATGAGGTCAGGAGTTCAAGACCAGCGTGACCAACATGGCAAAACTCCATCTCTACTAAAAATGCAAAAATTAGCCAGGCACGGTGGCATGTGCCTGTAATCCTAACTATTCAGGAGGCTGAGGCAGGAGAATCGTTTGAACCCTGGAGGCAGAGGTTGCTGTGAACCAAAATCACACCACTGCACTCCAGCCTGGGTGACAGAACAAGACTCCATCTTAAAAAAATAAAAGGTAGGCTTTGAGTTGGGGTTTTGAGTTGGGCCTTGAAAGATACATGTGTAAATCTACTTTCATATATGTATTTATTGGGAAACATAGTGTAATTACAAGATAACTGAATACTACATATGTGGATGCCCTTCAATGCAATAAGTGTTCATCAAAGAGGCAGCTAGAATATAGATATAAAATGTGTGCTAAGCAGGGTTTTGGTTTCCATAATCTTTGCCCAGTGATGTCATGCCTTGAATATATTAGCTTCTTGATAAGAAAGAGAAGGGCAGAAGTTACTCAGAGAGATACAATGTGAGGACTTTACGTACCATTACTGGCTATGAAGAAGAGGGCTATGAAGTTGGACGTGGTCTCTGAGCCAAGAATACCTGTGACATCTGGAATTTGAAAAAGGACCTCAGCTTCCAGCCTGCCAGAAATTCAGTGCCTCAGTCCTACCTCTACAGGGAACTAGATTTTGCCATAGCTTTCAGAAATATATGATGCCTGTTGCCATCTTGAGATTAGATGAGTACAGACCTTCTGCTTAGACGAGTACAGACCTTCTGACATACAAGAATGTAACGAGCTGCTTTTGTAAGCAAACAAGTCTGTGACAGTTCATTAGGACAACAATAGAAAACTGATACCAGAATTGACCGGCTATTTCCCAGAGCTGGTAGAGGTGGGAGAATCTTTATGCTGTGATACAGCGCCCTTTTGTCTCCACTCCTCTCACAAATATTTATTAGAACCACTCAGGTAATATTTTATGAGGCCATCCAGGAAAGAATAAAGCAAATTCAAATGACAGTTTCTCATGAAATAGTTTAGTTTGTGTAACAACATGGTATTCATTACATGACATAAGAGTAAGACAACCAAATACCTCCGGTGTAACAGGACATACTAAAAACAAAGGCCAAGAAGCTGGTATGGTACCAAAGTACTAAGAACCTAGCAGGATTCATTAAAGAAATATCCCTACAAAATTGTAAGTTAGCGGTGGCTCACGCCTGTAATTCCAGCGCTTTGGGAGGCCAAGGCGGGTGGATCATGAGGTCAAGAGATCGAGACCATCCTGGTCAACATGGTGAAACCCCGTCTCTACTAAAAATACAAAAAAAAATTAGCTGAGCGTGGTGGCACTTGCCTGTAATCCCAGCTACTCAGGAGGCTGAGGCAGGAGAATTGCCTGAACCCAGGAGGCGGAGGTTGCGGTGAGCCGAGATAGCGCCATTGCACTCCAGCCTGGGTAACAAGAGCGAAACTCCATCTTAAAAAAAATGTAAGTTAGATTTTATTTATTTATTTATTTTTACTCAGTAGAAACTGGCCTCTCTGTTTTGATAATAAAGGGGAAAATTGTTTGGTTTGTATTAAAAATCCCTTTTGCTATCATGTTGCTCTGGTGTTCTGAGTGACACAGATATTATTAGCAGAGAAAAAAGACATATTTAAATTTTAAAAAAGATATTTATAATTGTTATATAGATCAGTGAAATCTTGGGAAATATTACATTTTGATAAGTGTTTATTGATTTTCTAAAAATGAAACTTTCCTAGCCAATTATCTGCTATTATTGATGTTAATGTGTTTCTAACTATTCTAAAATAATTTGAGGATGAGTTATGACATTTAATCTTGGAAGTCAAAAACGTAAGGTAATAAAAAAAAACCCTAATAATTTATAGTCACTAGAGGGGCTTTAATTCGTATCTTCCCTTTAGTATAAGTCAGTTTGTGACACAAAACCATTGGATAGGATTTATTTAAATTGTTGAAATCAAAGATGGGCAAAAGGTCAAACACATGTATCTTCTCCAATGCACATCTTTTCAGGTTAATTAGAACTATTTATCTTTCTTTTAAATTTTTCTTTTTAACGTTAGGTAACAAATGATCAGTAAATGCCCCTGTATCTTCCAGAACAATAGCCAGAGTCTAACATGGGAGTGATCATAGAGATAGAACTTGGTGCAAGCTACAGCAAGAACACAGCGGGTGATCATGGAATTAGCATAGTAAAATTTCCTTCTGAAACTACTTTCTCTAGTTGCCAGAGATCGCTTTCCACTCAGAGCTCTCTAACACCTTTCTATCCTATTCTCATCCCTCTTTATGTTTACATATTACTGTAAACATTGTCTAAAGAAGAGCTTCTTATAGATGTGTTCCTTTACTCACTTTCCTTTCCTTCTGAGCCAGTTCAGGTTTGACTCCTTACTTCTATTGCCATTTCACTGATTTGTGATTTTGCCTCTGCCTTATAAAAACAAACAAACAAGAACAAAACAACAGCAAAAACAAATAAACAAACAAAACCTCTTTCAGGTTTCAATCACAATCACATGGTCTCAGATTGCCAAAGTGCTCTTTCTAAAATTCAAATCTATGATGCAATTACTGAAAACAAAAACAACCTCATTTCATTTCAAATTAAGTCCTAACAGCATGTATACAGAGATAATTTAAAATTTTATCTTTTCTCTCTCTTTGGTCTCACTTCCAATTATCCTCTAGATCCATGTCCTTTTAGATGTCGTCACATCAAAGTGACTTACCTGTAAGATCTGGAGCAAGACAAGGATGCCGTCTTCTACCACTTTTATTCAGTATAATACTTGAAGTCCTGACCAGTGCAATTAAATAAGATCAATAAATAAAGGGCATCCAAATTGGAAAATACAAGTCAAAATAACCTTGTTTTCAGATGACATGATTGTAGACCTAGAAAAATCTGACAACTCCATAAAAAAAAAATCTGTTGGAAGGGCAGGATGCAAAAATAACATACAAAAATTAGTAATATCTATAAATTCCAATAGTGAACCATAGAAAAATGAAATAAAAAAGCAATCCTATTTATACTAGCTGAAAAGAATATAAAATACCTAGGAATCAATTTAACCCCAAAATGAAATATCTATGCAACAATGACTGTAAAACATCGATTGATTTGCATTCAGTTGGTGAAAGAAATGGAAGAGAATACAAAAAAATGCAAAGCTATTCCATGCTCATAAATTAAAATCATTAATGTTGTTAAATGACAATACTATCCAAAGCAACTTATAGATTCAACGTAATCCCTGTAAAAATACCAATGGCATTGTTCACAGAGATACAAAAACATTTCTCAAATTTATACATAACCAAAAAAGACCCAGAATAAACAAAGCTGTCCTGAGCAAAAAGCACAAAGCTGGAAGGATCACAGTCCCTGACTTTAAAGTTTATTACAAAGCAAACATTCAAAATCAGTATGGTACTGACATAAAAACAGATACATAGGTCAATTGAACTGAATAGAGAACCCAGAAATAAATCCTCACATTTACAGCCAACTCATCTTCAACAAAATCAACAAGGACACACATTGGAAACATTAGTCTTTCAATAAACGGTGCTGGAAAAACTGATTAACTATATGCAAAAGAACAAAACTAGACCTATGTCTCTCACCATATGCAAAAATGTAATCAAAATAAAGACTTGAATCTAGACCTGAATATATGAAACTACTGTAAGAAAACACTGCGGAAATGCTCTTAGATATTGTTCTGTGCAAAGATTTTTTTAGTGTGTAAGTCCTCAGAAACACAGGAAACCAAAGCAAAAACAGACAAATTACATCAAGTTAAGAAACTTCTGCACAGCATAGGAAACAATGAGAAAGTGCAGAGACAGCCCACGAATGGGAAAAATATTTTCAAATTATCCACCTAACAGGGGATTGATAATTAAAATATATAAGAAGCTCAAACAACTCAATAGCAAAAAAATAATCAACTAAACAACGGGCTAAATTTCTGAATAGATATTTCTCAAAAGAAGACATAGAAATGTTCAAAAAGTATGTGAAAAAAGGCTCAACATCATTAATCCTCAGAGAAGCCCAAATCAAAACTGCAATTAAATGTTATCTCCACCTCAGTTAAAATAGATTTTATAAAAAAAAAACAAAACAGTAATAACAGATGCTGGTGAGGCTGTGAAGGCAGAAACTCATATACTGGTGGTGGGAATATAAAGTTGTTACGACCACTATAAATAACAAAATTTAGGATCCTAAAAAATGAAAAATAGAACTACCATATGATCTAGTAATCTCAGTGAAGGGTATATATCCAAAAGAAAGAAAATTCATATATCATATCACAGAGATAGATACACTCCCGTATTTATTGCAGCACTATTCAAAACAGGCATAATAGTTATCAACCTAGGTGTCTATCAATAGATGAATGGATGAAGAAAATGTAGACTACATATACAATGAAATATTATTCAACCATTAAAAATAATAAAATCCTGTCAGTTGAAACAAGAAGAATGGAATTGGATGTTATTATGTTAAATATAATAAGCTATGAACAGTAAGACAGAAATCACATATTCTAACTCATAGGTAGGAGATAAAAATGTGGATCTCATGAAGTTAAAGAGTAGACTGGTGGTTTCCACAGCATAGAAAGGCTAGGGGACAGGAGGATGAAAAGAAGTTGATTACTGGGTAAAATTATACAGTTTAGTTAGTAGGAGATAATACTTTACAAAAATTTACTATTTCACAGTAGCTAGAAAAGCGTAATTTGAATGTTTCTGCTATAAAGAAAATGCAAATATTTAAGATGATGAATATCTCAAGGACACTGTTTTGATATTTACAAATTATTCAAATGTATCAAATTATCATATCTATCCTGAAACTATGAAAATTAGTTATGCCTCAATAAAAACTATAAAGAGAACGTTAGTAAACAGGTCAATCCTGGTAATTTCCTTGAGACAATCTAATGGAATTCAAACCAATTGCATGTCTTAAAATTTCAGTATCAGGTGACTTAGCATGAAAGTCTGCCAAAGCATATCCTGAATATTCAATCAATTCTTGTTATACTTGATGCTGGATTAGCAGTTTTATGAAACCATTTCTTCATTAGCATTCTGGGAATTCTTCATTAGCGTTTTGGGAATACTTCATTAGAGTTTCTTCGTTAGCCTGGGAATTTTTATTTATATTTTCTCCATTATGTATTCCAGGAACTCTTACCTAGTCTAATAGCATAGCCAAATATCTATGAATTCCATATATATATATATATATATATATATATATATATATACACACACACACACACACACACACACACACATATGTGCGTGTGTGTGTGTGTTCCAGAAGATTGTATGAAATTCATAGAAATTTGTATGAATTTCATATATGTTACACAAGATTATGTGAAATTCATAGAAATTTGGCCATACCATTAGACTAGGTAAGAACTTCTGGAATACTTAATGGAGAAATTAAAAATAAAAATTTCAGAAGAGAATATATTTATAAATATGACATATATATACACATATATAACATGTTATATATAACATAATATGTTATATATTATATAACATGTTATATATAACATGTATATGTTATGTATATGTTAAGTATATGTGTATATATATCATATATAAATAAAAAACAAATATATGTGTATATATCATATATATAATATATACTATATAATTATTGTTTACATATCATATATAGAATTACATATACAAAACAAATATATATATATATATACACACATATATGCACACACATACATATATACAAATATTTTTTGTGTTTTTTTTGAGACTGAGTCTCCCTCTATTGCCCATGCTGGAGTGTAGCAGCACTCTGTTAGCTCACTGCAACCTTCACCTCCAGGGTCTAAGCTATTCTCCTGCCTTAGCTTCCAGGGTAGCCTGGATCACAGGCACCTGCCATCATGCCCAGCTAATTTTTATATTTTTAGTAGAGATGGGGTTTCACCATGTTGGCCAAGCTAGTCTCAAACTCCTGACTTCAGATGATCCACCTACCTTGGCCTCTCAAACTGCTGGGATCACAAGTGTGAGCCACAGCACCTGGCCTGGAACATATATTAATAAGACATCCATACAGATTAACTCAAAGCTGATTTAGCATTACTTATTATTTGACAATGCTTCCCATATAATTTAATATGTTAAATAAACCCAATTAATTTAATCTCTCATTTAAATGTATGTGAAGAGATATCCCTTTGCCATCTTTTAAAGGCCTGTCTGGAAAATGTCGAAGTTAATTCAAGGTCAAGAAAAAAGGCTAAATTTAGAATTTGATTTAGGGACATTTGTTAAAAAAAAAAATCAAGCATATAAAATACAAGATCAAAATAGGATTGCAGGTCATTATGAAATAATGATCATTTATTTAACTGGAATGATAATTAAAACACTTCAAGGGAAAATGCACAAAGTTACATAGTTTTATAACAATGTCACTCTTTTAATAGAAAAGACTCAGTGTTCTTAGGTGATCAGAAGCCTAGTAAAGACAACATTACACACAAGAAATTATTAGTAAAACAGATTCTTTGTTTGCTGTGTCAACTCTCTAAATGAGTTTTAAAAGTTACAATATTCTGTCAGGATTCATAGGCCAATCTCCATAAAACTCTTTTTGTTTTAACCCAGGAAACAAATTCTAGTTTTGCATCATTACGTGTTTTTTTTTAAAAAAAGACTTAAAAATACAGGATCTTCTTGATTTATGATGGGGTTACATCTCAATCAGCCCATAATTGTTTGAATATAAGTCTAAAAGGTATTTAATGTTGGTAACACAGCAGTCTCTTACTTATGATGGTTCAAATTATGATTTTTCCATTCTATGATGGTGTAAAAGTGATATGCATTCAGCAAGAGCTGTTACCTTATCATAAGTCAAAAGGAGCTCCTGGACTTATAATGGGATTATGTTTCAGTAAACCTCTCATAAAGTCAAAAATTATTCAAACCGTTGTAAATTGAGAAACATCTGCAATTCCTCTGTATTCTTAGCCAGTTTGATCACACATAAAACCAGAGAGGACAAAATTTTTTTAAATGTATATATTTTCTTCATTGATATGGTTGTGCATATAACACCAGCACATTCTTTGGTGCCCACAATTTGTCCTTTCTCCTTTTTCTCCACTGCCAATTCGTTTGATTTTATAAATTTTTAACTTTTTTTTAAGTTCAAAGGTACATGTTCATTGTAAATTAGTACAAGGTAAATTAGTGTCATGGGAGATTGTTGTAGAGATTTTTTCATCACTCAGGTATTAAGCCTAGTACATATTAGTTATTTTTCTTCATCTTGTTCCTCTTTCCATTCTTGATCCTCTGATATACCCCAGTGTGTGTCATTTCACTCTGTGTTCATGTATTCTCATCATTTAGCTTCCACTTATATGTGAGAATATGCAGCATTTGGTTTTCTGTTCCGCTTTTAGTTTGCTAAGAATGATGGCCTCCAGCTTCATCCATTTCCCTGCAAAGGACATAATTTTGTTCTTTTTTATGGATGCATAGTATTCCATGTTGTATATGTACCACATTTTCTTTATCTGGTCTATTATTGATGAGAATTTAGGAATGATTCCATTTCTTTGCTATTCTGAATAGTGCTGCAATGAACATTTGTGGACATGCATCTTTATAATAGAATGATTTATATTCCCTTGGGTACATAAGCAGTAATGGGATGTCTGGGCCTATGACCAAGGCAATGCTAAGCAAAAAGAACAAAGCTGAAGGCAACATGGTACCCAACTTTAAAGTATACTACAGGGCCACAGTAACCAAAACAGCATGGCACTGGAAAAAAAAAAACAGACACATAGAGCAGTGGAGCAGAATAGAGAACCCAGAACTAAGTCTGCACACCTACAACGGTCTGATCATCAACAAACCTGACAAAAGCAAGCAACAGGGAAATGATTTTCTATTCAATAACATATGAAGAATACTGAAACTGGACCCCTTCCTTACAACATATATAAAAATTAACTTAAAATAGATTAAAGATTTAATTGTAAATCCCAAAACTATAAATACCCTGGAGGACAGCTTAAGCAATATCATTCAGGACATAGGCACAGGCAAAGATTTCATGATGAAGAAACCAAAAGCAATTTCAACAAAAACAAAACTGACAAATGGAATCTAATCAAACTAAAGAGCTTCTGCACAGCAAAAGAAACTATCATCAGAGTGAACAGACAACCTACAGAATGGAAGAACATTTTTGCAAGCTGTGTGTCTGTATCCAGGATCTATGAGAACTTAAGCAAATGTACAAGAAAAAACAAACAACCACATGAAAAAGTGGGAAAAGGACATGGACAGACATTTTTCAAAAGAAGAGATACCTGCAGTCAAAAAGCATGTAAAAAAGACTCAGTATAACTGATCATTAGAGAATTATAAATCAGAACCACAATAAGATGCTATCACACACCACTTAGAATGGCGATTATTAAGAAATTTAAAAAAAAAAAACTAAAACCAAAAGACAGATACTAGTGAGGTTGTGGAGACACAGAAACACATACACTTTTGTTGGAAGTGTAAATTAGTTAAACCATTGCAGAAACTAGGTGGTGATTCTTCAAAAACCAAAATAAAAATTCTTATAAATATGTTTCTAAAAATGTTCCAAGTATTGATTAGACTGATTTAGACACAGGGATATTTCAGACTTGATCTCTTGCCAAAGAAATATTAATTTTTCTCTCTGAAAGATTTGTTGATTTTTATCCCAGGAGTTAAGGCTCTGGGGGCTTTCTCTAGTGAGAAAATAGTTCCAGCCAAAGGGACTGGGTCCACCAAATGGATGGTGTAAAGTGGACAATTTCTTTTCTGATGGCTTAGTTGTTTATAACAAAGGCAAACATCTCATGACACAGTGTTCTTTTTTTTGGGACTCCTTAATTTGAGTTTAAAATATGTTCAAGGAAGTCTTGTGGTCTGTGAGGCAGTTGTAGCAATAAAGACGTACCTGTTTGCCTTCTGTAAAGAGTTTCTTCACTGTGGCTACAGTAACTATATCTTTGGTATGTTTCATCCATTTCTCTGAAAAAAATAAAATAAAATCACGGTCCATACTTCTTATACATAAAATTATATGTATCAGATGGAGGAGTTATAGAACATTTTAATTAAGATAAATACATAATAACTTGTCTTCTGGTAACCTTATTTACCTACTGAATCCAGTCTAGTCTCTGCAGGACCCAGTCAGACATCTTATGTCTCCCTACAGGAACAGTTTTGTTTCTGTTGTGATAGTAGAACTACTCCCAGAGTAAAAATGCTCAAACGAACACAGAGATCTCAAAACACAAATGTACAGAGCTCATATCTGAGAGAAAAGTAACCATTCAGATGCTGCAAGAGAGCAATGGGCATGATGGGCCTTTTGGATACCATTGATGAGCCACTGGGCACTCCTGGTGACTGCTGGAGATCTACTTCAGATATCACATCTTATGTCAACATTTCTAAAGAAAAACTGTAGAGAAATTAAATTTAGCAGAATTTATTTGAGGAAAAAACAATTCAGAAATTAGGCAGTATCTTGTACCAGTAGAGAGGTTCAGAGCACTCCATATAGCATTTTGAGCAGAAATAATTTATAGATAGAAAAAAGAAGTAATATTGAAACAGCTTGATTTGATACAGCATAGCCTTTGCCTTATTTGGGCATGGTGTGATGATGCATTTGCCTTACATGGAGACTGCCTGATCAGTTGGGAGTCTGTGATTGGTTAAAACGCGGTTGCTGTGATTGGCTGAGATTCAACTATCTGTTAAAAAGAATATCTTCTTAAGTAATAGTTTGCATACATACTTAGGGTGGAGTTTGCAACATGTGGATGTAGATTTAGACCAAATTTAATTTAACTCAACAGTGCTTAATACAAAGCAAACAACAACAACAAAAAAGGGGAACTATTGAATGTGCTAAAGATAATAATCTGGCATTATTTTATTTGAATGTGTCAATATTTCTTTAAAATCGAATCCTAAAGTCTATGGTTAAACTGTTTTCATTTCACTTTCCATTAATTTACTTTTTGGTTTTGTTCAACAAAATATCCAATCATATGTTTTGTTTATTATTGCTTTTTTTGTAATTGCCGTTTCCATGTTTCAAGTGTCAATCATATAATATAGTGCTTGAGTGTAACTCCAGTCATGGTGGATGATAAGAAACAAGACTCAGAAAAATAAAATAAAATAAAATAAAATAAAATAAAATAAAATAAAATAAAATAAAATAAGGGAAGTGTTACATGTGCCTTCAATGTTTATATAAAAATAACCAAATTCTTACCATCTTGAAATTTAGAATATCTCAGATCTTTACCAAAAGTACTATTTTTGAATGTTTCTGTTTCAGAGTTAGCTGAAAAAATACTATTGTTCAGAATAAAACTGAAAGTTTTGAAAAATAGAAAAATATAATTGAAAAATTTATCTTATAATTTTAATCTCACTTAGCTGTATAAAATGGCTGCATTTCAACTACAGTTGTAAGAATGCTCAAGTAAAAACACTGTGCATTTTAAAACAGCTTAAAATTAGTTTATATAGGAACATATTAAAAAATGAAAGTTATTGCAACACTGTTAAGTCTACATCTGCATTTTATGTCTGAGTCAAAACGTTTGAAAATCAGGCAAACAAAAATTTTAAATATACAAAATAAATAAAATTGGCCTGGAATGTTGACTAATATACACTATGACAAACAACTAATAAAATCAAAATTGAAATGCACATATAACTTCAATAGTATTTTAAAACCCAATTTTTATGAAAGGGGAATTGCCAGAGTAAAATAAATATTATTCATTTTTAAGCTTTTTTAACTAAAGGTGGTATATATGTAAAAAAATTCTAATAGGCAGTTATTGAAGATGTTGTATGCGATATTTCCCTTTATCACTTATCTGTAGTCAAAACTGGGAACTTACAAATACAGTAAACAGTAAGTTAACTACAGGTTTACTTTTATTATTTAGCTTCACATTTTGTTAGTAAACTCCATTTGCTGATGTGTTTAATAAATCACAATTTTAACAAAAAATGTATTTTGAAAAATATATTATTTTTAGATATTAATTTTTATATTTTTAAACACAAATTTGAGGGCAGATCAGATTTTAAAAGGTGATAGGAATAAGGCTTAGATTCAGAGAGGGACTATTTCCAAAGTTCTCAAAGTGAATAACAAACAATCAAAATGGGGATCATCAAAGAGAATGATAGATTCGGGGGAAAGATTTCAAAGTGAATCCTCAAACAAAGGCAAAGCGATTGAAGACTGAACTCCACATTTAACAAAGCATTAAATCAGACTGCTTGCCTCACGGAACTTTCTCAATTTACACAATCATATTTCTTTAAATGTTATCTAATTCACTTTTGGCACATATGGAATAATAATAAACCTCTTATCTTTTATGTTGCTTTATGCAATTTACTTACTCAAGTTTTATATCTAGTTCCTATTTTAGTTGAGTTGTCTGAGACTTTTGCTTCCAGTCATGCTAAAGAGACAATGATCTAAATCACCCTCATACAGTAATTATAAACATAAAATTGGATTTTTTCACTGTTTTTTTTTTTCTTAATTTTGTGCATACACGATATAGTCTGACTTTGTGTCCCCACCCAAATCTCATCTTGAATTGTAATCCCCAGGCGTTGAGGGAGAGACCTGGTGGGAGGTGATTGAATTATGGGGCCATTTCTCCCATGATGTTCTCATGATAGTGAATGAGTTCTGGCAAGATCTGATGGTTTTGCACAGGGCTCTTCCCAGTTTGCTTCACACACACACTCACTCTGGTCTGCTTCCATGTAAGACATGCTTGCTTCCCCTTCTGCCATGACTGTAAGGTTTCTGAGGCCTCAGCAGCCATGTGGAACTGTGAGTAAATTAAACCTCTTTTCTTTATGAATTACCCAGTCTTGGACAGTCCTTTATAGCGGTGAGAGAACTCACTAATACTTACATAGTAGTTGTATATATTTGTAGGTAAATGTGATATTTTGATACAGGCATACGATATGATCAAATTTGGTAACTGAATATTCATCAGTTCAAAACTGGATAAATTATGAACACAATTGTTTTCACACATTGAACAGAAGTCAGTGAAGTTCTGTGATTTCTGTGAGAAGAAAATTAAGGTGAGCTTAAAAAATAACCATTTTCTATCTGGAGAATTTTTTTAGGATAGAATAAAAATGTCCTACTGGGTCTTTTTGAATAGAAGACACAGAGATCAGAGCTCAAGAAGCCTATGCAACTGGAAACTGAACAGAGAAGAGAGTGGGAATCTGTACAGAAAAAGAGCTCCAGGAATCCGCATTGGCTTCATATTGAGTGTTTGCTGAATACAGGTATAACTCATTTTATTGTGCTTCATTTTACTGTGCTGTGCAGATGTGCTTTTTTTTTTTTTTTTTTTTTTTTTTTTTTTTTTTTTTTAAGGCAAACTGAAAGCTTACAAAATCCTTGCAACGAGCAAGTCCACTAATGTCACTTTTCCAAAATCAGGTATTAACTTCATGTTTCTATGTAACATTTTGATAATCTTTGCAATATCTCAAATTTTTTTCATTATTATTATATCTGTTATGATCGTAGGTGATTAGTGATCTTGATGTTATTATTGTAATTTTGGGGGCATCACAAGCCACACCCATATGAGATGGCAAACTTCATTCGTAAATGTTTTGTGTGTTCTGACTGCTCCACCAACCAGCCAATATGAGGCTGTTTAGCATACAGTGAAAAGTTGTTTAGTGTTGCTGTCCTCATCAGTGAACTTAGTTGGATCTTCCAGATAACTTTCTACAACTTGTAATTTAGGACTTGCTGCTTCACCTTATATTTTTATGCTATGGAGACAGCTTATTTTTTAAAACTTTAAAAACCAACCTCTGCTGGCTTTCAATATAGGTTTTTTTTTTTTTTTTTTTTTTTTTACCACTCTCAGTCTTCACAGAATTTAAGAGAGTTAGAACCTTGCTCTGGATTAGGTTTTGCCTTAAGGGCATGTTACGGTTGTTTTGGTCTTCTAACCAGACTCTTAACACTTTCTCCACATCAGCAATTAGGCAGTGCCTTGCTTCCTTATTATTCTTCTGTTTATACAAGGAGCACTTTTAATTGTTTTCGAGAACTTTTCGTTTGCATGCACAATTTGGCTATTTTGCACAAAAGGTCTAGCATTTGACCTATCTCAGCTTTTGACATAGCTTCTTCTATTAAGCTTAATTATTTTTATTTTTTATTTTATTTTTATTTATTTATTTATTTTTAGACGGAGTTTCGCTCTTGTTACCCAGACTGGAGTGCAATGGCACGATCTCGGCTCACCGCAACCTCCGCCTCCTGGGTTCAGGCAATTCTCCTGCCTCAGCCTCCCGAGTAGCTGGGATTACAGGCACGCGCCACCACGTCCAGCTAATTTTTTGTATTTTTAGTAGAGACGGGGTTTCACCATGTTGACCAGGACAGTCTCGATCTCTTGACCTCGTGATCCACCCGCCTAGCCTCCCAAAGTGCTGGGATTACAGGCTTGAGCCACCGCGCCCCGCCCGTTTTTATCTTTTTATTTAAAGTGAGAGACATGGGACTCTTCCTTTTGCTTAAACACTTATAGGCCATTGCAAGAAAATTAACTGGCCTACTTTCAACATTGTTGTGTCTCAGGAAATACATAGGCAAGAGGAGCGGGCATTTAGAACACTCCATATACTTAGTTGAAAAAGCAGCAGCAGAGATAGAGAGGATTGACTCCAATTTGGAAAGTTCTACCGTGAGCAAAATGCTATTGAACAGCATCGTATACCACAAAGAAATCTTTCGTGAAAGGAAAAGTCAATTGATGTAGCAAATTTTATTTCTGTCTTAATTTAAGTAATTGCCACAGTCACTGAAACTTCCGCAACCATGACCATAATCGGTTAGCAGCCATCAACAGCAAGACAGGGCTCTTCAGCAACAAAACACATTATGACTCACTGAACACTAAAATGACTGTCAACAGTTTTTAGCAATAAAGTGTTTTTAAATAAAGTATGGATATTTTTCTTTAGACATTTGCTACTACATATCTAGTAGACTATAGTATAATGTAAACTAACTTTTTATGCACTAGGAAACCAAAAATTTGGTGACTCACTTTATGGAAATATTGATTATTTGCAGTGGTCTGAAACCAAAGCTGTAGTATGTTTGAGGGATGCTTGCACAGCCTGCTGAAAGGGAGACATTCTATGAGGCCAGACAACAAATGACCACATTAAATAAAAGTAAACGAAGTTCAGATAAGTTTGGAAATTTCTGGGGTCTTTCTAAAAATAATAGAGAGTTGTCCCTAATAACATGGGTAATTAAGTGGCTACTTCAAAAACACTACACCTTAAAAAAATATATATATATATATAATGTCCCTAGATTTAAGGCAATTCTAGAATAAATTGTAGCACTGGCAATTGGTTAAAAAGACAGCAGAGCTGATAATAAGTTTAAAAATTGTTAGAACAAAGCAGAGCACTCTTTAAAAGGTAGAAATCAAAATACATATTTTCTACGTTACAGTGGTCCTCCTCTGATCAAAAATCACCTGGCATGCCAAGAATAAGAAAGTGTGTTTCAAAGGTCAAAGAAAAATCAGACAAAAAATTACTTGAAGTTATACAAAAGAAAAAATTAACAGGTTTGAGCTTTTTAAACTATGATCAATATACTCAAAATTTTCAAAAATTAAAAGTGCAATGGTATTATAGACTGAACTATGCCACCACAAATTTGTATGTTGAAACTATAATCCCCAACATGATTGTATTTGGAGACAAGGCTTTTAAAGAAGTAGTTAAAGTTAAACAGGGTTGTAAGAATGAGACTCTAATCTAAATAGAACTAGTGTACTCATAAGAGACAGAAACACTAGAAGTGCAATGTGCAGAAGGAAGGTCCTGTGAGGACGTAATGAGAGGACAGCCACCTGAAAACAGGAAACGTCCTCACCAGATACCAACTCTGCCATTAGCTTGATCTTGGGTTCTAGCCTCTAGAATTGTGAGAAAATACATTTACGTTGATTAAGCCCCCCAGTCTATAACAGCCCTAGCAGACTACTATGAATGGGTAGAACTATATTATATGAATTCATAATATTTGAAGATTTTCCAAATCTCAGTGTTCATTGAGTTCTAACGTAATTGCCCGTGGACTAAAAACATATTGTTTGTGAATGCAGTCTTTCTATTTTGATTGAGATTTTTTTTTTTAATGCCCAGTGCGTAATCCCTTTTGGTGGCTGTTGTATGAGCACTTAACAGAGTTCTTGCTTAGGGGTTGTATGGAATACACAGTATATGTTAAATAGATCAGTTTGGTTGATAGTGTTGCTTAAGTCTTCTACTTCTTTACTAATTTTCTGTCCACTCATTTCATTTATGAATGATATAGCAGTGTGAAATCTCAAGTAAAATTGTGGATTTGGCTGTTTTTGATCAGCCTGTCAATTTTTGCAGCTTATTTTAAATCTATCTTGTGGGATGTATTTACAAACAGGTTGTACAAAGAAGAGCAAATTAAACCAAAAGTAAGTAAAAGAAAAGAAAGAATAAAATAAGAGCACATATCAACATAAAAGAGAAGGACAACAGAAAATAGTGAAACAAAATACTGATTCTTTGAAAAGAAGTAGAGCAATGGATCAACAAAAAGAGGGAAGACACAAATTATTACTATAGGAATAAAACTAAGATAATACAAAAATCTAAGAGAAAATAAGAAAAAAGTTTATTTTCCTTGAGTGTAGGCTGGACCAGTGAACATTAGAAATATCACAATATCATTTAAGAAGAAGATGATACTTCAAAGAGATGCCCTCATGCTAGGCTCTAGGAAGAATGTAAACATTTGTTGCATTGATCTTGTATAATTTAGACCTTCACATTTATAAATACACTGTATACTAATGGTAAAGTATAACATGGTTTATTACAAGCACACTGAAAGGTATGATTAATTCTGTTCTCTGAATGACAAAAAATATGATTATTTTTCTAACTACAAAACACATACCTACTCATTGTAAAATATTACCTATTCCCTAAATGTATGATGAAAAAGGATGAATTGTAGTCTTATGTACACCAAAATAGGCTTTAAGACGAGAGTAAAAACAAAATCATTTTAATTAAAAAAATGAAAATCTATTCATTCGTGTAAAGAAGAACTTAAATATATTACCTATTTTCTTTAGCTTTAAGGTCTTACAAATCTTTGTTCTTCTCTATTCACTTCTATAGTCACAGCCCTGTACAGTCTAAGGTAGAACAGTAAATAGAAAACATAAATAAATCGTTCTACTATAAGGACACATGCACACGAATGTTCATTGCAGCACTGTTTACAATAGCAAAGAACTGGAACCAACCCAAATGCCCATCGATGATAGACTGGACTGGGAAAATGTGGCACATATACACCATGGAATATTGCAATCAAAAATGATGAGTTTGTGTCCTTTGTAAGGACATGGATGAATTTGGAGAACATCATTCTCAGCAAACTGACACAAGAACAGAAAAAGAAATACTGCATATACTCACTCATAGGTGGGTGAGAAAAATGAGAACACATGGACACAGAGAGGGGGTCTAGTACACACTGGGGTCTATTGGGGGAATGGGGGAGGGACAGCGTGTGGGGGGCTGGGGAGGGATAGCCTGGGGATGAATGCCAAGTGTGGGTGAAGGGGAGGAAGGCAGCAAAACACACTGCCATGTGTGTACCTATGCAACTATCTTGCACGTTCTGCACATGTACCCCAAAACCTATAATGCAATAAAAATTAAAAAAATAAATAAATAAATAAAAATAAACTTTGAAAAGAAAGAACCAAAACAAATTATATCTCTCGTAACTAGAAATAAAAAGTCAAAATGCTTCACGTTTAACAGCAACCAAAAGAAAAGTTAAGTAAGAATATATCAAACAAAAGATACTTAGGCTATGTATGGGACGTTATTTTAAAAGTGACTGAAGGAAATAAAAGTAGCTATAAATAAATGGAGATACAAATCAAACTATTTATTAGAAAAACTAAATATGGTAAAACAATGCCAATTTCTCCATATTTATCTACAGCTTTAAAGGAATTGTTTATTGCATATTGTTTTCAAGAAAATTGATGATTGTCTATAAAATTTAAATATATGAGCAAAGTTCAAAAATACTCAAGATACTTCTGAGGAAAAAGTGCAAAGAGGAGCAGAATTAAGGAAAATAAGAAGTTTGAGAGGAGGCTAAAAATAAAACTGTCCTTTGTCTTTAGGCCAAGAGGTTTGTTTTCCTACCAATATCCATGGACCTGTGGAAGCTAACTTGTTAGCTTGCAATTACTCTTGCAGTTACTCACAGTTCTTGGCAGTTCTGATTACAAGGATATGAAAGTGACAGATTCATGGCTTTCTGAAAAAGAAAGACAAAGACCTTCCTGCAGGCTGAGTAATGGAATTTCATAGAAGTCCTTGGAAATATGCAGTGGGCTTATTGCCAAACTGCATGGTCAATCAGGCAATAAATACTCCTCCACTATGATGCCTGTTAATGGAAAAGTGCTTGCATACTGAGTATCAGAAAGTAGGAACAAAACTTGTATGCTGTACTGGTTGTTAGTAATTCTTCTCTGGGTTTGTGTGGGTGAGGGAGAGAGGGCAGTCAACAAGCAAACTAACATAGCAGTAAGTGTTATCAGCTGGTGATATGTTTTATGCTGAAATAATACATCCTGCTATTTTTTTATTAAAATATAAGTTTGACTGACATCCCTCAAAATTATTGATTACTTAATTATTGATCTTTTTTCTTGGCTAAGGGGCTCAGAATCAGAATCAGACTCAGAATCAAATTGGAGTCTCAACTGTGTCATATGTCATCTTCTCATTTTACAGAGCTGCTACATATATTTTTCTTGATCTTTCATTTTATTCTGGTTTACATTTTCCTAGTTCTCAATTTATATATATTTTGAACTTTTGTCTTTTATTGGATGAATTTTTGTAAACTTTTCTCTTGTTTCTGTTGTACAAAATCTCGTAAAAAACATAGCTAACAAATAAGTGTGTGTGTGTGTGTGTGTGTGTGTATATATAGATAGATAGATATATACACTGTTTTATATATATATATATATATATATATATATATATATATATATATACACACACTCTTTTTACTGTAACAGGCCATATTCATTATGAGGACATGTTTTAGAGCAGTCTGATTGAAATTTCTAGAGTAGATGCAAAGAAATAACAGAGAGTGTAAGATTCCTAAGAAGGGATAAAATGAGTGACAGGGACAAGGGAAGGGAAATCAACTCATTAATGGACACCAGCTGCTTCCAAAGTGTTGCCCAAAGTTGTCAGCTTCCTAATTTCAGTATTTAAAATGATGCTGGTGCATGCCTGTAACTCTAGGATTTTGGGAGGCTGAGGCGGGTGAATTGCTTGAGGTCAGGATGTTGAGCAGCCTGGACAACATGGCAAAACTCTATCACTAGAAAAAAACTACAAAAGTTGGCCAAGTGTGGTGGTGCATGCATGTGGGCCCAGCTACTCTGGAGGCTGAGATAGAAGGATTGCTTGAGCCTGCAATGTCCAGTCTACAGTGAGCAAATATTGTGCCACTGCACTCCAGCCCGGGCAACAGAGTGAGACTGTCTTATAAAAATAAAACAAAACAAAAAATAAAAAGATACACTTTGGATCTACTCTCTCTCAGTTCTGGAACCATAAACTCCACTGGCTATAAGATACAAAGGGAGAAAACTGCTCTTTTATTGGGTCCCATGAAAAATTAGTAAATGCAAGGAAAAAGAGGAAAGAAGAGAGACATTTTTGTAAGCATGATGGGTGCCGTGTAAGGTGGTTTGTATAAACCACAGAATTTACCTCCCAGCCACAGCTACCCTGTGCAATCTGTATCATGAGGCTCCTGTTACATTGGAGCATACTAAGATTCTGGAAGTAGATCATTGCGTATTATTGCAATCTAATAATTTTTGGAGTCAAGAATATATCTGTCTGTTCCTCGCCATAGAAAAACACAGTGGCAGTAAGAATTTGGATTGTATCTAGAAGAAAAGTCAAGGGAAAAATACAATAAATATTATCGTATAGAAGTATCTTTTGATGCTGAGACAAGAATGTGGCCAGGCCCAGAGAAGAAACAAAAACTTTGGAAAATGTGAAAGAAGCAGATAATATTCCCTTTTTCATTTTTTATCTGCTTGTTTTGTTGCTACTGTTGTTATTTTTAACTGTTTTTCTATGACATCTGCTTCTATTTCTTTTTTCCTGTGAAGTCCAGCTTACTCTTTTTCTGTATCCACAAGGCAGAAGATTCCAGTATAACATCTCAGATAATATATCCCCTGCTTGCAGGAAACTACTCTTTTTGTGAGAGAGAATTTACTAATAACAACTTAGATCAATGTATTTATCTACTCCAATCTACTGTAACAGGAAGGTGTGGATCTCCAAGAATAAACACTGCTGCCAGCACCCACTTATGAAGCAGGGAAAGAAGACCCAGAAATGGTCCAAAACCCTGTAAGAGTTTTCTTGCTGCTTGTTGTTTTACTTGTTTTTTTGTTTTCTTTTGTTTGTTTGTTTAGAAGTGCAGACTATTTACAATAGCAGAGACTTGAAACCAACCCAAATAACCATCAATGACAGACTAGATAAAGAAAATGTGGCATGTATACACCATGTAATCCTATGCAGCCATAAAGAATGAGTTTGTGTCCTTTGCAGGGACATAGATGAATCTGGAAACCGGCATTCTCAGCACATGGCATGCTGTCACTCATAAGTAGGAGTTGAACAATGAGAACACATGGACACAGGGAGGGGAACATCACACACCAGGTCCTTTTGGGGGTGTGGGACAAGGAGAGAGAGAGCATTAGGACAAATACCTAATGCACGTGAAGCTAAAAACCTAGATGACAGGTTGATGGTGCAGCAAATCACCAAGACACATGTATATCTATGTAACAAACCTGCACTTTTAGCGTATGTATCCCAAAACTCAAAGTTAAAAAAATAATAAAAAAAAAAGAAGTGTAGAATGAAAGTGAAAGACAAAGAGCAAAAAGGGAAAAGAGTGAGGAATAATACATTTTTCCTAGAGTTGCAAACATTAGGAAAATATAGTTGGGTAATAGGAAGTATTTACATCTTTAGTGTTGGTAAGTTCTTCAGGGAAGAAGTTTTCATGTGAGAATTCACGTGGATGACAGAAAATTTGGGAACAATTCTAATAATATTTGCACTAACACTTTAATCCAACCAGTTTTGTGCTGCCAAATAATTTGTCAGAATTGTCACATCATTTTCTAGCCAAGAAGCAAAGCATAGTTAAGGAGATTTGGAATTCAGTATAAATGCATTCTCCCTTTGCTTCTCAAGAAAGAAAAAAGTTCTTGTGTTCTCATTTTTCTCACCCACCTATGAGTGAGTATATGCAGTATTTCTTTTTCTGTTCTGTGTCAGTTTGCTGAGAATGATGTTCTCCAGATTCATCCATGTCCTTACAAAGGACACAAACTCATCATTTTTGATTGCTGCATAATATTCCATGGTGTATATGTGCCACATTTTCCCAGTCCAGTCTATCATCGATGGGCATTTGGGTTGGTTCCAGGTCTTTGCTATTGTAAACAGTGCTGCAATGAACATTCATGTGCATGTGTCCTTATAGTAGAACGATTTATAGTCTTTTGGATAGATACCCAGTAATGGGATTGCTGGGTCAAATGGAATTTCTATTTCTAGGTCCCTGAGGAATCGCCACACTGTCTTCCGCAATGGTTGAACTAATTTACATTCCCACCAACAGTGTAAGAGTGTTCCTATTTCTCCACATCCTCTTCAGCATCTGCTGTCTCCAGATTTTTTAATGATCGCCATTCTAACTGGTGTGAGATGGTATCTCAATGTGGTTTTGATTTGCAACTCTCTAATGACCAATGATGATGAGCACTTTTTCATATGTTTGTTGGCCTCATGTATGTCTTCTTTTGTAAAGTTTCTGTTCATATCCTTTGCCCATTTTTGAATGGGCTTGTTAGAGGCGGTCTACTATACACTGGGGACTGTTGGGGGAAATGGGGGAGGGACAGCGGGGGGGGCGGCTGGGGGGGGTAGCCTGGGGATGAATACCAAGTGTGGGTGAAGGGGAGGAAGGCAGCAAAACACACTGCCATGTGTGTACCTATGCAACTATCTTGCACGTTCTGCACATGTACCCCAAAACCTATAATGCAATAAAAATTAAAAAAAAAAGTTCTTATAAAAATAATATGTTGAAGAAAATAGAAAAAATTATTTATATAAAATAAGAATAATAATAATGCTGCAAAATGTACCCAACTAAATTTCTAGGGGAAGAAATACTATTAAAGGGAACACCATTAGGCTTAGCACTTTTTGTTACTTGAAGGTCTGTAGGCATATGTGGAAGTAAATTCATACAGTATAGAGTAAATAAATAAAGAGTAAAAATAAAATTATGAGAATGCAATATGTTTTATTGCTGAAACCACATTTTAAGCCAGAGTATTGCAGGACCAATTATTTTTGTGGATATTACAGATTACAGACAGGAAGAGGTTTCCTGCTGTTAAAGTCCAAAAGTCCCTCTGATGCAGGTTATTTGTTTATTTTTGATCAGAAATATCTTTAGCAGCTGATCCCAGTTGGGTTCCAGGGTTGTGAATTTTCATCTCTTCTCAAACCACTTCACACTATACCACAGGAGAGTGGGCAATACAGAGAAAAGGTCAGTGCTTATGTAGAGAGAAGCCACTGAATGAAAGAGTATATTTTAAGTTGGGAATATTAGATCCCAGGCTCCCATTCTCAAAGTAGCTAATGCTCACTCTTGGTAATATTTGCATCATTTTGCAGAGATTCCAACTTTTTACATTATTATGATTTTATTTAATGTTAGCTAGAATTAAACATTTTAAAAATCATTGCATTTTAAAATATTGAACCAAATCATTTATATGTGTATATAAGTTGAGATGTATTATATTTTTTATGAAAGTATATAATATTTAGAAAAGGAAATATTTACATAGCCTGAGATAAAATATCTTCAAGAAGACTATGCTGTATTTATTTATGCAAATGTAAATTTAAAATTATGATTTGTTGACCAAAATGATTAGTTGGTATTTAGAATATAATTACCCTACATATGTATTGATTATATTCAAATACATATTTGCAGAGAGTATAGCTGTCTCTAAAGTTCTAAATTGCATTTTTTAATAATTATAGTTTCAGATTGACTCTAAAATGTTTACATCTGAAAGTCAAAGGGCTTTAACAATAAAATAAATTCAAGAAATTACTTGAAATCAACACATCATATGCTTTGTTCTTAAAAAGTGAAATCTACAAATGGAAGAAGTTAATAATGAATATTATGGAATTTTCTTTCTCTAAAAGAAATTAAGACACTTTTCTGTGTTCCTACCTCCTGTTGTTGCTGGTTGAACTCACAAGGCAGGCTTGGAGTATCCATGTTTCGTGTGACTAACAGTCTTGATTTGGAAATTGGTATACTGGGTTGCTGGGCCTGTCCAATTATACCTCATGTAGCAGAACCTCCAGAGATTCCCAACTGAATATTATTTTACCATTATCCACTCCGGCTACATCTCAAGGTTTACTGAGAATACTCATTCAGCCATGTAGGTTTACATAGGGAGCCCTTCCTCCACATTGACAACACACACAATCAGCAGCAAAAATTATCACAGTTATGTCCACTCTGTGTTTGGTAAATGGTGTAGAAAATGGTGATTTTGTACTGTTTTCCTTACATTAACAAGATTATCCTGTAATGGATATCTTTCCTAGGAAACTTGGGCATTTGATTTATTCACTTTTTTTTTTCTATGAATGCTATCATTAACTTAGCAGATTTAGCTGTAAAAATGATTATGAATCCAACACAAGTCTCACTTTAACTGAATTGAATTTTACGATATGCTTTTGTAAGTGACCCAATGACCACATTTTTTAATATGAATACATTTCACACTAGTAAAAATATGTCTCCTCAACAGGAATCACCTTATAACAACCCAATTTTCACCTGTTTAATTATTACCTGAAACTGATTTTATCAGCAGGTCCTTATCTGGCCTCAATTATCAGTATTTCCCCTTTGTATTAAAACCAATTTAAAAATCTGAGAGCTTACTGCAGAGAGGTAACATTCACCACAGTTAGTGAAGAATAATAAATTTGAATTTTATTTATATACCTATAATTTATCTGTTAATTAATTAACTTAAATATTTATTAAATGTTGTCTTTAATTTTGATATCTGTGGGAGATTTTCTCTTTTACTTAAAAAAATAAAATATAAAGATGAATTCAGTGGTTACTTCAGCAGCATAGTATTTTAAAATATATTATCCTAGTTCTACAATGCTATTTAGGTGGAAAAGATACAAAATGTGATTAAGTCTGAGAATAGTCGTTTATGACATTGTCACTGCCTGTCCCTGAGGATAGATTCACATATTAAATACACAGGAAGATTTCTCCTTCTCTCTTAAGAACCTACATATGCCTTTTCCAAATGTCTATTCTCATCTAGAGAATAAAATTTTTAGAAAGAGGATGATCGATTTATTTGGAAAAGATCATAGGGAAGAAAATTAATAGAACATATAAGAGGCATTTGGTTTGATAATCAAAAAGATGTGTGGTGAGAGTAGAGATGCAGATACATTTACAGAGCAAATTAGGAATTTCAGGATAAGCGAATATATGAGATCCTTTGTAAAAAAAAATTGTAAAAAAGATTCTCAGCCAAAAAATTATTCTGCAGATTATCATAATTATGAGAAATTGTAACAAAAAGATTGTGAATTTTCAATTGTAACTGATGTGCTGGTAAACTAAAAATTAAGCTTTTTACCAGTAAATTTTAAAATTTTTAAACATAATGAAGCTTATTCGTTAAACTATATCCAGTTTTATAAATCCTTGTTTTTATTAGTTATCCTTATAAAGACTCTGCCAATATTTTTGTGTGGAGAGCCAACCAGTTTCGCAATTAATACCACTAGGAAAATAATGGAAGAGAAAACATGTTACTTAAAAATATTATATATTTCAGTGATTTTTATATTATGTTATTTTCCAAAATAATTTTTTAGATGTGAGGTTTTGAGTCAAATGAGGAATAAGCTAGTAATAACAAATCAAGTCGTTACTAATTCACGGGCATGTAGACTGATTATCTTCTTTCCCTTCTTGCTTATACTTTGGAACAGATCTATACTCTCTACACATTGGACAAGTACTGTGGGTTGCAATTAAGACCATATTCTGAACAAGCAAACCGTATAAACATACTTTTATGATATATTTAGTAAATAATAAAAATGTTACATTACAACATATAGAATGTTTTTGATTTCTATATGCTGCATTTTTATTTCAATATATTAACGACGACAAAATTAGAACAACTGGGATATACATTTAGTTTCCCATGAACAATAGCCTTCTTGGAGTCGATCTGAAGAACTCTTGGAGCACCGAGAATTCAGTTGCAAGTGCTACATTTAGTAACTGCTCCAGGAGAAGCCAGCGAGACAGTGGAGGAGGCAGGATAGGGAAGGGGAAAGAAACAAAGCAAGTCTCATTGTGATGCCAGCTGCTCTGTAAAGCTCTGAAAAGTGAATTATCTCGTGGAGACTGTCTTGATATCTCAAGTCAGAAGAGCTGGCTTTTTGTATTTCCCTAGCAGTCAATCATTGACTAGCAACCACCTCAGCACTGGATTGGAGAGTATAAACTCTCAGTCACTTCATGTGGACCAGGTGATTCCAAGGGTCCGTGAATAAGTGTGAAGATCACAGTGTGAATAGTAGCAAAACTAGTTGATGATGTGGCAGAATGGACAAGCAAACATGGTGAAAGGAATCCAAGGAGACATGGATTAAATACCTTCAGTGTCCCATACACTTTCAACACTTGCTAAGATCCTTTTGCTTTTCACATCAAGTTTATTCAACCCTGGCTTCTTTAAGTTTATAGTTGGCTACAATTTGGAGTTGGGGACAAGAGACTGGTTTCATATGGATGATACCCTACCCTCTACTGCTGCAGTTGTTCCTAATGTCATTGCTTACGCTTACCATCTGTTTCCTCTACCACCCATACTAGAGACCTCATCCTTGGCTAGTGTGTCTAATAGTCTAAAATGCTTTCTTAATGGGATTAATCACAGTTTCATCTCTAAGTTATCTGAATGTCTAGGTACTGTACTTTTGTATCAAGCTAATGACATTGGTAATTTTCAATTAACACTAGACATCGGCATACCACATGGTGCCACATGGGAATAATAGGAATGTCATTTATGAGGTAGCAATTCTGTCTCTTCATAACAATTGGCTCAGTGATCCTGCTGATGTTGTAACTTTCTTTGCCTTCATGTCTACTATCATGAGGTACCTAAAACAAACAAACAAACAAGCCCATTCAAAAATGGGCAAAGGATATGAACAGAAACTTTACAAAAGAAGACATACATGAGGCCAACAAACATATGAAAAAGTGCTCATCATCATTGGTCATTAGAGAGATGCAAATCAAAACCACATTGAGATACCATCTCACACCATTTAGAATGGCGATCATTAAAAAATCTGGAGACAGCAGATGCTGGAGAGGATGTGGAGAAATAGGAACACTCTTACACTGTTGGTGGGAATGTAAATTAGTTCAACCATTGTGGAAGACAGTGTGGCGATTCCTCAGGGACCTAGAAATAGAAATTCCATTTGACCCAGCAATCCCATTACTGGGTATCTATCCAAAGGACTATAAATCGTTCTACTATAAGGACACATGCACACGAATGTTCATTGCAGCACTGTTTACAATAGCAAAGACCTGGAACCAACCCAAATGCCCAACGATGATAGACTGGACTGGGAAAATGTGGCACATATACACCATGGAATATTATGCAGCAATCAAAAATGATGAGTTTGTGTCCTTTGTAAGGACATGGATGAATCTGGAGAACATCATTCTCAGCAAACTGACACAAGAACAGAAAAAGAAATACCGCATATACTCACTCATAGGTGGGTGAGAAAAATGAGAACACATGGACACAGAGAGGCGGTCTACTATACACTGGGGACTGTTGGGGGGAATGGGGGAGGGACAGCAGGGGGGGCTGGGGGGGATGGCCTGGGGATGAATACCAAGTGTGAGTGAAGGGGAGGAAGGCAGCAAAGCACACTGCCATGTGTGTACCTATGCAACTATCTTGCACGTTCTGCATATGTACCCCCAAACCTACAATGCAATAAAAATTAAAAAAAAAAAAAACTGTGTGGTATCTAAATGTTTATATTTAGTGGAACTCTAAGTCTGTTCACTATTCAGAGTATTGGGAAGCAGATTATTTGGACCCACAGAGCCAAAACTATAGGAATGGAAATCAGAATCTCCCAAATGACTCATTAGGAGTGATGATAAATAGTCTACTACTGCTTTTACCTGTTTGATCCACATTCACATGACCTACCTATGAGGGATATAGAATCATGTAAAGTATATTGATTTAAGATGTCCACAAAATATTAAAGAACATCAACTCAAACTTGATTGGTGGTGTATGCATGCTGGCACCACATCCACGACCTTCAAAACTAATTCCAATAATCTTCTGTGGCAGAGGCCATTGGCTGATACAGTTTGCTGCAGAGCCAGTAGATTCCATGGTTATATGCTCAATCTATCATAAAGGAAGTGCCTTTGGAGAATATGATGTGATATTCCAGTAAATGAGACACATTTTGAGCCCTTGGTTTGTGATGTTAGACAAAACACTATGGTCAAGAAAGGCAACCAGAATGGAAATATGCTTCAATCTTACTTTGTAAAACCTCAGAATGAAGGTTTCAATGTAATCAACTTGCTTCCAAATTCCTTGTTACTATTCTTAAAGGAAAGAATTAGGGGTTCCCTATTGGTTTCTTTTGGCGGCAGATCAGATATATACAGAAGCAATGATTACATCCCTTTGGTGAGTGGGAAATCATGCAACAGCCTTCATTTTTCCCACCATGGTCTCCCCATTCATGAATCTATCACACAATCACTGCATTGCTTGAGGAGGTCACTAGCAGGAGGTTGGTCTCTACCTGATTACCACCCATGCCATCTACTCACTTAGAGTATCTTGTTTTTGGGTACATCAAGGTGTAATATAAAGATCTTCACATTTTATACCTACTCCCAAAGATCCAGCTATTTGTTTTATTTTATAATCTCTTTGCCCTAATTTTTCAGTCTTTTTTTCCCAAATCACTGACAACTAGCCAAGCGATTCACCCCAGAGTTCACATATATTCATAACTGTGTCATTCGTTTCTTCATTCAAAAATGAAGACCAGGTGTGCTGAAACTCTGCCATGAGGGGAATTACCATTCACAACTTTCTTTCAAGGACCATCTTTACACAGAATTATATTGCAGTAGTAATATAATACAACAGTCTAATCCAGCCATGAACCAGAATCTGTTTTATTTTTTCTTTTTTGCTTTGTTTCTACCTTCTTCCATTAACTGGATTAGGGAACCCCCATGAAACCATAAGTATAAGCTAACAGACAGATGCCAGAGCATTTCTGGTGGGTGAAATGGTGGTTGAGACATTTTTTTATGCTGCTTGACTATAAACCATGAACTTGTTCATTTCTATTCTTGAGTAAAACATTCCTCTTGCATAATAGATTAATGCTGGGCCAGCTCAAGCTTATGATTTTGTTCGTTACAGTTCTCATCCCTGAAGTCTCAGCTCTAGTTATATACAGCTACTTCATGTACCATGATCAAACATTTGGTTTCTATTAGAACTCAGTAGCTTTCCAGGAGCTGCTTTTCAAATGACACACAAATCTCTGCTGCACATGGAGTAGCCTTGCACCAAAACTGTAGGAGGCTGCAATGCACAATCACCTACTAGAACTTTCTAGAAGCTGCATATGGTTGCTTCATGGATAGATGACTCTAAACATATGGAGTTTGCCAAGTCACATTACCAACTGAAAGGGATCTTTAAGCTACAGTCTAGTCCTGCTGCATCATTTTTGCTTTGAGCCCTACTCGAAATTAGCAGTCTTGGGTTGAAGCAGTGTTTTCTGGTGAGATGTGCTATCGCTAAAATCTGACGATGTTTATTGAATGATGTGGCTCTTTCTTAAGGACATCAGAAAAAAAAAATATTACACAAGGGACTTGATACTGACAAAGTATTTTTTTTCTTCTTTAAATCATAGAATAACTTGGAAAATTTTATATAATGGCTTAAATCAAATATATTTTGATGTTATAGCAGTAATGTACCACTTACCTATATATTTCCTTGACCATTGTAACGGGAAAACAATATCGACCGATAGAACTTCTTCACTCTCATATTCTACCTTCTCCTTCCTGTAGAGAAGCCCTAAGGATATACTAAATGCTCTTGGAACTCTCATAAAATCTTAACTATCATGAAATAGTTATTCATTTCTTCTCCAGGATTCCCTGTTTAAGCTTGGATACCTTGAGTGTGAAGGTGTCAACCAACCTTCACCTTCCTACTAACCACTTAACAGTATAAAGAGCTACACCTGTTACTAATCAATCTACAGTAAAAATAATTATGGCCTTCTATCTAAATTATATGTGTGTTTCAATTTAATATGTAAAAACATTGATATTTTGATTTTAATACTCATGAGAGTAAAATATTAGTATATTTATTCAATAAATATATATTGAGTGCACACTATTTGAAAAAACTATGTTAGTAGTAGTAAAGCTTTTTTATTTAAAGTTCTGTACTTTAAGAGGACAAATAAAATTCTTAGGCAAATCTAAACATTTGCAGATTTTAATGGAACGACAAAAATTATTTACACAAACTGCTGTGCTTTTACTTTTCAGTTAATTACTATATGATCAAATACAATGTTTACTCCTTTGCATTAAAATGTTTACATTAATTCCCCACACACATTTTATTTTCTTAATGAATTAAAGTCTAATACACTGTGTTATTGAGTATTGTCAATTTCCAACTAAACCAGGATGGGCATATGACTTCAAATCTATCTTTCATTCTAAACAGTATCATCATTTAAATCCTGGAGAAGCATCCTCCTTCATTTGTCTCTTACCTCTTGCTAAAATTTGAAAATATGGACCTACAAATATAGGAATAAATAGGCACTACACTGCTACTAGAGACTTATATGATGAATCAGTATATGTAGTTCTCTTATGGACTATCACTTCCTTTATGTTTAAGTGACTGAAAACATAAATATCTAGAATACTTTTAATGATTCTAAGATACATAGAGTTAAAATTACCAAATCTTAAAATGCTTTTTTGAAGACTAATTAGTCTAAGACAACAAATTACAATTAAAGATAATGTAGAAACAATTTTATCCATATATACATATGTGAAATGATTTCTTTAAGCTGTGTGATGAAAATACCCAAAACATTTATTTATTAGCATTTCTGTATGAATATGATACCATCCAATTATTATTTTCAGTAATTTTCTTACATTGGAAATGAATTATAATAGCTATGGTGTTATACAATTTTACTTTTAAACAAATATTGTGTATCTAAAAGATTCAGCATTGAAAGTTTTGGTTTATTATAATTAAATGAAATACCCTATCCTGTGAGACCTATGAAGAAAATAAACTAATAACAACAAATAAAAGATGGAAACTAAGATTAGTCTCAATTATTCTGATTATAATTGAGCAATGACTACAACCTATACCACTCATCTGGAGCAATCTTCTTTGCTATAATTTTTCAGTAATTAAATAGGCATATTTGTACTTGTAAAATGTAATCAATATAAATATGTAGAAATGAATCCAGTAGTAAAAGTAAAGTTCATTAATTCCACACATATTTCCATGTTAGGCACTACATAAGATTCAAAAGACATAGTCCCTGATCTTATCCAGGGTACATCAATGGGGAAGGTGTAAAAGTACAATTATATTGGAGTATAAAATGTGAAGGTATATAATTATAAAAATGAACCATGTATGAGAGAGTAGCAGGTATTCAAGTCTACCAAGACTGTCATCTCAAGAAATGGTCACAAAGAAAGTCAACTTAAGACTATAAAACAATGGATGAATAATATTTGCAAGACCACACATGGGGATAGGGGAGTATGCAAAGGCATAGAGGAAATGCACATGGTCCACAGCAAGGGACTGATGGACTGGAAAGTTTTCAATAAAGTAGGAGTATAAAGTACAAGAAATGGAACTGCAAGACGTAAAACTGAAGAAATTAGTAAGGTTGTGCTCAAGGGCTGCATCAGCATTTCTCAATAGTTGAAAGTGAACTTTAAAAATGTCTATGTCAAAAAATCTTTGCAGTTTACACATCTGACAAAGGGCTGATAACCAGAATTTACAAAGAACTCAAACAGATTTACAGGAAAAAAACAAGCCCATTCAAAAATGGGCAAAGGATATGAACAGAAACTTTACAAAAGAAGACATACATGAGGCCAACAAACATATGAAAAAGTGCTCATCATCATTGGTCATTAGAGAGATGCAAATCAAAACCACATTGAGATACCATGTCACATCAGTTAGAATGGCGATCATTAAAAAATCTGGAGACAGCAGATGCTGGAGAGGATGTGGAGAAATAGGAACACTCTTACACTGTTGGTGGGAGTGTAAATTAGTTCAACCATTGTGGAAGACAGTGTGGCGATTCCTCAGGGACCTAGAAATAGAAATTCCGTTTGACCCAGCAATCCCATTACTGGGTATCTATCCAAAGGACTATAAATCGTTCTACTATAAGGACACATGCACACGAATGTTCATTGCAGCACTGTTTACAATAGCAAAGACCTGGAACCAACCCAAATGCCCAACGATGATAGACTGGACTGGGAAAATGTGGCACATATACACCATGGAATATTATATGCAGCAATCAGAAATGATGAGTTTGTGTCCTTTGTAAGGACATGGATGAATCTGGAGAACATCATTCTCAGCAAACTAACACAAGAACAGAAAAAGAAATACTGCATATACTCACTCATAGGTGGGTGAGAAAAATGAGAACACATGGACACAGAGAGGCGGTCTACTATACACTGGGGACTGTTGGGGGGAATGGGGGAGGGACAGCAGGGGGGGCTGGGGGGCATAGCCTGGGGATGAATACCAAGTGTGGGTGAAGGGGAGGAAGGCAGCAAAACACACTGCCATGTGTGTACCTATGCAACTATCTTGCACATTCTGCACATGTACCCCCAAACCTATAATGCAATAAAAATTAAAAAAAAAAAAAAAAAAGAAGAGACAGGGAAGAGATGATCATTCTCTCTCTGCGCCATATGAAGATAACAGCAAGAAGGCAGCCTTCTATAAACCAGGAAATGTGTCCTCACCAGACACTGAATCTGCCAGCACGTTAACGTTGGACTTCCAAACCCTGGAAGGGTCAAAAATAGATGCTTGTTGTTTAAAACACCCAGCCTATGCCACTTTTGTTGTAACAGCCCAAGCAAACTAAGACACCCATCAACTTACACAGTTAATGGTGAATCAGACAAGCAAATGCCAGCCTTCCCACTAATTTATAGAAATACTTGAAATTAAAAAGCATAGCTAAATGCAGCCACAAAAAAGGATGAGTTCATGTCCTTTGCAGGGACATGGATGAAGCTGGAAACCATCATTCTCAGCAAACTGACACAAGAACAGAAAACCAAACACTGCATGTTCTCACTCATAGGTGGGTGTTGAACAATGAGGACACATGGACACAAGGAGGGGAACATCACATACTGGGGCCTGTCAGGGGGTGGGGGTGCTAAGGGAAAGATAGCAGAGGGGTGGGGAGCTAGGAGAGGAATAGCGTTAGGAGAAATTCCTACTGTAGGTTACGGGGTGATGGATGTAGCAAACCGCCATGGCATATGTATACCTATGTAACGAAACTGCATGTTCTCCACATGTACCCCAGAATGTAAAGTATAATAAAAATTAAAATTAAAATAAAGCATAGCTAAATAAAAAAAATAAAAAATAAAAAATGTCTATGTCAGACTGAAGCAATGGATGCTAACATAGAATATTTGCTATCTTGAACAAACCTCCCTTAAGATCTCCCAATATAACTAATGGGTGATTAATCTACCCTCCTATGGAAAGATGGGGCATATAACCCCTCCTCATTAATCTGGAAAGTCTTTGTACTTGCTTTGATCAATTGCATATCACAGAAGTGACACTGTGCAAGTTACAGAGCTCAGAACTCAAGACTGGCTGGTTTTTCTTGTTTCTTGAAATATACATTCTTAGAGTTTGAAGCCAACTATCCTGGCTATCCAACTGAAGAGACTGTATTGAGAGGCCCTGAGACCATATGGAGAGGGAGAGCGATCCCACTGAGGTCAGTCTTCTTTAAACCCTGCTAAATTGCTCAGCATGTGAGTGAAGCCATCTTGAACCACGAGACCAACTCATCTGCCAGATGTGAATCTAGAGGTAGAATGCAATGGTTACTTGATTTAATTCACTGAATGGGCAATTGGAACAAAGCTATCCCTTTTAATGCAAAATACTGAAAGAATTAACTAAAATCTCTCTCCCTAGTTCTCTTTAATTCATCAATACATTCTAATTAGGTATAAATCCCTAGCAGTCCACATAAATCCCTTTTATCAAGATTGACAAACACCAGTATCCTTGTTTAATTCAATGGTCATTACTGAATCTCAATGTATTCAAATTTCTGCAGGATTTAATACAGCTATTTACTACACACACACACACACACACACACACACACACACAATATATATATATATATATATATATATATATATATATATATATATATATATATATACTTCTTTCTTTCTTCCAGGGAAACATATTCATTGTTTTTGCTTGTCTCGGTGCCATTTTTTCTCAATTCCCTTTACTTGCTCTTTCTTTTCTTCTTGAACTTCTAAATGATGGAATCCAAAGGCTCAACCACATTCTCTAGAACTCAGTCAAATACAAGATGAATCATTCCAAAGCTGGAGGGAATCCTAGTTATTTAAAGCCAATGAGGAAGAGTATCTGACTTTTCATTATAACAATTTGTCAGAGATTTTTAATAACATATTTTAAACCATGCATTTACTAATAAGTTATTAAACAAGAACTTACAGAGTACCTACTGCTTGCTAAGGACCTCAGGTGCCAATGATCTGGCAGCAAATTAAACAAAGTCTCTGCCCTCAGGGAGCTGACATTTTAAAGGGAGGGGACAGATGCAGTACTTAATAAATAATATATAATGTGTCAAATGGTAATAAATTATTTGGAAAAAATAAGTTAATTGTTGGACACGGTGGCTCATGCCTGTAATCCCAGCACTTTGGGAGGCTGAGGCAGATCATCTAAGGTTAGGAGTTTGAGATCAGCCTGGCCAACATGTTGAAAAACTGTCTCTACTAAAAATATAAAAATTAGCTGGATATGATGATATGCTCTAATCCAAGCTACAAGAGAGGCTGAGACAGGAGAATCACTTGAACCAGGAGGTGGAGGTTGCAGTGAGCTGAGATTGCACCATTTCACTTCGGCATAGGTGACAAAAGCAAAACACCGTCACAGAAAAAAGAAGAAAAAAAAGAAAAGAAGAGTAATAGGTTGTTTATGGGGACATTCTCTTCTAAGGCTGATAAAGCATAGACCAAAGCAGACTGCTTTAGCACTCTTTAGAAATGTCTTCACATGTGATTAAGTTATGAACCTGAAAGACTGCTTTTTGTTTTGTGTAAATCATATGACAGGGTAGTCTATATATAATACATTTTATTAATATTATTGTTGTCACTTTTAGAAGTCAGCACAAAGCTATTCTAATCAACTTTACTGAGGTATAATTTGCATTTAATAACCCACATCAACTTCGGGTGTACCAGTTGATGGATTCTGACAAAAAATACCACCACCACAGTGATCATAGAAATATATCCATTACCCCAGGAATTTCTTTGGAACCAAGCTCTCTGCTCAATTAGAGTTATCCTTAGTTTTCTGATACATTTTCTTCTCCATATTGACCAGACCTGTTGTGTGCTTATGTGTGTATAAAATTATAAGTGTGTATAATAAGTAATATATGCATTATTCTCCAACAAAACAGAATACAGTGGAATTTTCGCTTCTCATGTCATGCCTTACTTTTCTGGATCTCATTCAGTCACCATTAGGTAACAGCTTTTATGTATGAATGTACAGGCAAATGCAAATATATATTCTTATTTTTTTACCTTTTTATATAAAAACATATGTTACATATGCTTTTCTTTGTCTGTTTTTATTATTTTATAGTGGTATTTGTCATTTTTCTCCATAAGTGTATAGACTCCTCTTTCTTCTTTAGGGCTGCTCAATATTTTTTATATCGCTGTGTGTGCTATAATGCCCTTATTCTGCTAATAGATATTTGGGTGGTTTCCAATTCTTTGCTGTTACAAACAACCCTACAATGTCTGACCTTGAGGATTTGTCTACTACATGTGTGCCAAGTGTGTTGAAGGATGAATTTTCAGAAGTGAAATTGCTGGTCTTAGGGTATATTAATTTCTTATATTGACAGATATTACCAAATATTTCTGCATGGAGCATGTACCAACACACAGTGCTACCACAAATATATGAGCATAATTTCTTTTCCCGAGGCTTGTCAAAAGAATGCATTTTTAAAATTTTCAATTTTTGCTTAATTAATATGTAGAGTATAATATACTAGCATAACTTTCATTCACATATTTCTTCTATGTATGAGGTTGAGTGATAGAATTAATTATAATTTAGAAAATCAAAAAAAGTAACATTTACTTAATGTGCGAGTTCAGAATGAAAGTTCAGGCCGGGCACAGTGGCTCAAGCCTGTAATCCCAGCACTTTGGGAGGCCAAGGTGGGTGGATCACGAGGTCAAGATATCGAGACCATCCTGGTCAACATGGTGAAACCCTGTCTCTACTAAAGATACAAAAAATTAGCTGGGCACGGTGGTGCGTGCCTGTAATCCCAGCTACTCAGGAGGCTGAGGCAGGAGAATTGCCTGAACCCAGGAGGCGGAGGTTGCGGTGAGCCGAGATCGTGCCATTGCACTCCAGCCTGGGTAATAAGAGTGAAACTCCATCTCAAAAAAAAAAAAAAAAAAAAAAAGAAAGAAAGTTCATTTGTCTTGTTGCTTATACCTGATCAAGACTGTTTATCATCAATGCAATATGCTTAAACCTCAATTAATATTTTTATTTCAAAACAGAGGACTGCTTTTTCAACGTTTGAGAGCATTTACTTATTTATTTTTTAAAGGAAAAAAATAGGAAAACTTTACAATTCAGAAACTGCTGGCAGTGTTCCACCATCTAATGAAAAGGGGAGTAACAAAGAAACAGCACAGGGAGAAATCAGTGAAAAGAATGAGTTGAAAAGAAAAGATGGATACAGAAATAAAACTGTAAAGAAATAGTACTACACTAGTCAAAATTGCAAGTGTAATATAAATACATTACTTTTATAAATAAAGTAATATAAATACATCTTTCTATTCTCTATCTGATAAAATAGAGAAATACTGCAGAAATACTAGGAAGCAAAAAGAAAATACAACGTAGGAAAAGCATTCCATGAACATCCAACAATACTTAAGATGTAGCCTTGATGTTACAAAATTTTCATCTGGCCATACAAACAAAATTTTGAAATGCTGTAATTACATAATTAACAATTAAAAGGCCTCTTCGTAATTTCCCCTTGCCCTCTATTTTTGTGGCTTTACAAAACCAATCTATTAAATTTTAGGATTTTCACAATTTACTATCTGAAGTAACCTTCTCACTTTAAAACAATTTCATCTATAGTTTCCCTTAATGTACAAATATGTGAATATCATTTATAACGCAGGACTTCCAGATTTATTTGTCTGTGTTAGTTAATTAGTCAAGCTGAAAATCTTCTGTAGAATAATAAAAATTTCATATCCTGGGAGAAGCCTAGAATGTAGATTAAAATCATAGGCTGATGCTATTGAACCTCTGCAGCAACAGATAGAACAGATGGGAAAACATCCGTCAGCTCCACCACATGGGCACAAGCTGGCAGCTCTGGCTTATCCAAGAGCAGAGGTGAACACAGCAATCAACCTTCAAAAGGCCACAGTATCTTAAGTTTGTCTGAAAGGGAATCTTGAAGTTGAATTGTGAATGTTATAAAAGTCGAGGTTCTGATGCATTCTCATTGTGCAATACTATTCATGTTTGCTTAAATACACTGGAGACAGGTTAATAGGAAGTTTCACCCTAATGCCAATTCTGAAGTGGTTTTTTTTTTCCCTTTTAAAAATGTTTGACTTTATAAGGTCTAAAACATCTCATGAATTGAGGTTTTTTTAAAAAAATATTAAATATAGCAAATACATATGGCTGTTTTATGATAAAACCAATATTTGTACAAAATATTCTGCATATATTGTATGTGTAATAGCATGCAGTAGGCACTCTGTAAATACTTGTTAAATTACTTCTTAATAAATGGTATTGAAAACATTATAAACAAAACACTGTGCAGATAGTAATATTACTTCTCTGTAATTGAATCACACTATGTGATGTGCAAAAAGAAATTTCCATCAGAAGAGACTAAGCTGAACACATGCAATCTGACCGATACTCCAAGCTAATTGACTGGGCAGGCGAGAGTTGTGGGAAGTCTGGGTACTACACCAGGGTGAACCAAGCCTGTTGTCATTTGTTTCATGATTTTTGAGAAGTGAACTCAGAGGAAAAATTCTACAGGTTGGCTAATTAATGAGTTACACTACTAGCAGAAATGCCCTCCCTCTTCACTCAGTATAAGCTGCCAGCCTTCATGGCTGTAAAGAAGAAAATGAGATCCAGATTGGCAGAGACCAAAAGGTGAAACTTCAGAGGCAACTCAGGGTCAGAGGGGCAAAAGAATTGTAATAAAGAGTTCCAGGTGGCAGTCTCAGAAGGTCACAACAGAAAATTCTAAGTGGCTCTCACAGAAAATAGACCTGCCATCCACAGCATTCCCGGGAAGGTAGGAGGCAGTTATGGTACTTGAATGTCAACTGACACTCAGTAAGACACAGGGCTGGAGCTTATTTTTCTTTCTTTCTAGCACAAAATTATTACCCACTTTTGTCTTAACACTCTGCTGTGTCTCAGGGACAGACTAACCATAAAAGGATGGCATAGATACTACCAGAGTTTGATGAAGTTCAGACTTTACCAAATAAGAAATCTGATAAAATTCACGCTTTATCAAATTAGCCAATTTGCAATTTTTTGAAGAAACTAGAACTCATGTTAAGCTTTCTGTACAAGGTCAGCTTGATTTTTCTCCTCTGTAATGTGTGATGCCATATACAGTTAATAAAGTCTTCAGATGGAATCACAGGAAAGTTAGAAGCTCCTTGTCAACTTCTGGACACAGCATGCATGTACACATACACATATGCACACACACAGGCACGCACAACATATGCATCCAAACCTCCCAACCCCCAAAGCACAGCAGACTTGCTCTTATTTATATACAACAATTGCATACAGCTCAGTTTGATGTGTGTATTTCTCTCCCTGATGAAATTCTACATGTAGCTATGCCAGTAATCAGCAGGAAAACCTTTAGTACTTGGCTTTGCAAATTCACCATTTATGTCACCAGCACTCTGAAGATATATTTTTTAAAACTTGAAGCTATTTCCTGGGTGTCTTATCATGACATATTTTTTAATACTGATAGCTATCCTTCCATTAAAATTATCAACCAATGTATAAGACCGCATTTCCTAAGCATCCTTTATTATGTTTTTCTTATTGAAACATATCACAATTTTAGACAGTTTCATATTAGCAACATTAATAAGTAGATCAACAGTAAATAAATGTGCTGCTCTTTTTTTTTTTTTTGCCAATCAATAAGAGCTTGTAAGGTTGCTGAGGTTGGTTGGCCTTGAACTCTTGGCCTCGCCTTTGCAAGCGCCACAACATCCGGCCGGAGAAATGTGCTGCTTTTAAATTTAACTTCAGGATTACATTTCCTTCCCAACTTTTGGAGGATTGGCAGATTCTAAGGTTATTATTATTATTATTATTATTATTTGTTTTTTGTTTTTTGTTTTTTGAGACAAAGTTTCGCTGTTGTTACCCAGGCTGGAGTGCAATGGTGAGATCTCAGCTCACCGCAACCTCCACCTCCTGGATTCAGACAATTCTCCTGCCTCAGCCTCCTGAGTAGCTGGGATTACAGGCGCACACCACCATGCTCAGCTAAGTTTTGTATTTTTAGTAGAGACGGGGTTTCACCTTGTTGACCAGGATGGGCTCGATCTCTTGACCTCGTGATCCACCCATCTCGGCCTCCCAAAGTGCTGGAATTACAGGCGTGAGCCACCGCACCCGGCCAGATTCTAAGGTTATTAAACACCTGTTCATCTAAACAACCTTAAAATGCATACTAAGAAGTGTTCTAAAGTTATTTTTCTAACAGCCAATGAACAAAATGTGATCCAATAAAACATATTTATCAAATGTATTTATTCCTTAAATAAACACTGTTAAATGAGGTCGGGATACATCTGTGAAAAACAAAGATCTTTGCTGTCCAGGAGTTAACCATGAGGAAGACATCATAAACAGAAAGCAAGTTGTATGTATGTATTAAGAAGATAAACATTATAGAATGAAAACAAAGAATAAGGGGTGCTGGAAGGCTACTGGTGAAGACTGAGTGCCAAGTTAGAGTATTCACAATGTTGGTCATGGTAGCTCACATTAAAATGGTGAGAGCCGAGCATACACTTAAAGGAGGGGAGAGAGTTAGCCAAATAGGGCTTTTTCTTTTCACTTTTATAAATCACGCTTTCAACATATAATTAGCAGAAATTTAGAGGTAGCAGAAAAATATATTTATTTTTAAGGTATTACAGTTATTTTATGTAAAAGCTGACAGGTATATGGAATTGTTCATGTATATTTAGCTATAAAATAAAATGTATTTTGATCACACTAAATTGGTGGTAACTGAAAATGGAAAATATAGGGCTCTATTATCTGTTACTCCTTCTGTTCCAACCTTAAAAAAACTTATAATGTAATGAAAAATGTAATCAAATTATTCCCTTTAATTTCATGGTTGCCTAATTACTCTGAGCAGAAACCAAGCAACAGTTTACAGGGCATGAATATATTTAAATTAGTTCCTATTTATGAAGTAACTAAATGCCTGTGCCTTCTATTATTAATTAGGATATTTGTATTTCTAATTATAATTTGTTGGGAAATATATTTAGTGTACTGCTTTACTAATAATTTATTAGAGTATTATGGAATATCCACATATGACTATATAAATCACATTCTATTTGGTAAAATACAGTGATATTCAGTCTTTTTGAAATGGGCAAAAATTATTTTTATTTTCCACCAAATTTACTATTTATTATCAGCCTCACTAACATAGAAATAAAAGATTAAAATATCTTCATTTTTCAACTTAGAGAAAAAAATTAGTTTACGCCATATAAACTTTTTCTTATATAATTTCAAGAAGTATTAGATTCTTCAGAAAAATTAATATAACTGAATATATTTTACTTTATTCTCTCTCTTCTGTAATTTTTTCTTTATTCAGGTGGGACAACCAAAAATATTATCAAGAATCTACTGTGTATCATTTGATATGTGTTACCTCATTTAATTTACAAAATAGTTTAAGGAAATGTAATTTCTGGATTTTTATTTTATAGACAAAAAGACAACAACAAATGTTGATTAGATGTAATGTAAAATGAGGCTTAAAGCATGGATTGCGAGTGGTAACATAGAGGTTGTTGGTGCCTGTGAAAATTTTCAGCACCTTGGTGTTTTTCATTAATTTAATATTCTTAACGTTAAAAATCTTAGATTTTTTCTATTATTTTAAGCATTGCTTAACATGCTTAAAAACCATACATAAACTACTGAACTTATATTTTAATTCTAATTTTCTTATGAAAATGAGAGACATGTTAATTCTATTGTTGATAGTTTCTTTAATTTATTTGCTTTTTAATGAGATATTTTAGTTTCATAATAAAAGACAAAATAATAATGACAATAAATATTGGCATTTTACAAGAAGTCACTGCTTTGCTTTTTACCATGAGGAACACTTGATGAATTGACTTTATTCCATCACAAATCATGCATGACTCTTCCATGCAAAGCTGTAAGAGGTGGAGATATGATCAAGGTATCTCAAGCAATATGAGGATCTATGCATGGAGATGTGAGATTTCAGAAAATGAGAGAAAACCATCTTGACTACACAGGTAGGACTTCCAAAGACATGTCTCTCTTGCCATGGTTCTTTTCCTTTCTCTGGTCCCCCAATCAGGAGTCTGTGTCCTTAACCTTTTCCCAGTTCTCTGCCATTTTAATGAGTGAGTTCCTCTAAATCATTGCTTCTACTGCTTTGTATTTCTGCAACAGATTCTCAACATGATATGGTTTGTCTGTGTCCCACCCAAATCTCATCTCGAATTTTAGCTTCCATAATTCCTATGTGTAGTGGGAGAGACCTGGTAGGAGGTAACTGAATCATAGATGTGGGACTTTCCCATGCTGTTCTTGTGATAGTGAATAAGTCTCCACAAGATCTAATGGTGTTTATAACGGGAGTTTCCCTGCATCCACTTTCTTGCCCACCACCATGTAAGATGTGCCTTTCTCCTCCTTCACCTTCTGCCATGATTGTAAGGCCTCCCTAGCCATTTGGAACTCTGAGTCCACTAAACTTATTTTTCTTTATAAATTACCCAGTTTCGAGTATGCCGTTATTAGCAGTGTGAAAACAAACTAACGAACTAATACACGGCATTACTCAAAGTTGGTTTACAATTCCCTACCACCTCATGTTCAAACTCCCAAAGGAGCCAGAAAACTGCAAACCAAAAGGCACCATCCCTGTCAACTAGTCCTTTCTTTGGGAGCCGACTCAAAATCTAGTGCTCAGACACCAATATTCAGTCCCTGCAGTTGTGAGCAGCCTGGTGAGGGCCATGTGAACAGTGTAGAGACCTGGGCTTGCAGAACTTGGGATCATTTTACTAGGAAGGGGGCTGGAGGCTCAGGTAGGATTTGAATGCTCAGGTATTCTTCTCCCAAGGATACTGAATCACATTCCCTGATTCTAGGTATTTTCCAAGCTATAGAAACCTGTGTTCAACTATCATTCAAGAAATGGAAGTTTTAAATTCATTTATTTACTTTTTTATTCATTGACTTTACTGAAGAGATGCATTGTACCTTTGATCCTATGTCTGCAAGAGTGATTTGGTGTTTTCCAGGTAGCAAATGGGGGAAGAAAATTCCGACCAGTGGGGTCAGCATATGTGCCTTTTGAGGAAGGCTGAGAAGTTCTGCTAGGCTTAGATGTGAGTGATGTGCATATAATAGGGATTATATGAGATTTCCTAGGGAGATCCTATATAAAATGACAGGCCAAGATTGTTTAACCTCACTGGCACTTCATTTCCTTTGTGTAAAATGAGTTGCTTGAAAGGGTTGTTTCCTGAGACATATTTGTTCTGTGTGAGTCTCATTCAGTCTGTTCACGTCTTCTCTGTCTGGAAGTTTCTTTCACTGTCCAGATCTAGCTTCAAAACAGAACAGAACATTATGAGTTATTTCCAGCTAGTTGGTAGAGTCTCAACCTTTCAGGAACAGTAATAGTTCCAAGACTCCTCCTACTCCTACAAGCAGCAATTTATAAGTAACAATTTTGCTGAAAGTCTGTGTTCTTTATGTTTCCCGGAATCCTTGCATCCTTTAAAAGACTGATCCAAACACATCTAGGAAGTGCTGGCCTTTTCCTTTTTCAAAACTGCATTTTCTTATTTGCACTTTCTATATTATTGTAAAAATATGTGACTCTATCAGCCTTGGATTGGTAAACCATTCATTTAGTATTAGAGATAGGCACATGTATAATGAAGGCCCCACTATTCCACTGAAAATCTTTGTGTCTAAGGGCAAGTAATTAAATATCTATGGACACCATTCCTGAAACAAAACATAATCACGTCATTAATCATACCTAGTGATTAATTCAGCAGGTATGAGGGAAAGGATTCTAACATCAAGGGGACAGAAAATGAGCTATTATTTTTCAAACAGGTAAAAACAGAAGAAAAAAATACAGAAAGAAAAGAAAGGAAGAAACGACTCACTGGCAATATGGCTGGCATCATTATCCACAGCAGGAAATATCATAGTAAGCATATATTCAGAATAATTCAATTTCCTAATTAATTTTTTTAAAGGCAAGTCAAAGGAAGAAATGATTTGTTTCCTACATTTAAGAATAACTGATATGATAGAGTGGTTCTAATGGGCCTGTTGGGATCACCCTGTTTTGTTTTTGTTTTCAAATCTTAATTATTAAAGTCATCTTACAAGCTGAAAACATTGTAGCTAAATATTAGGGTGAGGTATATGAATTCACTAATAATAAGTAATTCAACCTCAACTTTCAAAGTGATTTTTAATTTCTAGCAGTTTTCTGAAGCACCCTATAATTTCAAATAATTTTTTACATCTATATCTCAAAGTAGCATTTCCCAGATCTGGCCATAATTACTTCTGCTTAAAATTGCCTGTGTAGAGACTCGCTGTGTAGTTTCTACAGAACCAACTGAAAATATAAACAACTAAGAAAAGCATATATTTTCCTACAACAGTGGCTTTAAAAAAATCATTTACAGTAAATGTATAACTAAAAATACTTTACCTGTACTTGTTTGGGAATTGGCATTTCTAGCATGCAAATGCTCTTCCAATATTAGTTTTCTTTCTTTATATTTTACACTACAGAAAGATCTCTTGCTGATATTTGTTAGTAAGTCAATCTTTCTTCCAAACATCAAGAGATGACCTTTTATGACCCAAAGATTTATCAAGTCAGCAGTCTATTCCCTGGGGCCAGCATCTTCAGCCTCTTCCTCTGCCAGTCACATCTGCTGAAGGACTTTGCTAAATCCCATGAGAAAATGGACTAATCCACTTGCTTCAAAGAACAAGAATGACATCTTTACTGGCTATATTTTGTCTAGAGAGGGAAGGAGCTAATAAAGGATGAAATGTTTTATTCAATTTTGAAGATTTGATGCACTGTTATTATAATAAAAGACACAGAGTGTAGCAGTTATTAAGCAGCTACTCTGAGAAGGTAAGCCTTTATTATGGGGAAAAATAAGAGAAACTTATTACAGTGAACTCAATGAGACCATCATGCTTAAAAAGAACACTCCCTTTTGTAAGTTCATTTATTTTTTCTGATATGATATGTGACTGTGACATTCTGTAATAATTAATTTCTAGCCTCTTGTTTTGATAATGTAAAAGTCCGAGTGCACCTGCAATTAAGCCCAATTATTTTTGACTTCTAAGTTTGTCCCTATAAATGAAGGCTAGTGAAAACATTACAGGGGCGGCTTGTCGAAGACTCCTTGAAAACTACGCAGTGTAAAGACTAGGCAATTATCATCAGTGCTAGTTTTTAGATGAGAAAAGACAGCTACAGCCAGAGCAATAGCATTCAAAATGAGTTCCCAAGTTAGGAGGAGTACCGGTAACCCTCGGGGTTAACCAGATTTGCAGAGGATGCTGCTCGGTTACCTAATGAGAGGCAACTTGAACGTGGCAGTTTTGCCGTGGTTCTTAAGGAAACCACTTATTTTCTTTTATTCTTCAGGTCAGTAAAATAAACAGAAATCTGGACTGTTTCATGTCTATATGTTAACCAATTTTCATTATCCTTTTCCTCATGCTTTTAAATAACTGTGCTTAATTGGACTCTCAAGTTTTGCAATTTCTAAGGAATAGTATTTTATGGCACGGTTCTGAGCTTAAACAACAAATAGAGACCCTTTTTATTTGAGGAGCGGAAGCTTTTCCCAAATGAATTGTCCATTTGTATTGGAAAATCCACCATCCCTGAGACAGAAACTACTGCGATTAAGTGTGGACTGAATAAGTTCTCTCAAAGCAAGATTGTTTTTTGTTTATTAGGCTTACTGCCCTGTAGACCTTGTATTTCTCAACTTAATGCTTGGCAACACAAAAATGTTTCTGTAATGGTTCATAGCCAACCCAGCATTCTCCATCTTCATGAAATACCTTGTCCCTCCATTGAATCTTCTGTTCTTTCCTTTCTCAGGCTTTTGCTCTTTGTCTTTCTTCGATTGACACAGGAACGTCTCTGATTCTTAAGTTGAATGACAACTTTCCAAAGGCAGTTGGATTTATCCTCTTTCTGATGTTTCCATTTCCTCACTTTATTCATAACAATAAGCAACTTCATATTATCAACAAGACTGTATTTTCCCCTTTTGCATTCTGGGTGTGCATGACATCCTTCCATTTCCCTTCAGTTGAGCCAAAAGACTTCTTGTCATTTGGAGAAAAAAAATGTCAGTGATGATTCTATGCTTCTTGCCCCCACAGCAAGCGTAGAATACAGTACTTACATTCTGGTCAAATTTGAAACATTTAATGTTGCATTCTCTACCTAATTCCACACAGGTTACTGTGAGGATAAAACTTCCATAACCACGGGGGAAGGTGAAAGTGTAGTGCTCATAACATTCTAGACACAAGACATCTTTGTCCTAGCTGTGTGCCCCAATTGACTTCCCATGGGATTTTGATTTGTTCCAGGTCTGAGCAGTGAATTGTGTCTTCTTGTTAAAACACTCAGAATAAAAGTCTGCAATGGATGCAAGATTAGAAACCTGCTCAGGCGTGAACATTGCACTGTTTTTGGAGACCTAGGCAATGGCTGCTTCTGAAACTGGCTCTGTGTTCTCTTCAATATCATTAGGTAATATCTAGTGATACTAAAGGATCTCACACAAAATGGGATTTTATGACATTTTGGCAACCAATCTTTTTTTGGCCTGCATGAAAGGCTAAGAAGAGAGGTACCATTTTAAAACCTGAACCATTCACTCACTGGGATCCTGCTCGTCACTAATGTTCAAAGTCAGATGCAAAAGTAAATAAATAAATAAATAAGTGTGCGCACATTTCTAAGACAGCTTCTCTCAGTAGTAAATGCTTGAAGAACTATCTTCATTCTCTGTTATTAAGATTCATTCCAAGCCTAACCCAAGACAAGACATTCATGGTAATGCTCTTATGCTCCTCCACTGACTGCCTCGGCAACATCCTGTTATCAAGTAAATGAAAAAGATAAGCATCACTTGTTCCAGTAGATATGAAATAATTAAATGATTCTGTGGTATATAAGCACTTTAAGCTACTTCCAGAGCTACTTTATGTCAAGACTAAGGCAGATCCAGAAGACTCTATTAAAGTACTTTGGGAATGAGCCACTTTGAGGGAATTCATCAGCATCATAGCATTCATCTTTACTGCCAGAATAAGACAATAGTGGTACTGTATTTGCAGGCAAGTTGACAGGGCTTGGAGAAGTTAGACTGTGATTAGGCAGTCAATGCCCATGGCTGTGCTATTTGATGTTGGAGGCTCATGATGTCCTAAGGCAGCTAATACAGATCTAACTGCAATTTCTTTTCAAAGTCTTGGACACTATACACAAGTCCTAAATACATACCCTAGAGGGCAGTCGGAAGGAGATAGAGAGAGCACAGCTTGGCCCCAGGCATGCAGCAGGGACCCTGGGGATCCAGGGGTGGCAGTTACCCCTTTCCCAGAACTCTCCTCTACTCAAACTTCAAACGGCCAGCATGAAAGTCGTTTGTCGAAGCTCTTGCTCACCATCTCTCCAGGGAAGGGAGCCAGAGGCTGCTCTGGAGCAATCCTTTTTGCTCCTCCATAGACTGATCCAATGAATCCCTTGTCTGTGGCACAGAGGGCCCATATACTCATTGTTTTAAATTGTCATTTTTTTCTTTTATAATTTTTATCTGTGTTTTTATGAGCTTTACATGTGCATACTTAGAAATACATAAGTGAAGAAGAAAGCTACGCTTTCAGAAATACACCCAGTAGCAAGAAAGTATAATCCACTAATAAGTGAAATCACTGCATCTGATAACTCACCAATGTGTTACAATGAAATTTGCAGTGTTTAATAAACACCTGTTATGTGACTTTTTGCCAGTATCTTTAAATATGTTAATTTATCTTAAAAATTACTTTAAAAATTGTACCCTTTATAGTATTTTGAGTAAATTAATACAGAACTCTATATTTTTATATAGAGTTTTATGTAAAACTCTATATAAAAACTAGGGTTTTATATATGGTCAGATTCGGTAATAGTAGTAATATTTTTACAACACAATTTATCACATAACATTGATACTCTCAGGAATAACACCACTCAATTTGAATAAGAGATTCTAAATTAACAAAGACTCTTCTGAAAGCAGAGTAATGAAAACCCTATGTAGGGAATAAATCCTGTTTATTTCTGCCTCCGATGCCAGTTACAATACATATTTTAGTTTGACCATCTGACTGGAACATCTGTTACCTGTTTTGTTCTGGCTCCTGAAGCTTTCTTTTTAGTGTGACTGATCCCACTATGTGTTTTATGATGTACAAGTGGCATAACAGCACACAGCATATGTTCTTCGGTATTGGGTTACATGCCTTTCATGGACCAAGGCTACAAATCTTCCTTTAATTCATCAAGTAGCATAAGGACTCTTCAATAATATAGTCTTTAACACCTCTAAGCCATGCATAGAAATACTTTCTTTGGTTACAAATACAGTAAGAAGACCACATTTGTAACCATTGTCTCCTAAAGTATTACCACTTGGGCCTAGAGAAGAGCAAAAACACAAAAATAATATTATGTGACAAAGGCAATAACAACAAGGTTCACTTTAACTGTGTATTTGTGAAAAGAGAAAAATGACGTTAAACCTAAGAAAGAAATCCTGGCAGTTCCAGTTTAGAGAGTATCGACCATGTGTCAAATGGTTTACATATTTAAGGGAGGAAGTGAGGATGAAAGTGGTGATGTGAGGTATGCCAATCCATGTAGCCAGTAAATGCAATCTAGGGCTCTCTCATTCTAAATGCCATGTTCTTTCCCTGTCTTCATATTTTTGGATTCATATTGTTGCCATTAGATAAGCGACAAAGGTGAGAATAAAAGCAAAGTGTTCAGGGCATCTCAACATCTAATATTCTGTCTTACTGGGCTGTAAAATGGCCATTCTCAATAATCATTAATTCCTTTCCACTATGTCTATGTATTCTGTTCCTGTCACTATATCCTCTTCTCCTTGGATTTTGTCTGTTCTTAGCACATTGCTTGATCTATAGTGTATAAAAGCATCCTCTGTGATTTTAGAGACTGAATATCCAGATGAACATTCAGATGGAAAAAGCCTTGCAGTGACCACCTGTTACTCTTGGAAGAGTCAGGGAGAAGCCAGTTGTCTTGTGAAAAGTCTGGCTACCTTGAGAACACCACTTGGCAAGGAAGCCCAAGTTAGCAGTGTGGAGAGGATAGACTAGTGAGAGAGATGCCTGAACCAACCACTAACTGTTCTAGCTCTTACACGACAGGTATCAGAGTCAAAACAAAGAAGCCATCTTGAACATTCCCGCCCTAGCAGACAGCATGTAGAGATGAACCAACATTCCCAGATGAGAGAGAGAACTGAAACTCTAAACCTAGAATACAGTTAAGCCATTTCAACTACTCACAACCTAATGAACAGCCCCAGCTTAGGACCCAGGGAGGGTATCACAGAGGCAAGACAAGCCTCCCTGTTGTACCCAGCACAAATTTCAGACCCACAAAACTGTATATGTTATAAAATATTGATGTTTTTAGTCTGGGTGCAGTAAACTATACCTGTAATACCAGCATGTTAGGAGGCTGAAGTGGGTGTGTCACTTGAGGCCAGGAGTTTGAGATCAGCCTGGCCAACATGGACAAACCCTAACTCTATTAAAATACAAAAATTAGCTGGACATGGTGGTACATGACTGTAAGCCAAGCTACTCAGGTGGCTGAGGATGAGAATAACTTGAACCCACGATGCAGAGGTTGCAGTGAGCCAAGGTCCCACCACTGCACTCCAGCCTGTGCAACAGAACAAAACTCTCTCTCAAAATGAAAGAAAAGATGTTTTAACCAAGTTTTGGGTGTTTGATACAAAGCAAAAGATAATCACATTAATGGTGTTTTGAGGAAGAATTCTTATTATGTAAGATGCCATATTTATCATTCACAAATTCTCTAAATCTAATAATAAAAGACCTTTTTATTACTGTTGTTTAGAAATGTGTTACTCTCTTTTGTGAAAAGCATGTTTTTATACACTCAGAAGGAATAAAGAAATAGTATGCACCTGAAGGCAGGTACATACTATTTCATGTACAATGTTTAAAGTCGTATTATAAGTGGAGGTGGTCACAGAAGATATCTCCAAAAATGACGTTATTTTCAATGTTTTTTGAAATAAAATTTATCATGTTCTTTTGTTTTCTCTATCTCTAAGTTTATCTTTGAAAGCAATTACAAAATATCCATACCAAAACATAGACATGGTGTATGGAAGCCATATTTGATTTAGTGGAAATTAAAATGAGCTATGTCCCCCTTAACTATTGCCAGTATTTGCAAAAAGCATTGACGTCAAAATTACCCAGAGACTCAGTTTTTCATTTCTATTTGTTCCCTAGACTGTCAAAAATGCTCAAGAATCCTAATCCACACATTTTGATTAGGTTCCAAACCATATGACTTCAGGCAGAAAGATATTTCAGCCCAATTGGAGGCCCTTAGGGAGAGAATGACTGCTCAGCCTGATTTATTCCATGCGCACAGCCACAGGAGCACCACAGCTCAATGAATAAATGTATCTATTTAATGATTCTTACACCAGTTTTAGTAGTCAGAAAACCTGCTGTATGCATAAAAATAAAACTGTAGTTTTCCTGGTTTTGTTTTTCAAAATTAAGTACATGTGAAGTGCAAGAAACAAATACCTTAAGGAACTAAGGTTATTAGCTAAAGATTTCTCCACCCGAGTTGGAAATTCAAGTCTTTGGGATACTGAGATCAAAGGTAATCATAATCTGTGAATGAATTAGAAGTACACAAAATTCACCATTAGAAATTAAAAAGTGCTCCAATGCCTGGTATACATGTACTTCTTATAATACCATTTAAAGACTATTTCGGAAGAATGAAACAACACCTAAGTTGAACGTCAAAAACATCTGGGAGATTATGTTTAATTTGATCAATTAACAGCTTAAAGGTTAGTGCTCTGACCTGTTTACTTAATGCTTTTTTAATGTCTATTATGAAAGCAGAGGCACTGTAGTTGCAGGACAAAATGGAGTATTTAAATCTTTCTTCTGTATTCTAGAAAGATGAACTGTACATGAAATCACTCATGATAAAACCAGACTATCACCCTATTGTCTGGAGCAGAGGTCTTTCTCTCAGAGGTCTTTACCTCTTTCTGTCAAAAGCAATAAAGAAACCATTTTAGGCTTTTGGGGCCCTGAGGTTTCTGTCACCTCTCTGCCTTTGTGGTGAACACAGCAATAGACAAGACATAAACTAATAGGCACGGCTGTGTTCTTACATAGGCTGCCATTTGATCCCTGGTCCGAAAATTTGGGGAATCTATCACATTTACTGTGGAATACATTTAGGGGACCACCTAGGGAAGATTCAGTCACAAAGCTCAGTGATTAGGAATTAGTGGTCAGAAGGAGATATAAGAAAAATAAAGCCTCAGGGGAAGAACAAAAAAATTTTAATGTAATAGAGGGCAATGTACTTATTATGAAAGTGCATGAAGGACTCACATAAAGATGCTATTTCTCTGGTTGCAAACAGAGTATGAAGCTCTAAGGCATAAATACTCCTCAGAAATGTATATCATGACCTAATCTCCCCCCACCGTTTTTATGATCAGAGACCTGAAGCCAAAGAGCTATAGTATATTTCATGAAGGCACACAGCTAGTCAATTGCAGAGCCTGTTTTTGAAGCCAAATATACTGTCTTCTCAAAGTCATATTCCTTTCATATAATAAGTTCTCCTTTGACATTTCTCAAATGTTTAAATAAAAGTATGTTCCAAAGTTTTCATACAGGTGACAGCCCTATGCAGAAACAGGCTTGTCTGTTTAATTAACCATATGTGCTTTTATATTTACATTGGAGTCCATAATGCAGAACATGACACAAATAATGGCTTTTAAACTCCAACAGATTATAAGGCTGGGTCATCTTTGACATTACTAATAATCTAAATCACTCCTCTGCTCTTCATTGTGTTGCTCCACATCTCCGAGGTAGCCCTTCAGGTCTTTTTCCTTGGAGCTAAGAATTGCAACTAAGCTAAGAAACAATTTTAAATTATTTGAAGAATATATTGCTATGCAATCCCCATATTGTTATGCTTATTTTACCGGTGGAACTACTTGTGAGGTGGCAGTACACATTAAGTAAACTTCAAAAATTAGCTTCAAATAATGGTGATTACTAGTAGAATGATATCACTGTGCTTAGACTGGCAATGGCCTAGGTTCATCTCATGTTATGATAATAAAATATAAGTATATAATTTTTTTATAAATATACATTTTCTATACCTATATTTTTATAATACATTTATTATGTACATATGTCTTTCTAATGATTATCAGAGATATTCTGAATTTACATCATTCAATTATATATTACATTTGTAAAACAATATTATATAATAATGTAAAATTTATGTTATTCATTAACATTAACATAATTTTAAAAATTAGAACCAATTATGCCAATAAATAAAAATTGTAGTAAATAGAGCTTCATAGCTGCACCAACAAGGGATATTATTTGATATTGGAAAGGCAAGAATATAGAGAAGAGACAAAGAATAAAAAGCAAGTCTGACATCAAAACATGGTTGAGATTATCTGACCAGTGGGGAAAAAAAGGCACCAAAATAATTAAGTAAAAGTGCATTTCCCAAATCAATTTCTTCTCCTGTTTGAAAAAGATAATCTCCATACCATCAAACTGATATATTTCATAGAATTAAATTCACATAAATATCATGAAAGATGCATGTGCTTTCTCTGTCCAAATAATCGAAAGTGCCAAAAGAAGCATGTACCAAAATAAGCAAGCCTCACTGGGTTTACTTATGCAAACTGACACTACAATACTGCCGAGATGACTAAAGTCTAGTATTATCAGAATTCATGAAATGCGACTTGCCTCAAGTGCCCGAGAACTCCTTCTCAATTCCCAATTAGATTTTACTATTTGATGTGGTTGCTTTCTTGAGTGAAATCTAAATTTAAATTATTTCCAATTCACAACATTATTTCTTCTCAAGAAAAATAAATGTTTTGCTAAATGATTATGTCTTCTCAAAAATATTACATTTTTTTTATTAATTTAAAATGTATATGATGAATAAATGTAAAAATGTTGCAGAACGTAATTGAGATTGTGCTTCTCTAATCTAATTCTGGTCAGCAATATAATATACATTAAACTGGATTTCTGATAGAAACAATGAATTTAAATTTAAATGTTCAGGTTAAAGTTTCATTTACATTACCCAGTGCACAAAATGTTTAAGCTCTTCTTTCTTTTTCAGACCCCCACAATATCAATAAAGATGTCATACATGCACACAACACTTCAGAAACAGAATACAGCTGGCATTTGAGCCAGAAAGAGAAATTTCCTTGGGGGCTCTTTTATTGCTTTAACACTAATCTGTGACAAAAGGGTCTTGTCAGATTCTTATTGCATTTACGAAGCTTTTGGTGAGATTTGTATTGATCTAGAATAAGGCAACTGACAACATTGCAATAAATTTTTACTACTTAGTACAGATCAATATGTGTTTTTCCTCTGAAACTTTTTGCAGGAAATTGCCTTAAATTTTTTCAGATACGACCAAGATGTTGTTAAGTTAATTATATCTTTCTACTAAGTTGATTATATCTTATGCAAAAGGTTACAGACACTTAATGAAGAGAAGAGAATCCCTTATACTGTGATCTTCATTTTCCTGGGATCTGTTATAGCTAATATTTATATAATATACAGACACGGGAAAACATACCAGGCAAACACATCAGATAACAGAGAGATTGACAGATAACACAAGGACCTATATACACTGATTTTTAATTGATCATCATATCTATTTATTAATTTTCTTCATGTCCCATTAAAATTATAGGTATTGTCAATACATAACAAAGTTATTGTTCCTAAATATTTGATAAGGAAATGAAATAAATGGATAAATATACTCTCATGTTCTAGTCACACATAGATTTTATTACTATCCCCTTTCTTTCATGTGCTTTAAAAATTTGAGGTTTAACCAATATGATATGTTTTAATAACTGATATTTATTTTCAGAAGCATATTTTGCATTTCTCTTTCTTGATGTTACTGTAACTTTTCAAATTCACTTCTCTATTGGTCATATGCCTGATTGCAAAGATATTTAGGCTAAGGTAAGAGCAGAACAAAGAAGGAAATAATTTTCTTCAGCAGTGGAGTAAAAGCGAATGGAAGAATAGGTATGACTGTAAATTTCACATTTTCACTATGGTATATTTTTAATAGCTATTTCCACTGCATCTACAAACATCTTCCTGGAATTAGTGCCTAAAGAATAAATGTCTTGTTTTAAAATGATTTTCATAACTAAACCTTTAGAAAAACAGTGTTTGTGAAATCATTTTAAATATGTGAAATTTCAACAAAGGAAACCTTATCAAGAGCATTGTATCACCTGCTCCCATGATCCAATTGCCACCCACCAAACCCCACCTCCAAAAGTGGGGATTGCAATTTGAACATGAGATTTGAGTGAAGACACAGTTTCAAACCATGTCATCAAACAAACAAAAGCTGAGAGATTTTATCAACACCAGACCTGTCCTGCAAGAAATGCTCCAGGGAGCTATTCAATCTGAAAGAAAAAGATATTAATGAATAATAAGAAATTATCTGCAGGTACAAAGCTCACTAGTAATAATAACTACACAGAAAAATACAGAATATTATAGCACTGTAATTGTTATATATTCACTGTGTGAATATAATATTATGTGTTATAATATTATGTGTTATATATTCACTGTGTGAATATAGAATTAACTGTGTGAATGATTATTATCTTAAGTAAATCTACGGAACAAACTGATCAACAGTAATAACTACAACTTTTCAAGACACAGACCATGCAACAAGAAATTAAAAGAAGCAAATAATTTAAAAGCAGGAAGACAAAGTAAAAGTGTAGCATTTCCATCAGTGTTCTACTTGCTTGTTTGCTAGTTTCTTTATATAATTACTGTTGGCATCAATTTTTATAAAGGTTTATAAGATATTATTTGGAAGCCTAATTGTAAACTCAAATCCAGATCATACAACAAACACACAAAAATAAAAAGAAGTAAATTAAAACATACCATCAGAGAAATTCACCTTAATGAAAAGAAGCACAGGAAGTAAGGAAAGAAGGTTGGAGAGGACAAAAGAAAAAAGAGAAAATAAATAATTAAATGGCAAGAGTAAATCCCTACTTATCTAGAATAACATTGAATGTAAATGAGCTAAACTCTCCAATCAAAACACTTAGAGTGGCTGAAAGACTCAATTATTTTTTTGCCTGCTAGAAGCATACTTTACCTACAAAGACACACAGAGCCTGAAAATAAAGGGATGGAATAATATATTTCATGCCAATGGAAACTAAAAAGAGTAGGAGTACCTGTTTTTTTAATAGAAATATAAATTCAAATAAAATATAATTTTTTAAAAAAATTTTTTTACTTTTTATTGCCTTTTAGGTTTTGGGGTACATGTGCAGAACATGCAAGATAGTTGCATAGGTACACACATGGCAGTGTGTTTTGCTGCCTTCTGCCCCTTCACCCACATTTGGCATTTCTCCCCATGCTATCCCTCCCCAGCTCCCCCCACCCCGCTGTCCCTCCCCTATTCCCCCCAATAGACCCCAGTGTGTAGTACTCCTTTCCCTGTGTCCATGTGTTCTCACTGTTCATCACCCGCCTATGAGTGAGAATATGATATAAGACAAAATAGACTTCAAGACAATAAACTACAAACAAGACAAAATAGGCATTATATTATGACAAAGGGGAAAATCCATCAAGAACATATAACAATTTAAAATATATATATCCAGCAGTAGACCACCCAGATATATAACGCAAATGTTAATAGAGCTATAAGTCAGAAATAGATCTCAATACAGTAATAACTGGAGATTTCAACACCCACTTTCAGCACTGAACAGATTATTCAGAAAGAAAATAAAAGAAGAAATATTGGACTTAATCTGTACTGTAGACCAAATGAACCTAATATATATATTTCCAAAACATTTTATCCAATGGCTACACAATACACATTATTCTTCATAGCACATGGATCAGTTTCAAAAATAGATATGGGGGCAGAGTCAAGAAGGCTGACTAGAAACAGCAGAAAAGGGAGGCTCCCGTTGAAAATAACCATAATAAGCCTATGACTTCTTCACTGGCAACCAAGGTATGCAGGTGTCCTCCTCAGAACTGACTAGCAGACTGGCGTGATCCATAGAGAGGAAGGAAACGCAGGGTGGTGTGGCGGCCCACCTAATAGCCACATTGGGCAGTGGAACTCTACCCCCATAACCAAGAGAGGTTGTGAGTAAGTGTGCTATTCAGCAGGGGAAAACATGCTTTTTCCATAGAACTGTGCAACCCATGTGTTGGAAAATCCTACGTGTGAACCCTCACCACTGAGGCCTAGCACCGCAACTCTGAAACCACACGGATTTTCAACAACCTCTCAGCTAGAATCTGCTTAAGCCTACCAAGCTCCCAGGAGGAGAGGTGACCAGCATCACAGCTGTGGCTGCCTGCTGTCTAAGAACTTTGAGCTTCTCCGGGAAGGGCAGCAGCCAGCACTGAGACTCACAACTGCCTAACATGCTGAGCTCCCTGGGCAGGGGAAGGGTAGCATTCATCTCTATAGCAGGCTAATTTTTTGTATTTTTAGTAGAGATGGAGTTTCACCATGTTGGCCAGGCTGGTTGAGAACTCCAGATCTCAGGTGATCCACTTGCCTCAGCCTCCCAAAGTGCTGGGGTTACAGGTGTGAGCCACTGTGCCCAGCAGGTACAATCTTATATCTGAAAAAACCTAAAGACTCCACAAGAAAACACTTAGAATGGATAAACTAATTCAGTAAAGTTTCAGGATATAAAATATAAAATCAACTTATAAAAATCAGTAGCATTTTTGTGGACCAATAGCAAATAATCTGAAAAAGAAATAAAAATGAATTCAATTCACAAGTGTCACTTATTTATTTTATATAATACCTATGAATTAACTCTTGCAAAGTGAATGATCTCAGCAATAAAGACTATAAAATATTGGTGAAAGAAACTGAAGAAGACACAAACAAATGGAAAGATATTCTATGTTCATGAATTGGAAGAATCAATCCTGTTAAAATGTCCATACTACCCAAAGCAATCTGCAGGTTTAGTGCAAACACATACCAATGACATTCTTCACATAAATAGAAAAAAGTTATTATATTTATATGGAACCACAAAAGACCCAGAATAGCAAAGCCATCTTGGACAAAAAGAACAACGATGAAAGAATCACATTATTTGACTTCACATTTTACTACAGAGCTACAATAATCAAAACAGCATGGTACTGCCTTAAAAACAGACACATAGAGCAGTGGAACTAAATGTAGAACCCAGGAAGAAATCCATACATCTTAAACTCATTTTCAACAAAGGTGGCAATAACACACATTGGGAAGAAAACAGTCTTCTCAATAAACGGGGTTGGAAAAAACTGGATATTCATTTGCAGAGAAATGAAACTAGACTCCTCTCTCTCACCATATACAAAAATCAAATAAAAATGGATTAAAAAACCTAAATTTAAGCCCTTAAACTATGAAACTCCTAAAAGAAACATTGGAATAAACTCTTTAGGACATTGGACTACACAGATTCCTTGAGTAATATCCTACAAGTACAGGCACAGCAAAAATAAAAGGGGATCAGAGAAAGTGAAAAATCTTTTGTAGAGCAATGAAAACAATCAACAAAGTAAAGAATCAACTCACAGAATGAAAGTATTTACAAAGCATTCATTTTTTCAAATTTTATCATAAAGTTTAATTATGGTTCAGGAACAACTGAGAGAATAACTTTCTCTGAAAAATATATTGACTCTGTACAGACTGCAATTATTGGGGGGAGGGGCTGGTAGGTTAAATTACCCTATTTACTATTCTGAAAATGATATTAATAGAAAGTCCCATTTCCAGTCTAAGTATAAAGATACATGTGCCTAAAATGGCTGAGAATAAATACAACAGAAAATTAATTAGAAATTAATAGAAAAGGAATTAATAACCAGAATATATAAGAAGTTCAAACAGCTCTATAAAAAAGAAATCAAACAGTCCAATTAAAAATGTATAAAAAATCTGAAAAGACATTTCTAAAAAGAAGATATACAAATGGCAAAGAGATGTATGAAAAGGTGCTGAACATCATTGATCACGGAAGAAATGCAAATCAAAACTACAATGAGATGTCATCTTATCCTAGTCAAAATGACTTTTATCTAAAAGACGAGCAATAACAAATGCTAGACAGGATGTGGAGAAAGCAGAACATTTGCACACTCTTTTGGGAATATAAATTATTACAACCACTATGGAGATCAGTGTGGAGATTACTCAAAAACTAAAAATAGAACTACCAAACGATGCAGAAAACTCACTGCTAGGTACATAACCAAAAGAAAGACAATTGATTTATCAAAAAGATATCTGCACTCTCACTATGTACAGTACCCAAGACATAATATAAGAGTCTATCAACAGACTAATGAATACGGAAAGTACAGTACATATACATTTGGCTATAAAGAAGAATGAGATCCTATCATTAGCAACAACATGGATGAAACTGGAGGTTATGATATTCTGTAAAATAAGCCATGCACAAAAAGACAAACTTCACATATTCTAATTTATTTGTGGGAGTTAAAAATTAAAACGACTGAACTCAAGGAGATAGAGAGTAGAATGACAGTTACCAGAGGCTGGGAAGGTATTTGAGGATGAGGAGTGGAGATGATTAATGGGTACAAAAAATAGTTAGAATAAATAAGATTTAGTATTTGATATAACAACGGGGTGTCTATGGACAACAATAATTTATTGTACATTTTTAAATAACTAAAGCAATATAACTGGATTGTTTGTAACCCAAGGAAAAGATAAATTCTTGAGGTGACAGATACCCTATTTAACATGATACGATTATTATGCATTGTGTATGCCTGTATCAAATTATCTCATGTACCCCATAAACATATACATCTGCTAATTATCCACAAAAACTAGAAATATAAAAATATTTTTAAAAGAGGCTACAAAATAAATCAGGCATTCTTCAAAAGAGAATTAAAATAGTAAGTGAAAATAGAAAAACAATTAGATTGGCAAGTTGGTAGTTTCTCTGGTAATGGAGGACTAATTTGTTTTGGACCATTTCCCTTACTGAAAACAAATAGAGAAGATGAACATGAGCAAATGGTGAATAACTAGTTGTAAATATTGGAGTACTACCCAAGCAACAAACATTTGGGAGGACAAAACCATGGAGGGACAGAAATACAAGAGAAATGAGTCAAGCTTATGATACTTCTTTTTTCCACACTAAGCATTTGCCTTTTCCAATCACCAGCAGACTTTCGGCATAATCACAGGACCAACATGACAATTACTTGGAAACCACTGGAATTTAACTCCCGACAAGGAGAAAGGACTCTAGAACAATAACTTTTTTTTCTGTTTTACAACTGTGTGGCATTAGCACCATGATAGACAAATGTATTAATAAACTCAGTAGATAGCCCATAAAAGGCACACATAAATGTGTCACATCTTGACACATGATGTAATGTGCACTGCTTATCAGTGAAAAGACAATATAATAATCAATAAAATGTCATGGGGAAAATTGTTGCTTCCACATGGATACACATGCAACAATTTTCCATTCTTCCTCCCTCATAAACTTTGCAACATCAGGCTAATGTAAAATACTTTCTTAATAATGCCACCTTGACCTTTATTTCAATAAACTCTAACTTCCATTAGATATCTTCTTAGATCATGTAAGAATTAGTAGTACATCCTATGAAGGGGTGGTAAAATCAGTTACTCACAGATCAGGAAGAAAACTGTGTAAGACAAAATTTAAAATATTTTGGAAGACAATATAGAAGTTTATTTTAAGATAATGGATAATAAACACTTCTTAAAATGAACTACAAATAAGAAAAACATAGAAAACAAAACTGACAAATTTGACAAGTTTAAAATAAAGTATTATTAGTCATAAAGGGAACATAAAAGGAGTTTGAGAGAAAAGCCACAAATTAGAAGATGTTTGTAACTGAAGTATCCAGGTAATGCAAAAAAAGTAAAAAATTAAGTATCCAGATAATGCAAAAAATATCTCTTTAGTGGAAAGATATTCAATAGAATTCATTAGATTGAATTCTCAATAGAATTCATTTATCAAACCTAGGAGCTTTTTGGATGAGTGTTTAGGGTTCTCTAAGTATGCAATCATATCATCAGCAAACAGTGACGGTTTGGCTTCCTCTTTACTGATTTGCTTGCCCTGTATTTCTCTCTCTTGTCTGATTGCTCTGACTAGGACTTTCAGTACAATGTTAACCAGAAGTGGTAAAAGTAGGCATCCTTGTCTTGTTCCAGTTCTCAGGGGAATGCTTTCAGCTTTTCCCCATTCTGTATGACGTTGGCTGTGGTTTTGTCACAGATAACTTTTATTACTTTGCTATGTCCCTTCTATGTCAATTGCGTAGGGAATTTTTATCACAAAGAGATGCTGCATTTTGTCAAATGGGATACCCCTTTCTGAATCTATTGAGATGATCATATGATTTTTGTGTTTAATTCTGATTATGTAATGTATCACATTTATTGACTTGCGTATGCTAAATCAACCCTGCATCTGTGGTATGAAACCACTTCATCATGATGTATTACCTTCTTGATATGCTGTTGGATTCAGTTAGGTATTACTAGTATTTTGCTGAGCACTTTTGCATCTATATTCATCAGGGACAATAGTCTATAGTTTTATTTTTTTGTTGTTATGTCCTTTCCTGGTTTTGGTATTAGGTTGATACTGGCTTTACAGAATGATTTAGGGAGGATTCACTCTTTAACTTTTGGAATGGTTTCCATGAAACCAAAAGCTGGAATTTATCCATCTTCTCTTGATTTTCTAGTTTGTGCAGACAAAGGTGTTCATAGCATCCTTAAACGATCTTTTGTATTACTACAGTATCAGTTATAATATCTCCCATTTCATTCCAAATTGAGCTTATTTGAATCTTCTCTCTTCTTTTCATGGTTAACCTCACTAATGGCCTAACAATTTTGTTTATCCTTTTCAAATAGCAAGATTTTTGTTCCAGAGTTTTGTTTATTGTTTTCAAATAACCATCTTTTCATTTTATTTCTTTTATTTTCTTGTTTCAATTTCATTTAGTTCTGCTCTGACCTTTGTTATTTATTTTCTTCTGCTTGGGTTGGGTTTAGTTTGTTCTTCTTTCTCTAGTTCTTTGAGTTGTGACATCTCATCTTTCAGACTTTTTGGTGTAGATATTTAATGCTACAAACTTTCCTGTTAGAACTGCTTTTGCTATATGCTACAGGTTTTGATACATTTTGTCACTATTATCACTTGTTACAAAAATATTTTTAAATTTCCATCTTGATTCCATAGCTAACCCAAAGATCATGCAAAAGCAGATTACTTAATTTCCATATATTTGCATGGTCTTGAGGGTTCCTTCTGGAGTTTATTACCACTTTTATCTCACTGTGGTCTGAGAAGATGCTTGATAAAATTTTGATGTTCTTAACTGTATTGAGACTTGTTTTGTGGACTATCACATGGTCTGTCTTAGAGAATGTTCCATGTGCTGAAGAGAAGAATGTATATTCTGCAGTTGTTGGGTAGAAAGAGTTCTGTAAATACCTGTTAAGTCCATTTGTTCTAGGATATAGTTTGAGTCCATTGTGTCTTCATTGACTTTCTGTCTTGATGATCTCTCAGGTGTCAGGGAAGGATTGAAGTCCCCCTCAATTATTTTGTTGCTGTCTGTTTCATTTTTTAGATCTAGTAGTAATTGTTTTATAAATTTGGAAGCTGCAGTGTTAGGAGCATACATATTTTGAATTGTGATATCTTCCTGTTTATAAATATGTAATGTGCCCTTCTTTTTTTATTTTTACTGTTGTTACTTTAAAGTCTGTTTTGTCTGATATAAAAACATCTATTCCTGCTCACTTTTGATTTCTATTTGAGTGGAATATTGTTTTCTACCCCTTTGCCTTAGGTTTACATGAGTCTTTATGTGTTAGGTGAGCCTCTTGAAGACAGCAGATACTTGGTGGTAATTTGTAATTCTGCCATTCCGTATCTTTAAAAAAACCTTTTATTTTACGTTTGGAAATACATGTGAATGGAAATACACATGAATAGGTAAACATGTGTCATGGAGGTTTGTTGTACATATTATTTCATCATTCAGGTATTAATCCTAGTACCCAATAGTTAACTTTTTATGCTCCTTTCCCTCCTCATCCTCCTCTCTCTTCCCCTTCAAATAGACCCCAGTGTCTGTTGCTACCTTCTTTGTGTTCATAAGTTACTATCATTTCCCTCCCACCTGTAAGTGAGAATATGCAGTATTTTGTTTTTTTTTTTTCTGCACTATTTGCTAAGAATAATAGCCTACAGTTCCATCCATGTTCCCATAAAAGACATGATCTTGTTCTTCTTTTTGACTGCATAGTATTCCTTTGGGTATAGGTACCAAATTTTCTTTAACCAGTCTGTCATTGATGGGCATTAAGGTTGATTTCATGCTTTTGCTATTGTGAATAGTGCTGCAATGAACAATTGTGTGCTTGTGTCTTTGTAGTAGAATGATTTCTATGTCTCTGGGAATATAATCAGTAATTGGATTGCTGAGTCCAATGGTAGTTCTGCTTTTAGCTTTTTGAAGGATTGCTATAGTGCTTTCCACAATGATTGAAGTACTTTACACTCCCACCAATAGTGTGTAAGTGTTCCTTTTTCTTGACAACCTTGCTGGCATCTGTTACTTTTTGATTTTTTTAATAATGGCCATTCTGTGTGGTGTGAGATGGTATCTCATTGCGCTTTTGACTTGCATTTGTCTAATAACTAGTGATATTAAGCTATTTTTCATACTCTTGGCCACATGTCTTCCTTGGAGAAGTGTCTATTCATGTCCTTTGCCCACTTTTTAATGGGGTTGTGGGTTTTTCTCTTCTAAATTTGTTAACTTTCCATATAGATGCTGAATATTAGACCATTGCCAGATGGATAGTTTGCAAATATTTTCTCCCGTTCTGTAGGTTGTCTGTTTACTCTGTTGATGCTTTCTTTTGCTGTGCAGAAGCTCTTAAGTTTAAATGGATCCCATTTGTCAATTTTTGCTTTTGTTGCAATTGCTTTTGGTGTCTTTTATAAAATATTTGCTCATTTCTATGTCCAGTATAGTAATGCCTAGGTTGTATTCCAGGTTTTTTTTATAGTTTTGGCTTTCACATTTAAGTCCTTAATCCATCTTGAGTTGATCTTTTTCCGTGGTGTAAAGAAGGGGTCAAACGTCAATCTTCTGGATATGGCTAGCCATTATTTATCTTTTAAGTGGAGTATTTAGGCAATTTACATTCAACATTAGAACTGTGATTTGAGGTACTATTCTATTAAATGAATACATTAAAGCCTCAGGATACAAAATAGATGTAAACAAGTCAGTAGCACTGTTATACACCGACAACAAGAAAGCTGACAATAAAACCAAGAACTCAATCCCTTTCACAGCAGCTGCAAAGAAAGAAAAGATCAAAATACTTAGGAATACACTTAACCAAGGAGGTGAATTGTCTCTACAAGGAAAGCTACAAAACACTCCTGAAATAAATCAAAGATGACACAAACAAATAAAAACACATCCCTTGCTCATGATTGGGTAGAATCAATATTGTGAAATAGACCATATTGCCAAAAGCAATCTACGGATTCAATACAATTCCCATAAAAATACTGTCATCATTCTTTAGAAAGCTTGAAAAGACAATCCAGAAATTCATATGGAACCAAAGAAGAGCCCACATATCCAAGACAATACTAAGCAAAAAAAAACAAATCAGGAGGAGGTATCCCACTACCCAACTTCAAATTATTATGCAAGGCTGTGGTTGCCAAAACAGCATGGTACTGGCATAAAAATAGGCATGTAGACCAATGGACCAGTACAAAGAACCCAGAAATAAATTTAAAGACATCCACCTGTTCTTCAACAAAGCATACAAAACATAAAGTGGGGAAAGGACACCCTATTTAAAAAATGGTTCTGGGAAAACTGTCAAGCCACATATAGAAGAATCAAACTAGATTATCATCTGTCATCTAATACAAAAATCAACTCAAGATGAATCAATGACTTAAGTGTAAGACCTGAAACCACAAAAATTCCTTCAGAGTGAAAGAAATAATGATCAGAGTAAACAACCCACAGAGGGGGATAAAATATTCACAAACTGTGCATCTGACAAAAGACTAATATCCAGATTCTATGAGGAACTCAAATGAACCAGCAAGAAAAAGACAAATAATCCTCCAGCACTTTGGGAGGCCGAGGCGGGTGGATCAGGAGGTCAAGAGATCGAGACCATCCTGGTCAACATGGTGAAACCCCGTCCCCTTAGCTGGGCATGGTGGTGTGTGCCTGTAATCCCAGCTACTCAGGAGGCTGAGGCAGGAGAATTGCCTGAACCCAGGAGGCAGAGGTGGCGGTGAACCGAGATCGCGCCATTGCAGTCCAGCCTGGGTAACAAGAGCAAAACTGGGTAACAAGAGCAAAACTCCATCTCAAAAAAAAAAAAAAAGACAAATAATCCTACCAAAACGTGAGCAAATGATATAAATAAATTCTCAAAAAAGTTATACAAATAGCTAACATATGAGAAAATGCTCAACATCACTAATTACCAGGAAAATGCAAATTAGAGCCACAATGAGATGTGACCATACTCCTGCAAGAATGCTCATAATCAAAATAATAATGGATATTTGTGTGGGTTTGGTGAAAAAGAAACAATTTTACACTTCTAGTGACAATGTAAACTAATACAATCATTATGAAAAACAGTATGGAGATTCCTTAAAAAAGTAAACATAGAACTACCATTTGGTTCAGCAATCCCACTACTTGTGAAAAAGAAATTATTATATAAATAAGACACATGCACACACATGTCTGTTCCACCACAATTTGCAATTGCAAATATATGGGACCAAAATTGCCAATCAACTAATGAGTGGATAAAGAAAATGTGGTATGTATACACCATGCAATACTGCTCATCCATAAAACAGAAGGAAGTAATGGCATTCACAGCAACATGGATGTAGTTGGAGATGATTAATCTAAGCAAAGCAACTCAGGAAAACCACACATTGTATGTTTTGACTTATAAGTGGGAGCCAATCCATGAGGGTGCAAAGGCATAGAATGATATAATGGGAATTGGAGACTCAGGGGGAAGGAAAGAGGGGGATGAGGGATAAAAATTACATATTGGATACAGTATACCCTGCTTGGGCAACAAGTGCACCAAAATTTCAGAAATCCCCACTAAGGACCTTACCCATGTAACAATAAACAACCTATACTCCCAAACCTATTGAAATAAAATATTTTTTTTTTAAAAAAACAGACAACTCAATAAAAAGTGCTATCTTTAAGAATGTAAATTGGTACGCTGCTTTGGAAATAAAGCATTTTAAAAATCTAGGGAGTGGCTACTAACATTGAAACCACGTATGTCCCATGACACAGCTCTTCTGTTCCGACTTATGTAGCCAAGAGAAATATGGCTTGGATTCTACATAGTCAGGAACAGTAAAGCTTTCAAAAAGACTCTAAAACACCATAAGTCACTTTTAATAGAAATCTGGGTCTAATTCTGCATGCCCACCTGCATACATGGTGCCAGAAACCAGACACAAGTAATCATACCCCTGCTTCAGACTGTCTAAACTTCTCTGTCGCTGCATTTGCCAGGTAAGCTAATTCTCCTGTGCTTGGCTGACACAACATTTCTAATTTCAGTGTCTAATTATTGAGCAGTTGGGTTTGCTTGGTTTTATTACCAAGTTAAATATACATGTAACAGAATATCAGTTTCTGTGTGCATGTCATAGAAATGTTTCACAGGTAAATTCAAATTAGCAACAGCACTGATAGAAAACAGGACAGGATCCATGAATAGTAGAGTGGATAAAGTCATTGCTGTATATTCCTGCTGGGAAGTGCTTCATGGAGGTAAAAATGAATAAAGTTCAGAGAATGAATCTACTTCAATAAAAATCATAGACAATATGCAGAAGAGAATAATAATGATAAAGTCAGACAAATACATGTATTAGGAGTTCTACTCAGTGAATTTTCTCCAAATATTCAAACACTGGCAACATTAAATCATACATTATTTATTTCAAATAAAATTAAGAAAATACCAATTACTTTATAATTTATTTCAAATAAAATTAAGAAAAATACAAATTACTTTGTAATTTTCTTGGAGTGTTTGTGGAGTAAGAATGGTGAAAAGCACAATATGTGCCTTGAAAGTGTGGTTATGTTCTATTTATTGATGTGGGTAGCCTGTCATAAGTGGTATACATTTGACTGGTTTTCAACTATACAGTCTTTCAAATGTGTGACATATTACACTATAGGAAAAATTTAAACTATGTTAACATTGAATTATGTGATCTATCTGGAATGTAGTTATTCCTGGTGTCAAAGTGTCTCCTCTTACTGGAACTATAATTGTATTATGATAGTTTTACATGATGTGATTGAAGTATGTTACATTTAGCAATGTAAACATGAATATTTTTAATTAGTATGTGTTTAAGGAAAAATCAAAATGCACACAAATATTACTTGTATAATTTTTTTAAATCTGATTTTGAAACTTCAAACTCTTTACGGAAGGAAAGAAAATGTAACTGAGTTATATAAAAAAAAAACTAATAAAAATAAAAATTTAAAAATCAGGCACAAATGAATGCAACTATCTTAGTTAAAAGGATGTTTTATTTCCTAAAAAGTATACTTACATCTTCAACTAACTAGAACACATTTTTAAATTTCTTGTCATCTTATAGACAAGCACAGTTTCTCTTTGAGCATAGTTGCTGAAGTTAATTATGGAATTTGAATAATGTAATATCTTTAATGTCATGCTTTGCATTCATAGCTTATGTCTGTCACCCTTCCTTTCCAAAAAACCAAAACAGGGAGGTATACCTCCCTATTTCACTACCCAAATATTACCACTGGGAAGGAGTCTTTCACAGAAAAATCGAACACTGGCAATAGTGACTAAATGTGAATTGCAGTTGTTACTAATATCTTTAGAAGTAAAAACTTCATGGATAATCCATTCAGGGATAAATTAGTTGTGAAAATAAACATATTTGAACAAATACTACTGCAAAAGATACTTCCAAATAAACTGTGAGCTCTTTCAGGTAATGAACTTTTTAAATATATTTAAATCCTAAAATCTTTTAGAACAATTTTCGTAACAACAGTTACTCTACAACTACATGTTGATTAATGAGTTATTCAACTACAATTCAGCTAATGAATGCTCACAGCACATTCAGATTAAAATCTAATAGTACATGATGAATATAAAACAACTTACTATATAATTCTACATGTCATTTTAATAATACCTGCATAGTTTACAAATCAAATAAGCATGTTTTATTATTTATTAGATTCCTTTGCTATTTATTCCCTGAATAATGTAATATATAATTCAGTTCTAAGCATTTACATGTATTTTGAAGAGAGTTATTCACTTTTAAAAAGTAAAATATTAGTATCACAAGTATGGCCATCGTGTGAAACAAAAGTGAGAGATGTTTTGATATAACTATAGTGGTATTTGTAAAGAAATATAGATTACAAAGAGCCAAATATATAAGAATGGAAACTCATGCTTTAAATTGGATACAGTATCAACTGTTCCTAATTCTGAGAGAGCTAAAATAAAATGCTCCAGTGAGACTTAATTTATTTTTCAAGTTTGCAAAACAGACTTAGCAGATAATATGTCAAGGTCATATCATTCTCAATAATAAAAATTTAAAGTATAATTAATTATTTAAAATTACTAATAATGCCTCCATAACCACTAATGGAGTAATTTTTTTTAAAGACGGCAGGTATAAAGAACTGAAAATGCCTGCTGAAAGCAGCCCTTCTAACCCACACAACTTTCTGGTCTCCCTACAGTCAATTGCATAAAGTGGTAATGACATAACAATAGTTTAATTTATAGAATGTTACGTATTTATTGATCTCATGCTACATATTAGTAGCCACAGGCTAATCTGTTACTCCAAAGTAAATCGAGCTTTTAATGTGGTTACGGGACCAGCACATACAGAAATTCATAACCACATTCTAGTTCACAATCACTAAAGCAACCCCCATTTCAGAATAGACAATAGAGGTTAGTTTAAAGGAAAAGGAAGGGTAAGCTTTGGTACATTTGTTTGGAGTTTCAGTAGGAAATCTTTTCTTTCTCTTTTTCGTTTGTAGCATCTTGTGACTAAGATTGTCCCCATTTGATTTTGAATGTTCTTAATATGTTGCCTGTAAAATGTCAGAGTGATATATTTTCCTAGTGTATTATGCACCCATACATTAAAGATAAGGTTCTCTCTTACATATTCTTAATTCCAATTTTAAGTAATTTCGGATCATAATCACTCATGATTTGGCACTTCTTAGTTGTAAAGCGTGAATATAAAACCTGTAGCATTTGGTGGCCGATTACACCAAAGTACACACTGAGTTATCTTTCAGCATTCAGCTTGATTTCCTGAGCCAATTAATTGTAGATGATCAGAAAAATTAAATATAAAGCATTTGGAAATTCTTGGAAAATTGCTGTCTAAAAGTTAAGAGCTAAGAATAGAATTCACATTCATATTTTATTGCTAAATCTGTGGACCTCTCATTCTTCAGTTGCTCTTTTAGTGAATAGGGTTTTATAAATGACATTCCAAAATATGTAAAATTATATGATACAGACTACTTAAAGGTGGAAATGATTATGTATTTGAGAAGGAGTATTTTTTTCTATAAAAAATATAAACTTTGAAAATCTTTTAAAATGTACAGTATTCTCGGAAATGTTGTGTCTTTTAAAATGATAAACTGCTTTGGGGAAATAAAATCTGCTTCTCTTTCTTGAATAAATTTATCAAGAATTATTAGCCAATTATATTGGCTACTGTATATGCCAATACAATATTAATGAATTATATATTATTGAAATATATTGTATTATAAATTAGTCTATAATATTCCATATACAATATTATAGGCAACTATCAAAAAAAAAAAACTCAGAAGTTTTGCTGATGGAGACTAAATTGTATTTGTTTAGGACAACAAACAGTTAATTTAAAAAATAACAGTTTTTTCCTATAGGGTGCCAATTGGTATCTCCAAAAAGCAAACATATTTTGAATAATATTAATTAAAAACATTTAATTTTAATTTATTTTTCTTTTACACCTAGAAAAATATGTACATTTAAAGTTTGAGAAAAGCAGAAAAAAAAGTTTTATCTTTCTTTTCTTTGCTCATTCTGATTTTCAATCATCTTAAGTGTTTTGATTTTCACTTTGCTTTGTGTGGAAAGACAACAAAAATTAATCAGTATTAATATTAGAGGTGATTGGTATTATTTACTTTATACATTTGGAATAAAATATCAAACATAAAAAGCAAAAGTTGACTATTGCCAGTACAATATGTGCATATATGTAATATGTATATTATATAATAAAAGGAAGATATAGAACCAGTTTTATAAAATGCAGCACCAATAATTTCAAAAATAAGAAAAAGAAAATGTGCTTTGAGACTTCTCATTGTTTAGTGGCACATTATAATAACCCCACAATTATACCAACACTTTATGAAAGTGTTCTTTCATGATCCTATATTGTATTTTATGATAATTGTATGTCATTTACAGAGGGAGTTAAATTAATGTTTCTAATAACACCTTTAACCTTCTCTGAGTTAGTTCTTCATGACAAGCAATCTAACTATATTTAAATGCATACATTAATTGGTCATCACACTAACTCTTTCGCAGAGTAATAGCTTGAGCAAGCCATTTATATTATCTGTACTGTGTACACTGCAATTATATTTTCAGCATGTTTGAAAAGGAATATTAATGCAGATTTAAATACGCATTTTACACTAAATTAATTGTAAAATACACAACTACAAATGCTTAGCCGTGACAGGTTGAATCTTTAATTCAACCCTGCTGCTCCTATGGGCATGCTTTACAGTACTTGTTCGGAGTGAACATGCTGTCTAGTTGCATAGTATAGAAAGAAATGCATGAGACATAAAGATTTTTTAAAATCATAAAATTATTATTTATTCAAGGACTTAATTAAAGATAAATAAATGCTAATGAATATTATTTTTTATTATACTTTAAGTTCTGGGGTACCTGTCCAGAACGTGCAGGTTTGTTACATGGGTATACAGGTGCCATGGTGGTTTGCTGCATCCATCACCCTGTCATCTACATTAGGTACTTCTCCTGATGCTATCACTCCCCTATCGCCCCTATCACCCTCTTGCTATCTCTCCCCTAGCTCTCCACCCCTGAACAGGCCTCAGTGTGTGAGATGTAAAGAATTTTGAAAAGGGAGAAAGAAAAAATATCCACAATGCATGAATACTTGGGATATGTGAACTTAGAAATTTGACAATCTTTTCTGCTGAAATGATTTTAACAGAGCTGTGGATAAAGACAAAATACCTAAAATTCTTACATTTCAGTAGATTAGCAAGACATATTTTAATTGCCTCTAAAGGAATTCTAGCTTATTAAATAAATCAGCATAAGGCTTTTTGCAATCTGCCATACAGTCTGACGCAGACAGGTGATACAACTTTTATTTTGAATACAAAAATTAAAGGGCATTATTCTACTTTCTTATGAAATTCAGAAAATTGAGTTTGGTAGGGTGAGATGACTAACAGAAATAAAATCATCAAATCTTCAATTAAAAAAGTAAAAGTTTTTAAAATTCACATGTGATCTTAGCTAAGGATTGTGAAAATTTTATTTTGTATAAAAGTGCACTATAAGAAGCACAGAGCAACAGAATATTAAATGTAAGATAACTTTTTATTGTGTTCAGAATGAAGTATAATATAAAACAAAAATTGGACTTTTATTAAAAATACACTTTATTGTTTTGAGTGACAGAAAGATATATCACATTTTAATTAAAATAAATTAATAGAAAATACTCATTAATGATACTGAATAAGTTGTACAAAAAGATTATTTCACAATTTTAGTAATAAAATATATTATTAGCATAAAATACTACATACTACATTAATATTAAAATTGCATTGCTTCAAATTTAACATGTCTGACTTAAGGACATTTATTATCTTACAATAAATGGTATATCAGGATAAAGTCTATGGAATTTGAAATGTAAGTTACTCTTAAGCTCTGAATATTTGTGTCCCCCAAAATTCTTATGTTGAAATCCTAACTCCTAAGGTGATAGTATTGGAAGTTGAAAGCTGTGGGAGTTGATTAGGTCATGGGGGCAGAGCTTCATGAAGAGGATTAGTGAGTACCCTCATGAAAGAGGCTAAGAAACAGGAGCTCTTTCCACCATGTGAGAAGACATCTCTGAGTGAGAAAATGGGCCTTCACCAGACACTGAATCACAGTCTCCAGAAACATAAAAAATAAATTTATCTTGTCTATTATCTACTCAGTTTTGTATTTTGTTTTAGTGGAACAGACTAAGACAATTACTATGAATAATAAAATAGTTATATATATATATCATATAAATTAAGCATGAGAAGATTACCCACATTGTGATTTGCCTGTGTCCTTCAAGCAGTCTCCTTCTCCCTTAGGACGACAAACTGTAACAAAAAATCCAAGTGTGGAGTTAATCATTTTCCTTCTTTGTTTATAGTATTAACATATATTAATAGGTATATCTTCAGAACATATAGTGTTTTTTTATTGTATGATTTTTAAGTTTATAAAATGTTTTCACAATTGCTGTATTTTTTAACTATATAATTTATTTCTTAAATTCGTCTATATGGCTGCCTATAAGAGCTGCAAAATAATTTTCACTTCTAAATTACAGTCCAACTCATGAGTACAGAGCATGTGTGCATTTGCCTATCCACAGATACTTGTTATCCTTTTTTTTTAAAAAAAATATTTTATTGCATTATAGATTTTGGGGTACATGTGCAGAACGGGCAAGATAGTTGCATAGGTACAGATATGGCAGTGTGTTTTGCTGCCTTCCTCCCCTTCACCCACACTTGGCATTCATCCCCAGGCTATCGCTCCCCAGCCCCCCGCTGTCCCTCCCCCATTCCCCCCAATAGACCCCAGTGTATAGTAGACCGCCTCTCTGTGTCCATGTGTTCTCATTTTTCTCACCCACCTATGAGTGAGTATATGCGGTATTCCTTTTTCTGTTCTTGTGTCAGTTTGCTGAGAATGATGTTCTCCAGATTCATCCATGTCCTTACAAAGGACACAAACTCATCATTTTTGATTGCTGCATAATATTCCATGGTGTATATGTGCCACATTTTCCCAGTCCAGTCTATCATCGTTGGGCATTTGGGTTGGTTCCAGTTCTTTGCTATTGTAAACAGTGCTGCAATGAACATTCGTGTGCATGTGTCCTTATAGTAGAATGATTTATAGTCCTTTGGATATGTACCCAGTAATGGGATTGCTGGGTCAAATGGAATTTCTATTTCTAGGTCCCTGAGGAATCGCCACACTGTCTTCCACAATGGTTGAACTAATTTACACTCCCACCAACAGTGTAAGAGTGTTCCTATTTCTCCACATCCTCTCCAGCATCTGCTGTCTCCGGATATTTTAATGATCACCATTCTAACTGGCGTGAGATGGTATCTCAATGTGGTTTTGATTTGCATCTCTCTAATGACCAGTGATGATGAGCATTTTTTCATATGTTTGTTGGCCTCATGTATATCTTCTTTTGTAAAGTGTCTGTTCATATCCTTTGCCCATTTTTGAATGGGCTTGTTTGTTTTTCTCTTGTAAATCTGTTTGAGTTCTTTGTAAATTCTGGATATCAGCCCTTTGTCAGATGCATAAACTGCAAAGATTTTCTCCCATTCTGATGGTTGCCGATTCATTCTAGTGACTGTTTCTTTTGCTGTGCAGAAGCTGTGGAGTTTGATTAGGTCCCATTTGTCTATTTTGGCTTTTGTTGCCAATGCTTTTGGTGTTTTGTTCATGAAGTCCTTGCCTACTTCTATGTCCTGAATGGTTTTGCCTAGATTTTCTTCTAGGGTTTTTATGGTGTCAGGTCTTACATTTAAGTCTTTAATCCATCTGGAGTTAATTTTAGTGTAAGCTGTCAGGAAGGGGTCCAGTTTCTGCTTTCTGCAAATGGCTAGCCAGTTTTCCCAACAACATTTATTAAATAGGGAATCCTTGCCCCATTGCTTGTTTTTGTCTGGTTTATCAAAGATAATATGGTTGTAGATATGTTGTGTTGCCTCCGATGCTTCTGTTCTGTTCCATTGGTCTATATCCCTGTTTTGGTACCAGTACCATGCTGTTTTGATTACTGTAGCCGTGTAGTATAGTTTGAAGTCTGGTAGTGTGATGCCTCCCGCTGTGTTCTTTTGCTTAGAATTGACTTGGCTATGCGGGCTCTTTTTTGGTTCCATATGAAATTCATGGTGTTTTTTTCCAGTTCTGTGAAGAAATTGAATGGTAGTTTGATGCGGATAGCATTGATTGTGTAAATTACTTTCGGCAGTATAGCCATTTTCATGATATTGATTCTTCCTAACCACGAACATGGAATGTTTCTCCATCTGTTTGTGTCCTCTCTTATTTCGTTGAGCAGTGGTTTGTAGTTTTCCTTAAAGAGGTCCCTTACGTTCCTTGTGAGTTGTATTCCTAGGTATTTTATTTTCTTTGTAGCAATTGTGAATGGCAGTTCATTCTTGATTTGGTTCTCTTTAAGTCTGTTATTGGTGTATAGGAATGCTTGTGATTTTTGAACATTGATTTTATATCCTGAGACTTTGCTGAAGTTGCTTATCAGTTGCAGGAGCTTTTGAGCTGAGGTGATGGGGTCTTCTAGGTATACTATCATGTCGTCTGCAAATAGAGACAATTTGGCTCCCACCTTTCCTATTTGAATACCCTTTATTTCTTTTTCTTGCCTGATTGCTCTGGCTAGAACTTCCAGTACTATGTTGAATAGAAGTGGTGAGAGAGGGCATCCTTGTCTAGTGCCCAATTTCAAAGGGAATGCTTCCAGTTTTTGCCCATTAAGTATGATATTGGCTGTTGGTTTGTCATAAATAGCTTTTATTACTTTGAGATATGTTCCATCAATACCAAGTTTATTAAGGGTTTTTAGCATAAAGGGCTGTTGAATTTTGTCAATTGCCTTCTCTGCATCAATTGAGATAATCATGTGGTTTTCGTTTTTGCTTCTGTTTATGTGGTGAATTACATTTATAGACTTGCGTATGTTGAACCAGCCTTGCATCCCTGGGATGAATCCTACTTGATCATGATGGATAAGTTTTTTACTGTGCTGTTGCAATTGGTTTGCCAGTATTTTATTGAAGATTTTTGCATCTATGTTCATCATGGATATTGGCCTGAAGTTTTCTTTTCTTGTTGAGTCTCTGTCAGGTTTTGGTATCAGGATGATGTTGGTCTCATAAAATGATTTGGGAAGGGTTCCCTCTTTTTGGATTCTTTGGAATAGTTTTAGAAGAAATGGTACCAGATCCTCTTGGTGTGTCTGGTAGAATTCAGCTGTGAACCCATCTGGACCTGGGCTTTTTTTGTGTGGTAGGCTCTTAATTGCTGCCTCAACTTCAGACCTTGTTACTGGTCTATTCATAGTTTCAGCTTCCTCCTGGTTTAGGCTTGGGAGGACACAAGCGTCCAGGAATTTATCCATTTCTTCCTCATTTACTAGTTTATGTGCATAGAGTTGTTTGTAGTATTCTCTGATGATGGTTTGAATTTCTGTGGAATCTGTGGTGATTTCCCCTTTATCGTTTTTTATTGCATCTCTTTGGTTGTTCTCTCTTTTCTTTTTTATCAGTCTGGCTAGTAGTCTGTCTACTTGGTTGATCTTTTCGAAAAACCAGCTCTTAGATTTATTGATGTTTTGAAGGGTTTTTCTTGTCTCTATCTCCTTCAGTTCTGCTCTGATCTTAGTTATTTCTTGTCTTTGGATAGGTTTTGAGCTTTTTTGATCTTGCTCCTCTAGCTCTTTCAATTTTGATGATAGGGTGTCAATTTTGGATCTCTCCACTCTTCTCATGTGGGCACTTATTGCTATATATTTTCCTCTGCAGACTGCTTTAAATGTGTCCCAGAGATTCTGATACGTTGTGTCTTCATTTTCGTTGGTTTCAAAGAACTTTATTTCTGCCTTCATTTCATTGTTTATCCAATCAACATTCAAGAGCCAGTTGTTCAGTTTCCATGAAGCTGTGCGGTTCTGAATTATTTTCTGAATTCTGAGTTCTAACTTGTTTGCGCTATGGTCTGAGAGACTGTTTGTTATGATTTCAGTTGTTTTGCATTTGCTGAGGAGTGCTTTACTTCCAATTATGTGGTCAATTTTGGAGTAGGTGTGATGTGGTGCTGAGAAGAATGTATATTCTGTGAATTTGGGGTGGAGAGTTCTGCAAATGTCTATCAGGTTTGCTTGTTCCAGGTCTGAGTTCAAGTCCTGGATATCCTTGTTAATTTTCTGTCTGGTTGATCTGTCTGCTATTGACAGTGGAGTGTTAAAGTCTCCCACTATTATTGTGTGGGAGTCTAAGTCTCTTTGTAAGTCATTAAGAACTTGCCTTATATATCTGGGTGCTCCTGCATTGGGTTCATATATATTTAGAATTGTTAGCTCTTCTTGTTGTATAGATCCTTTTACCATTATGTAATGACCTTCTTTGTCCCTTTTGATCTTTGTTGCTTTAAAGTCTATTTTATCAAAGATGAGAATTGCAACTCCTGCTTTTTTTTGCTCTCCATTTGCTTGGTAAATCTTCCTCCATCCCTTTATTTTGAGCCTTTGTGTATCCTTGCATGTGAGGTGGGTTTCCTCGATACAGCACACCGACAGGTTTTGGCTTTTTATCCAATTGGCCAATCTGTGTCTTTTTATTGGTGCATTTAGCCCATTTACATTTAAGGTTAATATTGTTATGTGTGAATTTGATACTGCCATTTTGATGCTAGCTGGCTGTTTTGCCCATTGGTTCATGTACATTCTTCATTTTGTTGATGGTCTTTAGCATTTGGTATGCTTTTAGGATGGCTGGTACTGGTTGTTTCTTTCTATGTGTAGTGCCTCTTTCAGGAGCTCTTGTAAAGCAGGCCCAGTGGTGACAAAATCTCTGAGTACTTGCTTGTTCATGAAGGATTTTATTTTTCCTTCACTTATAAAGCTCAGTTTGGCTGGATATGAAATTCTAGGTTGAAAGTTTTTTTCTTTGAGGATGTTGAATATTGGCCCCCACTCTCTTCTGGCTTGTAGAGTCTTTGCAGAGAGATCTGCTGTGAGTCTGATGGCCTTCGTTTGTGGGTGACCCGACCTTTCTCTCTGGCTGCCCTTAGTATTTTCTCCTTCATTTCAACCCTGGTGAATCTAACAATTATGTGCCTTGGGGTTGCTCTTCTTGCGGAGTATCTTTGTGGTGTTCTCTGTATTTCCTGGAGTTTAGTATTGACCTGTCTTGCTAGGTTGGGGAAATTGTTTTGGATAATATCCTGAAGAGTGTTTTCCAGCTTGGATTCATTCTCTTCATCACATTCTGGTACACCTATCAATGTAGGTTAGGTCTCTTCACATAGTCCCACATTTCTTGGAGATTTTGTTCATTCCTTTTTGTGCTTTTTTCTTTAATCTTGGTTTTCTTGTTTTATTTCATTGAGTTGATCTTCAAATTCTGATATTCTTTCTTCTGCTTGGTCAATTCGGCTGTTGAAACTTGTGCATGCTTCACGAAGTTCTCGTGTTGTGTTTTTCAGCTCCTTCAATTCATTCATATTCCTCTCTAAGTTGTCCATTCTTGTTATCAATTCCTCGAATCTTTTTTCAAATCTTTTTTCAAGGTTCTTAGTTTCTTTGCACTGATTTAGAACATGTTCTTTTAGCTCACTGAAGTTTCTCATTATCCACTTTCTGAAGTCTGATTCCATCATTTCGTCACACTCATTCTCCGTCCAGCTTGGATCCCTTGCTGGTGAGGAGTTTTGTTCCTTTGTAGGAGGTGAGGTGTTTTGGTTTCGGGTGTTTTCCTCCTTTTTGCACTGGTTTCTTCCCATCTTTATGGATTTATCCGCCTGTCGTCTTAGTAGTTGCTGATTTTTCAATTGGGTCTCTGTGTGGATGCTGAGATTGTTGATGATGAAGTATTTCTGTTACTTAGTTTTCCTTCTAATGGTCTAGCCCCTCTGCTGTATGAGTGCTGAGGTCCACTCCAGGCCCTGCTTGTCTGGAGTAAACCTGTAGCAGCTGTGGAACAGTGAGGGATGATACCAGTTTCTTCTTCTGCTGTCTTTGTTCCAGAATGATGCCTGCCAAATTTCAGTCTGATTAGTCCTTTTCTGGGGTGACTCTTTGGATATACAGGGGTCAGGGAGGTTCTTAAGGAGATGGTCTGTGCTTTATAGGAGCTCCAGTGCTGAGCTGTGAGCTCCGTTGTTCATTCAGGGTTGTTGGGAGGTTGTTTATGTCTGCTGCAATAGAACTCATAAAACACCACCCCCCTTTTTTTTCCCCCCCTTAGATGCTCTGTTTCAGGGAGTTGGGGCTTTCTTTATGAGTATCTGTTGCACTGTCCTGCCCCACTAGGTGGCAGTCTATTCAGTATTTCCCTGCCGGGGCTCTGACCTGCTAGCGCGGTCCGCCCTGTTGCTACTGGGCTCCCTCTGCTGTGGAGCGCTGCCCCCTCCTGGCGGAGTCTCTCTGTTATGGCAGGTTGCCTCGCCAATGGCAGGCTGCGTCAGCCCTGGGCAGTACTTCAGTAGGGGCGGACTGCGTTAGCAATGGTGGATGCCCCTCCCTCACCGGGCTGCACCATCCTAAATGCCGGCAGCAAAACTCTCAGCCCCAAGTGCCTCCAGTCACCGCCCTGCTTGTCCCCGTGAGGGTGGGGCCCGCTGAGTCCGATCACCCAGCTCCCTGCCTCAGAGTCCATCCTCTCTCTCTCTCTCTCTCCCTCTCCTTGAGCTGAAAGGTCGACTCTCTCACTGGTTCCCCAGTAGCCTGCCGATAGGGCACTGGGATCCATGCGATCTCCCGTCCCATTGCCCACTTCACCGACTCAGATCACACTTCCCAGGAAACTCCAGGAAACTCCTGGTCTGGCTCACTGTCCAAGTCCTGTTCAATCAGATGGACGCACCAATCTGCCCTTCAAACTCTCAGATTGCCGGTTTAACAGGGCACCCAGACCAGTGAGTTCCATGCCAGGTCCCGCTGTGGCACCGGCCGAAGTGGCCGCGTGAGCCGGCTGCATTAGCCGGCTTTACCAGCGTCCTGTCTCTCTCTCATACCTGGGACTTTCAATGCTCTGTGGGCAAAAAAGGTCCATCTGTGAATGTGGCTAGGACTCACCCTCTGCGCCATCACTGAGAGCTGCAATCCTGAGTCGCTTCTATGATGCTATCTTGCCTCAGCCTTCAACGGCCCTTCTAATGTTTTCCTTTTTTTAAATTATGGAATTAAAAGAATCCTCCTCCTGATGTTTTCCACATTGCTCCTGATGTGCACATTCAAGATCTTCTCTAGGGTTGCATCTCATATTGAAATTTCTGGATAGTAAGCACATATTTTTCTGTTTTTGAAATAGTGATAAATATTTTTAAAGTGAATTTACAAATGTAGACAGATTTCATTAGGGTGTAAATTACCTGTTGCTCTCTATCCTTATAAATACTAGGTATTTGCTGATTATTTTGTTGCAATTTTTCATATATTAACACAATTGAGCACCCTTATCACTCTTTTTAAAAATTTCTAGTGCTATTGTATCTGCTATTTTCCAGTTGCTTCATTCTCAGTGTATTTTGGATAAATTCTTTAGTCAATTACATGAGTTGCAGATATCTTCTCTCCATGTGTGGCTAGTCTTCTGCTTACTTTATGTTATCAACTGATAAAGAGTCTAGTAAGTCATTTTAATGCTATAAAAATTAGCAGTATTTTCTGCGATAGTTTATACAGTTCTAATATTATAGATTTCCATACTATTTAAAAATATTTCATATTCCATATTTCTTTGGTGAACCAGGAGTTTGAATATGGGCTGAGAAGACATTTCACAGCACTGAATGAAAACTTTACCTATTTGCATTGAAATGTAGCACAGCAATTTTATTTTCAGTGGAGGGATCTTTTTCTGCAAACAATTTCTACAGGGGAAGCAGAAAGACTAGTTTTGAAGAACAGACATTCCTATGTCTTAAACTTTGATTATCTGTAAAGGAACTAAATGTTCTAATAAAAGTGTCATTTGTACCCTTTGGGAGCTGCATGCATATTTAGAGAAGGCCTAATTCAGGCATTTTCCTGTATCTCATTAAGTCTTTAAATGACTGGATAAAAAATAACTGTTTTATGTGTCTCCTTTGTAAGTGAATAAGGATTTTGGGGACTATGTACTTTAAGTAAAGGATTATGGATTTGAATTTACTGCAGATATGATTGTGGTAGAACCTTTCATATCTACATGGTTTATTAGAATTAATGAAAAATGATATTCATTTTATTGAATGTAATACAAGAAGAATCCCGAAAAAATAATGGATAATAGATGACTAACATTAAAATAGAAACACTCAGGAACTTATTAGCTGTCTATAGATAAATAAATTACAGAAAATAACTTAAAATAAGGAACTTTTAAAACCATTAAAGTGTTAAATGATAATTAAGCAACTAAAGAAAATAAAAAATAAAATTAAAATTGAAACAAAGCTAAAATAAAATACAAGTATTTCAAATTTCAAAGGACTGTAAAAGTGATATTTATAGTGATAAACTAAAATATGATAAATACTTAAAATGATAGAACTAAAAAATTAAAATTAAATTCAAACATACATAAACATTTAAATTACAGAAAGAAATTTAGAAATGAAAATCATGAATTGGAATTTTACACACTGCTGGTGAAAATACAATTCAATACATCTCATCAACTTAGACACAAAAGTACCATACAATTCAACAATCCCACTCCTAGATATTTATCCAAATGAGATGGAAACATATGTCTAGATAACTAGACATATGTTTGGTACAAGACTGTTACAAAACTTTGTGTTGGTTTTATTCATAATATTCTTTAACTGGAAAAAGCCTAAATGGCTAACAATAGGTAAATGGTTAAATGAATGGTGGTTTTAAACAATGTATACATTCCCAGCAACAAAAACTGAACAAACTACTGATAAAAGCAGCAACATAGGTTAATTTCAAAAAATGAATGCTCACCAAGGAAACCAGACACAAAACAAGCCTATTGAATAATCCTGCATATTAATCTTTAGAAAAGACAGATAAGTAAGCAGTGACAGAAAGTTGGTAAACAGATGCCTGAAGCCATAAAGTGTGAAGAGGGTAGGAAATTTGCTGCATAAAGGAAAAATGACACTTTTGAGGGAGATGAAAATATTCTATACCTAAATTCAAATTGCTCTTATATTTTGTTGAAAATTATGAACTTGTACATTCAAAATGGAAGCATTTGGTTGTGTGGAAACTAAACCTCAATAGTTGTTTGAGTGTGCTTTGGGCATAAGTGTGGTGCCCAAAACCAGATTCTGAGTACCACTTCAAAATTTAAATTTAACTGCATAAGGATTATAGCAAAAGAATACCATAATTTTAGGCAAATTAGTATTTTTTTTTTTTTTTTGAGATGGAGTTTCTCTCTTGTTACCCAGGCTGGAGTGCAATGGCACGATCTTGGCTCACCGCAACGTCCACCTCCTGGTTCAGGCAATTCTCCTTCCTCAGCCTCCTGAGTAGCTGGGATTACAGGCATGCGCCACCATGCCCAGCTAATTTTTTGTATTTTCACTAGAGACAGGGTTTCACCATGTTGACCAGGATGGTCTCGATCTCTTGACCTCATGATCCACCCCCCTCGGCCTCCCAAAGTGCTGGGATTACAGGCTTGAGCCACCGCACCCGGCCGCAAATGGGTATTTTTAAAACGATCTTAGATAGTACAGCAGAGTCTGGCAAAAGACTTCGGTGAGGACTTGGGCAAACCAACTCTTTAAAGCCATGGTGAAAGTCTTAGGATGTAACTGGACCTGTAAATCTGTAACAGTTTTGGTCTATTTTCCTTTGTGTTATTCTTTACTCACTATCCCACATTAATTCACGCTCATTTTATTTAAGTGGATTCGTTTTTGACAATTGTATAATATTCAGTTTGTGCACAAGTAATTGTGGTTTTTGCCATTACTCTTAACAGCAAAAATATCCTATTTCACTGGCAAAAAAAAAAAAAATCTATTGTACTGAATCAACATTACAATATTATCTTTTTAAAATAATAATGTAAGCCTGATCAATTGATGACTTAGTTGATAATTATAATGGTAAAGCTGGAGGGCAAAACATGTATAATAATAAAAAAAAAGTTATAATAGCAAAACTAGTAGAAGTTAAAATGACTTATTAGTTGATGATGCCAAAATAATGTCATTTTGTAGATTAGGACACTATTTGCTGAACTCTTGCTCTGTACCCAGAACTTGGCTAGATATTGTGAAAAAGACATATGAATGAAAAAGCAATAAATAAAATAAACTTATTTTATTTTATGCTCAGAAAATCTCCCGAGCAACAAGCCAAGAAGCAGCAAAAGGTATGAAACAGTAAATAGTATGGGATAGCATATTATGAAGAAGTAAATAGTGTGCTGCCAACTGTACATACAGGAGAAGAACAAAGGAGAAATAATTAAAGAGAATTATCTCTTCTCTGTCTTCAGTCACTCAAAAATCAGACTGTAAATAAAGAAACCTTGTCAATTGCATATTTCTATGTATCTTCCTTGCACTCAGTTTCTGTGCAAATTTGCTCAATATTAAAATTGAGGAGATGTGATTTTTATTGCATATGCTACAAAAATGTGTCTGCTGTAGTGGATAGAGTATTAAAAACTACTAAATATTTGGTGAGAAAGTAAGTTATTCTAGGGTTGAATGTTACCTCTAAAAGCATTCTTCTTTTATCCAAGAATCTATTAATTTTAAATTTTCTTCTGTTTATAAATTTATCAGGGGTAGCTGCAGGACATAACAAACTTAACTTTCTTATATTATACTAAATGTATACCTGTTTGCTATGGCCTTAGTGTTTGTGTTCCCCCCAAATTTATAAATTGTGCCCCTAACCTGCAAGTTTATATCATTAGGAAGGTATGGTTTTAGGGAGGTGCTCAGTTCATGAGGGTAGAGGCCGTATAAATGCAAATAGTGTCTTTAAAAAAGAGGCCCCATAAAGCTCATTCACAGTTGCCAACATGTGAGGTTGCAGCAAGAAGATTCCTTCTGTGAACTGGGCAGCCACCCCTCATCAGACACCGAATCTGCTGGCATCTGGAGAAGATTCCTTCTGCGAACTGGGCAGCCACCCCTCATCAGACACTGAATCTGCTGGCATCTGGAGAAGATTCCTTCTGCGAACTGGGCAGCCACCCCTCATCAGACACTGAATCTGCTGGCATCTGGAGAAGATTCCTTCTGCGAACTGGGCAGCCACCCCTCATCAGACACTGAATCTGCTGGCATCTGGAGAAGATTCCTTCTGTGAACTGGGCAGCCACCCTTCATCAGACACCGAATCTGCTATGAGAAGAAGATTCCTTCTGTGAACTGGGCAGCCACCCCTCATCAGACACCGAATCTGCTATGAGAAGAAGATTCCTTCTGTGAACTGGGCAGCCACCCCTCATCAGACACTGAATCTGCTATGAGAAGAAGATTCCTTCTGTGAACTGGGCAGCCACCCCTCATCAGACACTGAATCTGCTGGCATCTTGAGAAGATTCCTTCTGTGAACTGGGCAGCCACCCCTCATCAGACACTGAATCTGCTGGCATCTTGAGCTTGGACTTCTGACTTCCTCTGTTTTGTATTTTTACCAAGAAACAAAAAGGTGACTATGGTCAATGATAACTTAATTGTATTTATTTTAAGTAACTAAAAGAGTATAATTTGGCTGTTTGTAACTCAAAGGATAAATACTTGAGAGGATGGTTACCTCATTCTCTCTTTGATTATTTTACATTTCATGCCTGTATCAAAACATCTCATGTAACCCATAAGCATATATACCTACTATGTATGCACAAAAATTAAAAAAATAAACAAATAAACAGAAAAAAATACTGAGGCTAGGCAATTTAAAAAGAAAAGAATCTGACTTAACTCATGATTCTACAAGTGAACAAGAAATATGGTGCCAGCATATTCTCAGCTTCTAGCGAGGGCCTTTGTCTTACATCAAAACATGGTGCTGTACATCAAAGATGAAGTTAGCATACGGCAAAAGAGACCAAACCCAAAGGACGTCCTGGCTTTATAAAAACTCTAGAACTGATCCATTCCCTTATGAAGCAATCCAGTCTTGTGAGAATGATAACCCTTACCCTGAGAAAGGTGACTAGTGATTCATTGAAGGTCCGCCTCCACAACACAAACACCTCCCACTGGGCCGTACCGTCCAAAACTGTCACATTGGGGATCAAATTTTAACATGAGACTTGGTGGGAATAAACAGAGCGTATCCAAATTATGGAACCATCCAAGCCTCTAAAACTGTGAGAAATAAATTTCTGTTGTTTATAAGCTACCCGTATTTATGATATTTAGGTAAGGGAACTCAAACAGATTAAGGCAATATTTTTGTGTAAATTTTGTTTAAATTATCCCAGAATATAACACCCTACTTTACTGAATCAATGTCAAACTATTATCTTTTTTTTTTTAATTTTTATTGCATTATAGGTTTTGGGGTACATGTGCAGAACGTGCAAGATAGTTGCATAGGTACACACATGGCAGTGTGTTTTGCTGTCTTCCTCCCCTTCACCCACACTTGGTATTCATCCCCAGGCTATCCCCCCCAGGCCCCCCCTGCTGTCCCTCCCCCATTTCCCCCAACAGTCCCCTGTGTATAGTAGACTGCCTCTCTGTGTCCATGTGTTCTCATTTTTCTCACCCACCTATGAGTGAGTATATGCAGTATTTCTTTTTCTGTTCTTGTGTCAGTTTGCTGAGAATGATGTTCTCCAGATTCATCCATGTCCTTACAAAGGACACAAACTCATCATTTTTGATTGCTGCATAATATTCCATGGTGTATATGTGCCACATTTTCCCAGTCCACTCTATCATCGATAGGCATTTGGGTTGGTTCCAGGTCTTTGCTATTGTAAACAGTGCTGCAATGAACATTCGTGTGCATGTGTCCTTATAGTAGAATGATTTATAGTCCTTTGGATAGATACCCAGTAATGGGACTGCTGGGTCAAATGGAATTTCTATTTCTAGGTCCCTGAGGAATCGCCACACTGTCTTCCACAATGGTTGAACTAATTTACACTCCCACCAACAGTGTAAGAGTGTTCCTATTTCTCCACATCCTCTCCAGCATCTGCTGTCTCCAGATTTTTTAATGATCACCATTCTAACTGGTGTGAGATGATATCTCAATGTGGTTTTGATTTGCATCTCTCTAATGACCAATGATGATGAGCACTTTTTCATATGTTTGTTGGCCTCATGTATGTCTTCTTTTGTAAAGTTTCTGTTCATATCCTTTGCCCATTTTTGAATGGGCTTATTTGTTTTTTTTCTGTAAATCTGTTTGAGTTCTTTGTAAATTCTGGATATCAGCCCTTTGTCAGATGTGTAAACTGCAAAGATTTTCTCCCATTTTGATGGTTGCCGATTCACTCTAGTGACTGTTTCTTTTGCCATGCAGAAGCTGTGGAGTTTGATTAGGTCCCATTTGTCTATTTTGGCTTTGTTGCCAATGCTTTTGGTGTTTTGGTCATGAAGTCCTTGCCTACTCCTATGTCCTGAATGGTTTTGCCTAGATTTTCTTCTAGGGTTTTTATGGTGTCAGGTCTTACATTTAAGTCTTTAATCCATCTGGAGTTAATTTTAGTGTAAGGTTTAAGAAAGGGGTCCAGTTTCTGCTTTCTGCACATGGCTAGTCAGTTTTCCCAACAACATTTATTAAATAGGGAATCCTTTCCCCATTGCGTGTTTTTGTCTGGTTTATCAAAGATAATATGGTTGTAGATATGTTGTGTTGCCTCTGATGCTTCTGTTCTGTTCCATTGGTCTATATCTCTATTTTGGTACCAGTACCATGCTGTTTTGATTACTGTAGCCTTGTAGTATAGTTTGAAGTCTGGTAGCGTGATGCCTCCCGCTGTGTTCTCTTTGCTTAGAACTGAATGGCTATGCGGGCTCTTTTTTGGTTCCATATGAAATTCATGGTGGTTTTTTCGAGTTCTGTGAAGAAATTGAATGGTAGTTTGATGGGGATAGCATTGAATGTGTAAATTACTTTGGGCAGTATAGCCATTTTCACAATGTTGATTCTTCCTAACCACGAACATGGAATGTTTCTCCATCTGTTTGTGTCCTCTCTTATTTTGTTGAGCAGTGGTTTGTAGTTTTCCTTAAAGAGGTCCCTTACATTCCTTGTGAGTTGTATTCCTAGGTATTTTATTTTCTTTGTAGCAATTGTGAATGGCAGTTCATTCTTAATTTGGTTCTCTTTAAATCTGTTATTGGTGTATAGGAATGCTTGTGATTTTTGCACATTGATTTTATATCCTGAGACTTTGCTGAAGCTGCTTATCAGTTGCAGGAGCTTTTGAGCTGAGGTGATGGGGTCTTCTAGGTATACTATCATGTCGTCTGCAAATAGAGACAATTTGGCTCCCACCTTTCCTATTTGAATACCCTTTATTTCTTTTTCTTGCCTGATTGCTCTGGCTAGAACTTCCAGTACTATGTTGAATAGAAGTGGTGAGAGAGGGCATCCTTGTCTAGTGCCGGATTTCAAAGGGAATGCTTCCAGTTTTTGCCCATTAAGTATGATATTGGCTGTTGGTTTGTCGTAAATAGCTTTTATTACTTTGAGATATGTTCCATCAATACCAAGTTTATTGAGGGTTTTTAGCATAAAGGGCTGTTGAATTTTGTCAAATGCCTTCTCTGTGTCAATTGAGATAATCATGTGTTTTTTGTTTTTGCTTCTGTTTATGTGGTGAATTACATTTATAGACTTGCGTATGTTGAACCAGCCTTGCATCCCTGGGATGAATCCTACTTGATCATGATGGATAAGTTTTTTACTGTGCTGTTGCAATCGATTTGCCAGTATTTTATTGAAGATTTTTGCATCTATGTTCATCATGGATATTGGCCTGAAGTTTTCTTTTCTTGTTGAGTCTCTGTCAGGTTTTGGTATCAGGATGATGTTGGTCTCATAAAATGATTTGGGAAGGGTTCCCTCTTTTTGGATTAATTGGAATAGTTTCAGAAGGAATGGTACCAGATCCTCTTTGTGTGTCTGGTAGAATTCAGCTGTGAACCCATCTGGACCTGGGCTTTTTTTTGTGTGGTAGGCTCTTAATTGCTGCCTCAACTTCTGACCTTGTTATTGGTCTATTCATAGTTTTGGCATCCTCCTGGTTTAGGCTTGGGAGGTCACAGGCATCCAGGAATTTATCCATTTCTTCCCGATTTACTAGTTTGTGTGCATAGAGTTGTTTGTAGTATTCTCTGATGATGGTTTGAATTTATGTGGAATCTGTGGTGATTTCCCCTTTATCATTTTTTATTGCATCTATTTGGTTGTTCTCTCTTTTCTTTTTTATCAGTCTGGCTAGTGGTCTGTCTATTTTATTGATCTTTTTGAAAAACCATCTCTTGGATTTATTGATTTTTTTTTGAAGGGTTTTTGTTGTCTCTATCTCCTTCAGTTCTGCTCTGATCTTAGTTATTTCTTGTCTTCGGCTAGGTTTTGAGCTTTTTTGATCTTGCTCCTCTAGCTCTTTCAATTTTGATGATAGGGTGTCAATTTTGGATCTCTCCACTCTTCTCATGTGGGCACTTATTGCTATATATTTTCCTCTACAGACTGCTTTAAATGTGTCCCAGAGATTCTGGTACATTTTGTCTTCATTCTCGTTGGTTTCAAAGAACTTCTTTATTTCTGCCTTCATTTCATTGTTTATCCAATCAACATTCAAGGGCCAGTTGCTCAGTTTCCATGAAGCTGTGCAGTTCTGAGTTATTTTCTGAATTCTGAGTTCCAACTTGATTGCACTATGGTCTGAGTGACTGTTTGTTATGATTTCAGTTGTTTTGCATTTGCTGAGGAGTGCTTTACTTCCAATTATGTGGTCAATTTTGGAGTAGGTGTGATGTGGTGCTGAGAAGAATGTATATTCTGTGGATTTGGGGTGGAGAGTTCTGTAAATGTCTATCAGGTTTGCTTGTTCCAGGTCTGAGTTCAAGTCCTGGATATCCTTGTTAATTTTCAGTCTGGTTGATCTGTTTGGTATTGACAGTGGAGTGTTAAAGTCTCCCACTATTATTGTGTGGGAGTCTAAGTCTCTTTGTAAGTCATTAAGAACTTGCCTTATATATCTGGGTGCTCCTACATTGTGTCCATATATATTTAGAATCGTTAGCTCTTCTTGTTGTATCGATCCTTTTACCATTATGTAATGACCTTCTTTGTCCCTTTTGATCTTTGTTGCTTTAAAGTCTATTTTATCAGAGATGAGAATTGCAACTCCTGCTTTTTTTTTGCTCTCCATTTGCTTGGTAAATCTTCCTCCATCCTTTTATTTTGAGCCTTTGTGTATCTTTGCATGTGATGTGGGTTTTCTGGATACAGCACACCGATGGGTTTTGGTTTTTTATTCAATTTGCCAGTCTGTGTCTTTTGATTGGTGCATTTAGCCCATTTACATTCAGGGTTAATATTGTTATGTGTGAATTTGATACTACCATTTTGATGCTAGCTGGTTGTTTTGCCCGTTGGTTCATGTACATTCTTCATTTGGTTGATGGTCTTTAGCATTTGGTATGCTTTTAGGATGGCTGGAACTGGTTGTTTCTTTCTATGTGTAGTGCCTCTTTCAGGAGCTCTTGTAAAGCAGGCCTAGTGGTGACAAAATCTCTGAGTACTTGCTTGTTCATGAAGGATTTTATTTTTCCTTCACTTATGAAGCTCAGTGTGGCTGGATATGAAATTCTGGGTTGAAAGCTCTTTTCTTTAAGGATGTTGAATATTGGCCCCCACTCTCTTCTGGCTTGTAGAGTCTCTGGTGAGAGATCTGCTGTGAATCTGATGGGCTTCCCTTTGTGGGTGACCCTACCTTTCTCTCTGGCTGCCCTTAGTATTTTCTCCTTCGTTTCAACCCTGGTGAATCTGACGATTATGTGCCTTGGGGTTGCTCTTCTTGCGGAGTATCTTTGTGGTGTTCTCTGTATTTCCTGGAGTTGAGTATTGACCTGTCTTGCTAGGTTGGGGAAATTTTCCTGGATAATATCCTGAAGAGTGTTTTCCAGCTTGGATTCATTCTCTTCGTCACATTCTGGTACACCTATCAAACGTAGGTTGGGTCTGTTCACATAGTCCCACATTTCTTGGAGATTTTGTTCATTCCTTTTTGTACTTTTTTCTTTAATCTTGGTTTCTCATTTTATTTCATTGAGTTGATCTTCAACTTCTGATATTCTTTCTTCTGCTTGGTCAATTCGGCTGTTGAAACTTGTGCATGCTTCATGAAGTTCTCGTGTTGTGTTTTTCAGCTCCTTCAATTCATTCATATTCCTTTCTAAGTTGTCCATTCTTGTTATCAATTCCTTGAATCTTTTTTCAAATCTTTTTTCAAGGTTCTTAGTTTCTTTGCACTGGTTTAGTACATGTTCCTTTAGCTCACTCAAGTTTCTCATTATTCACTTTCTGAAGTCTGATTTCGTCATTTTGTCACATTCATTCTCCGTCCAGCTTCGTTCCCTTGCTGGTGAGGAGTTTTGGTCCTTTTTTGGAGGTGAGGTGTTTTGGTTTTGGGTGTTTTCCTCCTTTTTGTGCTGGTTTCTTCCCATCTTTATGGATTTATCCGCCTGTTGTCTTAGTAGTTGCTGATTTTTCAATTGGGTCTCTGTGTGGACGCTGAGATTGTTGATGATGAAGTATTTCTGTTACTTAGTTTTCCCTCTAATGGTCTATGCCTTCTGCTGTATGAGTGCTGAGGTCCCCTCCAGGCCCTGCTTGTCTGGGGTATGCCTGTAGCAGCTGTGGAACAGTGAGGGATGATACCAGTTTCTTCTTCTGCTGTCCTTGTTCCAGAATAATGCCAGCCAAATGTCAGTCTGATTAGTCCTTTTCTGGGGTGACTCCTTGGATATACAGGGGTCAGGGAGCTGCCTGAGGAGATAGTCTGTGCTTTATAGGAGCTCCAGTGTTGAGCTGTGAGCTCCGTTGTTCATTTAGGGTTGTTGGGAGGTTGTTTATGTCTGCTGCAATAGAACTCATAAAACACCACCCTTTTTTTCTTCCCCCCCCCCTTAGATGCTCTGTCTCAGGGAGTTTGGGCTTTTTTTATGAGTATCTGTTGCACTGTCCTGCCCCACTAGGCTGCAGTCTATTCACTATTTGCCTGCTGGGGCTCTGACCTGCTAGTGCGGGTCTGCCCTGTTGCTGCTGGGCTCCCTTCTGCTGTGGAGCACTCCCGGCTCCTGGCGGAGACTCTCTGTTATGGCAGGTTGCCTCGGCAATGGCGGGCTGTGTCAGTCCTGGGCGTACTTCAGTGGGGGTGGACTGCGTCAGCAATGGTGGATGCCCATCCCTCACCGGGCTGCACCATCCTAGATGCCAGCAGCAAAACTCTCAGCCCCAAGCACCTCCAGTCACCGCCCTGCTTGTCCCCGTGAGCGTGGGACCCGCCGAGCCCGATCACCCAGCTCCCTGCCTCAGAGTTTGTCCTCTCTCTCTCTCTTCCTCTCCCCAAGCTGAAAGTTCGACTCTCTCACTGACGCCCCCATAGCCTGCCGATAGGGCACTGGGATCCGTGTGATCTCCCGTGCTGCTGCCCACTACCCCAGCTCAGATCACGCTTCCCAGGAAACTCCTGGTCTGGCTCATTGTCCAAGTCCCGTTCAATCAGATGAACATGCCAATCTGCCCTTCCAAATCTCAGATTGCCGGTTTAACAGGGCACCCAGACCAGTGAGTTCTGCGCTGGGTCCCACGCGGCGCCGGCCAAAGAGGCGGCGGGAGCCGGCTGCGTTAGCCAGGTGCGCTAGCGTCCCATGTCTCTCCCACACCTGGGACTTTCAACGCTCTGTGGGCATAAAAGGAACATCCGAGAATGCGGCTAGGACTCACCCTCTGCACCTTCACTGAGATCTGCAATCCTGAGTCACCTCTACGACGCCATCTTGCCTCCTCCCCACCTTTTTAAAATAATAATGTACCTAGCAGGGGTTCTGGTGTCCTAATCTGCAAAATGACATTGTTTTGGCATCATCAACAAACAAGTCATTTTAATTTCTGCTATTACAACATTTTTATACAGATTGTGCACTCCATTGTTTACCATTATATTCATCCACTAAGTCATCATTTGACCAGGCCTATGTTACTATTTTACATTCAATATTCAAGCTTACATTCAGTTATGCAAGGTTGGATGACTAATGACTTAATGGAGAAATATAATGGTAAATGAGAGTGTAAAATATAATTAAAAACAAAGTAAGTTATAATAGCAGAAATTAAGATGAATTATTTGTTGATGATAAAGAGATAGCCAATCTCCTAGTGAGATGCCACAATAACATTACTAACAATTATCATCAATGAAGTACACACTAAAAACTAGGTACTCTGCTGGGTGCATTGTCTGTGTCATTATAGCAGTAAAATAATGACATGTAATATTATTAATACTAACACTCATACTAGCAAAATATTACATAATAATAGAATATTTAATGGTAATGATAGTTCTAATACTTTCCATATAGTAATACATTTAATTTTTACTATAAGCTTGTATTAAGTGCTATTATTTTAAGTGCTATTATTACTGCCAGTTTTGTAGAGTAAGACACTAAAATACAGAAGGGCTAACCACCTTTCTCAGAGTCACATAAAAATTAATGACAGAGCTAGATCCATATTCCACTTTCTGCCTTCAGACTTCATTCTTAACCATTACAGTACAAGCCAGAGATGTTGAGAAGTATTTACAGTGTATCATAGTAGTATTTACAGTTCATGTGCTGTTGGGGAATCTATCCTCTGAGAGGTTAAGTCATTTATACACAAGTCAAAAGTGGTGAGTTAGGACTTGAATCTATGCTTCTCTGACTCAATAATTGTGTTCTTTCTGCTGTGGTATGTTGTGAGACATATACAATATTGAATCAAATGTTAAGCTTGTTCTATTTCAAAATATTAATAAATATATTCTGAATTCTTACTATATACTTGGAACTCTGCTAGATGTTGTAAAAAAGACATATGAATGAAAAAGTAATAAATAAAATAAACTTGTTTCAGGAAATCTCCTGAGCATCAAGCCAAGAAACAGTAAAAGATATGAGGCAGTAAATAGTATGGGATAATATATTATGAAGTACTGAATAGTGTGATGCCAACTGTACACATTGGAGTATAACAGAGGAGAAAGAAATCCACAAGAGACTCAACAGTCAGGAACCGCATTATAGGAGGAATCAGGACCTCGCTGGACCGAGGAGAATGGTGTAGATGTTGACAGGTGGATAGACAAACCAACTCCACCCCAACTGAGGAGGAAAATGGCAAGCAATTCAGAAAACAAAACAAAAAAAAAACACAGTTATCAGAAACAAGGAGGATTTTTGTTTGTTTAGGGCAGAATTATAAAAATTAATGAATAAAGAGTAAGACATCTTGAATCTCAGAGGCAAATAAATGGAAACAAACAAACATTTAGAAGCCCGAAAAGGAATTCAATGTATTTGTTGCAAAGACTAGAAAATTACTAAGATCTGTGTACACAGAATTTGCACATAGTAATAATCACTAAGTTAAAGTTATATTTAATTACATATTGATTCTGTACAAACTCATGGAGCAGCTTCTCTGATCTCTGTTAGCTACTAATCAAATAAATTTGAAATAGAACGAGGAAAGACTCAATTAGGCTCATTTTCTACCAAATCAAAACATAAGAGAGAGTCACTATGTTAAAAAAGTCTTTAGCTGGACCAGTGTTAGATTCAGTGTTGAAGTTTACACAGATGTGCATATGTATTTTGTTATCTTCTAATGAATTACTGAAATATGTTCAAACTTGAGATTTTCTCTAAAAATACCACAATTTGTTTAATATTTGTTTTAAATATTACATATTACTGTCTTTCTCCATTAACCAAACATTTTCCGCTAGCTCTTTTTATAGAAAAGTAATTCATCAGACATAGAACACTGAAAAATTTGAGTTTCCTTTGATATTGTGTATACACTGAAGAATCATAACAAAAAATCAAGTTCATTCTTTTTCCCTAATGCCATTGCTTTAGTTCCACTGGGACTGTCACTGAAATTATCATTAATTTCTTACCTGGGAACTGAAAGTACTGTAATGTATCAGACTTGAGTCATTTTAATGAAACTTAGAATCAAATATAAGAAATGAGTATAGATTTAGGTACAGTTGACTTATTTGTTTCATTTATTAGAGAATGCTGCCAAATAAGCATAGTCATAGGATTTCTTTTTCAGATGGTACAGTTGTCCTATTTCAAAGCCTTAGTTTTTAAAGACGTGCAGATGTTTCATAAGTGCCTATGTCTAGTCCCAGAGGATAGTGTGACCAAATGGACAGATGAGGTAAACCTCTTTACTATTGAGAAAACAATTAGTTGCACATGGACTATAATTGGTGATGATGTGCTTGTGCAGAACATCACCAGAATATGTAGAAGGAAAAGGAAGGGCTATTCTGTACCAATGTGAATCCAGGACTAATGATGCCCGCTCAGTTCTAACTCTTGAAAACATTAGTACCTTCAAGCTGACCATGGAAATATTGGGAATAGTTTCAAATATGAGAAGGGTGCTTGCACAAGACAGCCGGAGGTTATATAGCTAGTGAGGTTAGCCAGGTTCATTGCTAAAGGTGTCCAAGATCACGTCAATAGGGAAACAAAAGAGGGTTAATTTTAAAGAATGAGCTGGGGACCTCAAATAAGTCATCTGTCTTGAAAGATCAGACACAAAGGAGAAATGAAGTGCAATAATAGTGAGAAAATGACTTATAACTATTAAAATAATGTAGGAATATATAGTATACTTTTATTTATTTTTAAATTTTAATTATGGATACATAATAGTTGTACATATATATGGGGTATACGTGACATTTTGATATAAGCATAATTGCAATGCGTAATGATTGAATCAGTGTAATTAGGGTATCCATCATCTCGAGCTTTATCATTTCTTTGTGTTAGGAGCATTACAACTCTGCTCTTTTAGCTATTTTAAAATATACAGTAAATGATTGCTAACTACAGTGACCCTTTTGTGTCACTAGACACTAGAAGAATGACTTTAACATCATCCAGATGCATAGAACTTCTTTCAGTAACCACGTTCTCCCGAACAAACTCTGAAATGCTTTATACAAAAGTCTAGACTCATTGCACACTTTTTAAGGGGGATGTGGTTATTGAAATAAGTTATTTGCATCTGGATGATATTAAGTAATCCTATGTTTCTAATGGAAGGGTTACAGAAATCAATTTCAGTGACAGGCCATACAACTGTCATTATATAGTAAGAAATGGACAAATGCATTTCTTTATCTTAAGGACAAGTGTATTCAATGAAAAAGAACTTTTCCTGAGAGGTAACAGGCAGTTTGCCTCAGCTCTGTTTAGTAGCATCAGCTGGTTATCAGCAAAGATAACCTCAGAATGACGTGCGTGTTCTTCCCATGCTGGCCCTGTGAAGAATACCAAGAAAGTGCTACATTCAAAGGGACTATTAAATGGAAGTGCTGGCCAATGGAGCTGCCTATTTGGCTAAGGAAATTATAAAAATAAATAGCACAAGTTTATGTGTATTTTAGTAAGTTTAACCTTGGTAGGTGTTGAAACTTGCTCTCACTTCAGCAGAGTATATCATTAAGAAGAACAATAACTAAGCACAGGGAAATAACACAAGCATAGAGTTATTACAGATTGATGTTACCTCTGGCATCGGTAATGCCATTAAGTCTTGACAGGAGCAGAAGTAGTCACATCTAGTCTCATTTAACGTATGCAATTTAAATTGTACAGAATATCTTTATTTTATCTACGTAATTATAGATGCTATAAAATCACATTTTAAATGTAAACACTTTTATGTCACAAAGTACAATATATATTTTAGGTTTACATATACATGTTATTATTCAAGTTCTTATATCTAAAATTATTATTAAAATTATAATTTTGGGAGTACTTACGGGGATTTTTGAAGGTAACATGGATAATGTAAATTAGTATTTTTTTAATCTTTAACTTTAGAAAAAATCCCTTGCAAAAGATGCAACTTCAATGTAATGAGATAAAGAAAATCTATTTGGCAATTTAGGAAGATGCAGAAAATGGCACAGATATGAGTTCAGGGCCTGGACACTTTCAGTCTTTTGGGGGGGCCACATGTGCTGGAGGTTACAGTGTTTAAGCCAGTAACTGACCTAAATGATCTCATCAAACTTTTTTCACTCATTCATTCAGAATATATAGTTATTTGTACATACCCTGTGCTAAGCCATTCTAGGGACTGGAAGTACAATATTACCCTGCATTCTTGAACGCAATGTATATTAAATAGGAAACAAATATCAAATAACAAGTGCTACGATGGAAAATGAAGGATAATATGGTAGCAGATTGGCCAATGTTTTTTTTTTTTTTTTTTTTTTTTTTTTTTTTCCAGACCGTTAAATCTGAGTTAGGATCTGAATAAAATGAAGAAGTGAGGTGAGGTGGATAATTATCTCCAATGAAGAGTATTCTAAGCAGAGGAAACCAGAAATGCAATGTCTGCAAGCCTGTAAATAACAGACAGTCCTGCAGCTGTAGTACAATGAGGGAGGGACAGATAGGCAGAAACTGAATTCCCCCCACATCATAAAAGTCCGAGACCAAAACATTAACAATCACGTAGTCACAGTAACGGCTATGGATTGAAATGTGACCTCCTCCCAACCACCCGAAGAAAGATATGCTAAAGTATTCTAGAATGTGATATTCTTTGGAAATAGTGGCATTGCAGAATTATTGGTTAAGATGTGGTCATATTGGAGTAGGGAAATCCCCTAACCCATTATGGCTGGTGTCCTTATGAGAAGATGGCCATGGGAAGACACAGAGACACACACAGGAGGATCTTGCAACATTGATGACAGAGCTTGGAATTGCTTGGCTGCAAACCATGCAAATTAAGTAACATGAAAGATTACCAGCACACAACCAGAAGCTAGTTATGGGGAAAAAAAAAGGTTCCCTTACAGGATTCTGAGGGAACTTGGACCTACTGACACCTCGATTGCAGATTTTACCAGCATTTAGACCAGACCCATGAGACAATAAATTTCTATTATTTTAGGTCACCCAATTTGTGTTATCTTGTTAAAGCAAACTTAGGAAACTAAGTAGTGGACTTTATTTTTTAGGACAGTTTTAGGTTTACAGGAAAACCAGGTAGAAAGTATGAAGTCACATATATGTACTGTCCCTTTACACGTATAGAATTTCACACTATCCACATCCAGCATCAGAGTGATACATTTGTCACAATCAGTTGACCTATAGTGACACATCACTATCACTCAAAGTTCATAGTTTCCAAAAGAGATCACTTTTGGTGTTGTTTATTCAGGGATTTGAACAAATGTGTAATTACATGTATTTACAATTACAGTATCATAAAGAGTTGTTGTACTGACCTAAAAAGCCTCCGAGCTCCAATTATTCATCCTTCTTTCCTTTCTCACACTTGGAAAACACTGATCTGTTTGATGTCTCCAAAATTTTGCCTTTTCCAGAAGTTCATATAGTTGGAATCATTCAGTATGTAGCTGTAATGGAGTAAATTGTATCTTGCCAAAATTCAGACATTGAAGCCCTAACACCCAATATGACTGTATTTGGAAGCAGGTCCCAGGAATATGTAATTGGGCTTAAATAGAGTGATGGGGTGGGGGGACACCTAATTATAGAGTTATAAGCAGGTCCTAGGATTATGTAATTGGGCTTAAATAGGGTTATGGGGAGGGAGGACCTAATTCAATAGAACTCGTGGGCATAAAAAGAGAAAGAGGCCAGGCGCAGTGGCTCATGCCTGTAATCCCAGCACTTTGGGAGGCCGAGGCAGATGGATCACGAGGTCAAGAGATCGAGACCATCCTGGTCAACATGGTGAAACCCCATCTCTACTAAAAATACAAAAAATTAGCTGGGCATGTTGGCTCATGCCTGTAATCCCAGCTACTCAGGAGGCTGAGGCAGGAGAAGTGCCTGAACCCAGGAGACAGAGGTTGTGGTGAGCCGAGATTGTTCCATTACACTCCAGCCTGGGTAACAAGAGCAAAACTCCATCTCAAAACAAACAAAAAAAAAAAAAAAAAGAGAGAGAGAGAAAGATACACCAGGGATATGCACACACACACAGGAAAGGCTGAGGACATAATGAGAAGGTATGATATGCAATTCAAGGAGGGAGGCTTCAGGAGAAACTAAACCTGCCAACACCTTGGACTTCAGCCTCCATAGCTGTGAAGTAAACTTGCTATTGAAGCCACCCAGTTTGTGGTATTTTGTTGTGGCAGCCCTAGCAGAACTAGAAGTGGAGCATCTCTAATCTGAATATGTAAAATCCAAAATGCTTCAAAATCTGAAACTTTTTGAGATCTGACGTGGCACCACAAGTGAAAACTTTCACGCATAAGCACTTAACACAAATTTTGTTACATGCATAAAATGATTTAAATAACCTTTAACAATAACAGTAATAAATATTGAATAACATTACTTTCAGCATATAGGTGTAAGGTATATATGAAACGGAAATAAATGTCGTGTTTAGAATTGAGCCCGTTCACCAAGATATTTCCCTATGTATATGCAAATATTCCCAAACCTAAAAGTAACTGAAATCTAAAACATTTCTGGTTTCAAGCATTTAGATAAGGAATACTCAACCTGTAATGAAATGTTGTTTTTCAGATTGGATTATTTCATTTAGAAATACATTTCAGATTTTTCTATGTCTTCTCTTGACTTGAGAATTCATTTCTTTTTAGAAATAGTATTCCATTGTCAGGATGCATCACATTTCATTCATCTATTCACTTATTGAAGGATATCTCGTTTGCTTCCAACTTTCAAAAGTTTTATAAATAAAGCTGCTAAAAACACTTACGTGCAGGTTTTTTTTGTGTGTGGACATACGTTTCAACTAATTTGCATAAATGCCAAGGAGTGTGATTTCTGGACTGTACGGTACGTTTAAATTTGTTAGAAACTGCCAACTGTTTCTGAATATGGCTGTACGGTTTGTCACTCTCACCAGAAACTAATAAGATTTCCTGTTTCTCTACATCCTTACCAACATTTGCTCTTGTCAGGGTTTCAAATTTTGCCATTCTAAGTTCAGTAAAACCCACTGTGGTTTTCATTTGCAATTCTCAATTGACTTATAATGTTGAACATCTTTTTATATGCTTATTTGCCATCTGTGTATCATCTTTGGTAAGGTGTTACCTTTGTCTTTTATGTTGTATGAGGAAAACATGTCTTAATTCAATCTTAAAGCATCATTTAAACTAATGTATAAGAGTCACTTGGGTGGGAAGAAGGAAGAGAGTGTCAAAAGAATCAGTACAGAAATTATTTTGCCAACTTGGAAGCTGTTGTTATAGTCCAGATGGCTTGTTCTGTTATGGTAAGACTGGAAATGAGTAGAAGTGGTAAGGTTTGATGTATAAATATAAATATATATTTTACACAGAAAGCTGATCACTTCTAACCATTTTGTATGTACACATACAAACCATAGACACATGAACACACAGAAATAAATAAGAATTTGTTATTAGATGAGATGTGTCATGTGAGAGAAAGGAAACACTAAAGGATAAATGATGACTAAAATTTTGGCCTGAATAACTGGATGATTGTTGGTGCTATTTACTATGCTGCTAAAAATGCCTTATGAGCAGGCTTAAGAGTAAATGTAAACATAATTTGTTTGGATGATTGTTGGTGCCATTTACTATGCAGCTAAAAATGCCTTATGAGCAGGTTTAAGAATAAAAGTAAACATAATTTGTTTGAGATTGGATGCACTTTTTAATTTTTCACCTTCAGTTATTTTTCCTTGGGGAAATATGGGTTAAAGATGTACTTGCTTATCATTTCTCAGAATTAAAGAGTAACATGTAAACTTACGTAATCCATTTCTCATATTGGTTTATAATTTTGTATTCATGATACTGTCATAAAGCATCATTATGATATGGTCATAACAAGACTATGAATATTGTCAGTGGAATGAATACTTATTCAGAATAATTCTCCATCACAACATTTCTCAACAACAGTACTTTTGACATTTGGGGGCCAGATGATTATTGTATTTGGGTGCTGTCCTATACATCGTAGGATGTATAATCTAATTCTAGGTTTTTCCAGGCTCGTGATTCAAATTTCCCATATACATATGTGTACACATGCGCGCGCGCACACACACACACACACACACAGAGGGATATACCATGTTCTTCATAGTACATTATTAAATACGACTCAATATTTTCCATATTACAGTTTCTACTTTTTCATACTTCTACTGCTTTAAGCATCATGCTTATTTTATTCTATTTCTCACATCTTCAGCCAAACTTGTCATTTATCCAAATTCCTCAGAGAAATATATGATGAATTACATTATGTGACTTTCTGACAAACAGCAGAATTGTCCACTCAGGATACAAATTTTTCAACCTTTAGATGGGGTACCGAACTAGACTGACTCAGGTATCTTTGTTGTGCAGCCTTGTAAGGGCGAAGTATAATGTTTGCATATAGAATTATTCCGTAACATATGGTAAGATGCAGACTCCTGAGAAGAGGGCAGAGGAAGTGAAAACCACCAAAATTCTATTATCAGTAAAAGAAGGTGATCTCTCATAATCAGTTTTATAAAAAATTCTACTCAAAATTTAAATAAGTGAAAACTTCTTAAAAAGTTTTAAGCATGCTAATCATCTAAATAAAATATTAGGCAATCACAGTGTTGTATATTGAATATTTTAACAGCTTTGTTTATATCTAATTAACATGCAATGTAATTCTTCCTTCTAAAGTGTACAGTTGTGGCCAGGTGCAGTGGCTCACACCTGTAATCCCAGCAATTTGAGAGGCCAAGGTGGGAGGATCACTTGAAGTCAGGAGTTCTAGACCAGCCTGGACTACATAGTAAGACCCTGACTCTACAAAAAAGTAAAGTGCACAATTTAGTGTTTTCATTATTTTAAAAAATATACTGACAAAGTTGAGCAATCTTCACCACTATTTAATTTTAAAATATTTTCTTCACCCATAAGAGAAATCTCATACACTTTAGCAGTCACTCCCCATTTTCCACTTTCTCTCATTTTCTGGCAACCTCTGATCTGCCTTTTGTTTCTATGAATTTGCCTATTTTTGAAACATAAATGAAAACACAAAAAGTATGGATTTTTGTGGCCGGATTATTTCAATCAGTATAATATATGTGTTATGTTCATATTGTAACATGTGCACACTTCATTATTTGTACGGCAAATTATATTCAATTAAATGGATATATCATTTTCATTTATGGTTTTATACGTTGATGGACATTTGGGTTTTCCCCACCTTTTTATTATTAATAACTGCTACTAATATTTGTTTTCAAATTTTTAAGTGGAAGTATATTTTCATTACTTCGCGATACATGCCTAGGTAGGCAACTGCTTGGTCACATGACAACTCTGCGTTTCTCTGTTCGAGGAAAGGCCAAAATGTTTTAGAAAGCAGCTGCACCATTTTACAATCTTATCGGAAGTAACTATATGTGTAAAGTATATGTATAAGGGTTCCATTTTCTCCATATCCTTGACAACATTTACTAATGTTTGTCTTTTTTATTGGTCCTTTTGGGAGTGAAGCGACATCACATCATCACATCATCATTTTTGATTTGCACTTCCCTTATTAGTAACTAAAGAATTTGAGCATCATTTCATGTCTTCTTTGTTTGTTTTCTTTGACAGATGTCCCTTTAGGTTTTCTGTTGAATTTTGAATTGGGTTATTTTTTATTTTCTCTGTTATGTGTATACATATGTATACATTTCTGATACATAGCAGTGCAAGTCTCTCATCAGATACATGGTTTACAAACATTGTATCTCATTATGTGAGTTGTGTTTTCGTTTATTGTTGGTGTCCTTTGAAGAACATTTTTAAAAACTTTAATGAAATTAGATTTCTCTATTATTTTCCTTTATTGTTTGAGCTTTCTATTGCCCAGTGTAAGGTCATTATTTATTTCATGTTTTCTTCCAAAAATTTTATAGTTTATTGATTAAAGTTTGTAATCCAATTTGAATTAAAACATTTACATAAAAGTAAGCATAGGACCAAATTTATTTTTTGTGTATGAAATCTAGTCATCCTAATATCATTTTTTAAAAATAGAGAATGGATTTTGGACATACTTTAAGATGTGAACTATTACTGACTAGTGCATGACATGAAAGAGGAAATGTAAATTTTTTTCAAAATCATCAAGTAAATTTGTGTCAATATGCTTCCAAACATAGTAAAGATACAGGTAAACTAGAAAAGGAAATGGCACAATTTCAAATAAAGTGATAAAATGACTTAGATATTCGTCTTTGTAAATATTTGTATTACTAATGTTAATTGTATTGTCATTAAATATGCTTTTATGATGAAGGCAACATGAAATATAATGGTAGTCTTATGTAGTTCTAAAACAATAACATATCCTCAATATTACATTTGGTTTTAAATATAAACAATGATCGTGTTTTAGAACATACAAAGGCAGAGAATATTTAGTTATTTATATATTCACTCATTGATGTATGTTTCACCTAGCTAAGCTAGGCACTATGAGGTCTCTGGGGATATAAGAATGCACAAAATAGACAGAAATCTCTGTGTAGGAGGCAGAGAATAAGGTAAAAAAATAACAGATGAAGAAGTCCATGTAGAAATCTGGGAAAGAGACAGAAAATGCAAAGGTACTGAGGAGATAGCATTACTGGCTGGTTAGAAGAACAACATACAGGCCAGTATGGCTAAAATACAATGAATGAGGAAAAAATTGAGGCAGTGAGGTCAGAGAGGTAATGAGATCAACTATATTGAACCTTGTCAGTTAAGTATTTATTCCAAACGAGAAGTGAAGTCTTTGAAGGATTTTTAGAAGACTCATCATATGATATTACTTGTGTTTTAATGAGTTGTTATATATATTGTACTAACATATTTTTATTTTTTTAATTTATTTTGTTTTTTGAGATGGACTTCAGCTCTAGTTGTCCAGGCTGGAGTGCAATGGCGCAATCTCAGCTAACTGGCTAACAGCAACATCCACCTCCTGGGTTCAAACAATTATCCTGTCTGTCTCCTGAGTAGCTGGGATTGTAGGCATCCACCACCACACCTGGCTAATTTTTGTATTTTTGCTAGAGATAGGGTTTTTCCAGGTTGGCCAAGCTGGTCTTAAACTCCTGACCTCAGGTGATCCAACCTCCTCGGCCTCCCAAAGTGCTGGGATTACAGGCATCAGCCACTATATCTGCCACTAAAATATTTTTTAAAGTAATAAATCAAGTTTAATATAAAAATGGAAATATACTATTGCATGCTTTGAATTATACATGAAAAAGCACCAATATAAAGCTTCACATAATATTTTATACAATAAAAATAGTTATAAAAAATAAAACCCCCAAACTAAATGATAATAAATAATATTAACTTCTTAGATTAATTTGAAAAAGCAATTGCATTACATTATTTTGTAAGTTATTATTTCAAATAACCTGGGTATAACTAGACTTACCAAATCATGATATCTGGGGTAGGGCCCAGATTTAAGCACGCCTTTAAAAAATGTTCCACCAATGTTTCTGATACACAATATTTATTGAGAACTATTACAGCAATTTGTACCAAGAATTAGCTAGAGTTATTCACTGACAAATATTTTATGTAATAATACTTCCATGCTGGCACCATTTTAGAAAATCACACATAGAATTTTGATATAAATCTTTTGCAAAATTATTTGCTGAATTCAGAATATTATTATATCTGTATCCCACTACTCTATTGGCTTAATAGCCATAATGATAATGGAAAGACAATTACTTTGGTTCGATTTGCACCACATGAGTTCGTGTTGGTGCCTAGTGATCAAACACCATATTTGTTAAATGCTCACAAACCATCTGCTACATAATCTGTTTTAGAATTTTGCCAAAGACCCATGTCAAGCATTTTGGCTAATTAATATGTAGTTTTACAATCCCCTTATTTCTCATTTTAGAAAATTGCAAAAATATTTATCTTCATTATTTTGGCATTCCACTATCCTCTGCGGTTTCTCTCATTAACTATTGTTCTGAAAGTATATGTGCAAGGGTGTTCTGTATTTCTGAATGTGTAGACAAAGAACTTTCTTGCAAATATTATAATCTTTTTGTGTATTGACTTTTTTTCCTACCTGACCATCAGTAATTGAGTATAATTAGTTCTTCAAAATATATTTTCCCAATGTTTGCCATTTGATTACAATTCTTTCTGGAGATGACAAAAGCAATTTAGAAAGAAACGGGGATATTTTTTGGTCATCAAGTGCTAATTATACCTTTATTCAGTAGGATCTATTTGCTTGCTTTAAGCAATTTATTTCAAATTTTTTTATCATATTTGTAAAAGCAATTCCAATCATTTACTTTCATTACTTATTTATAATGCCAATTACATCATTTACCCTTTTTAATTTTGCATACACTATTTAAATTATAATCTCAAACAATGCCAAATTGAGTTACTGTGCTGTTGCAATCGATTTGCCAGTATTTTATTGAAGATTTTTGCATCTATGTTCATCATGGATATTGGCCTGAAGTTTTCTTTTCTTGTTGAGTCTCTGTCAGGTTTTGGTATCAGGATGATGTTGGTCTCATAAAATGATTTGGGAAGGGTTCCCTCTTTTTGGATTAATTGGAATAGTTTCAGAAGGAATGGTACCAGATCCTCTTTGTGTGTCTGGTAGAATTCAGCTGTGAACCCATCTGGACCTGGGCTTTTTTTTGTGTGGTAGGCTCTTAATTGCTGCCTCAACTTCTGACCTTGTTATTGGTCTATTCATAGTTTTGGCATCCTCCTGGTTTAGGCTTGGGAGGTCACAGGCATCCAGGAATTTATCCATTTCTTCCCGATTTACTAGTTTGTGTGCATAGAGTTGTTTGTAGTATTCTCTGATGATGGTTTGAATTTATGTGGAATCTGTGGTGATTTCCCCTTTATCATTTTTTATTGCATCTATTTGGTTGTTCTCTCTTTTCTTTTTTATCAGTCTGGCTAGTGGTCTGTCTATTTTATTGATCTTTTTGAAAAACCATCTCTTGGATTTATTGATTTTTTTTTGAAGGGTTTTTGTTGTCTCTATCTCCTTCAGTTCTGCTCTGATCTTAGTTATTTCTTGTCTTCGGCTAGGTTTTGAGCTTTTTTGATCTTGCTCCTCTAGCTCTTTCAATTTTGATGATAGGGTGTCAATTTTGGATCTCTCCACTCTTCTCATGTGGGCACTTATTGCTATATATTTTCCTCTACAGACTGCTTTAAATGTGTCCCAGAGATTCTGGTACATTTTGTCTTCATTCTCGTTGGTTTCAAAGAACTTCTTTATTTCTGCCTTCATTTCATTGTTTATCCAATCAACATTCAAGGGCCAGTTGCTCAGTTTCCATGAAGCTGTGCAGTTCTGAGTTATTTTCTGAATTCTGAGTTCCAACTTGATTGCACTATGGTCTGAGTGACTGTTTGTTATGATTTCAGTTGTTTTGCATTTGCTGAGGAGTGCTTTACTTCCAATTATGTGGTCAATTTTGGAGTAGGTGTGATGTGGTGCTGAGAAGAATGTATATTCTGTGGATTTGGGGTGGAGAGTTCTGTAAATGTCTATCAGGTTTGCTTGTTCCAGGTCTGAGTTCAAGTCCTGGATATCCTTGTTAATTTTCAGTCTGGTTGATCTGTTTGGTATTGACAGTGGAGTGTTAAAGTCTCCCACTATTATTGTGTGGGAGTCTAAGTCTCTTTGTAAGTCATTAAGAACTTGCCTTATATATCTGGGTGCTCCTACATTGTGTCCATATATATTTAGAATCGTTAGCTCTTCTTGTTGTATCGATCCTTTTACCATTATGTAATGACCTTCTTTGTCCCTTTTGATCTTTGTTGCTTTAAAGTCTATTTTATCAGAGATGAGAATTGCAACTCCTGCTTTTTTTTTGCTCTCCATTTGCTTGGTAAATCTTCCTCCATCCTTTTATTTTGAGCCTTTGTGTATCTTTGCATGTGATGTGGGTTTTCTGGATACAGCACACCGATGGGTTTTGGTTTTTTATTCAATTTGCCAGTCTGTGTCTTTTGATTGGTGCATTTAGCCCATTTACATTCAGGGTTAATATTGTTATGTGTGAATTTGATACTACCATTTTGATGCTAGCTGGTTGTTTTGCCCGTTGGTTCATGTACATTCTTCATTTGGTTGATGGTCTTTAGCATTTGGTATGCTTTTAGGATGGCTGGAACTGGTTGTTTCTTTCTATGTGTAGTGCCTCTTTCAGGAGCTCTTGTAAAGCAGGCCTAGTGGTGACAAAATCTCTGAGTACTTGCTTGTTCATGAAGGATTTTATTTTTCCTTCACTTATGAAGCTCAGTGTGGCTGGATATGAAATTCTGGGTTGAAAGCTCTTTTCTTTAAGGATGTTGAATATTGGCCCCCACTCTCTTCTGGCTTGTAGAGTCTCTGGTGAGAGATCTGCTGTGAATCTGATGGGCTTCCCTTTGTGGGTGACCCTACCTTTCTCTCTGGCTGCCCTTAGTATTTTCTCCTTCGTTTCAACCCTGGTGAATCTGACGATTATGTGCCTTGGGGTTGCTCTTCTTGCGGAGTATCTTTGTGGTGTTCTCTGTATTTCCTGGAGTTGAGTATTGACCTGTCTTGCTAGGTTGGGGAAATTTTCCTGGATAATATCCTGAAGAGTGTTTTCCAGCTTGGATTCATTCTCTTCGTCACATTCTGGTACACCTATCAAACGTAGGTTGGGTCTGTTCACATAGTCCCACATTTCTTGGAGATTTTGTTCATTCCTTTTTGTACTTTTTTCTTTAATCTTGGTTTCTCATTTTATTTCATTGAGTTGATCTTCAACTTCTGATATTCTTTCTTCTGCTTGGTCAATTCGGCTGTTGAAACTTGTGCATGCTTCATGAAGTTCTCGTGTTGTGTTTTTCAGCTCCTTCAATTCATTCATATTCCTTTCTAAGTTGTCCATTCTTGTTATCAATTCCTTGAATCTTTTTTCAAATCTTTTTTCAAGGTTCTTAGTTTCTTTGCACTGGTTTAGTACATGTTCCTTTAGCTCACTCAAGTTTCTCATTATTCACTTTCTGAAGTCTGATTTCGTCATTTTGTCACATTCATTCTCCGTCCAGCTTCGTTCCCTTGCTGGTGAGGAGTTTTGGTCCTTTTTTGGAGGTGAGGTGTTTTGGTTTTGGGTGTTTTCCTCCTTTTTGTGCTGGTTTCTTCCCATCTTTATGGATTTATCCGCCTGTTGTCTTAGTAGTTGCTGATTTTTCAATTGGGTCTCTGTGTGGACGCTGAGATTGTTGATGATGAAGTATTTCTGTTACTTAGTTTTCCCTCTAATGGTCTATGCCTTCTGCTGTATGAGTGCTGAGGTCCCCTCCAGGCCCTGCTTGTCTGGGGTATGCCTGTAGCAGCTGTGGAACAGTGAGGGATGATACCAGTTTCTTCTTCTGCTGTCCTTGTTCCAGAATAATGCCAGCCAAATGTCAGTCTGATTAGTCCTTTTCTGGGGTGACTCCTTGGATATACAGGGGTCAGGGAGCTGCCTGAGGAGATAGTCTGTGCTTTATAGGAGCTCCAGTGTTGAGCTGTGAGCTCCGTTGTTCATTTAGGGTTGTTGGGAGGTTGTTTATGTCTGCTGCAATAGAACTCATAAAACACCACCCTTTTTTTCTTCCCCCCCCCCTTAGATGCTCTGTCTCAGGGAGTTTGGGCTTTTTTTATGAGTATCTGTTGCACTGTCCTGCCCCACTAGGCTGCAGTCTATTCACTATTTGCCTGCTGGGGCTCTGACCTGCTAGTGCGGGTCTGCCCTGTTGCTGCTGGGCTCCCTTCTGCTGTGGAGCACTCCCGGCTCCTGGCGGAGACTCTCTGTTATGGCAGGTTGCCTCGGCAATGGCGGGCTGTGTCAGTCCTGGGCGTACTTCAGTGGGGGTGGACTGCGTCAGCAATGGTGGATGCCCATCCCTCACCGGGCTGCACCATCCTAGATGCCAGCAGCAAAACTCTCAGCCCCAAGCACCTCCAGTCACCGCCCTGCTTGTCCCCGTGAGCGTGGGACCCGCCGAGCCCGATCACCCAGCTCCCTGCCTCAGAGTTTGTCCTCTCTCTCTCTCTTCCTCTCCCCAAGCTGAAAGTTCGACTCTCTCACTGACGCCCCCATAGCCTGCCGATAGGGCACTGGGATCCGTGTGATCTCCCGTGCTGCTGCCCACTACCCCAGCTCAGATCACGCTTCCCAGGAAACTCCTGGTCTGGCTCATTGTCCAAGTCCCGTTCAATCAGATGAACATGCCAATCTGCCCTTCCAAATCTCAGATTGCCGGTTTAACAGGGCACCCAGACCAGTGAGTTCTGCGCTGGGTCCCACGCGGCGCCGGCCAAAGAGGCGGCGGGAGCCGGCTGCGTTAGCCAGGTGCGCTAGCGTCCCATGTCTCTCCCACACCTGGGACTTTCAACGCTCTGTGGGCATAAAAGGAACATCCGAGAATGCGGCTAGGACTCACCCTCTGCACCTTCACTGAGATCTGCAATCCTGAGTCACCTCTACGACGCCATCTTGCCTCCTCCCCACCTTTTTAAAATAATAATGTACCTAGCAGGGGTTCTGGTGTCCTAATCTGCAAAATGACATTGTTTTGGCATCATCAACAAACAAGTCATTTTAATTTCTGCTATTACAACATTTTTATACAGATTGTGCACTCCATTGTTTACCATTATATTCATCCACTAAGTCATCATTTGACCAGGCCTATGTTACTATTTTACATTCAATATTCAAGCTTACATTCAGTTATGCAAGGTTGGATGACTAATGACTTAATGGAGAAATATAATGGTAAATGAGAGTGTAAAATATAATTAAAAACAAAGTAAGTTATAATAGCAGAAATTAAGATGAATTATTTGTTGATGATAAAGAGATAGCCAATCTCCTAGTGAGATGCCACAATAACATTACTAACAATTATCATCAATGAAGTACACACTAAAAACTAGGTACTCTGCTGGGTGCATTGTCTGTGTCATTATAGCAGTAAAATAATGACATGTAATATTATTAATACTAACACTCATACTAGCAAAATATTACATAATAATAGAATATTTAATGGTAATGATAGTTCTAATACTTTCCATATAGTAATACATTTAATTTTTACTATAAGCTTGTATTAAGTGCTATTATTTTAAGTGCTATTATTACTGCCAGTTTTGTAGAGTAAGACACTAAAATACAGAAGGGCTAACCACCTTTCTCAGAGTCACATAAAAATTAATGACAGAGCTAGATCCATATTCCACTTTCTGCCTTCAGACTTCATTCTTAACCATTACAGTACAAGCCAGAGATGTTGAGAAGTATTTACAGTGTATCATAGTAGTATTTACAGTTCATGTGCTGTTGGGGAATCTATCCTCTGAGAGGTTAAGTCATTTATACACAAGTCAAAAGTGGTGAGTTAGGACTTGAATCTATGCTTCTCTGACTCAATAATTGTGTTCTTTCTGCTGTGGTATGTTGTGAGACATATACAATATTGAATCAAATGTTAAGCTTGTTCTATTTCAAAATATTAATAAATATATTCTGAATTCTTACTATATACTTGGAACTCTGCTAGATGTTGTAAAAAAGACATATGAATGAAAAAGTAATAAATAAAATAAACTTGTTTCAGGAAATCTCCTGAGCATCAAGCCAAGAAACAGTAAAAGATATGAGGCAGTAAATAGTATGGGATAATATATTATGAAGTACTGAATAGTGTGATGCCAACTGTACACATTGGAGTATAACAGAGGAGAAAGAAATCCACAAGAGACTCAACAGTCAGGAACCGCATTATAGGAGGAATCAGGACCTCGCTGGACCGAGGAGAATGGTGTAGATGTTGACAGGTGGATAGACAAACCAACTCCACCCCAACTGAGGAGGAAAATGGCAAGCAATTCAGAAAACAAAACAAAAAAAAAACACAGTTATCAGAAACAAGGAGGATTTTTGTTTGTTTAGGGCAGAATTATAAAAATTAATGAATAAAGAGTAAGACATCTTGAATCTCAGAGGCAAATAAATGGAAACAAACAAACATTTAGAAGCCCGAAAAGGAATTCAATGTATTTGTTGCAAAGACTAGAAAATTACTAAGATCTGTGTACACAGAATTTGCACATAGTAATAATCACTAAGTTAAAGTTATATTTAATTACATATTGATTCTGTACAAACTCATGGAGCAGCTTCTCTGATCTCTGTTAGCTACTAATCAAATAAATTTGAAATAGAACGAGGAAAGACTCAATTAGGCTCATTTTCTACCAAATCAAAACATAAGAGAGAGTCACTATGTTAAAAAAGTCTTTAGCTGGACCAGTGTTAGATTCAGTGTTGAAGTTTACACAGATGTGCATATGTATTTTGTTATCTTCTAATGAATTACTGAAATATGTTCAAACTTGAGATTTTCTCTAAAAATACCACAATTTGTTTAATATTTGTTTTAAATATTACATATTACTGTCTTTCTCCATTAACCAAACATTTTCCGCTAGCTCTTTTTATAGAAAAGTAATTCATCAGACATAGAACACTGAAAAATTTGAGTTTCCTTTGATATTGTGTATACACTGAAGAATCATAACAAAAAATCAAGTTCATTCTTTTTCCCTAATGCCATTGCTTTAGTTCCACTGGGACTGTCACTGAAATTATCATTAATTTCTTACCTGGGAACTGAAAGTACTGTAATGTATCAGACTTGAGTCATTTTAATGAAACTTAGAATCAAATATAAGAAATGAGTATAGATTTAGGTACAGTTGACTTATTTGTTTCATTTATTAGAGAATGCTGCCAAATAAGCATAGTCATAGGATTTCTTTTTCAGATGGTACAGTTGTCCTATTTCAAAGCCTTAGTTTTTAAAGACGTGCAGATGTTTCATAAGTGCCTATGTCTAGTCCCAGAGGATAGTGTGACCAAATGGACAGATGAGGTAAACCTCTTTACTATTGAGAAAACAATTAGTTGCACATGGACTATAATTGGTGATGATGTGCTTGTGCAGAACATCACCAGAATATGTAGAAGGAAAAGGAAGGGCTATTCTGTACCAATGTGAATCCAGGACTAATGATGCCCGCTCAGTTCTAACTCTTGAAAACATTAGTACCTTCAAGCTGACCATGGAAATATTGGGAATAGTTTCAAATATGAGAAGGGTGCTTGCACAAGACAGCCGGAGGTTATATAGCTAGTGAGGTTAGCCAGGTTCATTGCTAAAGGTGTCCAAGATCACGTCAATAGGGAAACAAAAGAGGGTTAATTTTAAAGAATGAGCTGGGGACCTCAAATAAGTCATCTGTCTTGAAAGATCAGACACAAAGGAGAAATGAAGTGCAATAATAGTGAGAAAATGACTTATAACTATTAAAATAATGTAGGAATATATAGTATACTTTTATTTATTTTTAAATTTTAATTATGGATACATAATAGTTGTACATATATATGGGGTATACGTGACATTTTGATATAAGCATAATTGCAATGCGTAATGATTGAATCAGTGTAATTAGGGTATCCATCATCTCGAGCTTTATCATTTCTTTGTGTTAGGAGCATTACAACTCTGCTCTTTTAGCTATTTTAAAATATACAGTAAATGATTGCTAACTACAGTGACCCTTTTGTGTCACTAGACACTAGAAGAATGACTTTAACATCATCCAGATGCATAGAACTTCTTTCAGTAACCACGTTCTCCCGAACAAACTCTGAAATGCTTTATACAAAAGTCTAGACTCATTGCACACTTTTTAAGGGGGATGTGGTTATTGAAATAAGTTATTTGCATCTGGATGATATTAAGTAATCCTATGTTTCTAATGGAAGGGTTACAGAAATCAATTTCAGTGACAGGCCATACAACTGTCATTATATAGTAAGAAATGGACAAATGCATTTCTTTATCTTAAGGACAAGTGTATTCAATGAAAAAGAACTTTTCCTGAGAGGTAACAGGCAGTTTGCCTCAGCTCTGTTTAGTAGCATCAGCTGGTTATCAGCAAAGATAACCTCAGAATGACGTGCGTGTTCTTCCCATGCTGGCCCTGTGAAGAATACCAAGAAAGTGCTACATTCAAAGGGACTATTAAATGGAAGTGCTGGCCAATGGAGCTGCCTATTTGGCTAAGGAAATTATAAAAATAAATAGCACAAGTTTATGTGTATTTTAGTAAGTTTAACCTTGGTAGGTGTTGAAACTTGCTCTCACTTCAGCAGAGTATATCATTAAGAAGAACAATAACTAAGCACAGGGAAATAACACAAGCATAGAGTTATTACAGATTGATGTTACCTCTGGCATCGGTAATGCCATTAAGTCTTGACAGGAGCAGAAGTAGTCACATCTAGTCTCATTTAACGTATGCAATTTAAATTGTACAGAATATCTTTATTTTATCTACGTAATTATAGATGCTATAAAATCACATTTTAAATGTAAACACTTTTATGTCACAAAGTACAATATATATTTTAGGTTTACATATACATGTTATTATTCAAGTTCTTATATCTAAAATTATTATTAAAATTATAATTTTGGGAGTACTTACGGGGATTTTTGAAGGTAACATGGATAATGTAAATTAGTATTTTTTTAATCTTTAACTTTAGAAAAAATCCCTTGCAAAAGATGCAACTTCAATGTAATGAGATAAAGAAAATCTATTTGGCAATTTAGGAAGATGCAGAAAATGGCACAGATATGAGTTCAGGGCCTGGACACTTTCAGTCTTTTGGGGGGGCCACATGTGCTGGAGGTTACAGTGTTTAAGCCAGTAACTGACCTAAATGATCTCATCAAACTTTTTTCACTCATTCATTCAGAATATATAGTTATTTGTACATACCCTGTGCTAAGCCATTCTAGGGACTGGAAGTACAATATTACCCTGCATTCTTGAACGCAATGTATATTAAATAGGAAACAAATATCAAATAACAAGTGCTACGATGGAAAATGAAGGATAATATGGTAGCAGATTGGCCAATGTTTTTTTTTTTTTTTTTTTTTTTTTTTTTTTTCCAGACCGTTAAATCTGAGTTAGGATCTGAATAAAATGAAGAAGTGAGGTGAGGTGGATAATTATCTCCAATGAAGAGTATTCTAAGCAGAGGAAACCAGAAATGCAATGTCTGCAAGCCTGTAAATAACAGACAGTCCTGCAGCTGTAGTACAATGAGGGAGGGACAGATAGGCAGAAACTGAATTCCCCCCACATCATAAAAGTCCGAGACCAAAACATTAACAATCACGTAGTCACAGTAACGGCTATGGATTGAAATGTGACCTCCTCCCAACCACCCGAAGAAAGATATGCTAAAGTATTCTAGAATGTGATATTCTTTGGAAATAGTGGCATTGCAGAATTATTGGTTAAGATGTGGTCATATTGGAGTAGGGAAATCCCCTAACCCATTATGGCTGGTGTCCTTATGAGAAGATGGCCATGGGAAGACACAGAGACACACACAGGAGGATCTTGCAACATTGATGACAGAGCTTGGAATTGCTTGGCTGCAAACCATGCAAATTAAGTAACATGAAAGATTACCAGCACACAACCAGAAGCTAGTTATGGGGAAAAAAAAAGGTTCCCTTACAGGATTCTGAGGGAACTTGGACCTACTGACACCTCGATTGCAGATTTTACCAGCATTTAGACCAGACCCATGAGACAATAAATTTCTATTATTTTAGGTCACCCAATTTGTGTTATCTTGTTAAAGCAAACTTAGGAAACTAAGTAGTGGACTTTATTTTTTAGGACAGTTTTAGGTTTACAGGAAAACCAGGTAGAAAGTATGAAGTCACATATATGTACTGTCCCTTTACACGTATAGAATTTCACACTATCCACATCCAGCATCAGAGTGATACATTTGTCACAATCAGTTGACCTATAGTGACACATCACTATCACTCAAAGTTCATAGTTTCCAAAAGAGATCACTTTTGGTGTTGTTTATTCAGGGATTTGAACAAATGTGTAATTACATGTATTTACAATTACAGTATCATAAAGAGTTGTTGTACTGACCTAAAAAGCCTCCGAGCTCCAATTATTCATCCTTCTTTCCTTTCTCACACTTGGAAAACACTGATCTGTTTGATGTCTCCAAAATTTTGCCTTTTCCAGAAGTTCATATAGTTGGAATCATTCAGTATGTAGCTGTAATGGAGTAAATTGTATCTTGCCAAAATTCAGACATTGAAGCCCTAACACCCAATATGACTGTATTTGGAAGCAGGTCCCAGGAATATGTAATTGGGCTTAAATAGAGTGATGGGGTGGGGGGACACCTAATTATAGAGTTATAAGCAGGTCCTAGGATTATGTAATTGGGCTTAAATAGGGTTATGGGGAGGGAGGACCTAATTCAATAGAACTCGTGGGCATAAAAAGAGAAAGAGGCCAGGCGCAGTGGCTCATGCCTGTAATCCCAGCACTTTGGGAGGCCGAGGCAGATGGATCACGAGGTCAAGAGATCGAGACCATCCTGGTCAACATGGTGAAACCCCATCTCTACTAAAAATACAAAAAATTAGCTGGGCATGTTGGCTCATGCCTGTAATCCCAGCTACTCAGGAGGCTGAGGCAGGAGAAGTGCCTGAACCCAGGAGACAGAGGTTGTGGTGAGCCGAGATTGTTCCATTACACTCCAGCCTGGGTAACAAGAGCAAAACTCCATCTCAAAACAAACAAAAAAAAAAAAAAAAAGAGAGAGAGAGAAAGATACACCAGGGATATGCACACACACACAGGAAAGGCTGAGGACATAATGAGAAGGTATGATATGCAATTCAAGGAGGGAGGCTTCAGGAGAAACTAAACCTGCCAACACCTTGGACTTCAGCCTCCATAGCTGTGAAGTAAACTTGCTATTGAAGCCACCCAGTTTGTGGTATTTTGTTGTGGCAGCCCTAGCAGAACTAGAAGTGGAGCATCTCTAATCTGAATATGTAAAATCCAAAATGCTTCAAAATCTGAAACTTTTTGAGATCTGACGTGGCACCACAAGTGAAAACTTTCACGCATAAGCACTTAACACAAATTTTGTTACATGCATAAAATGATTTAAATAACCTTTAACAATAACAGTAATAAATATTGAATAACATTACTTTCAGCATATAGGTGTAAGGTATATATGAAACGGAAATAAATGTCGTGTTTAGAATTGAGCCCGTTCACCAAGATATTTCCCTATGTATATGCAAATATTCCCAAACCTAAAAGTAACTGAAATCTAAAACATTTCTGGTTTCAAGCATTTAGATAAGGAATACTCAACCTGTAATGAAATGTTGTTTTTCAGATTGGATTATTTCATTTAGAAATACATTTCAGATTTTTCTATGTCTTCTCTTGACTTGAGAATTCATTTCTTTTTAGAAATAGTATTCCATTGTCAGGATGCATCACATTTCATTCATCTATTCACTTATTGAAGGATATCTCGTTTGCTTCCAACTTTCAAAAGTTTTATAAATAAAGCTGCTAAAAACACTTACGTGCAGGTTTTTTTTGTGTGTGGACATACGTTTCAACTAATTTGCATAAATGCCAAGGAGTGTGATTTCTGGACTGTACGGTACGTTTAAATTTGTTAGAAACTGCCAACTGTTTCTGAATATGGCTGTACGGTTTGTCACTCTCACCAGAAACTAATAAGATTTCCTGTTTCTCTACATCCTTACCAACATTTGCTCTTGTCAGGGTTTCAAATTTTGCCATTCTAAGTTCAGTAAAACCCACTGTGGTTTTCATTTGCAATTCTCAATTGACTTATAATGTTGAACATCTTTTTATATGCTTATTTGCCATCTGTGTATCATCTTTGGTAAGGTGTTACCTTTGTCTTTTATGTTGTATGAGGAAAACATGTCTTAATTCAATCTTAAAGCATCATTTAAACTAATGTATAAGAGTCACTTGGGTGGGAAGAAGGAAGAGAGTGTCAAAAGAATCAGTACAGAAATTATTTTGCCAACTTGGAAGCTGTTGTTATAGTCCAGATGGCTTGTTCTGTTATGGTAAGACTGGAAATGAGTAGAAGTGGTAAGGTTTGATGTATAAATATAAATATATATTTTACACAGAAAGCTGATCACTTCTAACCATTTTGTATGTACACATACAAACCATAGACACATGAACACACAGAAATAAATAAGAATTTGTTATTAGATGAGATGTGTCATGTGAGAGAAAGGAAACACTAAAGGATAAATGATGACTAAAATTTTGGCCTGAATAACTGGATGATTGTTGGTGCTATTTACTATGCTGCTAAAAATGCCTTATGAGCAGGCTTAAGAGTAAATGTAAACATAATTTGTTTGGATGATTGTTGGTGCCATTTACTATGCAGCTAAAAATGCCTTATGAGCAGGTTTAAGAATAAAAGTAAACATAATTTGTTTGAGATTGGATGCACTTTTTAATTTTTCACCTTCAGTTATTTTTCCTTGGGGAAATATGGGTTAAAGATGTACTTGCTTATCATTTCTCAGAATTAAAGAGTAACATGTAAACTTACGTAATCCATTTCTCATATTGGTTTATAATTTTGTATTCATGATACTGTCATAAAGCATCATTATGATATGGTCATAACAAGACTATGAATATTGTCAGTGGAATGAATACTTATTCAGAATAATTCTCCATCACAACATTTCTCAACAACAGTACTTTTGACATTTGGGGGCCAGATGATTATTGTATTTGGGTGCTGTCCTATACATCGTAGGATGTATAATCTAATTCTAGGTTTTTCCAGGCTCGTGATTCAAATTTCCCATATACATATGTGTACACATGCGCGCGCGCACACACACACACACACACACAGAGGGATATACCATGTTCTTCATAGTACATTATTAAATACGACTCAATATTTTCCATATTACAGTTTCTACTTTTTCATACTTCTACTGCTTTAAGCATCATGCTTATTTTATTCTATTTCTCACATCTTCAGCCAAACTTGTCATTTATCCAAATTCCTCAGAGAAATATATGATGAATTACATTATGTGACTTTCTGACAAACAGCAGAATTGTCCACTCAGGATACAAATTTTTCAACCTTTAGATGGGGTACCGAACTAGACTGACTCAGGTATCTTTGTTGTGCAGCCTTGTAAGGGCGAAGTATAATGTTTGCATATAGAATTATTCCGTAACATATGGTAAGATGCAGACTCCTGAGAAGAGGGCAGAGGAAGTGAAAACCACCAAAATTCTATTATCAGTAAAAGAAGGTGATCTCTCATAATCAGTTTTATAAAAAATTCTACTCAAAATTTAAATAAGTGAAAACTTCTTAAAAAGTTTTAAGCATGCTAATCATCTAAATAAAATATTAGGCAATCACAGTGTTGTATATTGAATATTTTAACAGCTTTGTTTATATCTAATTAACATGCAATGTAATTCTTCCTTCTAAAGTGTACAGTTGTGGCCAGGTGCAGTGGCTCACACCTGTAATCCCAGCAATTTGAGAGGCCAAGGTGGGAGGATCACTTGAAGTCAGGAGTTCTAGACCAGCCTGGACTACATAGTAAGACCCTGACTCTACAAAAAAGTAAAGTGCACAATTTAGTGTTTTCATTATTTTAAAAAATATACTGACAAAGTTGAGCAATCTTCACCACTATTTAATTTTAAAATATTTTCTTCACCCATAAGAGAAATCTCATACACTTTAGCAGTCACTCCCCATTTTCCACTTTCTCTCATTTTCTGGCAACCTCTGATCTGCCTTTTGTTTCTATGAATTTGCCTATTTTTGAAACATAAATGAAAACACAAAAAGTATGGATTTTTGTGGCCGGATTATTTCAATCAGTATAATATATGTGTTATGTTCATATTGTAACATGTGCACACTTCATTATTTGTACGGCAAATTATATTCAATTAAATGGATATATCATTTTCATTTATGGTTTTATACGTTGATGGACATTTGGGTTTTCCCCACCTTTTTATTATTAATAACTGCTACTAATATTTGTTTTCAAATTTTTAAGTGGAAGTATATTTTCATTACTTCGCGATACATGCCTAGGTAGGCAACTGCTTGGTCACATGACAACTCTGCGTTTCTCTGTTCGAGGAAAGGCCAAAATGTTTTAGAAAGCAGCTGCACCATTTTACAATCTTATCGGAAGTAACTATATGTGTAAAGTATATGTATAAGGGTTCCATTTTCTCCATATCCTTGACAACATTTACTAATGTTTGTCTTTTTTATTGGTCCTTTTGGGAGTGAAGCGACATCACATCATCACATCATCATTTTTGATTTGCACTTCCCTTATTAGTAACTAAAGAATTTGAGCATCATTTCATGTCTTCTTTGTTTGTTTTCTTTGACAGATGTCCCTTTAGGTTTTCTGTTGAATTTTGAATTGGGTTATTTTTTATTTTCTCTGTTATGTGTATACATATGTATACATTTCTGATACATAGCAGTGCAAGTCTCTCATCAGATACATGGTTTACAAACATTGTATCTCATTATGTGAGTTGTGTTTTCGTTTATTGTTGGTGTCCTTTGAAGAACATTTTTAAAAACTTTAATGAAATTAGATTTCTCTATTATTTTCCTTTATTGTTTGAGCTTTCTATTGCCCAGTGTAAGGTCATTATTTATTTCATGTTTTCTTCCAAAAATTTTATAGTTTATTGATTAAAGTTTGTAATCCAATTTGAATTAAAACATTTACATAAAAGTAAGCATAGGACCAAATTTATTTTTTGTGTATGAAATCTAGTCATCCTAATATCATTTTTTAAAAATAGAGAATGGATTTTGGACATACTTTAAGATGTGAACTATTACTGACTAGTGCATGACATGAAAGAGGAAATGTAAATTTTTTTCAAAATCATCAAGTAAATTTGTGTCAATATGCTTCCAAACATAGTAAAGATACAGGTAAACTAGAAAAGGAAATGGCACAATTTCAAATAAAGTGATAAAATGACTTAGATATTCGTCTTTGTAAATATTTGTATTACTAATGTTAATTGTATTGTCATTAAATATGCTTTTATGATGAAGGCAACATGAAATATAATGGTAGTCTTATGTAGTTCTAAAACAATAACATATCCTCAATATTACATTTGGTTTTAAATATAAACAATGATCGTGTTTTAGAACATACAAAGGCAGAGAATATTTAGTTATTTATATATTCACTCATTGATGTATGTTTCACCTAGCTAAGCTAGGCACTATGAGGTCTCTGGGGATATAAGAATGCACAAAATAGACAGAAATCTCTGTGTAGGAGGCAGAGAATAAGGTAAAAAAATAACAGATGAAGAAGTCCATGTAGAAATCTGGGAAAGAGACAGAAAATGCAAAGGTACTGAGGAGATAGCATTACTGGCTGGTTAGAAGAACAACATACAGGCCAGTATGGCTAAAATACAATGAATGAGGAAAAAATTGAGGCAGTGAGGTCAGAGAGGTAATGAGATCAACTATATTGAACCTTGTCAGTTAAGTATTTATTCCAAACGAGAAGTGAAGTCTTTGAAGGATTTTTAGAAGACTCATCATATGATATTACTTGTGTTTTAATGAGTTGTTATATATATTGTACTAACATATTTTTATTTTTTTAATTTATTTTGTTTTTTGAGATGGACTTCAGCTCTAGTTGTCCAGGCTGGAGTGCAATGGCGCAATCTCAGCTAACTGGCTAACAGCAACATCCACCTCCTGGGTTCAAACAATTATCCTGTCTGTCTCCTGAGTAGCTGGGATTGTAGGCATCCACCACCACACCTGGCTAATTTTTGTATTTTTGCTAGAGATAGGGTTTTTCCAGGTTGGCCAAGCTGGTCTTAAACTCCTGACCTCAGGTGATCCAACCTCCTCGGCCTCCCAAAGTGCTGGGATTACAGGCATCAGCCACTATATCTGCCACTAAAATATTTTTTAAAGTAATAAATCAAGTTTAATATAAAAATGGAAATATACTATTGCATGCTTTGAATTATACATGAAAAAGCACCAATATAAAGCTTCACATAATATTTTATACAATAAAAATAGTTATAAAAAATAAAACCCCCAAACTAAATGATAATAAATAATATTAACTTCTTAGATTAATTTGAAAAAGCAATTGCATTACATTATTTTGTAAGTTATTATTTCAAATAACCTGGGTATAACTAGACTTACCAAATCATGATATCTGGGGTAGGGCCCAGATTTAAGCACGCCTTTAAAAAATGTTCCACCAATGTTTCTGATACACAATATTTATTGAGAACTATTACAGCAATTTGTACCAAGAATTAGCTAGAGTTATTCACTGACAAATATTTTATGTAATAATACTTCCATGCTGGCACCATTTTAGAAAATCACACATAGAATTTTGATATAAATCTTTTGCAAAATTATTTGCTGAATTCAGAATATTATTATATCTGTATCCCACTACTCTATTGGCTTAATAGCCATAATGATAATGGAAAGACAATTACTTTGGTTCGATTTGCACCACATGAGTTCGTGTTGGTGCCTAGTGATCAAACACCATATTTGTTAAATGCTCACAAACCATCTGCTACATAATCTGTTTTAGAATTTTGCCAAAGACCCATGTCAAGCATTTTGGCTAATTAATATGTAGTTTTACAATCCCCTTATTTCTCATTTTAGAAAATTGCAAAAATATTTATCTTCATTATTTTGGCATTCCACTATCCTCTGCGGTTTCTCTCATTAACTATTGTTCTGAAAGTATATGTGCAAGGGTGTTCTGTATTTCTGAATGTGTAGACAAAGAACTTTCTTGCAAATATTATAATCTTTTTGTGTATTGACTTTTTTTCCTACCTGACCATCAGTAATTGAGTATAATTAGTTCTTCAAAATATATTTTCCCAATGTTTGCCATTTGATTACAATTCTTTCTGGAGATGACAAAAGCAATTTAGAAAGAAACGGGGATATTTTTTGGTCATCAAGTGCTAATTATACCTTTATTCAGTAGGATCTATTTGCTTGCTTTAAGCAATTTATTTCAAATTTTTTTATCATATTTGTAAAAGCAATTCCAATCATTTACTTTCATTACTTATTTATAATGCCAATTACATCATTTACCCTTTTTAATTTTGCATACACTATTTAAATTATAATCTCAAACAATGCCAAATTCCGACGGTGGTTTTTCAGATAACAACCCCAACAGGATCATAGCCATCAACAAAAATAATAACAATCTTTAATTAATGGTTCTTAGATGCCTGATGTATATTTAGCATAATGTCCTAGGGGTTCATAAGTCACTACACTCTGACTGTCAGATTTAGCCTGAGTCTTCCTCTTTATGAAATTTTAATTGTTTGTTGTTTTGTTTTTCCTCAATGTAGTTTGTTAGAGATATTTTAGATTCAGAGAAAAATTGAGCAGCAAATACAGTTTCTATACAAGCCCTCCCCAGTTTTGCTCATTAACATCTTGCATTACATTTCTTAAAACTGATAAACTGATTCTGAATCATTATATTAATTTAACTTTCCATTTTGATTAGGGTTTACTCATTGTGTTGTACATTTTATGGATTTTGAAAAATGTATAATGACATATATTCATCATTATAGTATTATACAGAGTAGTTTCACTGCCCTAAAATCGTTTCCTGCACTTCACCTATTCATTCCTCCCTCTCTTGCCTCAAACCCATGGACAATTGCGTGTCTTTTTACTGCTCCGCTTGTTTTCCACTTTTCAGCGTATCACATAGTTGGAATTGTACAGTTGTAGCATTTTAAGATTGGCTTCTTTCGGTTAGCAACACGCATTTAAGCTTCGTGTGGTATTTAGTCTTCTTGTGGCTAGTTGGCTCACTTCTTTTTAGTGGTTAACACTATTCCAAAGAATAGATGTTGCTTCCAAGTTTTGGTCATTACACATAAAGCTACTATGAATACTAATGTGGAAGTTTCTGTGTGGATGTAAGTTTTCTACTCATTTTGCTAATTTCCAAGAAGCAAATTTGCTGAATTTTATACTAAGTATGTTTAGCTTCATAGGAAACAACCAAATTGCCTTTCAAAGTGTCTATATAATTTCTTGTTTCTACCAACAATTAAGGAGAAAGTTCTTGTTGCTCACCATTCTTGCCAGTATTTGGTGTTGTCAGTATTTTGAATTTTTGATATTGCAATAGGTGTACATGGTATCTCATTCGTGTTTTGATTTGCAATTCTCTAATGACATGTTATCTTAGAAATCTTTTCATATGCTTATTTGCTATCTTTATATCTTCTTTGGTGAGGTATCAGCTTGTATCTTTTACCAATATTTTAATTGGTTTATTTTGTTATTAATTTTTATAAGTTCTTAACCTTGGTTGCCTGTGCTTTTTTTTTCTTTATGCCTTTTCTTATAACTTTTAGAATCAGTTTGCTAATATGCAAAAAAAAAAATAGCTCGCTGAAATTTTTATTGGAATTGTATTAAATATACAGATCAAGTTGTTGAGAAATGACATATCAACAATATTAACTATTCCTTCCCTTGCACATGGAGTATTTCTTCATTTATTTAGATCTTTGATTTCTCTCATCAGAGTTTTGTCATTTTTCTTATACAGATATTATGCATATTTTATTGGATTATACCTAAATGTTTTATTTTTTGGTGTTAATGTACATTTTTATTTATTTATTATATTTTAAGTTCTGGGGTACATGTGGAATTCATGCCGGTTTGTTAAATAGGTTTACACTTGCCATGGTGGTGGTTTGTTGCATCCATTGCCATGTCATCTACATTAGGTATTTCTCCTAATGCTATCCCTCCTTAATTACCCGACCACCTGTTATTCCTCCCCTAGCCCCCTGCCAGCCAGGCCCCGTGTGTCATGTTCCCCTCCCTGTGTCCATGTGTTCTCACTGTTCAGCACCCACTTATGAGTAAGAATATGTGGTATTTGGTTTTCTGTTCTTGTGTTTTAATTTAGAACTACACCGGTTCATTATTAGGATATAGAAAACAATTGGCTTTTGTATATTAATCTTATATCCTTCAACCTTTCTATAATCACTTGTTAGTCCCAGAAGTATTGTTTGTAAATTTTTGAAGAAGGTTTTCTGCAGAAACAATCTTCTCATTTTTGTCTTTGTGAACTTTTTTTTTTACTTTATTGCGATTTTCTGTAATGTTTGTTAATATCAGGTCATAATATTATTTACGCCTCCAGTCAATTATCTGTTAAAAGACATATTACATTTTTGCGTGCAAATATATAGATGTATATGTACATATATTTTTAAAATACATGTGATAGTTTTGATCCTATTTATAGCAGACAAAAATAATAAATGATATCTCCCCCTTTTTGGTTTTTCTATGGCATTTTTCTTTTGCACTATCTTAACAGATTGTTCTTAAGACATAAAAGATGAGTCCTTTCCTACAATAGCCTGGGAAGTTTATACTGATTGTATCAGTTCAGAGTCCTCAAGCAAGAATAAAAACTCAAAATGCCAAGTTGTGTGTTTCCTGATGTAAATTTGTTATTTGCTCAATAATGTTTTACTCCTGTGTTTCGCCTAATAGAAATTTGGTAGATTTTCTTACTGATAGATCTGGCTCTCATTAATAGGTTTAATTAGAATTTCTCAGCAGATACTCTACATTGTACACCTATGGTGTTATAAATACACTGATATTCAGGTCACTTGAGCACTCTTTTATTCTGAGATGGGAATTTGATAAATAGGGTTAAACAATGATCACCTTTGTTCACATGACCTTTTTTCTTCGCCTCATTGTGCCATACAAACACATGTTCTATGTGAGTAACAACATGAAGAAGGATGAGACTACTGACCCAGATGTCCATACTCCTGAAAATACTCTTGATGAAAATTACAATCACTCCTGTATTGGCTACATTTCCCACAGTCATAATTTCATACTTTTTTCCTCATCTTATGCCACAGACTCCCAAAGAATGAGGATCTTCTCTATCGTGACTCCTAACATTCTCTTTTACGTTTGCCTTGAATATCCTCAACTTTCCTGGGATGACTGATAGAAATCTACAATGCTCTTTTGCTTATACACAACTACTTCTTTTACCAGTTTCAATTATGTCTCCAAAACAAGCTGATTTTAGACTATTTTTAATATAATTGTTTCTTTATCTAAAATAAAATACTTCATTAGCATCTCTGATGTCCTGGCACTACTGGATATGTTAAGACATTGCTTAAAGAAGCAGTGGGGGCCAGGTGTGGTGGCTCACGCCTAAAATCCCAACACTTTGGGAGGCTGAGGAGGGTGGATCACTTGAGGTTGGGAGTTCGAGACCAGCATGACCAACGTGGAGAAATCCCATCTTTACTAAAATTACAAAATTTACCTCCCAGTAGCAGGAGGTTGTGGTGAGCCGAGATTGCGCCATTGTACTCCTGCCTGGGCAACAAGAATGAAACTCCTTCTAAAAAAAAAAAAAAAAAAAAAAAAACTGAAAACAAAACAGTGGGATACAGGTTGGTTTCCCAAGCTGGATCTGCATTTATTTGTAAAGTTTCACAAGTACTGTAAGGGAACTGATTGTCTGGAGATACTCATTTTAATAAACACACTATACCACATGACTACCCTGTGACCAAGTGCTAACAAATGTTTATGTTTACACTCAAACAGATACCATAAAATGACACTGTCAACATTTCCATACATTAATAAAAATGATATCCTAAAGTCAAAACATCAACAATCATTTCTCCTGTACGACTTGTGTTGAATTATTTGATCAGTCATTAAAATCATAAAATATATATTTTAAAGCAATAATCAAGAATTGAAATATATTTTTACAGAGTTAAACTTTGTATTTCCAAGCTACTTATCACATTAACCTTTGTTTGATATTAAAATAACAGTTTCACATTCATGGTATGTATTTTTTTGTGTGCTGATGAAAGAAATATTGAGAAAATAGCTAAGGTAAACCAAATAAGTAAATTTTAACCCACATTTTAAGATACTGTCAGGATATTTCTGCTATATTTTCCACCAAAATAGCACCCTGCAAGGATGAAAAGACAAATACAAGTACCATTGTAAACTAAGTGAAGATATTACCCAGAATAATATGCACAAACATGAACGGCCAAGGTAGTGAAGATCAGTGATATTCTGATACCAGGAAGAGAAGATGTAGCTGAAAATAAATAAATAAATAACAACGTAGCTGCAGGTGATTTAGATAAAGTGGGAAGAAAAGAGGTCTCCAAATAGATGAAATAAACACCCCTTAAAGGAACAATGGAAACAATGTTCTATCAGCTGTATAAGAGACCCTAGCCAAAGAGACAGAGCTAAAAGAAAGGACACCGGCAGTCTCATTAAAGTGAGACTATCACTGTGCTAACCCTTGGTGCAAAATTTAAGTGGGTACCAAAACATCAGTAGTCAAGATAAACGATATTTTAATGCAGTGTTTTAAAAATATTCAAAATTAATGCAAAAACTCATGATGAACAGAATATCAGATTTTAAGAAAGGAGCAGTAGGCATGACATTCTGCAGAAAAGCTCAGTGAGCAGGGAAGAGAATGGACTATAAGAAGTCCTGCAGTTAATGAGTAAAATTAAAATGGAAATGACCACACACTTCCCAAACCCTTTGTCTTTAGAAGCTATGTCATGAATCAAAGAGGATTCCTACTTGCCAGGGTCACTAACCTGATTACTCCCAGATGCCATCCAGCTGCAAGTAACTGGTCTTAGACAAATTAGTTTCATTAAAAGATTGTTAATATTATTAATAACAATAATAACCAAGAAAAGACTTGTATTAATATATTATTAGTAAAAAATATGGAACCCAGTATGGAAAAAAGTAAATATTGTCGCAAAACAGATACATATTGGAACCAAATGCATTGCCAAAAGTTTAAATGAATAAAAGTTACAAAAAGGCTAACAGTACATATAAAAGAGCTCAGGTAAAATACATTACAACAGCACAAAGCAAAGATGTGATATGACAAATCTTAGAAAATGCAAGAAAGAATTAAAGACACCACAAAAATAAAATGAAGCAGCACAAATAATATCTAATACTGCTAAAAACTCACTAAAGTTTTAACATTTATTAAAATAGGATGAACATTACTTAAGAGCATTAAAAATGAAAGAAAATATATAGGCACAGAAATTAGAAATGGAAGCTGTAGAACATGTTTAATTTCCCATGGATGAGAATAGGACAAATTTAACATGCCCAATAAAATATAAAAATAAAACAAATTTAACTTGTCAGACAATATGGGAAAGGAAGAAATACCACCAGTTCAATAAAAAACAGAAATAGAAATAAAGAAAGAGTAAAGAATAGTATAAGAAATAGAAAACAAAAGAAAATGACAGAAATCAATTTAAATACATTAGTAATTCAATTAATGTAAGTAGACTAAGTTTATTAGTAGAAAGTCAGGTTTTATTCTATTGAAGTTAAGTACATATAAGTTACACAAAATGATAATGAACTCATCCCCCAAAGAAAATTATAAAATTAATGGAAAAAGCTATCAAGAAAAGCTAAGTAAACAAAGAAAAGTATGCATAACCCTTTTAATGTTATAGTAATTTCAAAGAAAAGGTATTATCAGGAAATAAAAGGGGATTATATTATAACAAAAGGAAAAATATCACCAGAAACATGTAACTATTCAAAACCACTGTATCAAAGAACAATTTTCATGCCAGAACATATTGTCTACCCACAATGCAAAGTTCTAAAAAAAAAGAAAAACAAAGTAAATGTATAATTGGAAACTGAGGATAAGAAGGAAAAAATCAAATAAATTAACCAAAACATTGTCTGATTTTTGCAACTAATATAAATGGGCTATTAGTAGAACTGGGTAAAAAAAAGAAAGGAGAGTAAAACACAAGAACAGAAAATGAAATATCACATATTCTCACTCATAGGCGGGTGAGGAAAAATGAGAACACATGGACACAGGGAAGGGGGTACTACACACTGGGGTCTATTGGGGGGAATAGGGGAGGGACAGCAGGGGGGAGATGGGGAGGGATAGCCTGGGGAGAAATGCCAAATGTGGGTGAAGGGGAGGAAGGCAGCAAAACACACTGCCATGTGTGTACCTATGCAACTATCTTGCACGTTCTGCACATGTACCCCAAAACCTAAAATGCAATAAAAATAAAAATTAAAAAAAAAGAAAGAAAATATTTGAAATTAAAAAAGGGACCCAAATACAAGCAAAATAGAGATTTTAAATATGAGTGCCATGAACAACATTTTGCCAACGCTTTCCAAAATTCAGATAACATAAATAATTGAGTAGTTAAGCATAAATTTTCAAAAATTTACCTGATAATAATAGTAAACCTTGGTAAACTCCTAATTATTAAATTAGTATACTTGATAATAAGCAGTCTACCCACTGACCTTAGTAACCTTTATAACATACACACAAACACCAGGATAAAGTCATTTGTTTGCAATTTTGTATTTTGCTTTTTATTTGTTTTTTATTAACTTTTGATGAATATATAAAAATGAATATTAGACAATATATAAAGAAAGCATTTTTAATGTATGTGTCCACCGCATCCATGTTTAAGTCATCTATGATAAGCTGTTGAGCCACAGATTATCAACGTTCAGTGGAGGGATACTAAAATTGCTTCACAGCACTGTTAGATTCATTTGTATTGCTGGTCTCTGATTACAGTTGAATGCATATTTAACTTCTTACACACTTTGTTGGTATTTAATCTAAAGATATTTTAATTTTTAAACTACAAATCAGACAAAACTTTACATTTTTAACTAATAATGTAGATAATCATCCGTTTATTGTGTTAAGTATTTTACGGAGACATCAAACTGTAATGTACACTTTTAGTATTTGAAATAAAATTGTATGCATCTCTTTCCCAAGTACATGAGCAAAATTTTGGACATTGATATAAGTAGAAAATTATGGTATGTAGTAAGAAGGACGAAATCATTTACTTCTCATGTGCTTACAGCATGGGCTCCATGGCTTTATAATATTTACTTAGATAGGAGACATGAATTGACACTCCAACTGTTAGTAGAAAAAGCAAATTCTGAAACATGTCCTGTTAATGTAGTCGTGTATGTATTGCATTGAGACCATTTACAACACTTTTATTTTTCTAGGATAATGCTGCAAAAAATGAAAAATCATTTATAATTTAGAAACATTGAAAAATTTTCAAAACAAATTCAATTATTCTCAGAATGTCTGTTATGAAGTTGCTATTTTAGTAAGGGCAGAAAGAAACATCTATATAAATTACATATGATTCTTTTCCCCTTAGATCTCCCATAGAAAAACACAGGTATTCTGGAATCTGAAACTTTCAACTTCTTATGTGCAAGTTGCATTTTTAATTCTATACATTTTTAACTTTATGGATGTATTTCTCAAAATGAAAAAATATTAATAATATTAATACATATGTCTTTACTGTTAGCAAGACTTTTCATTATTGGATATAAATTATTTTGCCATTTAATATACATATATTTTTTTCACAGGTAGGACTATTATTAAATTTTCTTTGTATTAAAATTACTGGAAATGCATGCTAAATAAAAATCATAAATTTAGGAATGATATTAGGAAATAATTTATGTAGTCATTCAAATTAGGATAACAACTTTTTACCTAGTAGCAGTGATTGTCAACTGAACAAATATTTTGGAACATCTTATAAATGTAAACACCAAATTTTTTTAATGTAATTTTTTCTTCTTTCAGGGACTGAGGCTGTAGGGCATGAAGAAATACAATTACCTTGGAGGTATCATAGGTATTTTATCTTTTAAAATACAGTTGTATGTTAAAAATATAGGAACATTTTTTTTTTCATCAGATTAAATTACCTCCTTTTATTGAACATTCTTTTTGTCTCCCATATTAAACACATTTCAGCCTGAAGCCAAACAGAAATTTCATAAATTCTGTACTAACAGACTCAAAATAAATTTTAGCTAATGTAATGTATCTATGGGGAAAAAAAATGACCTATGAGGAAGTAAGCTGTTTAAATCTGGGGGAAAATATTTAGAATGTGTTTTTATTAATTAATTTATTTAAAATTTTAGTTTTGTTTCTTGACTAATAGTTATTTTAAAAATATATAAAGCATATATAATAAAATCACTAAAAATAATACTAAATAAGGCGGGCACAGTGGCTCACAGCTGTAATCCCAGCACTTTTAGGAGGCTAAGTCGGGTTGATCACTTAAGGTCAGGACTTTAAGATCAGCCTGGTCAACATGATGAAACCCAGTCTCTACTAATAATACTAATAAAAAATATATATCCGGCCATGTTGGTGGGTGTCTTTAGTCCCAGCTACTTGGGAGCTGAGGCACGAGAATTCCTTGAACCCAGGAGGCAAAGTGGTACCGAATCGAGATCGCCAGTGCACTCCAGCTTGGGCAACAGAGTGAGACCCTGTTTCCAAAAAAAAAAAAAGAAAGAGAAAGAAAGAATGAGAGGAGAGAGAGAAAGAGAGAGAAACAGAGAGAGAGAAAAAAAAGAAGAAAGAAAAGAAAGAAAGAGAAAGAGAAAAAAAGAAAGCTAAATAATTAAATAAATGTAGTTGTAAATTATACTTCTTATAACCTGTTTAATTGCCTTGGCGCAATTTTCTTACATGTAGTAAATAATATTTGCTAAAATCAGTAATAAACAACTTTATTTCATTAAAATCATTCATATAAATATTCCTGCTAACATCAATATAATAACAGAATGGCATGGTAAAAACTATACAAAAGTATTTGCCTAAACAAAACTGTTTTCTTATCTCCTTCAGTTCTCATTTAATAGGAAACATGAAATGTAGCAGAAACAATTTGGAATACATTTATGAAATGTATAGAGTTAATGTTTGTTTCCCAGATGCAATCTGAATATTCATAGGTGGACAGATAGTTGATTTCCAACCTCCCATTTGGTTTAAATGCCGTTTTTAAGTTGACATTTATACCTAGGATTGGTACTCTGAACACCAGACTTACATATTCAAGTGCCATGAATCTCTTGTTGGATGCCTCCCTGGTAAATTAAACTGACCATCTGTTTCCCTTCTTTCTTCTGCCTACCATGTGTTTTTATTCCAGCCAACATTATTTCTCATCCACTTTCTTCATAACCCTCTACAATCATTTCACTAGAGTTTTTTTCTGATTTTCAAAATGACACTGAAATATATAAGCAAGAAATGAAGCTTTACATTTTTTAAACATATAAAGTTTTATTTTGTACCAAATCATTTGTAATATTTACTTAAATAAATTATGATTTTAAACAATGTGAGATGGAATTGGGTTTATATCTCTATTTAACTATTTTTGATTCAGAAACTAACATGCAGTTGGATTTAAAAAGCATGATTATTCACTGTAGTAATAACAGTATTTTTTATTATTAGTTTAAGACTCACAATTTACTTAATCTATTATTTCTGATAACCATAACTTTGATGGGCATTTCTGACTATGTATTATGCAGAATCAATGCCAATTAGTGAATTAGTCTTCTTTTCCTTCTCCTTAAATATATATTTCTCTAATAACAAATAAGTGAAGAGAATGATGATTAAATACTTGTCTGAGTCATCTGAAATCATCACACTCTCCCATCGTCTCTCAATAGGTGAATTTAACACACTTAGGGCATGAATGCTATGTTATCATCATCCCTAATGTATTCTGAATATCTACTAAAGGGCAAGACTCTTTATGGCTGCCTGCTTTAAGGCACTTTCCCATCATGCTTAAATGTAATCCCCTGGAGTGATTATCTGTGAATAATTCAGAAAATTGGACCATGCCTGGGGTTTTAATGCCACACATTGAAATCCAATCTGAGTTTCATAGTATTAGAGTCAGTGTACAGATCTACTTTAGTGATAACTCCTGAAAAGCATAGATACAGGGAAGAGTTCACATTTCTTGCTTATATTTTCAGTGTCAGGCAAATAGAAATCCATTCTAGAAACTTAAAAATCATACTTGGATAATGCACCTAGATATTCATCAGAAAGAATTAAACTTGAAACAACATATAAGCATATATAGGGATAAATATGTCACTGACACCAAAAAACTAGTAAACTGATATGTGTACTTACATAATTGTATGTACCTATGTAGGTATAGATGTTTAAATTTGGGTGTATATATACATGTTTATCAAATTATTATTACTGTTTGATATTTTCTTGACATAATGGGTAATACTAAAATGAAATATAAGGCCAGGCGAGGTGGCTCATGCATGTAATCCTAGCACTTTGGGAGGCAGACGTGGGCAGATCATGAGGTCAGGAGTTCGAGACCTGCCTAGCCAATATGGTAAAATCCCGTCTCTACTAAAAAATACCAAAAGAAAAAAAAATAGCCAGGCATAGTTGTGGACACCTGTAGTTCCAGCTACTGGGGAGGCTGAGACAGGATAATTGCTTGAATGGGGGTGGCAGAAGTTGCAGGAAACCAAGATTATGACACTGCACTCTAGCCTGGGTGACAGATCTCAAAATATATACATATATATATACGGAATGTGACGTATTTGTGTTCTTTCCTATTCCTAGCAGTCTTCCTCTAACAACGTTGCCCCACGTTTTAAAATGTCCATTTGTAACAAGAGCTCATTATTGTTCTTCTTAGTATTATCACTGTGCAAAATGGCCCATCTAATCACAAAATCAAGCTGATTATGGATCAATTCATATTAAGTGTCCAGTTCACTTAACTTGAACTAGGAAAGTTTCTCCATCAGAATTTGTGAGCTTGCAATTACTACCTTATTTTAGGAAAGGCAATCCACCATGGGCCTTAATTATAAATTAAGTTTTGTTGGAGCACACCCTCACTTGTTCATTTATATATTGTCTGTGGCTGCTTTTTTGCTACAATGGCAGAGTTAAGTAGTGCAATGAAACCTTACTATCTGATGCCTTACAAATGAAAGTTTGCTGACCTCTAGTTTAGATTAATATATTCAAATACAAATGAATTAATACAATGTCTAATTAATATATTAATATATTCAGTATTTGCCTACTTGTGTTTCTTAGTTGTATCTCATGCATATCATTAAATGTTTTAATTATTTCACTGATGTAACTTTAATTATCTGCATGTAACTCATCAGGTTTTATATTTATTTCTTGTTTCAAAATAAATGTAAGCTATTTTAAATTTTAGTTTTATACAACTCTAACGTGTTATATAGTCCTAACAATACATAGAATATAAAGAGTAAAAATGTTCTTTTACATTAAGTCAATTAATAGACATAGTAATTAGAAATTAATAGAGGATTTTAATTTAGTGATAGCTTGCAATAAATAATCATTCAAATAAAAAAGATTAGAAACTATAGCAAGTGCAAAGTATCTTAAGGAATGATTAAATGCTCTCCCTATTAGCGTTAGCAACATTCTCAGTTGCAGTAAAGACTCAACAGGATCCATGAGGATAGAGAAGGTAGAAAAAAGGACTATGCATTATTAGCCACATATGAAATATATTAGCTATGTAGATCTTGTGTTGCTGAGAGAAGAGGGGATATAGTCAGATTGGCTACTCCATAAATAGGTATTGTCTTTTGTTAATTCTTGGGTAAAGTATTCTGTCAGAGGAAACAATTCATAGTCTACTGACTTTGCAATCATGGATAAGAAAAGAGAATGGTGCATACATTCATCATAAACTGACGCTGAAGCAAATAAATTTGGTGCTGCCTAAATAACCATTAGGAGATTACATTTTCTTCTGTTATTTTAAGTAAAAGCAAACGTTTCATTAAAAAAAAAAGATGTGTGAAAAAATAGATACATACTAATTTCTTATATAATCCAGCTGTGAGAAAATAGATATACATCAATTCTGAATTGATGTATGAGTTAGCTGTTAAGGAATTTAAGCATATTTTCAGCTTTATAAAATGTAATCATTACTCTCATCAATAAAATAAACTGTGTAGTCTACCATTACAATCACAGATACTGTGGAAAAAGCCTGACAACATTTTTCTACTGTGGAAAAATGTGTTAACATTATTTTTATTATACTAGAGAAATGTCATAATATTGTGTCGAAGTTGTAGAATTAGGATATCAACACAACTGGGAATTTAGAGAAGGAAGAAAACAAACATTTATGGTATGGGATTATGCATGAATAATCATGCACATTTCACTTGAGAAAGCTAAGGCCCACAATGACGTTCAATAACTTGTCACCTAAAGACAAGTGTTTTCGTTTAATTCAAAGCCAAATATGTCTGGTTCTCAGACACTTTCTCCTTTTTCTTCAAAATAATTCTCTTTGGTCTGTTGACCTGACTGCCCCATGTAAGTATGAAATTTCATGAATTTTTTTTGCCAGATCACCTTCTTATGAAATATGTAGACAACTTGTTATCAGCATTGAATGTAGCTGGAAATGTGAGTATCACATAACCCATGTTAACATTTCCTTTATTCTTATGTAAAGGCAGAAATATGTGAAAGAATGGTAATAGAAAGAGTGTCACAAATAGGTTACATATATAGAGCTCTCAAAACAAAAGATTACAATGCCATCATTTTAGAAAAAGTAAAATTGTGTTGGAGTTGAAAGACAGGACCAATGGCCTGATTTGGCCTGATATCCAAATCAGGCCTGAAGTATTTTAAATGACACATATAAAATCAAATATAAAAAAATAAAATAAAATAAAAAAATCAAATATATACATTCGATGTATTAAATGGAATGATACATTTGATACATCAAAATGATACATTTATTAATGTCATAATTAAGCAACTATGTCCTACGTTTGGATGTTTTCATTTTGAAAACCATAAAATATACCTATTTCTAGTCCTTCTCCTTACACCTTCTGGCATCCCAGCCACATAAATCGGAGCCTCAAAGAAAAGTCAGGACCTGGGAATTGTCATTTATTTTCTTTTCCTTTTTTTTTTTTTTTTTTTTTAAACAGACAAAGTCTTACCCTCTTGCCCAGCCTGGAGAACAATGGCATGAGCACAGCTTACTGCAGCCTTTTGACCTCCTGGGTTCAGGTGGTATTGGGTTCAAGCAGTCTATCGGGTACAGGTAAGCTCTCAAACTATTTACAGTGTGTACTTGTCATTCATATGCCAAGTAACTCCTGAGATCTAGATGCGTATTCCTTATATTTTCTTTTCATTTCAAATTCCAGAACACACACACACACACACACACACGGAAAATATTGGTAGAAAATATATTATTTTTCTAAATTGTCTGCATAAAATCGATTAGCACTAAATCATGTGGAAAGAATTGGAAGAGCCTAGGTTTTCTTTCGGGGTTTTTATGGTGTTAGCTCTTATGTTTTTAATCCATCTGGAGTTAATTTTTGTAGAAGGTATAAGGAAGGGATGAAGTTTGAGCTTTCTGCATATGGCTAGCCAGTTTTCCCAACACCATTTGTTAAATAAGGAATCCTTTCCCCATTGATTGTTTTTGTCAAGATTGTCAAAGATCAGACTGTTGCAGATTTGTGGCAATACTTCTGAGGCCATTGTTTTGTTCCATTGGTCTATATCTCTGTTTGGATACCAGTATTATGCTGTTTTGATTACTGTAGCCTTGTAGTATAGTTTGAAGTTAGGTAGCATGATGCCTTCAGCTTTGTTTTTTTGCTTAGGATTCTCTTGGTTATGTGGGCTCTTTTGGTTCCATACGAAGTTTAAGGTGTTTTATTTATTTTCTATTTTGTAAAGAAAGTCAATGGTAGCTTGATGGGAATAACATTGAATCTATAAATTACTTTGGGCAGTATGGCCATTTTCACAATATTGATTCTTCCTAACAATTAACATGGAAGGTTTTTCTATCTGTTTTATCCTCTCTTGTTTCCTTGAGAAGTGGTTTGTAGTTCTTCTTGAACAGGTCCTTCATATCCCTTTTTAGTTATATTCATAGGTATTTTATTCTCTTTGTAGCAATTGTGAATGGGAGTTCACTCATGATTTGGCTCTCTGTAGGCATAGGCAAGGACTGCATGACTAAAACAACAAAAGAAATGGCAACAAAAGCCAAAATAGACAGATGGGATCTAATTAAACTTAAGAGCTTCTGCACAGCAAAATGAACTATCATTAGAGGGAACCCACAATCAACAGAATGGGAAAAATACTTTGCAAGCTACCCAAATGGCAAAGGGCTAATATCCAGAATCTACAAAGAACTTAAACAATTTCACAAGAAAAAAACAACCCCATAAAAAAGTGGGCAAAGGATATGAACAGACACTTTTCAAAAGAAGACATTTATGCTGTCAACAAACATAAAAAAAATCTCATCATCACTGGTCATTAGAGAAAGGCAAATCAAAACTGTATTGAAATACTATCTCATGTGAGTTAGAATAGCAATCATTAAAAAATCAGTAGACAACAGATGCTGTAGAAGGATGTGGAACAATAAAAATGCATTTACAATGTTGGTGGGAGTGTAAATTAATTCAACCATTGTGGAAGACAGTATGGCAATTCCTCAATGATCTAGAACTAGAATTATCACTTGACCCAGCAATTCCTCTACTGGGTATATACCAAAAAAATTAAAAATCATTTTATTATAAAGACACATGTACACGTATGTTTATTTCAGCACTGTTTACAGTAGCATAGACTTGGAACCAACCCAAATGCCCATCAATGATAATCCAGTTAAAGAAAATGTGGCACATATATACATACCATGGAATACTATGCAGCCATAAAAAGGATGAGTTAATGTCCTTTGCAGGGACATGGATGAATCTGGAAACAATCATTCTCAGCAAACTGACAAAAGAACAGAAAACCAAACACCCTATGTTTTCACTCATCAGTGGGTGTTGAACAATGAGAACACATGAACACAGGTAGGGAACCATCATACACTGGGGCCTCTTTGAGGGTGAGGGTGCTAGGGGAGGGATGGCAGGGGTGGGGGTATTGGGGAGGGATAGCATTAGAAGAAACACCTAATCATGACCCAGGGAAAGGATGCAGCAAACCACCGTGGCACGGGTAAACCTATGTAACAAACCTGCACATTTTGCACATGTACCCCTGAACTTAAAGTATAATAATAATAATAAAAAGAATTGGAAGAGCTCTAAAATGAAAACATTTGCAAAAATCGAATGATAATGATGCACATGTTAGTGAAGGTAGTTGGTAATTAGTTAATTGTAAGCTGGATTAATTTTTAGTGTCACTTTTGCTCATAAAATAAATGAAAGTTTTGACTTCTCAAATTATTTGTCTAAATTTGGAAAACAAAAATTCTGGGAAAAACCACTCAGATAAGGAAGTCTCAATATATTTCCATCCTTGGTAAGAAAACATGTGTTTATTTTTCATAAGTATTATATTTTAGCCCAAAGAGCCATTCCCAAAAAATAACTTTATATGTTAATAATTCTAATTCACATGATCCCAATTAAATTATTAAGGGGGCATAGATTTGTATTTAGAAGTTCATCTTCTATCTTTTCAAATAGTAAACCCAATTTTTATTTAACTTACAGCACATTTGAAGTAAATCATGCCCCCAGACATAAGCGTTTTAAGAAATTATGACCTTATAAAAATGGATGCCAACTAGAAATTAGAAAAGCAAAATCAGCCAACAATAGTCTTAACTTTGTTTATCCAAAGTCACAGAGGTCATAATAAATAAATGGATGCATAAATATGCCCATCTAAAAAACAAACCTTTTATTTCTTTGTATATTGCTGTAAGAACACAGTTCCCTTTTTCCTACATGTAGTAGGGACAAGCCAACATTCACTTCTTTCCAATCTGGTGAGCTAATTAACCTCAGGATTGTCTAGAAACCTGAGTTCTGTAGCACTCAAGGATACAGGTCTACATATAGTGAGCACATTATTTAATGTTACTTATGTGTCTGCAATTTCTCTACACTTTAGGGGATGTTTTATATCACTTGCCTGGCTAGATACAGCATGAAAGGAGTAACATAGTATAATAAAATTTTTTTAAAATCTGTTCGAATAGACATATTTCAGCAACTAAAGAAAAAAACTAAGATAATTTAAACTAATATATGATATTGAACTTATAAAGATAATTATTATGAAACAGGATACTAACTAAAGACAATTTAGTAAGAAGATGATAAAATGCCCTTATCAGGTTTTGAAGGGGTATCACCCTTCTTAGCATTCTGCCACCCCATGCCCCACCTACCCATCCCTGGTCTGTTCCAGATAAATCATATTTTGCACAAGACTATGCACAACAAAATCTATCTGCCTGCATCACTGCTATGGGGAAATAAAACTCATGAATGTCCTTTTGAAATTTTTGAATGTTGGTATATTTAAATAGTTATTTGTTAATTCTAACCCTAATGGAAATCTCTAATGCCATCGCCTTGTTGATATGCTGATAGAAAACACATTCAGCAATTCCCCAAAGACTAAAGAGACAAAATGTCTAAGATGTTTTTAATCAAAAACACTGTATGCACATTTTCTGGATTCCAGCAGGTGTATTATTTTCTTTCATTTTTTTGTTATCATCTCATCACATCTTATGAGATCTGAGTCATCTGGTGATAATTTGCCAGATCATTGTCTATCTCTTCTGCTTTACTTCCCCAACAGGCCTTGAGCTCAGGTCTCCTAGGCAGATTTAATATCCTGGCACAAGCTTTCCGTGAATGATTTTGATAAATCTTGCTTGTGGCAATTTTTGTTTCCTCTAGCATTCATCCAACCCCCACCACCACTACTTTTCTGTGCTTAATGATATTTTAAAAATTTATTTTGTTTTGTTTTGTTGGCCCACTGCTCTGCAATCCCCTGTTCTAGTCTATACCCTCCAGCTTTCTGATTATCTTAATATATTTTTTTCCCTGCTGACTATTCCTCTATGAATCAAGAGAAGTATGAACACATGATTTTAACACCTGACATGAGTCATTTAGGAATAAAATGCCAAAAAAAAAAATTCCAGGTTGAAGAACTTACAAAGTGTGATAGATGCAAACTATAAACAATTTATCTACTATGCATCATGTGTATGTTACATAATACATGTGTGTATATTGATACACTTGTATATACACACACCCAGCTGTACATGGAGACCCAATAAGGACCTTCATGTATCTCAAGTGGCAGAAGTTGTTTAAAGGGCAGTTTGACAGTTTGGGGTTGCTATAAAGAAGTAGTCTGTTTTCCCGGAGGGGTCGCAGTATTGATTTTAAAATTGCTTCTAAATTAGCCTAGATAATAGTATCCTAACTGAGAATAGTTATTCATATTGGTGCATATATTAAACACTGAACTACTACTAACATTCTTATAACTAAATTTTGGCCTTGAAGAAAAATAAGGAATTCTAACAGCACAAAGATAGTATTCATTAGATTAAAAAACATGCAGAGAGTTAATAGGTATTTTGAATTACATTTAGTTGGTAGCTTAACTGAATTAAGTAAAAACAAAAAATATTCACTGTGAAATTTCACTATTATTTAGTAGCTCTTTCATAAAAATTATTTTATTATATATTATCTGCTATTCTTCCCTATTAAGTATTTTGACAAAGCAACATAAATTTTTCTATTAGCAATTTCTTCTTTTAGAATATGAACCTATAAGATCATAAGATTTTATTTTAGCAACAACTAACACACATTACTAGGACCATTTGAGGACCTTATAAAACTTTTTAAATGTCAAAATTTGATAAAAAATATTACAAATTTCAAAAAATTTGTGAGTATTTTACTTAAAACATATTCCAAATATGATTATTTTCATACTCATTAAGATGCTTATTGAGCCAAGTCAAACATGAAAACAAAAAAAAAAAAATTGGTTTAGAAGCCTTATGAATCAGACTACATTCAAGGGAGTAACTAATGATTCAGTTTTATTAGCAGTTTTTTGAGACACTGAATTGCAGTTAAAAGATTGAGATATGTTAAACTTTTAGAAGTGTAAAGTAGGGCCGGGCGCGGTGGCTCAAGCCTGTAATCCCAGCACTTTGGGAGGCCGAGGCGGGTGGATCACGAGGTCAAGAGATCAAGACCATCCTGGTCAAAATGGTGAAACCCCGTCTCTACTAAAGATACAAAAAATTAGCTGGGCATGGTGGCACATGCCTGTAATCCCAGCTACTCAGGAGGCTGAGGCAGGAGAATTGCCTGAACCCCGGAGGCGGAGGTTGTGGTGAGCCGAGATCACGCCATTGCACCCCAGCCTGGGTAAAAAAAGTGAAACCCCGTCTCAAAAAAAAAAAAAGAAGAAGTGTAAAGTAATGTTCTTAATTTTTGTATGTTCTAATCTTGGATTTAAATAGGAGAAGAATTGACAAATTCATCAGAGAACCATAGATATATTTAATAATGTATATATCACATAATGGTTGGGATCCTAGCTTGGGGAGACATATTGCTTATACTTAATTCCACTTTGTCACTGCCTTCTCACAAGTCATTTGATTCTGAGTTTATTTTCCTCATTTGTAAAATAAAAATGATCATGGCTATCACTACATAAATGTTAGGTGAAGATCAAATGAGTTAACTCATATAAAGCTCTTGGAACAGTACTTAATCCATGGTAAATATTCCTAAGCTGTGAGTTTTACAATTGGTATAATTGCCTACTTCAGTTCTTTCATAATAATGGGAAGTTCTGAAGTCCAGAAAGTGTCATATTTGCACAATACTGAAAAATTCATTTTAAAAGAGTTGTTATTATTTGAACTCTAGCATGCTTCCTTCTCTACTATAAAGGATCTAATGCACATCCTTCTGGGTGAGCTACACACACACACACACACACACACACACGTACACATAGACTTCAAATAAAAATTGATGACATACAAATATGAACAAGAATATATATATAATACAGGTTAATATATTCAAATGCTGACAAATATTAAAAATGGGGTGACATGAATATTGGGCTATGTACACATACATAATATTGTAATGACTTATCCAAAGAAATACAAGAGGAAACCAATTTCAGAGAAACTTGGCTTTGCTTTTTAATTGTCTCCTTGATTTAGGGCAAAATAAACTCTCCATATTCAGTCTATATTTGAATAATGAAAGAATTGAAGTAGCTCTGTAGTTACCTTTAATTCTGTCAAAGTTATCAGTTCCTGAAAAGTAGAAGATAGACAGATAGATAGATGATAGATAGATACATACATAGATAGATACAGATAGACACATATATAAAAGTTCATATGCATATGCTAGCTTTCTAAAATTTATAAAAATTAATATTTTATAAAAGGCATATTATCATATTGTAGAGCTTAACATTTCTCTCTCTCAGTAACTGCTATAACAAGGAGACATATAAAATTATTAAGAACATAGACTAACAACTCTATAAACTAACTTTACCAAATTGATAGTAATAGAAAGCTACACTCAAACATATAGAACATACGGTTAGAAAAGAAAGACTATGTTGCTAGGCACAGTGGCTCAAAGCTGTAATTGCAGCATTTGGAGAGGCTGAAGCAGGCAAATTACCTGAGCTCAGGAGATCGAGACAAGTCTGTTCTGGGACAAGATGGCAAAACCTCATCTCTGACAAAAATCCTAAAATTATCTGAACGTGGTGGCCTTTGCATAGGGTCCCAGCTACTTCAGGAGGCTGAGGCAGGAGAATCCCTTGAGCCTGGGAGGCAGAGATTGAAGATTATGTGATGGATCATAAAAAAAAAAAACTTCCAGATCTTCCAAGATGGTGTCATAGAGGTGACTCAGGATTGCAGCTCTCAGTGAAGGCACAGAGGGTGAGTACTAGCCGCATCCTCAGACAGACCTTTGTTTGCCCACAGAACGTTGAAAGTCCCAGGTGTGGGAGAGACACGGGATGCCAGCACAGGCGGCTCGCGCGGCCGGTTCGGCCAGCGCCACAGCGCACCCGGCACAAAACTCACTGGTCTGGGTGCCCTGTTAAACTGGCAATCTGAGATTTGGAAGGGCAGATTGGCATGTCCATCTGATTGAATGGGACTTGGACAATGAGCCAGACCAGGAGATTCCTGGGAAGCATGATCCGAGCCGGTGCAGTGGGCAGCGGCACAAGAGATTGCACAGATCCCAGTGCCCTACTGGCAGGCTACTGGGGCGCCAGTGAGAGAGTTGACCGTTCAGCTTGGGGAGAGGAAGAGAGAGCGAGAGAGGACAGACTCTGAGGCAGGGAGCTGGGTGATTGGGCTCGGCGGGTAACACCCTGATGGGGACAAGCAGGGCGGTGATTGGAGGCGCTCAGGGCTGAGAGTTTTCTGCCAGCACAGTTGAATCTAAGACAGTGCAGCCCAGTGGGGGAGGGGCATCTGCCACTACGAACGCAATATGCCCCTACTGAAGTACCACCCAGTGCTGATGCAGGCTGCCGTTGCCTAGGCAACCCGCCATAACAGAGAGACTCTGTCAGCAGGGCGGAGCACACCACAGCAGAATGGAGCCCCTCAGCAGCAGGGCGGACCTGTGCTAGCAGGGCGGAGCCTCAGCAGGCAAATAGTGAACAGACTACCTCTAGCCAGGCAGGACAGTGCAACAGATACCCATAAAGAAAGCCCCAACTCCCTGAGACAGAGCATCTAATTGGGGGAAAAATGGGAGGGGTTTTATGAGTTCTGTTGCAGCAGACATAAACACATCTTCCCAACAACACCGAATGAAGAACGGAGCTCACAGCTGAGCACCGGAGCTCCTATAAAGCACAGGCCGTCTCCTCAAGCAGCTCCCTAACCCTTCTATATCGAAAGAGTCACCCCAAAAAAGGACTAATCAGACTGACATTTAGCGGGCATCATTCTGGAACAAAGATAGCAGAAGAAGAAACTGGTAGCATCCCTCACTGTTCCACAGCTGCTACAGGTGTACCCCAGACAAGCAGGGCCTGGAGTGGACCTCAGCACTCGTAGAGCAGAGGGGATAGATCATTAAAGGGAAAACTAAGTAACAGAAATACTTCATCATCAACAATCTGGGCGTCCACTCAGAGAACCAATTGAAAAAATCAGCAACTACTAAGATGACAGGCTGATAAATCCATAAAGATGGAAAGAAACCAGCACAAAAAGGAGGAAAACACCCAAAACCAAAACACCTCACCTCCTACAAAGGACCAAAACTCCTCACTAGCAAGGGAACAAAGCTGGACAGAGAATGAATGTGACGAAATGACAGAATCAGACTTGAGAAAGTGGATAATGAGAAACTTCAGTGAGCTAAAAGAACATGTTCCAAATCAGTGCAAAGAAACTAAGAACCTTGAAAAAAGATTTGAAAAAAGATTCGAGGAAATGATAACAAGAATGGACAACTTAGAGAGGAATATGAATGAATTGAAGGAGCTGAAAAACACAACATGAGAACTTCACGAAGCATGCACAAGTTTCAACAGCCGAATTGCCCAAGCAGAAGAAAGAATATCAGAAGTTGAAGATCAACACAATGAAATTAAATGAGAAACCAAGATTAGAGAAAAAAAGTGCAAAAAGGAATGAACAAAATCTCCAAGAAATGTGGGACTATGTGAAGAGACCCAACCTACGTTTGATAGGTGTACCAGAATGTGATGAAGAGAATGAATCCAAGCTGGAAAACACTCTTCAGGATATTATCCAGGAAAATTTCCCCAACCTAGCAAGACAGGTCAATACTCAACTCCAGGAAATACAGAGAACACCACAAAGATACTCCACAAGAAGAGCAACCCCAAGGCACATAATCATCAGATTCACCAGGGTTGAAACGAAGGAGAAAATACTACGGGCAGCCAGAGAGAAAGGTCGGGTCACCCACAAAGGGAAGCCCATCAGACTCACAGCAGATCTCTCGGCAGAGACTCTACAAGCCAGAAGAGAGTGGGGGCCAATATTCAACATCCTTAAAGAAAAGAGCTTTCAACCCAGAATTTCATATCCAGCCAAACTGAGCTTCATAAGTGAAGGAAAAATAAAATCCTTCATGAACAAGCAAGTACTCAGAGATTTTGTCACCACTAGGCCTGCTTTACAAGAGCTCCTGAAAGAGGCACTACACATAGAAAGAAACAACCAGTTCCAGCCATCCTAAAAGCATACCAAATGCTAAAGACCATCAACAAAATGAAGAATGTACATGAACCAACGGGCAAAACAGCCAGCTAGCATCAAAATGGCAGTATCAAATTCACACATAACAATATTAACCCTGAATGTAAATGGGCTAAATGCACCAATCAAAAGACACAGACTGGCAAATTGGATAAAAAACCAAAACCCATCGGTGTGCTGTATCCAGAAAACCCACCTCATATGCAAAGATACACAAAGGCTCAAAATAAAAGGATGGAGGAAGATTTACCAAGCAAATGGAGAGCAAAAAAAAAGCAGGAGTTGCAATTCTCATCTCTGATAAAATAGACTTTAAAGCAACAAAGATCTAAAGGGACAAAGAAGGTCATTACATAATGGTAAAAGGATCGATACAACAAGAAGAGCTAACGATTCTAAATATATATGGACCCAATGTAGGAGCACCCAGATATATAAGGCAAGAGACTTAGACTACCACAAAATAATAGTGGGAGACTTTAACACTCCACTGTCAATAGCAGACAGATCAACCAGACTGAAAATTAACAAGGATATCCAGGACTTGAACTCAGACCTGGAATAAGCAAACCTGATAGACATTTACAGAACTCTCCACCCCAAATCCACAGAATATACATTCTTCTCAGCATCACATCACACCTACTCCAAACTTGACCACATAATTGGAAGTAAAGCAGTCCTCAGCAAATGCAAAACAACTGAAATCATAACGAACAGTCTCTCAGACGATAGTGCAATCAAGTTGGAACTCAGGATTCAGAAACAACTCAGAACCACACAGCTTCATGGAAACTGAACAACTGGCTCTTGAATGTTGATTGGATAAACAATGAAATGAAGACAGCAATAAAGAAGTTCTTTAAAACCAACGAAAATGAAGACACAGCATACCAGAATATCTGGGACACATTTAAAGCAGTCTGTAGAGGAAAATATATAGCAATAAGTGCCCACATGAGAAGAGTGGAGAGATCCAAAAGTGACACCCTATCATCAAAACTGAAAGACCTAGAGGAGCAAGATCAAAAAAGCTCAAAACCTAGCCAAAGACAAGAAATAACTAAGATCAGAGCAGAACTGAAGGAGATAGAGACAACAAAAACCCTTCAAAAAATCAATAAATTCAAGAGATGGTTTTTCAAAAAGATCAACAAAATACACAGACCACTAGCCAGACTGATAAAAAAGAAAAGAGAGAACAACCAAATAGATGCAATAAAAAACGATAAAGGGGAAATCACCACAGATTCCACAGAAATTCAAACCATCATCAGAGAATACTACAAACAACTCTATGCACATAAACTAGTAAACCAGGAAGAAATGAATAAATTCCTGGATGACTGTGTCCTCACAAGCCTAAGCCAGGAAGAAGCTGAAACTATGAATAGACCAATAACAAGGTCTGAGGTTGAGGCAGCAATTAAGAGCCTACCACACAATAAAAGCCCAGGTCCAGATGGGTTCACAGCCGAATTCTACCAGACACACAAAGAAGATCTGGTACCATTCCTTCTGAAACTATTCCAAATAATTCAAAAACAGGGAACCCTTCCCAAATTATTTTATGAGACCAACATCATCCTGAAATCAAAACCCGGCAGAGTCTCAACAAGAAAATAAAACTTCAGGCCAATATCCATGATGAACATAGATGCAAAAATCTTCAATAAAATACTGGCAAACCGATTGCAGCAGCACATTAAAAAACTTATCCATCATGATCAAGTAGGATTCATCCCAGGGATGCAAGGATGGTTCAACATACGCAAGTCTATAAATGTAATTCACCACATAAACAAAAGCAAAAACAAAAACCACATGATTATCTCAATTGACGCAGAGAAGGCATTTGACAAAATTCAACAGCCCTTTATGCTAAAAACCCTCAATAAACTTGGTATTGATGGAACATATCTCAAAGTAATAAAAGCGATTTACGACAAACCAACAGCCAATATCATACTTAATGGGCAAAAACTGGAAGCATTCCCTTTGAAATCCGGCTAGACAAGGATGCCCTCTCTCACCACTCCTATTCAACATAGTACTGGAAGGTCTAGCCAGAGCAATCAGGCAACAAAAAGAAATAAAGGGTATTCAAATGGGAAAGGTGGAAGCCAAATTGTCTCTATTTGCAGACGACATGATAGTATACATAGAGGACCCCATCACCTCAGCCCAAAAGCTCCTGAAACTGATAAGCAACTTCAGCAAAGTCTCAGGATATAAAATCAATGTGCAAAAATCACAAGCATTCCTATACACCAATAACAGACTTAAAGAGAACCAAATCAAGAATGAACTGCCATTCACAATTGCTACAAAGAAAATAAAATACCTAGGAATACAACTCACAAGGAATGTAAGGGACCTCTTTAAGAAAAACTACCAACCACTGCTCGACGAAATAAGAGACGACACAAACAGATGGAGAAACATTCCATGTTCATGGTTAGGAATAATCAATATCATGAATATGGCTATACTGCCCAAAGTAATTTACACAATCAATGCTATCCCCATCAAACTACCATTGAATTTCTTCACAGAACTGGAAAAAACCACCATGAACTTCATATGGAACCAAAAGACAGCCCGCATAGCCAAGTCAATTCTAAGCAAAAGAAACACAGCAGGAGGCATCACACTACCAGACTTCAGACTATACTACAAGGCTACAGTAATCAAAAGAGCACGGTACTGGTACCAACACAGAGATATAGACCAATGGAACAGAACAGAGACATCGGAGACAACACAACATATCTACAACCATATACTCTTTGATAAACCAGACAGAAACAAGCAATGGGGAAAGGATTCCCTGTTTAATAAATGGTGTTGTGAAAACGGGCTAGCCATGTGCAGAAAGCAGAAACTGGACCCCTTCCTGACACCTTACACTAAAATTAACTCCAGATGGATTAAAGACTTAAACATAAGACCTGACACCATAAAAATCCTAGAAGAAAATCTAGGCAAAACCATTGAGGACATAGGAGTAGGCAAGGACTTCATGACCAAAACACCAAAAGCATTGGCAACAAAACCCAAAATAGACAAATGGGACCTAATCAAACTCCACAGCTTCTGCATGGCAAAAGAAACAGTCAGTAGAGTGAACAGGCAACCATCAGAATGGGAAAAAAATCTTTGCAGTTTATGCATCTGACAAAGGGCTGATAATCAGAATTTACAAAGAACTCAAACAGATTTACAGGAAAAAAACAAGCCCATTCAAAAATGGTCAAAGGATATGAACAGACACTTTACAAAACAAGACATACATGAGGCCATCAAACACATGAAAAAATGCTCATCATCACTGGTCATTAGAGAGATGCAAATCAAAACCACATTGAGATACCATCTCACACCAGTTAGAATGGCGATCATTAAAAAATCTGGAGACAGCAGATGCTGGAGAGGATGTGGAGAAATAGGAACACTCTTACACTGTTGGTGGGAGTGTAAATTAGTTCAACCATTGTGGAAGACAGTGTGGCGATTCCTCAAGGACCTAGAAATAGAAATTCCGTTTGACCCAGCAATCCCATTACTGGGTATCTATCCAAAGGACTATAAATCGTACTACTATAAGGACACATGCACACGAATGTTCATGGCAGCACTGTTTACAATAGCAAGGACCTGGAACCAACTCAAATGCCCATCGATGATAGAGTGGACTGGGAAAATGTGGCACATATACACCGTGGAATATTATGCAGCAATCAAAAATGATGAGTTTGTGTCCTTTGTAAGGACATGGATGAATCTGGAGATCATTATTCTCAGCAAACTGACACAAGAACAGAAAAAGAAATAGCGTATATTCTCACTCATAGGCGGGTTAGAAAAATGAGAACGCATGGAGACAGGGAGGGGATCTACTACACACTGGGGTCTATTGGGGGGAATGGGGGAGGGACAGCGGGGGGGGAACTGGGGAGGGATAGCCTGGTAAGAAATGCCAAATGTGGGTGAAGGGGAGGAAGGCAGCAAAACACACTGCCATGTGTGTACCTATGCAACTATCTTACACGTTCTTCACATGTACCCCAAAACCTATAATGCAATAAAAATTTTAAAAGTTAAAAAAAAAAAAAACATTGGGAAAAAAAAAACTTCATACAAAATACTGAAAAATAATATAAAATAACTATTATACATCTCTTTAAATCTTTTAGCAGACAATAATAGACTCATCTTTTTTTATAGTTAGCTATTAATTTGGGTCAGAAATTAAAGCAGTAAGTATAACTATCATAAAGTATTCATTGAAATATATGACAACCCAAATTATTTCAGTCGACAAATAGTTGTATTTTTGCTTAGGTCATTTTGCATTTTACTTATTTGCTATAAATGTAAACATATTGAAGTGATTTTAAAGATGATAAATGTGTATTTGTATTAATTTAAATTGAGAAAAGTGCTTAAATTTTTTTTGTAATAGAAAAACATAATTTTATTAAAGGTAGCAATAAGAAGCAAAACTTTGAAGATTTTTATTTTCAACTTAATGCTCACAATTCTACTTTATGATATGTCTTGGAAATTTTTTTATTATTATACTTTGTGATGTTCATACTTAAACTGGATGGTTACCAAACTGGCAGGAGCTATGCTTCTCGATCCATAGTAACTAAGTTTTGAAACCATCATTCTTCTGGACAATGTTAAGACAGTCACTCATTAAGTATCCATAAATTCTTAAATGTTGAAGGGAGATGATTTTTAAACACTGGAGTATCTTTAGCACATGTAGATACAAATACTTCTTTAAAGCATGTCTATTTGGTGATATTTTATAAATAATTAATTTACAGGAGGAAAAGCCAGACAATCCATTTTTCCACCGGAAAACTTTTCAAACTTACATTCGCTTCATTGGATTCAAGTTTTGTGTTCCTTTTCTTCAACAATTTTATGGCAGATAACATTTAACTAGAAAAGTAATCTTATCTAAAACTCAGGCAAATGTGTAAAGTTAAATGGCAATTACATTGATTTAATCAATTATTGCTGTATATTTGCTGTACTATTTTGCTGTTGTAAAAAACTCAGACCATGCTTTAAATGTATGTTTGCTCAGGGCATGTTAATGAGTTTATATATTTTTGTTGTGTTTCCTTTTGCTACGTTATTCATTGCTTTCAGTAGAAATTGGTTTTAACAGATCAGCTTGAATCTTACCAAGGTGAGTCTAATGCTTCATTATTTCACTACATGAAAATCTGTTCCTTTAAGGAAAAGAAAGCTGTTTTCAATTACACTGTGAGATTCTATCAGAAGTGATTTCTTGCCATACAATTTTTTTTCAAGAAAAATTTGTGTATGTGAGTGTGTGTGTGTCTGTGTGTGTATTTCCATACAAATGACCAGGATAATCTTTGATTAAAAACAAATGTCTGTAACAAGTTGGAAAACAACCTGAAAGGTCAAATGGAAGCCCTGAATTTTAGACCCGTACCTTGACATTGTCTCAAGCTTTGAAACAGGTATGGTTACAAAGACATCTAATTCAGTAAAGACACAATTCTTGTGTATTTATTTGCATATTATGCTAAAAGAAAAACAAGGAAAAGTTTCAAGTAATAGGTTCCTAAAACTTTCTTAAAATTTTTAATTGAAATATGTAGTTTTATATTTTACTCTAAATGATTAATGTCATCTGTATTAAAGTAACTAAATTAATATATGTAAATCTTCTAACTAGAAAGAATACAATGGATTGCTTTGTATATGAATGCAATCTATAAATTCAAAACTTTGGTATATTTTGTCCTAAAAATCTCGCTGTATAATACATATTTACATATATTTACAAACACTGTATATATTATATATTTTATACACATTTGAGTAAATGTATAAATCATATAGTATATTGGAATTGAATTTACAGAATATAAAATATATTAATTGAGCAGAAAAGGTAAATGAACTAACTTAACTGTAACATCCTCTTTGGTCATTTATTAGTTAGTGTAAAAGGAAGTATTTCAGGCTAGTCAGGCTGGCTCATGCCTGTAATCTCAGCACTTTGGGAGGTCAAGGTAAGAGGATTGCTTGAGGCCCGAAGTTCAAGACCAGCCTGGGCAACAGTGAGACCCCCATCTCTACCCAAATTTAAAAAAATTAGCTACTTGGGATGCTAAAGTGGAGGGGTCTCTTGAACCCAGGACTTGGAGGCTGCAGTGAGCTATGAGTGCACCATTGCATTATAGCCTGGATGACAGAGTGAGATCCTAGCTCTTAAATTACAAAAAGAAAAATAAAGAGACTATTTCTTCTTAATTTTCATAAAATGAGCAAAAATACATGACTAATCTAAAATTACATTATATTAGATAATGAAACCAAAAGAGTATCTACTGCCCTATAGAAGCAGTAGCTTCATTATAAATAACTGCAGTCTCCTTTCTGAAAATATTCTAAGGTGATAGATATATATCCTGTTATTTGTTCTAAGATTTTCTTTCTGTCTTGATAATTTGACCTGGAAAAAAAAGCATATTTTCTTTGTTTACCAAAATGACAGCAATTACATTTGTACATAAGAAATGAATAAATGAGCATATATATTATTTAAGAATAGTTGAAAGTCCAAAATAGTGCTCAGATGCTGTTAAACCATATATAAGAGATCAACTCCTTTAGCAGTTTACTCATATCTTTATAGTGGCACATTCTGTTTTTTATGGGCAGTCTTTGTACTGTCCTGTGGATATAAATTCCTGCTTAGCAGACAGGCACTGAGCATGCTAATGGCTCCACTTTACCCATCTTTTTATTCACCACTACACCACTTCTAGGTTCTTGATCAATGTGCAATTATTTGGCTAAGTTTCTTTTTCTTTGCATAAAAACACCCTAGAGAATAGTGAGCAAAGAACATTTTAACCTGATTGCTATAGAAAGTTTACCATTTTCTTTTGTGTGATTTTTAGGAAGGGAAATGAAATAATCAGTGAAGAAAGGATATCTGAAGAAGAGGGAATAACGTAAAAATGGCCAAAATATTCAGCTCACATTTTCTCTCTCTTGAAGCACTGGAGGTTATCAAATCCTCTGTGTTTTACAAGGGGCATGCTCCAGAAGGCATTAGCAGAGCTCATTTTCTTGAAATGATTTCGTATAGATCACCAAGATAAAAAAAAAAAAAGTAAAAATAGAACAGTATGCTATGGATAAACTCTGACTAATGAAAAGTCCAAACAAAAAATATTGAGAAGCAACATTTTTATAAAAAGTATTAACTACAGGAGTGGATGCCAGCATGAGACAGTGAAAATAAAAATCAACTTTAGAAGAACCAAATGGACAATTGAAAGATTGTCTTGAATGGAATCCTTAATTTAGCAATTCTGGGCCATTAATTACACTAATAAGTCAGTTATTTTTTTAACATTTCATGGTGTTGGTTCCCACAGAAGGAAGTCATCTCAACACTATCTTATAATATCGAGGAGACTTTAGAAAATTAAGATATAATTTACATGCAGTAAAATTTGTTATTTCAGCACAGTTTGATATGAGGAGTGATAAATGCATAGTCATATAATGACTACCACAACCAAGATAGAATTACATCACTCCAAAAAAATTTTCTACGCCCTTTTGTACTCTAAGAAATAATAGAGAATTCACAACAGCCTAGAAAAATTACCATAAGCATTGCACTCTAATTTGCCCCACTTACATATTTGCTATTTTAAAACTAATGATTAGTCTCCAATCTGTTGCTCCTGACTTCTGTTGTTTTCTCATACTATTTATGCTAATTTCTAATTTTCTTCATATATTTGTAAGTTTGAAAGAGAAAAATGTCCATTGCATAATTTATGTTATGTTAATATGTAAATATTTGTTAAAAGATTAATGCAAGAAATAACTTTAAACATTTTAGAGTGAAAAGTTGTATTGATATAAAGGGATCTTACATTTTGATATGGTTAAAGTCATATACACATACATCTAACACAAAATATGCTTTTACTGAAATATCAGTAATAAATCCCTTTAAAATTTATTAAAATCCTATGAATTAATAAATTTCATAAGAAATATGGAGTTTAACATTTGTCTATTTACCTTTGAGTTAGGAGTTTCCTGTCTCCCTCTTCCATGTATATCTGCGTCAGAATAAGGACAGCACCTAAACAAAGTTGTTGTTTATTTTATTTTATTTTTGAGATGGAGTTTTGCTCTTGTTACCCAGACTGGAGTGCAATGGCGCGATCTCGGCTCACTGCAACCTCCGCTTCCTGAGTTCAAGCAATTCTGCCTCAGCCTCCCGAGTAGCTGGGACTGCAAGCGCATGCCACCATGCCCAGCTAATTTTTTTGTATTTTTAGTAGAGACGGGGTTTCACCATGTTGATCAGGATGGTCTTGAACTACTGACCTTGTGATCCACCCGCCTTGACCTCCCAAAGTGCTGGTATTATAGGCGTGAGCCACCACCCCCGGCCAACAATGTTGTTGTTTAAATTAACAGAGCAAATATTAATGCTCTCTGGTCATCAGTATGATAATTCTATTCAACTAACCTGATCTACCATGAATAGATAATGCTGTGCCTTGTTTATGGAAAGATATTATCATGTAAGGACACAACAAAAACTAGTAAAAATGTATTTATTCATCATTCTAAGTGCTTTGAAGGTATTATGCTTTTAAGCATTATTTTAATTCGATGTAAAATGACCTATTATTATTCCAGTTTTACTAGTAAGAACTTTGAGCCAGAGAGTGTTTAAATAACTTGTCCATGTCACAGGGTTAATAAACGGTATAACTTGGTTTTAACTCAGACACTGAAACTCTAGATGCACTTTCTTCACTGCTATGAGACAATTCTTTAAAAATTTGAAAATGCTTTAAAATTTACTATGATAATGGAGTAAAAATGTTTTTACATTGAATATGCTATCTCTGTGTTTACCTACAATGAACTCAGCATTTTTAACATAAGAACATATATTGAAATTCTACCATTTTATTTATTTATTTATTTATTTATTTGAATTTTTATTGCATTTTAGGTTTTGGGTTACATGTGCAGAACGTGCAAGATAGTTGCATAGGTACACACATGGCAGTGTGTTTTGCTGCCTTCCTCCCCTTAACCCACATTTGGCATTTCTCCCCAGGCTATCCCTCACCAGCTCCCCCCCACTGTCCCTCCCCTATTCCCCCCAATAGAACCCAGTGTGTAGTACCCCCTTCCCTGTGTCCATGTGTTCTCTTTTTTCTCACCCGCCTATGAGTGAGAATATGTGTTATTTCCTTTTCTGTTCTTGTGTCAGTTTGCTGAGAATGATGTTCTCCAGATTCATCCATGTCCTTACAAAGGACACAAACTCATCATTTGATTGCTGCATAATATTCCATGGTGTATATGTGCCACATTTTCCCTGTCCAGTCTATCATCGTTGGGCATTTGGGTTGCTTCCAGTTCTTTGCTATTGTAAACAGTGCTGCAATGAACATTCGTGTGCATGTGTCCTTATAGTAGAACGATTTATATTCCTTTGGATATATACCCACTAATGGGATTGCTGGGTCAAATGGAATTTCTATTTCTAGGTCCTTCAGGAATCGCCACACTGTCTTCCACAATGGTTGAACTAATTTACACTCCCACCAACAGTGTAAGAGTGTTCCTATTTCTCCGCATCCTCTCCAGCATCTGTTGTCTCCAGACTTTTTAATGATCACCATTCTAACTGGCGTGAGATGGTATCTCAATGTGGTTTTGATTTGCATCTCTCTAATGACCAGTGATGATGAGCATTTTTTCATGTGTTTGTTGGCCTGATGTATGTCTTCTTTTGTAAAGTGTCTGTTCATATCCTTTGCCCATTTTTGAATGGGCTTGTTTGTTTTTTTCCTGTAAATCTGTTTGAGTTCTTTGTAAATTCTGGATATCAGCCCTTTGTCAGTTGGGTAAACTTCAAAGATTTTTTCCCAATCTGTTGGTTGCCAGTTCACTCTAGTGACTGTTTCTTTTGCTGTGCAGAAGCTGTGGAGTTTGTTTAGGTCCCATTTGTCTATTTTGGCTTTTGTTACCAATGCTTTTGGTGTTTTGGTCATGAAGTCCTTGCCTACTCCTATGCCCTGAATGGTTTTGCCTAGATTTTCTTCTAGGGTTTTTATGGTGTTAGGTCTTATGTTTAAGTCTTTAATCCATCTGGAGTTAATTTTAGTGTAAGGTGTCAGGAAGGGGTCCAGTTTCTGCTTTCTGCACATGGCTAGCCAGTTTTCCAAACACCATTTATTAAACAGGGAATCCTTTCCCCATTGCTTGTTTTTGTCTGGTTTATCAAAGATTATATGGTTGTAGATATATTGTGTTGCCTCCAATGCCTCTGTTCTGTTCCATTGGTCTATATCTCTGTTTTGGTACCAGTACCATGCTGTTTTGGTTACTGTAGCCTTGTAGTATAGTTTGAAGTCCGGTAGTGTGATGCCTCCCGCTGTGTTCTTTTTGCTTAGAATTGACTTGGCTATGTGGGCTCTCTTTTGGTTCCATATGAAGTTCATGGTGGTTTTTTCCAGTTCTGTGAGGAAATTCAATGGGAGCTTGATGGGGATAGCATTGATTGTGTAAATTACTTTGGGCAGTATAGCCGTTTTCACGATATTGATTCTTCCTAACCATGAACATGGAATGTTTCTTCATCTGTTTGTGTCCTCTCTTATTTCATTGAGCAGTGGTTTGTAGCTTTTCTTGAAGAGGTCCCTTACATTCCTTGTAAGTTGTATTCCTAGGTATTTTATTCTCTTTGTAGCAATTGTGAATAGCAATTCATTCTTGATTTGGTTCTCTTTAAGTCTGTTATTGGTGTATAGGAATGCTTGTGATTTTTGAACATTGATTTTATATCCTGAGACTTTGCTGAAGTTGCTTATCAGTTTCAGAAGTTTTTGGGTTGAGGTGATGGGGTCTTCTAGGTTTACTATCATGTCATCTGCAAACAGAGACAATTTGGCTTCCTCCTTTCCTATTCAAATACCCTTTATTTCTTTTTCTTGCCTGATTGCTCTGGCTAGAACTTCCAGTACTATGTTGAATAGGAGTGGTGAGAGAGGGCATCCTTGTCTAGTGCTGGATTTCAAAGGGAATGCTTTCAGTTTTTGCCCATTAAGTATGATATTGGCTGTTGGTTTGTCATAAATAGCTTTTATTACTTTGAGATATGTTCCATCAATACCAAGTTTATTGAGGGTTTTTAGCATAAAGAGCTGTTGAATTTTGTCAGATGCCTTCTCTGCATCAATTGAGATAGTCATATGTTTTTTGTTTTTGGTTCTGTTAATGTGGTGAATGACGTTTATAGACTAGTGTATGTTGAACAAGCCTTGCATCCCTGGGATGAATCCTACTTGGTCATGATGGATAAGTTTTTAATGTGCTGTTGCAATCGGTTTGCCAGTATTTTATTGAAGATTTTTGCATCTATGTTCATCATGGATATTGACCTGAAGTTTTATTTTCTTGTTGAGACTCTGCCGGGTTTTGGTATCAGGATGTTGTTGGTCTCATAAAATGATTTGGGAAGGGTTCCCTCTTTTTGAATTATTTGGAATAGTTTCAGAAGGAATGGTACCAGATCCTCTTTGTGTGTCTGGTAGAATTCAGCTGTGATCCTATCTGGACCAGGACATTTTTTTTGTGTGGTAGGCTCTTAAGTGCTCCCTGGACTTCAGACCTTGTTATTGGTCTATTCATAGTTTCGGCTTCCTCCTGGTTTAGGTTTGGGAGGACACAGGCGTCTAGGAATTTATCCATTTCTTCCTGGTTTACTAGTTTATGTGCATAGAGTTGTTTATAGTATTCTCTGATGATGTTTTGAATTTCTGTGGAATCTGTGGTGATATCCCCTTTATCATTTTTTATTGCATCTCTTTGGTTGTTCTCTCTCTTCTTTTTTATCAGTCTGGCTAGTGGTCTGTCTATTTTGTTGATCTTTTCGAAAAACCAGCTCTTGGATTTATTGATTTTTTTGAAGGGTTTTTGTTGTCTCTATCTCCTTCAGTTCTGCTCTGATCTTAGTTATTTCTTGTCTTTGGCTAGGTTTTGAGCTTTTTTGATCTTGCTCCTCTAGCTCTTTCAATTTTGATGATAGGGTGTCAATTTTGGATCTCTCCACTCTTCTCCTGTGGGCACTTATTGCTATATATTTTCCTCTACAGACTGCTTTAAATGTGTCCCAGAGATTCTGGTATGTTGTGTCTTAATTCTCGTTGGTTCGAAGAACTTCTTTTTTTCTGCCTTCATTTCATTGTTTATCCAATCAACATTCAAGAGCCAGTTGTTCAGTTTCCATGAAGCTGTGTGGTTCTGAGTTGGTTTCTGAATTCTGAGTTCTAACTTGATTGCACTATGGTCTGAGAGACTGTTTGTTATGATTTCAGTTGTTTTGCATTTGCTGAGAAGTGCTTTACTTCCAATTATGTAGTCAATTTTGGAGTAGGTGTGATGTGGTGCTGAGAAGAATGTATAATCTGCGGATTTGGGATGGAGAGTTCTGTAAATGTCTATCAGGTTTGCTTGTTCCAGGTCTGAGTTCAAGCCTGGGATATCCTTGTTAATTTTCTGTCTGGTTGATCTGTCTGATTTGACAGTGGAGTGTTAAAGTCTCCCACTATTATTGTGTGGTAGTCTAAGTCTCTTTGTAGGTCATTAAGAACTTGCCTTATGTATCTGGGTGCTCCTGTATTGGGTCCATATATATTTTGAATCATTAGCTCTTCTTGTTGTATCGATCCTTTTACCATTATGTAATGACCTTCTTTGTCTCTTTTGATCATTGTTGCTTTAAAGTCTATTTTATCAGAGATGAGGATTGCAACTCCTGCTTTTTTTTTTTTTTTTTTTTTTTTTGCTCTCTATTTGCTTGGTAAATCTTCCTCTATCCCTTTATTTTGAGCCTTTGTGAATCTTTGCATGTGACATGGGTTTCCTGGATACAGCACACTGATGGGTTTTGGTTTTTTATCCAATTTGCCAGTCTGTGTCTGTTGATTGGCTCAGATTCTTCATTTTGTTGATGCTCTTTAGCATTTTTTATGTTTTTAGAATGGCTGGTACTGGCTGTTTCTTTCTATGTGTAGTGCCTCTTTCAGGAGGTCTTGTAAGGCATGCCTGGTGGGGACAAAATCTCTGAGTTCTTGCTTGTTGGCAAAAGATTTTATTCTTCCTTCACTTATGAAGCTTAGTTTGGCTGGATATAAAATTCTGGGTTGAAAGTTCTTTTCTTTGAGGATGTTGAATATTGGCCCCCACTCTCTTCTGGCTTGTAGAGTTTCTGCCAAGAGATCTGCTGTGAGTCTGATGGGCTTCCCTTTGTGGGTGACCCGACCCTTCTCTCTGGCTGCCCTTAGTATTTTCTCCTTCATTTCAACCCTGGTGAATCTGACGATTATGTGCCTCGGGGTTGTTCTTCTTGCAGAATATCTTTGTGGTGTTCTCTGTATTTCCTGGAGTTGAGTATTGGCCTGCCTTGCTAGGTTGGGGAAATTTTCATGGATAATATCCTGAAGAGTGTTTTCCAGCTTGGATTCATTCTCTTCATCACATTCTGGTACGCCTATCAAACATAGGTTAGGTCTCTTCACATAGTCCCACATTTCTTGGAGATTTTGTTCATTCCTCTTTGTCCTTTTTTCTCTAATCTTGGTTTCTCTTTTCATTTCATTGAGTTGATCTTCGATTTCTGATATTCTTTCTTCTGCCTGGTCAATTCGGCTGTTGAAACTTGTGCATGCTTTGTGAAGTTCTCATGTTGTGTTTTTCAGCTCCTTCAATTCATTCATATTCCTCTCTAAGTTGTCCATTCTTGTTATCATTTCCTCGAATCTGTTTTCAAATCTTTTTTCAAGGTTCTTAGTTTCTTTGCATTGATTTAGAACATGTTCTTTTAGCTCACTGAAGTTGCTCCTTCTCCACCTTCTGAAGTCTGATTCCATCATTTCATCACTCTCATTCTCCATCCAGCTTTGTTCCCCTGCTGGTGAGGAGTTTTGGTCCTTTGTAGGAGGTGAGGTGTTTTGGTTTTGGGTGTTTTCCTCCTTTTTGCACTGGTTTCTTCCCATCTTTGTGGATTTATCCACCTGTCGTCTTACTAGTTGCTGAATTTTCGATTGGGTCTCTGAGTGGATGTCCAGATTGTTGATGATGAAGTATTTCTGTTATTTAGTTTTTCTTCTAACGGTTTAGCCCCTCTGCTGTACGAGTGCTGAGGTCCACTCCAGGCCCTGCTTGTCTGGGGTACACCTGTAGCAGCTGCAGAACAGTGAGGCATGCTACCAGTTTCTTCTTCTGCTATCTTTGTCCCAGAATGATGCCCGCCAAATGTCAGTCTGATTATTCCTTTTTCTGAGGTGGCTCTTTGTATATACAGGGGTCAGGGAGCTGCTTGAGGAGATGGTCTGTACTTTATAGGAGCTCTAGTGCTGAGCTGTGCGCTCCGTTGTTCATTCAGGTTTGCTGGGCGAATGTGTCTGCTGCAGAACTTATAAAAGCCCCCCTTTTTTATTGCTCAGATGCTCTGTCTCAGGGAGTTGGGGCTTTCTTTATGAGTATCTGTTGCACTGTCTTGTCCAGCTAGGAGGCAGTCTATTCACTGTTTGCCTTCCAGGGCTCCACCCTGCTAGTGTGGGTCTGCCCTGCTGCTGAGGGGCTCTGTTCTACTGTGGTGCACTCCACCCTGTTGGTGGCATCTCTCTGTTAAGGCTGGTTGCCTCAGCAATGGCAGGCTGCGTCAGCAGTCGGCAGTACCTCAGTAGGGGCTGATTGCATCTGTAGTGGTGGACGCCCCTCCCCCACCAAGCTGCACCATTTGAATTCAGCTGACCACACAGCAAAAATCTCAACCCTGAGTGCCTTGAATGGCTGCACTGCTTGTCCCCGTGAGGGTGGGACCCGCCGAGCCCGATCACCTGGCTCCCTGCCTCAGAGTTTCTCCTCTCTCTCTCTCTCTCTCTCTCTTTCTTTCCAAATTGAATGGTTGACTCTCTCACAGGCGCCCCAGTTGCCTGCTGATTGGGCACCGGGATCCGTGCGATCTCCCTGTGGTGGCCCACTGCACCGGCACAAATCGGTCTTCCCGGGAATCTCCTGGTCTGGCTCACAATCCAAGTCCCATTCAATCAAATGGACTTGTCAATCTGCCCTCCCAAAACTCAGATTGCCGTTTTAACAGGCCACCCAGACCAGTGAGCTCTGTGTGGGCTGCTGCTGCACCGCGGTGTGGTGCCGGCCAAAATGGCCATGCAAGCGGGCTGTGCTGCTCTCCTGTGTCTCTCCTACACCTGGAAATTTGCCAGTTCTGTGGGCTACAAAAGTCCACCTGAAAATGCAGCTAGGACTCACCCTCTGCACCTTCACTGAGAGCTGCAATCCTGAGCTGTTTCTATGACGCCATCTTGGAACCTCTACCATTTTATATACATTGCCCTACCATTCATATTACTACTAAAACAAATACAACTATGTAAACTAAACTTAAAAGACTAAAAGCACAAATCCTTACCCAGTTTGATTTATATATTGTGGTAACCTAACTTGTACTAAGCTAACTGACTCCATCTTAGCTGCAAACCAAACAAGCTGTCTCCAGCCTCTCCCTCCCTGCCTTGACCCCCTCAGGTGCATGACTGGGTGACACTGCACTCAAAGCCTTGAATGGTTAAGAGTGGTAGAAATAGAAATTCCATTTGACCCAGCAATCCCATTACTGGGTATATATCCAAAGGAATATAAATCGTTCTACTATAAGGAAACATGCACATGAATGTTCATTGCAGCACTGTTTACAATAGCAAAGACCCGGAACCAATCCAAATGCCCATCGATGATAGACTGGACTGGGAAAATGTGGCACATATACACCATGGAATATTAAGCAGCAATCAAAAATGATGAGTTTTTGTCCTTTGCAAGGACATGGATGAATCTGGAGAACATCATTCTCAGCAAACTGACACAAGAACAGAAAAGAAAATACCACATATTCTCACTCATAGGCGGGTGAGAAAAATGAGAACACATGGACACAGGGAGGGGGGACACACTGGGGTCTATTGGGGGGAATGGGGGAGGGACAGTGGGGGGGAGCTGGTGAGGGATAGCCTGGGGAGAAATGCCAAATGTGGGTTAAGGGGAGGAAGGCAGCAAAACATACTGCCATGTGTGTACCTATGCAACTATCTTGCACGTTCTGCACATGTACCCCAAAACCTAAAATGCAATAAAAATTTTTTTTTAAAAAAAGAGTGGTTCACAGCACCTGTAACCACTGTAACTGCATCTGGCTTGGCAAGTCTACCTGCTATTGTGAATACAATCCTTGCTGACTGATTGTATGGAAAGATCCCCCTGTTAAAAACTTTGATGATTTTATGGAAATACCCTTTGTGACCAACAATCCTGGAAACCTCCTGCCCCTTGGTTACCAGCTTCCTTATACAACTTGCTTGTTCTGCTTCTGTAAAATTCTGCTTCAGCTAGGCTCCCCCTCCCCTACCTAAATCAAGTTATAAAGGGAAATCAAGCCCCATCCTTGGGTCCAAGAGATTTTGAGTGTGAGCTGACTCTCAGTCCCTGGCAAATAAAGGAATCTTAATTTGGAACTCAGAGAGTGATGTTTTCATTCTAACTCACTCTGTTACAACAATATAATGGTATTTATTGATAAGATTTAATTATATGTGAATAGAATTTTGATTTAATTATCAAATAAAAGCATTCTAAATTCCATACATATTTTACAGCAGGCATCACTCTTTAAATTAATGATCAATACTTCTATCCATAGAAAATGGTTTGAATAATATTAGTATTTGTCAAATTCAAATTTAATGAGTTACTTTTAATTTTTATTCACATGAATTGTATGATATTAGAAAATCTACTAGGAGTTTAAACAATGACAATAAACAGACATAATAAAAAATTGCATCGCAACTTTCCTTCCAGGTTTGGAAATGGCATTTTTAAATTAAGTTTAGTTAAGAAAATGTTACAACTCTATATTATTAAATAAAATGGCCAGGTGAGGTGGCTTATGCTTGTAATCCTAGTACTTTGGGAGGCTGTGGTGAGTGAACCACTTGAAGTCAGGAGTTTGAGAAGTCAGCCTGGTCAATATTGCAAAACCACATCTTTGCCACAACCTACAAAAATCGGTTTGATGTGGGGGTGCTTTCCCATAGTCCTAGCTACTCAGGAGGCTGAGACAGGAGAATCTTTTGAACCTGGGAGGTGGAAGTTGCAGGGAGCTGAGATGGTGCCGTTGCACTTTAAACTGGGTAACAGAATGAGGCCCTGTCTCAAAAAATAAATAAATAAAAGTAAAAATTAAATAATATAATGTAAGTTAGCATTAATTTTTTCACCAGAGCAAGAGTATAACAAAGTTTGCTGTTATTGTCCAACATCATGAATAAAAATTATAACTTTGGTTTCATTTGTGAACAAATAAAAATATCAGTGATGTGTAATTGTATACAATTCTAAATATACTCTTACTCGCTTTATAAGACTAAGTAGGACAAAGGTCTTGATGTTGCAATTATAAAGAAAATGATTTTCCCTGGTAACAATTATTCTTCCTTTAATTATTTATAGTATCAGAGTAATAAAGATAAATTTATATTGAAGCATTTGACAAAATCATCACCTGGTACAATGAAATTTTAATATAATAATCTACAAAACTATCTTGCCTTCATATTCTTCATATGTTTCCAGCTTTATCCATGAAAACATGTCTGATAAAGGTGTCAGCATGGCCATGCTCCCTTCAAGGGCTTCAGATAAGAACCCCTCCTAGCATCTTTTTAGCTTCAGACGGTTGCCAGGAGTCCTTGGTGTTTCTTGGCTTGTGACAGCATCACTCTAATTTCTGCTTGTCTTCGTGATCTCCTTCTGTGTTTTACTCCTCTGAGTCTTTGTCCAAATTTCCCTATTCTGGTAAGTCATTAATTACGGCCTACATTATTCCATTAGGATCTCATCCTAATTTTGTTATGTCTGCAAAACCCTGTTTCCAAGTAACCCTATTTCTTCACAGTCTGAGGTTTTGGATTGACACAAACATGGGGCCGGGAAAGGGATTATTCAACCCAGTGCAGTGTTTACTTAATTTATGTTAGTTGAGCTTTGATGAGCCTATCAATCTATATAACTAGGTTTTTTATTTTCTACCTGGTAGATAATTCTATTCAATTAGTTATTTTTTATTGTTTCCATTCCAATTCTCAGTAAGACATTTTATGATGGGTATTTTATCTCTCTTCCATAGCTATCATTGTCCTTCACATATTTTAGATTATTTTTCCACAGTATTAATACAATTCTGAATTTATTGTTCTCAAATAGATTTTCCGATTCTGCTTTCACATTACTGCCTGCCTTGCAGATCCTACTTATATATTCCCAGCCTATTCTCAGTATATTCTATGCATTTTATGGCATCCCTGTGACTTTCCAATTCTGAGTCCCAAACAAACTTATTTCTCTGTCTTTTGGAAAATGCAATGCGTGGGTTTTTTTGTTTTGTTGTTTGTTTGTTTTTCAACAGAGATGGTAGAAGTAGCCTAATTAAGGTTCTTAACTTTGCTGCACAAAAAAATTTGAGAGCAAGTCCAAAGTAAATGTAGGCAAAGGAGTTTATTGCACAGTGAAGGACACTCTGATAGCTGGGTCAAAGTGGGCTGCTCCAGAATGAGACAATCTCATCTCACGCTGGGAAAATTCCCTTTGTGGTAAGCTTATACAATTATTTATAAAAGGGTCAGGATGAGTGCTTCTATTAAGCATGCTTCAAGTCATCTTCTGAGTGTCTATGTGCAATTGTTGTACATGCTAGAACATAGATTACATGTCTTGTGAATCTTAATTCTCTAACAAGAGGTGTGTTTATTACTATTATGATGAACTTAGGTCAACCCAAGGATGCTAATCATGGGTTTTTGTGTTTGTGTGAATTTAGGAATTTTCCCTTCAGTTCTTCACCTTCCTCGCTGCAGGATGTTCCAAACAGGTGTCTCAGATACGGGATTTGCACTGTGGGAGGTTTTTTTCTCTCTATCTATTTAGCAAGTTTCTTTCCCATTAAGGGAGGCTATGAACAAACTAACATGCCTCAGAAAAGCTGTGATAGATTTCAGCTGATTGCCGGTTGAAACTCATTGCTGATATTCACAGTATCCTTCCTAACTAAACACACCTAACAATTCTGCAAAAATTCTGAGGCTGCAAGACTAAGCTACTACCCTTTTCCATGAAAGATGTAGATTTTTAATAGGGATAAATTCCTAGTAGGATATCTCTGACTTCCATATTGACTTCCAGACTTTTACTTCTGAGAATCTTTATGTAAGCTTAACAAACCCACCTTTTAAAATATCATTTTCAATTTTGTTTTACTAAGTTTTACATTCCTTCGGGTTCTTTCTTTCTAAAATAATTTTAGAATAGGAAAATCTGTAACTGAAAGCTGCAAACGTTTTTAAAGAGCAGTTTTGGAGCAACAAGTATTCGAGAATGATGAAAATATTTTATGCAGATTCCAGAAAGAAATATTAAAATTACATAGAAAAACTGTATTAGATATGTGACAAAGGTTAGAATATTCAATTATGCTCTCCTGTATCTGCTGTGGTTAGAATATTCGTTTTTCCCTCCAAAATCCATGTTGAAATTTAATACCCAGTGAATAGCATTAAGAGATGAGGTCTTTAGAAGATGATAGACGCCTCTGCCCCCATGAATGAATGGGTGCCTCTTAAAAGGGCTTGAGAGGGTAAGTTTGCCCCTTTTGTCCGCTTGGCATGTGAGAACACAGCATTTTTTCCCTCTGGAATATAGAGCCTCAAGGCACCATCTTGAAGCAGAGACAGCAGCCCTTACCAAGCACTGAATCCTCTGCCACATTCATCTTGGACTTCCCGGGTTCCAGAACAGAAAGAAGGAAATCTTTATTATTTAGAAATTACCCAGTCTTACCTATTTTGCTATAGCAGCACAAATGAACTAAAATGATATCTCTACCATTGAGTTTTATGAAGTTATGTGAACATGCTTCTATTTTATTTTTAGACCTTATATACTTGTAAGTTTACTTTTTTTTCCTGAAATACAGATTTAAGCCCCCAAAGCCTTATATTATTATTATTTATTACTTGTAATCTTATACAACCGGGGTAATAAACTCAACAATATAAAATACATATCTGTGTTACAGAAAATAATAAAACAACACGATTATCTCTCATTGTTTTTTCTCTTGGACAAACAAGTAATATATCAATGACCCAACTAATTTTGTTGCCTTAAACATAATATGACTGAAAGTTTGGGCTTGCACAATGCCATAGAAAGGGCCTTGGGTCAGCCCTCATTGCTCTCTACTTCCTGCCAGTTTTTGGTTTTCATTTTTTTCTTTTTTTGAAACTGCAGACGTACAATTTGAGGTACTGATGAAGAGGCATATGTTTAGGAAACAGCACTTTGCCTGTCTCACCTTCTTAAATGTTGTTTTATCCTCAAGCTGAGCAGGTACATTTAAGGGCGTTTATGTCACCTTTCAGCATCTCAACTTCGTTTTCCTGCTTCCATTTGCATAGCAGTGGATAGTCACAATTTATTTTTCATCACAGTTTTATAGTCCTTGTAATTATAAAGCATTTCTATTTTCCATAAGATCCTGTTTGTTGAGTAACTACAGAATGTGCATAATGGATAGTAGAATAAGTAAGTTTTGTTAATCAAACTGCCCATATCTATTGAAAGGAAACTTCAATTCTCATACTTATTTATTTGGTTTTGTTTCTAAAGGGTTTGAGGCTGCTGGTTTCAAGTCCTGATTTTATTTTTAAAAGAGTCATTTAATTAAAATTTATAAGAAGTTAAACTGATATATTTTTAAATGTGGAGCATCATTGTATTCCCATAATTCTAAAAATATTAAAACGATTTTTTAAAAATTAGAGTTTTTTCCTACTCTAAAGGCTAATTAGATTATATATTTGGCTTAATATCTTATTACAACATTTAATTATAAAAACCTGTTAATTGCATTATAGCTGCATGAAATATAAAGATATGCTAATTTACATTGGCTGTATTTGCTCTCAATAGTAAGAATTTAGAGAAGGCTAAAATTATATTAAGTATTTTAGCCAGGCATGGTGGCTCATGCCTATAATCCCAGAATTTTTGGAGATCAAGGCAGGCAGATTGCTTGAGGCCAGGAGTTGGAGGCCAGCCTGGGCAGCATAACAAGACTTTGTCTCTACAAAAAATAAAATAAAATTTTTACTGGGTGTGATAGCATGCACCTGTAACCTCATCTACTTGGGTAGTTGAGAAGAGGGAATGGCTTGAGCCCAGAAGCTGGAGGCTGCAGTGGGCAATAATCACACCACTCCAACCTAGTCAAGAGAGCAAGATCTCATCTCTAAACAATAAAAATAACATAAAGTTTCCAAATATATAGGGAAGCTTTACATAATATTATTTTACAGTCTTACACATATCATAAAAATTTAAATGTGAAGAAAGGAATTAATATCGCTATTGTATCTTCCTGATCATTCTCTCTCCCCAACAAAAATGTACATGCAGAGACACATGTATGTACATACACACACACACTCACACATATACACAAGAACAAAACAGATGCTATTTTATTGATGCATATATTCGTAGACTGTTACATATGGTGTGGTGTGTTAATTAGACCATTAATTTGGAAAACTGCCACAATATATGTATCCATGTTTACAATTTTAGAAATCTCTTTTATGAACTAGATTAAAAAACAGCAATCCACTTGTAATACAGGACATTGGGAGTCTAGAGTTATGCACATACAACAAAATGTAAATGAAACGCTATATTCAAGATGACTGTTAATTCTTTACCAAATATTTTCCCATTAAAAAGTGCAAATAGGAAAATTTACAAATTGTCATAAAGTAAAATAAATTGAGTATGTGGTTTGAGGTAAATTGTGCCAATGGGATTAATATGACAAGTTTATTTCTGTCAGTTTCTGCTTCAATTACTCAAGCCACATTTCTAATATAGGTCAAATAACGTGCCAGTAACTTATGATATTGATATTAAATGTCAAGTAAATATAATATTTAATGATAGATAAAACATAATATATTTCTACTGAGGTGGCTCAAAACCTTTCTTATTCTAACTGTTCAAATATATAGAAATTATTTACAAATAGGTCAATATAATAGGAATTGTGCATAAAGTCATTGGATACTCTATAACTATGCTATCTAGCGCACTATCATCCACATCACTGATGGCACAATGCAAAGGTATTATATAAGCCAGGACTGTTACATGCCAGAAACAAACACCACTCTATCTAGTTCAGGGAGAAAACGTTTTTTATTTGGTTAGTTTCGGGTTTTTTTTTTTGTTTTTATTTTTAACATGCAACTCAAAGATTCTCCAAAAGTCCTTAAAAACATTTCCCAAACTTGCCTAAGACTCTCTATAACCTGCTATCACTAGCTCAGCAGAAAACTTGAGTTATGAAAGCCTCTATCACTTAGCCAAATAATGAATTTCAGCTGTTCCCAGCTTCTTTACAGTACTCTGTTCTGAATCAAAACTCCATTCGGTTGTATCTGATTGGGTAATATAAATTGCTTGTCTGTGTTCTATCTTCAAAGGGTTCTGTAAAAGAATAACCCTGGCTTATAATGAGGGTGTTCAAGAGATATCAGGGGACTCTATGCATAGCAAATATCTACTAGAGCCCATCTCTTCACTATCCAACCTGGTTTTACACCTGTCTTCCATACTTCAACTTCCTAACAACTATAATACCCAGAGCAACCACAAAAATATGCTTCTCCCTTACATATTTTAAGTATAATTTTAAAACTGGAAATAAAATATGTGCTGACTTTTTGGTCACTTTATTAAACATGACTTAAACAGAGGGCTCTCAGTTAATTCTATGGGGCACTGTTTATGTACATTCTATGTGATAGTGAAAATAAAATATGAAGGGTAACATTAATGAAATGGTCTTGATAACTCACATCTTATAAAAGTCTGATGATTTGTTTGTCAGGATTTCTAAGCAATATCCATTTTCTTCTTGTCTCATCCTAATTCTGTCTTTATACCATTCCACATGCAAATTTTAAAGTTTAACACTACCAAATAAGTATGTAACATAGTTACAGAAGTCAACTGAGGAAAAGGAAAATTATTTTAGATATATACATAAGTATGTTACTGTGAAGAAACTATATAAGTTTAAATATGAAGAAAGGGATTAATATCTCTATCAATCTAATACATAGCTTTACATTTTGTCACAAAGCTACGCAATTGGTGTTAAATGCCTTCCTTTTCCACTAGTCTGTCTATATGTTCTGTTTCATATCCACCACCCCAGTTGATCTAAGTGTGTTATTGAATGAGGTGATCCAAATCCTCCTGAAAAGGATCATTTTATCCCAGTCTTGCCATAGGAATTTACACTGTCTTTCTTCATTGTGTAGCAGCAAATATTTTTGTCAAAATTATAATCTGTAAAATTAACTAGTTCAACACTGGAAACCCTCATTTTACCAATTCAAATAGTGGCATCAAGAACCCCTTATTGGAAAATGATACCATAGCTTTTATTTCAAGGAAGCCATTGTTACCTTCCTTACCACCGTAGATTGCTATGAAATGTAAATCAGAAGTAGGCAAACTATTTCTGTAAAGGGCCAGATAGTAAATATTGTATGTTTTCCAAGCCATATGTTCCCTTTTACAACTACTCAATTCTACTGTTATTACATGAAATCTGTCATAGACAACATATAAATAAATAGATTTGGCTGTGCTGAAATAAAATTTTTAAAAATAAAAAACAAAAACAGGTGGTAGACCATGTTTGGCCTATAGGCCATACGTAGCAGACCACCTTCTCTAAACGGTCAAAACCAAAAGTCAAATAAATCTTCAAATGAAACATTAAAACAGTAAACTTCTGTTGAAAAATACCACTAACAATTCCATAGTCTTCCATACTAAACCTGTATATTCCAGCTATGAGGAAGACATCACAGTGTATTGGTATATTAGTTCATTCTCACACAGCTATGAAGAGCTGCCTGATACTGGATGAATTACAAAGGAAAGAACCTTAATTGACTCAAAGTTCAGCATGGCTGGGGAAGCCTCAGGAAATTTACAATCGTGGTGGAAGGAAAAGTAAGCATGTCCTCCTCCACATGGTAGCAAGAAGGAGAAGAATGAGAGCCAAGCAATGAGAGAAGCCCCTTATAAAATCATCAGATCTTGTAAGAACTCACTCACTGCCATACGAACATGTGGGTATTGTGGGAACTACGATTTAAGATGAGATATGGTTGACGGCGCAGCCAAACCACACCAACTGGTTTCTGGTTCAAAGCATATTGCACATCTGGTAAGATGACAACCCACCGTTGCAAATTGCTGTCTTGGACTGAATATTAGCAAAGGTTTTAAAAGGGTCTCATCTGGTGAATGAGTTATACAATAATCAAAGACTTTACTAGGTTCAGTCAATGGTTTTCATCTTGTACATGATAAGAAGCAATGTTTTATAGGACTCACAGTGATTAAGTTACTCGTTAATTCCACAGATAGTTTTACTGGAAGAGATTTAAGGAAGTCAAGTAAACCCCAAAATATTGTTTGAATGACATAAACTACTGGCCTTCAATGATCGAAAGCATAGAATAATGTCAATCTGCTACCTGTGGTTTGCTGATCCCCTGTGTGTATTGTAACTTGTGGAAAGTTGGTGTTGGACTTTTTGCAAATTAGGCACTTAGTAATGGCAAGAGCAAGGTCAGCCTTGGTGATAGGAAGTCCATATTATTGTTCCTATCTGCAGTCCCAATATTTGTCACCATAGAACCATGGCAATACTTTTCTTAATCCATTAAGTGTTCATTGGGATGACTGGAGAAAAGGGGCTAAACTTATCTATGTGATTGTTAAAATGTATATTACCCTTCTCCTAATATAGTCTCTATGGTAAATAAGCTCATATTCCTTTGGGAAAAATATAAGAAAATGTTACCACGCAGAGTCTATTCTCAAACTTTCAGTCGTAACCTTTATTTAAGAGGCCCTGACTCTGTGATACAAGAACATAGGTTTAAGAATTATATGAGGATATGTTTATACTTTGATGCTCAGGTCGAGTTTTTCTATGCAGATATAATATTTAGTTATACATATCAAGTGATACCTTAGTGGGATCTGATGTATTTGGGGTTTGACGATACCGGAATATTTTTTGCTACCATCAAATGTACAAGCCAAGCAGAGTGTTCAGATTGTAATCTGTCCTTGATGAATATTACAGTACAAATCCCCTTGTCTCTGGTAGGTAAGTGAAGCTAATTACTTTCTGCCAGCCAGTGTCCACTACCCATATGTATCAGTTTACTAGGGCTGTCATCACAAAATACCATGGACTGAATTACTTAAACAACAGAAACTAATTTTTTCATAGTTCTGAAGGCTGCAAGTCCAGAATCAAGGTATCTGAAAATGTGGTGTCTTCTGAAGTTTACTAGGCTGGTAGATGGTTACATTCTTGCTATGTCTTTACATGATCATCCTGTAGACTGTGTATGTCTGTATTCGAATCTCTTTTTATTAGAATGACGGTCATATTGGATTAGAAACTGTTACCAGTGGCAAAACCATGCAGGTCTGTGGCAACCTCATTCTTGGCTCCTCAGAGGAAAAAAATGTGGCTGAAGAGCAGAAGTAGTTTTAAGGCAGAGGGGGAAAGAGAAGCAAGTTTTAGAAGAGGAGTTGAGAATTTATTTAAAAGTTTTAGAACAGGAATGAAAAGGAGCAAAGTGCACTTGGAAGAGGGCCAAGCGGGCGACTTGAGAGATTCAAGTGCCCCAGTCAGCCCTGGATGTGGGGTTTCATACATTGGCATGGTTCTGAGGTTTGCATTTCTCCTTCCTTGGTTTTTCCATTGGCACGGGCTATCCACATGCCCAGTGGCCTGCCAGCCCTTGAAAGGGGCCACATGCGCAGTGTGTTTACTGAATTTGTGTGCATGCTCACTTGAGGCATTTTTCCTTACCAGTTGGACATTTCCAGAAGATGATCATACACTGGTTATACTCTACCATTTTAGCTCTTAGTGTGCATGCTGAGGCCACTCACCCCGCTCCTGAGGTCTTATTGGAACATGCTGATCACCAGCTTCAGATGTTTTCTATCTATGGGGAGACCGTCTTTCCCTGGCGCCAGCTACAACCAAGAATAATATTTTAGAAAGATAGTTTAACATCTGCCTGACCATCACCTATGGTCACGTGACATTCTTTGTGGGGGCCCTCTCCTACCCTGCTTATGTCTGCCTAACTGCCTACTTTACCAGAACTATTCCTAGTTTTTCAACTTGGCACATGGCATCCAGAATTTCTGATCATTTCATTCACATAAATACATTTGATTTTATATAAAATTATGTTCCTCCCTTTGTGTTCTTACATCATCAGTTATTTTCAGTTTTGGTTTATATGAAATAGCAAAATCTTCCAATTCTTTGGCACCTAGACCACTAATAATCTGGATTTATACTTTGTATTTCACATGGAGACAATACTAGAATCAAACTCTATTTATCTTTATGAACCGTAACTGGCATTGGTTGTGGGTCCTGAGGATAATGGATTTATTCTTGGCAAGATTGTTTTAATGTTTTTCAGTAAAATGAAAAAACAAAGAGAGCCTTGTGACATGTGAATAAAAGGTTGTTTACTATGGAAATGGGGCACAGCAAGATTCAGACAGTTAAGGTGCTAATCCATTCAGTCTTCTCAATTCTGAAGAATGTTCACTTTTCAGTTCTCAGAGTCCTGTTTTCTATAACAGCATCCTAAATGTCACATCAGAAACCTAGTCAACTATAAATTAAATGTACTTGTAGTTTGATATTTGATATTTATTTGCACCTAATATGCTGTTTCTTTAATCCAATAGATCTTTCATTTGCTTGTTATATTTTTTCATTATATATAAAATCTATTTGGCTCTTCTACAAGGCTACACATTTTATAAAATTTAAAATATATATTCTCAATAATTTATCATGTTTTCAACTTTCTCTTATACTCATTAAGTTCTTTTAAATATACCTAATATTATGTCTTATGAATATCTGAACTCTTCATGTCTGTTTCTAATGTCTGTCCTTTCTTTCTGCTAACTAACTCTCATTGTTGCTTATTTAATCAAGTGTTGCATGAATGTTGGCCCCAAAATATCTTGGAACTTTAACTGTGATGATTATTTAAAGTCAATGTGAAGTTGTTTTCTTCCTGAAATGGATTTCATAGTCTTGTACTGGTTGCAGGAAATCAATGTCAAATGAAGACTACTTTAAATAAAATTATCCATGTGTCTTAAAATCATATAAACATTGTAAATATACCAGGACTCCACATAACTGCTGGCTTGTGAATCTTTTATTTTCAATCAAGATTGCTCTTCTCTTTTCTTCATTTACTCAATTTCCAGCAAAGAGATGATGTTTTACTTTCTGCTTATTTCTGCTTTGCAAGTTTATTTCTTGTCCAATGTTGCATTGAGCTGTAATGCCTGGGAATCTTAACTTTATGTATATTAGTATACTTTCTATACTGAGTGGACAATATGCTTTATTCTTGTTATCTCTAATCTTATGCAACCATTAAAATAAAGATCAAATTTATTGCTTTGAAATAGATATTCACAGTGAAAGCTAACTTTGTGTTACTTTAGCACACAAGGTTTTTCACTTTTGTTATTTCTGTTTAAATCTTTGACTTCTTGTAACTCAGGGATGCATTTTTAAATATTAAAATGTTACCCAGATTTTAAAGGTATACTTATCAGAAAGCTCATTCATGAAATATACTACATACGTTGTTTAATATTTTACAGGAGAAGAACATCTAGGAGAAGAATTTTCTTGTTAGTGAAAGGTAACAAAAAGCCTTTTGTATTTGATAAACAGATTTTTCACTGAAGGTTTGTAATGACTTTTTATTTTAAAGCCTGCATGTTACTCTTTATTTATTAAAGAATTAATGTTATTTGCATGTGTTGTGAATCTTAGACATTCAAGAATATTAACCAAGATGTCTTAGCTCTTAGAAGTCATGAGAGATATATGAAACTCCCACTTCTCATTAATTTATTACAAGTAATAGGCCAATATAAATCATTTTGTTTTTTTTAATCCATTCTAAGATTAATAACATGCATTCTATCACAGCTACATATCAGAATAGTAGATATACAGTGACACATTATTCCTTACATACCTATGAAAAATGCTGTTTTTAAGGACACTAACTGTTGACAGTAATTGTGTATTCACTAAAACATATTACTACTAAGTACAGCTATATTAGTCACAATATTAAAAAGGTTGAGTTCAGTATTATTGTTTAACATAGAATTTATTTGGGACAAAATTTGTTTCATTACATCTCGCATTGACTCACTTTTCATTAACTAATTTTTCTTTCACAAGACTAAGAAAAAGCAGTAACAAGTTAAAATGACAAAAAACGGCTGTTTACACTTTTGTTAGATAGGTTGAGGATTTATTTTTGGCAGTCTTATAGTATAAAATATATTGTTTTAAAGAGAAGTAGAGGTAATTCATTTGGTTTATTTAATAATTGAGGGGTGAGGTTTTTATATAGAAGAGTTTTACATATTGAAAAGGCTGGGCGCAGTGGCTCAAGCCTGTAATCCCAGCACTTTGGGAGGCCGAGGCAGGCGGATCACGAGGTCAAGCGATGGCCAATATGATGAAACCCCATCTCTACTAAAAAAAAAATACAAAAATTAGCTGGGCGTGGTGGCACGCGCCTGTAGTCTCAGCTACCTGGGAGGCTGAGGCAGGAGAATTGCTTGAACCCGGGAGGTGGAGGTTGCAGTGAGCCAAGATCACACCACTGCACTCCAGCCTGGTGCCTGGTGACGGAGCAAGATGCTGTCTGAAAAAAAAAAAAAAAAAAAGAAAAAGAGAAAGTGACATTAGAAACTATGCTAAAATATAAGTTATTTGCAGTAGAAACACAAAAAAGTGAATTTTATTTAAATTAGTCATAAATATGTATATTGAAATAGTTCAGTGTATTTCAAACTACATTACTCTGGAGAGAATCTTAATTAATATCCATTTGAGTGATTATTAAAACTGAAAATTCCCAATTCTACAACTCAGTGAAAAGTTCTCAATAATTTAGGAAAATAAGTATTTCACATTTTCAAACATTTCCATTCTGGTAACAATTTAAGATTACTAAGTACTGTATTATGTTTTAGAGAGCTTTATTATGGAATTGTTGTGACCTTTCAGGTAAGCTAACACAATATCTATGTAGGCACTCCACATTTCCCACGCTATCTTATAGCTGTATGCATTGATTAGGGACATGAGTAATGACTATAAGGATTAAAAACTCGGCAGTTTATTCTTTCACGTAACAATTCTCTGGTGAGCAGTGTACGGCTGGTTTAGTGGTTTACAAAGTTGCAGGGACTTAGGTTTTTTCGTGCTCTTGTTGAGGTAACTTCTGTGCTCGAGATGACTGTCTTCATAAGAGAACTTCAGTTTTATTTATGTATCTGTGCTCATCTGCACACCCATGACTTATCAGAAAATGTTCCCACTACCAGAGAGTTTATTGGAATGTGCTGAAATCACACTTTTGCCTCACTAGTTATTGGCTGAGACACGAATATGCAAGAGAGTTCTGGCCAATAACCTAGCAGGAGAAGACTGGCAAGCAGTCTTCTATGAAATGGATGCTTTCATTTTAATAATGTAAGAAAGTTTAATTTTGCCTCTCAACATCCCCATGTATATTTGTGTTCTGCATCTGTTATTGTTACCTTGAACCCCTAAATGGAGCTCACCTGTGGAGAAAGCTCACACGTTGCCGATGGCAGAAGACAGTGATGGAAAATGTCACCATCCTGAGGAAATCTTGGACCATGAATCAAATCATGAAGTCCCCTCCAGATCTCTCATGTGCATAGTGAAAACATTCAGATTGGTAAAATGAGCATGTAAATTGTTTTTAAGTAGTTTGCTTTTATATGTGTGACAAATAGTATGACTTTATAATAGCATTTGTACAAAGTAGTAGAGGATATATAGTCAATTATCTGGGCTTAAAGCCTGGCTCAGTAAGGTATTTTTGCCATAGGTAAACATCATACTTTATCATTAAACAGAACTTGCACAAACGAAAATGTGGATCCTTTATTTGGGTGTTCACACCCAGAAAGGAGAAACTAAAGAAAAGGAGAAGAGAATCAAAGGAAGACAGAACAAAGGAGAGTAATGTTAGTGCCCTCGTTTACTGGTTCACAAAGAACCAGGAAGAGATGCAATTAGTCCCTCAGCAGATGAGTCTTGTTCACAATGAGATTCCTTCACACAAACTGCATCTTGAAGAAGTCTATGGGAGAAAAGAAGGAAAAGGAATTTAACTGCCTGGCTTTTTTTTTTCTCCTTTATTTCCGTTTGATTAAAATTCATCCTCACTGGAGTTAACTTCCCCATATTTCTGGGTTTACCATTTGTTCCATTTCACGGAGTCTCAGGATGTTAGATCCAAGCCCCATGCTGTCATATTTCATTTGAAACTGGTGGGAGTGGCCATCACCCAAGGCTAGTGGTCTGGGTATCTCTGATGTATACTGCAGTGTATATCAGAGAGCCTAGCATGTCAAGGCAAATGATGCTGCCATGCCCTTTAGAGGAAGGACAACCCAAAGCAAAAGCTGGTGCGAGGCACTATGTGTAACATGTCTATGTAGCAAGTTCTTTTATCACTCTTTGATTCAGTTTCCTCATTTGTAAGATATGTGGAATAATAGTACTTAAATCACAGGGTCATTATGAGCATTACCCTCTTAAAATTTAAAAATTCTTAGAGCAAAACGTGTCACATAAAGCCCATGCCTTTTTAGATTAGGTTATCCTAAGAATAGAAACAAAAATTAAGATACAGGTCATCAGTGTTCTAAGAGAGAAATCCACCCTATTACAGGGTTAAAAATCACCCGGCATCTGCTTTTATTTTTTACTCTTTGTTAATCTTTCCTACCATGGCATTTTTTATAAATGACATTTCTAAGCAGCCTCAGAAGTTTTCTCAACACACATATCCAGCACTTAGTTTTAAAAACATTGGAATGACAATCTGTGCCCTTCATCTGTAAAGAATAAATGCTACCCAAATTAGATAACTTTATAATTAATATTTTATTACAGTAGCCAACATTTTAAAAAAATATTAAAATGAAAATGATCAGAAGTAGAATTATCAAGTGTATGGTCATTGGAAACCAGCTATTTGCTCTTTGTAATGGAACTTGGTAAAATATTTAATTTTAATCAACATGTAATCAATCTTCAGGTAAACACTTGGCTCTATGTCAAGTTTTTATGTTTTATTTTCTTTTTTTTGAGGCAGGGTCTTAAAAAAAATTTCCTACCTCCTCCTGCCAACCCCCAATACCCAACCCAGTCTCTTCTAATTATCCTTCTACTGTCTCTGTTCATGAGTTCAATTGTTTTGATTTTTTGATCCCACAAGTAAGTGAGAACATGTGATGTTTGTTTCCCTGCCTGGCTTATTTCACTTAACACCAAGATCTCTGGTTCCATCCATGAACTCTGGGCTGGAGTTCAGTGGCACAGTCATAGCTCACTGCAGCATGGAACTCACAGGCTCAAGTAATTATCTCACTTTGGCCTTTCAAAGTGCTGGGATTACAGGCATGAGCAACTGTGCTCAACTCAGTTATTCAGGAGAAAAACAATAAAAATGTAAAAAACAAAATTAAAATAAAAGAAATATGAAACTTTCCCAAATAGAAATTATAGGTATAACAGGTATAACATGCCTATTTGTATTATTAGAGATTGAAATAAATAATATTCTGTGTCTTAGTTGGTTTCAAAAATAAGCAAAATGCTTTAAAATATGAAAAAGAGATTTGGTTACAAACTAAAATTTTATATTGTTATTAATTGAATGTGTATATCCCCCCCCCCAAATTCACATGTTGAAATTTTTAACTCCCGAGGTGATGGTACTAGAAGACAGTTCCTTTGAGAGATAATTAAGTTAAGAGGCTGAAGCCCTCATGAATGGGTCTAGTGCCCTTATAAAATAGATTTAAGGGCTGAGTGTGGTGGTTCACATCTGTAATCCCAGCATTTTGGGAGGCTGAGGTGTGCAGATTACCTGAGGTCACGAGTTTGAGATAAGCCTGGCCAACGTGGTAAAACCCCATTTCTACTAAAACTGCAAAACTTAGCTGGGCATAGTGGTGTTGCCTGTAATACCAGCTATTCAGGAGGCTGAGTTGGGAAAATTGCTTGAACCTGGGAGGTGGAGGTTGCAGCGAGCTGAGATTGTGCCACTACACTCCAGCCTGGCAACACAGGGAGATTTCATCTCAAATGAATAAATAAATAGGCCTGAAGAAGTTTCGTTGCTTCTTCACCATGTGAGGACACAGTGAGAAAAAGGCCTTCTCTAAACTAGGAAGCCAACCCTCACCAGTCAAGAAATCTGCTGGTTGCCTTCATCTTAGGCTTCCCAGCTTCTCTGGAACTGTGAAATAAATGTTGGTTGTTTAAGCTATAGTCAGTGTGTACGTATATACATATACAGTTCTGGACATTGAAATACTGAACACATTTATACCCTGCTATCATGGTTAGACTATGAGTTCAGAAGGGTCCGACAAAAAGATTCTATAATTTTCAAAGAAACAAAGATGGACAGAAACAGAAATTCATCATTTTCTCCTAATTCTATAGACAGACCACAGAGCAAATATCTTATTCCCTTTTACAGCCTAACTATGAATGCTGTCAAAAGACCTGTAAAAGTCCTGGGGAAATATCCCAATGCAAGTGTGGCATTCTCCTTAGTCCCACGACCAGGAGAAATTGAAAGAAAATTTTGCACAGGTTTGTTTTTCTAATTACTCTGGATATGTAATTTTTAAACAAACAAACAAACAACAACAACAACAACAAAAAAAAAACAGGTTCTTCTGTCTTATATTGATGGTGATTACTTGATTTGATGCCTTTGGCATAATTTTTCATTTTCTATAATGAGGTATTTCTTTGTTAACCTACACATTTCATCATGGCACTTAAGGAAAAGCTAATAACAGAACTGTAAAATAGAAATGTTGAAAGAGGTAAGAATCTCTTGTTAGAAGTGTATTCGAAGTTTTTCCCATTTGAGAATGTATGTATCCTGAATGGAAAGAGTATCTTTACTTGGTAGAATCTAACTGAAGTTAAGCATTAATTCCACATAGTTAAACTTGCCTTCTGAGGAAAAATGTAAAGCGTCTATAAAGAATAGAAACAGAGGTAGGGTGCGGTGGCTCATGTCTGTAATCCCAGCACTTTGCGAGGCCGAGGCGGGTGGATCACGAGATCAAGAGATAGAGACCATCCTGGTCAACATGGAGAAACCCCGTCTCTACTAAAAACACAAAAAATTAGCTGGGCATGGTGGCGAGTGCCTGTAATCCCAGCTACTCAGGAGGCTGAGGCAGGAGAATTGCCTGAACCCAGGAGGCGGAGGTTGCGGTGAACCGAGATCGCGCCATTGCACTCCAGCCTGGGTAACAAGAGCGAAACTCCGTCTCAAAAAAAAAAAAAAAAAAACAAAAAACCAAGAATAGAAACAGAAACATTTACCAAAAGAAGACTGTTACAAAATAAGCAATGAGCATTCACAAACAAGTAACAGAACCAAAATACTGTTACAAAATAAGCAATGAGCATTCACAAACAAGTAACAGAATTTATCTTCTGTGTAAAATTAAAATTTGGCCTCTTAAGAATTAACAGATAAATGCATAATTACCAGGAATTTCAATGAGTCTTTATCACAGCAACCTGGACAAATTATCAATTATGGGTTAAAGATAAACTAGTTGACAGAGCACAATGCACATGTGTGTTTTTGCCTCATTGTTGAATGATTCATTACAAAAGGCAAAACTCAAATCCCATCCACAGAAAAGGAAGTCACCACACTCACTGCAGATGGGCTTGAACTGAAATATGTAAAAGTGAAATTGGTATAATCCTAAAATAAATTAAAAGAAAAAAATGCTTTCTTAAAATATTTAGATAAAAAATATTTAAATATACAAAGCAAACTTCCAGTGCCAAATGACCAAGCGGTTTGGTAGTTAAGTGCAGGCATCCTAGACCTTAGGCCAAGGTTTTATTCCTTGTAGCAGGTTATAATCCCACCACTTCCAGTTACTAGAAAGGGAATGAATAAGTTAGTTCACCTCTTTTTTTCTCATTTTATTCTGTAAAAGGTAAATTATATAAATAGAACCTATGGTGTTATTGTTATGTCCAGCTGCCACATCAAGTTCACCTGTTCGTGTTATGTCAAACAGTGGTGTGCAGTGCTTAGCACTGCCCGGTCTGTGGGAAGCACACATTATTTGTGATTACTTGATGATTATTTGATATTTATTTTTTCTGAATAACATAATTGTGCATTTTGCCTAAAAGAAGCCAAGATTCTTTAATGAGAATAAGCAGATTAATTCCCAGTATTTACTATTACAGATTCAATATGTTTAACTCTATTGGGTCATGCTTGAATATGAAGCAAATGAAAAAATGATTTGTTATATAGTATGAATTACAGCATATGGCTGCATGCTCTTGTTTTTACAATCACAAAATTAGCAAAAGTACCCCAAACATCTCCCATTAGGTCTTCAACACTAGTACTGGCTGCAAATTCAACATGAGGTTTCGGGAAACAAACCTCCAAAGTATAGCAATGTAAGACTGAATTATTAATGGATACCACATACATATTCTTGTTAACTTTCTGGGAATCATTTCTGATTCTCAGTCCTAAAACAAAATCACCAATGTGAAATAGAACAGGCAATGCAGGAGAAATTTAGTACCGTATTAGGTAAAAAAAATTTAAAAATGAACCATTTTTGTGAGAAACTTCAAATAGAAACCTCCTAATTATGAAGAAGGAAAGATAGCAGAAAGATTTTTTGGCCTTATCACTAAATGTGCATTGAAATTTCTTGTAACTCTGTTTACTGTGCATTATATTACAAGTTTCCTTGCTTATGTTACAAGTTCCTAATAAGCAAGGATCCCATTTTGTTTATGTTTATATTTCACCTAGTCCCTTTCTATAATGTCCAGAATACATTCTATTCACAACGAGTATTTGCCAAACCTAGAAAATACAGGTGATCCTGGAACAGCATGCATTTGAACTGTGCTGTTCCCGTTATAGGAGAATATTCTTTTGCCTCTGCAACCTCTAAGACAGCATGACTGATCTCTCTTTTTCCTCCTTAGCCTACTCCAGAAGATAACAAGGATGAAGACCTTTATGATGACCCACTTCCACTTACTGCACAGTAAAAATATTTTATTAAATAGTAAATATATTTAATCTTCTTTGTGATTTTTCTCAGTAACATCTTCATTAGCTTACTTTTTTCTTTTGTATTATTTTTGTTTTTTATTAATTTTTACTTTTTGATTTTATTTTTCTGTAAGTTATTGGGATACAGGTAGTATTTGGTTACACGAGTAAGTTCATTAGTAGTGATTTGGGAGATTTTGGTGCACCCATCACAGGAGCAGTATACACTGAATCATGTTTGTAGTCTTTTATCCTCAACCCCTACCACTCTTTCCCCCAAAACCCCAAAGTCCATTGTTTAATTCTTTTTTTTTTTTTTTTTTTTTTTTAATTTTTATTGCAATATAGGTTTGGGGGTACATGTGCAGAACGTGCAAGATAGTTGCATAGGTACACACATGGCAGTGTGTTTGGCTGCCTTCCTCCCCCTCACCCACACTTGGTATTCGTCCCCAGGCTATCCCCCCCAGACCCCCCCCGCTGTCCCTCCCCCATTTCCCCCAACAGTCCCCAGTGTATAGTAGACCGCCTCTCTGTGTCCATGTGTTCTCATTTTTCTCACCCGCCTATGAGTGAGTATATGCGGTATTTCTTTTTCTGTTCTTGTGTCAGTTTGCTGAGAATGATGTTCTCCAGATTCATCCATGTCCCTACAAAGGACACAAACTCATCATTTCTGATTGCTGCATAATATTCCATGGTGTATATGTGCCACATTTTCCCAGTCCAGTCTATCATCGATGGGCATTTGGGTTGGTTCCAGGTCTTTGCTATTGTAAACAGTGCTGCAATGAACATTCGTGTGCATGTGTCCTTATAGTAGAACGATTCACAGTCTTTTGGATAAATACCCAGTAATGGGATTGCTGGGTCAAATGGAATTTCTATTTCTAGGTCCCTGAGGAATCGCCACACTGTCTTCCACAATGTTTGAACTAATTTACACTCCCACCAACAGTGTAAGAGTGTTCCTATTTCTCCACATCCTCTCCAGCATCTGCTGTCTCCAGATGTTTTAATGATCGCCATTCTAACTGGTGTGAGATGATATCTCAATGTGGTTTTGATTTGCATCTCTCTAATGACCAATGACGATGAGCACTTTTTCATATGTTTGTTGGCCTCATGTATGTCTTCTTTTGTAAAGTGTCTGTTCATATCCTTTGCCCATTTTTGAATGGGCTTGTTTGTTTTCTTTCTGTAAATCTGTTTGAGTTCTTTGTAAATTCTGGATATCAGCCCTTTGTCTGATGCGTAAACTGCAAAGATTTTTTCCCATTCTGATGGTTGTTGATTCACTCTAGTGACTGTGTCTTTTGCCGTGCAGAAGCTGTGGAGTTTGATTAGGTCCCATTTGTCTATTTTGGCTTTTGTTGCCAATGCTTTTGGTGTTTTGGTCATGAAGTCCTTGCCTACTCCTATGTCCTGAATGGTTTTGCCTAGATTTTCTTCTAGGGTTTTTATGGTGTCAGGTCTTACATTTAAGTATTTAATCCATCTGGAAGTAATTTTAGTGTAAGGTGTCAGGAAGGGGTCCAGTTTCTGCTTTCTGCACATGGCTAGCCAGTTTTCCCAACACCATTTATTAAATAGGGAATCCTTTCCCCATTGCCTGTTTTTGTCTGGTTTATCAAAGATGATATGGTTGTAGATATGTTGTGTTGCCTCCGATGTTTCTGTTCTGTTCCATTGGTCTATATCTCTGTTTTGGTACCAGTACCATGCTGTTTTGATTACTGTAGCCTTGTAGTATAGTTTGAAGTCTGGTAGCGTGATGCCTCCCGCTGTGTTCTTTTTGCTTAGAATTGACTTGGCTATGCGGGCTCTTTTTTGGTTCCATATGAAATTCATGGTGGTTTTTTCCAGTTCTATGAAGAAATTCAATGGTAGTTTGATGGGGATAGCATTGAATGTGTAAATTACTTTGGGCAGTATAGCCATTTTCACAATATTGATTCTTCCTAACCACGAACATGGAATGTTTCTCCATCTGTTTGTGTCCTCTCTTATTTCGTTGAGCAGGTGTTTGTAGTTTTCCTTAAAGAGGTCCCTTACATTCCTAGTGAGTTGTATTCCTAGGTATTTTATTTTCTTTGTAGCGATTGTGAATGGCAGTTCGTTCTTAATTTGGTTCTCTTTAAGTCTGTTATTGGTGTATAGGAATGCTTGTGATTTTTGCACATTGATTTTATATCCTGAGACTTTGCTGAAGTTGCTTATCAGTTGCAGGAGCTTTTGGGCTGAGGTGATGGGGTCTTCTAGGTATACTATCATGTCGTCTGCAAATAGAGACAATTTGGCTTCCACCTTTCCTATTTGAATACCCTTTATTTCTTTTTCTTGCCTGATTGCTCTGGCTAGAACTTCCAGTACTATGTTGAATAGAAGTGGTGAGAGAGGGCATCCTTGTCTAGTGCCGGATTTCAAAGGGAATGCTTCCAGTTTTTGCCCATTAAGTATGATATTGGCTGTTGGTTTGTCATAAATCGCTTTTATTACTTTGAGATATGTTCCATCAATACCAAGTTTATTGAGGGTTTTTAGCATAAAGGGCTGTTGAATTTTGTCAAATGCCTTCTCTGTGTCAATTGAGATAATCATGTGGTTTTTGTTTTTGCTTCTGTTTATGTGGTGAATTACATTTATAGACTTGCGTATGTTGAACCAGCCTTGCATGCCCGGGATGAATCCAACTTGATCATGATGGATAAGTTTTTTAATGTGCTGTTGCAATCGATTTGCCAGTATTTTATTGAAGATTTTTGCATCTATGTTCATCATGGATATTGGCCTGAAGTTTTATTTTCTTGTTGAGTCTCTGCCAGGTTTTGGCATCAGGATGATGTTGGTCTCATAAAATGATTTGGGAAGGGTTCCCTCTTTTTGGATTATTTGGAATAGTTTCAGAAGGAATGGTACCAGATCCTCTTTGTGTGTCTGGTAGAATTCAGCTGTGAACCCATCTGGACCTGGGCTTTTTTTGTGTGGTAGGCTCTTAATTGCTGCCTCAACTTCTGACCTTGTTATTGGTCTATTCATAGTTTCGGCTTCCTCCTGGTTTAGGCTTGGGAGGACACAGGCATCCAGGAATTTATCCATTTCTTCCTGATTTACTGGTTTGTGTGCATAGAGTTGTTTGTAGTATTCTCTGATGATGGTTTGAATTTCTGTGGAATCTGTGGTGATTTCCCCTTTATCGTTTTTTATTGCATCTATTTGGTTGTTCTCTCTTTTCTTTTTTATCAGTCTGGCTAGTGGTCTGTCTATTTTGTTGATCTTTTCAAAAAACCAGCTCTTAGATTTGTTGATTTTTTTGAAGGGTTTTTCTTGTCTCTATCTCCTTCAGTTCTGCTCTGATCTTAGTTATTTCTTGTCTTCGGCTAGGTTTTGAGCTTTTTTGATTTTGCTCCTCTAGCTCTTTCAATTTTGACGATAGGGTGTCAATTTTGGATCTCTCCACTTTTCTCATGTGGGCACTTATTGCTATATATTTTCCTCTACAGACTGCTTTAAATGTGTCCCAGAGATTCTGGTACGTTGTGTCTTCATTCTCGTTGGTTTCAAAGAACTTCTTTATTTCTGCCTTCATTTCATTGTTTATCCAATCAACATTCAAGAGCCAGTTGTTCAGTTTCCATGAAGCTGTGCGGTTCTGAGTTATTTTCTGAATTCTGAGTTCCAACTTGATTGCACTATGGTCTGAGAGACTGTTTGTTATGATTTCCGTTGTTTTGCATTTGCTGAGGAGTGCTTTACTTCCAATTATGTGGTCAATTTTGGAGTAGGTGTGATGTGGTGCTGAGAAGAATGTATATTCTGTGGATTTGGGGTGGAGAGTTCTGTAAATGTCTATCAGGTTTGCTTGTTCCAGGTCTGAGTTCAAGTCCTGGATATCCTTGTTAATTTTCTGTCTGGTTGATCTGTCTGCTATTGACAGTGGAGTGTTAAAGTCTCCCACTATTATTGTGTGGGAGTCTAAGTCTCTTTGTAAGTCATTAAGAACTTGCCTTATATATCTGGGTGCTCCTACATTGGGTCCATATATATTTAGAATCGTTAGCTCTTCTTGTTGTATCGATCCTTTTACCATTATGTAGTGACCTTCTTTGTCCCTTTTGATCTTTGTTGCTTTAAAGTCTATTTTATCAGAGATGAGAATTGCAACTCCTGCTTTTTTTTGCTCTCCATTTGCTTGGTAAATCTTCCTCCATCCTTTTATTTTGAGCCTTTGTGTATCTTTGTGTGTGAGGTGGGTTTCCTGGATACAGCACACTGATGGGTTTTGTTTTTTTATCCAATTTTCCAGTCTGTGTCTCTTGATTGGTGCATTTAGCCCATTTACATTCAGGGTTAATATTGTTATGTGTGAATTTGATACTGCCATTTTGATGCTAGCTGGCTGTTTTGCCCATTGGTTCATGTACATTCTTCATTTTGTTGATGGTCTTTAGCATTTGGTATGCTTTTAGGATGGCTGGAACTGGTTGTTTCTTTCTATGTGTAGTGCCTCTTTCAGGAGCTCTTGTAAAGCAGGCCTAGTGGTGACAAAATCTCTGAGTACTTGCTTGTTCGTGAAGGATTTTATTTTCCCTTCACTTATGAAGCTCAGTTTGGCCGGATATGAAATTCTGGGTTGAAAGCTCTTTTCTTTAAGGATGTTGAATATTGGCCCCCACTCTCTTCTGGCTTGTAGAGTCTCTGCCGAGAGATCTGCTGTGAGTCTGATGGGCTTCCCTTTGTGGGTGACCCTACCTTTCTCTCTGGCTGCCCTTAGTATTTTCTCCTTCGTTTCAACCCTGGTGAATCTGACGATTATGTGCCTTGGGGTTGCTCTTCTTGCAGAGTATCTTTGTGGTGTTCTCTGTATTTCCTGGAGTTCAGTATTGACCTGTCTTGCTAGGTTGGGGAAATTTTCCTGGATAATATCCTGAAGAGTGTTTTCCAGCTTAGATTCATTCTCTTGATCACATTCTGGTACACCTATCAAACGTAGGTTGGGTCTCTTCACATAGTCCCACATTTCTTGGAGATTTTGTTCATTCCTTTTTGTGCTTTTTTCTTTAATCTTGGTTTCACATTTTATTTCATTGAGTTGATCTTCAATTTCTGATATTCTTTCTTCTGCTTGGTCAATTCGGCTGTTGAAACGTGTGCATGCTTCACGAAGTTCTCGTGTTGTGTTTTTCAGCTCCTTCAATTCATTCATATTCCTCTCTAAGTTTTCCATTCTTGTTATCAATTCCTCGAATTTTTTTTCAAATCTTTTTTCAAGGTTCTTAGTTTCTTTGCACTGATTTAGAACATGTTCTTTTAGCTCAATGAAGTTTCTCATTATCCACTTTCTGAAGTCTGATTCCGTCATTTCATCACACTCATTCTCCGTCCAGCTTTGTTCCCTTGCTGGTGAGGAGTTTTGGTCCTTTGTAGGAGGTGAGGTGTTTTGGTTTCGGGTGTTTTCCTCCTTTTTGCACTGGTTTCTTCCCATCTTTATGGATTTATCTGCCTGTCATCTTTGTAGTTGCTGATTTTTCAATTGGGTCTCTGTGTGGATGTTGAGATTGTTGATGATGAAGTATTTCTGTTACTTAGTTTTCCTTCTAGTGGTCTAGCCCCTCTGCTGTATGAGTGCTGAAGTCCACTCCAGGTCCCGTTTGTCTGGAGTATACCTGTAGCAGCTGTGGAACAGTGAGGGATGATACCAGTTTCTTCTTCTGCTGTCTTTGTTCCAGAATGATGCCCGCCAAATGTCAGTCTGATTAGTCCTTTTTTTGCGGTGACTCTTTGGATATACAGGGGTCAGGGAGCTGCTTAAGGAGACGGTTTGTGCTTTATAGTAGCTCCAGTGCTGAGCTGTGAGCTCCGTTATTCATTCAGGGTTGTTGGGAGGTTGTTTATGTCTGCTGTAATAGAACTCATAAAACACCACCCTTTTATTTCCCCCCCTTATATGCACTGTTTCAGGGAGTTGGGGCTTTCTTTATGAGTATCTGTTGCACTGTCCTGCCCCACTAGGTGGCAGTCTATTCACTATTTGCCTGCCGGGGCTCTGACCCACTAGCGCGGTTCTGCCCTGTTGCTGCTGGGCTCCCTTCTGCTGTGGAGAGCTCCCGTCTCCTGGGAGTCTCTCTGTTATGGCAGGTTGCCTCGGCAACGGCAGGCTGCTTCGGCCCTGGGCGGTACTTCAATAGGGGCGGATTGTGTCAGCAATGGTGGACGCCCCTCCCTCACCGGGCTGTACCGTCCTAGATGCCGGCAGCAAAACTCTCAGCACCAAGCGTCTCCAGTCATTGCCCTGCTTGTCCCTGTGAGGGTGGGACCCGCTGAGCCCGATTACCCAGCTCCCTGCCTCAGAGTCCGTCCTCTCTCTCTCTCCCTGCCTCTCCGCAAGCTTAAAGTTCGACTCTCTCACTGGCGCCCCAGGAGCCTGCCGATAGGGCACTGGGATCCATGCGATCTCCCATCCCATTGCCCACTTCACCGGCTCAGATCACGCTTCCCAGGAAACTCCCAGGAAACTCCTAGTCTGGCTCACTGTCCAAGTCCCGTTCAATCAGATGGACACGCCAATCTGCCCTTCAAACTCTCAGATTGCCGGTTTAACAGGGTGCCCAGACCAGTGAGTTCCGTGCCGGGTCCTGCTGCGGCGCCGGCCTAAGCGGCGCCGGCCGAAGCGGCCGCGCCAGAGGGCTGCGTTAGCCGGTTTTACTTTACTAGCATCCTGTGGGACTTTCAATGCTCTGTGGGCTAGAAAAGTCCATCCGAGAATGCGGCTAGGACTCACCCTCTGCGCCGTCACTGAGAGCTGCAATCCTGAGTCCCTTCTACGACGCCATCTTGCCGGCTCCAACCCATTGTTTAATTCTTATGCATTCGCATTCTCATAGCTTAGCTTACACATATCAATGAGAACATACAATATTTGGATCTCCATTCCTGTATTACCTCACCTAGATTAACAGTCTCCAATCTCATCCAGGTCACTACAAATGCTGTTAATTCATTCCTTTTATGGATGAGTAGTATTCCATTGTATATTTCTGTATCTCCTCATTGACTGATGGGTATTTGGGTTAGTTCCACAATTTCGCAGTTGTGGGCTTTGAATAATGACTTCTTTTCCTCTAGATAGATACCCAGTAGTGAGATAACGGGATCAAATGATATAGTTCTTTTAGTTCTTTAAGGAATCTCCCCACTGTTTTCCATAGCAGCTGTACTGGTTTACATTCCCAGGAGCAGTGTAGAAGTGTGCCCCGATTGCTGCACCCATGTCAACATCTACTGTTTTTTGATTGATTATGGCCATTCTTACAGGAGTAATTTGGTATCACATTGTGGTTTTAATGTTCCTTTCCCTGATCATTAGTGATGTTGAGCATTTATTCATATGTTTTTGGCATTCGTATATCTCCTTTTGAGTATTTTCTATTCATGTCCTTAGCCTACTTTTTGTTGAGATTTTCTTTTCTTACTGATTTGTTTGAGGTCTTTGTAGATTCTGCCTGTTAGTCCTTTGTCAGGTGTGTAGATTGTGAAGATTTTCTCCCACTCTGTGGGTTCTCTGTTCACTCTGCTGACTCTTCCTTTTGGCTTGCAAAAATTTTTAGTTTGATAAGGTCTCAGCTATGTATCTTTGTTTTTATTGCATTTGCCTTTCGGTTCTAGGTCATGAAATCCTTGCCTAAGCCAATATTTAAAAGGGTTTTTCCAACATTATATTCTAGAATTTCTATAGTTTCAGGTCTTAGATTTAAGTACTTCATCCATCTTGAGTTGATTTTTGTATACGGTGAGAGATGAGGATCCAGTTTCATTCTCCTTCATATGGCTAGTCAATTATCCCAGCACCACATTTGTTGAAAAGGGTGTCTTTTTCCCACCTTATGTTTTCATTTGCTTTGTCAAAGATCAGTTAGCTGTTAAGTATTTGGGCTTATTTCTGAGGTCTCTATTCTGTTCCACTGATTTATGTGCCTATTATCATCACAGTACCATGCTGTCCTGGTGACTATGGCCTTATAGTATAATTTAAAATAAGGTAGTGTGATGTCTCCAGATTTGTTCTTTTGACTTATTCTTGCTTTGGCTATGTCGGCTCTTTTTTGGTACCATATGAATTTAAACATTTTTTTCCTAACTCTGTGAAGAATGATAGTGCATTTTTAATGGGGATTGTGTTGAATTTGTAGATGTCTCTTGGCAGTATGGGCATTTTCACAATATTGATTCTACCAATCACTGAGCATGGGATGTGCTTCCGTTTGTGTCATCTATGATTTCTTTCAGCAGCATTTTGTAGTTTTCCTTGTAGAGGACTTTATTCTCCTTTGTTAGGTATATTACTAAGTATTACATTTTGGTTTTTTTGTTTGTTTGTTTTTGGTAGCTATTGTAGAATGTTGAGTTCTCTGCTTAGCTACTGTTGGTATATAGATGAGCTACTAATTTGTGTACATTAATCTTGTATCCAGAAACTTTGCTGAATTATTTTATCAGTTCTAGGAGCTTTCTGGAGGAGTCCTTAGGGTTTCAAGGTAAATGATCATACCATCAGCAAACAGACACAGTTTGACTTCCCCTTTACTGATTTAGGCGCTCTTTCTATCTTTCTGTTGTGAGATTGCTCTGGCTAGAACTTCCAGTACTATGTTGAAGAGGAGTGCTGAGAGTGAACCTCCTTGTCTTGTTTCCATTCTCACAGGGAATGCTTTCAACTTTTCCCCATTCCGTATTATGTTGGCTGTGGCTTTGTCATAGATGGCTTTTATTACATTAAGTTATATCCCTTTTATACCGATTTTGCTAAGAGTTTCAATCATAAATGCATAAATGGATGCTGGATTTTGTGGAGAGGGATTGGCAGTGGGTGAGGTCCTAGAACTGATTATAAGCCCTTTGTCTTCTACCACTGGGTAGATAGGAAAGGACCATAAGGTGTGTGAGAGGCCAGGTGTGTCTCAGCTCAGACTCTCATTAGGCAGGCATTGCTGTGGGAGATACGGTTGATATTCCTAGCACACTGGAGTTGTATACCTAGAAGGATTATGGCTGCCTCTGCTGAATCATGCAGGTTGTCAGGGAAGTGGGGAAAAGCCGGACTCACCCAGCTCCCATGCGAACCAAAGGGTTGGTCTCACACCCACTGTGCTCCTCCCCCAAGAGCAGCCCCCAGGCTGTTTCTAGATGGAGAGCTACATGGACTTGAAAAGTTGTCCAAGGCTTTCCACCTCCCAGCTGTGAAAGAGAAGAGCTTTAGTTCTTCTCCAGCCTGTGAAATCTGCAAGCTGAATTTGTGCCCTACCCTGAGTTCTGGCCAGGAGGCCCTCCCTGAGTTCTGGCCAGGTCCTGAAGAAGCTGTCCCTTTCATTCAGAGGATCTGTGGGTCCTTTCCCTTTGTTTTTGCAGTGCATCTGGAGCTAAAATTCACAATGCAAACATCTGCATGCTGCTCTGTTGAAAGCTACAGTCTAGTCCTGCCTCCCATCCACCATGATCTCTAGCTTACTTTAAGAATACAGTCTATAATAAATATAATGTACCAAATATGTGTTAATAGACTGTTTACAGTATTGGTAAGGCATCTAGACAATAGTAGGCTATCAGTAGTTAAGTGTTGGTGGAATCAACAGATACACATGGATTTTCAACTTTGCAGAGATCTACAACCCAACCCCTGAGACTGTTCAAGGGTCAACTGTACTTTAATATCAACAACTGTTGCTTCTTCCACGTTCTTCAAACCCTTGAACCCAGTACAACTGTGGAACTGTTTGCACATTGTCAGTCTGTGAAAACTAATACAAAATTTTTTTTTTTCTATGCACTTTTTCTGGTCATTGCCAGGTTTGGAAACAAAGATTTTTGTAACATCAAATAAGGTTAATATCATAGCCATAAAACAATAGTACAGTTAATACATGCAATTCTATGACAGGTTAACCTGTTATGGTTTAAATATGCTGCTTTCCTAGGATTTGATTAAATATGGACTACTGAGAAAACACAAGTGACTACATATCTTTTAGTCAATTCTCAAAACGTATTCTAATAAACTCAGCATAATTTATCAAAAGGTTACACTCTTCTGACAAGGCCTTATTGTATCAACATTTGGATGTGAAGTGCAGGAGTTATATTGTATAAATTCCAGGAACTGCAGTTGATATCTTCCTAAAAACATTCAGCACAACTTAATATAAGGGCATCTTACTTTAGCCTGTATGTTTTCCTTAAGAAATTACTTCAAATTTGCTCTAACACAAAAGTCAGTGAATTCAAATGGCCCAAGGATTATGTTGATATACTTCTGCTCATTCATGGGTTTATTAATTCATTATTCAATTATGTAACATATATTCATATGAATATGGATTTTATACAAATTAATTATTATTTTGTAATTGACACTATGTGCAATAGTCTACGATTTTACCTCAGTGATAATTTAAAGGAGCTTTTACCAACTTTCTACCATGGGTATTAAAATATCACAAATATTACACGTAAAAGATCTCTAAAGGCAAGCATAATACTCTATCAATGAGACTTCTAGATAAATAAATAAATCAACACTTCGAACATGGAGAAATCATTTAGAGCAATGGAAACATTTATCAAAGTAATTATTTTAATTTTAGAATGTTTTGCCTAAATTAGTCTTTCTGAAATCAGCTTTGTAACAAGTTCTGTTAGCATTGTTGACATTAGGAAATTTCTTATCTTTAGAGAACTAATTAAAGTGACCAGATAGTCACATAAGTGCTAAATTACTTAATTCCATAAATTGACATTTCTTTTATCTTTCATTTATAACTCTTAAAAACAACAGAAAATAGTAACTTAAACAGAAAAAATTAACTTATGTATTATAAATAAACAATTGCTATTCAATAGACAATAACAAAGTAAAATGTGAATGCTATGAATATTTCCTGTAAATTTGACTGGCTTGGCTACTTAATTTTCCATTTTCACCTTTTTTTAAATATATTTATTTATTTATTTTTATTTTTTAAATTTTTATTGCATTACAGGTTTTGGGGTACATGTGCAGAACGTGCAAGATAGTTGCATAGGTACACACATGGCAGTGTGTTTTGCTGCCTTCCTCCCCTTCACCAACACTCGTCATTTATCCTCAGTCTTTTCCTCCCCAGCCCCCCCCGCTGTCTCTCCCCCATTCCCCCCAATAGACCCCAGTGTGTAGTAGACTCCCTCCCTGTGTCCATGTGTTCTCATTTTTCTCACCCACCTATGAGTGAGAATATGCGGTATTTCTTTTTCTGTTCTTGTGTCAGTTTGCTGAGAATGATGTTCTCCAGATTCATCCATGTCCTTACAAAGGACACAAACTCATCATTTTTGATTGCTGCATAATATTCCGTAGTGTATGTTTTTTTATCACATGGATGTTTCATGTTATTACATAATTACATGCACTTATACTAATTATGTATCATAATTAGAACAGGTAATTACTATGTTAGCATTTATAATTAAATAGTTGAACACTTAGTGCCTACAAATGTGTTTTGCACTTAGAGTAATGTATACTACACAATAAGTACTTTTTGTTAACCTCTTATCAAATCCAGCAGTGAGAAATTAATAAAATAGTATAAATAAATTTAGATTTTTATAAACCTGATTTAGAATCAAATTTAGAAAGAACACATTGTCTTCTTAATTAATAGAGTATTAAGTGGAATTTAACTTAGAATTCCCAATCTATGAAGACATATTTAATATGCAGAATGTGAAGCTTAAAAGTTTTAAGTTATTTCTTAGTAGTTTTGGAATTTGATCCTTTTGATATAAAAAATAAAAGCTTTTATGTATCTGTGTTCTCTGTAAATTCAGAACATATCAAAATATTCAAATCCAGACTTGGAATTTTTTTGTGTGTGAAGATAAGCTAATGAAGAACAATCGTTGGAAACTTTTATTGTAAAAAGATAAGATAACCACATATATTTTCTGATAAATGTATTTAAATCTTATATAAATCAATTAACCTAATTGATAAAGAAGAACTAATTGTTCCTCTTTGTTTTTCGATAAACTTCTCAAACTTGTTCCTATTCTAAAATAAACAGCCTGGAAAGGTAGGAATTAAGAAGGTATACCACATGCCCATTATTTCCACCTACTGGACATATAATTTTTCTGATGTTTCTTAAATCTGGATTCAGTTCTAATTATCCAAGAAAATTTTACACTAATGATTGCAAATTACTTCTTACATGATACATTTAGTAAACTTTTTAATTCTCTTATTACATAAACTTTCTAGTATTTTTTGTTCTTTTTTAATATTTTTAAAACTTCACAACTTCTTCTGTAGGATCTTTCCTCTTGGATCCAAAAATTATAGATGATTTGACAGGCAATATCAATGGACATTGAAGACTAAAAGAAATGTAGTAAAAGAATAATTATATCTATTTAATAGCTCTGCATGTAGTTGTGTTTTTAATCCTTAGTTTATCAAAGTCTGTATATGTATAATTTATGTAAAATGTGCAAAATGTAGATAATAATAATACCTACAAATAAAATTATTGCCTGCATTTTTTACTAAAATACGCCTCAATTGTTAGAGGTTTTAATACATAGAATATATGGAAATATAATATCTAACAGGTATGAAACACGTACTTGACATTTTTTTGAGAAGTAAATTAATTGATTTAATTCTTATAACAATCCCATGGTGGGGGGAGGGCAGATTTAATTGTTAGTCCCATTTTAAAGAAGACAAAAAGTAATACAGTGTTTTCTTTTAGTAATAAGAGGTTAGTGACACAATGTCTTAGCAGTGCAAAATGTAATTGTAAGTGATACACTTTAACAGAACAAAATACTAAATTTTATAAAATGGACTATTTGAAAGGATTTTCATTTATTATCATTTACTTACCTTTGTTCAATGGAGTAGCACTTATATTTTTCTTTAAAATTTTTTCATTGCATTCAGAACTTGGCTCACTTTTTGGAGCAGGTGCCTTAGCTTGTGACTATCTTAGCTTTTAACATGCCTTCCTCTTTAAGTTAATCATCTAGCACTTGATTTAAAGTGAGAAGTTTGGGAGGCTGAGGCAGGAGGATTGCTTGAGCACAAAAGTTTGAGACCAGCTTGGGATACATGGTGAGACCCCATATCTGGGATAAATTTAAAAAAATAGCCAGATATGGTACCATGCAACTGTGTCCCAGGTACTTGGGAGGCTGAGGTCTGAAGAAAACTTGAGCCCAGGAGGTTAAGGCTGTGTGAGCCAGTTCATCACACCAGTGCATTTCCAGTCTGGGTGAGAGAGTGAGAGCCTATCTTAAAATAAACAAATAAATAAAATAAGTAAGTAAGATATGTGTGATGCTTTTTTTGTCTTCAACATTTACAGGCCATTGTAGGGCTATTAATTGGCCTACTTTTAATATTGTTGTATTGCAGAGAATAAGGAGACCCAAGGAAAGGGAGAGACAGGAATGGCCAGAAGGTGGACAGCAGTGGAGTAGTCAGAAAACACAACACTTATCAATTAGATTTCCTGTCTCCTATGGGCACAGGTTGTGGCATCAAAGATCAAAGATCACTGATTACAGATCACTATAACAGATGCAATCAAAAAGGAAAAAGTTTGAAATCGTAGGATAATTTTATGAAAATGTGTCGTAGAGACACAAAGTGAGCACATGCTATTGGAAATATGACACTGATAAAAGTTTTCCCTATAGACTTCCAGAAACTCTTAATTTGTAAAAAAAAGACAGCGCCCATGAAGTGCAGCAAATTGAAGCTCAATAAAACAAGGTATGGCTGTAGTAATAGTAATCACTAATAAATGTAAGGACAATCATAATAAATTCATGTCTGATACACTTCATTCAGTCCAATCTAAAATGGACAATTACGATTTCTAAGAAGGAACTTGCTATATTCTTTCTAAACTAAGACCTAGGGAGGACAATAGAATAGAAATATCAATCTTCCTTCAACGAATCATAAGGGAATTAAACATAGACATCTCTTAGCCAACACTTTCCATTTGGTAGTAGAACTACTCAGATGATGCTTTTATTTCCACTTTCTTAAAACTTCTACTGTCGAGGAAACTAATGACTTTTTCATGACAAATTGAATGATAACCACTGTATTCTCCTGTCAACACCATGTAGCACACATAGCCCCATGCATGTTTTGGAAAACTTTCTTTACTTAGCTAAAAAGACACCAACCACACTATCTTAGTTATAGTCACTTCCCTTTGGTTATTCTTTCAAAATTTTCTTGGCTTTTTCCATTCTGTTGTTAAAATTCTTATTATGTGCACACAGAAAAATTATAAAAACTCATAATTTATTAGTTCTTACAGCAAGTCACCACAAATTTCAAAGTAATAAAATCTCATGGAGAATTTTGATATTCACAGTGAAATTAAATTAAAAATTAAGTACAAAAAAATTAATAGGTAAATCATGTAGATTTCTTCAACCTTATGGCGATATATTTGTCAGCCAAATATTGTATATAATTCAGGTGTAAAACTTGATGATTTGATATATGCATATATTATAAAATATTCACCAGAAGAAAGCTAACTAACACATCCATAATCTCACATAGTTACCCATTCTTGTGTGTGGCAAGAATTCTAAGTTCTAATCTCTTAGCTGTCCTCAAATACCAATATATTATTGATAACTATAGTCACATTATTTTTATTACATCTCCTGAATTTACTTATTTCACGCAATTGAAACTTTGTAAGTCTTCATTAAAATTTCCCTACATCCCCCTTCTCTAGCTTCTGGTAATCTCAATGTATTGAGAGGTCTAACCCAGAGGTTAGACCCATAACCCAGAGGTCTATGAGTTTGACATTTTTAGATTCCATGTGTAAGTGGAATAATGGAGTATTTGTCTTTCTGTGCCTTTCTTATTTTACTAAGCATAATGTCTTACAGGTTTATTCAGACTATCTTTAACTAAAAATTTTCATTTTTAAAAAATGTCTGAATATTATCACACATTGTTTATATACACCACATTTTATTTATCAATTCATCCATTTTATGGACACTTGGGATGATTCCATATCTTGGCTAGTGTGAATAATGCTGCAATGAATAGTGAGTATAGATATCTTTTCAACACACTGATTCTATTTCCTACAAAAATATTCCACTAGTAAGGTTAGTAGATCATAAAGTAGTTTTCTTTTTAACTCTTTGAGGACCCTCAATACCATTTTCCATAATGTCTGTACCAATTTACATTTACACCAAGAGTGTATGAATATTTCTTTTCTTCTACATCCTCACAAACACTTATTACCTCTTATCTTTTTAGTAATAGCCAAGTTAACAGATGCAAAGTGATGTCTCATTGCGGTGTTGATTTGCGTTTCCTGGATTATTAATGAAGACAAGCACATATTCATGTATCTGTTGAACATTGTTATGTCTTTTTTGAAAAATGTCTATTCAGATACTTTGACCCTTTTTAAATTAATTTATGGGTTTTTATCAATTTCCTTATTAATAAATCATGGATTGAGTTTCATGTTAATTATTTAAAAATTTCGTATGTGACAACTTTTGAACAAAATTAAAATGTAAATATCAGGCTGAAGTTTGTATTTAAAAATTGCAAGAATAATAATGCCTAAAGAAAAATTATTTACAAATATGTTACACTAGAACGTCTCCAATATATCTTCCTACTGACAAATAAAAAGGTTAATACCAAATACAAATGGGTAAAACAGTAAATAGAAAATGCATGACTATGAAATAATAAAGATGGCCAATGAGAGTATATGTGAAATCTTATCAAAAGTAATATCTCCCTTATTTACTTACCAGATTGAAACATACTGAGAATATTAACTGAACTTCCTTGATGAGATATATGATTGTGATATTATAAGTTGTATTTGGAATAGTAATTTATCAACATATCTTAAAATCTAAATACTGCATTTTTTAAACAATCAACTTGTATTCTGGAGATTTATTCTTGCTATATAAATAAGAAATGGGAATGCAAAAAAAAAAACTTTTATGGTGAGACATACTATATAAACTAAAATTTCATAAATACAGAATTAGCTAAATAATTTTAGAATAAATATCTGTACTTTGGATGCATTAAGTGGATGTTAAAAACATCTGATAACATCAGATAAAGAAAAATTATAACTGTATGACATGAAAAAGTTTCTGAAACTAAGATAGGTATCTTTATGTATAAAATGGAGATAATGATTACTAATGTATATAATTCTAATAAAGGTTAGGTGATAGAATGATAGCAACTAATATTTAGCATCTATGGCATGTTGCTTACATCTGTGTTTACTGTGTCTGTGACAGAGTATATGCTCCCTATATGCTAACACTTCATATAAAAGAGGAAAATATTTATTGAAGAGAAAGTTGTCATGTAATATTGTTTAGCCAGGAAACATTTATAATTTTTTCCTATTGTTATCTAAAGTCACCTGCATGTATTATAATATATGTAATTAATTATGTTTGTATGTAACATACAAACATAGAGTAATATGTAACACACAGTTACATAATTTCTGAATGGTTTTCCCCAAAATGCTTTAAATATTTATGGCTGGATAATGGGTCTGACAATTGTTTTTACTTCACTGTGTGTATTTTCATGTGTTTGAGAATTTTAAGATGAGTAGGTTGTTTTAAAACTGAAAGAAAATGAATATTAAAGTTGTTTTAATTTTGGAAAACTAGTAATCATCAAAAATTTTGCTTTCAAGTACATTAAGTGTTTAGAAAATTTTGCATGCTAAACTTAGACAATTTATTTGGAAAATATGGATGCAAAGTAGAAATAATGATGACATAATTAGATAAAAGTTTTAATAAAATATATTTTCTATCCAAGGGTACTGTAGGACTTTAAAAATCATGATCTGCAAATTCTTAGATTAAAACTAAGTCTAACAATAAAAATTAAATACTAATCAAAATTTCCAATTAATATTTTTATTGTGCTATATCAAATTAAGTGCTCAAAGGCGTAAGACTTGTCTAATATGCTTGCCTCTAAGGACTTTTAACCTTTACTGTTTTTTCTTCCTTTGATTTCCCCATGAATCAAATAAATAATCTTTATGAGTTTCCAGCTATGAATACAAATTTCCTATCCTCCTTCTTTCACAAGGGCACGATCCGTTCTATTTATCATTCTAGGAGGATCTGGACGTTTTCTTCTTCCTAGGTCAAGATGCTGTTTGGTTTTGTGTGTGTGTGTGTATGTGTGTGTGTGTGTGTGTGTGTTTTCTTCTTCTATGATGCCATCTGTCTAGTAGGCTTTGCTTTTTTAGATTACCATTGTAGATTCTTCTCTACATCCCTAGAGACCATGGTCCGTGTATTCTCACCATTAATGAAAATCCTTCTTATTTAAAACAGACTTTACAAAGGCAGTTTTCTGCATGCACTTAAAAATTTACATAAAAAACAGTCTGATAACTTTCTATCCCTCTGGCATTAACATATATTGAGCAAGCAGGATTCTCCTTTCCCACCCAATTCACACCTGTAGCTCTCTATAGGACTAAAAGGAGATTAGTATGCGTTAGCATAAACTCTGAGAAAACAAGATGTTGAGGCATGGGTGGATATTGATCAAATAAAAAGTCCTTAATCTCATAGTTGTATCAGTAATTTTCCTTAAAAAGTGTATTATGTGTTCAAGAAAAAAATGTTTTAATGATATGCAATGACTTAATTAGAGTCACGACACTATGATTTTAAATAGAGTTGGAAAGAAATTACATTTTAGCACTGAAGTCAAATTTAATAGTAATTGACACTGGTATATTCTTATGACATGTGAAGAAACCAGGCATTCTGCATCCATTAATGATCCTTGATTGCATTTAGGAATGAGTCCCCAAATTTTGCAATAACAAGCAAACATTTGTTACTCCACAGTTCCCTTTACCAGAAAATCTAATACATGGGGATTTACTTCATGTAACTTTCCAGTCTTTTGTACAATAAGAAAGACTAACATTTAGAGATCTGATAGAGAAATGATTAAAATAGGAGGAAAACTTCATGTGTAACCCCTTAAGCTGGTGTTTTGATCAAAAGCAGTATTAAAACACTATACCATTTTGACAAAAATATTCTATACAGAGGAATTTTAATTCTGGTTTTGGCAGTAATGGTGGCTAGTTTGTAAGAACCTTCATATTCTCTTTTGTTAAATGTGGGCAGTATACAGGATAATTTTGAAGGTTCCATAGAGCTGTTTTAAAAACCAGTCTTTCTATGTTATGTAAAATTATATTATAATATACTCTATTATTTTAAAAGTGTTGAAAATAAGAAATCAATTTTAAAATCTATGACTCTATTAAATTTACTTTTAAAATTATTACAATTCTCTTTGATGATTCCAACCAATTTTTTTTTTCATGTTTCCCATATTATATCTGAGAATGTGAAGCTATAATTCTCATAAGAAAAATACAACAGTGGAGGCCTTCTACCATAGCCAAGATGGTGATTTCATACAGTCTCACTAAATGACTTAGAAATTTTAATAATACTATATTTGATATTCCATATGTATATAATTTCATTTCTGTTTTACCCAGCCTTGACTATTAAGATAGAAAATAGTCCTTAATAGTATTCAAATAAAAATCTCAATTTAGAAATGTGTCAGTTCTAGTCCCCCTGGAAGCAGAAGCCAAGACAAAAGTAGAATTACCAAAAATTAATTGAGTAAAATGTCTGTAAAAAATAAAGAGGACAAGGAGCAGAGGAAGGCAAGGTGAGCACTGAGACCCCTATCCATTTCTGGCACTTAGGATCCAGTTGAGGTCTGGGAGGACATGGGGTAGGAGGAACCTCATACTCCAATGAAGCTCTGAGAAAGGCTCAATGAAGTCATAGCAAACTCCATGGCAAGTGTTACCTCTTAGAAGTAATGGGCAGAAATGGCTCAAGTCCAGTGTCCCTCCTTGCTCACTCCTTGACTTAGGGCTGTCAGAAGAAAGTCTGACCTTGGCATGGATAGATACGTCAGTGAAACCTGAAGACACAGCAGGTGGAGGCTGTCAGCTTTCTAGACCTCCTGCAGCAGATCTGAGTGACACACCTCCATGGCTGTCACAGTTAGAGTTATTTTCGTCTTCATAATTTTATGTGTTTTAATAATTGGACATAATACATATGAAATAGTTGACTTTCAGGAAAAGTAATGAAAGTACTTGAAACAAAATATTTTCCTTGTTAAATTCAAAGTAGATAATTCTTTGAGAAAGAGTATGCCCTAGGCAGTTTCCTATTGAGTAAATATATTCCTATTAATATTTGATAAGACTGAGTGACTGGATATTTTCCTTACAAATTAAGAAAGTTGATTTGAAGATAGAAGCATGTACTGAATAGAAACTATGCTAATTTCTTTAAATTTTACATAAATTATTTGATTTAATCCTTATAATAGCCTTGTGACATTTCAGCTCAACAAAGAAAAACTAGGTTATTTTGGTAGCAACATAGCAGACTAATTGAACTAGCAGCCCATTAATTCACACCTGTGGAGCAACTCAGAGAAAACTGTGTTTGATTGTACGGACTGAATTAACTACATATTATCTTTCATCAGGATAAAATGACATCCATTCAATCTTACCATAGAAATTGGAAGGAAAGGGCCAGGCACAGTGGCTCACGCCTGTAATCCCAGCACTTTGGGAGGCCGAGGCGGGTGGATCACGAGGTCAAGAGATCGAGACCATCCTGGTCAACATGGTGAAACCCCGTCTCTACTAAAAATACAGAAAATTAGCTGGGCATGGTGGTACGTGCCTGTAATCCCAGCTGCTCAGGAGGCTGAGGCAGGAGAATTTCCTGAACCCAGGAGGCGGAGGTTTCGGTGAGCCGAGATCACGCCATTGCACTCCAGTCTGGGTAACAAGAGCGAAACTCTGTCTCAAAAAAAAAAAAAGAAATTGGAAGGAAATACAGTCTTAAAGTCCTTAAAGTCAAGTGAGAGGCTTGGATAGTGCCATGCATGCAAAATTAACCAGGAAAGAATTTCTAATAAAATTACTTTTCATGGTATCTGTTGATTTTATTATCATTATGTCTACCAGAATATGAGTAAATATACATATTACTGAGAGATGTAAGAATGCAGATGAGGAACAGATACTGGCAAAAAAATGTCCGCAACAGCATGTGAAGACCACAAAGTAAGAATACGAAAATCGAAAGGCGAGTAAGAGATGACATCAATAAGACAGACCAGATGATTGGAAAATATTGAGGAACGTAAATAGGAAGAAAATTATAGGACAGAAATGGAAAACTGAGATCTGATTAAATAATTTTAAAAATATAATCAAATGTCTCCAAAATAACAAGATGGTCTACCAAATTACAGATTTGAAATACAGCTGATTCTTGAACAACAGAGGTTTATACTGCATGAACCCATTTATCTAATGGAATCCTTGGGGTGTTGCTTTTCAGGCCAGAAACTTCTGTGGCTGCTCATGTCTTTGCCCCAACTTTGCTTGGATCCATTGGGTCCGCTCATCCTGGTAGGCTGCATTCATCTCACACTACCAGCTTGGATCCCACAACTCTGAAGATATTGGATAATAGAAGCAAGGGGTGTGTGAGTGAGCAAGTGTGTGGTCCGGAAAGTGCACAGTCAGGCATGCCAGCTACTGCAGCAGGGTGGACAGGTCCAGGGGCTGGCACAGGTGCCTGCTCACTGCAAGGTTGCGGCTGGACCAGGCATACTGCAAGCAAATTTCACAGCTGGCGCCAGGGAACTTAGTGGCACCTAGAAACTTGGAGACTCAAGGATCCAAAAGGGGGAGTCACAGCCATGGCTTGGGGAGCTCCCAGGTCTGGACTCCCTGAAGGGCTGCAACTCTTCTCTCCTGCTTGTCACCCACAACGTGGTGAGCAAGTGGTGTTTTTCACCCTGTTTATATTACAGCTCTTTTAGCCCCACTGTTTGGTAGGTCCTGGGTTCTTGTCCTGTGTCCAGGAAGAATGAAATACGCAGACAAGTGGAGGGTGAGCAAGACGAAGACGAGCTTTCCTGAGCAATAGAACAGCTCAGAGGAGACCTACAGTGTGCAGCTCCTCTCTGAAGCCCGGTGTCCCCATGAGTGTTCAGCTCTCAGCAGAAAGGGTAGCTTTCTCCGCTAGGCAGGTCATCCCTGCAAGTGTCCAGCTGTCAGCAGAGAGGGCAGTTCCTCTCTGCAGATGGTTTTCTCATCTTCTCTCCATTGTCTCCACCCTCCACTGAATCCAGTTGAGTCCTGGGAGTTTTTATGGTTCTCAGAGAGGAGGAAGTACATGCTGGTTGGTCCATGGGCAGCCACATGGCAGACCTAGGGAAAAGAACACAAGCTCCTGCTCTGATCCACAGGACTGGTGGCCTCACCCGCAGGCTTCAGGCCTTTCCTGGTTTGAAGGTGGAGCTTCACCAGGGACCAGCCCCCTTCTGTCCAGAAGCCTGCTTGCCTTCTGCCACTGTTATGGCACCCAGGCTGTGCATGCCAAGGGGTGGCTGCAGGCCAGTGCTGAGCTGTCTTCAGCACCCTTTTAGCCTCCCTGACCTGCTTGTCAGCACCCAAAGTCCAGAGGTGAATGCAGCGGCAAGGGATTGGTGAATCAGCGCTGCAACCTCCCCACTTCCCCACCAAGCATGTGCACAACCTAGTGGTCTGTGCCAGCATTCAAGTTTGACCCCGACTCTTCTCCAAGAGCTGAGAAGGTACAGACAGCGGGGAGAAGCCAGGCAGCAGAAACAGGCATTTCCAAGCCTGCCGGACGGTAGGGGGCTTCCTATGCCCTGAGAGTGCGGAGTTGCCTCTGTCTGCAGCCACACCCGGGAACTCCCACCCCACCAACTTGGAAGGGTCAGGGCTCCCGCTTGTCCCTGGCTCCCACTAGCTTTGCAGAGCAAGTAGCTCCAACTGCGCCTTCTCGCAGCGTGGGGCGGCGGCTGCAGGTTCTCACTGGACCCCACTCTGCTGGCTCCTCTGTTTCCAACAGCACTGCTTTCCCATCGGTGAGCGGCTCCACCCGACCCCATCAAGGCGGCTGAGGGCAGCAGGTTCTGGAGGGCTCCCGGGGGCGGGCTCCGAGCACTGTCCACCTCCTCCCCACAGTGGTGGTGGCAAGAGTGATTATGAGGGGCCAGTGTCTGGACTGGTGGAGGTTCAGGACCTTGGAATGGGTCCCTCTCCGCCACACGCAGGTGGGGACAGTGCAGTCAGCTGCCTCAGGACGTGGGGCACGGGGGATCGGGCACAGGAGTCCGATCACCTCCACTGCCACTTCCACAGCTGCTCCTGCCACTGCTCTGGCCGCTCTGGACCGCCCTCAGCTGCCATCACTTATACAGAGATTTCTTTCAACAAAACTTACAGAGTGTGACTGTGCCTCCTGGCCCCCCTTCTACGTCCTCCTCCTGTTCTGCTTCTGCCATTCCTGAGAAAGGAAGACCAACCCTCCTCTTCCTCCTCCTCCTCAGCCACTAAAGCCAAGAATGAAGGCCTTTGTGATTACCCACTTCCGTTTAATGAATAGTAATAATTTGTGTTTATATAACTATTGATATTTAAAAATAACCATTATAGTACGTGTTGAATAATTTAATTCAGATTATTTTCATAATTTTATTAACACTATTCTAATTTATCTGCAGACGCACAGTCTATGTACCCAAAATATTAATATTTGACAATGACTAAGGAGATAGGTTTAATCATATTTTTAAAACTTAAAATAAACAACACTGTGTTATTTTTTCAATTCTAATTCAGTTAAGAGTACATCTTCAGGCCGGGCGCGGTGGCTCAAGCCTGTAATCTCAGAAATTTGGGAGGCCGAGGCGGGTGGATCACGAGGTCAAGAGATCGAGACCATCCTGGTCAACATGGTGAAACCCCGTCTCTACTAAAAATACAGAAAATTAGCTGGGCATGGTGGTACGTGCCTGTAATCCCAGCTGCTCAGGAGGCTGAGGCAGGAGAATTTCCTGAACCCAGGAGGCGGAGGTTTCGGTGAGCCGAGATCACGCCATTGCACTCCAGTCTGGGTAACAAGAGCGAAACTCTGTCTCAAAAAAAAAAAAAGAAATTGGAAGGAAATACAGTCTTAAAGTCCTTAAAGTCAAGTGAGAGGCTTGGATAGTGCCATGCATGCAAAATTAACCAGGAAAGAATTTCTAATAAAATTACTTTTCATGGTATCTGTTGATTTTATTATCATTATGTCTACCAGAATATGAGTAAATATACATATTACTGAGAGATGTAAGAATGCAGATGAGGAACAGATACTGGCAAAAAAATGTCCGCAACAGCATGTGAAGACCACAAAGTAAGAATACGAAAATCGAAAGGCGAGTAAGAGATGACATCAATAAGACAGACCAGATGATTGGAAAATATTGAGGAACGTAAATAGGAAGAAAATTATAGGACAGAAATGGAAAACTGAGATCTGATTAAATAATTTTAAAAATATAATCAAATGTCTCCAAAATAACAAGATGGTCTACCAAATTACAGATTTGAAATACAGCTGATTCTTGAACAACAGAGGTTTATACTGCATGAACCCATTTATCTAATGGAATCCTTGGGGTGTTGCTTTTCAGGCCAGAAACTTCTGTGGCTGCTCATGTCTTTGCCCCAACTTTGCTTGGATCCATTGGGTCCGCTCATCCTGGTAGGCTGCATTCATCTCACACTACCAGCTTGGATCCCACAACTCTGAAGATATTGGATAATAGAAGCAAGGGGTGTGTGAGTGAGCAAGTGTGTGGTCCGGAAAGTGCACAGTCAGGCATGCCAGCTACTGCAGCAGGGTGGACAGGTCCAGGGGCTGGCACAGGTGCCTGCTCACTGCAAGGTTGCGGCTGGACCAGGCATACTGCAAGCAAATTTCACAGCTGGCGCCAGGGAACTTAGTGGCACCTAGAAACTTGGAGACTCAAGGATCCAAAAGGGGGAGTCACAGCCATGGCTTGGGGAGCTCCCAGGTCTGGACTCCCTGAAGGGCTGCAACTCTTCTCTCCTGCTTGTCACCCACAACGTGGTGAGCAAGTGGTGTTTTTCACCCTGTTTATATTACAGCTCTTTTAGCCCCACTGTTTGGTAGGTCCTGGGTTCTTGTCCTGTGTCCAGGAAGAATGAAATACGCAGACAAGTGGAGGGTGAGCAAGACGAAGACGAGCTTTCCTGAGCAATAGAACAGCTCAGAGGAGACCTACAGTGTGCAGCTCCTCTCTGAAGCCCGGTGTCCCCATGAGTGTTCAGCTCTCAGCAGAAAGGGTAGCTTTCTCCGCTAGGCAGGTCATCCCTGCAAGTGTCCAGCTGTCAGCAGAGAGGGCAGTTCCTCTCTGCAGATGGTTTTCTCATCTTCTCTCCATTGTCTCCACCCTCCACTGAATCCAGTTGAGTCCTGGGAGTTTTTATGGTTCTCAGAGAGGAGGAAGTACATGCTGGTTGGTCCATGGGCAGCCACATGGCAGACCTAGGGAAAAGAACACAAGCTCCTGCTCTGATCCACAGGACTGGTGGCCTCACCCGCAGGCTTCAGGCCTTTCCTGGTTTGAAGGTGGAGCTTCACCAGGGACCAGCCCCCTTCTGTCCAGAAGCCTGCTTGCCTTCTGCCACTGTTATGGCACCCAGGCTGTGCATGCCAAGGGGTGGCTGCAGGCCAGTGCTGAGCTGTCTTCAGCACCCTTTTAGCCTCCCTGACCTGCTTGTCAGCACCCAAAGTCCAGAGGTGAATGCAGCGGCAAGGGATTGGTGAATCAGCGCTGCAACCTCCCCACTTCCCCACCAAGCATGTGCACAACCTAGTGGTCTGTGCCAGCATTCAAGTTTGACCCCGACTCTTCTCCAAGAGCTGAGAAGGTACAGACAGCGGGGAGAAGCCAGGCAGCAGAAACAGGCATTTCCAAGCCTGCCGGACGGTAGGGGGCTTCCTATGCCCTGAGAGTGCGGAGTTGCCTCTGTCTGCAGCCACACCCGGGAACTCCCACCCCACCAACTTGGAAGGGTCAGGGCTCCCGCTTGTCCCTGGCTCCCACTAGCTTTGCAGAGCAAGTAGCTCCAACTGCGCCTTCTCGCAGCGTGGGGCGGCGGCTGCAGGTTCTCACTGGACCCCACTCTGCTGGCTCCTCTGTTTCCAACAGCACTGCTTTCCCATCGGTGAGCGGCTCCACCCGACCCCATCAAGGCGGCTGAGGGCAGCAGGTTCTGGAGGGCTCCCGGGGGCGGGCTCCGAGCACTGTCCACCTCCTCCCCACAGTGGTGGTGGCAAGAGTGATTATGAGGGGCCAGTGTCTGGACTGGTGGAGGTTCAGGACCTTGGAATGGGTCCCTCTCCGCCACACGCAGGTGGGGACAGTGCAGTCAGCTGCCTCAGGACGTGGGGCACGGGGGATCGGGCACAGGAGTCCGATCACCTCCACTGCCACTTCCACAGCTGCTCCTGCCACTGCTCTGGCCGCTCTGGACCGCCCTCAGCTGCCATCACTTATACAGAGATTTCTTTCAACAAAACTTACAGAGTGTGACTGTGCCTCCTGGCCCCCCTTCTACGTCCTCCTCCTGTTCTGCTTCTGCCATTCCTGAGAAAGGAAGACCAACCCTCCTCTTCCTCCTCCTCCTCAGCCACTAAAGCCAAGAATGAAGGCCTTTGTGATTACCCACTTCCGTTTAATGAATAGTAATAATTTGTGTTTATATAACTATTGATATTTAAAAATAACCATTATAGTACGTGTTGAATAATTTAATTCAGATTATTTTCATAATTTTATTAACACTATTCTAATTTATCTGCAGACGCACAGTCTATGTACCCAAAATATTAATATTTGACAATGACTAAGGAGATAGGTTTAATCATATTTTTAAAACTTAAAATAAACAACACTGTGTTATTTTTTCAATTCTAATTCAGTTAAGAGTACATCTTCAGGCCGGGCGCGGTGGCTCAAGCCTGTAATCTCAGAAATTTGGGAGGCCGAGGCGGGTGGATCACGAGGTCAAGAGATCGAGACCATCCTGGTCAACATGGTGAAACCCCTCTCTACTAAAAATACAAAAAATTAGCTGGGCATGGTGGCGCGTGCCTGTAATCCCAGCTACTCAGGAGGTTGAGGCAGGAGAATTGCCTGAACCCAGGAGGTGGAGGTTGCAGTGGGCCGAGATCGCGCCATTGCACTCCAGCCTGGGTAACCAGAGCGAAACTCCGTCTCAAAAAAAAAAAAAAAAAAAAAAAAAGTACATCTTCAAAATGATAGTCTCTACTAAATACCTAAGGGGGAATAATTAAAATAATTTAAATATATATACTAAAATATGTCCACTTATGATTTATCACATATTTTCATAGTGTTGCTTTTTATTTCTTTCAGTGGGCATATAGCCAATCTTCAATTCTAAGTACACTAAAGCTAAAAATGATACCTTTAAAACAATTATTTTCCTCATGTCTATTAATAGAGTTAAAACAATAGAGGGTACATATAAAAAAGCCGGGCCTACTTCTACTTTAATCTGACTAGGCTGACATTTCCGAAAAAGCCACTTTAACTCCTTGATTTTCAACTTACTTAATTGCAAAATGAGATAAATTGTGATACTTACAGTGCTGATATGGGAATTAAGGGTCAGAATATATGAAAGTACTTACAGGCCTTGAATATAGTAAGCACGACCATTCCGGTTATTTGGTTTGTGACTAGGCGTGTACTCAATACATGTTGGGTGCTGGAGCAAATGTCATTAACTGGAATATTGTATCCTGGAAAGTTGTACTTTCTACCACCAGCTATTTAAAGTTGTCACTCATAAGTGGAGCTGAACAGTGAGAACACATGGAAAAGGGAAGGGAACATTACATCGCTGGGCCTGTTGGGTGGTGGAGGCGCTAGGAGAAGGATAGCTAATGTAGATGATGAGTTGATGGATGCAGCAAACCACCATGGCACGTGTATACCTATGTAACGAACCTGCACATTCTGCACATGTATCCTAGAACTTAAAAGTTTAATTTTTAAAAAAGAAGGAAGAAATTAAACAACAACAAAAATTAGCCCATGCTTGAAAGCTCTATTCAAATCTGAGAAGAATATATAGGATATATTTTTGTTAAGCCAATGCTCCCTGCAATAGACCAGAAATAAATTCTTTCTGCCAGTTCTGCATGAGCCATTATTGTTCATAAACAGGAAAAGTGTCAAAGTATTTTTATATCTCATGATATAATGAATTTTTATTTTCAGAAAAGAATCACTTGCCATAAATTAGATGATCTTGTAAAAGTCTTGATGATCACAATTACTGGGCTTTTAATTATCCATCAATAGGTCTCTAATCTTCCATTGTCCTTTATTTTCATTATTTAATTTGTAAATTTAATGTACAATGAATTGTATTGTCCTCTGTTACTGCTCTCAAAGTTCTTTTTTAGATTGTCAGCAGCATTGTTTCTATGTAAAGTTGCAAAATGGGAATTTAAACATTAAGTTTCCTACTCCCAATGCCCCATTGAAGAGTAACAAATTGAGCAAAAATTAAATCATGTGTTTTTTAATCTCATGCATTACTTTTATTCCAGATCTTTGCTGAGTACAGAAATCTAATTTTTAATGCTCAATTTCAGTGGCTGGACAGAATAAGATTTGCTTATCGTGGAAACTGATTCATTCACCTCAAAATTATTTTCAGAGCTGTAGTACGTTGTAACCTTTCTACAATAGTGCTTAGCTATATACTTGAAAAAGAATGAAAAAGAAAAAGAAAAACAATGTCTATTGTTCATTTGAGCAAAGTTCTGTTTGGGTTTATTTGTATGGTAATTTAATGCCATGAGATGTATTTCTAACTTCTTTTATAAAAATAGTAAAAAAAAAATTTTTAAATATAATAAAAGCAATGCAGAAAGATATAATCGGAAAAAAACCCTTCCTCTAGTGTCTTCCAAATATTACAACTTTATGAATTAAGTCCCGAATGTGTTTACCTAATTAAGTCCCGAATGTATCTACCTAAGCTTTCATGAAATAAGTCCCGAATGTATTTACCTAAGCTTTCATGAAAAATGAGTTGGGACCAGAAAACTTCCTTTTCAATATCAAGAAACTGGAAAGAATAAGAGACTGAGTTGTAGGAAAAGACCCTTTAAGAATACAATGGGTTGGACTACCTGGTATTGGACAACTTCTTGAAAAATAAAAAAGAATAAAACAGAATATTTATATATAAACACATACCATAAATAAAATAAAACTATAGATATAAACTAGATTTATTCAAGGGTCTTTCATGCCACATTTATACTTATTTTGCCATTATCATGATAAAATCTTGATTAGTGTTTTCAAAAAAATTTTATTATGAGCTTCTACATTAACTAATAGGTTTATTCTAATGTAATCCTCAGTCTTGATATAATGATGATTATAATTTCATTGACTCAGCTTGAACTTAAAAATTGAATTTACTCACAGATCTTATAATATTTAATTTAATGATTAAACTTTTACAGATCTTGATATAATTAATATAGTTATAAACCATCATATTTACCTAAAGTTACAAAAAAAAATCTACTTTCTTTTATCAATTTTAGTAAAAGTAATGTTGAATGTGGAAAAAGAATTTAGTGCATAAATCATAGTATTTAGTTTTATTTCTTACTGTAAACAATTTATTGTGTATTCATTTAGAAATATACTCTTTCTATCTATATAAGTGGAGGTAGAAACTTTTTTTGTATAAAGGCAGTTTATCTTCTAACTTGCTTTAAATGCACCAACGTGTTCAGATACTGAACTATCACTATAGTCTGAACTGTCAAACAGACTCACACAATTTATAGATTTTTACCCAATGTGACCTTTACTAATGATTAGCAGAGACTATAAGAAAGAAGTAATGTTACCAGTATAGCATCTGTACCTAGGAACACCCAGACCATTACACTCTGCATCTTTTGTTTCCTTTCCACACTGGGAGACATTTTGGTTCCAGAATGACAATCAAGTTTTATCTGCAGTACAAGTGAACAAGTGAATGTGATGAAATTGCTTGTTTTCAGAATATAGCATGTATATTCCTCTAAAAGATTGCACTGATAAAAACTGAGAGTATTCTAACAGTCTTGAGATTATTTCCAATTGGAAAATCCTGTCAGTATACATAGCAGGAAGGCGGGGGGGAGGTCAAAACTGCCTAAGGCATTCCTGGGAAGGAAGAAACTCACAGAAATGCTATCACTCAGTCTTTCCAGTGCGTCTTCACAAATCAGCATCCCCAAATCTTCCTCAACCTTTGTAAATGCGGGGTTGTCTACCACTAAATAGATGTTTCATTTATTTTTCTTTTTATTGTTTTTACAAGAACCCTACTGTTGAGCTTTATACTTACCTCAAATTCTCTTTCATAATAAATGGTGTTATCTGCTACTCAATGATGTTAATCGCAACTTGATGTTGATGTTAATTGCAATTCGACCTTTTTGTAGCAGCCTCCCTTACTCTTTTTGTGATAATTTGACTAAAGATCTAGAAAATGATATACAATGTTCCCCGCTTATCTGCCATTTTGTTTTCTCTGGTTTCAGTTTTCAGTTACAAGAGGTACAGTACCACAACATATTTTGAGAAAAAAACAGAGATCACATGATGCTATGTTATTATTAGTTGTTAATTTCTTGCTGAGCATAATTTATAAACTAAACTTTTTCATTGGTATATGGATTTATTGGAAAAAGTTCTGTATTTAGAATTATTTACTATCCATGGTTTCCAACATTGACAAAGTGTGTTGGAACATATCCCCCATAGAAAGGAGGGGAATACTGTGTCAGCAGAAGTGTTGCCATGGCATCCAGAAAGTCTCCTTAGAAGAGATTTCTAAAGTACTAGATATCTACCTCTGGGACAAAGGATATATAATTGTTTAATTTGTAGAAATGACACCAAGTATTTTTCAAAGAATTTTTACCAATTTACATTTACCACATCATTAATAATGCATTGTTGCCTGTTTTTCCACACCCTGACAAAAATAGTCTCAACCTTTTTCACCTTTGCTAAACCAAACTAAATATCATGTATTTGTGAATTAATTTTATGTGTAGAATATGGTTTGTGTTCCTAAAATAGTTAAAATAATAGGAGCTGATACTACACAATGTTGCATTCCTCTGCCATTAAAAAAATAAAGCTGAAGGGTGGGCAGGGTGGCTCTCACCTGTAATCCCAACACTTTGGGAGGCTGAAGTGGGTGGATCACTTGAGGTCAAGAGTTTTTGATCAACCTGGTCAACGTGATGAAACCTGTCCCTACTAGAAATACAAACTAGCTGGGAGTGGTGGCAGGTACCTTTAATTCCAGCTACTCAAAAGTCTGAGGTAGGAGAATTGGGAGGTGGAGGTTGCAGTTAACCGAAATCACGCCACTGCACTACAGCCTGAGTGACAAAGCGAGACTCTGTCTCAATCCATCAATCAATAAAATAAAGCAAAATAAATAAATTTAAATAATAAAACTGAATATGAGAATAGGGTAACTCAGGGCTGATAATGGAAGCACCACAAACTTGCTTGTGATTCAGGATCAAGACTCCAGTTTCAGGTTCATCTTCCCAACAACTGCTGGAGACTTAACTATCACAATTATATTCAGAAAAGAAATAGGAAGATAAAAAGTGGGCTGTTGAAAGAAGTGGTTTTCTCTCTCAAAGCGACGTCCTGGATGTCTACTCGGGAGTAGCACTTACCTCTAGCTACGTGGTCATACATATCTGCAAGGGAAGCAACTATGCTGCAGATTTTTAATATGAATTTTTACTAAAATAAAAGAATAATGGATACTAAGAGACAATTAGAAGCCTCTAAGTTTGAATATTTAAGTTGAATATTTGGAAACTATATGCATATAATTTTTCTTTGTAATTCAAATTAATCTTAATGACATTTTTCCTGTTTATTATTATTATTATTATTATTATTATTGGCTTTATTTTTATTATTATGACTTTTTTTTGGAGAAAGGTTATCACTCTGTCACCCAGATTGGAGAGCAGTAGCAGGATCTCAGCTCACCACAACTTCTGTTTCTCAGGCTCAAGCAATTCTCCTGCCTCACCCTCCCGAGTCGCTGGGATTACAGGTGCATGCCACTACTGTCCAGCTAATTTTTGTAATTTTAATAGAGATGGGTTTCGACCATGTTGGTCAGGCTGGTCTCCAACTCCTAACCTCAGGTGATCCACCTGCCTTGGCCTCCTGAAGTGCTGGGATTACAGTTGTGAGCCTCACACCCAGTCCTGTTTATTGTTATTGTTATTACTATTATTATTATTATGTTGGGTTTTAAAAGCCTTTGCTATTTTCAGGTATTAAGATCCTTTTCAGATGTTTGGGTCATCATCATCATATGTTTTCCTAGTTTTTCATTTTTATTTGGATACAGTTTATAGTTCAATATGCTTTCAGTGTCTATATCATTGAACTTTTGTTGCTCTTCATTTGAAAGTCTCAAGGATAAGAGATTTGTTAAAAGTTTTCTAATTTTGAAAAATAGATATAGACTCTGCTTTAAATGTGTCCCAAAACTTCTGGTACATTGTGCCTTCATTCTCATTTATTTCGAAGAACATTTTTATTTCTGCCTTCACTTCATTATTTATCCAGTAGTCATTCAGGAGCAAGTTGTTCAGTTAACATGTAGTTGTGAGGTTGTGAGTTTCTTAATTCTGAGTTACAATTTGATTGCACTGTGATCTGAGAGACCGTTTGTTATGATTTCTGTTCTTTTGCATTTGCTGAGGAGTGATTTACTTCCAATTATGTGGTCAATTGTAGAGTAAGTGTGATGTGGTGCTAAGAATAATGCATATTCTGTGGATTTGGGGTGGAGAGTTCTGTAGATGCCTGTTAGGTCCGCTTGGCCAAGATCTGAGTTCAAGTCCCAGATATTCTTGTTAATTTTCTGTCTCTTTTATCTGTCTAATATTGACAGTGGAGAGTTTAAGTCTCCTACTATTAATATGCAGGAGCATAAATCTCTTTGTAGGTAATTAAGAATCTGCTTTATGTATCTGTGTGCTCCTGTATTGGGTGCATATATATTTAAAATAGTTAACTCTTCTTGTTGCATTTATCCCGTTACTATTATGTAATGCCCTTCATTGTCTCTTATGATTTTGTTGGTTTAAATTCCGTTTTATCACAGACTAGGATTGCAACCCCTGCTTTTTTTTTTTTTGGCCTCCATTTGCTTGGTAAATCTTCCTCCATCCCTTTATTTTGAGTCTATGTGTGTCTTTGCATGCGAGATGGGTCTCCTGAATAAATCACACCAATGGCTCTTGACTCTTTATCCAGTTTGCCTGTTTGTGTCTTTTATTTGGGGCATTTAGCCCATTTACATTTAAGTTTAATATTGTTATATGTGAATTTGATCCTGCCATTTTAATGTTAGCTGGATGTTTTGCCCATTAGTTGACACAGTTTCTTCATTGTGTCGATGGTCTTTACCCTTTGATACATTTTTGGAGTGGCTGGTACTGGTTATTCCTTTCCTTGTTTAGTGCTTCTTTCAGGAGCTCTTATAAGGCAGGCCTGGTGGTGACAAATCTCTCAGCAATTGCTTGTCCATAAAAGATTTTATTTCTCCTTCACTTATGAAGGTTAGTCTGGCTGTATATAAAATTCTGGGTTTAAAATTCTTTTCTTCAAGCATGTTCAATATTAAGAAAGCCGCTCTGCTCTGGCTTGTAGGGTTTCTGCCAAGAGATCTGCTGTGAGTGTGATGGGCTACCCTTTGTGGGTAATCTGACCTTCCTCTCTGGCTGTCCTTAGCATTTCTTCCTTCATTTCAAACTGGGTGAATCTGACATTTATGTGCCTTGGGGTTGCCCTTCTTGAGGAATATCTTTGTGGTGTTATCTGCATTTCCTGAATCTGAATATTGAAATTTACAATACTAAATGCCCACAGGAGAAGCGAGGAAAGATCTAAAATCAACACCCTAATGTCAATAAAAAGAACTAAAGGAGCAAGATCAAACAAATTAAAAAGCCAGCAGAAGACAAGAAATAACTTTGATCAGAGCAGAACTGAAGAAGATAGAGACACAAAAAAACCCTCAAAAAATCAATAAATCCAGGAGCTGGTATTTTGAAAAGATCAACAAAATAGATAGACCACTATCCAGACTAACAAAAAAGAAAAAGAGAGAATAATTGAATAAATGCAATAAAAAATGATAAAGGGCATATAACCACCAATTCCATATAAATACAAACTAACATCAGAGACAAATACAAACACCTCTATATACACAAACCAGTACATTTAGAAGAAATGGGTAAAACCTGGACACTTACACCCTCCCCAGACTAAACCAGGAAGAAGTTGAATCCCTGAATAGATCAATAACAAGATCTTATATTGAGGCAGCAATAGTAGATGTTCAGCAAATGTCCATCCCATGAATAAATGAACAGGTGTTGTCATTCTGAGGTTTGAAAAAAACGTTAATATTTTCTTTGTGGAAGCAACCGAAAAGCAACTATCAAAGATTTAATTCAGCCCTAAGGCCATGTCCGTGATCTATGTGTTGGATAAAGTTGGCATAAGATATATTTTCTATTCTAATGGACTGTATAATTTAATTCATCAGACAGGACCTTGGCTCCAACAAATGAAAACTCTTTTATTTAACCTTATCACATAGTTGGAAAAGAGGCTTCTTTGTTTACTGAGTGAGTTCAGCTTGATTTTCTCCTGAATGCAGCCAAATTTGAAAGAATGGCAGAGAGATGAATGCAAATGTGAGCATATACAAAATAATTATGAATTCACTGAAGGGCTATTGGGTACTCGATACTATTGGAAAACAGCCTTGTAATGCCATCTAAAATGAAACGTGGTACATATTTCAAAAATCAATGCATTTCTCAAATTTCAAAAATACCTGCTTTAACATAAGACTTATCAAGGATGTATTTCATTGGTGGCTCTTGACTGTTAAATCATTTTTATAAATCATTTTTATGCATTCACTGATTAATGAGCTCATACAACATATTCTGAGCTCTTTTTGTGTGCCAAGATACTGAGGATTCAAAGAAAATTAATATAGAAAATTTTCCATTGAGGCCATCTGATTTATCTTGCTAGGTTGGTTGTTATAGGAAGTATGGTAAGTACGGTTTTATATATTGTCCAAGCGTAGCATTAAGTTCAAATAATGACATAATGCTGGCACCACTGTACATATGCTATTTGGAAAGTGGAGAGCAAAATGCTTGCTCTGAACTGAAAATGCAGCAAACTGTTTTAGTTATGTTATTTTAGAAGAAAGATCTTTGAAAGGAAATATAATTATTTTTAGTAATTTTCTTTTTTTTTTTTTTTAATTTTTATTGCATTGTAGGTTTGGGGGTACATGTGCAGAACGTGCAAGATAGTTGCATAGGTACACACATGGCAGTGTGCTTTGCTGCCTTCCTCCCCTTCACCCACACTTGGTATTCATCCCCAGGCCATCCCCCCAGCCCCCCCCTGCTGTCCCTCCCCCATTCCCCCCAACAGTCCCCAATGTATAGTAGACCGCCTCTCTGTGTCCATGTGTTCTCATTTTTCTCACCCACCTATGAGTGAGTATATGCGGTATTTCTTTTTCTGTTCTTGTGTCAGTTTGCTGAGAATGATGTTCTCCAGATTCATCCATGTCCCTACAAAGGACACAAACTCATCATTTTTGATTGCTGCATAATATTCCATGGTGTATATGTACCACATTTTCCCAGTCCAGTCTATCATCAATGGGCATTTGGGTTGGTTCCAGGTCCTTGCTATTGTAAACAGTGCTGCAATGAACATTCGTGTGCATGTGTCCTTATAGTAGAACGATTTATAGTCCTTTGGATAGATACCCAGTAATGGGATTGCTGGGTCAAATGGAATTTCTATTTCTAGGTCCCTGAGGAATCGCCACACTGTCTTCCACAATGGTTGAACTAATTTACACTCCCACCAACAGTGTAAGAGTGTTCCTATTTCTCCACATCCTCTCCAGCATCTGCTGTCTCCAGATTTTTTAATGATCGCCATTCTAACTGGTGTGAGATGGTATCTCAATGTGGTTTTGGTTTGCATCTCTCTAATGACCAATGATGATGAGCACTTTTTCATATGTTTGTTGGCCTCATGTATGTCTTCTTTTGTAAAGTTTCTGTTCATATCCTTTGCTCATTTTTGAATAGTAATTTTCAATTACTATTAATGTTAAAGATGACATATCAAAAATATTTTCCTCGGTTTTCTCATTAAAAAATTATTGACTGTGTATTTTGTGCAAAGCCCTAGGGTATAAAATAAGAAAATATAATTTGAGCTCTAAGTAAGTTAATATTTTAATGATTTTTTTTTCTGATATTTGCAAAAATACAAACAAATAAAATGCTTAATTCATCCTTAGGGGTTCAAAGCAGTCTTAGCTCAAGAATAGAGGAGTTGGAATAAGAATGGAAAAAAAAAGAATCTCAATAAAAAGGACAGGAAGATAAAGGTATTACAGGAAACAGTTCATGACATGTTAGTTAACAATACTTTTCTATAAAGGCAGTATAGGAGATGGTTTAAGATGAGGGCTTTCTGTTATTGACAACACCATGGGCTGAACCAATATAGACTTCAGGTGCTTCAAACCAAGACATTTAGCACTAAAAATAAAAGAATTAGAGAGACTTTAGTTTGAAATTGCTTTCTTGCTATATCACTCTAACAGCTGCATCCTTCATCACATGGTTTTCTTCCTTATGTACACCTTGTGCACCCAAATCTCTCTTCTTATAGGAAGACCAATTATTGAGGGCTGTTTATAATCCAGTCTGAATTCCTGTTAACTTTGTTACATTTCCAGAGACCTTCTAACTAGGTTCACATTCACAGGTACGAGGGTTAGATCATCAGCATTTCACTGTGGGAGAAGAACAGGGGGGCACACTTCAACCCAAAAGACAGATCATGGGCATTTTTATAAAGTTTCATGACATAAAAAACATCTATCACACATATGTGGAGAAACCAAATTTATACTACTTGTCTGTTGAACAAAATCTTCACTATAAGTGATTAGCATAAAATATAATTTGAAACTGGCTGAATTCTCAGAGCTTCAAAAAAGACGAATGAATAACTCTTTTCTTGAAGAAGTCATCCAACTAAATATGAAACTATTATGAAAAATAAAAACAAAACAAAAAATACAAATCACTATTAGTAATCACATCATGAGATTAACTACCATGAGGAAGAATCCATTGACAGGATTAACGGAGTACAAGAGGAATATGTCTAGAAGTAGTCCATACCTGCATTGATGCAGGTCCCTAAGGTTCACTTGTCTCAAAAACTCAGGTGGCCACCTGAAGCAGGCACATCAGGGTATCTACTACTGGCTCCTATCAGTTTTTCACTCTGGAATATGGTTCCTTCAGTGAAAATCAACATGTTTTGCTTTAATTAACTCCTCAAATTCCAAAAGTTATTTCCATAGGACCATTCCCCATATGATCATCCCTTTAATAGGACAGTTTTACATTGCCTTTCTGCTTGACCGTATGACCATGCCATGGGCTGGTCATTGCTTATGAATCAATAAAAACTCATCCATAGGGCCAGGCAGCAGGCAATTTTTAGCCCCCCAAGCTAGTCTACTTTTACTTTCTTTGATCAGAGTAGTTAGCCTTCCAAACAAGATGCTGCCCATTCACTTGGAACTGCCATCCGTAAACCAAGCCATCTATTTGTGGTCACTGAGGAACTATATAAATGGCAATTTGATCAGGCATATACCAAGGTGGTTAAAACGTCAGCAATAGAAGAAAATAGATTGCCAGCTTGTGAATACCTTGAATACTAATTTATTTATTTTTTTGGGGGGGGGCATTTCTCTTGTATTACGTTTCTATACAAACAATCTCTATCTTATCATGAAACACTTCCAATTACTTACTATCCTTCCCATTGGACTGTTTCATTGACATCACCCCAGATAATATGTTTATTTCAGATTTCAAGATTATTTTAAATCCTTTACATAGGGGCAATTTCAATTAATGTTTGATAGCAAGCTAATAATTGCCACTGTAATGGAAATTCTGGAATCTAACATCCCAGCAGTTACTGCTGTGTTGTGCCCACAGGTTTTTGCCACAGAACTCCAAGACTTTTTCAAGTGGTTTTATCTACAAGATTTAGCAACTATTTTTCCCTATAAAATGTGTGTCCTACCAAGTCCAAAATAAAAAATCAGATGCTGACATTCTAAACTATTTTGCCCAACAGGTATTCTTAAATCAACAACTTGTCCACACAAATTGTTAATTTGGGTGGCAATCTTATTGGTTTCCATTTAGCATATACAGTTCAGTCTGTTACACACCTGTTTCATAATACTAGGTAAAGTGTTCCTCAGTCATACATAATATCTATTTCCAGAATACATCCAGATTAAAAAAAAAAACAATCATTTTGCACAAAATCTGCTTAAACATATCAATTTTTCATCCAATTTTAACCTTAATATAATCAACCCTTGTATTCTTTTCAGCTCCTCCCAGCCTAACTCTAGTCCCTAGTAGGAATTTATCAAGTCTGGGAGTTCCCGTGACAAGAAGTCCTAGAAACATCAGTTTTCTGCATACTGACTGACCATTGCACCCACTCAAGTGCAGATTGCCTTGAGTACCCAACGGGGCATTGAGGTGAGGGACACTGACTCTTTAATCAATCCTAATAGTGACTAGATTGTTGGACCATTGCCTTAGGTTTTTGAGGACAGGTTTTTCATGTGATCTTTGCCTTCATGTTTTTAAAAATGTCAGCAATCCAGGTTGAATAAAGCATATTTATTTTGGCTCTTTAGTGCTGGGGACTTAACAAGAGATCGTATAAGCACACTCAACTCTCAGAAACATTGCATTAATTTTTTTAACCTTTATCAATGTCTGCTTTATGTACCTTACTTCTTAATAACTATTTAATTATTTCAATCCTGCTGGGAGGAGTCTCTTCCCTTTTCCTCCCTTTTATCTTTCCTCATTGTTTATCTCATTCTCTTTTGAATTATTCTAACCTTTGCAAACTTTTATTTCAGCATAACATTTCCCTTTGGAAGAAGGTCTGAGACTAGGGGCTATAGCACAGGCTGGCTGGACTTCACCTTGGACCAGGGTATGATCTGTCTCATCTCACTCTCCTTTACTTTCATTTTAACTGCTATTACAGATAGCAATAACCAAGGGTATGAATATTTCACCCATTCTTCCTTTCTTTCTTGCTTGCTTTTTTTCTTGCTCTCTCTCTCTCTCTCTCTCTCTCTCTTTCTCTCTCTGCTTTTTTTCTTCTTATTTGGCATTTTCTTATGTATCCAGTAAAGTAGCTACCTTGGAGTTTGTATACATCTTTTCTAAATAACAGATTATTTTTACCTCCAGTAACCGATCACAGTTGTTATTCCCCACTATAGGTGCCCCTATGACCTCCTAGGACTCAACGATTCCCCGTCTCCCAACCTTTCAACCTGTCTTATCCCAAACTACATGTTTCAGGGGGTCAGGGTTGTCAGACGTTCAAATGTCTTGTGTTTTGTGGATTACTTAAGGAAGTCTGTGCATTAGGCAGAAAAGGATGACAGTGGGGTTGGAATATAGAGAAAATTGTAAATTTTTGAAAGCAGGATAATGATTTCATCAGATTTTAATTTCTAAAGGACTCTCCAGAAACTCCAAATTTGGAATTCAGGGATCCATTAGATAGATGCTTTTAATAATCCAAATGAACAACAGCAAAAACGTGTTGAAGCTAAAGTGATGTAAGTAGAAAAGAGTATGTATTAAAACTTTAAAAGTTATCATATAAAACTGATAGCACCAATTGAACGTGGCAAGTGAAATAAAGACAGCAGTTTAATTAACTGGATTCTGCCCTTAACAACTGGTAAATCTTTGTTTAACTGACTAATTTTAAAATAGAATAAAGTTGAACTTGAGATTTCTGTTAGAAATAGAACTGGAAACATCCAGTTAAGAAAGTTTTTTGGATTTCAGAAGACAAGTCAGGATGGAAGTCATCAGAAAGTAGTTCATGAAATACTAAGAGGGAGAAAAGAAAAGATGTGAATATAGAGCCCTTAAAACTTCTCATATTTGAGGGCCAGGTGGAAGATGAGGAAATAGAGAATCTTAAAAGACTATGATTGGCAAAGCTAAAGAACAGAACACTTCTAGGAATAATTGAGTCATATGTAGAATCCAGTGTTACAGAAAAGGTAATGACAGAGGAAACACTAGAATTCATAGATGGTCTTTTTATAAATGTACTAATAAACAAGCATATATATTATAATGTGGTTTGATTCGGTATTCTCACACAATTGTAATCCCCATGTGCTGAGGGAGGGACCTATAATCCCCAGGTGTCAAGGTAGGAAGGCAATTGAATCAGGGGAGCAGTCTCCCTTATCTGTTCAGCTGTTCATATGATAATGAGTGAGTTATCAGGAGATCTAATGGTTTTATTAGGGAATCTTCTCCCTTCACCCTGCATTTTCCTTCCTGCTGCCTTTGAAGAAGATGTTTTGCTTCCCCTTTGCCTTCTGCTATGATTGTAAGTTTCCTGAGGCTTCCCCAGCAATAGGGAACTGTGAGTCAACTAAACCTCCTTCCTTTGTAAATTATATAGTATCAGGAATGTTATTTATAGTACTGTGAAAGAACTAATACATATTACATACTTTATAAGATCTTTATAATTCCAGGATTTCTTTATTATTTGTTTTCCTTATAGAAATATACATTTTGTTTGAACAGCTAAGCACATTATTCTGAAGAAGATCCCCGTATTACTCTGTTAGAAATTGCATTGCTAGGTACCACATAATCAAAAGCATTATAATCAGCAGCATCAACAGAAATGCATTATCTCAGATCTGGAGGTAAATGTCTGAAATTAAAGTATTATCAGGATGGGTTAATTTGAAAAATTGTGAAGAAGAATCTGTTTCATGCCTCTCCTTGAGTTCCTTATGGTTTTCTGGCAATCTGCTTGACTTGTAGATCCATTGAGCCTATTTCTGCCCTCGTCTTTACACAGAGTTGCATGGTGTCTCCAATGATGAATATCTCTGTGTCCAAATTTTCCTTTTCATATTTAATTAGTAAATTATTATTTTTTGAGACAAAAAATGCAGTGGCACGATCCTGGCTTACTGCAGCATTGACTTCCCAGGTTCAAGAGATCTTCTCACCTCAGCATCTTGAGAACTTGGGACTATGAGTGCCCACCACCACATCAGGCTATTTTATTGTTTTAATTTTTAGTATATATTGCCTAGGCTGGTCTGAAATTGCTGGGCTCAAGCAATCTTCCCACCTTTGCCTCCTAAAATGTTGGGATTATAGATACCAGCCTTACACTCAGCTAAATTTCTCTTTTATTCAGGGAACTAGTCATAGTAATATAGTGCACACCCAAATGACCTCATCTTAATTTACTGTGTCTAAAACACCCAACTTCCAAATAAGGCCACATTCTGTTGCACTGGGGATTAGTATTTCAACATATAAATTTTGAGGGGACACAGTTCAACCCATACATAACAGGCCCCAACAGTCTCAAAGAGTATAATCTAGGTCAGCACTTTTCAGTAGAAATAAGTAAACCACATACGTAATTTTAAGTATCCATAGTTGCATTAACAAAATTAAAAGAAACAAGAAAATACAATTTAATAATATATTTTATTTAGCCAATTATCTCCAAAATATTATTGTAATGTGTAATCAATATAAAAGTTGTTGAAATGTATTACATTTTTTGTGCTTAAGTCTATGAAATCATGTGTGTACGTTTTTATACTTACAGCACATCTTGATCCAAACCACCCATATTTCAAGTGCTCAGTAGCCACATCTGGCTGGTGACTACTACATTGGACAGAGAAACTCTAGAGAGTAGTTCTTAACTTCTTGGTTTTGTTTAGTTTTACCTTTAAATCTTTGTTAGTTTTGTGAAACAGAGATCACACTTTGGTAAATGTATTTTATCTTAAATCTTTATCACAGAACCTGGCAAACCATTTGTGAAACAAATAAAACAGGACTTAGGAGAAAGATCAAATAGATTATTAAGAAGTGAGAAGTGAATGGAAGGAGAGAAAGTACAAACTAATGTAGACTTGCAATGATAAAATTGCAATTGTGGATTTATCTTCCATTATGTATAAGGTGATATATTAGCTTCCTAGTGGCCACTGTTACATATTACCACAAATTTCATGGCTTCGAACAACCATCATAAAATTTTCTTATAGTCCTGGTGGTCTATAACATGAAATAGATTTTAACGGACCAAAACTAATTGTTGGAAGGCTTGTGCTACCTCAACTCTTCGGGAGAATCAGTTTCTTTGCCTTTTACAGCTTCTAGAAGAGCATTCCCTTCATTCTTTGGTCCACAGGTGTGGGGGTGGGAAATTTCCTCCATCTTCAAAGTTCACAGCTTAGCATCTTTAAATCTCTCTCTGCTTCCTTACAACATCAACTTCTATCCCTCTGATCACTGCTTCCTTCTGCTTTTTTTTTTTTTTTTTTTTTTTGTAGCAGTAAATTGCTTTATTATACTTTTAGCCAGCAAATGAATAATTCATGGAATGGCTGTTCTTTGTGCCTTAGACACCATCATGGAATAATCACACAACTATATTCATTATTATTGAAATGGTCAAAAACAACACTTTAGGTCTTCACAAATCCATTTCATACAGACATGGCATGGCTATAGCAGAGTAGAAAAATATTCTTAATACAGAAGGTGCCAGTTACCCTGATTTGATCTTAACAAATTACATGAATATATCAAATTATCACACGTACCACCTCAAAAAAGTACATCTATTATGTATCATCCAAAATAAGAAAGTATTTTTTAAAAAATATAACAGGTTTACCTATGATCATATTTGCTACATAAATAAAACACTGCTCAATGTATTTTTACAATTATAAAATCAGTAGAAGTTACCACAAAATTAACTTTTCCTGGCAATTTATTACTGTGCATGGACACAACCAAATCTTGTAATTATGTACAGTCAAATAGACTTTATTTTCTTAAAAACGTATTTATTCATGCATTGAAAAATTTTAAGATATGAGTTAGGTAAAATACCAACTGTTAGTATTTCTTAAACAAAATAAATGCATTAAAGTTAAAACTTTTCACTTGCCGTTACAAAATAAGGTTAGGTAATATTTTACTTTTTTAAACTAATAATTTTATTATGGCAAAATAGTAAAGTTTAGGTTTTACTAGATTTTCTGAAGTTCTTAGTTGCTTTTATAAAAATACTTTGTTTTATTTTGCTCAAGGTCTTGTTTCATATCTTAAGGCTGCAATACAATGTGTTACTTTATTGCCACTGCATTGTTACATGAATTAACCACTGAAATTTTTGTAGATTTAAATGATACAATGTACAAAGTGTAAAAATGCGACTGATATTTAAAACAATGCCTTCTGATGTGTATATCTGTATAACAATCCTGCACAGTCTGCACATGTATCACAGACCTTAAAGTATAATGAAAACAAAAAAAATAGAAAAACAACAACAATGCCTTCTTCTTATAAGAACCTTGGACAGCATGGGCCTCCCCTGGAAAATCCAGAATAATATCCATTTCAAGATCCTTAAAATAACCACATCTGCAAAGTCCGTTTTGCCATGTTAGGTAATAGTCACAGGTTCCAGTAAATAGGATAGGTATATTTTTGAAAATCATTATTCAGCCTACTTCGTATGTCTATTCATTTGTACACATTTGCTGAAAAGATAAATACAAATAATTTAAAAAATATATACAGAATGTAACTATTAATAAACCATGTATTTATTCATTACACATTTATTACATTTTCATAACATAGGTATTATAGTTTTTTCAGTTGACACAATTTTATTTTTTCTAAATTTGTTTTAAATATACACCTAAAATATAAAAATATGTATTAGATAATTTGATACTGATCTGATATGAAAAAAAATATACCCACTCCTGGGATTGCACATGTGAGATGTAATGTATTTCTTTACATTAGCATTTAGAGTTAATTTGTGTTTCTGCTATTAGAAGGCTTATACCATTTTAATTAAAACTATACAGATCATAAATTTTAATCATTAATTACTACTAAAAGGTATGTGAGTAGCATGGAAATGATCCTCCTGTTCATTTTGTTTTGGTCCTACAGCCACATCAAGTTAAGGAAACATTTGTCACTTTATATATCTTAAAAGCTCTGCTTAATTCTTGCCACCTTCTTCTCATCTCTCTAGTAAGTGTAGATTTTTCAGAGAGAAAAAAATTGCAATGCCAAAGTGTTGCAAATAAACATGCTGCCTCACACCAAGTGTCTTATAACTCAGCAGGAGATAATGGTTAATGAAATTGATAAGGTAGATGGAAACACTTCAACTAATGTTTCACTGTCATAACCCCCCTATGCACTACTTTGGCATTGTTTAATAAATCGACATGATCAAATTTTCCGAGTAGTATTCTTCAAAAGAAAGAGATTTTTTTTTATTTAGGTAAATACTAAACCTGGGATGTAAATAATATATTTCAATTAAAATTATACATTTTTAATTTCTATTCATATAAATTATAAGACTGAATTATAAATAGAACGAGTTTGGCTGTCAGAGGGGAAAAAGTCTTTTATAATGTAACAATAAAAATAATCACCCAAATTATTTTAGATACTCAATACTACTCCTACTGAAGGACTGAGAACATTATTTTAGGTGATTTTTATTCCATCTATAAGCATATTAAACATCTTATGAGTATTAGATACAAAGAAGATTATACAGACTGTTATTTCTTATAGTTTTGGTTTGCAATTTATGTTTTATTTTGCTACAATTTATCTAAAACATACTGCCTAAAAACTTCTCTTTGAATAGCTTCTATCATTAATCAACTTAGCTATGTTGATAAAACCCTGTGCTTTAACCTGTTGGATATTATCATTGCAATATTTCATGAGACAATTACTATTAAAGGAATTAAACTGTGGATAATTTTACTTTCTTAAAACAGCAAACCATTATTATTAAAAAGAGGTTTTATCAAACTCTCTCAGAGCAGAATTTTTCTCTTACTTATAAGTTGTTAGAAATCATTACTATTTGATGCACAATGAATCATAAGAATTAGGGGCTGGCTGGGTTCAAATTCTGGTGCAGTTTATTACAAGCTACATGACTTTAACGGATCCACTAGTTTCCTCATGTAAATTTAGACCAATAACTGTGTCTACCTCTCATTGCTGTTGTATTCTCAGGAGAATTTCTAAATTAATAAATGTGTGAGACTGAATATTCCAAGTATGTGGTAAATGTTACTTGATAAAATAAGTCATCTGTATTAAAAGACAATGATAGTAATTGTGATAAAGTAGTAGATAATTGGTTAAACATTTCTAAAGTAACAGAAAGTCTATGATTCTACTTCTAGATGTAATGGGTTATGCCATAATTTCATGATTTGTGCGGAGGAAGTGCATAGAAAATTCCTAAAACATGATAAGCACCCAATGTAATTATTTCTGTAAGTTGTAGTAGTCATTGATTTTATGAGACTGGTATAATCTTGATCCACACAGATAAAGATAGTGCCAGATTAAAAATACAGGTCAATCATGAAGTCTTTGCCCATGTCTATGTCCTGAGTGATTTGCCTAGGTTTTCTTCTAGGATTTTTTATGGTTTTAGGTTTTACATTTAAGTCTTTAATCCATCTTGAGTTAATTTTTGTATAAGGTCTGAGGAATGGGTCCAGTTTCAGTTTTCTGCATATGGCTAACCAGTTTTCCCAACACCATTTATTAAATAGGGAATCCTTTCCCCAGTGCCTGTGTTTGTCAGGTGTTTCAAAGATCAGATGGTTGTCCATGTACGGCATTATTTTGGAGGCCTCTACTCTGTTCCATTGGTCCACATATCTGCTTTGGTACCAGTACCATGTTGTTTTGGTCACTGTAGCCTTGATTAAACATCAAAAGCAATGACAACAAAAGTCAAAATTTACAAATGGGATCTAATTAAACTAGAGCTTCTGTACAGCAAAAAAAAAGTTGTCATCAGACTGAATAGGCCACCTATAGAATGGGAAAAAAATTTTGCAATCTATCCATCTGACAAAGGCCTAATATCCAGAAGCTATAAGCAACTTAAACAAATTTTACAAGAAATAAACCAACAACCCCATCAAAAAGTGGGTGAAGGATACAAACAGACACTTCTCAAAATAAGACATTTATGTGGCCATCAAACTATGACAAAAAAGCTCATTATCTCTGGTCATTAGAGAAATGCAAATCAAAACCACAATGAAATACAATCTCACGCTAGTTAAAATGGCAATCATGAAAAAGTCAGGAAACAACAGATGCTGGAGAGGATGTAAAGAAATAGGAACACTTTTACACTGTTGATGGGAGTGTAAATTAGTTCAGCCATTATGGAAGACAGTGTGGCAATTCCTCAAGGGTCTAGAACCAGAAATACCATTTGACCTAGCAATCCCATTACTGGGTATATACCCAAAGGATTATAAATCATTCTACTATAAAGACACATACACATGTATGTTTATTGCAGCACTATTTACAATAGCAAATACTTGGAACTAACCCAAATGCCCATCAATGATATACTGGATAAAGAAAATGTGGCACATATATAATACCATATAATACTATGCAGCCAGAATAAAGGATGAGTTCATGTCTTTGCAGGGACATGGATGAAGCTGAAAACCATCATTCTCAGCAAACTAATGCAGGAACAGAAAACAAAACATCGCATGTTCTAACTCATAAGTGGGAGTTGGAATATGAGAACACTCGTACACAGGAAGGGGAACATCACACACTGGCGTGTGTTGGGGGTTGGAGGACTAGGGGAGAGATAGCATTAGGAGAAGTACCTAATGTAGGTGACAGGTTGATGGGTGCAGCAAACGACCATGGCACATATATACCTATTTAACAAACCTATACACTCTGCACATGTTTCCCAGAACTTAAAAGTATAATTAAAGAAAATAATACAGGTCAATTTACCTGTGAAGCTGAGCCAAGTTTCTAATTAAATTATAAGCTAAATGATTCCAACATTGTATTAAAATAATAAGTCACAACTAAGAACCGTTTGTCCCAGGAACAAACGGGTAGTTCGTCAACAGAAACTATATCCCTACAAGGTGCCACACACACACACAAATGAAAACACATTACACATTAGCACAAAGCATTTGATTGTGTTCAGCAAGTATTTATTGTAAAAAGTTTAGGAAAAGAGGGATAAGCCATACTTTCTCAATCTGATAAAGGTCATCTAAAACAACTTACAGATTATGTGATTCTATATAAGGGAAAAAGCATAGAAGAGTTCTACTTAGAGTTGAAAACAAAGATTAAACTCTTCAGTGGTAAGGTTCAAAATATTTTAAAATGTGTCTAGAATAAATACAAAACAATCAGAATGCAGAGCAGTTTCATGGAGTGCACTAGCTGATTACTAGTTTGCTACAAGGTGTTGAGAATCTAGCAAAGGCAACAATATAAAATAATGAAGGATATAATAATTTTACATAGAAAGCATAACACAAGCCATAACTTATTAGAAATATTGAGTCCAGCAAGGTCCTGGGGATATAATGAAAGGGAAATATTACTGCAAATATTTTTTGTTTGTGCTTACGAGAAAATAAGATAGTATTTTCCACAGCTACAAAAGTATAAATTGAACAGTATCCTAAAACTGACTAAAATCTTTATGAAATCATGTAAGTATATGAAATACAAATATAGGAGGACTTAACAGTGTAAAGATGTCAATTACCATTAATCTGGACAATAAGACAAACTGGAAGAATATATATATATATTCTTTTATATATATATAAAATAATGAGATCTGATTTTATATCCTCCAGAAAATCAAGAATCTACATTTAATGACATAAATTTTTGTTGAGATTGTGGGAAATCTAAGGCTCATGCATTGCCTGTAGAAATATAAATTTTTATAGCTATTCTAGACCACACTTAGGAAATGTTTTAAACTAGCCAACAATTCCACTTCTGGTACATGTCTTGAAGAATCATTTGCAAATCTACAAAAAGACATACAACGATATTCATTTTAGCGTTGATTAAAATAGCAAGAATTTGAAACAGCTTAAATGTCTTTCAATTAAAAAATAGATAAGTAAAATGTGGTATAAGCAAATGTTAGAATCAAGTAAAGCAGTCAGAAACAATGAACTTAATTTACATTTATTATAATGGACAAAACTCAGAAATAGACAATTCAGTGAAGAACAATAAGGAAGAAGCACATGAAGCTACATAACACAATAGAATGTATGTACATTTTTTAAAATGTGTAGTTTTCAGCTTGAGATTGGGGAAGGCTTTAGCCTATTAAAAAGTGAAGAAGAAGATAAAATATTATTAATAAAGGAACATGAAAAGAAGAAAATATTTGCAGATTTAGACAAGTACAACTGTGTGTTGCTGACTTGAAACCAAACTTGATAACATATACTCTTACTCAACTTTTTTCAGTAGCCCTAGTTCAACTTTCAACTAGAGAGTCTTATGGAGAATATTAATCTAATAGAACAAATTAAGACATGGTTTAATTATAATGACCAACTTACCTAAATCTTTCAAACACTTTGCAGGGCTATAAGGAAAAATACATTACCTAACATTTTACCAGTGGCTCAACATTCCTTTGAACTCTCTGTGTATAAAATATATGAGAGTGGTGCATCTGTTTGAGATGTTCAGTTAATGAACCTATCTATAAAATAGCATTTATTCTTGTAAACTTTTAACTTTTATTAAAAAAAAGAATAACTGGAAAAGATAAGATTAAAGAGAAACTTAGTTACCTATAAAATATGGCATATACTATACTATCTCATATTTGATAAATCATATCAGGCATATGGAGACAATTATTTTATGTATGCTATATGATTTACATTAATTTAATATCTTCAAAATAAGCTTACCTTAAATGTGTTTTGAGTCCTTTCTTACCATCATCTCACACTTTATTTATTTATTTATTTATTTATTTATTTATTTATTTATTTTTGACAGAGTTTCGCTCTTGTTACCCAGGCTGGAGTGCAATGGTGCGATCTCGGCTCGCTGCAACCTCCGCCTCCTGGGTTCAGGCAATTCTCCTGCCTCAGCGTCCTGAGTAGCTGGGATTACAGGCACGCACCACCACGCCCAGCGAATTTTTTCTATTTTTAGTAGAGACGGGGTTTCACCATGTTGACCAGGATGCTCTCAATCTCTTGACCTCGTGATCCACAGCCTCCCAAAGTGCTGGGATTACAGGCCTGAGCCACCGCGCCCGGCCCTATCTCACAAATTTTTAAAAACCCTGCATTTGACACACAGATCAAAGTCTTTTATATTAAAATTAATTAAAATCTCACATGTGAGTGTTTTCACATGTGTAAGTGTGTGTGTAAGGTATGGTTCCACATATAGATATATAAATAGAAAGACAGGTACCTGGGTAATAGAGAGATGATGTAAGATAAATTCTGAAAATATTCACATACATTTTCACAGAATTTTAGCTTATTTCTAAAACTGATAATACACCTAATCTAAAATTGAACAATAAAATATTCCAAATTCAAGAACATAAAAGAGGCATTACTCCACACACAGTGGAAAACTTCAGTGGCTGGTTTAGACGACTGATGATTTCAAAGGAAACAAAAAGATTGTGTGAGTCCAGAATCTTGAACCTGAGTCATGGCTTCTATGATTAGAAATCAATTCTTCTTGTTTTAAAAAAGCCAATGTTTTATCCAAAATTAGAGCTGCACAAAAAGTATCTATGAGCTATTTAACACTTTTCACGGACTCTTCTTCTTAGTAGCCAATGGGTACTGACCGTGGACCTGCCAAGAACAACTGAAATGGTGAACACCTGATGGAAGCATTCAGGACTACATGAAAACACGAGAGAGTCAATCATGACAGTTTCACATTGATAACTGTCTGAAGCACAACTGCTATTTAAACTCGCTCACGTATATATTAATATTTCTAAGCTGGGCACGAGGCTTATATCTGAAATCTCAACATTTTGGGTGGCCAAGAAGGGCAGATCACGGGGCCAAGTGTTCAAGACCAGACCGTCCAACATGGCAAAACCCAATCTCTACTAAAAATACAAAAATTAACTGGGCCTGGTGGCAGAAGTCTGTAGTTCTAGCTACTTGCGTGGCTGAGGCAGGAGAATCACTTTAACCAGGGAGGTGAAGGTTGCAGTGAGCCAAGATCACTCCACTGCACTCCAGCCTGAGTGACAGAACCAGACTCTGTCAAAAAAAAAAAAAAATTATAAAGCCCTAAATTAGATGCTATATTTCTGCTGCATTTTAACTTTCCCTAGAAACATTTATTAATCTGTGTTACTAAAACCTAGTAACTAAATAGCAAAAACTTGAAACTGGGGACATACTTGAATGGCTATAGTAAATGAACACTGACTTTTATGCATATAAACAAACAAAAAGTTAGAAAATAAATCACTGTTAAAATATGTATCCTAAGCATCTGAAAACTCCAAAATACTATATTTTAAAATAAAATTTCTCATTATTTAGGAGAGTGTGTTTCACAGCATACACTAAAAAGAAATTTCTCACATGTGCCCACCCATGGATGGCACACTATGGATCTCTTGCCTGGATCTATGTGAAGTCAACAATAATTGTTATTCTAAAACAAACTCTGAGAGCAGCAAACTTGGCCCAGGCAGATTGTACTATAGCCAAAACCTGTGGCATAACTGCCATCAATGTCATTTTGTCTGGCTTGTAGAAATATGAGGAAAAGCATAGAAAGACTGTTAAAAACGCTTGAATATACCCCTGTAGATTACAACCCTGCAGATTAGCCAACACAGAGATGCCAAAATTTAGTGCAAATATATAAAAGGTACATTTACCATTATGTATCTCATTCCCTACAAATGTGAGGAAGTCAGATTGGAATTCTGAAAATCAGTACTTATTAAGAGTTTGGTCAGTGTCTTAATTTGGGGGACCAGAGAACCAGACCCTGACTCAGTGATTTGACTACAAGTAGTTATTTTGTAGGATATTCCAGGAAACTTTGATATGGAAATAGGGAAGCAAAGCAGGGATGGAAATTGCATTAATTTCTTAGAACCGTTGCAACACATTTCCCCAACTTTGGTGATTTAAGACAACAGAAACTTATTTTGTCACATTCTGAAGCCCAAAACTGAAATCAAGGTGTCAGCAGGGCCATGCTCACTCCAACAGCTCTAGGAGACAGTCTATCTTCGTCTTCCTCAGATTCTGGTTGATACGGACATTCTTTGGTTTGTGGCAATATAATCTCCGTTTCTCATTCATAGGCCTTTCCTCCCTGTGTCTCTGGTCATCCTTTCCTATCTCTTGTAAGAACATTCACATTAGATTTACATTCCCTCCTAAATGAGTTTTATCTCCTCACAAAGGATTTATCTAATTTCTTTTCATTTGGTTGATTGTTTTGTCATGATTTACTACATTTTTACTTTCTTCTCCACAAGGATGTTTCTATGTTTATCTAATTACATCTACGAAACTCTATTTACATTCTGAATAAATAGTGTTCCCCCAAAATTCATGGCCACCAAGAAACTCATAATGTGAGTTTCTCTATTGACTAAGGGTAGCCAATTAAGTGTGAGCTATTATGCAAGCTATGCTTATACTCAATGACAATGGCAAATTCTGGAAACCTGTAGAAAACTGGAAACTTCAAGTTATATTCCATATCCAAAAAGGCAGGAAATTGGCACTAACCTCTGCCAGTATTCAGTTTAGCCTTCTGGAAGTGGGAAAAGATGATTACTGGGGGTAAAGAAGAAGAGGCATTTTGAAAATGGCTGCTGTCCACATTCAAAGCTGAGTGGGTTTCAACTACCAAAGAAGGCCTCACAGCAATGAGATGCCAATGTTGGTACCTGAAAGTCCTCTGAGCACTACAGTGGTAAGACCTGGGGTAATATGGGCCCAGCACCAACAGCCTCTGCTGCAGACAGCTAATCACACAAATATGATTTCCATCCATCACAAGGTTTACGTTTACTTCTTTCAGGGAAAAGCCTTTCAAAAATTTTCAGTTCGCTGGTCAATGCTCACAAATTGATACAGAAATAATATATGACAAAAAAAAAGTCAATCATATTTTTAAAATTTAGTTTACAGTGATTTCTATGATAAGAAAGGGTGATAAAAACATTAAAAACGGTGATTACCAATGTCTGTGGTTTAGACCGAGAACACTTGGGATATGTTTGAATTAAAATAGTAACCCAGAGTAGGAGGAAATGCTTCTCCTGTGTGCCTTCACACACACAAGAAGTACAGCACTAAGCCACTTTTAGTAAGGAGAGTAGGCCATATCTAACAAGAGTATTAAGTCAGACAAAATATATAGAACTCCTGGCCCATAAAGATATTTTTCTTACATACAAATCCAAAGATTGAAGCAGTTTTTTGTGTTGTTCCTTTTTAAATGACAGGACAAGGTTTCATATCCTATAATAACAATTATAATACGGAGGAAAACATATTCTTGGAGCCCTAAGATATCGTAACTCAAAAGGCCCTTTGCTCATAGATGACCTGTGATAAATGTTAATTAATGTCAATTGAAATTCATCCAGAATATATAGTTTAGCTTGACAGTCAGGCATCTTGTGAATTAATATACCAGCTAAAATACAAAGTTTAAATAATCAGCTGTCAATTCAGAGAAATATTTTGCATTATTTGCCCGCCATTCTTTCTTCTTTTGGAAAAAGCACCCTGAATTCTGAATACCCATTGTAAAAACATTACCAACAATTTTGGGATGGTTTCACCGTCATCTGCTCAAAAGTTGGAAATGAGTAAGCAAAACAGCTTGCCAGGAAGCAAAATGAGTCACCTGAGCAAATGTGATTGATTTGAGGGTGTAAACATAACCCAGATTTGTCAATAAGTGTGTGTAAAACCATCTACCCATATGTAATCGTTGGTTTAGGGGTGGTAACATAAGGCAAGTCAGCCCAAACAAAATGAATCACAGGGTATGCTTTAATGATTAGGAAAACACCTTATTGGTAGCTGTGATGTTTAATTTTATGTGTCAACTTGACTGGCCCACAAAGTGTCCAGACATTTGACCAGTCATATATTCTATATATTTCTCTGAGTGTGTTCCTGGATGAGATTAACACCTGATTCAGTAGACTCTGTGAAGCAGATTACTTTCCCCAAAGTGTCTGGACTCACTCTATCGGCCTCAACCCAGTCAGTTGAGGGCTTGAACTGATCAGAAAAGCTCTCTCCCACAGAGGTTAAGAGGGAACTCTCCCTGCCTAACTGCCTTGAGCCAATACTAATGTATTGGCTGTATTTCCTTGCTTTTGGACTTAAACAGAAACATTGGAAGTTTCTGGATCTTGAACCTGCCAAAATCTAGACTGGAAAAATGCCATCAGTTCTTCTGGTCGGCAGGTGTTTGGGTTTGGACTGAAACTTCATGATGGGCTCTCTTATGTGCCCTGCTTGCTGGCTGCAGATATCTGGGCATGTAAATTTCAGTTAACCCAACTTTTTAATAAATCCCATTTTTCTCTTTTCTGAGAGAACCCAAAGATAGATTTGGGTACTACAAAGTGGGGTGCTTCTGTTAAAAACACCTAAAAGTGTGGAAGTGGCCTTGGAACTGGGTAATGGCTGGGTAGAGGCTGATAGAGTTTCAAGATGCATGCTAGAAAAGTTAAAAAAGGATGTCGAGACTTTTTTTTTTTTTGTCAAAATTCAGACATTAAAGGCCTTTCCAGTGAGGTACTAATTGAAAATTCAAAACAGGTTATTGGAAGTGGGAAGGAAGACAATCCTTATAATAAAGTGGAAAATAACCAAGCTGATTTGCGTACCAGTATTTTGTGCAATATAGAAGTTGTGAGTCATAAAATTAGATATTAACTAAGGAGATTTCTAAGCAAAATATTGTAGGTATGGCCTATTTGCTTATACTAACATTTTTCTAACAGATGAAAAAGAGAGCAAAATGAAACCATGACTTGAGATTTGGAAAATTCATTGTCCTTTTGTATTGTGAAAAAACTAGAAAGTGTGTTCTGAAGAGAACACTGAAAGTTTGATAAGGAGATTCATATGAGTGTAAACTTGGAATTTAATCAGCCCCTATGCAGAAGCCAGAAATACAGATGGAATTATTCTAGTAGAAACATTGACAACTGGGACTAAAGGAAACAGAAAAAGCAGGATGTTATTTAAAAAGGCTGATAGCATGTGTTATCCTTTAAGAAAAAGTAAGAATCACCATGCAATTCAGAGATCATCAGGGCTGCCACTCCCAGGACAGGACCAGGGAAAAGGGCTGCTTCCTATTTGATTCCGGAGGGTGGGGCTCTCACAAGAAGCTGGAGTGGATGGGCCACCACAAAGCAGCAGGTGGGGATGCTGCTACTCGGTCGGACCAGAGGACAGAACATTGAGCCAAAGAGGGTTTTTCTTGAGTCTTAACAGCTGATGAAATTTGTTTTGCTAAGTTTTGAACTTGCTTGTGACTCATCACCCCATCCTTTTTTCCTGTTTCTCAGTTTTGGAGTTTAGAAGTCCCAAAGTTGGCTGGTTTCATAGGTTTATAGCTGCAGAGGAATTTTGCCTCAGGATGAGTTGTCCTCCTGTCTTGCCTATTCATATCTGATTTAAGTGATATTTAGATGAGACTTTGAACTTGATACTTTAGAGTTAATGCTGGAAGGAGTTAAGTGTTTTGAGGATATAGAGATGGAAGAAATACATGAGTATATAAGAAGGATATGAACTTGAGGAGGCAGGGGCAGAATAGTGCGGACTGAATGCTTTTATTCCTCAAAAAATCCATATGTTTAAGCCTTAATTCCCAGTGGGATGGTACTTGGAGATAGGACCTATGAGAACGTGATAAAAGTTAAATGAGGTCTTAAGGGTGGCACCCTAACATGGTAGGAAAGATTTCCTTTTAAGAAAAGGAAGAGACACCAGCGCGCTCTCTGTCTCTCTGTCTCTGTCTCTGTCTCTCTGTCTCTCTGTCTCTCTCTCTCTCTCTCTCTCCTCCATGTGAGGACATAGAAAGGAGGCGGGCAGTCTGTAGGCCATAAACCAACCCTACTGACACCTTCTGCTGAGAGCCCTCAGCAGAAACCAACCCTACTGACACCTTCCATCACATTCTCTCTGCTCTCAGGGCCTCTCCAGCCTTGTCTATAAAAAACAAATCTCCACCAGTTATAATAAATCCATACTATCCATACTATGGATAGTATAGTATCCATTATTATCTATAATAGTATGGATGCTATAAGTCCATATTTTAGATATATGTGAAATATACAACTTTTATTTATTTCTAACAATAATTTGAAACAGCAAAAAACAGCAATTTATCAAATATACTGGCTGAAAAATGCAAATAGTATTATAAATCCATATTTAGTTTTATAGTTTGATATGTTTTAAAAGTCATAAATATTATGATGACAGTGTCAAAAGTTTTAAAATTAGATGATGGAGTAGTATTATTATACTTTAAAATCCAAGTAGGCTTTGAAATTTTATTTTCCCTCACATACTATTTCATGCATACCAGAAAGTGGAGCAGTACAATTTGTGATAACTTTGCCTAAGATGCTTAGATATAATGTTAATTTTCCCATAAACTTCTTAGTTATCAACAGAACCTAATCTTGACAATTTAAGAAAAAACGTATTAAAGAATATTTAGGATCTTGCTAAATTTCTGGGAAATACAGAGTCACCCTTGCTTCTTACACAGCCAGGATAAAAATTCAAACCATACCTACAACAGCTATAGCTAAGTCACTAAGATATGTGCTAAGGACTCATATTCCTTAGCACATATCTCATGTGTCTCCCTGGACACTTGGATGCCTGCCACTGTTTCTGAAAGTTGGTGTGTCCCCCAACATTACCAGGAAAGAAATTCCACACGTCTGCTTCTTGCTTTGTTCTAAAAAAAAGTCTAATGTGAACATATTACATCCTATGTCACATGCCTATGCCAGAGCCACAAGGCAGATTGAGAAAGAGTGGAAATGCAAACAAACAAATGAATGTACTTCAAAATGGAGAGTAGTTCTAGTTTTGCCATCTCCAAATATAGAAAGGCATTTTGCTCAATGAGCTTAAAGAGGGTCTGAATTGTTGAAAAAACATTTACTCCCTTATCATGAATACAACTACAGTAAGTGACAAATATTTTATATTACAATTAAGGGTGCTAAGTGCCTCAGAAATCTTGGGGTAGTGTTATTCTGAATAATACTACCTCTCTTTTAAGAAATCCTTCATACTAAATTAGACTTTTTCTAGACTTTGCATTTTGACCACAGAAAAAATCTTGAGCAACAGAATTAAAATGAATATAGAGAAATAATTTCCTCTTGCACTACTGAGTAAATTACAATCTTTGAATAGAGGCCTGCTTGAATAAACTTATATATACATCTGAATAATGAATGGTAAGGTGCGGGAAAAATATTCCTTTGAATCATGAAATGGCTTCCCCATGCCCCATAGTTACTTATTATAATTTAGATAATTTACTCTACAGTGAAAGGGCTGTAATCTATTGAGGTCACTACAAACAGCTCCAGGGCTTCTGATAAGAGTGCCTAAATAGATTATCCATTATACATTAGGTCAAATGAATTATCTAAGGGGAATAATCAAGAGTCCTTCAAGGTAAATTTCTTCCTTATTAATCCAAACAGGTTTTTAAAATGTATTTTCCCTCACAAAGTTAGAATCTGATTTTTATCATATTCCCTTCTCCCCTAAATAAATAAAAATTGATGATATCTCATATCAGAATTGAAACATATTCCCATACAGCATTTCTTGAAGTCTCTAAAATTGATCAACAATATTCTAGCAATGTATTCTAGACGACATGTATTTATTTTTAAAAATAATTTGAAACAGAATTAATAAACTATATTGCCTGGAAAATGAAAATAGTATTATAGATCAATATTTAGTTTTATGGTTTAATATGTTTTAAAAATCATAAATATTATAATAACACTTTTGAAAGTTTCAAAATTAGCTCATGCATCTCTCTTCAGAAATAATTAAGAAAAATACATGCACAAACATATATTACAATATATGCACTATATATATATTACACAAATAGTTCTGTGTAAGTTTATATTCTTTGGACATTTTCCAGGTACAGTTTTTCATTTCTACTGATAATCTGCCTGACATTAAAATATACTTTGAGCAGCAAAATTTTACAAGCCATTGGTAATTAAACAGGAATCATTCCTTGTGATATGGGACTCTGAATGTGTTTAAGATGCAAGGAAATGCCATTAATTAACTCCTTATAAATTTATGATGTGACAAGATATTGTCGGCTGTTTTTCCGTAGGAGACCTCCCAGAGCCATGAGAAGCCCAGCTCAAGCTATTACTTACCTTGCAGTGGCAGCAAAGCTACTAGAGAATTGACTAGAATCCACCATATCAGGCTGCTCATAAGAACAACTGCATAAAAAATTAATCACTCGAGCTCCAAGTGTGAAACGTTACAAAAGAAGAGGTCAAAGAGTAAAGGAAAAAATACACCACAGGGTGCCCTACATTAGCATCAACGAACCACTCTTTTTTTTTTTTTTTTTTTTTTTTGAGACGGAGTTTTGCTCTCGTTACCCAGGCTGGAGTGCAATGGCGCGATCTCGGCTCACCGCAACCTCCGCCTCCTGGGTTCAGGCAATTCTCCTGCCTCAGCCTCCTGAGTAGCTGGGATTACAGGCACGCGCCACCATGCCCAGCTAATTTTTTGTATTTTTAGTAGAGACGAGGTTTCACCATGTTGACCAGGATGGTCTCGATCTCTTGGCCTCGTGATCCACCCGCCTCGGCCTCCCAAAGTGCTGGGATTACAAGCGTGAGCCACCGCGCCCGGCCAACAAACCACTCTTAATGACTAAAGCAAAATGTTGTGGCCCAGGTCCCACGTGCTAATAATTTTCAAACTTTGGTCATGGTTATATAATGACCTAGACAAGGTGGGATGCCCTGTTATAAAAGCAAAATGTTCTGTCGTAATTGGAAAAAAAAAAAAAAAAAAAAAAAAAAAAAAAAAAAAAACAGCCAAAGTGCCAATATGAGGGTTGAAAGAATTCATCAAAAACAAAGTGAAATGCTAAACTGAGCATAGTCAGTTATGTGCATTATTCTTTTTAAAATGCAATAATAATGTTAGTATTTCCAGTTTAAACAAATATATCTAAAACAATCCATATGAAAGTCAAAAGGATTTTTATTTTCCCCTAATTAAAATTGAGTAAATTTGCCCAAGGTTTATAGTGGGAATTCCGGGATTGAACCCAGGTTTCTCCAAGTCTAAGCCATCAGGTTCTAGAACACTTAGCTGTATCTTTCTTTTCCTCTTCATAAAAGTTTAATATCATTTTGGCTTTATGAAAATTATGCTTGCTTTAAATGAATATTATTGCAAAAAGTGTTCACAAGTACTGCTGAAAGAATAAGTAGTGAAATTATACATTATTAGTATTGTACACCAACAATGTGAAGAAGAAAAGAAAGAATACAGATTTTTAATTAAACCAACCTAAAAACCAATTTTTTTTGTATTGCATTTTAGGTTTGGGGGTACATGTGAAGAACATGCAAGATTGTTACATAGGTACACACATGGCAGTGTGATTTGCTGCCTTCCTCCCCATCACCTATATCTGTCATTTCTCCCCATGCTATCTCTCCACAAGTCTGCACCCCACTCTGTCCCTCCCCTATTTACCACCTTAGAGACCCCAGTGTTTTTTTTTCTCATTATTGTAAGCCTGTTTTTATAGTACATACTTATATTCTCCAATGCTCACCCATAAAACCTTTCTCAGGTGAAACTATTACTATAAAGAAGAAAACTTTTTAGTTGATAATCAGTCTTCCAAAAATATTTCATATGTTCCGAGTTGCCATCCTAAACTCTGGATAAATATTCAAGGGCCACTGAAGAGTAAATAAATTACTTAATATAAATAGCACCATATATATAAAGGTGTATGTACAGACATATTTATGTACACAATGTGAATTGAAGTTGGAATGATAAGAGAGGGTGGGGAGATGACAAGAAGGGATGTTACTCAGGGTGTGTAAGAGACCAGCCCGGCCAACATGGTAAAACCCCACCTCTACTAAAACTACAAAAAATAGCTGGGCTGGTGATGGGCACCTGTAATCCCAGCTGCTTGGGAGGCTGAGGTAGGAGAATTGCCTGAACCTGGGAGGTGGAGGTTGCAATGAGTGGAGACCTCACCATTGCACTCCAGCAGTCTGGGCTACAAAGCAAGACCCCCTCTAAAAAAAAAAAAAGAAAAAGAAAGAAAGAGAGAATCCTGTTGGTGACAGTTGATGGATTTGTTTTAGTAAGGCTTAATGGAATAAGGAAGGAAGGTTCCTTCGGGTCACAAAACTATCAAACTTAAACCTCCCGTATTGGAGTTGAGCTGCTTCTTTTCTGAGACTACAGGCTGCTGGATTATTGCCCCAATCTACCTAGATCCTAAAAAAAAAAAAAAAAAAAAAAAAAAAAAAAAAAAAAAAAAAAATCCTTATCTAAAAGCTTCTCTTTAATTAGGTTAAAGTTTATGCTTGGATGAATCGAAGCAAATATTGCTTTACTTATTGGGAATTTTAAAAAGGGACCAATAGTTCTACAAATTTACAGAGTATTTCACTGAACACAGCCTATCTGCTGATATAATACAAATAAAAACACTTACACTGATTAGGTATTTCCTACTTGGAAAGCACTGTTCTAAAAGTCTTATATGAATTAGCCCGTTTGAATACTAATATGATTTTTATTTCATTGAAAAGTTTTAATGACCTGTCCAAGGTCAGGCAAACAGCTATTAGTTGTAATCAGAATTCAGGCAGCCACCTGCCTTTAGGTTGCACTTTTAACCACTGCACCGTAGAGTCTTCCCTGGGGACCTTTTATATTTAGTTGTGCTTCTTTCTCTCAAGTTATATAACTCTCTGTATAAATCGCAGAGTGATAATTAATAAATATATATAGGTATCTTTATACATAAAATAGTTTTTAGTAGTTTACGTTGGCAAAAAGTAAGGCTTGTTTAAGCAGTGCTTCTAAATAAGAGAAAAAATTAAGGTGAAATTAGCGAACATAGGCCTGAAATAATAATTGATGAAACAAATAGCAAATTAAATCCATATTAAAATAATTTCTTTAATAAAATAATTGTTTGGATGCCAATTCAAAGTTGAGGAGATGGCTCCAAGAGGAGAAAAGAAGTATTCTTGTGATAAGGTAAAATAATTCATTAATAATTTTATATATATATATATATATACACACATGGTGAGTTATAACTGATGGAAGATTTTATCTTGACTGAATATGATACTATTTATGAGGTTGGAGAATGCTACTTTTCAAAGAGAGCAACTAAGATTCCCTAAATATATTTTTGCACAGTTAAACAGTGATTTTTATGTCTGGAAACAATGCCACGCTGTTTTAAAGAAAAGAAATTTTATATTAGAGCTTCAGGAATGAAAAGCTCAACTGACGTTTGTTAGTATTTTAAAATTTGGAAAGTTTGCATTGAAATTTGATACTTGCTTTCTATATGGTATCAAAATAGATATGGCATTAAATATAATTGTGGACCATATGAAATTATATTCAACCAAGTTGATTTATAAAAAATGGCCATTTTCAGAGGTTGCAGTGAGCCAAGATCATGCCCCTACACTCCACCCTGGGTGACAGAGTGAGACTGTGTCTCAAGGAAAAATAAAGGGCCATTTTATATATTTCAATTTAATATACATCACATGATTCTTGTCAGATCATGTAATAGAGACACATTTTAACATTGGAATTAAATTAAAATTAGACTGCATTTCATTAGTTTTTTCTTATTTCTTGATAATCTAAGTCTTAAAAAAATGAGTAATACTTCAATCACATGGTTGTACCCTTATCATACTAAACTTATTTTAGCTGTTGTTACCAACAAACTGTGTCCATAATGACTCAAGTACAGCAGAAGTATATTTCTTGCTTACAGAGCATGCAGTGAAGTTGTTCCTGGTTTGTGAGCAGCTTTTCGCCACTGAAATACCTATGAATCCAGACAACTTTATCTTCGATTCCGCTGCCCCCAAGGCCTCCTCATCATGTGGCAGCCTCTCACCAGAAAATATTATTGTATGGCATGCTTTTAAACAGCATTGGCTTGAGAGGGAGCCATCTTAGAGTTGCTCACATTCCGTTAATGAGAACTAGGTACAAAGCCACATCCTAAAGTAAGGAAGATGGGAAACACAATCCAGACAAATGCCTTGGAAGAGAAAATAGTCACTGGAGGGCAGCTAGGAAAATCTGCCACATTACTGTGGAGGAAAATTAGATATTTGATTTACAATGTGGAATATCTTTTTTAAAGCATTACCAAAAGAAATTAAATGGTTTTCACTGAGAATGATTAGAATTTCCATGCTCACATTGTCATTTATAGTTCATTAATCTATAATCTTAACTCAGTAATTAAACTTGTTCTCTCTTCAACACATGTACAAAAAATCATTATTAGCACCGTCTTTTGCCAATGGCCAAATTGTGACATGTAAAATTGGTTTAAGTAACATATAATATCAGATAAATACCTTACCTTTATAAAGAGAGTGAACTTAAGGACATATAACTAAGGCAACACCTCTAAGTATTTTTTCTTGTTTATAATCATCATTTCAAAATAAACAGATACAGATTTTAAATGGAATGTATAACATGTCACAACACTTGTCAATCTAGACGGCAATTTAACAACAACAGATGATAAAAAACTCAGTCATAAAACAAAATCCACTTAACAGAAAGTAAATTATATGTATAGCTAAAATATTTAAACCAGAAAATAATTTTAGTCCTTGCTCCATTTTCTACCTTTACTGAGTGCAGTAACTGCACCCTTATTTTATGTGTAAGCACACAAGTACACCATCATTTCTAAAATATTTTAATATTGTCATTTTTCATTTTTCACGCTCTTCAATTCCTCAAAGCTCTAGACAACATTCATCTCATAAAAACAAGTTGCTGCAAGTTATACATATGTTTAAGAATATGTCTATACAAATATATTACTTCCCTTTTGTCCTAGCACTTTTGCTTTTGTTTATTCCTGCTTTTGTTTTTCTTTTGCTTTGAACTAGGACCAGTTGTTTTTACTTCTTGCAGTTAAATTATTTCTTCTCCTTTCACCCACTGTCAACATTTAATGGAGATGATCAGATAGCACAACATGCAGTTTTCATTTACACATGTTCATCTCACAGGAAGTGACACAGCAAGTAACACCTGATATAACTTAGGTGTTTTATATCCTGACTCATCAATACTTACTTCTCTCTGTGTCTCTTCTGGGAGAAGGAACGACAACCAGGGATTGCTAAAGGCAAAGAAAGGAAATTACAGAATTTGTAAAAAGGCTGAGGTAATTCACAAATTATATTCTAACCTGTGAGCATTTTGAAGACAGAAGAGAAAGTTTTGTCAATGTGCCCCTGGATGGAGCATACCATTACTTAGAAGGCAATTTAATAAGTCTATGTTAAATAAATGAATGGTCTTACTCTGCTTAATTAGTATTTAAGTGACAATGAAGTATTGAAAAGAAATTCTCTCTTGTATATATATTTTATCTGACTTCATTGTTTTATTAGATAATCAAATTACAAAAATATATAAAAAACTGTAAAAGATTATATATGAAGAAACTTTTTTGTCCTTTTAAAAATTATTATCATAAATATTTTAGATCATCTAAGTAAGAAGCTATGCATTCTATTAAGTGAATATTGCAAATACATTTTATTTAGTTGGAATATACAGATATGATTTTAATAGAAGGTTCTACTTTAGGGAAGCACTTCTTAACAAAGTGTTTTCTTAATTCACTAATATTTATCTAAAAATGAATTGATTATTCCAACCATTGTGCATATTTGGGGAAAAAGGAAAATATGTTTTACATTTCATTTATAATTTTAAATAATTACAGTTAAAGACTTGCAAACTAAGATTAAAGCACAAAGAAGTTATTCAGGACATTAAGTCATTGACCTTTAGAAAGAGGAACTAGACGCTTTACAAAAGAAGACATACATGAGGCCAACAAACACATGAAAAAATGCTCATCATCACTGGTCATTAGAGAGATGCAAATCAAAACCACATTGAGATACCAACTCACGCCAGTTAGAATGGCGATCATTAAAAAATCTGGAGACAGCAGATGCTGGAGAGGATGTGGAGAAAGAGGAACACTCTTACACTGTTGGTGGGAGTGTAAATTAGTTCAAACATTGTGGAAGACAGTGTGGCAATTCCTCAAGGACCTAGAAATAGAAATTCCATTTGACCCAGCAATCCCATTACTGGGTATATATCCAGAGGACTATAAATCGTTCTACTATAAGGACACATGCACACGAATGTTCATTGAAGCACTGTTTACAATAGCAAAGACCTGGAACCAACCCAAATGCCCATTGATGATAGACTGGACTGGGAAAATGTGGCACATATACACCATGGAATATTATGCAGCAATCAAAAATGATGAGTTTTTGTCCTTTGTAAGGACATGGATGAATCTGGAGCAAATCATTCTCAGCAAACTGACACAAGAACAGAAAAGGAAATACCGCATATTCTCACTCATAGGCGGGTGAGAAAAATGAGAACACATGGACACAGGGAGGGTATCTACTACACACTGGGGTCTATTGGGGGGAATGGGGGAGGGACAGCGGGGGGGGGGCTGGGGAGGGATAGCCTGGAGAGAAATGCCAAGTGTGGGTGAAGGGCAGGAAGGCAGCAAAACACACTGCCATGTGTGTACCTATGCAACTATCTTGCACGTTCTGCACATGTACCCCAAAACCTATAATGCAATAAAAAATAAAAAAAAAGAAAGAGGAACTAAACTGGTTTGTACATATGAGAGAGAGAGAGAGAGAGAGAGAGAGAGAGAGAGCGTTTTTTATTCGATTCTTCTCTTAAAGAATTTTATCTGCTCATTTTTCCATTATGAGAAGGATTCTACCATCACCTAGCCCTGCATTCAACTTCTTTAGATGTGTATAGCACTCTTTATCACACTGAGAATTCTCCATAGATACATGAAAGTATATGAAAAGTGGTGTTATATAAATATTTTCATTAAGAACTGTTGTCAGTTGCACAAATCTTTCTCCTGTTTTTTACCATTGAAAATAATTTTATTCTCCTTATCATAGTCTTCATCAGTCTCTATCAATAATGAAATTAAGAGGTACTTCCTCGAGAAATCGTAATATCATATTATAATGAAATGATCAGATAACATGTGTGCATATAGGCATATGAGTGTAATATATATGTACATACACATGTATATGAGTATAAATACATAGATACGATCTCAAAAGTTAACGTCTTATTCCCTTTTTACTTCTAACTCAACACTTTTAAATGTTTTAATATTCTTAATTCCTTCCCCAAGCTCTTCAAATTAGTCCAAATTATCTCAGACATAAATAGCATTTGCCATGTGAAAAATAGTTGCTGGAAGATATATATTATATTGTTAAGATCAATTCCCTCCTTGTTCTCCTAGCACTTTTTTGTTGTTTTGTTTTACCATTCATCTTTAAAAAAGACAGTCTGCTAGTGGAAAGAGTCTTGCAATTTTAACAGAAATTAATTTCACCTGAAGAGAAATCTTTTTTCACTGCAAATTGATGAACTGTCAGAATTTTTTTTAGTGGAATGAATGAACTAACTATATCAGATGCACAATGCATTTATTCCTGCCTCAGCAGACTGGGATTCTGCTTTCTTTTCTATTTCTCTGTATGAAATGTAGATAAGAATGGCTGCAATAGAGCTTGGGCAAAAATTCAAAGTGGTTGCCAAAATACATGTCTGCCCAACACACTAGGGAGATGATAGTCTTTAACTTTAAACTCCCTGAATTACCAATGTTTTATTACAATCACCTTTCATTCCTATTCAACTATAATTGCATATTTAAAAAATAATGAACTATATACATATTGCCCAGCAATTATTTTTATTTTACATGGTTCTTAGCTCTAATTTGATATATTCAAAGAATGGTTGTAAGTTTTGTTTAGTTTGGCTTTGTCTTGCATTCTTTTGTAAAATAGATTAAACAGTGCTTCTCCATAGCTTGAATTACCTATTTTCCTAAAGCAATCTCTCCAGCCAATAATAGTCTTGGAAGGAGATTTATACTTTTTGGCTAGCCTCTGCAATTTTTTTTTCACCACCATTTGAAGAGGATGCTTTTAGTTCTGGTATATGGATTCTGAAGCTACAGTTAAAAAATATATATATATATATATGAATATATATTTTTCCATAGGCTTTGCAAACAAAGGCAAAGGATTAAGCTAAATTAGAAAGTAAATAACTCTATGACTTGTATGTCATGGATAAGTAAATCATATTTATTAGAAGTTAACAAGCAAAATTAAAGTATAAATATAGGTATGCTATAATTTGCCAAATTATTTAAGAGAATAATAAACATATATATGTTCTAGAACAGTAAATAATAATAAACAATATTTTAAGCAGTTACTACAGGACAAGCATTGTTCTATATCCTTTATTAAATACATTTAACTCAGGAGCAACTTTTTAACGTAGATAAAATTATTATCTTCATGGTGAAGTTAGAGACAGAGAGTTTAAGTAATATGGCTGAGACCATGGCTTTTAGTGAACTTAAACTAAATCCACACTGAACCTAAAGAAGGTTAATTATATCAAAATAATAATTTTAAAAAAGAAGACAACAGGAGATGCTAAATTGAGATGCAGAATGTGTAGAGATGGCAGGATTTTGTTCTTGTCTGCAGATCCCTTTGTCCCACGTTCTCTTTTAGCTATACATATAGTGGTGGAGAGAAGAGAAAATGATGAATATTAAGAATAAGCTTGGTCCATTCAGAGAAGTTTTGTGGGTACACTTATCACTCTTTAATTTTGTTTTCTCTCTGCTACACTCCTGAGCATTGATGTGTATGGGAACAATATGAGATGATTGATGGCCACATAAGAATAGAAGCATTTGCTAGCAACTGCAGAGGGCATCTCAATTCTGCTGTAGAAAAATTTCCAAGGATTGTTTTATAGGGAACTTTTGCAAACAATCTATGTTGCCAATTTATAGTACATGCTGGTATGCATTATTGGGTATATATTGGTTATAATTTACAGCAGGGACCTATAAGCTTGTATGGTCATTTCAATGACTCCTAAACTTTTCCAAAAGAAGGATCTGATTCCTGCCCACATGTTATTAGATGTGGTGAAGGAACGTTAAGTATGAAGAAACAAACTGACAAGTATTAAAATGATCTCTTTATACTGATTAGATCTTTAAATGCAAGAATAAGCCATCCAGGGTTTTTTAAGATTAATTGACATGAAGGATTTCATACATGTATCTCTTAAGTTTATTATAGCTAGTCTAACGTGATTGTCTGCATTGTGTGTGATTTGCTGGTACTTAGAATGGGAATTAGCAGAAATAGCCATTATAATCGGAGCTCACAGACTACACGGTCCATTGTGAAATGAAACTGAATCTGATGGAAAGATAGCAAAGGTTAGAACTATGTTTAAGCCTTCTGTTCTAATTCCAGGACCCTCCTTTCTGGATAATGTAATATTAAAACTTGTTTCTAAGCAGTGACTTATCCCAGTGCACAATCTAAAACAAAGTGTGTTGACGGTTCTCAAGAAGTATGTAATTTCTGAGCATCCCCGAGAAACGTTCTGTGAATCTGTATGCCTAAAACTATTTCATAACAATACTCAGATGTTATTTGTTTTTCCATTATGTTGCCATTTGCACTAATAATGAATTAATAATGCAAATACAATGAAGGTAAAAACATGTACACCACAGCAGAAATGAAAACACCATCAATCTACTAAGAGTCATGGAATTCTCACTCACACACACACACATACACACACACACACAATCTCTTTCTCTAAAGACAAAATGGAACTCACACTCCCAGACACACACACACACACACACACACACACACACACACACACAATCTCTTTTTCTAAAGACAAAATAAAAAATGAACAAAGTGAGTCAGCTTCCACTTTAAGGAAAACAGTTATTGATTTTAAGCATTTAGAATTTTGAAAATTTTATACTGGCCACCATGACATCGACAACTTCTCATTATTCAAAAACGTTTTATCTGATATTGGCGATGTAATCAATACTGATATTTCATAATAAAATGGGTAAGCACTATAACTTAGAAAATCAATATTTTTCAAATGACCAACACGTAATGTTAAAAGGTCATATGTGTATAAAATATTCAATCAAAGTACAAAACAATACCAATGGAATGTAATGGCATAAAATGAGTATAAATCTTTTTTGATGGGGTTTCAAATTCCACCTGGAAATAAACTTTTAAGAAATTACTTGTCAAGTTTTGGTGTATTAACCACCAAGAAGAATACTGAATATTATCTGAAATGATATTAAGAACTGTCCTTCTTTCCAATTAAATATATGCATGACATCATATTTTCTTCACATGTTTCAACCTAAAAAACACATTGTACAATATTATTACAGAAACAAATTTGAAAATCCAGTTAACTTCTATTTAGCCTGAAGTTATAGAAAATTGCCAAAATGTAAAATAGTCTTCTCATTACATTATTGAGTTTTGGAAAATATAGTTATTTTAATAAAATATGTTATTTAGACTTCTGTGAAATGAATTTTTTATTCTAAATTGAATTAATAAACATTTTAGGTTATTATTTTAATTCATAAAAAGACATAAAGATACTATATGCGTAGATACAGATATATGCATTATACAGATAGATATAAATAAATCGGTAGACATAGATATGACTTGCATAAACAAAAGTTATTTGGAGTCCTCAATAATTTTAAGACTGTAATGGATCCCTTAGGTTGACAATGTTTCATAAATGTGTCTTGTGATATGCATATTCCTCCATATATTGTCATGGCTATCCTCCACAGTAGATTTATAGTTCTGTTCCAAGTATACCTCCTAAGAAATTCTTTTCAAAATAACCTCACCTTCATATTACATCTTCTCGATCTTGTCATTGTAGCACTTACCTCTATTAACAATTACATATTTACATTTATATATTCTAATTATATATTTACTTAATATGTACACGTTAACAATAATATATTTACTTTTATACATTTATATTTATTTGCTGATAGGTTTACTTTCTGTGTCTCTACCTGGAATGTAAGATTCATACGGATTAGAATTTTGTTTTGTTCAACACTGTATCCCTACTGTATAAAAGATTCTCAATAAATAACTATTGAATAACTAACTAAATGCATAACAATCGATAAGATGGTAACATTTTCTCAAATCTCTCATATTATAATGCTCAATATATTTTTTCCCACTTATGCATTTGATTATGTTACTGCAAAGCAATATTTATAACCCTTCATTACTTTCCTGTTGCCCAAGGGTCAGAGTCAATCTTCTTAACAAGTCATTTAAAGCCTTCTGGCCTGGCGCGGTGGCTCAAGTCTGTAATCCCAGCACTTTGAGAGGCCGAGGCAGGTGGATCACGAGGTCAAGAGATCAAGACCATCCTGGTCAACATGGTGAAACCCCGTCTCTACTAAAAATACAAAAAATTAGCTGGGCATGGTGGCGCGTGCCTGTAATCCCAGCTACTCAGGAGGCTGAGACAGGAGAATTGCCTGAACCCGGGAGGCGGAGGTTGCGGGTTGCGGTGAGCTGAGATCGTGCCATAGCACTTCAGCCTGGGTAACAAGAGCGAAACTTCATCTGAAAAAAAAAAAAGCTTCTGTGGTTCCTGTAAATTCACTTACCTCTCCAAATCTCCATCTCCACATTCATTGCCTTGTTATGTGTGCTTTAGTAACTTGGAAGAATGTATAACGATTTCACAAATGATATGATTACTGACTACACTATTTTTGTTTATGTAGTTCCTTTAATTATTCCTAAACTGAAAGTGAATAAAACATATGTAATTAGATAACCAAGTATATACCTCACTAGCTTTTAATAATTATTTTTGAATCGCAGCTACAGCAGTTAAAGAAACTTATACAGTTATATAGTCACAAGCACTATGAAAAGGATAAAGTGCTCTGAGGGAGAGTAACTATGGTGGGGGCCAGTGTGTGCATAACTAGCAAAGAAGCAATGTCAGGTGATATAGCCAGGAAAGTTCTTCCCTGAGGCAATACGTGAGTTGAAATCTGAATTGTAAGAAAGAATCAAACATTTAAAGATCTAATGGGGAATAAAGAGTAAATGCAGTCAATTAGGTGCATACAGGCTTGGTGTATCCTTACAGTTAAAGGTAATTCAGAATGGCTGGAGTCAGTGAGCAGGAAAGAGCATGGTATGAATTACATTCAAATGGCCAGCTGCTGACCAGGGAAAGAGTTTTAATTATACTTTAAGCACAAGTGAAAATCACTGGAGACATTTAAGCAGATTAAAAAAAAAAAAAAACCTATGATGTAATTTACATATTAAGAAGTTAAAGAGAGGGAGAAAAATGTTAACTAAGTTACTCTGTAAAATGTGATTATTTGTATTAGGCAGAAAAGATGTGGCCAGAATTGTCAAATTGTCTTTTGCATGTTGAAGTGTGACAGAATGTGTATTGTAAGTGTTCAGGTTTGGGATGCTTGCTGTGAATAATACTCATTTAGGAGAATAGAGATTCATGAATAAGTCTGTTATATACCTTCTGAGACCATCCCAATCAGGTATGTGCTGAGTACTACCTCATTCAAATACGTGTGTGTGTGTGTGGGGGGGGGTGTGTGTGCATTAGTAAAAACTTATGAGAGAGAGGGGATAAATTGCTTACAAGATAAATAAACAATTTAGATAACTTTTACTTTACTTTCTCAGTCACACATACTGTACCTACTTTTTAGTAATATGTAAAGGAAGTTTTACAAACAATTCTTACAATGTAAGACCTACAAATATTTATAGTTACGGATTTTAATAAAAGTGTTTGCTCCAAAGCCATGTGGATTTATATGAGAAATATATTACCTGTGCTGTCATACATAAGGAGACATCACCGGCCTCCGCTGAGGTATACACATTTTTTTCACATTTGTTACCATTCACTGGTGCTTACTATTACATCCTGGGACCAAAAGTTCTTTTCAGTCATCAAGGGAAGCACATGTGCTAGCTAGATATTTTCTTACAACAGCCCAGTTCCCTTTGGATCTGCTGCCGTTTCAAATGCTTAACCCTTAGGACTGAACACGGGAATTCTGAGTGCCATAACCACTCTTCAATCACATCCAGAAGTGAAGGTTTCCTGTGAGATTTACTTTCCTTTGGATTCTATCACAAGAAGTCAGATGGTGATGGCATCTATTCTGGAATCTCCACCTTTGAGCTTTCTCTCTCACCTTCCCACACTTGCTTGGGGAAGCTTTTAGGTATTTATTTTGTCTAAAGTCTGGAAATGTTCCCATTAGAAACTTCATTCTTCCTTTTCATTTTGTCTTTTTCTGCACTTGGGGAGAGAAAATTGTAGTTTACTCCTTACACATTCATATGTTTGGTTCATTATGTAAATATTACATACTTCGATTCAACCAGAATCTATTTTTTTGGTAATTAAACCACATTTTTAGAATCAACTTCAAATATTTCTCTCTCAGGAGTCTAGATCAAGTACTTTTACTTTTAAAGTATTGTCTTGCTTGCAAATCTAAAATCAAACAAATTAAAAAACTCCTACTGTGAAATTAATGATGATAATTTATTTTCTTGGTAAATAAATAAAGGCCAACAATTCAATGGGTAGAGTGCCTTAGACAACTAGGAAAAATGAGTAATTACTGAGAAAAAGATATATTTACCAGTATGTACTAAGAAAAGCATGCATTACAAAGGAATACACTAACTCTAGAATTAAAGAAACAACATACAAAAATATTGTGCCAATCTCATAAAGACCTATTGATATTTAAAAATAATTTGGAAACATGATGAAGAAGGATATTAAATTTTATGTTAATTGCCACCAAATTAGCAATTTTATATCTAAACCAAATAATAAAATATTGATTCAATTTATACTTTCACGATATTCAAATTTTGAACATTTTATATTAGAAATATAATGACAAAAACCTTTAGCAAAACTGGTAGGAGTCATATTTTGAGATTTACTTTTTCTTAAAAGGAGTAAAAACCTCAAGACCATTATTTAATAAATATTTTAAATATAGGAATTAATTTTATATAGAATTTAAAAAGAAGGAAAATACATCAATAAAAATATGAGCTCTGTAGTTTTCTAGAATGCAATAAAATGTGATGAATCTTTTTATCATTAAAATTTTATATATTTCTAACTGCTTTATAGCTAGTAAGAGATCACCATTAAGGACAGTTATAAAGCTTGTCACTTTTTAATGCAGACAATTCATTTTTACAGACGCATCTATCAAAACTCTGTTCTTCATAAAACTTTTTCTTAGCCTTATGAATATTTTAGTTTTCATGAACATTTATATTCCAATTATAAATGTAAATGCTTTAGATGGAAGACATTACATTAAAAGGCACTCTATTAAAAACTCATATTTCTTTGACAGGTTTGGACATGATACCAATGGCACAAAACTTTTTATATTTAATGTCACTAATAAGTCATGTATCATATAGACAATGCATGTTCATTTGTATACTTGGGCACAGATTTCATATATTTTCTCTGCAGTGTACTATAAACACAATCATTTCTGTACTTAAATACACATAATTTTTAATACAAAATAATGTAACAACTCTTATCCATGCACATGCCAAAGTACATTAACCCTAGACTTTAAGGCCAATAGATAAATCTAATTTTATACCCCAACTTTAAAAACATTAACTCCTCATGTCTGTGAGTAGTGTTTTTCAAAGCACACTTTATCATCAGAATCACCTAAAACAATCGACTCCTCATCTTATTTCAGATTTACTGAGTAAGAATCTCCAAAGGAAGAATCGGGATCTAAGAATGTCTGTTTTCTAAATAAATTTTGGTTTTTAGTTAGGTAGAGTAAAGTTTGAGTATTAAGAACCTACAAAATAAAATAACCTAGTCTTTGGTTTAATATGTAATTCAGCCTCCAGCCCTGCTTTTAGCAAGTCAACTGGATACTCCCATGTAACCATCTTTGTCTGTTTTGTGCTCCCATAACAAAATACTAAGTAATTTATAATGAGCAGAAATTTACTGGCTGTCAGTTCTGGAGGCTGGGAAGTTCAACATCAAGGTGCTGGCCTCTGGAGAGTGCCTTTTTTGCTACATCATGACATGCTGGAATGTGAGAGAGAGCAAGAGGGGGACAAACACAACTTGTATTTTTGTAACAGCACAAATTTCACCCTTAATGTTGGCGTCCTCATGGTCTAATCATTTTCTCTTTTATTCTGTTTGAGACAGAGTCTCTCTCTTGTCGTCCCTGCTAGAGTTCAGTGGAACAATCTCGGCTCACTGCAACCTCAACCTCCCGAGTTCAAGCAATTCTCCTGCCTCAGTCTCCTGAGGAGCCTAGATTACAGGTGCATGACACCATGCCTGGCTAATTTTTGTATTTTTAGTAGAGACAGGGTTTTACCATTTTGGCCAGGCTGATCTCGAACTCCTGACCCCATGTGATCTGCCCACTTCTGCCTCCCAAAATGCTGGGATTACAGGCATGAGCCACCTCACGTGGCCTCTCTTTTTTGGGGGGCAGAGTCTTACTCTGTCACCCAGGCTGGAGTGCAATGGCACCATCTCAGCAGCCTCTACCTCTAGGTTCAAGTGATTCTCTTGCCTCAGCCTCCCACGTAGCTAGGATTACAGGTGCCTAACACCACGCCTGGTTCATTTTTTTATTTTTAGTAGATAACTGATTTCAACATGTTGGCCAGGCTGGTCTTGAACTCCTGACCTCCAGTGTTCTGTCCTCCTCATCCTCCCAAAGTGCTAGGATGACAGATGTGGGCCATCCCTGCACCCTGCCTAGGTCTAATCACTTTTTAAAAAGCCTTCATTTTAATATTGTTGCAATAGCAATTAAATTTCAATGTGTGTTTTGGAGGGGACACACATTCAAACCATAGTACCAACTTTACACAAACTATAACATTCCGAAGCTTTCAACCATCACAAACGTTCCTGTTCTTCCCAAACCCCTCACCTTTTCTTGAGAGAAGTTAAGTGCTTGAAAGAAATTCTCAATGGTAAAATAAAGACTAAAATGCTGGTGTCCTAATTTTAGGCTCTGATACATAACCACCCTATAGTTTATTTTTTAAGGTGAATGATGTGCACGGTATTGGAGGGAATCTAGGGAAAACCTTCTGTGTTCATCATTCTGTGAAATTTTGTTTCCGACCTGAAGACAAACTGGAAATAATTCATTTATCACCTTTCGGGAAGTTTTCTAAAATTTATTAAAGCTAGATATATGATTTATTTATGCATATGTTAGTTTTATGAACATAAAACCATAACCCTGCATTGGTTTATAAAACTTTATTTTCAAGTTAATTTACATGCATTATATCTGGAATAAGATCATCACATTTTTATTAGATAGAGTCAGTAAATTTTTTAAGTAATGTAATGAAATGTCATAAAGAAGACTGCTATCAAGTATATAAATAGGAAAATAAAATCTAATTTAGTTTTCAACTGAGTAATATTCAGTAATTTACTTTTAAAATGATTTTTGGCATCAAACATTTGAATTTTTGACAAGAATTTTGGTCTGTAAACTTTCCCTGTTATTCACTTTGTCATCATGTCAAGACTTTTTTTATGCAGTTTCTATGCTGTTCAAATGTAAGAAATTTCACATGGCAGTAGACAATTGCAGGCATTTCAAATGTTTCTGTTTACAAAGATAATCCCATAAACCCAATAAATCGTTATCACTGCATGTGCCAGAATGTGTAATTGCACAACAAGAATTTGTCATTTTTACCCCTAAGTATTGCCAGTGCCCTGTAAATACTTTTGGAAATATACATAGCATGCGAAAATCAAAATATTATTGTTATTATTTTTTTCACCACAGATTCCACAGAAATTCAAACCATCATCAGAGAATACTACAAACAACTCTATGCACATAAACCAGTAAATCTGGAAGAAATGGATAAATTCCTGGACGCCTGTGTCCTCCCAAGCCTAAACCAGGAGGAAGCCGAAACTATGAATAGACCAATAACAAGGTCTGAAGTTGAGGCAGCAATTAAGAGCCTACCACACAAAAAAAGCCCAGGTCCAGATGGGTTCACAGCCGAATTCTACCAGACACACAAAGAGGATCTGGTACCATTCCTTCTGAAACTATTCCAAATAATCCAAAAAGAGGGAACCCTTCCCAAATCATTTTATGAGACCAACATCATCCTGATACCAAAACCTGGCAGAGACTCAACAAGAAAAGAAAACTTCAGGCCAATATCCATGATGAACATAGATGCAAAAATCTTCAATAAAATACTGGCAAACCGGTTGCAACAGCACATTAAAAAACTTATCCATCATGATCAAGTAGGATTCATCCCGGGGATGCAAGGCTGGTTCAACATACCCAAGTCTATAAATGTAATTCACCACATAAACAGAAGCAAAAACAAAAACCACATGATTATCTCAATTGATGCAGAGAAGGCATTTGACAAAATTCAACAGCCCTTTATGCTAAAAACCCTCAATAAACTTGGTATTGATGGAACATATCTCAAAGTAATAAAAGCTATTTATGACAAACCAACAGCCAATATCATACTTAATGGGCAAAAACTGGAAGCATTCCCTTTGAAATCTGGCACTAGACAAGGATGCCCTCTCTCACCACTTCTATTCAAGATAGTACTGGAAGTTCTAGCCAGAGCAATCAGGCAAGAAAAAGAAATAAAGTGTATTCAAATAGGAAAGGTGGAAGCCAAATTGTCTCTATTTGCAGACGACATGATAGTATACCTAGAAGACCCCATCACCTCAGCCCAAAAGCTACTGCAACTGATAAGCAACTTCAGCAAAGTCTCAGGATATAAAATCAATGTTCAAAAATCACAAGCATTCCTATACACCAATAACAGATTTAAAGAGAACCAAATCAAGAACAAACTGCCATTCACAATTGCTACAAAGAAAATAAAATACCTAGGAATACAACTCACAAGGAATGTAAGGGACCTCTTTAAGGAAAACTACAAACCACTGCTCAATGAAATAAGAGAGGACACAAGCAGATGGAGAAACATTCCATGTTCATGGTTAGGAAGAATCAATATCGTGAAAATGGCTATACTGCCCAAAGTAATTTACACAATCAATGCTATCCCCATCAAACTACCATTGAATTTCTTCACAGAACTGGAAAAAACCACCATGAATTTCATATGGAACCAAAAAAGAGCCCACATAGCCAAGTCAATTCTAAGCAAAAAGAACACAGCAGGAGGCATCACGCTACCAGACTTCAAACTATTTTTTTTATATTTTAAGTTGGACCAAGAAGTTGAAAGAGAAAGCATAAACAAAATAGAGTGGTTTTTAATAAATACATTGAAAAATAAAAATAAAAATAGTTGGGGCATGAGAATCAGAGGTGCTGGAAGTTTGACCTGGGGAGGGAGGAAATTAAAAAAGAACTGAAAAATCTACAAAACTTTTCCAGCATGGATTGTGGACATGGAGACCCTTGTCTGTCATCTTATGAAACCACTTTTTATATTCGTAGTAGTAAAAATGTATTGATAATATTTAAGTAGATGGGTAATGCTGTCAAGTTTGTATTTTTAAAATTTCAGTCTCAGTGGGAAATACTTTTTGAATATTTTTTTTGAGATTTTGTGGTTAGCCCATCTGGAAACCTATGGAAGTGATTTTGATAAGAGATGATTCAATTTTTTTAACTGATATAGGTGATATTGATACAGAGATGAGTTAGGAAATTCAAAGAGCTTGGTGATACTCCTGAAGTGGAGCAAAGAGAATTTCAGATGCTGTGTGAGTCTATCCCAACATGGTGAAAACCAGTCTCTACTAAAAATACAAAAATTAGTCAGGAGGTAGTGGTGCAGGCCTGGAATCCCAGCTACTCGGGAGGCTGAGGTGGGTGAATCCCTTGAGACTGGGAGGTGGAGGTTGCAGTGAGCTGAAATTGTGTCTGCACTCCAGTCTGGACGAGAGAGTGAGACCCAGTCTCAAAAAAATAGGTCTATCCACCATGGCCATGTTGCCAGAAGAAAATTGAAACTATTAATTGAAGAATTAACATAAAAGCTATATTTTTTCTTAGGTACATTATGAATTTAGGAAAAAGTCATTTCTTTGAAACTGAACAGTCACATTGATTTTCCATAGGTCTAAAGCCTCTTGAATGACAAAATGATTCTAAAGTTATTTTTCAAATTATCATGAACTATCTGGAAAAAAAATGATTTATAAAACTAATAGTACAACTTACGGAGGGCTATTTACTGATCTATTTGTTAATAAAAGAGACTTTTGACCAAGTCTCTCAACATTTTCTTTTCTCCAAGTGCAACCAAAACTGTGAACCACTCCCTTATAAAACATAAAACCATCTATATTAAATTTAAAAATCATATGCTAGGAAAAATATGTGTATGGATATTAGAAGATTAAGAAAAGTCTGATAAAATGCAACATCAAAAAATAAATAAAGACATAGATTCCAATGAGATATGTATCTTTATTTCTTTTTAGATCCAATGTTATTGGGGTGATAAGCTCTTTAAAATTAATATAGACATAGACTGGAACAGATGAAATAGATTTTAAAATTATTTGGATTCTAATGCATAATTAGAAAAACCAACAGTGCAAAAAACCTGAGTTTAAAAGTTAGGAATTTTTCAATAACAGAGGAAAATTTGTTTATTAAAATATATACAACTTACAGTTTTCTGTGAGTTTCAAAATGCCATCGTAAATGTGACTTGTAGGTAAAGTGGACAACTTGATTTAATTGTCTATTTGAAATACGGAGCTGCCAGTGTAGCTGTAGTTTTGAATAATCACTATTTATCTGTTATGAAAGGAATTATGTCCTCCTAAAAAGAAATGTTGCAGTCCTAAATTTCAGTCCCTCAAAATGTGACCTTATTTGGAAATAGGATTTTTACAGAGGTAATCAAGTAGAGGGCCCCTAAGCCAATATAAAAAAGAGAAAATGTGTGTAGAGTGAGGCATGCGGAGAGTGAACAGTATGTGAAGAGGCACAGAGAGAATGTTACGTGAAAATGAAGGCAGTCCATGGAGTGATGCCTCTACAAGAGAAGGGATGCCAAGGGTTGCCTGCCAATCACAAGAAGCTAACAGAGATGCACAGTAAACACTGCTTGTGACCTGACTCTGGACTGCCAGCCTTCAGAACTGTGAACCAATAAATTATGCTTCTTTGACCCACCCAGTTTACGATTCTTTGTTACAGCAGTTTTGGGAAAAGAATGCATCAGTTGAATAAATAAATTTTCTTCAAAATATTGAAAGATGGAAGAAATGCTTCTCCAACAGTTGTGTAATAGTTTATTCTCATTGAACATCATTGCTTAGAATACCATTATTATAGAAAATATAGTCATTCTGGCCACCATTCAATGCTTTGAACACATACTTGGCATCATGGAGAAGTTGTTATTGTAATTTGAATTTACTCTGACTCTATTCATAGTAAAGAATTAAGTTACAAACTTAATCATGTTCAAGCTGGCATACAAACTAAGCTCTCTGCAGGCATGTTCTATGTCTAAGTCATTTTGGAATTCTTCTAAAGAATTAGCACAGCATCCTCTTTGTCACAGTCTTTAACAATTGTTCGATGAATCAGTCAAATAAGAGATGCCAGCAAAGTAAAAGGATATTATTCTTAACTTTAAAAGCAATATATAAGAGCAGAAAGCCAAACACCGTACGTTCTCACTCATAGGTGGGTGTTGAACAATGAGAACACATGGACTCAGGGAGAGGAGCATCACACACTGGGGGCAGTTGGGGGGGTAGGGGCGGGACAGAGCAGGGTGAGGAGGGATAACATGAGGAGAAATGCCAGATATAGTATGCACCTAAAGTAAAATAAATAAATAAGTAAATACACATTTTACTATTTCATCTGAACACTGGTAAAAAAAAAAAATAATAAGGCAGTTAAATCTTCCTCTACTTTGAATTATACCACAAACAGATACATACAGCAGACCTGGTAAATTGCTATTTTCATAACTTGTAGTTCTAGTCTTAGAAAACAGGTATGAGAGGTTGTTGTAAAATCTGATACTCTCTCTGTTTTGAAAGAGTTTGATCATCACCTCCTGTACAATGGAAATATTTTATAGTTAATACTTTATGCTTATATTACTTTATATTTAAATCAAAATATAATTTTCTTTAACTATGTTCTTAGGTTTAAAACATATATTAATCCTAAATTAACAAACACAAAAGATGTAAATAATGTATGAGAAGAGAAAATCCAAACCCTCTAAGAATTATAGTCTTTTTCAGGTTATTAGACAGTGAAATGTCATCTCAAAAGGTACCTATAACATTAAAGTTTATTTAACTTTTAAACCCATATTTAGAAATTTTATTTTTATTTCCATAACAATACCACAGTATCTATTTCTCAAGCAATTTTCATGCACTGAGCAAGTTCCATGGAGCTTTCATGAAGTTTTTCATTAATACTTTGAGTTTAGTTGACAATAATCAACATTTAAATTCTTTATTGATTCCTCATTTAAAGAACACCATGGCCTGTGATTCATAAGTCATTGTACTATATACCTCCAAATTAAATTTGACTTAATTTTAAAATTAAAATCCATCTCCCCAAATTGTTTCATGTTTTAATTTTTCCCAAATAGAAGCACTCAAAAAACCCTGAGATTCCAATGAAGCAAATTTTCTGAGAGACGATTTTAATAATACACTAACGCTTAACTAAGAATAATATTGAGTGATAAGATGAAAAGTCTTTGCCTAATTATGTTGTTAATTCTCCCCAACTTGGTTTATATTCACAGGATATCACTATATCCTGCACGCTATAAATACACGTCTCTTCCTCCAGTAATTTTTTTCATTCTTTGTTAAAATTATATTATTCAGGCTAAGAGATGCCTCCTTAATTTTGTGTTAGTTTATTTAAGTGCATTCTTATATTGAAGATTCTAATATTCCCTGAAAAGTAGAAAAGCAAGGAATGTGTTATATTTGTAACAATAATGATGAGTGACCTTTCTGACACAAATTATAGAAAAATCAAAAAAGTAACAAAATCTTCATGTTTTCACTTTTAATAATGTATAAACTTCACTGTCCTACAGGAACAGTGACTCTTTTAATGGTCAAGAAATTCTACACTATGCACTGCCTAAATACAAAAGCAAAAATTGGATATTTTGAAACCCAAGACATTTTGCCATTCTTTTATTTTGTACTTAAAGTTATATTTGTTTCTTAGCTAAATTTGTTTTTAGCTTTTCTACACCAGAGTGATGTTTCTATGTTCAGAAAAATATTAAGCATTTTTTATGGAAACCTCTAAGGAATTCTAAAAGAAATAGTGTGTAAGAAATGCAACTAACCCCAAAAGATTTTTTTTTTAAATTTTTATTGCATTATAGGTTTTGGGGTACATGTGCAGAACGTGCAAGATAGTTGCATAGGTACACACATGGCAGTGTGTTTTGCTGCCTTCCTCCTCCTCACCCACACTTGGTATTCATCCCCAGGCTATCCCCCACAAAAGATATTTTTAAACAACAGCAAAAGGTTGAAGAAAAAGGCAATATGTGTCCCAGATTTATATCTCAGCTCAATAAATAATTTAAAAACATTTACTTTTGCGAAAACACTATTGAATTCATTAATGATCAGATACATTGTAAACTATATTTTATTAGAAATTCCAGATTACACGTAAGTCATTTTCTCAAAAAATCGGCCGGAGAGTCTAAGAGACACTATTTCAACAGCAAGTTTACTGTGGTTATAGCTATACTAAAAGTGCATTCATATAATTTTGTTTATATAACTAAATATTTAAAGGTAGAAATAAAATATTTTCAATAATTTGGTTACATTTGTAAATAGCATAGGCATTTTGGATCTGTTGTATAAAATATATCTGTATTGCCTGAGGAGCAAACAATGGAAGAAAAGTTATTGGATCCTTTTTGGAATATTAATATGTTGTCATTTAAGGACACAAGCAATAACAAACACAGAAAATAAAAACGTTTCCTTATATGGTTCTAAAATTTCTGACATAACTCTGACCAAGAGTTAAATGAAAAGGAGAATGCACACTTTTCTGCTTTAGTTAAAAAAGAAAAAAAGCCAACATATGTCTTCAGTCCTAACTAAAACTTAAATTCCACTTAATTTTAGTTTTAATTTTTATACTCTTTTCACAGGAATTCAGGATGTTATCCTGAATTCCTGTGAAAAGAGTATAAAAAGTGATGGAATAATAAGCTATTTCTACCCAATTTTTTTTTGTTTATTCTTCAATGTATTTGCTCTGAGGGTGCTAGAATTCAGTTCAGAATTAGTGGTTCCAAACATTTTGTCATGTATCAATTAGTTAATAAAGAATGAGAGTAAAACAAGAAAAACAAACACAAAACAAGTTTAGTATTGCCAAGGTATTAACAAAAGGAAGTCAAAGCAAATGTGCATTACCAGGAACCGTGAGGATAATCAAATAGTTCATGTTAAACAATTACTGAAAATAAGTATTAAAGAGAAAACAAATACTTGCATCAATTTAAAATCAAGAGTAATTCAAGACCTTTCTGAACTGGCATCAATAAACTTCTAAAATTATGAGACTTCCTCCTGTAAGCATGGGGAGATTTTATTGGGATAGAATTTTGAATTAGGGTGTTTGTTTGGAGTAGATATGACTGACGGGTATGTGGTAGATATGTAACAGACATTCTGATATGCTGCTCATATTACTCTTCATGGATGGATCTGTGGTCTCAGCTGATGAGAGTGCTGTCAGTCTCACCAATGACTGTCTCAAAGGCAACAGCTCACTTGTCCAATGCTGCATCCCTTCACTGGGCAGTTCACACCCAAAGTCTGATCAATGTTGGAGTTTAACAGAATGGTCAATTCAATTCAATGAGAAACAACTAAGAAGTAAGTCAATTGTTGCTTCAGAACTTCCTTCATGCTTAACTAACTTGGTCAATGAGTCTTCAGTCCTTCTCACCAAGTAGGCTTCCTTTACCATCCTTTTATAGGTATTGATCTCAGAGATACTCTAATAAATATCATGTAGGCTAAATTCTACTTCAAAATCTGCCTTCTAAGGAATCCAACCTGACAGTACAAGTCATGGTCTGAGAAAGCAGGTACTCAAATGGGTTCTGGCTGGTTCTATTGCAGTCTGGCTGGTACAAGTTTCCATCACTGGTGGTCGGTGAAAGAAAGAATTCCTGACATAAATGGCAGATCAATTGTTAAATTTTACTAGTAGTGAATTGGGATGGTATCTGAAAGCAAGGGATAGATTAACTGGCGCAAAGTCTAAGATAATTAAATAACATGAGAAAAAATAATAATTTTAAGGGCAAGGGAATTTAGTAGCTAGTATTAAACGTATTCAACTCCACTGAGCTGGACCCGGTGGCTCAGGTCTGTAATCCCAGCACTTTGGGAGGCCGAGGTGGGTGGATCATGAGGTCAAGAGATCGAGACCATCCTGGTCAACATGGTGAAACCCCGTCTCTACTAAAAGATACAAAAATTAGCTGGACATGGTGGCGCGTTCCTGTAATCCCAGCTACTCAGGAGGCTGAGGCAGGAGAATTGCCTGAACCCGGGAGGCGGAGGTTGCGGTGAGCCGAGATCGCGCCATTGCACTCCAGCCTGGGTAACGAGCAAAACTCCGTCTCAAAAAAAAAAAAAAAAAAAAAAAAAAAAACCTCCACTGGAACTCTAGAAAAAAGCAAGATGTCAAGAAAGATTGATCACCAGTTGATAGCAAGGATGAAAGTCATAGGGTCTTCTTAGTAGCACTGCTATAAAATAGGAGACTAGGCTTAATGGTATAGCTAAGTTCCAAATAAGACTAAACTCTCAACACAGGTCCTTCCTGACAAATTCAAGACTCTAGTTGGAAAAGGATGTGGCACTTACATGAAATGGAGACATTTGTGTTGATGTTCCTGAAAGTCTTGAATCCTAGGATTTTCTAAACTCCTTGAACGGGTAGAAATAACCTAAACTTTCATATTAAGAGCTAGCACAATCCCTTTGCTTGAAAATCGTTAAGAAGATTCTACCTTACAAAACCCCAGTGACCTTCTCAGAATGTGTTCTAAATTCTCTCATGGTTGGTAAACCTGCAAATACGGTGAACTCATAACAAACCTTAGCCAGGGATGTATTTGGCCTACTAAAAGAGGCCAAGAAAAGAGGGATTACCTAATCAAAGAGGGACTATATCTTAAAAGAGCAGTAAGACCTGGACAGAAATATCAGAAGGAGCATGAGGAGGAAGCATGGGATTGATTTCTGAGAGTCTTTGATGAAGAGAAGGAATTCAAAAATAAAAGTAGAATAAAAAGCATGTATTTAGGAGCAGTCTCTCTAGATGTGAGATATAAAATTCTGGCAAGAACTCCAGGAGATAATTGTTGCTAGGACATGTCCTAGAAGTGTAAAACAGTAAGGATCAATGCTACATTAAAATCCAAGGACTGTCATAACAGAACGAAGGAGAAGGTACTAAAAGTATCATAGAAGTGAGAGGACTAGAGTGGATATACCACGCAAGGCTGAAAAGCCACGAAATGGTTATATTTTTATGTTGGTCTAGAGGATAGCTGATGTATCAAGGCCACACGGAATGCACCATTAAAAAAAAAAAAAACCGCCAGTATTCAGTGCTGCTCTACTCTGTATACCTGGGATCATATTTGGAAAGGTGGTTGCAGAATTTGTCTCACTGACAGTAATGGAGAAGAATATTAGGACCCCAGTGAGGCCAAGAGGCAGCATTTAGAAGCCAAGTCAGTAGAATTCTCCCATCAAGGTAACAGGAGGAGTCACGAAGCCCGGATCAGCAAAGTGTTATTGATACAGTAACTGAAAATATTGTCTGAAGGAACAAAATAAATGGGTATCCACAAAAAGTGAATAATCCAAAAGACAGAAATCATTTGCCTTAATAAAAAATTACAATCTCTTCCCCACACTTCAGACCTAGCTGGGTTTTGACCCAGAACACACTGGCTGGAAAGGATCCATGTTGTTAGGAGGAAAATCTTCACAACAGATGATCAATGAATATGGCAGCAATTATCATGATTACTCTTCAGATTGCCATTCATACATTATACACTGGAGAAGGGAAATACCCAAACCTATTAAATCGGAGCTGACATTGATATCCAGAGTATCATGACAGCACTCTGAAGCAGCCAGCAACTGATTCTGAGACAGTCACATATTTCATGTATGGGTCTGCCTTTTCTGCTCAGAAGGTTTCAGCCAACCCCATTATCATAATAATTAGCATTGATCTTACACAATGTCACCTCAGAGAAGGGGAACCACTTTATGGAAAAGGAAGTGTGCATGGGGGTCATGACTATGGTAACCACTGTTTTGGGGAGGGAGGGAAACTGCAAAATCAGTGAATTCTAGCAACCTACTAATATTAGTTGGCAGATACCAAAATTTCCTAATACTTAATGAGATAGTTACAAAATCATTGGGAAATATCCTGTTGTTGTACATACACATGAAAGCATATAATTTAATGGTGCTCAATTTCTCACTGAGCATCACAACAAGGACTTGTTCTACTCTAAGTGACTACAGACCATGCTTTGGAGTGAATTGTTTTACGTTCTTTCAAGCCTTGACTGATCCTGTAAACTTTGCTTAATCCTAAGAAATTCCTGATTAGGCTTCAACAGTCTCACTTTCTGAGCTCTCCATTCCTTTGTGATGTACAGCATTGAAAAGTCCCATACCTAGCTTAAAGTCTAAGATCAAGCTTGAGCCCTACTCAACAGGTGTAAATGGTAATCGTTCATATCTTAGGCCAATATTTCTTTACTTGGTTTCACCGCTTGAATTAGTATAGTCAATGGAAAAGCTGTATTATAAAATTGAGAAAATCGCTTAAATCACAAACAATAAAATTGTAAGAGACTTTTAGAATGAACCCAGAGCATTAATATTTATCTAAAAGATAGTTCAAGGAAAGAGACAAGAGAAAACAAGATGATTTTAAATATAATGGGAAATTTTTCTCAAGGAGAAACGAAGACTGAAGAGATAATTAAATAAAGCTACAATGCCTAGGCATAGATCTATAACATTTCAAAATACTAAAAGAAGTGGGAAAAATCAACAACAACAACAAACAAAAACCCTTAAGATTTTCCAAAGACAGGAATTGAAAGGGAAATAAAGGATATTACTTTGTCACGAATAAGGAAAAAACTGAAAGTCAATGATACATATTAAAATTCTTATTATTAATTCTAAATGCTAAGATCTAATACAATAATCTTGATGAATTATTAGTGAAAATGATTTTGTGTGTAGAATGTAATAGTAAGTTAAGTAAATAATGGGGGAACAGAATATAGATATTCAAAAATTTTAAATATTTATAAAGTATCGTTTGATAAATAATGGTAGAAAACCTAAAATTAACTAAACTAGAAAGATATGAGGTAGAAAATAGTGAAAGTAATCCAAGAGGACAAAAATAAAAAGAATTCATAATGACAGCTGTATAGTTTTCTAAGATATAATCAATCCAATGTGAACTAGGAAGTCAAAGGATTCTGAGAACATCTCCAGCCATGAAGTGTATTTCATTATCCAGATTGTATGATTGATGTATAAAGCAGTGCTTATTTAGTGAATGGAAAGAAAGAAAAAATGATCCAGAAAGAGATGAGAAAAAAGTTGTGTAATAAAGTCATGGCTCGGTGGACGCGGTGGCTCAAGCCTGTAATCCCAGCACTTTGGGAGGGTGAGGCGGGTGGATCACGAGGTCAAGAGATCGAGACCATCCCGGTCAACATGGTGAAACCCCGTCTCTACTACTCAGGAGGCTGAGGCAGGAGAATTGCCTGAACCCAGGAGGCGGAGGTTGCGGTGAGGCGCACTCCAGCCTGGATAACAAGAGCGAAACTCCGTCTCAAAAAAATTAAATAAATAATAAACTCATGGCTCAAATACAAAATAAATCAAAATATGAGGTGATTTTTGAGTAATTGGTGGAGTGAATAAAAAATCTATTTTCAAAACATTGTTTCAGCCACCCTAAATTTACTAGTATTTTTCATTCTGGATCTTGTCACAACACCTTGTACCTTATATATGATATTTATGTAAGATACTATTTGAAATGTTCTCTAATCTGCATTTGTAAAATCAGCTTATGGATTAAAGCAAAACCAACAAATGAAAAAGCCTCAAATATACTTAAGAGCAGGATAACATAAGCCCTGATTGAATCAAAGGTATGACTCACTATGTAAGTCTCTTATGGTTGTTTGTAGCAAATTACCTCACATATTTGTGTTTTAAGTGACAAATTTGGTGGCTGAAAACAGGACATGTGCTCTGTCACAGACATGGGAGTGGAGTTTAATATCAAGGTGTTGACAGAACCACATTCTGTATGAAGGCTCTCCGGGAGAATTCTTCCTGGCCTCCTCCAGCTTCCTTGTATTATGCCTCTTTCACTAGAATCTCTGCTTCCATCATGTAACCTTCTCCTCTATGTGTGTCTGCTTAATTGCTCTCTGCTTCTCTTTTGTAGTAATAGATGTTTGCATTTAAACCCAAATGGATGATCCAGCAGAAAATCTACCTTTCAAGACCCTTATTTTAGTTGCTTTGGCACATTAGGTAATATTCACTTTTGTTATACAAAGTATATATACGTAAATGACAGGAGAATAGGGTCTGGAGGCAGGGAACCTGAGGCTGATTCACACTAACTTCCTAGAACTAAATCAAAAGGAAATCCCTACTCTCCCCACTGAAGTAACAAAAGGACTGGAGGCCACCTAACCCCCTTGCAACCCCTCCTATGTGACAGATAGAAAATTGAAATTTTGCATAGGAGTGTAATTTGTAACTTCACTTCAGCCTTTGATTAGTTGCTTTCCACAAGCAATCAGATGCTTGCATAAGGTGTAACCTTTATAACTTCATTTCAGCCTATGATTGGTAAGCAACCAATCAGACCAATTGCTGAGCACTACTTTATTTACATAGGGTGTACACCAAGTAACCAATGGGAAACTTCTAGAGGGTATTTAAACCCCAGAAAATTCTGTAACACAACTCTTGAGCCACTATGCCCCACCAGTCCCACCCTGTGGAATGTACTTTCATTTTCAATAAATCTCTGCTTTCCTTGCTTCATTCTTTCCTTGTTTGTGCATATTGTCCAATTCTTTTTTCAAGATGCCAAGAACCTGTCACTTACAGTCACATATATGCACAGGTTTCAGAGATTAAAAAGTTAGTTTATCTTAAGTGGAAGTATTTTTTTCTGCTTACCACAATTACAAAAAGTAATGGATTAAAAGTTAAAATTAAAACAAAAATCTGCATTCTAGTTTATTCTTTCTTTATTAGTAGTTCTGGTTAACATTGCTGGATCAGAAAATTGAGATTTAATTATATTTAAAGTCATAATCTAAGGAATAGAAAAAAATCTGTAATTAGAAAAATTTATAGAAAGGACCTGATGAGTAGGTGGAAATAATGTAAGAGACTAAATTTTCAATATCTCATACTATTAATATTCTGTATAAACATTTACATTAATCTTTGAAATAATTTCAACAGAAAATTTAAAAGGAGAAATATTCCTTTTACATTTTGTTCCAATGCCACTACTCATTTTCTGTTAGCTTTTGCTCCCCAGGCATAAATTTAAATGTATAAAATTACATTTTCCCTTCCAAGAAAAAAATAAACATACTCAAACTTAGTGTTTCTCTTTACATCCCAAGAAAACTATATAGAAAAGAGATGAAAAGCACATTCACTAAATTATCTTTCTTCTGCCTGAGTTTCTCCACCTTTAACCAGGATTCTGATCTTAGGTTTTCAACTTTTAGAGGAATGTGGGCTTCTCAACATAAACATCTAACAGAACTGATATAATTCATAACACTTATTCCTGTGCATGTGAGTCAGCAATCATTTTGTCCAACAACTTACACAAGACTATTTATCAGTGACTGGCAATCTCATCTCTGAAATATTAGTAACAATGGCATTGTTCTCATATTCGTTATTAAGAAAATACATTTACAATTCTTACCTTTCTAAAATGTATCATACAAATGAGAATGAAACAATATATTGGTGGTTTTCACAAGTTACCATTTTTAATGTTTCATCTCACCTGCTGAGTTTTTAGAGCATAGTTAATAAGTAATCCTGAAGCTTTGAAAAATAAAATACCCGTCTCAACTAAAAATACAAAAAATTAGCTGGGCATGATGGCGCGTGCCTGTAACCCCAGCTACTCAGGAGGCTGAGGCAGGAGAACTGCCTGAACCCGGGAGGCGGAGGTTGTGGTGAGCCGAGATCGCGCCATTGCACTCCAGCCTGGGTAACAAGAGCGAAACTCCATCTCAAAAAAAATAAATAAATAAAAATAAAATATTTGACCCTTATTTATTAGGTTATGTAATTACTATAACAGAAATTGGCCAACATCTCAATTAAACTTAGTCTCAATCACTTGCTTTTGCTGATTTAGACAGCTTTAGCTTAGAAGATTTATATCATGCACTGGTGGATTGTGTTTGCCAGTATTTTGCTAAGAATATTTTGCATTATGTTCATCATGGATATTGGCCTGAATTTTTCTTTTTTAGTTGTGTCTTTGTCAGGATTTGGTATCAGGATGATGTTGGTATCATAAAATGAGTTCCCTCTCTTTTTATTGTTTGGAGTAGTTTCAGAAGGAATGGAACCAGATCCTCTTTGTACCTCTCATAAAAATCAGCTGTGAACCCAACTGGTCCTGGACTTTTTTGGTTGGTAGGCTATTAATTGCTGCCTCAACATTAGACCCTACATCACAATCAAGTCGGGTTAATGCCTGGGATGCAAGGCTGGTTTAACATTTGCAAATCTATAAACATAATCCATCACGAAAACAGAGCCAAAGACAAAAACCACATGATTATCTCAATAGATGCAGAGAAAGCCTTCAACAAAATTCAACAGCACTTTATGCTAAAAACTCTCAATAAAATAGCTCAAGCCTGTAATCCCAGCACTTTGGGAGGCCGAGGTGGGTGGATCACGGGGTCAAGAGATCGAGGCCATCCTGGTCAACATGATGAAACCTCGTCTCTACTCAAAATACAAAAAATTAGCTGGGCATAGTGGTGCGTGCCTGTAATCCCAGCTACTCGGGAGGCTGAGGCAGGAGAATTGCCTGAACCCAGGAGGCGGAGGTTGCGGTGAGCCGAGATCGCGCCATTGCACTCCAGCCTGGGTAACAAAAGTGAAACTCCATCTCAAAAAAAAAAAAAAAATAGCCATCAATGGAATGTATCTCCAAATAATAAAAGCTATTTATGACACACCCACAGCCAATATTATACTGAATGAGCAACAAAAGCCAAAATAGACAACTGGGTTCTAATTACACTTAAGAGCTTCTGCACAGCAAAAGAAGCCATCGTTAGAGTGAACCAGCAGTCAACAGTATGGGAAAAAAATTTTGGAATCTATCCATGTGACAAAGGGCTAATATCCGTAATCTGCAAAGATCCTAAACAAATTTACAGGAAAAAAACAAACAACCCTATCAAAAGGTGGGCAAAGGATATGAACAAACACTATTCAAGAGAAGGCATTTATGCAGCCAACAAAAAACATATGAAAAAAAAGCTAATCACTGGACATTAGAGAAATGCAAATCAAAACCACATTGTTATACCATCTCATGCCAGTTAGAATGGCAATCATTAAAATATCAGGAGAAAACAGATGCTGGAAAGAATGTGGACAAATAGAAACACTTTTACACTGTTGGTTAGAATGTAAATTAGTCCAACCATTGGGGAAGACAGCATGGCAATTTCTCAAGGACCTAGAAATAGAAATACCATGTGACCCAGCAATCACATTATGGTTATGTAACCAAATGATTATAAATTGTTCTATTATAAAGACACATGCACATGTATGTTCATTGCAGCACTGTTTACAATAGCAAAGACTTGGAATCAACCCAAATGCCCATCAATCATAGACTAGATAAAGAAAATGTAGCACATATACACCATGGAATACTATACAGCTGTTTAAAAGATGAGTTCATATCCTTTGCAGTGACATGGATGAAGTTGGAAACCATCATTCTGAACAATCGACACAAGAACAGAAATCCAAACACTGCCTGTTCTCACTAATAAGTGGGTGTTGAACAATGAGAACATATAGACACAGTGAGGGAAACATCACACACCGGGGCCTGTTTGGGGGTAGGGGGGATAGGGGAGGAATAGCAGGGGGTGGAAGGATTGGGGAGGGGTAGCATTAGGAGAATTACCTAATGTATATGATGGTGGGATGTATGCAGCAAACCACCATGGCATGTGTATACCTATGTAACAATCCTTCCTATGCACATGTACCCCAGAACTTAAAGTATAATAATAATAATAATAAAAGAAAGAGAAAAGCTCTCTCCTGCAGAGAGAGTGGTCCTGAGCAGTTCTTCTGGTCTGCCATGAAGTGCAGGAGGTTTTATAGATGAGCTCCAGGAGTCTGTGTCTGATTTACATAGGACACAAAAGATTGGTTGGACCAAGTGTACCATTTGCATAGCATGCGAAGAGGCTGGCCACACCACCCAAATCTTTTATTAGGCATGTGGGTTCTATACCTAGCCACCATGTTGACAGCTTTCTTAAGTACATGTGGTGACAAAACAAAAGGGAAGATAGAGCCTCCATGTTGAGGCCACTTGCCTGGCCCTCGGGTAGCCCTTTTCTATTGGCATGGCTGCTGACAGTCACCCATGCAAGCTTCCAGCTTGGTTATCTCTGTCTGCAACTCAAGTTTTCAGGCTGCTCTTTGCTAGAAAAGAAGTGATTTGGGGGCCGCTTTATTAAAAGGAAAAATTCTGCTGAGGACTTGGCTGCCCTTATTATCTGCCTAAATAATTTCTCTCCCCCAAATCAACAGCACTGAGTTCAGTGCCTCACAACTGCTGTACTCTCCCTCCCCCAGCACCCAGAGAGGCTCTCTGCACCAAGCTGCCACTGCTGGGTGTGAGGAATGGGTGCCGTCAGCAGTCAGGGCTGTTTTCTCTATGGTTTCAGTGACTCTTTCAGAAATATGGAGTTAAAACTCCGTATCATGAGGGCTCACCTGATTTTCTTTTCTTATCCAGGTATATTTTTTCTGTGTAGATTGTTGTTAAATTGGTGTCCTTGCAGTGGAGCCTTCTATTCAACCATCTTGCTCTGCCTCCAGTCCTTGTGTTAGGCTGTTGATATTTTTTGTTTTAGAGGTTGATATAAAATCTCTTAGCCGTGACTTCCTTTGAAGCAGAAGAAGTAGATGAAATTATCTTTACCCCAACTTTCTTATTACCTCTGTATCATCCCCTAATTATTGTTTCTAAATTAAACACTTTTAACTAATAAGTCACAGTGTAGGTTTAATTCAATTCTCTGTCAACTATCTGAAAATAAAATGTCTTTTGATTTTGTGCCACCTTAAAAAATTTATATCATACCGAAAATGTTATGGGTTAGTTAATCCAACCTATTAAAACCTTCAAAATATTACAAATGTCTAAGATTACAAATCATTCTAATATAATGAATGCACATCAAGTATTAAGTTCTGTTCTTCAGTCAAAAGGCAAACAAAACCTTGGCATGGTGATGCATGTCTGTAAACCCAAAACTTTGGGAGGCTGTGGCAGGCAGGTAGATTACTTAAACCCAGGAGTTTGAGACCAGCCTGGGCAACATAGTGAGATACCAAATCTACAAAATAAAAAAAAAAAAAATTAGTTGGGCATGATGGTGCACACCTGTAATGTCAGCTACTCATAGGACTGAAGTAGAAGGATCACCTGAGCCTAGTGAAGTCAAGGCTGCAGTGAGCCGTGATTGCATCACTACACTCCAATGCAGGGGACAGAGTGAGACTGCCAGGAAAGAAAGAAAGAAAGAAAGAAAGAAAGAAAGAAAGAAAGAAAGAAAGAAAGAAAGAAAGAAAGAAAGAAAGAAAGAAAGAAAGAAAGAAAGAAAGAAAGAAGAGAGAGAGAGAGAGAGAGAGAGAGAGAGAGAGAGAGAGAGAGAGAGAGAAGGAAGGAAGGAAGGAAGGAAGGAAGGAAGGAAGGAAGGAAGGAAGGAAGGAAGGAAGGAGAAGAAAAGAAAAGAAAAGTATGGTGCTCATCAGAAAAGTCCATGTTAGTAGCATGTTTGTGCATGCATGTAGGTAGGTGGGTGCAATACTTTGAAAAGATAAATGTCCCTAGGAAAATAAGAGGGGATTTTACAGAATCAGAATAAATAGAATATTATAGAATGCTGACTAGCAACAAAAACTTTCAGATATTACATTTACCTTTGGAAACTTTAATTTTTTACCACTGTGAATTCTTTAATGGCAGACTACCAATTTCATTGCCTAGCTCATGAAAAAATTGAATAAAAGGACAAGGTAAATTATAGTTTTAAAATATAAAATGCATAATTCTGTGTTCTTGATGATAGACAACAGGCCTAATAGATCTCTCATTTCTCTAATTGTTATTATTCTATGTTGTCTTCCTGGCTGTGGCCGGTATGATTAAGATTTAATATGTGGATAATTGAACCAAATGACCTGCAGTTAGGCCTTTTTCATGCCTAAAAGTATGTATAATATGTATAATACTAAGTCTGCAAGGATAGTTAAACCAATATGATAAAGACGTTGGAAGATAAAGACAATCAGGGTCCACTGGATTCACCAACATGACAGTCATTAGTTGTCCTCCTTGAAAACACATACAATGAAGTGCAAAGGAGAAAATTCAAGTTTCAAAGTATTTCGAAGTATCTGTTGAAGGACAAAAAATAGAGAGACAAGCAGTGGATACATATTTTAAAATGCATTGAGTAAAGAGTGGCATAATGGTAACTCAAACATACAGTAATAATTGGGCCAGGCACGGAGGCTGACACCTGTAATCACAGCACTTTGGGAGGCAAAGGAGAGTGGATTGCCTGAGGTCAGGAGTTTGAGACCGGCCTGACCAATATGGTGAAACCCTGTCTGTACTAAAAATATGCAAATTAGTCACGCATGGTGCCGTGTGCCTGTAGTCTCATCTACTTGGGTGGCTGAGACTGGAGAATTGCTTGAACCCAGGAGACGGAGGTTGTAATGAGCTGAGATCACACCACTGCACTCCAGACTGGGTGATGAAATGAGACTCACTTTACAAAAAAAAAAAAGAAAGAATAGAGCAATAATTACGGTGCTATAAGACAGATGAGAACTATCAGAAAAAAATGTAGCCACTAGACAATTACAATTTTAAAATGCAATTGTAAGTTGCAAACTTAGTTTATGTGACATTTATATTGAGCAGAATATGTTTTAGTCAGAATAATTAAATCAAGAAATAATATGCAGTCCAAAAATTGTCATTATACTTTAATTAACATATATTTTAAAAATAATAGTTGATTAGGTCACATAGCTAGACCATTAAGATGGTTTTAATCTACTTTTAAAAATCAAGACTGCAATAGTAATTCTACTCAGTTACATAAATTTGATAGTAAGAAGAGCCATGGAATGTTGGTGATTTTCATAGCACAGAACTTCTTCATCTATAAGTTACTTTGCATAAACAATGATCATACCCAGGTTACATTAGTTATTTTTGCTTATTTGCTTCAGAGATCAAGTAACATTCTTTTTGTCTATCCAGAATCTGAATCTACATACTGTGTTTGAAAAATTCCCAACCAATTAGGTATATCCAGTTTCTTGTTTAGAAGCCAAGTATAGTGGAGCCTTACTTTCCCAGTCCGTCTCAGAAAAATTGCAAATACATGACTAAGATTGTGCTGATTGCACGTTGACTTTGAAACAGAACCTAGTTACCAAGAGGAAGGGACATAATGGCATGCTTTCTGGTGATAGGTCACTGCAGTGAGTGCAGCTAAGCCCAGAGGAAAGTCTCAGCAGAGATGCATTAGTAGGGGCTATTTCTATGATTCTGACTCAGCAGTTCCCATGACATAAACAGGTATCGTCTTGTTTCCGAGAAAGAATTATGCCTTTGGTAGACCAGATGTGCAGGATGATTTGAGCATTGTTTCTGGCTGTTGTTCTCCAAATCTGGTTCTCTGGATCTCTGGAAATCTTATGAGGTATCCAATGTCTTTTTCATAAATTCCTTTTCTAGAGTCAGTTATCCAGACTCAGTTCCTTCTATGTTAGAATTTGAATGAGAATTTCTAGAGGCAGTTATCCAGAATCAGTTCCTCCTTTGTGCTAGTATAAACTCATACGGTCAATTCTACGTGAGTTATCATTGAGGCTTCCACATTTTATATTACTTTATTTGTTTATACGGGAAAGGCATGCCATCTGGGTGTCTAGTCAAACTAAAACACATTAAGGATTTTGTTTGCTTTATGTGACTTCTTTTTCATTCATCAAATTTTATGCCATAATATGCCATATTTGGGGGAAAAATAAGAAAACAATCCAGCCATGATTACATAATGTCTTTCATTCCCTCTTATGGCAGTCACTATACAGGCATTGTTTTCTACTCTAACTCTCATCTCATCTTGGTTAGTCATCATTATCGACTGAGCACAGTACTGTGCAGTGTGATATATCTCAGCCGCAAAAATCATTCTTCTTCGTTAAATCCTCTGCATTTGCAGCTGTCTGCTGAGCTTCACTCTCCACCAAGATGCAGACGCTGCATTTTCTTTGATTGTGTTTGTGGCACATTCCTGAATGCTTCTTGGGAAAAATAATCATTCTAAACCAATAAATCAAATCAATAAATAACTCAATAAATCTCTTTTGCTTTACAAACATCATCAATCTTTAGCAGAATGCATCACTAATCCTTATCCCTACCTTTTGGACCCTTTGAAACTATTTCATCTACTACTACATTCTCTTTGGGTCTGGTGTTAATACTTGCATTAGATAACACACTTGACCTTACACAAGACCCAAAGGCATTTGACCTTAGGAGTCAATTTCAATGAACTCTGTTTTCCTTAAGAGACTTACACGGGGAATGGAATATGTCAAAGACAATATTCACTAGTAGTGAATTCAGTAGTGTAGTTTAAACAAAAATCTTATATATGTAGTAAAATTTACTTCTTGGAATAATATATTATATATGTAATTATATTATATACAGTATGAATACTGTATTTAATTCATGAGAAATAGACATATGTAGCATATTATATACATACATATTGTGTATATACATCTAATCTTTTTATTAACTTCTCTTTAAAACCCCAGCCTAGTGTGCATTCTGCATTCTGCCTCGACTTCCACTGATGCAGATATGTACTCATGTTAAGAACCAGAAACAAAGATTATAAATAATTTGTCAGTGGTTTAAAATTTTGTCAAACTGTTAAGGTCTCAATGACCATTAATTCAGCACCCAGCAATTCCTGACCGACTGAATAATTTACCTCTGCTACCATGACTGCATGTGATCTACCTATTATTTCTTAGAATCCCCTACTCTTCTGCTGTTTGTTTTAGTGTTTGCCATATTTCCTTCCTTCCTGCTCTGTGACCTGCTTCTGATTTCCCAGATGTCTATGAATGGCAAGAGCACTCAAAATTTCTTCCTGTTAAGAAATATTGATTGACCCCTGCCTCCACAAAATATAATTTCTCTAGCAATCAATATTTTTTTCACCTATCTTTGAAAAGCCGAAAGATAGTATACACCAATCTATGACTCTTTCTTTTCCTATAGCTTCCAGTTGTTCCCAGCTGGGTCATAGAATTTTAGTTTATCTACCTCTTCATAGTTCATCATAAAAATTGTCTGCCTTCAACATTGCTGTAGGTCTCAAATAGCCCTTGACAATAATGGTTTCCTGAAGAAAAGTAGCCTTGTAGATTAAACTCTGAAAGGCAAGATGTGACTACAGTTGTGTTCCTAATATGAAAAATCATTTGCTTATTTAGGCAGGAGACATACAGTTTGTAAATCATCCCATAATGAAACAGAGACCTAGAAAGGCAAATCAGTTTACTACTCCATCAGGTAGACAGAAAGTTAAGACCGGATTTTATGTCTCTCATGTTTTTGTTTCAGAAAACTCTGTATTTAAAAAAAAAAAAAATTAATTAAAAGTAAATTAGTGTGTGTTACTTTGAAACTCATAATAATTTAAGACTTATAAAGCCCTTCCAAATGTTTTGTGTGAACATTTTATAAATTTATATGTGTAAATTTTACATATTTTTTTAATAAAATAGGTAGTATTATATGTGAGGTTTTCCCTATATACTTATATAGTATACCAAATACTATGCATTAATGAAACAACATGCATGCTTACACTAAGTATTCTATATTACATATACATATTGTGTGTATATATGTGTGTATATATTGTGTGTATATATACACACAATATGTATATGTAATATAGAATATATTTATACACAATATGTATATGTAATATATACATATATATATCAATGTGTATATTATATATACAATATATATGTATGCTGTATATATACACAATATGTATATTATATATACATATTGTGCATATATATTCTATATGTAATATAGAATACTTTTTATTAAAAACATTTTTATTAACTTTTCTTTAAAGTCCCAGCCTAGTATAAATTCTTTATTGTATTCTATATTTTGTTTTTTAAAATTCTATAAAATACTTAGTATTCTATTTTGTGTTTCTAATTTTATAATGTACAAAGAAAGTTTGTTTAATATTTAGGAGAAATATTAAACCTTTTAACTTAGTTGTTAACAAGACTATTCCTTTAATATCCCATTATTTTATGCATCTAGTATAATTAAATAATCTGTAATTTTTAATTCTTCCAAAAAAAAAGTTAATGAAGTTTTAGAATTCATATGAAAGAAGAAATTCACATTCTATTTTCCAGTGTTATTCCTGGGATAGTTAAAAATCTTGAGCAGTTCATCTTGTGCAAACATTAAAAGGTTTTATCCTGGTCTTGTTGCTGTGGGTTTATCAAGCATTTGCAATATTTCACAGGTATGGTAGACTGTCTGTGCTCACGGACTAAGCATAACCTTTGTGAATAGCTAGTAGTAAAGGTGAGTAATTTTTGTTACATGCTTAATTGTAGTTTTCTCTCTCTCTTGCTTCCTGTCTTGCTGTCTCCCTCTCTATCTTTACAATGTGTTGCTATGTTCACAGCTGAGATATCCTGAGGAAATCATGTTTTAATTAGTTTTATAATTTTTCCCATTTGATAACACCTTTTGCAGCTACGTGTAAGAAAGTTTGTAAAAAGTAAAGAAATAGTAAAAGAAAAAATAAAGATTTACAAGAAGATGTAAAATATCAAGCCATGTATCTTGAAAATGTTTCCTTTGAATGACACTTGGAGTCTGGGAGTCATGCCAGAAAGTAAAAGCATTTTGGCTGTGTAGCTTCATGAGACCAAAAGATCAAATATTTTTTCATAATCTCTCAAGCAAAAGTTATTTGCTTGATTTATAGTCTATTTCCTCCATACTCAGAGGAGAAAAGTAGATGATATAAAGACACAAAAAAATACTAAGGGAAGTGATTTGCTTGCATTATTGAAATGTCAGGATTTTATGCTCGTTGAGATAGATAACATCACTGTAATCATGAAGTGGACATTGTGGTTTGTCTTTAGTCTACACTCTTCAATACATGCCTATATTTATAATATTTAAGTGAGGTAACCAAAGAAACATTATTTATTCTTAATATATTTTATTGTTTATACACACACACACACACACACACACACACACACACACACACAGTGTTTTGTTGTTGTTGTTGTTGTTTGTTTGTTTGTTTTTGAGGAGTTTCATTCTTGTTGCCCAGGCTGGAGTGCAGTGGCACGATCTCAGGTCACTGTAACCTCCACCTCCTGGATTCAAGTGATTCTCCTGCCTCGGCCTCCTGAGTAGCTGGGATTACAGATATGCACCACCACGCCCAGCTGATTTGTATCTTTGGTAGAATCAGGTTTCTCTATGTTGGTCAGGCTAGTCTTGAACTCCCAATGTTAGGTGATCTGCCTGCCTCAGCCTCCCAAAGTGCTGGGATTACAGACGTGAGCCACCGCACTGGGCCTAACATATTTTAGTGCATTTTATAGTCTTTAAAGTTAACATTGAGGGAGGATTAAATATTTTCTATAAATTTCTTTTTTTTTTTCTTTTTTTGAGACAGTCATGCTCTGCCGCCAGGCTGGAGGGCAGTGGTGCAATCCCGGCACACTGCAACCTCTGCCTCCTGGGTTCAAGCAATACTCCACCTCAGCCTCCCAAGTAGCTGGACCACAGGCGCATGCCACCAGGCCCGACTAATTTTTGTATTTTTAGTAGAATCGGGGTTTTACCATGTTGGCCAGGATGGTCTCGATCTCTTGACCTCGTGATCCACCCGCCTCGGCCTCCCAAAGTCCTGGGATTACAGGCGTGAGCCACTGCACCCAACCTCTATAAATTTCTATGTTAAAAACAGAACTGAAGTTTTAGGGCATCATTTTTAGGATTTTAAACATTTTTTAACTTCTTTCAAAATTGTGGCTAAAAGTACTACAATGGCAAGCATATATTAAATATTAAGCATTACCAAGATAAATCATTTGCATTTTGAGGCTATTTGTTTCCAGCCTTTTCTTGTTTCCACACCTAAATGAGAACACATGGACACAGGGAGGGGGTCTACTACACACTGGGGTCTATTGGGGGGAATGGGGGAGGGACAGCGGGGGGGGCTGGGGAGGGATAGCTTGGGGAGAAATGCCAAGTGTGGGTGAAGGGGAGGAAGGCAGCAAAACACACTGCCATGTGTGTACCTATGCAACTATCTTGCACGTTCTGCACATGTACCCCAAAACCTATAATGCAATAAAAATTTAAAAATAAATCAATAAATAAATAAATAAATAAATAAATAAATCAGATTATTAAAAAAATTTCAAAAAAAAAAAAAGAACAAAAAAAAAAGAAACAAAAAAAAAGAAATCCTAAACTGGGGTGCAGTTGCTTATGCCTGTAATCCCAGCACTTTGGAAGGCTACTGTGGGAGGATCACTTGAGGCCAGGATTTCAAGACCAGCCCAGGCAACGTGATGAGATTTTGTCTCTGTAAAAGTGAAACAAACGAATTAGCCAGGCACCGTCATATGCTCCTGTAGTCCTAGCTACTTGGAAAACTGAGGGAGGAGGATCACTTGAGCTGGTGTTCAAAGCTGCAGGGAACTGTGTTTACAACGTTGTACTCCAGCCTGTGTGACAGAGGGAGACTATCAGAAAAGGAAGAAACAAAGACAACCTCACTTTACACCTGGTATGTGGGTAAATATTTGACAGTTTTCTATGTTAAAAAAAAATTGTATACTTTCCTGTATACTATAAAGAACAACTAGTTCTTCACCTTTTGTGTTTTACTCACGTGGTACATTCTTATTTATATGACTGAGTAAAAGAAGCATTTCAGCAAGAAAGTAATAAAAGCAATATATCCTTCCCTGATGTCACTGCTTACCTTGTCTGATTATAGAACTGTCTGTTTATAATAACAATAATTTGCCCACAGTGTAACTATGAAGTGACATCCTCCAGAAAGATGATATTTTCTTCTGTCAACTTTTCCACAGTCCCATTTTCCCAGAACAATTTCCAGTTTGTGGTATAGCTGTAAAGTTTGAATTGTTATCCTGAAATAAATACTGAAATGATGTGACATATATGGTTCAATGAAGTTAAAGAGATATAGAAGAAAATTATTTACTTTATCATAATTAGAAAAAAATACTACTAAAAATTTAGAAGTCCAGGTTGCTGTTCATTGCAGGACAGAGCTGGCTAAGAGTAATTTTTTTAGATAAAAACAATTAACATAAAAATGTTCAATGAAACCCAGTGTTTAGCAGCAAACAGGGTAGGTGAAGGGTGGGAATAGTGTTTAGTAATAAACAGAGATAAGAGTCAAGCTGCTACCTTGAATCTTGTTAAGTATAATCCAATCTATTACATTATTCAATCATTGTAAATAAAAACTTAAGAAGTACATGTATCATAAGTATATTATTCTCGTTGTACCAGTTTTTATTGTAACAGCTCCAAGTCTTAAGAAAATCACCCCAAAAATCTTCACTGAAAGAATCTTAGATTCAAATCGAGTGATTATTCTGCCGGGCACTGTTATAAGCATTGTACATGCGTTAGCTCTTTTCACCCTCATGGCAGCCCTCTACATTGGATACTATTATTAAATCTGTATCACCGATGGGAAAATGGAGGAGGCAAAATTTCCAAAATCATATATCTAGTGAGTAACCATTCACAAAACAATTCTGTTGGAACACTCATCAGTTTAGAATATTGTAAAAATAATTTCATTAAAAAATCCCTGTTGGGCATGCCATCCTCAAGTCTAACCCCCTTACTATTTGGCTTTTAAAACTGCTACAGGTTAACTTATACACTAAAATTGTACATGCACAACAACTTGCCATCATACGATAGAAGTGATATATACCTGGTCAGATCCAAGCAGATGCTGGACATAAGTAAGTTATATAAAGAAGAGGTCTAAATGCCCATGGTCCCTACTCGTGCTACACTAATTTCACTCTGTCTTCACCTGTGAGCTTGTGGTGACTTCTCTGTGATCAGTTGACAGAGGACAAGAAGACCCAGATCTGGTTTGTAGCTGGTTCTCCATAGTATGCAGATACCTCCCCAAAATGGAAAGCTGCAGCACTGCATCCCCTCTCTGGGACATCCCTGAAGGACTGGGATAAGGAGAATCTTCCCAGTTGTCAGAACTTAAGGCAGTATACCTGTCTGTGCATTTTACTTTGAGATAGAAATGACCAGACGTGAGATCTTACACAGATGCATGGTTGTAGCCAATGATCAGAGACTTGGAATAAACATGATTGGAAAATTGGTTACAAAGAAATCTGGAGAAGAGGTATGTCGATGGACCACCCTTAATGAGCAAAAATCAGTGAAAAATATTTCTTTTCCATGTAAATGCTTACCAAAATGTGACCTCAGCAGAAAGAGATTTTTTGCTGGCCCAGTAGTCTTAGTTCCAGAGGGGAGAATGTTTCCACCAGGAGACACAGTGACTCCATTTAACTGGAAGTTAAGACTGCCGCCCCACCACTTTCACTCATGCCTCTTAGTCAACTTGCAAATAGAGGAGTTAAGGCTTTGACTAGGGTGATTAATCCAGGATGACCAATGGGAAATTTGACTACTACTGCACACCAGAGATAAGAAAGACAGAAGATTCCTTAGAGCGTTTCTTTGTATTACCCAGCCATGTGATTAGGTAAATGGAAAACTTTAATAACCCAATCAAGGCAGGACTACAACTGACTCACACCCTTCAGTAATGAAAGTTAGGGCAACTCCACCAGGTAAAGAACCACAAGCAGCTGAGGTTCTTGCTGAAAACAAGGGAATAGAGATATGTAATTTAAGAAGATAGTTACAAATACCGGTTATAATCACATGACCACTACCAGAAACAAGGATAGTAACTGTCATGAGTATTATATCTTTATTTTGTTATAAATACATTTGTGTGTGTGTATCTATACACACACACACACACATATATACACACACACACACATATATTAAGCTAGTATATTTGTTTTCTTTCCTTTCTTATGTCCTTATCATATAACCTAATGTGTATTGACATTGTATCAGTATTTAGGGAATATTAATTTTATATAATAATATTTGAGTTACAGAATATCAGAATAACACACATCATCCAAGGACTTCACCTACCCTTCTGGGGGAAGGGATTAGTGCATTTTTGGTTGTATACTGTTTAGTCATATAATATTAGCTGAAATTATAGCCTTGATATTGTCTTCATTTAGAGATTAAACATGGCGTAAGGTGATACATGTGGATGACACACTGACAAGGAGATGAAAAGAAATAGTATCTGACTGAGCTAACAAATGCTCGGATGGCTTGTGAAACATTATTTCTGGGTTGGATTGTGAGGGTGATTCTGGAGGGCGGCAGCATATGAATTAGTGAACTAAATAAGGCAGATGGGCCTCTCCAATATGGGTTGGCACCATCCAATCTGCTGAGAGTTTAAACAGAACAAAAAGATGAATTCTCTTTCTCTACTTGAGCCACAGCTTCCATGTTCTTCTGCCTTTCTTCTATTCAAACTATGTAGAATATGGTAGAAAGGATCCACCTGGTTCAGATGCAGTTCAGGACTTAGACCAACAGTCCCCCAAATAGGCTTGGGGACTCGAACTAAATTACAGCACAATATTTCCAGTTTCTGCAGCTTTCAGAGGATAGATCATGAGATTTTTTATTTCCATAATTATGTGAGCCAATTCCTCTAATAAATTTCTGTATACTAACTTATAGAAATTCATTGCATTAAATTATTTTTATCATTTTAATGTAGTAATTTTAATGTATTATAACATTTTTTCGCATTAATCCCATCCAGAAAGTGATATGTTCTAAGAATGTTTTAATACCATACAGAATATGGTAGTAAGGATGTAGCTGGGTCTTCCGGACTAAAACCAAAGACTGGAAAATCATAGGCCCCAACGGAGATGTGTCTTTTCATCTACTATTGTTTCCTTGTTCTATATGTCTGCTTCCTTTTATATTTCTAGATAACTGTCTTACTTCTTTCATCTTCTAGTTAAGAAGATAATAGCCAGATGTATTGATGAGAAGTTCCATATATCATTTCCATGTAAACCATAACTGTTGGCAATTATAAACACAGCAAGTATTTAAAAGCTCTTGAAGTTGTTTTATAGCACATTTTTAAAAACCATTCATTCAAGAAAGTTTATTAAATCTCAGTAACAAAAGCAAGAGTCTGTGGCACTTGAGACACAACCCATCTTCTTCCTCCCCACACCCAAGCTCAACATGACAGGAATTCTACATTAAGTTGATATTGTCAAGATGAATTGCCTTCTCCCATTAGTCTCAGCTGTCAGTCAAAGAACATGATATTTCACTGGGTAGGCCTCCAGTATTTGTACCCCTTCCAAGACTGAGTTGCAGAGAGTAAATTTCTGGTGAGTGCAAACAAAACCCAGGTAATTCCTTCCTCCACCAGCTTTTATCCAGGCATGGCAGGCCAAGAATAATGAGGAACTAAATAGGGTGACAGCAGCTCACTGACAGGCTGAAATTTCCATATTGGTAGAGGCAAGCTGAGAAGAACAGTGGCTGTCCACTCCAGTACCAGGAACAATGACTGAGATTATGTCCATGGTAAGAGGAATTCATAACAACACAGAGCTCTAAAGTTTTTTCCAAAAAAAAAAAAAAAAACCTATCATTATCTGAAACAGAAATAGGGGAGTTTCAAACCTAAGAACATCCCTGAAAACAATAGAGATTTTGGGGGTAAACAATAAAGACAAGGCTGGTAGTTCTGTGAGAATAACCAGCTACATCATAAGCCAACCAGTTTATCAAGAAAAACCATGAAAAAGGACAGCCAAAAGAGCTCTTCTGATATCAAAACAAACTCCCAAGAGTCGGTCTAAAATTACTCCCGCTTATATTTCACTGGATTAGACTGTGAATTAGTATTTTAGTATTTTATTTCCCCAGGCATTATTTAAAATGACAGAGCAATCAGCCAGCAATTCATGAATCCTAACAGTCGAGAGTGATACAAAAGGAGACAGACAGGCAGACAGTGCAATGGAAACAGAAAGAAACAATCAAAGAAACCTATGGTATAAGCACTGTTATCCTAGGGTGACTGTGTGCATACCTAAGGCTGCATCATCTGAGTCATAATATTAGAGGCTTCACATTGTAGGGTAAGTAGACTTCACTTACATACTGTGATCAAGTCACTAAACAAATAAACCAGCAAACAATAACAAAAGCAGCCTCAGAGAAGGGGAAAAACAATTATTGTCCAGAATTTTTATATCACTCCAAAAATCCAATAAAAATTAAAAAAGAGAGACATGGAAATAAACAACAAAGATTGAGCCAAAACAGGCGACATAAACTGCCTCTGCGAGATTACCATTGTTGAACTTAACAAAAAGTTTAAAATAGCTATTATTAGATAGCCTCAAAAAGTAAAGAAAGCTATGTTTAAAGAAGTAAAAGAAGCTATAATGACAGTGTCTCATCAAATAGGGACTGTTAATACAGAGATATAAATTATAAAAAAGAACCAAATTGTAATTCTAGGATTGAAAAATATAGTAAATGAAATAAAAAATTCACTGAAAGAGTTTAAGAATAGATTTATACTGGCCAGGAAATAACCAGTGAACTTGAAATAGGTTACTTGAAATTATGCAATTCAAAAACAGAGGGAAAAATAATTTATAAATGAAGAGACTCTATAGAAATATGGAACACCATTAGTCACACCAACATATGGATAATGAATATTACCAACATTTAGGTAGTGAATATCAGAAAGTAAGGATAAAGAGATTGGAATAAAAAAAATAAAGAAATAATGGTTGAAAACTTCTAAAATTTTATGAAAT